>CM037588.1:116712764-119112764 GCA_021018995.1 Chloranthus sessilifolius | reverse complement strand
GAAGAATTCAATAAGTAATACTTTCCCAAGGTTGTGCGAAATCAGATGGAGATCCAATTTTTGCAACTCGTACAGGGGAAGATGACAGTGAGAGACTATGGAGTGGAGTTTATGCGACTCGCTCGCTTTGGACCCGACTACGTCATCATAGAGATGATGAAAGCAAAGAGGTTTCAGCAAGGTTTGAAGTCGGACGTGAGGGGAGGAGTAGCACCATTCATACTGAGGACCTATGGGGATGTCATGAGCAAAGCCTTGGTGGTAGAGGAAGAAAATAACAACAAGTATCGCTAGAGGGAGCAACATGGAAGGTGGAACACTGATCAGAGCAGAACAGGAAATTATGAATCGGTGAACAAAAAGCTGAGATTCATACCAAACAACTAGAAACCACCGTTCCAAGGAGGTTATGAGAGACCGACGCAGCAGAGCAACCAGCAGAGATTTTCATTGCTCGCGTCAGGGAGACCAATATGTTATGAGAGCCCTGCTATTACTACAGGCGCTACAGTCACATAGGGTGCTTCTCGAGCAGCTTCTTTCACACCTCGTGAGACTTGTGCTAAGTGTGGCAAGCCTCACAAGACAGCGGACTGTAGGATAGGTACTTGGGGTTGCTTTCAATGTGACAAGGTGGGCCACTTGATCAAGGAATGCCCTGAGGTGAACAAAGGGAAGACGGTTTCAACACCTATTCCACGACCTATACAAGCAAGAAAGCCGATCGTCCAAGGAAGAGCCTACGCACTCACAGCTCAAGAGGCTCAGAACATAAATGATGTCATTCAAGGTGAGCTTCTTTTAAATAAAGAATTTCAATTCTTGAAATTTTTAGATAGAGAAGGTGCATCTATATTTAGAAAAATATAAGAAGAAACTTACATGTGATAAATTCTAGTATAATGATAGAAACTATATATCTGTGTATGCATAAGTAGGTACGTTACAAATATATAAGAAGGGAAGCAATGTGACATACGAGGCTCGAGTGTTGATAGACTTGTGGTCTACCCACTCATTTGTTACACCTCGCTTCACGAAGAGGATGAAAGTCGACCCAGAGGAGTTAGACTTCGTTTTAACCGTGACTGTTCCTACTGGGAAAGCGGTTGATATCGAAAAGGGTTGCAACTCCGTGATCATGAGGGTCATGGATGGAGATGTCTTTGAACTATCGGCGAACCTAATTCTATTAGACATGCAAGGATTCGACGTGAACCTTGGCATGGATTGGTTATCGACCCATTGTGTGATGGTAGATTGCAAGAATAAGGTTGTCATCTTCAGACCCAACACAAGGAGATCATTTAGATTTAGAGGACAGAGGTCAACACACCTACCACTTATCTTGGCATTCAGGGCCGAGCGATTGATCAGAAAAGGGTGTAGTGGGTATTTGGCATTTTTAAAGGAGCATAAAGAGGAGAAGAATGTTATCTCTGAGATAGCAGTTGTGCGAGACTTCGCCTATGTATATCCGGAGGACTTACCCGGATTACCTCTAGAGAGAGAAATAGAATTCGCCATCGACTTAGCACTAGGAACGGAGCCTGTTTCTAAAGCACCATACAGAATGGCTCCTACTGAGTTGAAGGAGTTGAAAGAGCTGCTACAAGAGCTAATGGACAAGGGGTTTGTTAGACCGAGTGTGTCTCCATGAGGAGCACTACCATCAAGAACCGATACCCTTTGCCTAGAATAGATGACTTGTTTGATCAACTGCAAGGAGCGAAGTATTTCTCTAAGATTGATCTGAGATCGGGATACCATCAGTTGAGAGTCAAGGCAGAGGATATTCAGAAAACTGAATTCAGGACTCGATACGGACACTATAAGTTCCTAGTGATGCCGTTTGGACTGACAAATGCCCTGACGTCATTCATGGATCAGATGAATAGGGTATTTAAACCACACCTAGACTCTTGTGTCGTAGTGTTTGTTGACGACATTCTGATCTATTCAAAGTCGGAGGAAGAGCATGAAAAGCATTTGAGAGTAGCCCTACAGACTCTACGTGAACACTAGTTATACGCCAAGCTCAGCAAATGTGAGTTTTGGTTAGAAGAAGTTAGCTTTTTAGGACATGTCGTCTCAAAGCTTGGTGTCACTGTAGATCCATCAAAGATCGAAGCAGTAGTGAATTGGGAGCAACCAAAGACCGTGACCGACATCCGTAGTTTTCTTAGATAAGCAGGTTACTATCGGCATTTCGTTGAGGGTTTTTTAAAAATATCAGGACCACTCACGAGACTTACATGGAAAGATGCAAGGTTTGAATGGAGTGAGGAATGCGAGAAGAGTTTTTAAGAACTTAAGAAGAGACTCACTTCAGCTCCAGTGTTAGCTATACCTTCAGGCAGTGGAGGGTTTACAGTGTATAGCGATGCTTCGTATACTGGTTTGGGCTGTGTGCTTAATCAACACAAAAAGGTGATAGCGTATGGGTCGAGACAGTTGAAAGAGCATGAGAAGAATTATTCGACACATGACCTGGAATTAGCAGCGGTCATTTTCGCGCTCAAGATTTGGAGACATTACTTAAACGGTGCGATGTTTGAGATTTTCACCGATCATAAGAGCCTCCGATATCTGTTTACAGAAAAGGAACTAAATATGAGGCAGCACAGATGGATGGAGTTTCTCAAAGACTGATTGTTCCATATAGTACCATCTAGGCAAAGATAATGTAGTGGCCGACGCCTTGAGTCGAAAGATTTCAGCTCAATTGGCTAGTCTAATTTTGGGTATGCATAGGTGGAAATTGTTTAATGATCTGGCACTATATGATGCAAACATTGAGTCACAAGCTACAGGAGCCTTCTTGGCAAATATCTCAGTGAGACCGATGATATTTGAATATATCCATGACCTATAGATGAAAGACCCGGCCCTAACAAAGATTCGTCAAGATGTAACTGAAGGCATTGGATCTGAGTTTTCAATCAAGGAGGATGGTTCCTTATTGTTCAAGGACCACCTCTGTATTCTGGATAACGTCGAGCTACGACGAACAATTCTTGATGAATCTCGTAAATCAAGCTATGCTATCCACCCGGGAAGCACAAAGATGTATCAGGATTTGAAAAAGAACTACTAGTGGAGAGGCTTGAAACAAAATGTGGCAGAGTACGTGTCGCGGTGTTTGACGTGCCAACAAGTGAAGATCGATCATAGACACCCCGCAGGTCTATTGCAGCCTCTACCTATACCGGAATGGAAGTGGGAATCGATTTCTATGGACTTCATCGTTGGACTACCACGTATTGCAAAGAAGTACAATGCCATATGGGTAGTGGTCGATCGATTGACCAAGACAGCGTACTTCTTGCCTTACAACATGATGTACACGCCGAGAAGACTGGCAGAACTGTATATGAAAGAGATTGTTCGTTTGCATGAGATTCCGAGTAGCATTGTTTCAGACCGTGATCCATTGTATACATCAATGTTTTGGAAGAAATTTCAAGAAGGAATGGGAATGCGACTAGATTTTAGTATGGCATTCCATCCGCACACTGACTGATAGACTGAGAGGGTCAATCAGATCATTGAGGACATGCTTAGGGCTTGCATGTTAGAATTACAAGGATCGTGGGATCAGCACCTACCCTTGATCGAGTTTGCATATAACAACAGTTTTCAGACGAGCATTGGGATGGCACCATACGAAGCTCTTTACGGACGGCGATGTAGATCACCCATCAATTGGGAAGAAACGGGTGAGAAATTTGTTTTGGGACCCGAAATACTTGAAGATATTGCCACCTATGTTCCTATGATAAGGGCAAAACTCAAAGCGGCTCAGAGCAGACAGAAAAGCTATGCCGATATCAAGCGGACGAGTGTAGACTTCAAGGTGGGTGAACACGTGTTTGTGAAAGTGTCACCTATGAAGGGGGTGATGAAGTTTGGAAAGAGAGGGAAGCTAAGTCCCCGCTATCTTGGACCGTTTGAAGTTTTGGGTCCAGTAGGGGAAGTTGTTTACCGCATTGGATTGCCACCGTTATTCGATCAGGTACACAATGTGTTCCACGTGTCTATGCTCAAGAAGTACCTTAATGACCCTGATCACGTGTTGAGCGGTCAATCATTTGAGATGCATGAGGACATGACTATGATCGAAGAGCAGGTGGAGATTTTAGATAAAAAAGAAAGAGTGTTGCGAACAAAAGTGATTCCATTAGTACTTGTCCGATGGAAGCATCATTCGGCCGAAGAAGCTACATGGGAACGAGAGGCCGACGTGAAAGAACAATATCCGGCCTTGTTTGTGACAACTTGAGAGCTAAAATTGTATCACCGTAAGCATGTTTGTGAATTTAAATTATATGTTGTAATTCAATGTCGATCCTATGATCAATTTATTAAAAGGACAATATTATCCACATGGAGTCTCAAATACAGTATTGAACGCGAAATTGGAATTCATCATGGCCATGACATGGCCGTGATGATGTGTTTTGTGGAACCAATGACCAGTTGGTATCATAGTTTACCAAGAGAAATCAAGAGAACTAGAAAACATTAAAATTCTGAGGAATCTTATCAAAACCAATTAATCAATTTTCTAATCGATTAATCGATTTGGGAATTCGATTAATCGATTTTGATCGATTAGTCGACTGCATGCGCTAGTGAGTGGAAATTTGATAGGGATTCAGAAAAATGACAAAGTGAAATTTCGATTAATCGATTTGGGTTTCGATTAATCGATTTATGATTTTGATTAATTGATCTGTGGATTCGATTAATCGAGTAAATTAAAGACTTTAGAAAATTTTGAAGAATGATATACAATTTCGATTAATCGAAGTGAAATTCGATTAATCGATTTGGGAGTTCGATTAATCGAACTGGAGGTTCGACTAATCGAGTCACTTAATGAATTTGGGAAAAATTTGAAGGACCTCACGATTTCGACTAATCGAAGTAAAATTTGATTAATCGATTTTGGGATTTTGATTAATCGAAGTGAATTTCGATTAATCGACTGGCTCATGCCAGTGAGCTCCAAAACTTAAAAATTTAAACGGATACGATTTCGATTAATCAAAATGATTCTGATTAATCGATTTTGAGTTTCGACTAATCAATTTTGGAAATCGATTAATCGATTTCACATGGTTGAACCTAGTTTTGAATCTCGATTAATCAACTTTGGAAATCGATTAATCGAGTCGGGGCCTATATATATATAAATCGAATGGGATTTCTCCCCATTCGAAATCATTTGGAGTTTTACTTTTGCTACCCTTCTTCTTCTTCTCTCCGACCGATCGAGCAAGCTAGGGTTTTAGGCATTTCGAGTCGATTTCGGAATGAAATCGCGCTACATTGAGGGAAATACCTAAGGTAAATCTCTAGTTTTCGCTTCTTTTCTATTTCAAACCACATAATCCCTAGTTTTTGTAAATTTTCACCTAAAATGTCGCCTAAAATGTGGTTTTCTTCGAAGAAGGCAACCTCCAAGCTTCCAGTCCGGCGTAAGAACGCCGCACCGCCACCACCTACCCCTTCACTGGTGAGGACTCCATCACCATCGGCATCGGAGACCACCTTCGGTTCGACGATCGCGGCTTTGCGCGAGTCTTCATGCAAGTCTACGCCCATGCCACCACCACCCACCAATGTACTTCAACCCAACGAGTGGTGGGCGGCTAAGACCTTTGAGATCAAGTACATCATCGATCAAACCCTATTTACAAACCCCAATGTACCGGCGAGACCCAATGGGCTCGTAATTACCTTTAAAAAGCCGGTCTCGACAATATCTTGAGACCAATATGTGGGTCCTACTACCCGAGATTGGTTCGATTATTCTATCAAGGTCTCATGGACAAACCTATCGATGACATCGTCAAGACCACATTGAGGGTAGCGACTACACATTCACCCGTCACCACATCCATGAGGCGCTTGAATGTCACCTCGACTTTGTACCCGAGACCACCCTCTTTCCACCCAAAAGGAAGAGGTTAGATTTGAAGAGATAATGACCCGTATGACCAATAGGAAGAAGGGGTCGGGATCCTCCATTAGGAGGGTCAACCTTCCCCGACTACATGTGGATGCTTGATTCGATAATCAAGTGCAACCTCTACCCAATGCGCCACGACACTGAGCGGGTAGAGTTGGTACAGCATGCACTATACACGGCCTTCTGTGGCCGTTGGTTCGATGCCACGATGATCATCCTAGAGGGGATGAGATACATCAAGGGCAAGTTGATGAAGGGAAACTTGAGGCCCAAAGAAAAGATGCCCTATGCTCGACTCAACTCGAGCATGCTGGAGTGTTATTCCAATTCTCCAGAATACACCATATCGCCCCACGAGGAGAGAGCAACGGACCGAGTGAAGACGTTCTCGAACTCTTCATGGAGCCGTAGCTATAACCTGCTTAAGCGGACACTACCGGCTCTGGGTCCCGCACCAGCAACAGCAACGGCAGCACTAGTGGCACCACCACCACCCCCACCCCCACCACCACATCAGGACCCACCCATCGGGGGGGCACACCCAGTTGACCCACCAGTGGAGGGGACGCCCTCCCGTACCACTGCCTCACCTATGCCGCCAGCATGATCTGCGACAGCTACACCCACCTCTTCATATCGCCGGCGAGCTGCTCGCCAAGCTCCGACGATAGAGGACGTGTTGGCCAAGATGGAGGCCAACAATAAGAGGATGAACCGAGGGATGGACTTTTTGATGTTTCATACACTGCGCTACATCCATCCATTGGACTACCAGCAGTGCCTCGCACAGGAGGCAAAGTGGATAGCAGCACAAACCACATTCCATACTGGTTCCGTTTTCCATGGGAGCACTTCTGCTGCCGACGCATCTGGCTCGGCGCCACAGCAGCCGGAGCAGCTTACGGAGACGCCCCAACCAGTACCACCAGAGCAACCAGTTCGACCAGAGTAGCCTGCCCCTGCATCAGATCATCCAGGGGAGGGGACGGCGTGAGACTGAGATGAGGATGGTTTTGTATGACTGATTTTGTGAAATTTGATGTAGTTGAAAAGATGTAATTAAACAAGTTGTAAATTTTAAAAATTAATGAAATACAGAAATTTTTTTGTCTATGTGCTTGAATTAACTGTGTTTACTTGCTCTGTATAATGTATCCGTCAACTTTTGCATGTGTGGTTACGTGCTACGCCAGTGTGTGGGGTACCCAAGCGAGCACCTTTGGGTTATTTTTGAGGACGAAAATTCCTAAGGTGTGGAGAATGTAATATCCTAAAAAATTGACCATTTGACTTTGACCTCGAGATCCGTGCCCTATTGATCGTAGGTTTGACCAAGTGATGGTCAAACATTGAATTCATCAAGTTATGTACTAATGTGAGATTACTGTGACCTAAGTGAAGAGTATTGTGTTAAGTTGCAGTCACATACACCTATCTCTGGTGTATGTGTTTAACACACAAGGCCAAGAGAGGATATAAGGGTTTTAATAACCCTAAAATCCTTTTCTTTTGGTTGGTGAAGAAGTTAAGAAGAGAGAGAGAGGGAGAAAGCAAGAGGAGTTATTGAGGAAGGAGTGAATGCAAATCAAAGGGGCAAATTAGAGCATTTACTGTCGGATTCAAAGCGAATTGGGATTGTTGAAGGAAGTGATGGAACCCTAGCCATCAAACCCAACAAATAAATCCCTTGAAGGGATTATTGAGGTGAGTTTTAATTAAAGTGAATGCATATATTGTAGACAAGTTTAATTCAGTCAAGTAGGGTTAAATGGGTAGATTAAAGGCATAGAAAAGAAAGGAGAAAGATTTGGAAGAAATGCCCGAAAGGGGACTGAATCTGGCCAAATCGATTAATTGAAATCATAAATCGATTAATCGATTTATGACTTTGATCGTTTGAATTTGACCTCGGGATCCATGCTCGATTGATCTTAGGTTTGACCAAGTGATGGTCAAACATTGAGTTCATGAAGTTATGTACTAATGTGAGATTAGCGTGACATAAGTGTAGAGTATTGTGTTAAGTTGCAATCACATACACCTATATCTGGTGTATGTGTTTAACACACAAGGCCAAGAGAGGATATAAGGGTTTTAATAACCCTAAAATCCTTTTCTTTTGGTTGGTGAAGAAGTTAAGAAGAGAGAGGGAGGGAGAAAGCAAGAGGAGTTATTGAGGAAGGAGTGAATGCAAATCAAAGGGGCAAATTAGAGCATTTATTGTCGGATTCAAAGCGAATTGGGATCGTTGAAGCAAGTGATGGAACCCTAGCCATCAAACCCAACAAATCAATCCCTTGAAGGGATTATTGAGGTGAGTTTTAATTAAAGTGAATGCATATATTGTAGACAAGTTTAATTCAGTCAAGTAAGGTTAAATGGGTAGATTAAAGGCATAGAAAAGAATGGAGAAAGATTTGGAAGAAATTCCCGAAAGGGGGCTGAATCTGGCCAAATCGATTAATCAAAATTGGGATTCGATTAATCGATTTTGGCCAAGAAGTTGAAAAGTCATGAGTGCCCAATTTCGATTAATCGAATTGGATTTCGATTAATCGATTAGGATGTTTGATTAATCAATTTGGAAATCGACTAATCGACTGGGTACCTCCAGTGGCTACAGAAAGGAGACCTGAAAAAATTGACTAATCGAGTTGGGAAATCGATTAATCGATTTTGGATTTCGATTAATCAATTTGGGATCAACTAATCGATTTTGGATTTTGACCACTCGATTTGAGAATTGACCTTAGTATGTTAGAGATTTCAATTAATCGATTTGGGATCGATTAATCTAATTTGAATCTCGATTAATCAATTTTGGGAATCGATTAATCAATTTATGTTTCGATTAATCGATTTTGGGAATCGATTTATCGATTTGTGTTTCGATTAATCGATTTTGAGAATCGATTAATCGACTTTGACAGTTTTGCTTAACTTTCTAAGTTTTCTTTGAGATTCATGGAGGGTCCAGGACCTTCTTCATTACATCTTTAGTGATGTAATACATGTGTTATGATGTACCATAGGTGGTATGTATGAAAGCGAGCACAAGGAGCCGCGTGGGACCTTGATGCTTGGACCTTCAGAGAATTGAGGGAGGGGACACCATGAACATGTACTTTAATTTCAAGAGCATGTATGTAGTGATATAATTATTAGATTTGAAGTTGTTTTAACTATGAAAAGCTTTATGAATATGGGTGCGTGTGTGACACCAAGAATGTGATAAAGGCATCTTTGTGATGCAAGTGATTAAGATTAAGTAATCTAATAAGAATGAGACATCCCCAGGGGATGAGAAAGTAATAAAAGCATCAGGTGTGATGCGAGTATGTATACATCCCAGGGATGTATACATGTATGATTGAATAATTACTGTTGAGGCGTAACTGATATAAGATAGCACACTTACACGGTGAACAACTATATGTAAAGTACATGTTATTTTTGTTATTTGAGGTTTGATAGGATACCCCACCGACGTAGCCAGATACCCACGACTGATGCGGCAGGATATCCGTGATCGATCTGCAATGACCAATCCATTACACCGGTCGGAGGTTTATCCGCAACAGTAAGCACATCCCAGGGATGTTGAGATGAGTTTTTAACCCCGCCGCCTAGTGAAAAGGGGCTTGGGTCGTATTCTCAGGGAATACTTTATAACAACTATCTATTTAGACGACGATAAGGGGTATCTCATCAGGGCTCGATGCTATATTGGTCAGGGATTACTTAAGTTAAAGATTTAAGTTTTGCTTTAGGCCTGTTCAGTGTCATTCATGATAAATCAATAGTAAAGTAAGACATGCTAATTACCAGTAAACTGAAATGCAATTCATCAGCTTTTAAACTGTTTTCTAGCAAATGCATAGACACATCATACTTAGAATATCATGGAATATATGTGAGTATTAATTTATATGTTCATTGTGTTTGTTCCTTATTGAGCTAGGATGTAGCTCACCCTTTAGACTATACGTCACAGGTCCATTGATAGCTGCTATTGAGGCTTCGAGAGATGTAGATCCGAGTGATTCGGATTATGTACCTGGAGACGAGTTAGAGCCTCCACTCGAGGACTTCTTCTAGGAGACTCTACTGTGTACTTTGACAGAGTGTAGTTTTTGAGAGCTAATTGTACGGCTTGATATGTCAAGCCTTTATTTTGATAAACAATGTAATTAAATTAAATTATTCTTTTGGTGAACCATCTGGGGTGATCTGGTTATCACTGATGGTTCGGGTCGGTTCTCTGTTCATGCAATGGCATGAAAGTAGAACTGTCTTTTGAATGTGCTAGTTGGGCATATTAACTATTTTCGCTTTATGAAATTATTTGCTTTATCTTTTTATTATTGCTTGTTATACCAATGTTCCGTGCATAGTTTTGAGGCACGGTCTGGAGGTTCCTACTGATGGCACGGGTTTCGGTGTGCCGAAATCCGAGCTGCCACAATTATAGAATAGAGTTATAAGTGTGATTTTGATAATCGTAAAGGTCAGAGTTCGGTTTTATAAAGCCATCGAAGTTCTAACACTTTGTGTTATCGAAGTGGTCGCGTTGAAGCGATAAAATGATACATATATAGTATACTATAATTAAATGCTTAAATAAAATGACAGTATAATTTAAAGTGGATTGCATCACGACCATCGAACGAAAATGCAAGTGATTTAAGTGCACTTAGTTTTGGTCGTGCAAAGATAGAATTATAAATAAGGTCATCTGTTCGAACGAGAATCGATGGATTGATTTTGAAATCGATCAGTCAAGAGTATATTATTTGAATTATTTAATTCCGATCATAATCAATTTAAAGTGAACAACGGTTCGATTTTGTTCATGATCAACCGACCGATTTTACGTGTTAATGGATCGGTAAAAGGATAATACAACGATCCAATTTGCTGCTAAGAAGAAAATTTTCAAAAGAATAATAATACTATGGAGGTTTAGTGTGAAGCGGGCTACCTTAATAAGCTAGAGGGGTATTTGAGTACCGAGTTCCTATAGATTAAAATAATACACAATCTAAACTATATAATACAATATACCAATTATAATAATATTGTAATTTAAAAAAAATGGGTGATACAGTATACTAATTATAATTATTTAATGAAACCAGTCAACTTAAGTTATCAAGTAAGGTGAGATACTCATGTTAAATCATGGGTCCATTGGTCCACGTGGAATCAGTTTTAATTTGGGTACATGAATAGGTTTGTGTGCTGGCTTTATGGCCTCATTTATTCGCGTAATTTCTAATTTCCCTCTCTTCAAAAGTAAACTTTTTTATTAGCCACAAGTCTACAACTTATATAGGTTTCAATATTGGGTGCCGAGCCACATATACCAATTGGTGGTGAATGAGAATTTTGGAATCGCCCATGTGCCAATCTTGATCATGCGATCTAGACTAACCACGTGATAAGTATGATCATTTGATCTGGCCTAACCACGTGACAGTAGGCCAACTGATTGATGTTTAGACAATCGTGGCCTTCAATCCCCAAATGGCTAATGGAAGACAATATAAAAGTGGCACCGATATGATGTAGCCTTATCGGGTATTTGAAAATTGTTTCATTAGGGATTCTGATGATTTTTGACTTATACCCATCTTATGACACTATATGGACGGTCTGGATTGAAGAATTTGTGTGTGATGTACCAGATTGAGATAGGGGGCTATCAGGTCATATGGTCCTTATTTAGGAGTTGCGTGTTTCACCCAACCTTCCTTTCATATGAGTAGTATTTATATAATATTTTATATAAGTATAGTTATTTATATTATTTTACTTTATATATATAAGTAAAGAAAATATAGAAATAATATAATATAGTATTCTATTAAGTATATACAGCAATCATTACTTTATATATATTATAAGCCCATTCTCTTCAGTTACCCGATTATAATATAAAATATGGATAAGTACACGTTTCCCATTGAATAACACACTTATAATAATAAGTGTATATTATTATAATTAAGCTAAAGGCAACAACGAACATATAAATAAATTAACATCGATTACCGTGAAACGACAACGATAAAGAAGAGTAAAAAGAAACATAAAACTGAAACTGAAAGTATAAAGACCCTTTGTTTCGTTCAAGCCAGCGAGCGGCTATGGTTTAACATTATAATTTATCATTTTACCTTAGATTAAAATAATAAGAGTAAATAATAAAAATAATAGAATAGAACTGAAAGTATACATAACTATAGACGGACTAAATCTGGTGCCATCGAATTTCTAAATAAGTGGAGTTTCAAAATAAACTAAAAATATATAAATAAATAATATTAGAATCATGATAGATCGCATCTTTCAATCTTAAAATAATATTATCTAGAAAAAGAAATTAGGTTCTTTTTATTTAATCCGTCGATACTCGATCGAATCGTATCCTACGCGACGGGATCTGAGAAGGACAAGATGGATGGATGGGTACCCACCTCTTGAAGCGTGATCGGCGAATCGATGGTGGTTAGGGCGATAGAGATCGGCGCCCACACGATGGTTCGTCCCCAATTACGCCGCCTTCTTCCACCACGATTTGACGGTAGAAAAATACCATGGTAGTTCTTGTGGAAGAACACACAAGAGATTTAAAAGAGATTTGAGTGTTTTTAGAAAAGGGTGGCTATAGAAGAAGATGGAGTGACGGCTAGGATTTTTAAGAAGAATTCTTATAATAATGATTTAGGGTTCTCCGTAACTTTCTTATTTACAATATATGGGCATTAATTCAGTGTTAAGCGGCCGCACTGAATAAGGGTGTATATGCTTTTATTTCAAAGTTTAAAATAGAGGTTTAAAACTCAGTAGTAAGGTTTGATCCTTAGACCTCTTGTTTATAACCAAAGTCTTTCAACGACTAGGCCACCACACAACTTGTGTCAAATAAAGACAATTTTAAATATAAAACCTTTTTGAAAAACCAAAATGTGCATTTTCTCAACTAGGGTAGGTTCCGGTGTGGAGCACTAACACGATGCAAGGTACAAAGCACCATCTAATATCAATAAAAGAAAGTCAAAATTTCTGGGTCGTTACAGGAGGTATAAAAAATCAGCCAATACTGATACGTATTGGTGATACGTATCGATTTTCTGGGACACCGATACGAATCGGCGCCGATATGTCGGTATTGCCCCCCGAATGAAAAATATTAGCTGCTTTTATGTAAAATATATTACGAATTCCTCTGGGTTTTTGAAGATTTTTTGGAAGATTTTTAGTAGGTATATTATAACTGTCTTTCTATCACAGTGAAGCAGCAGTTTCCAACTCCCAGCCAGCTAGTAGGAAAAGGTATTGTTGAGGTATTGCTATTCACTCGCACTAGTTTATTGAAAGCGCTCATGTCCCAAACACCTTTGACACCGTTCATAGCATCCGATCAGATAATAAAAGTCGTATTTCATCCATTTCTTTCACACAATAGATCTTAAGATCATGGGGAACATATCCGACGGTCAGTGTTTGACTAAATGTATCACAGATCCCCAAAAACTGGCGCTCTTGACTCATGGCTCACATCACTCTTAAACGTGACTTTAAAGTCAATTTTTAGGATCTGTGATATGAGTAATCCATATCTTACCGTCAAAAAGGTACGCCATGATCTCAAGATCTATTGTGTAGAGGAATTTTGTGAAAATCAACTTCCATCATCTTATCCGACCCAATCAACGGTTATGAAGGGGTCTTTGGAGTGGGCTCTTTCGGTAAATAAATGGGCACTAACAGAGGTACCCAATAGAAAAGAATGATGGCGTGCCTTTTTATGATGTGCATCAATTTTAATTTTTTTTTATACTTTGGAGTGATGTTACACTAAAAAATTGGGCACTATAACGGGTGGCGTGCTTTCGTAATCTAACGTACTTTGGAGTCTCTTTTTGACATTTACAAAATTGGGCAACTATCCGATGTATATCTTAGTTAAGAATTATAATGCTACAACATTGCAACTTCCTATTCTTTTACAATAAAAATAATGAATACGTATCGGTATCGGACGATAAGTTTAACCCATTAAATTCTGACCGACAATGATACGAGACCAATACTGATTTCAATTCCTTGGTACCCATTAAAAGATTGCGCAACCACGAGAACCAAATCTAAACTGATATGAATTTCATGTTTTGATCGATAAGTATAGCCACAGAGGTAACGAATTTTCTCCATGGAAGGATAAAGGACTTTTTGCAAGATTCCTCACAAAATCCATAAAAATAGCACTTTTCTCATCAACGTTCTAAAATAGAATTTTTGTCTCATAAAATGGTAAAGATTATATGTAACTAACATTCCAACTATAAAATGAGAAAACAACACTCTTTTTTGTTTGATTAATCTTATAATCAAATAAACTGGTAAAATGATGCAAATATGATTTCTTGTGATTTGATCAATTGACCTTTTTGGATTAGCCCGGGCTCAACAAGAGCCCTTATTTACTACTGCTGAAAATAATGAGAAACAACTCAGAGATTTTCTATTTGTGTTTTCAGTTTCTTTTATTTTGTATTTGGTTTTGTAAAAAAAAAAAATCAAGCATGCCCAAAAGGATAGAATTATAATCAAAACAAACATTAAACACAATGAGAATATGGTTCTCAAGAATTTAAAATAGAAAATGAATGCCAAGGAGAAGGATGCAAACTCAAGCGAGATCTGCTCCGATTTTGGTCCAGATGTCCTTGTTGGATCTACTCCAAATCGCAAACATCCAAAAGCTGCATTACCTTATTCAAGTATTGACAAAATAAAAGAAAACTCAAAGCACGCCCAAATTTGACAAAAGACAAAAAGTGGCAGCATTTATTCAAATAACTAGAAGGCAAAGAATAAAAAACTCGAAAAATAAAAAAAATAAAAATTCTGCGAAAGCAGGTTTTCTATACAAAGCTAGAGACATTTAATCAAGCACTTGGAATGCAAAGTGCAGGTTTAAAGGAAAAATTAAAATAAATGAAAATAAACATAGGTCTATCTATTTTAGAACAAACTTCCCCGGCAACGGCGCCAAAAACTTGTTGTCACCCAAAGGGTGCCAAAATTATGTGCATTATAAATCAATAATTAAAGAATTAAAGAATGCTAAATTATATGGATGTTAACTTATGAAAGGGATATCAGCACATTAGAATAACCGGCCCGCAAGATCGGGCATTGTAGCAAGTTTTAAAAGTAAGTATTTCAAGATCGTCCACAGAGAAGTTTGTCTAAAATGAGAGATAAACCTCCAGATCTGTGCTACCAGATCTGGCTCCTTAATTATCTAAATAAAGAATAGATAAAAGAGAGTGTTGGGTTTTGTCACGTTTAACTAAAAGCAAATAAAGAAAAGAACTAACTACGTGATCCAGATCCGAGTTGTGGAGGTGTTTAAAATAAGACAAATGCAGAAATAATAGCTTCATGTATTTTAGCCTTTGAATTTTAATGGAGAATCTGTAGTTCAACAGATTCAATCTTCATCGGCTACAGACAGATGTAAGAGAAATAAATCCGAATTAAGGAATAGGTTTAGACTTATGGTCATGATTTGTCACGAGATCATCGCCTAAAGTGGCCTATTCTTTATTTCGAACATGAACATCATCGTAAATGCCGCTTGAATTAGGTTACCAACGCTAATTCGCAGGATGATGAATTAAGGGAAGTTAAAAGTGCGGATGAGTGAATCTAAAGAAGTCTAATGCACTAAGGTGAACATTCAGAACCCTCGACATGACTCCAATGGAGAAGACACAAATTACGAACCTTTTAAAATCCAGCGTTACAATTACGAGCACTTCTTAGAGAGCCCTCGGACTTACGATCGAGCTTCTCGAAGCCCTCGATTCTGATCTTGAATCCGAACTTGGAAGTACAAATCACTGCAATGGCTCTCAAAGGTAAAATACAAGAAGGGATTCTGAGAATCGGATGAGCTTTCGACGGAATGGGGAAAGCAGATGAAAACTCTAAAATCTGGATACCCAATTTGGGCAAATGGTTCGTCTATTTATAGTTTTCCCTAAGCCCATTTCGGATGTGTATCAACCAATCGAATTGGATAGATCAGATCAACCAATAGGAGTCGAGCACCGTGATCCGGATCTGTTCCGCCAATCGTAAATGCTTGATCTGGTTCACCAATCAGAAACAGAGGTATCAATTCATATGTAATTCAAAAATCTGTTTGAGCTTCTAGAAGTTCCCGCCATAAGTAATTTCATCTTTGGGTGATCACATGAGGTGGAATATGCCTTTGGTTCGTACTCGAATCTTCCTAATGTCCTTGGGTTTTAAAACGCATTGGGGCGCGTGCAAAGTTTCTGAAATACCTTCGGACGAAATGCAAATCGAATGCCATTTCGCATAGTTTAAGGGCTTTTTCAAAGTAGTTTGGCTCGAATCTCTCTTCGCAAAGCATTTGGGCTTCAGGAGATTTTTTCTCAAAGCATTTTGGCTTCAGGAGGTCTTTTCGCAAAGCATTTTGGCTTCAGGAGGTCTTTTCGCAAAGCATTTCTCTTCTTTTCGCAAAGTTCAAAGTTCTTTGCGAATAGTAGAAGTTCTTTGCAAATTGAACTCTAGGCTCCCATTCTTCTTTGCGAATTGACTTTTAACTTGATTTTTCCTTTGCGAATAGTAGAAGTTCTTTGCGAATTGAGCTTTAGCTACCATTCTTCTTCTTCAGGTCTTTTCTTGCTCTTTTAGGACCTTTTTAGCCATTGCTGAGGCTATTTCTTCACTCCCTCTTTGAGCTTGACATGCGTTGTCAGCTTTTTGATCATTTTAGGATGGTTTTCGGATTTGGACCTGTCTTTTTGGTTAGCTGCAATATGAACACTAAAGCACTTATTTAGTCCTCTCAAGGGTCTTTCAAGGCTCATGTTTAGGGGTGAAAATGGTATTTTTCACTACTTATCAAAAATATCCTACGAAATCCTTTGGGTTTTTGAAGATTTTATGGAAGATTTTTAGTAGGTATATGGGAAATTTACCTGATCGACCTTGTGAGATATACCATCAACGTCAGAGGCCCTGCAAGTAATATCCCTGATATTTTGGCCTATTTTTCGTTTACCTCGGTAAGCGTGGCCAGAAATAATTGAGGGATTTTGGATTTTTGGTAAGCTAAGGCTATAATAAGACTAATAGCCCAAGGAATTTGTCGGAAGATGTGTGCAAGTCATGTAAGCGATGACTTACACGATAGGGATTGGTGTATGTGTTCAACATGGGCCATTTTTGCAAATTAAGTGGATAAGTTACAAAAATATAAAATCTAGATATTTGTTTGTTTGAGTTTTAGGTTATAAGAGAGATTAAAGGAGAAGTGTAACTTATCTCTCATTGGAAATTTTAAACCTTTAAGCCTTGCATCCTTTTAATCCAAGATCTTGAGAGCTTGAGAGTTCCTCTCCCCATCTCGACCGTTGATTTGAATCATATTAGAAATTTGATTGGTTCGAACCATTTGAACAGAAGAGTGATGTGGAGAGTGACAAATTCTGCGTGATCTTGTTGGTTGATGTGGTAGTGGCCACCCCATTATGATGAACTGATTTGAAGATCTAAACCGTTGAACTTTGGAGATTGGTTCCGGTGCATGTTTTGGTACAACGGAAGCAATGGTTTAAACTACAAGAAGCTGTGATTGAAAGAAAGAAAGAATCTGGACATGGAAAATTTGACAGCCACAGACCTAAACAAATTCGAGGGTCGAATTCCAATTCGAGGGTCGAATTTGGAATTCGACCATCGATTTGAAATTCGACAGTCGAAATCTGTTTTTTTTAAGCCTAAAGTAGTTTTCTGAATTCGAGGGTCGATTTCCAATTCGAGGGTCGAATTTGGAATTCGACCATCGAATTGAAAATTGAGGGTCGATTTTCAAATTTTTATGCCTGATGAGATTTTTGGAATTCGAGGGTCAAATTTTGCCCTGTTTCAGATCCTTAAATTTTTGTCGGATATTTTCTCGGCAAGCTTTTGGGTTTGACTTTTGGTCTTATATTAACACTGAGAGTGTTAATCTTTGTAGGTTTTGAATATTGGGGGTCCCTTTGTGAGGATTGCTTATGCATGATTTTAAATCTTCTTTGGTGAGGTAGGGGAACCCTATATTTCATTTGCATTAGATTATAAGTATAAACTATTTTCGACTGTTTCATTTAAGAAGCATAAATTTTGGAATCCTGTTGCACACAGCATGAATAAAAAAATCTGAACTTATGACACAAATCCGAAATTTGGAAACTTTGTTATGACTAAGAACTTCGTAATTTGAACCTCAGAACCTCAGTAAACTTTTGAATCAGAACTTCAAAAAAACATCAGTAATCTGTTATGAATAATAAGCTTTGATATATGTTAGCATTTGCATTCGATTTGAGGTACATACAAACGATGCCCTAGAATCTACCAACTGTATTGACGGTATTACTTTGGCTCAAGTTTCCCTCATAGCGTAGGGGCTTGTTACATTTCAGAAAATGGGTTCATGAACGATGATGGTCAGTAGGATTTCCCATCGGTCACGTAGTCCGCTCTCATGCTATAGGAAATTTGGGAGATAAAATTAAGTTATAAATTTAAGACAAGAAGCATGCTAATTCAGAAGATTTTGAACATATTAGATGAATATTCTAGTTTTGACTCATGATTAGAACTGGAGATTTAGTTTGCAAAGCATCATTTGAAAACCATATTTGATCCGATTTCTGTCTTTTGAAAACATTACTTATGTATAGAGTCGGTACCGACCTTTTTAAGAGCCATCGTCGACTCTGTACACAATCACCATCGATTATGTATAGAGTCGCCATCGATTGTAAAAAAAAAGAAATTTTTTTTTATTATTTTTTATCATTTTTTTTTTATGGTGACTCTTTACAAATCATTTTAAAAGTCGATCTTTTTTTCGATGGTGTAACGAAAAAAAAAAATCGGCAGTGTAACAAAAAAAAGATCGATGGTGTCAAAGATTGATACAAAAAAGACTTTTATCACATCTTTAAAAAAATAATAAAATAAAAATTGATTATTTAATGGATCGATATCGACTCATTACATAGTCGACATCGACTGCTTAATGAATCAATAACAACGCATTAAACAATTGATATCAACTCCTTAATGGGTCGATATCGACTCATTACATAGTCGAAATCGACTGCTTAATGAATCGATAACAACTCATTAAACAATCGATATCGACTCTTTAATGAGTCGATATCGATTCATTAATCAACCGTTATTAATTAATTAATCAATCGATGTTGACTGCAGAGATACAAAAGCAAATAAAAAGGTGCATATTCGGTTAAAAAGAAGTGGTAAGGTGACGTGTTTAATGTGGTCATATTAAATGAGGCGAGGTGTTTGAGGCTTGGCTATCTGACACACACAATAAATGAGGTAAGGTGTTTTAGCTTTTCAACTAATTTGGGGTTGACTACACGCATACTTAATTTTAAATGAGGTGACGCATTTGACATGTTTTTTTGTTGTCTTTAGCTTTTAAGGAGACTTGTGCTACGTGTGTCGATGTGGCAGCATTGCTATTTTTTTTTTCAAGAGTCGATAACGACTCATTAAATAATCGATATCGACTATTTAATGAATCGATAACGACTCATTAAATAATCAATATCACCTGTTAAAATAAGCATCATCGACTCTGTACAGCATCGCAAAAAAAAAAAAAAAAAAAATTATAAAATCGATGACGACTTTGTGCTGGGTCGTAAAAAAATTTTTATTTTTATTATTATTATTTTTTTTTTATAAAATCAATGACGACTCCATACAGAGTCGTCATCGACTCTGTGCAGAGTCACAAAAAAAAATAAAGAAAAAAAAAATATATATATATATATATATATATTTATAAAATCGATGACGACTCTCTACAGAGTCGCAAATTTTATTTTTTATTATTTTTTTTTTTATCAATTCGATGGCGACTCTATATAGAGTCAATGACGATTGTGTATAGAGTCACCATCGACTGTGAATTTTATTTTTTTATACAATCGATGGCGACTCTCTATAGGGTCAATAATAAAAGAGTAATTATATAATTTTAAAATATATGCATTTTATAAGGGATCTCTAGTCAATAGCAAAGAGGACGTAGATTTACCGGGTTCTTAGTTTTGAAATATGACAATGACTTGGGTGATAATCTCCATGACTTGGTCTTTCATAGAAGCTTTCTTCCCGTTGGATAGGAAAAAAAAACCTTCCCAATAAGCTTATGGGCAGCGCTAAACACACCACGCATTCTCTGAAAGAAGAGACCCCTTAAAATCGATTGGATTGGATCAGACGATGGAGATTGTGTTTCACCCCGTTCCTCTACACAATGGATCTTGAGACCATGTTGCACAGATCAAACAATCAATTTTTACCTCAAAACGTGGCCCTATATCACCTTTGAGCGTTGTGTGTGAAATTATACACAAAATATACTTTTGGGGATATATGACATGTGAAATAAAAAATAGACCGTCTGATAGGTGTTACATGGTCTCAAGATCCATTGTGTGGAATAGCAGGGTTAAATACAATCTCAATCGTTTGATATGACCCAATCAACAATTTTTATGAAATTACATAGGCGCTTTCAGAGAACGTATGAGTATTGATGACTTGAGGTTCCTTTACTACTACAAGTCTATTCATAATATTGATAAAGGCCATTACCTAGTATTGATGACTTGAGGTTCTAGACTTTTAAACGTGCGTTTTGATGCTTAACTGTAGGGGTCTCAAAGGGCGGACTTGAGCCTAGCCTGATCCAAAATGGGTTGGGTCTAAGCATTATGATGTAGGTAGGCCGAATCAGATCCGATTAGTAATCTGGCCAAGTATGGGCTTGCTCCAAAAGTTCGATTTAAGCCCTCTAAGTCCAACCAATCCCATTGAGACGCCTACGTGATCGACATTTAATTTAAACACCAAAAAGGCATTTAAATAATCTCATACCACTAAAATTAGACTTTGTATCGCACACCATTACAGTGTGAGCTAACATTATGTTATGTGATGAACATCTGTAATTATCAATCTAAATTGTCTAATTGACAATCTATCCTTGGAACATGTTTCAAAGATATATGCTTATAAGTAGATATGAACCATCCGATTGATGAAGTTTAACAATAGTCATTGAAAGTAATAATGATTGATATCATACTCCACAAATCAGATGATTTAAATCTCCCTAAAATACCATTTTAGGGCTTGCTGCACATGATCTATCACTTTAGCAATACGGATGACCCACATCTTAAATCATTGATAGTGTAAGATCATTTAAATACCATTTTAGTTTAAATGACGGTTAGAAGGGTTGGATCCTACCATAAATATGTTAATGTCAACAACGAGATTGGCCATAGTCAATTCAATCCAATAAAAGGAGATTGACTCTAATCACTTACATGAATGGATGACATCCTTACTAACATATTTTTTATGCCACATATTGTTATATATATATTAGTCTATTAATATATATTTTAGTGTTTCAAAATTAAGTTTATAAATTATCATTAATTCATTATATATATATATATATATATATATTGGTAATAATTTAATGGCAAACTTGTAAAAATCATTATCTCTGAAGAAGTGTTTTTCATATTTTGATTTTTCTTTTTATCATGAGTTGAAAAGACATATGTTTAGCATCGGATCGGATGATAAAAGCTGTATTTCACCCATATTTTTCACACAACAGATCTTAAGATCATCGGGCACATATCCGATGGCCAGTGTTTGATAAATGTATCACAGAACCCCAGAAACTGGCGCTCTTGAATCATATGGCGCGCATCACTCCTAAACGTGACTTTAAAGCCCCTTTTTGGGATCTTAGATATGAGTAATCCATAACTAACCGTTTGATATGTACACTATGATCTCAAGGTCTATTGTGTAGAAGACCTTTGTAAAAATCCACTTCCATTATCTTATATGACCCAATCAATGGTTTTGAAGGGTTCTCCGGAATGGGCTCTTCCGGTAACTAAGTGGGCGCTAATAGTGGTACCCAATAGAAAAGAATTGTAACGTCCCCGAAATTTGAACAATGAACAGTGACCTCGGGATGTGTGTCGACTGGTCGTAGGTTTGATTAAGTGATGGTCAAACAGTGGACTCAAAAAGAAAGGGTTAAAATGTGGTATGAATGTGCTGCAAGTATAGGGCTAGGTTTTGTTTTTAAGGTCACGTACACCTATCTAGGGTGTATGTGCTTAACACCATGGTAAAAGAGAGAGTTAAGAGGGTAAATGACCTAAGAGAAGTTATTTCTCTTGTTTTGGGTTGGTAAGAAGAGTTAAGAGGAGAGAGAGAGAGTAAGAAGTGGAGAGATTTCATGGAGGGTTAATGTGGGTTCCAAAGTGACAGTGGATTCAAACAATTAATGTCGGATTCGACACATGGAATTCGTGGAAGCCGGAGTTGGAGACACCTAGTCATTAAACCTAGCCATTGATTCAATCAAGAGATTGATTGAGGTAGGTTTTGTTCAATCTCATTAAAATTTTGTATGAGCATTCAAGTGTAGTTAAAATGAGGTTAAATTAAGGAAATAAAGGATCGAAATGAGGAGAGATGAAAAGGGAGAGATTTGGAAGAAATACCCGAAAAGGGCTAGAATTCTGACCAAATCAATTAATCGATATTGGTTTAGAAGTGATCTAGGCTGAGAGGCCCGAAATCGATTAATCGATTTAAAACCGATTAATCGTCTCAGCACCTTCAATGGCTGGAAAATCAGGCTTGAGAAAAATCGATTAATCGATTTGAGAAATTGATTAATTGATTTTGGAATTTCGATTAATCGATTTAGGATCGATTAATCGATTTGGGATTTCGATTAATCGATTTTGAGAGATCGATTAATCAATTTTGACAGTTTATGTTGACTATTGTATTGAACCTTGAGGGTCCTTGGAAGGCCTTGTACCTTCTTTGATGCATCCATAGTGATGCCTTGCTTGTGCTATGATGCACCATAGGTTATACGAGTGAATGCAAGCAGTCGCGTGGACCTTGATGCTTGGTGATTCAAACGCGTGAGGTACGGAACACCTTGAACATGTACTTTAATTTTCAAAAGCATATACGTAGAGTGATTTTATTGAATATTTATGCATCGAAAATTGTGATTTCTAAGAGAGTGTGTGCGTGTGAATACTAAATGAACTCAAATGGTCCCCAGGAGACGTGAAATGTGATAATGGGCATCTAAGTGATGCATTGAACTAGTGACATCCCAGGGATGTAAGAGTAACATGTCAGCATAGTGAAAGAAAAAGTGATAAAGACTAATATACTAGAACTAGCACAAGTACACGGTGAATAACTATATGTAGTGCAGATTTGATATTTTTGTTATTTAAGGTTTGAATAGAATACCCCACCGACGTGGCGGGATACCCACGATTGACTCAGCAGGATAACCGTGACCGGTACGGCGGCCAATCCGTACACCAGTTTGACATCCCAGGGATGTGAGTATGAGTCTGAAAACCTCGTCGCCTATGAGAAAGGGACCTGGATAGTATTCAAGTAATAAACAAATATGACAAGTGTCTATTAGACGACGATGGTGGGTATTCCATCGGGGATCGATGCTATATTGCTCGGGGATTATTTAAGTTGAGATTTAAGTGATTAGGCCGAATCAGTAACTAATACCAGTAAGTTGAGAATGAATAAAACCATGTACAGTAACAGTTGCATCTATCATATCTTTTTTGTTTATTAAAATTATTTCTCAGAAGTTCCATTAGATGAATCATATTTTTAAACTGTTTTAGAATATATGTGAGAGTTTAACTTATATGTTCACTTGTTGTTTCCCTATTGAGCTAGGATGTAGCTCACCCTTTAGACTATACGTCGCAGGTCCATTGCTAGCGGCTGCTGAGGCTTCGGGAGACGTAGATTCGGGGGATTCGGATTACGTGCCCGGAGAAGAGTTGGAGGCTCCTCCCGAGGACTTCTTCTAGGGGACCCCTGCGTACTTTGAGGAAGATTTTTGAGAGTATACTGTACAGCTGCTCTACCTTCTTCCATTTCTTCACCTTTACCTTCTGAATTTGTAGAGTGAGGGTAAGGCTGCATTCGATCAAAGGGTTTTTGGGTTTGAATTTTCTGAATTTTTTATCAAAGAAAAAACTAAGAATTTTGAAGCTCAAAAGGTGTGTATCAAGGGCAGTTCAAAGGTGGGAGATTTTAGGCTCAACCTGTCCAAGGGATGACCTTACTTCATGTCCTCAATGTCATGAATGCTGTCAGGTTGTTTCAACTTGGATTTGTCTAACTTCTAGTGGTCAAGATTAGGTTCTGTTAGTCCTCAGAGCAGAAAAAATTGCCAAAACACTCTTCAAAGAAATCAAAATTTTCCAGGCCCAAATCTCATTGGGTATGACCTTCCATCCAATTTTCTGGGGGGATATCCTCATAGTTTTCTCTCATTTCAGGTTCACTATACATCAACAATTTTTTTTTCAAAAATTCTTGACATTTACTTCATGACAGATATTAAAATTGCAGTTTATTTCAGTTTCCAATGGTTTTTTAATTTTTCCCTTTTTAGAAAACAAAAATTAGGTGAGGATTCACTTTATTTCCACAAGCTTCTTTTTAAACTTAGCTGCACTGTTATTAACTACTTTATTAGCATACATGCCACACCCCCAAACCTAAACTAAACAGTGTTCTCACTGTTTTACACTAAGAAACTAGTAGAGAGGCATGGGAAGAAGATATCTACATAGTAACACAACAAATATGCCAAATATATACATAAGATAAGTGAAAAAGAAACAATAAACTGCCACTGCTATTTATAAGCATCATCTGGCCAACCATAGAGTTCAACCAAGTTTGTCAGCCATCCTTAGATACAGGAGCTTTTCCTTTTGGGATGGGATTTCTGTTGAGTGTTAGTTGGGGCCTCCTTAGACTGGGCAGCAGGTTGTTTACCTTTTGGATCAACAACAACAACAGAATCTGAATATGAACCAGAAGGAAAAAGGGCATTGGGGTCCAATCCGAGAGCTGCAACAGCCTTCCTTTTTTCGTCTTGAGAGAGTAAGGTGAAAGAGGTGTCAGGTTGGGTGGGGGCTCATGGTTGAGCTTCAGAGACTGGTAGCGTGCTTCTTTCCTCTTTGTGAAGCGGCAGAGAGGAGAGATATTTTGGAGGTGCCAGTTCTTTTAGTGGAAGTCGTTTTAGGTTTTGGAGCGTTAGGTTGAATAGGGGGAGGTATCTGGGCAGGAGGAGGAGGGGAAACATCCACAGGTGGGGTAGGAGGAGGGTGAGTTGTAGAGGGGGGACAGTGGTGAGTGGAGGGAGGTTCAGTAGGAGGTGCTGTAGCTAGAGGGGTAGGTTGAATGGGCTGAGAGGTCAAGGAAGCAACGTTTTTCTTCAAAATGTCAATCTTCTTTGCAGCATAGAGGAGGTTGGAATCAAAGAGCTCCTTGGTGGCCTTGAGTATCTCCTGAGCATTGGCTAATTTTTTCTTGAGAAGCTCAGAATTCATCTTCTCATATTTGGCAATGAGACTCTCAGCAGCAGCCAACTGTTTGGCTGACTCATAATGAGTCAAGATCTCACTCCACCCCTGAGAGATATCTTGGAGCTTGATTTAGTGCTCCAATTCAATGTTGGAAATCTGCTCCTCATAGGGGGCTTCCAGGGAAGCTCGGAGTGCAGCCATACCTCTCAAGACATCCCTTTGGATGTAAGGGTTGTCCCTCATGGCATACAGCAGGGTGAGGTAAGGGGGGATGTACATGTTCTGACGAAGGATAATTGGCAAGAAAGGGGATGTAGTGGATGAACAGGCGGGGGTGCAGAAAACTAGATCCTCACATGGATAAATTTGGGTGGAAGCATCTTGGAAGATAGGTGGAGAAAGAGTGGGGGAGAGGGTGATGGGTTACTCAGCAACTGTAGAAACAATTACAATTGGTGATGAGGGAAGAATAAATGGGGGTGAGGAAGGTATGGGGAGAGATTGGGCTGCTACCTCCTCAGACTGGGTAGCAGTAAGGGGAGGTGAAGCTATGGGGGAAGAGGGAGGAGATAAATGGGAAGATGAGGGAATAGGGGGAAAAGGATAAGAGGGAAGGGGTTGGGAAGCTGAAGGGGAAGGGGTAAGGGTGGAATGAATTGATTGGAGGCAAGAGCTCATGAGGGCTTGGGTGTCGGTGTTAATGGTCAATTGAGATTGAATGGACTGTAGGAGGGAGAGAATTTGGGTGAAAGTGTCAGGCATAGTGGGGGAGAGGGGATAGGTGCTTGAATGAGATGGAAAGGAGAGGAGGGTGCATGGTTAAAATGAGGAGTGGGGAGTCAGGAAGTGGGCTCATGAGCAACATCCTCCACAATTGAAGTAATGAGTGCAGTGAATCCAGTAGTTGTGAACTGGTCCATAGCCTGTGTATGCAGAGGGGGAAAATCTGAACTGGGCTGGTTAACGGGTGGAGGAGACATGATAAGGGTAGGCTCAGAGAATGTGGGAGGTACAAGGACTTCAGGTTGGAGGGCCTAAGTTGTGGGTGAAGGCAAAATTGGCTCCGAGGTGGGTGGAAAGGGGTCCGTAGGAAGAGGGATTGAGACAAAGGGGAAAAGCAAGGTAGGTGGAGGTGTGGGTGATGGTATAGGGAGGGTGGATGAAAAAGTGTGTGATGTAGGAGGAAGGGTGGATGAGGGAATAGTAGCAACAAGATTTGCTGCAGTGGTCATGGGTACCTCCTCCTCTGATTCAACCGGTTTGGTCTTCTGTATCAGGGTTAGACTTGTGGACCATGCCCTCTTTCCAAATACCTTAGGGGCCACCTTCTCCACAGGATCATTAGTCTTGATCATAAACTTCCCAGCCTTGAGCAGACATGTGATAAGTCTGCTAAAGGATAGGCCTCCTCCTTTAGCAAAAGCTTATCTATTGAGCACCTTGTCATTGATGTCCACCATTGTTTTAAAAATCAGCTTAGGTGCATTCACGAATTGCCCCTTTGAGCAATAGACCCGAGCAATGATCAGAGAGAGATGTACTAGGGCTGGCAGGGACCTCTACTGAGATTGAATCTTATACCATTGAAAAGTAGAGGTTCTTAGCTTTCCAACAAGCTCAGAATCACCTCAATTCAAGTTGTACGTCAAAAGTTATGGTGACCCGAGTAGTGTCGAAGAGCTACACTTGGCTAGGGGATCCATGGCGCATGTATTACACGCACCAAGCCATGTTTTTTCCGAAATTGGTTTGGCGTGTCTAATACACACGCCAAGTATAGGTGGGTCCCCCCTCGGGCTCTGGACTTCCAGGACACTGTATCTTTTCTTGACGTGAGTAATACACACGCTATGCTTAGCTACAGTAACCATGGTTTTTTGCTCAGAATTCACTTTTGGGGTTTGACTTGTTGACCATCTTAATGTTTAGGATGGGTTTCATTAGGACTATTGCACCCTCGATTACCCTATTTGGAACTCTCTAGTCATTTGAAACCTCACCCTATCATCTACAATTGAAACCCATTGCCCACATTTTCAAACTCTCAAAATCCTAGGAAACCTTTGATTAAAAGATTACCTAATTGCTTAACCTAATTAGCTCTTAATTACCCTCCTAACCTCCCCTTTTCCTATAAATAGAGAGGCACCCCTCCCTTTACAAAGGTTTGAAAAAATTTCCAAAGAGGGAAAGATTAGAGATTTTCTTCTCCTCTTTTGTACACCAAACCCATATAAATTCCAGAATTCAAAACCCTTCCTTAGACCCCATCTTCCATCAAAAATCCCTTAGCCTAGGTGAGAACTACCCCCTAGTCTTCCCCTCCTACCTCTTAGCTATCAAGCCTTAGATGTTAGAACCCATCTCTCAACCATCAAAGCTATCGGAAGCTCGTCAAACGCAGCCATGTGAAGGTCCACATCGGTGCCATAATGGCCCTAGAGCTCCGTCTCTCCCCTCTACTCCTCTACCTTCTTAGCTTTTGCTCTATCCTTAAATTTGTGCCGTTACACCGCCAAAATCTCTGTAGGTACGGAGGGACACAAATAGGATCAAAGTGCCTTCGGGGAAGAGGAAGTGCTCTTTTTCCTTTTTATTTTCCCTTCATTTTTCACCATAAGTAGAGACCGCTTTGAGAGGGTTGATCGGGTGCCTAACACCTTCCCGATCGATAACCGAAGCCCCTACCCAAGAGCCTTTGGCGTAGACCGATGAATCATAGTCATATTTGGCACCTCGATGTATTTAATATTGATTTAGGTTTCCCGGGACACCAAAAGCTCCGGGTGGCGACTCTATATTTTTCACGAGAGTGCATTGTCGCGACAGGATAATTAAAATTCTGATTTACACACAGGTGTTGACACATAAACTGGCCCAAGGCACAATCGACACGCATTTCGAAGAAAGGTGTATCCCCAAGCTTCAGAAAGCATTTCCCAAACCCTTAGGAATCCTCCCAAACCATTAGGAATTAATCTAAACCCTTAAAGCCCTTCCAAGACCCTTAGAAAGCCCAACCATAACAGTAGATGGAAGGAGGAGTAGTAAAGTTTAGATGGACCTCTGTAGGAGCTGAGACCTATACCATTAGAAAGTAGAGGTTCCTAGCTTACCAACGAACCAAGAATCACCTGATTCCAAGTTGCACATAAAAAGTTATGGTAATTTGAAAATACGAAGAGTGTGAATTTACACTTGCGTACATAATATATATGCAAATGCAATTTATGGCAGAAATTGGCCTTGCGTACATATTATGTACACAAGGCCAATTTGGCTTCTTTCTTCAGATTTGAGCCCTAGAATGGGTTCTAGACTTCTCAAGAAACATTGTTCCTAAACCTAGCATACATATTATGTATGCAAGGCTTAAAATATTATTTTTTAGGAAAATGGCCGAATTTCCACATTGGGGTTTGACCTTTTCACCACTCCAAAGTTTGGGCTGGGTTTCTTTAGGACTTTTGCACCCCTCCTAGCCTTAAGTTCTACCCTTTTGCCATTTAGAACACCCTATCATCTAGCATTAAACCCAAGTTCCCATCTATCCAAGCTCCCAAAAACCCTAGGAAACCTTGGATTAGAAATTACCTAATTGCTAAAAGCATTAGTCCTTAAGTATCCCTGTATACCCTCAACTCTATAAGTAGAGAGCCACCCCCCTTGTTTAGGACCTTGAAAAAAATTCTGAAAGAGAGAAAGTTATCGAGATTTCCCTCTCCCTTTTCAAGCATTAATCCTCTAAAATTTAAGAACCTAGGTTCCTCTTTTACACTAAATCTTCCATCATAAATCCCTCAGATTTTGCAAGAACAAGGCCCTAGCCTAACTCTCCTACCCTGTAGCTCCCAAGCCTTATAGGTAAAGACCCATTCCTTAAACCATTTTCCATAAAAAATGCATCCACGGGAAGGTCCACAGTGGTGCTACAAAGGCCAGAGCGCTTCAGCTCTCCCCTCTATTCCTCTACCCTCTTTGCTTTCCCTCTATCAGAGAATTGAGTTGTTACATTGCCAAAATTTCATCGGGTACAAAGGGCTCAATAGGATCAGAGTGCCTTCGGGCAAGGGGGAGTGCCGCTCATTTTTATTTTTATTTTTTATTATATTTGGCCATAGTAGAAACCGCTTGTAATATCCCAAGATTTTGGAACCCAAACACGCCGGCTGAATGCTCGTATTCGATACTGTAGGCAATATACGCCTTAGTTTTGACCTCAGTTATTAAACTGATTTTATGAATGTGTGCACGTGTACGAAGACTTATGTGCCCTGAGATACCCAAATCAATATTAAATGCACCGAAGTGCCAAATATGACTCTGATTCATCGGTCCATGCCAAAGGATCTTGGGTAGGGGCTTCGGTTATCGATCGAGAAGGTGTTAGGCACCCGATCAACCCACTCGTAAGCGGTCTGTACTTATGGCAAAAAATAAAATAAAAATAAAAAGGAAAAGAGCACTTCCTCTTGCCCGAAGGCACTTTGATCCCATTTGTGCCCCTTTGTTCCTACCGAGATTTCGGTGACGTAACGATACAAATTTGAGGATAGAGCAAAAGCTAAGAAGGTAGAGGAATAGACGGGAGAGCCGGGGCTCTCGGGCCCTTGTAGCATGGGTGTGGACCTTTGCATAGGTGCACTTGACGAGCTTCTGATAGCTTGAACGGTGGAAAAGTGAGTTCTAACCTCTAAAGCTCGATAACTAAGGGATAGAGGAAGAAGGCTAGGGGTAACTCTCTCCCAAACTCAAAGGTTTTTTATGGAAGAGGGGGCCTAAAAATGGTTTTAGAATTCTGGAATTTGGATGAGAATGGTGCGCCAAAGGGGGAAAGGAATGCTCTATAATCTTTTCTCTCTTTGGAAATTTTTTCAAGCCCCTAATCCAAGGGGAGGGGCTCTCTATTTATAAGAAAAGAGAGGGTTAGGGGGGGTGCTTAGAGACTAATTAGGTTAGCAATTAGGTAATCCTAGCATCTATGGTTTCCTAGAGTTTCAAAGGCTTAGAAAGGTGTGAATTAGGTTCAATGAAAGATGATAGGGTGAGATGTAACATGACTAGAGGGTTGCAAATAGGGTAAGCATGGGTGCAACAGTCCTAATGAAACTCATCCTACACTTTGAGATGGTCAATAAGTCAAACCCCAAAAGTGAAATTCGAGCAAAAAACTCATAATTACTATAACTAAGCACAGGTGGGGAGGCCCACTTGTGCTTGGCGCAAGTATTAGAGCGCCAAGCCATTTTTAGGCAAAAATGGCTTGGCGCATGTAATACATGTGCCATGTATGCCTATCCTCTCGCGAAGCTCTCACGACGTTCAATGCATGCTTCGCGAGGTTCAAATGTTGCCCATTTTGTGCCCAAACTTCTGATCGCCGTAACTTTTGATGTTTAACTCTAATTGAGGCAATTCTTAGCTTATTGGAAAGCTGGAAACCACTTCTTTTCAATGGTATATGATTCAATCTTAGTAGAAGTCCCTACTAGCCCTAGTACACCTCTCTCTAACCATTGGTCGGAAGGTTTAACTATGGATTCAGAGGGGTTTTCTAAAGGTTGGGATTGGTTCCTAAAGGTTCGGAGAGGGTTTTAATGGATCCAGTGTGATTCCTAAGGGTTCGAATAATGCTATCGGAAGCTCAGAGGTGTGCCTCTCTCGAAGTATGTCTCGATCGGGCCTTCGGCCAAATTTGGGTGTCTATAGATGCCCTCTTTGGTATTTGATCACTAATGATTGAATACCAAAGACAAGAGACATCCGAAGAGGCCCAAGGCATCATTGACGGGTCTGCTATATTCAAAATGAGCCTCAAACATCTGTTGGTAACATGGTGAGTAAACAGAAGCCCTGTATGTTGGGAAAAATGTCCATTTCTCAAGGTTATTAGTCCCTAAATGCTTAGCGATATTACTGGGCATAACCGAGATGGGGCGAGTTGAGAAAGCCCAATATGTTGGGAAAAATATCTGCTTCTCGAAATGATTGAAGATGTTCAATGTTCAAGTTTCATTATGAATACAACAGCTCCGTAAGTAAGAAGGTGATCGACCCACACCTAAAGATAAGCGCGAAACAACTACGCGAAGGTCCACAGCTCGTGTCCAATCATGTGAGGAATTGATTGCCCCATTTGACTGGCCACGGGTGCCCCTGCATAAAGCAGGGTTCAAGGTCTTTTGGCGAACCCATCGGTCACAAAATTAATTTTGCCTGACTACCCGAGCGAAGTGAATTGATGTCACAATGCATTTTGGGAGCACATGCTGCTTTTTGTTGAATTTTATGTGGGATTTATTGTGGAATTTCTTTGTGATTTTATTTCATGTGAATTTTTGTGATTTTTTTGTGATTTTATGTGGAATTTTATATGAAAGTTTTTATGATTTTTATATGGATTTTTGTGATTTTTATGTGGATTTTTATATGGAGTTTTTGTTGTTCCAGATTTTGAGCAAGCTCACTGATCTGGAACCGTTTATTTTAGCACAGCCACCTGAGCAGGACAAATGAAGATCGATGCCCTGTTTGGGGGCGTGTGCACCTCGGCGGGTCCAAGGAAGCCAGGCTTGATGCGTGCAACAGACAAGCCAAGCCAAAAAGGGGGCAGGAGTAGCATGGCGAAAAAATTTGCCTGACTCATCTATTAGTTGCGCCGGGCAAAAAGGGGGGCCAAATTGGCAGCACCATGAAAGACCTGGGGAGGGGTTTTAAACACCCGAGCCCGAGCCAAAAGGTCATTTTTCGAAAAAAAAATTTCCCTTCACGTCCAATCCAAAACGGGGCTCCCCCTTAGGGTTCTTTAGGATCTATTCCAAGCGTGCTTCATTGTCGGTGTTCGCTCGCGCTGAATAAACACCCACTCTGCGCCGGATCAAGGACCTAATTTCTTTTGGAAGTAATCACCTTACACCTATTTTTGTTTGATTTTTCTTGAAATCTTTTGCAATGTGGTTATGGTTCTTGCTTTTCTAGATTATAAGTGAATGATATTTCTTGCAAGCATGATAATCTATGATTGGTTTGATCCTATTCCATGTAAATGACGCCCTATCTATTTTTTCTTTTCTTTTTATTGGTTTTTCTTGAGTTATTTCATGATTAGGGCATTTTCTTTTTTTTTTTTTTTTTTTTTGGATCTAGATGTATTATGAGTGGTCTTTTTTTGAAACCTTGCATTGTATATATTTTTTCGTATTTTTTTTTCGCATGTTATTGTGTATGCAAACGTATACATTTTTTTTTGGATTTTTGTTTGTTATTGTGTTTGTTGTTTTTTCTTTTTTTCTTTCTCTATTTCTTTTCTTTTTTTTTTTTTCTCTTTTTTTTGGAAAGTGTGGGTGATTGATTTTTATTGAAAATAATGGGTGATGATTTTTGGTTCTTTTTTTTTGTTTTGTTGTTGTTTTTTTAGTTAAAAATGATGGGTGGTATTCCTTCCCTCTTTTTTTTGTTTCCTTTTTGAAAATGTGGATGATGATTTTTCGGGCGATGTGCCGGGCGAGACCCAATGGGCTCGAAGCTACCTAAATAACGCCGGCCTCGGCAACCTTCTAAAACCAATCCGGGGTTCTTACTACCCTAGATTGGTTAGACTCTTTTACCAAGGGCTGACCGATGGCCCTACCGACGATTGCATTATAACCAAGATCGAGGGTCGTCTATACACGATCACTCGTCGCCACATCCATGAGGTACTCGAGTGTTACCTCGATTTCACCCCGGAGACCACTCTTTTCCCACCCTTTGAGGAGGAACCCCGTTTCGAGGAGGTCATGACCCGCATGACCAAGGGTAAAAAGGGGTCGGGCTCCTCCATTAAGAGGGTTGACCTTCCACCCTACATGTGGATGCTTGATTCAATAATCAAGTGTAACCTCTACCCGATGCGCCACGACATCGAGCGCGTGGACAAAGTGCAACATGCACTTTACGCGGCCTTCTGTGGCTGGTGGTTCGACGCCACAATGGTCATCCTAGAAGGGATGAAATACATCAAGGGCAAGTTGATGAAGGGCAACATGCGGCCCAAGGAGAAGATGCCGTATGCTCGGCTCATCTCGAGCATGTTGGAGTGCTACTCCGACGAGCCCTCCTACACCATCTCACCTCACGAGGTGAGGGCTACGGATCGCGTGAAGACGTTTACAAAGTCTTCATGGACCCGTAGCTACAACCTTCTAAAGTGGACTTTACCAGCTCCGGGTCCCGCTCCGCCCGGCCGGCAGAAGCGGCAGCATGTGCGTAGCCACCACCCCCACCACCTCGGCCAGACCCCACACGTGGGTGGGGCACACCCTATTCCCAGAGCCATCCATGGAGGGTTCCCTCCACATCGCAGCCTCACCACGCCACCTACCCACTCCCCGCGACACCCACCTCATCCTACCGTCGCGTTTCATCCTGCCGGCATCGAGGAGGTGTTGGCCCGTATGGAGGCCAACAACGGCGGATGAACCGTGCGGATGGACTTCCTACTCTTCCACACCCTCCGCCACATCTATCCTACCGACTACCGCCGCTACCTCGCCCAGGAGGAGGAGTGGACGACCGGACGCACCGCCTTCCACCGAGGACCCGTCTTCCATCCCACCACTGCAGACGCGGCTCCTTCCACATCCACATCTGCTCCGCCGACAGAGACGCCATACCACACCACCACTCGGCCAGAGACCACCAGTCACACAGACCATGACCACAGCAGCTCTCTTATGTATTTTGAGTTATCAGTGTATATCTGTAAAGTCTTTTGTATGCCAACTCATGTGGCCTTGTAAATTTAAATTGTTAATATAAATCAAATTTTTGTCTCAATCGCTCAATTTTGTTAAAATTATCTTTATCCTTGTATGTGTGAATTTCTAAATACGTCTGAGTATATTGGACAACCTCACCTGAGTGTGGGGGGGAGAGAGACACAGACAGACAAACCTTGGGTTATTTTCGAGGATGAAAATTCCCAAGGTGGGGAGGATGTAATAGCCTAAAAAATCACACTAAACTATGACCTCGGGATCCGTGCCCGATCGGTCATAGGTTTGACCAAATGAAAGTCAAATAGTTAGCATACAATGTGATGAACGGACGAGATGTGATGGTTTGAGTGATTATGTGATGTGTGACGTGAATGAGAAGTCACTTACACCTACAACGGTGTATGTGCTCAAGACACAAAGAGGGAGATAGATAAAAGGGTTTAATAGCCCTAAAAGTAAGGGTTTGATGTTATTGAAGGAGAGGAGTAAAGAAGAGAGAGAGAGTAAAGAGAGTGATTAATGCAAGGAGTGAATGCTAGTTGAGGAAGGGAGATTCGAGCAATAAACGCCGGATTCGACGCGAGGGATCCGCTAAAAGCAAAGCTAGAACCCTAGCCTTCCAACCACTGGATTGAAATCAACTTGAGATCTATTCAAGGTAAAATTTTTGTAAATAAAATGCATAGATTATAGGGGTTAAGTTATGGTTGAATGTGGGTTAAAATCATAGGATAATGGCTTAGAAAAATAGAGGAAAAAGTATGGAAAAAGATTGGGAAGAACAGCTCGAAAGGGGCTGAATCTGACAATTTTGATGAATCGAAATTGGGTTTCGATTAATCGAAATTGGCCAGGAAGTTGAAAGGTCAGAGGACCCCGATTTCGATTAATCGAATTTGATTCCGATTAATCGACTTTGGATTTTGATTAATCGATTTGGGGATCGATTAATCGACTGGGAACCTCCAGTGGACCCCAGGGGTTGGAGGAAATGACTTGAGGAAAAATCGACTAATCGAAATGGGATTTCGATTAATCAATTTTAGTTTTTGATTAATCGATTTGGGATCGATTAATCAACTTGTGAAACTCAATCGTCAATCGAGGGTCGACTTTGCGAAAAGAAGAATTTCGATTAATCGAAATTGGATTCGATTAATCGAATGAAAACTCGACTGTTCGAACTGAGGGTCAACTTTGCGAAAAGAAGAATTTCGATTAATCGAAATTGGATTCGATTAATCGAATGAAAACTTGACTGTTCGAACTGAGGATCGACTTTGCGAAAAGGAGAATTTCGATTAATCGAAATTGGATTCGATTAATCGAATGAAAGCTCGACTGTTCGAACTGATGATCGACCTTGCGAAACAGAGAATTTCGATTAATCGAAATTACTTCGATTAATCGATATTGACCTTCGATTAATCGATTTTGGAAGTCGATTAATCGAATCAGGTTCGATTAATCGATTTTGGAATTCGATTAATCGACTGAGATAAATTATGTTGACTTTTGGGTTTGACTTTAAGATTTTTGGAGGGTCTTATACCTTCTTTATTGCATCCTTTGTGATGTGTTTCACCTGTTATGTGGTACCATAGGTGGTACGTGTGGACTCGTGCACAAGGAGCCACGTGGGACCTTGATGCATTGATCAAATGAAGACTTGAGGTAGGGAACACCTTGAACATGTACCTTATTTTACAAGAGCATGTATGTAGTGATATAGAATTTAATTCAAATGTTTATTTCTTAAGAATTTGTGAAAAGTGTGTGTGTGTGACATCCATAAGAGTAATCATAAGGAGCCATCCCCAGGGATGTATCCAAGGATTGAATCATGTTTGATAGGGCCTAACTGATATAAGATAGCACATTTACACGGTGAATAACTATATGTAAGGCACCAATATTTTTGTTATTTGAGGTTTGATAGGGTACCCCACCGACGTGGCGGGATATCCACGACTGACACGGCAGGATATCCGTGACCGATACGGCGGCGAAACCGTAGGCCAGTGCGGAGGCTTATCCGTACATAGTAAGCACACCCCAGGGGTGTTGATTGAGACAAGTGAAACCCCGCCACCAATCCCCAGGGGAAAGGGGCTTGGGTACTATTTGTATTCCCAGGGAATACGGTTAAAATTGTCTATATAGATGACGATGATGGGTATCTCATCGGGGCTCGATGCTATATTGCTCGGGGATTACTTAAGTTGAAAGTTTAAGTTTTGCTTTAGGCCTTTTCAGCATCATTCATGAGTAAATGAAAACATATGTAATCAACAGTAAAACGAAATGCTTTCTAACTGTTTCATCAATAATTGCATAGACACATCATGCATGGCATATCATGGAATATATGTGAGTCATAATTTATATGTTCAACTGTGTTTGTTCCCTATTGAGCTAGGATGTAGCTCACCCTGTAGACTATACGTCGCAGGTCCACTACTAGCAGCTGCCGAGGCTTCGAGACGCCTGATCCCATGACGAGTTGGAGCCACCTCCAGAGGACTTCTTCTAGAGGACTCCGTTGTGCCACTTTGAGAGATTCTTGGAGAGGTTTTTGTACGGCTTGGTATGTCAAGCCTTTATTTTGTTTAAAATCATGTATATGAGGAGTTGGGATTTCTCTTTTGGGATGAACCATCCGTGATGATTGCTATTATCGATGGTTCGGATCGGTTCTCCATTCATACAGAGGTATGAGGGTAGAACTGTCTTTTGGGGAGTTAATTAATATAGATTTAAATTCTGAAAGTTCGTTTATTTTACTTTTAATGCTTGATATACCAGTGTTCCGTGCTTAGCTAAAGGGCACGGTCAAGATGATCGTGCTGATGGCACAGGTTTCGGGGTGTCGAAATCCGGGCTGTCACACTAAATGATACGATTTTGGAGGAGGCGTACAAGTCTACGTATGCTATACATCCAGGGAGTACCAAGATGTACCAAGATCTCAAGCGAAGTTTTTGGTTGAGAGGACTGAAGAAAGACGTTGCGGATTATGTTTCTCGATGTTTGGTCTGCCAACAGGTGAAAGTCGACCATCAAAATTTAGCAGGTTTATTGCAACCTCTATTAGTGCCAGAGTGGAAATAGGAAGCCATTTCTATGGATTTTATATTAGGGTTGCCAAAAATATTGAGGAAGAATAATGCCATCTAGGTAATTGTTGATAGGTTGACTAAATCCGTGTATTTTCTTCCATACCACACTATGTATATAGCCAGCAAGCTTGCAGAGCTTTATATGAAAGAGATAGTCCGGTTACATGGCATACCAGTCAGTATAGTGTGTGATAGAGATCCGCTCTATATGTCATAGTTCTGGCGACGATTTCAAGAAGGCATGGGATCTAAACTGGAGTTCAGCTCAGTATTTCATCCTCAGACAGATGGGTAGACTGAGAGTGTGAATCAGATCATAGAGGATATAATGCGTGCATGCATGTTGGACTTTCATGATTCATGGGATCAACATTTGCCTCTAATTGAGTTCGCTTACAATAACAACTATCAGTCTAGTATTGGGATGGCGCCTTATGAAGCCTTGTATGGACGACGATGTCAATCTCCTTTAAACTGGGAAGAAGTCGGTGAGAAGCTTATTTTGGGACCTGAAATCATGGACAGTGCAACCAAGACAGTTCGGTTGATCCGCGACAGGTTACGGGTTGCTCAAAGTCGCCAAAAGAGCTATGCCGATCTCCATCAGATGCACATTTAGTTTCAGGTATACTTAGATGCATTCTAGAAATTTACGATTCCCTAGTTAAATTGGTTAGCTATAGAATTAACAATTTTTTTCAGGTTGGAGACAAAGTATTTATGAAAATCTCACCAACAAAGGGCATGATGCGCTTCAGAAAATAGGGAAAGTTGAGTCCTCGATATATTAGACCCTTTGAGGTACTTGGACGGGTTGGCGAAGTAACATATCGGATTTCTTTGCCACCGCAGTTGGCAAGCATGCATAATGTTTTCCATGTTTCCATGTTTCCATGCTACGACGCTACGTGCGCGACCCGACTCATGTCTTGGATTTCCAACCGATTGAGTTGCAAGAGGACCTGACGGTGATTAAGGAACCGATCGAAATTTTGGATCATAAAGACCAAGTTTTGCGGAACAAGTTGATTCTACTGGTACTCATAAAGTGGCATAATCATTCATCTTCGGAAGCTACTTTGGGGCGCGCACCTGAGATTCGTAAGCAGTACCCGCACTTGTTTACCTGACGTCGAAGGTACTTTCACGTGTCGGTTTACATTCATTATTGTGTGTGCATGCTTTACTTGTACGGGTGCCATATGTAGGGTACAGTACGCCTTCATTCTTGAAATACGGTTGATCCGCATTAATAAAATAAGACAAATATAATAAGAATTTACTTCCTATCATAATTGATCGATCAATTTAGGTATTGATCGATTAATAAAGAACATTGATCGATCAAGGCTGTCAAGCAAGTCATTGAACTTACTTATTGATCGATCAACAAAGTACGTTGATAGATCAATTTTGGAGGTATTGATCGATCAAATTGGGCAATTGATCAATCAACATAGGGTATTGATCGATCAATTCATGTTGGATTGATCGATCAACATTAAGTCATTAATCGATCAATGCTATCGGGTTAGGGCCTTTTAGCTTCGCCATTGATCGATCAATTAGAGGATTGATCGATCAATTCAGTAGTTTAAGTGGCGATTGGAGTTTTTAAACGCTCATTTATACGGCACGAGGAGTTGATCGATCATGATATTCTTGCTTCTTTGCGTTGAAGCTTCCTTCCGACGTGTTTTTCGTCCACCTGACTTCCTTCCTTCGTGCTTTTTGCTCGGATTTCACTCGGCAACCTTGGTAAAATTCTTCCTTTCATTTCTTTTTGCTCGAATTTCACTCGCCCAAACCTCTAAGCCACATGTTGCACCTATTGCGGATGTGGTTCCACCCGTCCCAAACCCCCAACTGATCCCAATCCAGCGTGAAGTCTGTAAACCGTGATGGGCTTCCAAATCATTTCTTCTCGAGTATGTGTTCATCTCGACACTTTCTTAGGATCGGCCGGAGATGACTTGGGCCATGGGATACATTCAAAAGCTCGGGTTGAAACCCTTACTCGAGTTGTTTCACGATCACTATTGTCCCTATATAGTACGACTATTTTTCTAAAACCTTCGTCGGGGCGATAGCCGACATCAACACGTCACCTCGATTGACGGGTTTGAATACAAATTCAACCAGTTCCATGTTGCGGCTGCCCTGCAGTGCGCATCGACCTATATTGTGATGTGTGGGTTGGAGCCACCCTATATTAAGGATGTCCTATTTCATGACATCGTCACCAAGATGACCCAGGGTCAACATGGGAAGGGACAATTCATCACACGTTCCAAATTACCTTACCAGTTGTGGCTGCTTGATACCTATGTCAAATGTGCCCTCAACTCGTTCCTGCACAAGTCCTCGTGGACTGGCATCGTGCAGCAGGTGCTCTTTTTCGCCTTTGAGAACCGATGGTTCTCTGTTACTGATTTGGTCATAGATGACCTAATCAACGCCAGGGACCTCATGTCCGACAAAATTAAGACCGGGTCCAAGAAACAGATCCCCTATGCACGCCTGGTCACTAAGATGGTGGAGCAATATGTTGCTCTATGTGAGGCATATAGTTTGGCTCCCGGTGAGCCACAGATGACCAACAACACGAAAGTGTTTTACTTGAAAGACTGGACCAAGAGCTATAACCTTTTGGTCAAGCGATAACCCGAGGGAGAGGAGGAGCTTGCTGAGCCCGTGGAGCCTACAGTTGCCAAGGGTGCTGAGGCAGTAGAGCGAGTCCTTGAGGGGGGGAGGCACCACCTGATCACCCACCTCAACCTGAGGTATTACCTAGGCCTGCCCCTACCACATCACGACGACCTCCACGCTCACTTCTGTCACGTCGACCCACACCTTCCACCATTACCCTCGAATCCATACTTGAGGTGGTTGTCGAGGGCAACAAACGTATCCATGAGCGGCTTGACAGGATAGAGGTGTTCCAGCGTCAGGTGCATCGCCGACTAGGTTACTATGAGGGCATGCTTGAGCTTCCGATGCAGCACTTGTATACGACCACGTCTACGCCGATGCTCATGCACGCTCGTCAGCATTTCATGAACCCCCGCGTCTACACTACTGAGCCATCTCATCCCAGCAGACCTACACCTAACGAGGCTGGACCATTCGACGTCCCGGCAGGTACTTACTATGCTATTACATGTTGTTCTTTTACTAATTATATCTGTATATTTCTGTATTTTGCATTCCATCTAAATTCTATCTTGCCTGCATTTTAATTCCTGTTTGATATGCTCGCCTACTAGTTTTACAGCTTTGATATGCCTATTCACTTTAGGACACACCACCCTGCATCTCATACAACCACCCTGAGATTTTCGAGGATGAAAATTCCTAAGGGGGGGATAACGTAATAGCCCTAAAATTTTGAACAAAAATCCAACTGCTCGATATTCATGCCCGATACGAAAATCGAGACAAAAATTTAAAAATTAGAATGAATATTATTGGAAATAATATTGGCATGTTGTTAGATGAGGTCATGTGTGACTTCTCGCGTGAGTTCGAGGCTAGTAAGCCCTTGATGGGGCATAGTACGCCGAAGATGCCATGAGTACGCTTCACACTGGAGCTTTGGTCAAGGTGAAATAGAAATATCAGAGATGTTTCAGTTTCTTAGCTTATAAGAGAAGGAAGAGACCTAGAAAGATCATCTTTCATCTTCTTCTTCTTGCTTCTTGGGAAGATTTTGTAGTTAGGTTGTGGTTTCTAAGTGAGTTCTTTGAGAAAACAGGGTTGGTGATACCCTAGGTCGTGCATTGGTCCGAATTAGAGTGTGGAGAGTTCAATAAGACGCTTCACATTTAGTCTGGGTATGGGTGGTGAACCGGAGCTAATCGTCTGCTTGTCTGAGTCTTATCGGCAATAAACTGCGATAGTCAGATCCGAAACCCTCTTCGCATTTTATTTGCCGAGACCCCGAAAGGGCCCACTTAGGGGTAAGCCTTTAGATTGAAACGGTGGAGGATAAAGCCTCCTAAATGGGTGAAAGTTTGTGTGCAAATGGTTGTTAGAAAAACCCTCTTCGCATTTTATTTGTCGAGACCCCGAAAAGGGCCCACTTAGGGGTAAGCCTTTAGATTGAAACGGTGGAGGATAAAGCCTCCTAAATGGGTGAAAGTTTGTGTGCAAATGGTTGTTAGAAACCAGGGGCATTCTCAGTTACTGACAAAAGCTAGGCTATTACAGAGGTTTCAGACAAGCTATCTTGATCTGAAATGAAAAATGGGGCAGCAGGAATGAAACTCAAATTCTGGATGCCCAAATTGGGCAAATAGTTCGTCTATTTATAGTTTTCCCCAAGTCCAGCTCAGATGTGCCTCAACCAATCAGAATTGGTTAGATCCATATCAACTAATAGGAGTCGAGCACAGGGATCCAGATCATTACCTAATCGAATCGCTGATCTGATTTAGCCAATCAGGAGACAGAGGCATCAATTCTGCTAGGTAATTCAAAAATCTGTTTGAGCTTCTAGATGTTCTCGCCAAGTAATTTCATCTTTGGGTGTTCACATGGAGTGGAATATGCCTTTGGTTTGTGCTCAGAATCTTCTAGAATGCCCCTGGGTTTTTAAATGCATTGGGGCACGTGCAGAGATTACTAAAATGCCCTTGCAGATGCTGGGAATCTTCAGAATATGATTTCGCACAGATTGGGGACCTTTTCGAAAGGAAATGTGACTTCTGGAGCTCTATTCGCACAAAACTGGTGCTGTTCGCAAGGAGTTTTCTTCTTTTCGAAAGGATCATCAGCAAGTTTGGTTCCTTTCGAATAGATCAGGTGCTCTTCAAAAACCAAGTCTGGAGCTTTAGTTCTTTTTACAATGTTCAGGTTCTTTTCGAATAGATCAGGAATCCTTTCGAATAGATCAAGAATCCTTTCGAATAACATTCTGTAGTGCATTCTTCCTTTCGAATAGCTGTCTGTAGTGCATTCTTCCTTTTGAATAGCTCCAAACCTATTTCCAGGTTGAAACTAGGCCTTTGTCTTCTTTAGTTTAGGCATTTTGACAGCCAGTGAGGTTGTCCCTTCTCCTTCTTCCTCCAGATCAAGATGGGTCATCATCTTTTTGGCACTTTGAAGCTGCTTTCAGGGTTAAGCCTGCCTTTATTGTTAGCTATAAAACAAACACTTAAAAGACTTATTTAGTTCTCTCAAGGGTCTATCAGGGCCCAAATTAAGGGGTGGAAAATGGTATTTTTCAGTTCTCAAAAGTCACACTCTTTGAGCCTTAAACCCTATTTTTCTTTGACAAACACCAGAGTACTTGCACCTAAACCTGTTTGACCTGATTCGACCTTACCCTCACTCTGAGAATTCAAGATGTAAAGGAGTAGAAGTTGAAGATAACTAGGCTAGGTTCAACATTTGGTGGAAGGAGAAGAAAAGCTACTAAAAAAATAGCAGTGTAGCAGTGGCCATGTGTGGCAATCCATTGCCAAAATATATATATATATATATATATATATAAAAGAAAAAAAAATATAGAAGAGAAGTCAAGAGAACTACTTATCTAGAAATTAGAAGAAGGAGAAGAAGTTGGCCACTTTAACCCAGGAAAATGAAGTTGTGCTGAAATGAAGGTTGTGAAGTCATGAATCACTCCCTACCTTGTTGATTTCTCAATTTTGATCCATTGTACCTCCCCCGTCATTCTTTATGCACCTCACCCATAAACTGCATTACAACCCACCATAAAGACCTTAATGATCCTAGGTGAAATGAGCTGTCTTGTAGAGATGCGGAGTTGTCTAATCTATAGTAAAAATAGTAGAGGATGTTAGAACTTAGATGCAATGCCCATGCTCATGCTTGCAGTCCCATTTGGGGGCTGTGACTGATCTTGAGCTGTGATAAATTGAACACCCTTGGATTTTCATTATTGAGAGATAGCCCCGGTAAGGATTGGGTCTGAAAATTTAATTCATTGGGGTTGTATACACACCTAATTTTTTTGAATTGAAGGCAAGCTTAGTGTTGATTTGTGCCCATTGTATTTCTGATGTGAATTGCATGGTGGTGATGCACATACATGCAAATTTTAGTGTTAAATTGTTTGCATTATTGCTGCAATTTCCTCTGATTTTTAAAGAATAGGTGTGGAATGAAGCTTTATTTATTATACTTTATTTTGTCATTGACTGCACTATATTTTACTATTTTGATGGTGAAGTTTGTGAGTATCTTCACTGAAAACCCTCAGGAGACTTCACTCCTCCACTAGGGATCACCTAGGGGTTAAAAAGGCTTGGTGCATATGCTAAATGCATTTGTGCTCCCTACGAAAGTGACATTTTATGTTTTAAATAATTATATTTAATTTTGCCTTTGCTCGAGGACTAGCAAAGATTAGGTTTAGGGGTGTGTTAATCTCTTAAAAGTATCACTTTTCACCCCTTAACCTAGCCTTTGATGAACCGTTGTGTAAGTTAAATAATGTGTTTTTAGTGTATTTTGTAGATAACAAGAAAATAAGAGTTTAATGATGCAATCCTATATTTTGGGCCAAGAAGAGAGAATTCAGAGCCAAATCTGTGGAGCTGAGCAAAAATTAGAGAATGCACCATGGTGGCACACACCATGGTGACCATAATGCATGCCAAAGTGGACCCCAAAAGTCCAAAGGATGAAAGGTTGGTGAACCCAAAGAGAGGAGACTACTGCAGCAGGCTATGCATGGTAGTAGAGAGCCATAGAGCTGCCTCGCGAAGCTGTCGTGAGGTTCAATTTACTCAAAAGATGCCCCGCACAGCTGTTGTGAGGGCCAAACCCGCACAGTATAGCCGATCGCATGGTTCTCGTAAGGATGCAGGCATTAGAAGGCACATCGCGCAACTCTCGGACACTGCAGAAGCAGATCCCGTGCGCTTCATTTCATCTGCACGAGCTACGAGCAAGCCACGCGACGTAGTGCACTTACACCTCGCGAGCCTTACAGCTTCAAATCCATCCTCACGAGCAGCCTTAAAGCTACACACATTGCAATTTCGCGAGCTGCAGAAGGCAACAAATTAGCCACACGAGCGCCTAGAGGCATCTTAGCGAAAGCATACCTGGAGCATTCCATCCACGCATGATGCTGTACCGAGCCTCACGAGCTCCCTCCAGCAACAAATCCAACCTCGTGACAGCCTAGTGAGAGGCCAATATGCCCAATCCAGTTGTGCGAAGCTTGGGATTCCCTCTTCTCAGTCCATACACATGGACTATTTGGGTATTTCCCCACTTCTAGGGCACACACCACGAGGTTCCAATCTGTGCCACACACTTCAAAGCATCAAAGGGCCACAGATGGGCCATGAAAGCAGCTCCAAATCTCCTCACTTCTGATCAGCAATGCACATTAGGGCAGCAAGGATTGCTGATAAATATGTTGTTTTATGTTTTGTGAAATAGCTAGGAATAGCCTGACTCATTTAGGTTTTTACTTAGGGTTTTATTTTAGGGTTTATTTTAGGATTTCTTTATTTCTTTCCCCTTTCTTCTTTCCCCTTTCTTCTTATGTAATAGCTAGTTTTATTTCATGTTTTGCAATCAGTATTGTTTATAAAGAGAGGAGCAGTTTTGGGGTTTTGCAATTTGCCTTGTATGTGAATCATTGTAAGTTATATTTTTATTAATGAAATGCTATTTTTAATGTTCAATTAAATCTTTATTTTCTCTATGTATTTCATGGGTTTTTATGGGTTTGATGCTCTCATAGTTGCCTGAGCTTGTAGCCTTGCAAGCATGGTGGCAACAACAGTTTTCCTATTTTGTCTCATCATTTGTGTGGAAGGTAGCCGCTAGGATAGTTTGTGACCATTTGAGTGTTCTGACTATAACCTTAAGGAAGGTCTTCCTCATAGATCTGAGATGGATTCTTCTTCTCTGCACATGAGTTTGTAGCCTTGTGAGAGATTGTGCAGAGTCAAGCTCTCCTCTGTTTTGCATCACCCTTATCAGAGGTTGGATCTGAGTTTTGTAGTGATTGCAAACTTGTGAGCTGGGTCATTGCATGCCTTTTGTAGCAATGACCAGCTGAGCTTAAGTCCTCATTCAACCTGGGATTTCAAGTGGTTCCCATTTGAAATCTTAGATCTGTTTGCCCCTATGAATGCATGAGCTTGTAGCCTTGCAAACATAGTGTTTAGAATAGTTTTTATGGTTGATTTGATCCATTGAAGGGAGGAAATCTATTAGATAGTCTGTGACCATTTAAGTGGACAAATTATAGTCTTAAGATCAGTCCACTCTCTTGGGTTAGGTCAGATTTCTGAGTTGATTAATAGGATTTTACTGTCTCTATTGGATAGTCTGTGACCATTTAAGTAGACAAATTATAGCCTTAAGAGCAATCTCAATGGCATGGGTTGATTTGGATACTTACACCTTGCACTTGTGCTTGTAGCAAAGTGAAGGACTACTACATTTCAATTTCTAGATCTGAGTTGCATCACTGATTTAACCCTAGCTGTCTACTTCTGTATCATTTTATGTTATTTTCTCACACCACATCCATCCTATTTTTCCTTTTTTCTTTTAGCTATAGTTTATTTCTGCTTTTAGTTTTAGGCTTATTTTTGTGACACCTAGACTTCCTCCCTTTACCTTTTAGGATTAGAGTGGCCAGATATGTAGCTAGATCTGGGGGTTACTATATGACCCTTGTGGTTTCAGATCATCACTCCCTGTGGGACAAACTCTTACTTCGTAAAACTTACTACAACAGCCCTGGATCTTGCAGGCTGTGGGTTTTGGTTTAGTGCTTTTGTTTGTTCATTCCATCTTTGGATTTTGTTCAAACTAATAAAAATAAATACTAACCAAAAGTTATTTCAACAGAGAGTGAAGGAATCGGCGTCTGTACGTCGTATTGAATTTGAGAAGGCTAACCGCATCTGTGTGTTAGCATAGAGCTGTACTTCTTCGTCGAAGAGCTCATTTTGACAAGCTCTCGAATTTCAGATCTGAAACCATCTTGAGTCGTAGGTTACCTTGGATCAAAGAAGCAGCAATAAAAGAGGTGAGTTATTATGTATTTGTAATGGTTTAGATGTCATCAATAGGTGTATACCTATGCTTGTAAGATTCGATAAGATTCATAAAGAGTTGTGGATGAAATAGGTTAAATATCAATGAACCTCATTTATGACAGAAACTATCAGTTCCGATCGATCAAATTAAGTAATTGATCAAATTATATAAATCCCTTATATAACAGGAGGGAATTTTTATGGAAGTTCATGCTCGATAAATCTGATTGATCAAGTTGGGATTTGATCGATCAAATTTGGAACCGATCGATCAAACTAAAAAAGTGATCGATCAAATGGTGAACTGATCAATCAATTGGGAAATTGATTGATCGAACTGAGAAATTGATCGATCATTTTAGGAAAATGATCGATCTAATTGTATGAATGCCTTATAGAACAAGAGGTCTGAAATTTTTGAATTTTGACTTTGAAATCCGATCGATCAAACTTGAGAATTGATCGATCAAATTGAGAATCTGATCAATCAAATGAGCAGTTGATTGATCAAATGACTCTGTTCAATATATGTAAATTTTGGGTTTCGATCGCTCAAATTATAGAATTGATCGATCAAATGCTAATCTGATCAATCAAAAGAGGAAGTTGATCGATCGAATTCCCCTGTTCATTCTATGTAGGTTTATGGGATTCGATCGCTCAAATGAAGTGAATGATCGATCAAATAGTGAATTCGATCGATCAAATAGGAAGTTGATCGATCGAATTCCCCTGTTTTGGCTGTTTTGATTTTCTAGGAAAGACACTGTTGGGCAGTGTATCAATTAGTATTCTGACACTTCTGACACTTATTACACTGTACATATGGTCTAGGTTGAGACACTTTAAAAAGCTTTGGATTTGCTTAGAAATACTTGAGTTAAGGTAGGGGAAATTCAACTTAACTTGTATCTGATTATGACTATATGGTCTCATAGCATTTGTATTATGACTTCTGTTTTAAAAGCATGTCTTGCATATAATAAAGCTATGTCATCTCTGATTCCTGTTTTCTGATCTCTGCTATCTGATTCCTGATGTTCTATTATATGTATTGATTTAAAGTTCATGTGACGAATCCCCCTGGCATGGCAGGATATCCATGACCGACAAGGCGGGATATCTGTGTATCTGATTTGTAAACCCACTGGCACAAGTTGCTCTCCTTTGAAGAGGCTTGTTGCACATATCTAAATTGTTCATTGAAGGACGATGGTCGGGGTTATCCATCGACAAACATCTGACAACCACGTGCTATATTCACGGGAGTTATCTAAGTATAGAATTTAAGTCACTAAATACTATATGTATAGCATCTGAAAACTCTGAGAATAAAATCTGCTTTCTGATATTCTGCATCTGTTCTGTTCTTTAAAGTTCTGCATCTGACATCAGATCATTTCTGCCTGTATTATCTGGTTTGACCATCTGTTCTAAGATATGTCCTACAAATCATGTTTTACATTTTAGATATAATTTAATTGAGTTTCTTCTATTAAGCTTAGATGGTTAGCTCACCCCTGACTCTATGTCATAGGTTCTGAGGTTGGGGCTCCTGGTACAGAGAGTGACCCTGACTATCAGCTAGAGCCAGAGGCTGAGGAGGAGGACACTGATATCCTAGAGGACGAGTGCTATCCGTAGCTAGGGTATTTTTAGCCATGTATTATTATTGGGATCTATATATGATATTTTGGATTATGTGTGTGCCTGGTGGCCACTCAGTTTTGCATTATTTTCTGTAGATACTTTACTTATGGTTTTATACATTCTATAGGAACCACTACTGGGAACCATTATTTTGTGTGATGGATGTCCATCACCAGTGGTTCTTCTTGGTTCCTTTTTGAGGATGTATATTCCTTTATTATATTTATATATATAGTTTTGTTTTCCTTTCTTTTTATTTAGTGCCTTATAAGATGACTCTTTCTGCCTCTTTTGATGGTGTCTACTCTGATTTCCGCTACATGAGTAGACATTCTTTGGTTTGTTCTGGGGATCATCAATGTTTATGATCCTGATGGCACGGGTTTCTAGGTATAGAAATCCGGGTTGTCACAATTGGTATCAGAGCTAAGCCATTAGGTCGAACCACGGGGACTATCAATTTGATTGTTTTTATAATCTGTGTGCTGATCAATGTTATTATTTTTACAATGACAGACCAGTATTATGACCCCACGGTTTAGAGGACATGGCAGAGGTAGAGACGGACCAAGAACGATTTCATTATAAGAAATTGATGAGAGCATTGGTACTTCACGTGGAGTAAAAGTTGCTACCACTTCAAATGTCGTTCCGATAGTACCAAGAGGAGGAATAGGTGGTGATGGAAGAATGGAGCAAGTGTTGGAAGCTTTGGCTGCCAATGTGGCTCTACAGATTACTGCGATGAATCAACAAGCAGCGAGACCACCTTATCAACCCAGAGGTTTTGTCGAGTTTAGGAGAATGAGACCTCCTAACTTCTCAGGTCAAGCCGATTCGATTGAATTAGAGGGTTGGAATCAAGAAATGGAGAAAGCGTTTGAGGTGCTTCAATGCACTGGTGTTGAGAATGTGCGTTGGGCAACCTTCAAGCTTGATGGTGAGGCCGAACCTTGGTGGAAATCGATATCGAGAAACTGTGAACAAGAATTCCCCAATACCCCTTGGACGTGGGCTGAATTTATTGAAACTTTCAACGATAAGTACTTTCCCAAGATCGTGAGACATCAGTGGGAGGTAAAATTTATAAAACTGGAACATGTGCCATGACAATGTGCGAGTATGGTGCAGAGTTTGATAGATTGTCTAGATTTTCACCACAACACATAGCCACCGAGTTGATGCGAGCTCGGAAGTTTCAGCTTGGCTTAAGGCCAAACCTACAGAAGGAGGTAGCAATGTTGGAATTGGAGACGTATGAGAGTGTTATGTCCAAGGTCCAAGGCCCTCATTTCAGAAGAAGAGAATCAAAAGAAGTTGGCATGGAGGAGTTAATAGAACAAGGAGAGGTCATTTCAGGAATAATCTGGTGATCCTGATCAGGCAAACAAGAGGGCTAGATTCTCAAGACCTCCTAGATACCCTACTCACTCTAGACCAGCAGTATCTTTTGGACCGAGTTCTTATTAGAGGCCATCTGTGCCTGTGTCATCTAGACCATTTCGACCATCTGGTTCTTTTGCCAGTGGAGCTTCGATTTCACAGGGATCCTCATGGGTCTCATCATTTACTCCGGCTCCATCATGTGCAAAGTGTGGAAAGCCACACAAAATAGAGGACTGTAGGAGAGACACACTAACTTGCTTCAGGTGTGGCAAGATGGGCCACATGCTTAGAAATTATCCTAAGGAGAGTAAGGAAAGTAAGGAGAGGACTGGATCGGTATCCACTCAGAGATCTTCTCAACCTATTGTTCAAGGTTGAGCATGTGCCGTCACAGCAACTGATGCCCTGACATCAAACGACGTCATTCAAGGTATCATTACGCTTTGAGATTTAAATTGATTCATTGATATTCATGTATTATAGCATGTTTTGATAAATTTTATACATAGAGATATTAGTGACTACTGTACACTTAACCTTTTATGTTTTCATATATAAATAAAAGGTACCCTTGTCATGTGTTGTAAAGACGATGTGAGTCAAGCAGATGCGCCATTATTAATAGATCTCGGGTCTAGTCACTCAGTTATCACTCCACTATTCTCTGAGAAGTTGGGAATTGTTCCCAAAACCCTCGATTTCATATTGAATGTATCAGTCCCTATGGGAAGCTCGGTAAGCACAAATACAACATGTCAATCAGTTATTGTCATGATTAATGATCACGAAATGATGACCGATATGATTACATTGAGTATGGAAGGGTTTGACGTGATCCTCGGAATGGATTGGTTGTCAACATACCATGCAAGCGTGGATTATCTTCGAAAGATTATGACCTTCTGACCTTCAAAGAGAAAATCCTTTCGATTTTATGGAATCAATTCCAAAGTCGCACGATTCATTTCAGCTATTCGAGCGGAGCATATGATGAAGAATGGATGCTGCAGATATCTTGCTTACTTGCAAGATCATCAGGAGAAAAAAAGGGACATCGCTTTTATCACAGTTGCATGTGAATATCCAGATGTTTTTCCTAAGGAATTACCCAGATTGCCACCTGATTGGAAGATCGAGTTCGTGATCGAGTTAGCACCAGGTACTCAACCATTGTCAAAGGCTCTGTACAGAATGGCACCTGCTGAGTTAAAAGAACTGAAGGATCAGTTTCTGGAGCTGTTGGATAAAGGTTTTATTTGACCAAGTGTGTCTCCTTGGGGAGCACCAACATTATTTGTGAAGAAGAAGGATGGTTCGATGTGGCTGTGCATCGATTACCGCTAATTAAATAAGATGACAATTAAGAATCATTACCCGCTTCCATGGATTGACGACCTTTTTGATCAGCTGTAGGGCGTAAAGTTCTTCCCAAAAAATGATTTGAGGTCGGGTTACCATCAGCTTAAGATTAAGGTGGATGACATCTCCAAGACTGCGCTCCGCAAGAGGTATGGTCATTATGAGTTCTTGGTTATGCCTTTTAGGCTAACAAACGCACTTGCATCGTTCATGGACTTGATGAATCGGGTATTTAAGCCACACCTCGATAAATCAGTGGTGATTTTTATTGACGATATCCTTATCTATTCAAAAACAAGAGAGGAACACGTGTAACATTTGTGAGTAGCTCTTCAAACACTCAGGGACCACTAACTATATGCCAAGCTTAGCAAGTGCGAGTTTTGGCTTGATTAGGTCAGCTTCTTAGGCCATATCATCTCTGAGAAAGGTATAATAGTCGATCCTATAAAGATTGTATCTGTAGTGAATTAGGAGCAACCGAAGATGGTAACAGAAGTCCGTAGTTTCCTTGGCTTGGCAGGATACTATAGACGATTTGTAGAAGGGTTCTCTAAACTCTCAGGTCTGCTTACTCTGCTTTCGAAGAAGAATGCTAAGTTTGATTAGGCAAAGCAGTGTGAAAAGAGTTTTCAAGAACTTAAGAAGCATTTGACTATCTCACCAGTGCTAGCTATACCTTCTGGTGGAGGCGGTTTTGCAATATACAGTGACGCGTCCTACAGTGGATTGAGTTGTGTACTCAATCAAGATAAAAAAGTTATCGCTTACGGCTCTAGACAACTTAAAGATCATGAGAAGAATTATCCCACTTATGATTTGGAGTTAGCAGCAGTAATTTTTACCTTGAAGATCTGGAGGCATGATCTGTACGATGAGACATTTGATATCTTCACCGATCATAAGAGCCTCAAGTACCTTTTTATTCAGAAGGACTTGAACATGCGACAATAAAAATGGATGGAGTTCTTGAAAGATTATGATTGTTCCATCCAGTATGACCCTAGGAAGGCCAATGTGGGGGCGGATGCTTTGAGTCAGAAGTCTGCGGCTCAGTTATCACATCTCATTACGAGAGTGCATCGGTGGCGCCCTTATTATCAGGCCAACGTTATTTCAAAATATTCGAAAACTCTAAATGGTTGATGATGAGCTTATGGCCATTAGACATGGAGTGATCAGTGAAAACCGAGCTGATTTCTCCATCAGCGTGGTTGGTACCTTGTTATTTCAGGATCGAGTGTGCATACCTACCAGCATTGAGCTTCGGGACATTATTTTAGAAGAGGCTCATAAATCAATTTATATATCCTGAGAGTACTAAGATATATCAAGACTTGAAGAAAAGTTTATGGTGGAGAGGCTTGAAGAAAGATGTCGCAGAATATGTGTCCAGATGCTTAGTTTGCCAGCAAGTAAAGGTAGATCATTGAAATCCGGCAAGATTGTTGCAACCATTGCTAATACCTGAGTAAAAATGGGAAGCCATTTCTATGGATTTTATATTGGGGTTGCCGAAGACATTGAGGAAACACAATGCCATCTGGGTCATTATGGATAGACTGACCAAGTCTGCACATTTTCTACCGTATAATACTTCATATACTGCCAATAAACTTGCAGAGTTGTACCTTAAATAGATTGTTAGACTTCATGGCATACCGGTCAATATTGTGTCTGATCAGCATCCACTGTATACATCTTTATTCTAGCGAAGATTCTAAGAAGGCATGGGGTCCAAACTTGATTTCAGCTCAATGTTTCATTCTCAGACGGATGGGTAGACTAAAAGAGTGAGTCAAATCATAGAGGATATGTTGCGTGCGTGCATGTTAGATTTTCATGAGTCATGAGATCAACATTTATCTCTGATTGAGTTCGCGTACAATAATAGTTATCAGTCCAGCATTGGGATGGCTCCCTATGAAGCCTTATATGGACGACGATGCAGATCTCCTTTGAATTGGGAGGAAGTCGGCGAGAAGCTTATTTTGGGACCTGATATCATGGACAGTACAACTGAGACAGTTCGGTTGATCCGCGAGAGATTACGAGTTGCTCAAAGTCGTCAGAAAAGTTATGCTGATCTTCATCGAATGCAAGTTGAGTTTTAGGTACATTTGATTGTGTTCAATACCTTGGGGTTTCCTTATGCGGTCAATTAAGTATAGAGTTAATGCCTGTTTTCAGGTAGGAGACAACGTCTTTGTCAAGATCTCGCCAACAAAGGGCGTGATGCATTTTGGAAAACATGGAAAGCTAAGTCCACATTACGTCGAACCTTTTGAAGTGCTAGGTCGGGTTGGAGAAGTTGCTTATTGGATTACTCTGCCACCCCAACTAACAAGAATGCATAACGTATTCCATGTTTCCATGCTGAAGAAATACATGAAAGACCCAATCCATGTCTTGGATTTTCAGCCGATTAAACTTCAAGAGGATCTAACTCTGATAGAGGAACCTATGCAGATTCTGGACCGTAAAGAGCAGGTATTACGGACCAAGTTGATTCCACTCGTGTTGGTAAAGTGGCAGAACCACTCAGCTGCAGAGGTTACCTAGGAGCGCAAAGCTAAAATTCACGAGCAATATCCTCAGTTGTTTCATTGATATGCAAGGTAAATTTTAGTTTGGATTTAACTCTTTATTGCACAAATTTCTTTGTTACATACAATTATGCGCATGCTATCTTGCATGGAATACTGGTGTCATATTGCAGGATAACCTATGGTTCATATACGAAGTGAACAACTGTTAAAGACCAGTAGTTTAAGAAACATCATTGCTATCAAATCCGATCGATCAAATTAAGGGTTTGATTGATCAAATGCACATCCGATAGATCAAATTGAGGATTTGATCGATCAAATGCTAATTTGATCGATCAAATGAGAAAGTTGATCGATCAAACAAATTTTTGCTTTATTCTATTTTAGAACTGTCCGATCGATCAAATTAAGAAATTGATCGATCAAATTTGTAATTTGATCAATCAACTTAAGGATTAATCGATCAAACTTGTCGGGTTAGGGATTTTTCTTTTGAAATCCGATCGATCAAATTTAAACATTGATCTATTGGATCTGTCAATTTAAGTTGTAATTGGGTTTTATTTTACCCATTTGTACAATCGGAGAAACCAATCGTTCGAGAGCTCTGTTCTTCCTTTGGGTTAGAAGATCAATTTCAGCTACTTACGGCTATCGGAGCTTTGCGTTTTACCTCCTTGGCTCGCATATTAAGCATCTCTCATGATAAAAACCCTAATTTTCTAAAATCTTTTGGGTTTTTATCTATTTTTGTCATTTTTTTTACCATGGAGCCGCGAACCAAGAATGCATCGCGAAAGGTCCCTACGTCGCTGGTTCATGTACCCGTGCTACGCGTTGAACCGGCCACACAACCAGTTGTGCAACCTGTGGCACCACCTGAGCCACCCGTTCAACCCCCACAGCTTCCACTCATTACCCGGGAACTTCCAAAGGAGTGGTGGGCATCCAAAACCTTTTTGCCCGAATATGAGTTTACTCCCACACTTTTTGACGATCTACCCGAAATGACTTGGGCGATTGATTACGTCACCAAGTTGGGATTAAAACCCATGCATGAACCATTCCATGATCACTATTGTCCTCGAATCGTGCGACTATTCTACCAACACCTAAGGAGGGGCAATGATCGTCACCAAATCATCACCAAAATTGACGGGTTGGAGTATAAATTTAACCAATTCCACGTCGTGCCATGGCCATCCAGGTATGTGGAGACATGTGGATTGTTGGCACCCTATATCAAGGATGTGCCATTCGTGGATGTCATTGCAAAATTGACACATGGTCAGCAAGGATCGAGTCAATCCATTACCCAAGCCCAACTCCCTGATAATTTATGGATGCTTGATGCCTTTATCAAGTATACCGCCTACTCATTTTTTCATAAATTAGAGCGTAGTGGCATTATACAACAAGCCCTATTTTCGACATTCAAGAACCGTTGGTTTTCCGTTGCCGACGTGGTTATTGATGGCCTGCTGGATGCCATGGATCGTATGGCTGAGAAGAAAGCCGCCCCAAAGAAAGAAATGCCCTATGCTCGCTTGATTACTTGTATGGTCGAGCGGCATAACGCATTAAGGGAGGCGTATAGCATGGCGCTTGGGGAGCCGAGAACGAATAATAACATTATGATTTTCAAGCTGAAGGACTGGACCATGAGCTACAACCTTTTGGTGAAGAGGTTGCCACAGGAGGGGGTTGTACCACCAACCCAAGCGAGGTAGCCCGAGGCGAGGCACAACCCGATCTTCCACCTCAGAAGGACGTACCTGCTAGATCGGCCCCCATTCCTACTCACCGATCTACACATGCTAGCACCTGCCGATGTTCTGAGTCCACCACTACCCTTGAAAGTGTGCTAGCCGCGATCAATGAAGGCAATAGTCGGGTTCATACACGGCTCGATGAGATGCAGGAGTTCCACCGCCAGGTGCATCAACGGTTAGACTTTCATGAGGGGATGTTATCTCTATTGATGCAGCATGCATACTCTACCACTGCTATCCTCATGATCAATCATGCTCGCTTACTGTCGTTGATCCTCATGACTACTACACCGAGCCATCTCGACCCAGTCGACCTGCACCTACGGAGCCTGGACCTTCTTCTCCACCAGCAGGTAATCACACTAAATCTTTTATTTACCTTTATACTTATATGCATATACTTTTGATTTCATCATTAAATTTTGATTTTAGTTCACGAATGCTTTCCTGCATGAATTAAAATTTTGACTGCTTTTACCTGCTCTAGTAGATATCTGTTTCGCATATTCTATACTCTGTATACCATGTATGCTACATATATTCGCTGTCATCTGCTTCTATTTGATACCTCTGAATTCATTGGTTACATGCCCTGTGATCTGTGTTTATTTGTTTGAGTCATGGTGGAGTTTTCTTCTGAGCATGTGACACTTGGGATGGATGCAATCCTCTATGGCATTATGGGATGTCACACGCAATATATCCAGGTTACTACGGATCCCGACCCTTAACAAGCATGCTTAGAGAAGTCTATTGCACTGTGACCCACTCTTTACAGTTAGGACTGTTTTGTTTATGCTTAGTTCTACGAGATTGCTAGGATTAGGGCACACCGTAGACCTGTTCTGTGTACGTCTGACATTTTCGAGGACGAAAATTCTTAAGGAGGGCATAATGTAATGACCCTAAAAATCTTAAACGTATTTAACTGTGTGGGTATTTGTGCCTGGCATAAAAATCGAGATAACTTAAAATTTTAATAATAATAATATTAGTATCAATATTATTAATCTATATGTCTGTAAAGTCATAGGTCACGTGTTATGCGAGTTAGAACTATGATGAGCTACTATTGTGGATATTTCAGGTGCTGATTTTTTATTGATGATAAAAGCAAAATAAAAATCAGAATAAAGGTGTGAGATGAAAGAGAATGATATAAGCACATCTAAAATATCTAAGACCTGCAAGATATAGGGTCCTTTTGTAGCAAGTTTTAAAAGAGTTTGTCCCACAGGGAGTAGTGATCTAAAACCTAAGAGGGCGTATAGTAGACCTCCAGATCTACTATAGATATGGGAATTCTAGCCTAAGAAAATAGGGAAAAGAAAGAGAGTTTTTCGCCTGTCACTAGATCTAATCTACAAAACTGAAATATAAAACTAGATCTACAAGACTGAGAGAGATGGATGGTAAAATAAAATATAAAATGGGGAGAAATAGACATCTAGGGACTGGTTCTTATTACAAAACAGATCAAGGCATGTGAATATGTAGCTATCCTTCACTTGGCTACAAGCTCAAGTTCAAGGTAGAAGAATTCAAACCGAACCAAGAGCTTTAACTGATCTTTAGGTCATGGTCTATCCACTTGAATGGTCATAGATCATCCTATAGACTTTATCCAATCCAATGGTTCAAAATGAAACATTAAAATCAACACAAATGCTGTGGATGTAAGGCTACAAGCTCAGGCATCCACAGGAATATTAAACTAAGGAAAATCAGATGGTAATCAATAGATCTACTGGTAAACTGAATGGGCTAGTCCCAAATATGTGGATCGTATAGCCATCTAATGAAACCACAGCATCTATAGAATTAATTGGACACTAAAATCAACAATTTATTGAATCAAAATTACTTACAATAACCTTGTTCTCAGATCTGTAGTCTGTGGATCGATCCACACATCTTCCTACCGAAATTACAATTACAAAACAGATCTGAGCTGCTATCTAGATCTAATCCAACAGGCTGGATTAGGGAGAGACGGGGGAAGAGAAAAAGGAAAATTAAATCTAAAACTAATCCTAAATGAGTCAAGGAGAACTAAAACTATTCCTTAGTTTCCTTGCTGAAGAATTACAACAGCAAGGGGGTTTATTTATAAATATGCAGTGATCCATGTGCTTTGGATTTCAGCCAATAAGAGGAGAGAGTTTCCATTTCAGTTTATGTTAATCTCTGTTTTAGCATTCCAACCAATCAGAGAAAAGAGATAGGTCTAGTTTTGTCGTACTCAGCTGAAGTAGTTTGCATTCTCGCCAAAGATCAGTTTTGCCCATGTGCAGACTTCTCTTGTGGCTTGGAGTTCCCAAAAATGCCCCTGCCGACCAAAAATATTTTATTTATGAAACCCAAAAAATAACTCCAGCTGCAGCCCCTATCAAAACAGCCTTCTCACTTTAGATTTGATAGAGCCTGAGTTGGATCAACTTGAAGAGGTCAAATGGTGGCTGCTTGACTGATTGGTGTGATGGTCACTATAGTTCAAGAGGTAGCTGATGTAGTTTCAAAACTATAGCAGTATCAGGGGACTCTTCATGGGGTTAAGAGATGAACTCGAGAGGATGTGTGAGGGCTTCGAGAGGTTGGTGGATGGGTGCAGCAACATTTCGAGAGGTTTGTTGAAGTGGAGTTGCTGTCCAGTTAAGAGGTGAGTTGAAGGAGTGAAGAGGAGGAGGGAAATGGATTGCTGAAGTCGAGAGGTATTAAAGGTGGGTTGACAGGTTGGCTGAAGGTCTAAGTGTTGTTCGAGCAGATGTGGGAGGTTGAGAGTTGATAGTTGACAGGTTCTGAATGGAGGGGCTTGTTGTTACTTCTTAGTGTGCTTGATTTATGTGTGTTTTGAAAACAGGTTTGCAACTGCTAAATTATACTAAAAAAAATAAAAAAATATCAGCACAGGTAGAAGTGAATTAGCCTGCAAGATCAGGGCCAATTGTAGTAAGTTTTAAATGTAAGTGAGTGAAAGATCGTCCACAGAGAATTTGTCTAAAATGCAAGATAAACCTCCAGATCTGAGCTACCAGATTTGGCCTCTTATCCTATCTAGAAAACACATAAGATGAGAGGTTGAATTTGTCACATTAACTAAATGATAAAAGTAAAAATTAAACTAAGTGATCCAGATCCGAGTTGGGGAAACGTTTGAGGTAAACTTATATAAAAAATGGAGAAGTAATATCTAACTTTGATTTGGTCCTTGAAAACTGATGAGAATGACTGCAGCTCAACTGAGAGATGATCCAATCTTCATCTGGCTACAAGCGCAGATGTAAGAGAAATAAATCTAATTTAAGGATTAGGTTTAAGCTTATGGCTATGGTCTGTCCACTTTAATGGCCACAAACCATCCAATAGTCTTTAATCCAAAGCCTTAGTTTAGAACAAGAAGCATCACTACAAATGCCGTGAGAGATTAGGTTACCAACACTAATTCTTACAGGATTAATGAATCAAGGGAAATTGCATGAAAAACGGTAAATCTAAAGGAGTCTAATGCAATAAGGAGATCAGAGGGAACCCTTAACATGAGTCCAATTGAGAATATACGGTTTACAGCAACCTTTTCAAATCCACCATTACAATTCTGAGCACGACAACGCTCTCAGATTTGTAGTCTTGAATACAACTCTCTTTTGAATTATAGAAATGTCTCACAACTCCCAATTGTAAGTCAAAGTGAAGCTATTACAGGGATTTCAGACAAACTATCTGGTTTGGAAATGGGGGAATAGGAATGAAACTCAAAATCTGGATGCCCCAATTGGGCAAATGGTTCGTCTATTTATAGTTTTCCCCAAGTCCAGCTCAGATGTGTATCAACCAATCAGAGGTGCTCAGATCTGTATTGACCAATGGTGGTCGAGCACGAGGATCGGATCTATTACGCAATCAGAATTCCTCGATCTGGTTCAGCCAATCAGGTGAAAAAGGCATCAATTCTGTTATGCATTTTGAAAATCTGTTAGAGTTTCTAGAAGTTCCCGCCAAGTTATTTCATCTCTGGGTGCTCACGTGGGGTGGAATATGCCTTCGCTTTATGCTTAGAATCCTCTGGAATGTCCCTAGGTTTTTAAATGCATTGGGACGCATGAAACAGATTACTGAATTGCCCTTGCAAAAGCTGAGAACCTCCAGAATACCTTTTCGCAAAGTTTAGGGGGCTTTTCGCAAGGTGTTGTAACTCCTGAAGCTCTTTTTGCAAGGTTCTGGTTCTGCTTGAATTGAGTTTTCTTCTTTTCAAAAAGGTAAATCATCTCTTCGAAGAGTTCAGATGCTCTTCGAAAGCTAAGCCTGGAGTTTTTGTTCTTTTCGCAGAGTTTGAGTTCTTTGAAACGATTCGAGTTCTTCTTGAAAAGTACTCTGTAGTGCATTTTTCTGTTCGAATTGCTCCATACTTCTTTTCTGGGTTGAGACCACATCTTTGCCTCTTCAATTCGGACCTTTCAACAACTAGTGAGGTTGTTTCTTCTTCTTCTTCCTTTGGATTGACATGGAATGTCATCTTTTTGGCACTTTTGAGCTACTTTCAAGGTTAAGCCTGCCTTTATTATTAGCTGTAAAACAAACACTTAAAACACTTATTTAGTTCTCTCAAGGGTCTATGAAGGCCCAGATTAAGGGGTGGAAAATGGTATTTTCCAGTTCTCAACACACCCCCAAACCTAAGCTTTGCTAGTCCTTGAGCAAAGACAAAATTTAAAAATAGAATGAAAAGCCATTTTTGTAGGGAGCACAGTTGCATTTAGCATATGCAACAAGCCTTTTAAACCCCTAGGTGATCCCTAGTGGAGGAGTGAAGTCTCCTGAGGGTTTTCAGTGAAGGTACCCTCAAACTTCTCCAATAAATCAGTTAAGATCAATGCAGTTCTGTTAAAGCAAACTTTCATCCGATCAGATTATTCACACCTGCATCAATTAGGTTGTAAGAAGATTTTCAAGAAAACATCAGTTCAAAACTAAAATTCTGCTGTAATTCCTTTACCATTCACTCAGTTGGTGTCAAAAAGTTTTTATATTAAAAATTAATGAGAAGCTTGCCTTCTATTTGAGAATTCAGTGTTGATGTTACCCCAAATAATTTGATTTCAAACTCAACTCGCACCAGGGGTTTCACTCGCCATGCAAATATGAGGGTTGCGCTATTTCACACATGACTCAAGAGCAATTATCCTCAAATAGGATTGTATGGCGAGAGCATAGGCATTGCTTTTCAGTTCTGAATTTACTACTTTTTTTTTTTCACCATAGATTACACAAATCCTTATCTCCATGTGACAGCTCAATCCATCATTGATCAGTAAGGACTTTAACTTGGGTTGTAATGTGGCTTATGGGTGAAATTTATCAAGAATAAAGGGGTGGAATGGAGTTCAAAAATGAGAAGTTAGTCAAGGTAAGGAGGTGATAGACACACCTTCTTCAATTCAGCACAATTTCATCTTCTTCTTTAAATTTTCAGAGCCAAAGTGGCCATTTTTTTTCTCTTTCTTTTTCAAACTTCCAATGAAATGACTTCTCCCAATTTTCTCAAATCAACATTGACTGGAATGCCCTATTTCTTCTGCTGATACATCGTTGCCTTCAATTATTTTTCTTTTTCTTTTACCAAACTATTACCCAACTCACCTTTCTTCAGCTTTCATTCCTTTACCTTCTGAATTCTCAGAGTGAGGGTTAGGCTGAATGAGGTTGATGAGGTTTCAAAGAAATCTTTGATTTATAAAGCTCAAATGGTGTGTATCAAGGGCAGTTTTTTTTTAAAAGGTGGGGCTTTTTGAAGTTCAAACTGTCCAAAAGAAGGCCCTACATCATGTCTTTAATATCATGATTGCTGTCAAATAATTTCAACTTGGATATATGTAACTTCTAGTGATAACAAAAGGGGTTTAAACAAATTCCTAGAGCGAAAAATTGCCAATTCATACCTCCAAAGAATATGTTTCCGGTCCAAATCTCAGTGGGTGTGGTTTTCTATCAAATTCCTGAGGTATATCATCACTATTTTCTCTCTTTTTAGGTTTACTAAAACATCAATTTTCTTTTGGAAATTTTTCTGACATTCATTTCATGAAAGTATTAGAATTGCAGTAGAAATTTATTTTAAAAAGTTCTAACTTCCTCATTTTTCAAAACAACAGGTGTGAAATTACTTCATTTTCAAAAGTTCTACTGATCATAAGCTGCACTGATGTTAACTCAATTATTGACATTTATACCATACCCCCAAACCTAATGGGACCAGGGTCCGCACTGGTCCAAAGCAAAGAAAAGAAGCAATCAAGAAAAAAATATAATGACAAAAAGAAAGATCAGAAATGCATAGTAATTTCACAAAAAAACCAAAATTTTATATTACAAACTCATAACACAGATAAGTACAATGTGATCTAATAACTGGGGTCAAAATCTGTATCATAAGTTGGTTCAATTGGCTCAATCGAGTCACCGTAATCGTGAATCGAATCGATGTTGAGTCTGAACTTGATTGAGCCTTCTCCTGGATTGTGTTTTGCAGCTCAGTGTATTCCTCTGATTTTATCTTTTTGGTGAGGCCAATGTACTTGCCAAGTCTAGTGGTCTTCAGTTTTTCTTGGTCAAGCTGTGCTTGTAACATGGTCACCTTGTGCTGCTCGCTCCTAACCATCTGAAAGGTTTGACCCAGCAAGTCCTTCATTTTCTCTCTCAAATTTCATAAATAACTCTAACTTCTGAATCTGGTTTTCATAAGGGGTTCGAAGGTAGGCTTGTAAATCAGCTAACCCTTTTAGAACATCTCTGCAGATATAAGGATTTTCTTCCATGGCTCTTCTGAGCGAGGCAAATCGGGGAAGGGGAATGGTATGGTAGGGGACCAAAGGTGTCCCAGCTGTGGGAGGGGGAGAAGAAGTGTCCAGAAGGAGGACTTCAGGGTCGGTCTGAGTGGCTTGCTCAGCGAAAGTGGGAAGTGGTGAAGGGGATGCCACGAGAGGGACTTCAGGTTCAGTTTGGGTTGCATGGGCAGTAGTGGTGGGGGTGGGCAGATCAACCAATACTACCTCTGGTTCAGTTTGGGTAGCATGGGAATCAACAGTACGTAAAGGGGTAATGGTGGTTGTGTGTGATGTGGAGGCTAAGGTTTGGAGTAGGTCATTGCTCACAGACTGGTTTTCGGTGTTGATTTGGAGTTGGGCTTGGATGGATTGGAGGTAGGCAAGTATTTGGGTAAGAGAGGCAGGTGGGGGAGAGGTGGGCATAGCAGGGACTGGTACAATTGAAGTGGAGGGTGGAGGTGCAATGGTTGTAAAGGGGGAAGTAGGTAAATGGGTGAAATGATGAGGGTTAGGTATAGGGGTAGGTTCAAGTCCCATGGTGTCAAAAATAGATCCCATTAAGGAAGAATAAGCCTCTGTAGTGAAAGGCTCAGGTTCAGGTGTATGGGATACTTCAGGTGTGTGGGCTGAATGAGCAGAGGAATTTGAGGGGCTTTGGAGCGGAGGAGTGCAGGGAGATGGGGCAATAAAATATGCAGCTAAAACATGGGCATTGGTGGGAGAAATTGGTGGTGTGAGTATGGTTGGAGTGGTTGGTGTAGAGGGGAAATCTATAATTGGAATAATGGAGGGTATGGGAGATGGGACAGCTGGGATAGGTGAAGTGGCAGGGGCTGGAATAGGGGAGGAGGGTGAAAGGCCAACTTCCTCAAAAATTGGTGCAGCTGAAGAGCTGGTCACCCTGGGAAGGAAAGTTTCATCAACAATGGGTGCAGCTAAAGAGCTGGTTACCACAGTCTGTGAGAAGTGGTGCGAGAAGTGGAATGCGGCTAAAAGTGGTCACCAGAGTTCTATGGCCCGGTTCTCCTCTCTCATTCTTCTCGGCTTGGCTTGTAGTCCAAGCCTTTTCCCCAAAAGAGGAGCAATGACTTGAATGGCTCCTCATTATCAATGTCAAACTTGGCTCGAGGAGGAATCAATCTACCAAATGGGAGGCCGGCTAATTTGCTCCTTTTCAACTTGGCACTAATATCAGCCATGGCTTCAAAAATTAACATAGGGGCATTGAAAAACTGCCCCATAGAAAAGTGAAAAAGAGCCTCTAGAATTGGTGTTCTCCTCTCTTGGTTGTGCCCGGTAACATAAAAACTTCCCCTCAAAATGGAGTCCATCAATAGAAATTGGGGGTCTAGGTCTCTCCTCATGATGGACTGTCCAGTGCCCACAATTCCTTGGGTCAAATGTGCAGCCATTTCTCTAAATGAGGCCGTTTGGGCGATAATGGCCCGAGATCAAATTGGAAGGGTATCCCCAAAGCATTCCCTATGTCTTCAAATGTGATCGTAAGATCGCAATCATCAATAAAGATAACCAGGGTAGGGACATCAGCATCTCTTTCAGTGACCTTGATTAGGTTTTGGTACCATAACTTCACCATTCGTGGGTAAATTTTCTCTGGCAAAGGCGTAAGGATATTGCTTAGTGCGGCTTCCCTTAAGTATCTTAAAGATAACAGGCACTCAGGTTTGTTGACGAAAAAAGTTTCATCCACAATCAGCTCAGGAATTAACTTGAATGGATTTGGCGATTACTAAATGTATAGGAGGAGAGCTCAAGCTTAGGACTAGCGGGAGATGGGTTCCTCATGTCTCACTTTCTTCCCTTTCTCCACCCTATCCGCTTTATCCATAGATAGTTTTCTTTTGGCTGAAGTTTTGGCTTTTCCCTTGGGGGTAGGTTTGCTAACTTTCTTAGCAGAGGATTTTGGGAACATGGCAGCCAATGATTTCTCTGCTTTTCCCATTTGAAATTGATGTATGAAAATGCCCACAACAGATGCTGACACAAATTGAAAATTTTCAAATGATAAACAGAGAGAATGTGCAGAGAAATACCGAGATCTAGGGTTTTTAATTGAACGAGTAGTTTGCTTGCAGAAATCCCCCCGACTAGAAGCTAAAATCCTTCTCTGAAAACTCAAATGATCGAACAAAGGTGAAGAAAAATGTAGCAAGCTTCTCAAATTGTGCAAGGAAAGAACGAAATAGGGTTTCCGTGGAACAGGTCGCTCTTCAGAAAGCTTTCGAATATGAAACCCCTACTTCGAAAGGGTTTAAATATACTCAGAGTTAATTAAGTTCTTATAAGTTTTCTAAAAAGTTCCAAATAGACCTTTTGACAATCGAATGGCATCGCATCATTCAAAAAGTTAATGCTTGTAAACATCTTTTCAAAAGAACAAGCTTCAGAACTAACTATTCAAAAGCAAATCTTGCTTTCGAAAGATACCAATCCGTAGTCTATGCGAAAACTAAATTGAACTTTGCGAAAAGAGAATTATTTTTAAATTAACTTTGGAGCATATTTAAACCATGCGAAAAGAGACAAATCAGGAATAAAAAACAGAAACAAAGAAACTAAGCAAAAACTATGAAATAAAAACTTAATGTACAGTTATCTACCATCAGATTTTTGGAGGTTCGTGATGACAGATGGGCAGCACAGGCTCCTGGGTATTTTCAATGCATGGTTTGAGCCTCTGACCATTTACTTTCAGGATTCTTCCATTACTTGGATCAAGGATGTCAACCCTCAAGGGCTATGCGAATGACAAGCAGTATGGCCCTTCCCATCTGGATCTCAGCTTTCCTGGGAAAAACTTGAGTTTTGAGTTAAATAACCATACCTTAGAGCCACCTGTGAACTCTTTTCTCAACATATTTTTATCATGGAAAGTTTTGACTTTCTCTTTGTACAATCTTGAATTTGTGTATGCATCCATTCTCAGCTCCTCCAACTCAGCGAGTTGCAGTTTCCTGTGATTACCAGCAGTAGTTAGATCCATGTTCAATGTTTTAATGGCCCAAAAAGCTTTATATTCTAACTCTACTGGTAAATGGCATGCTTTGCCATAGACCATCCTGAATGGAGACATACCAATTGGGGTTTTATAGGTCATCGTATGCCCATAATGCATCATTCAGCTTAAAGGACCAATCCTTTCTGTCCTTCTTCACAGTCTTTTCCAAAATACGTTTGATTTCTCTATTGGAAATCTCCACTTGTCCACTGGTTTGTGGATGATATGGAGTGGCTACTCTATGAGTCACAGAGTATTTTTTTAATAAAGTTTCAAAATGTTTATTACAAAAATGGTTTCCCGCATCACTGATAATGGCTCTGGGAAAACCAAACCTGGAAAAAATGTGATCCTTTAGGAATTTAAGAACCACTTTGTGATCATTTTTTTTAATGGCTGTGGCTTCAATCCATTTGGATACATAATCCACAGCTACTAAAATGAAATTATACCCATTGGAAGGAGGAAAGGGACCCATGAAGTCTATCCCCCAAACATCAAACAACTCAACTACCAAAATAGGCTGTAAAGGCATTGAGTTTCTCTTGGAAATGCTGCCCAATTTTTGACAGTTTTGGCAAGACTTACAATGCTGCAGAGCATCTTTGAAAAGTGTAGGCCAATAAAATTCGCACTGCAAAACCTTTGCAGCAGTTTTGTTTCCACTAAAATGACCTCCGCAAGCCTGATCATGACACATAGAAAGTATTCTATGAAATTCTTGGTCAGGGACACATTTTCTTATTATTTGGTCTGCACAACTCTTAAACAGATGAGGATCTTCCCAGATGAAATGTTTAACCTTTGCGAAGAAAAGATCTTTATCTATTTTATTCCAATGTTGAGGAATTCTTCCAATAGCCAAAAAGTTGACTATGTTTGCAAACCAAGGAGTGTGTACACTAATGGCAAAAAGTTGCTCATCAGGGAAAGTTTCATTGATAGGCAGCCTATCAATATCAGCAGTTAAAATTCTAGACAGGTGATCAGCCACCACATTCTCCACCCCCTTTTTATCTTTTATCTGTAAATCAAATTCTTGTAATAGGAGAATCCACCTGATTAATCTTGGTTTGGTGTCCTTCTTAGACAGAAGATATTTCAAAGCAGAGTGGTCAGTGAACACCACTATTTGTGAACCCAAGACATATGACCTGAATTTTTCTAAAGCAAAACCAATTGCTAGCAACTCCTTCTCAGTTGTTGTGTAATTGAGCTGTGCATCAATCATTGATCTACTGGCATAAGCTATGACATGAGGCAGCTTTTCTTTTCTCTGTCCAAGGACAACTCCCAAAGCATAATCTGATGCATCACACATCAGTTCAAAAGGTAATGAATAATCTGGAGACTGCAATATTAGAGCTGAAATCAAACAGTTTTTTAGGAATTCAAAAGCCTTCATGCATTCATTATTGAAAACAAACGGGACATCTTGACACAGCAAATGACAAAGAGGTTTGGTTATTTTACTGAAGTCCTTGATGAACCTTCTGTAAAATCCAGCATGTCCCAGAAAACTTCTGATTTGCTTAACAGTTTTGGGAGGTGGTAAATGTGCAATTAGATCAATTTTTGCTCTGTCCACCTCAATGCCCTTGTGAGAAACAACATGGCCAAGGACAATGCCTTGGGTGACCAGGAAATGGCTCTTTTCCCAGCTCAGAACTAGATTGGTTTCTTCACATCTCTGTCATACCAAGTTGAGATGATGTAAACACTGGGAAAAACTATCTCCATAGATTGAAAATTCATCCATAAAAATCTCCATAAATTGGTCAATCATATCTGAAAAAATGGAATACATGCATCTTTGAAAGGTAGCAGGAGCATTACAAAGACCAAAAGGCATTCTCCTATAGGCAAAAGTGCCAAAAGGGCAAGTGAATGTAGTCTTTTACTGATCCTGTGGGTACACAGGAATCTGGTTGTACCCAGGGTAACCATCAAGAAAACAGTAATAAGCTTTTCCTGCTAGCTTATCTAAAATCTGATCAATGAATGGGAGGGGGAAATGGTCTTTTCTGGTCATTGCATTTAATTTTCTGTAATCAATACAAACCCTCCATCCAGTTGTTTGTCTAGTTGACATAAGCTCACCAGAATCTGAGGTTACAACAGTGATCCCAGATTTCTTAGGTAACACCTGTGTAGGTGCCACCCAAGCTGAATCTAAAATGGGGTAAATGACCCCTGCATCCAACAACTTAACAACCTCTTTCATGACCACTTCTTGCATATGAGGGTTCAGCCTCCTTTGCATTTCCCTAGAAGGCTTTGCATCATCTTCCAAATGGATTTTGTGCATGCAAACAGCTGGACTGATTCCTCACAAATCAGCAATAGTTCAGCCAATTGCCCTTCTATGTTCTTTCAAAAATATCAACAGCTCTTCTTCTTGCTCCTTTGTGAGGGAGGAAGAAATAATTGCAGGCAATGATTTATGATTTCCTAAAAACACATATTTCAAATTTTCTGGCAGCTGCTTTAGTTCTAAATCAGGTGGGTTGAGAAAAGAAGGTAACAAAGGTACCTTAGCTGTTTGTGGAAGGGGAAGAGTAGCAGGTTTCCAAGAAGAGAAACTTGCTGATTGATTATGCGTTTCTTGCACAACATTTATTTCCTCAAAACTTGAGATACAAACTATTTTTTCTTCAGAATTTCCCCAAGCATCTTTAACATCTGTGGTGAAATCTTCACATTGCAGAAACTGATGTAAAGTCCCTTCTACAAGTTCATCCAATAAATCAACATGAAAACATTCTTCAGAACTGAAATGAGGTCAGGATCGCATTATAAACATTTAATTTTACCTTCATGTTTCCAAAAGAGACTTCCATAATTCCAGACCTGCATTGAATGCAAGCATTTGCTGTAGCCAGGAATGGTCTTCCCAAAATGACAGGGATGGAAGTTTTGCTTTTGGTTGGTTCCATGTCCAAAACTAGAAAATCAGCAGGATAGAAAAATTTATCTACTCCTACCAATACATCTTCAATCATCCCCACTGGCTTCCTTTCAGATCTGTCTGCTAGTTGTAACACCACATGAGTGGGTTTTACTTCTCCCAAACCTAGTTTCTCATATACAGAATATGGAAGTAGGTTGACACTAGCAACCCAGATCTAATAAAGCCTTTTCAATGGTATGTTCCCCAATAATGCAAGGGATTGTGGGGATTCCAGGATCTTGAAGTTTAGGAGGTGTGGCAATGGATAACACCTGATTAACTCTTTCCACAACAAAGACCTTCTTGGACAACTGTATCCTAGACTGTCTTTTGTGAGTGCAAACATCTTTCAAAAATTTTGCATATGCTGAAATTTGTTTGATTGCCTCAAGCAAAGGTAGATTTATCTTGACTTGCTTGAAAGTCTCCATCATTTCATCTATTTTTGTGTTCCCTTTATCAAAAGGGGATACGGATTTCATTGCATGTGGAAATGGCTAGTCCTTCATCTACAGATTTGGAATCATTTTCAGAAACTTTTTGGATTTTTTATTTTTCATTTTTTTGATTTTGCTGAGGTCCATCAAGACTACTTGCTATCATGTCTTTGCTCTTCTTTGCATATCTTTATCATTTTTCTCATTTTTTTCTTCTGCAGTACCCACTTTGTTATTTATGATTCTTCCACTTCTCAAAGTGGTAACAGTTTTTACTTCTTCATGTGAATTAGAAGCTTCTCCAACCATGAACTATCCTTTGGGATTGTTCAAAGGTTGGCTGGGTAACTTTCCTTCCTCTCTTTTTGCCAAAGTATTTGAAAGCTGTCCCAATGTTTCTTCAATCTTCTTTATGCTCTGGCTGTGAAAATTCACAGTCTGAGTTAAAGATCCTAAATTCTGGAGTGAATTTAGGACTTGATCTTCAAAAGAAGGGAACCTGGAAGGGGTTTGAATCAAAGATTGGTACAGGTTGTTGTGGAATGGGCTGCTGAAAATTTGGTTTGGCATAAAAATTCTGCTGATAAGGCTATGCAGTTTTGAAGGGCATTTGGTTCTTTGGTTGTTGCTACTGTTGGGATTGATAATTACCTTGGTTCCACCTCAAATTAGGGTGTCCTCTCCATGGATATTCATTTGACTGCATCTGTCCAAATGATTGAGCAGCATGAGCTTATTCCACCATTAAATCTGGGTGCAAAGAGACATTGGTCAATTGAATGAGTAGGGGACTGGCATATCAGGCATGCCTCCTCTACTCTTGCAACATTTGGATTTTTAAGTGAGTCCATCAATCTATCAAACTTTGTGGTTAAATTGTCCATCTTTCTTTCCAACTCATTCACCTCATAAATCTTCCCTTTGGTGGGTTGCTGATTCTTCAACCTAGCAGGATTTTCAATATCTTTTGACAGAGATTCCTGTTGAGTTGAGTTTTCACCAATTACTTCAAATAAGTCCCAAACCTCCTCAACAGTTTTTTGCAAGTAAGTGCCTCCACAGGAGGCATCCACCATATTTTTGCCTTTTTGATCAATTCCTTGATAAAAGCTTTGAACCAGCTGCCATCTGGGAATTTGATGATGAGGACATTGCCTTAAAAGTTCCTTAAATCGTTCCCATGCTTCATGGAAAGTTTCAGTTGAGTTTTGTGAGAAAAAAATGATACTTTGTCTCAATTGGCTTGTTTTAGACATTGGGAAATATTTGGCTAAAAATTGACACTGCAAATCATTCCAAGAAGCGATACTATTTGGTGCTAACATAGATAACCATGCTCTAGCTTTATCCTTTAATGAAAAAGGAAAGAGCCTAAGCTTGGTTGCTTCTGGACCAAGTCCAGCTATGTTGAATGTGGTGCAAAGAGCCAAGAATTCATCCACATGTTTGTATGGATCTTCCTTACTCAACCCATGGAAGGAAGGGAGCATTTGGATAGTTGATGATTTGATCTCATAATTTCCTTAAACAGTAGGAAATTGAATGCAAAAGGGAGAATTATAAGCACCAGGTGCAAAGTAATCCCTCAAAAGTCGAGGTTCTTCACCCATAGTAGCAGAATTCTGTGTTGTTTGTTTGGTTCGTAGCAGCCTTTCAACTTCTAAATTCAGTGGGACAATCTCAGGGCTGAGAGTCCTCCTACCAAACATACAACTCAGAACAAAAAAAATCTAATTATTCACAGCAAACCTTCAGAATTTCTTTTTAAGTAGTTTCCCTTCTTCTAAAATTGGACATGAATAACTGCACAGGTATAAACAATAGAATAGTTTAGTAATGATATAAAAAATAAAAGTAAAAACTTAGGTCTACCTATTTTAGAACAAATTCCCCGGCAACAGCGCCAAAAACTTGTTGTTACTTCTTAGTGTGCTTGATTTATGTGTGTTTTGAAAATAGGTTTGCAACTGCTAAATTATACTAAAAAAAATAAAGAAATATCAGCACAGGTAGAAGTGAATTAGCCTGCAAGATCAGGGCCAATTGTAGCAAGTTTTAAATTTAAGTGAGTGAAAGATCGTCCACAGAGAATTTGTCTTAAATGCAAGATAAACCTCCAGATCTGAGCTACCAGATCTGGCCTCTTATCCTATCTAGAAAGCACATAAGATGAGAGGTTGAATTTGTCACATTAACTAAATGATAAAAATAAAAATTAAACTAAGTGATCCAGATCCGAGTTGGGGAAACGTTTGAGGTAAACTTATATAAAAATATGGAGAAGTAATATCTAACTTTGATTTGGTCCTTGAAAACTGATGAGAACGACTGCAGCTCAACTGAGAGATGATCCAATCTTCATCTGGCTACAAGCACAGATGTAAGAGAAATAAATCTAATTTAAGGATTAGGTTTAAGCTTATGGCTATGGTCTGTCCACTTTAATGGCCACAAACCATCCAATAGTCTTTAATCCAAAGCCTTAGTTTAGAACAAGAAGCATCACTACAAATGCCATGAGAGATTAGGTTACCAACACTAATTCTTACAGGATTAATGAATCAAGGGAAATTGCATGAAAAACGGTAAATCTAAAGGAGTCTAATGCAATAAGGAGATCAGAGGGAACCCTTAAGATGAGTCCAATTGAGAATATATGGTTTACAGCAACCTTTTCAAATCCACCATTACAATTACAGAGCACAGCTTAAACAACTCTCAGATTTGTAGTCTTGAATACAACTCGCTTTTGAATTACAGAAATGTCTCACAACTCCCAATTGTAAGTCAAAGTGATGCTATTACAGGGATTTCAGACAAATTATCTGGTTTGGAAATGGGGGAATAGGAATGAAACTCAAAATCTGGATGCCCCAATTGGGCAAATGGTTCGTCTATTTATAGTTTTCCCCAAGTCCAGCTCAGATGTGGATCAACCAATCAGAGGTGCTCAGATCTGTATTGACCAATGGTGGTCGAGCACGAGGATCCAGATCTGTTCTAGCCAATCAAAATTCTTCGATCTGGTTCAGCCAATCAGGTGAAAAAGGCATCAATTCTGTTATGCATTTTGAAAATCTGTTAGAGTTTCTAGAAGTTCCCGCCAAGTTATTTCATCTCTGGGTGCTCACGTGGGGTGGAATATGCCTTCGCTTTATGCTTAGAATCCTCTGGAATGTCCCTAGGTTTTTAAATGCATTGGGACGCGTGAAACAGATTACTGAATTGCCCTTGCAAAAGCTGAGAACCTCCAGAATACCTTTTCGCAAAGTTTAAGGGGCTTTTCAAGGTGTTGTAACTCTGAAGCTCTTTTGCAAGGTTACGGTTACATTGAATTGAGTTTTCTTCTTTTGAAAAGGTAAATCATCTCTTGAAGAGTTCAGATGCTCTTGAAAGCTAAGCTGAGTTTTTTCTTCTTTCAGAGTTTCAGGTTCTTTGCGAACAGTTCAGGTTCTTTGCGAAAAGTACTCTGTAGTGCATTTTTCTGTTCGAATTGCTCCATACTTCTTTTCTGGGTTGGGACCACGTCTTTGCCTCTTCAATTTGGACCTTTCAACAGCTAGTGAGGTTGTTTCTTCTTCTTCTTCCTTTGGAATGACATGGAATGTCATCTTTTTGGCACTTTTGAGCTACTTTCAAGGTTAAGCCTGCCTTTATTGTTAGCTGTAAAACAAACACTTAAAACACTTATTTAGTTCTCTCAAGGGTCTATCAAGGCCCAGATTAGGGGGTGAAAAATGGTATTTTCCAGTTCTCAACACGGGCTGCAAATCGATTGGTACTAAAGCTTGCAAGTCTGAAACTCGACAAGTTGAGTGTTATTTCAATAAGTTGGATGCTGGTTTCAATGCACAAGTCGACAGGTTGCTGGAGCTGAAGTGGGATCTACTTGACAGGTTGAAGTGCATTTGAGTTAGACTCTTTGTTAGGTGCTGTGGCTAAAGCATCTACAAGTTGACAAGTTGATGTTCATTCTACTCGAGAGGTAGGTGTGCAATTGCATCAGCATCTATGTCGACAGGTTGGCTGGTGTGTTCCATCCATTCGTGAGGTTGGCTGGAGAGTCTGTTGGACCATTCAATAGGTTCAGGTCTGGCTTCATAATCAATCGAGACGCTCAAGGGACTGCTGGTGCAACTTTGGCAGGTATGCTGGTCCTCTCGAGAGGATGAAAGCTGAAGGTATATTTGTAGTTGACAGGTTCAAGGTGTGATAGATCCATTCGAGATGATGGTTGTCTCAACTCGTGGAGTGCAATTAAGAAACTTGCAGCTTTAGTTCTTTATTTGAGGGGTATAATTAGCCTTGCTCGATAGGTTCTATTGCATCCTAAATGTTGAGAGGATCTTAGGCTTCAGCTGGTACCATTCTGCTGTGCAGCTATTTCATTGGATCTACTTTGAGATGCAGCTAGTGTGCTCTTGCGGTTGTGATTTGTAACTGCTAAAAGTGATGCCCCCAAGGCTGTCTTAGTATGTTGATATGGAAGGGGGTCCACATGGCTACATTAATGTATGAAGAGCTGAAGCTGATGCTAAGTTTGCCCAAGTGTGTACATAGCTGTCATCATGATATTTTCAAGGCTTACACAGTTGGGATATTTGCACTCATCTTGAATGTAAGCTGCTACTACTGTCCTACCCAAGTTTGCCCATAGTTGAAGCTTTTAACCTGTCTAGATCTGCTCCATAGCCTAAAATATTCATCTTTGAGGGTCTTTGAGTCTCCTTCTGCTCAAGTAAACAATAGGTAGCTGCAGGAGGCTCTTGGTTGACTTTAAAATCCTCTTCTTAGCACATATTCATGGATGACTGCATATTCATTCCTAAACTGCAAAACAATATTAAAAAGCAATTATTATTCACTCTAAGCCCTACCAAAAGCCAGATTTAAGGGATAAAAAGTTGTCTATTTCAGTGCTCAACACACCCCCAAACCGATCCTTTGCTAGTCCTCGAGCAAAGTGAAATTTAAAACAATTAACCTACAAAACTAAATGCCACTTTCGTAGTGAGCACGAATGCATTTAACATATGCACGAAGCCTTTTAAACCCCTAGGTGATCGCTAGTGGAGGAGTGGAGTCTCCTGAGGGTTTTCAGTGAAGGTACCCACAAACTTCTCCAATAAATCAGTTAATATCAATGCAACATGTCAAAACAGAGTTCAAACAAAATAAAATTCATTCCACACCTTACTCATTCAATTTTTCTAGAGGATTCTCAGCAGTAAATCAGAAATTTAATTATGAAATTCTATTGTAATTCCTTCACCATCAATCAGCTCATATCAAGGCATTGTGGGTGAAAATTAATGCAAAGCTCACCATCAATTTGAAAATTCTGTTTTAATAATGTCCCCAACAAACTTAATTTCAGACCCAAGTCTCACCAGGTGTATCACTCAAAGTAAATAGAAGGGTGCATCATTTCACACAGCTCAAGAGCAGTTACAACCCTCAAATAGCATTGCAAGCATGAGCATAGGCATTGCTCTAATTTCTGAAATCTTCTAACTCTTTTCACCATAGATAAGACAAACCCTTATCTCCACATGACAACTCAATCAATTTCAGATTAGTAGGAACTTTTTATTGGGTTGTAATGTGGCTTATGGGTGAGGTTTATAAAGAGTAAAGGTGTAAAAAGAGATTCAAAATTGAGAAATCAGTAAGGTAGGGAGGTGGTTCATGATTTCACCTTCTTCATTTCAGCACAATTCCATCTTCTTTTTGAATTTTCAGAGCCAAAGTGACCAACTTCTTCTCTTCTTTTTCAAAATTTCCAATGAAATGACTTCTCTTTCTCTTTCTCATTTTTATTTTGTTTTTCTATTTTTCTTCATTTTGTATGCTTTTCTTTTGTATTTTTCTCAAATTTTCTTTTTATGGGCTGGAATGCCACAACTATACAACTACCATCAAATGTGCTTTCTTCTCCTTTAACCAAATGTCAAACCAACTCTACCTCCTTTTTACCTTTACCTTCTGAAATCTCAGAATAAGGGTCATGCTGCATCAGGTCACTAAGTTTTGGGTTCAAATTTTCAGGTTTTTATCAAAGAAAAACTTAGATTTTAAGGCTCAAATGGTATATATCAAGGGCAGTTCAAAGGTGGGAAATTTTAAGCTCAAACTGTCCAAAGGATGACCTCACTTCATTTCTTCAATGTCATGAATGCTACCAAGCTATTTAAACTTGAATTTGCCTAATTTCTACTGAGCAAGAATAGGTTCAATCAGTCCTTAGAGCAGAAAAAATTGCCAAAACAATCTTCAAAGAAAAAATTTCAAGCCCAAATCTCACTGGGTATGGTCTTCCATCAAATTCCTGGGGTATATTCTCACAATTTTCTCTCTTTTTAGGTTCTCTAAGCATCAATTTTTGAAAATTCTTGACATTTGCTTCATGAACGTGTGAGAGCTACAACAAATTTCAGTTTTAAATTTTTTTTTAATTTCCTCTATTTCAAAAATAAGGTGGGAATTCACTTTATTTTCAAAAAATTTATTCAACATAGCTGCACTAGCATTAACTATTCCATTGGCACACCTTGCCCTACCCCCAAACCTAAGATGAACATTGTCCTCAATGTTTACATAATGAGTAACTAGGGGCAGCAGGGTAAAAATAATAAAAAATAATAAGCAGTAAAACAAAGGCTATATGCAATAAAAAAATAAAAGCTAAAAGCTGAATATATGGACAGAAATATAGAAAGACTAATATACAAATCAAAGAAAATTACTGCGAAAAAAATAGAAAAACAACAAGTCAAAGGAAAAAAACTGAATACAAAACTACAAAAATGAAGAAAAATAGTAAAACTAGTACACACATTAACCTAAGAAAGAAATATCAAAAAACTAATAACAACATTTAGACTAAAAACAACATTCTAAAAACAAAAAATCCTAAGGCAATAACCAAGAGTCATCTGTGATTAGGAAAGATCTGTGCTGTTGTGCGTGTTTGGTAATGTGTACTGTGAATGTGCTGTGGATGTGTATAAATCAATATGAATTTCAGAATAATGCCAACATGAATGTACACATTAAAAAGCAGGATTCATACACAACTGTGATCCATTAATAGTGAAAGATCTTGAAAGTGAATGAATGCAGGAGCTCCATTGAATTTTCAATGCAAAAATATGATCCCCTAGTCATTAAGTTTCCGGATTCTTCCAAAATTTAAGGACCATGATCTCAGCAGTTCCAGATGGGGGTATATGAATGACAACACAAAAAACAACCCATCTGAAAATTTGTTATGTTTTTATATTTTTTTACTTTTTTATTTGTTTTTGATCATCCGGGGCTCAATCAATAGCCCTTATTTACTACTGCTGAAGAATGCAAACCATATTATTGAAAAAAAAAAATCTGAAATGTTTGTGTTTATGTTTATCTTTTCTTTTAATTTTTTATATATTTATTTTTGTTGTTTTACAAAAAATCAGCATGCCTAAATCTAAAAACTGTAGTAAGGACCCATGTTGCCTTGTCCATCTGCACCTCTTTTTGGTTCAAAAATAGTCTTGTTCTTTGCCATCTTCTTTGAAAGAAGATTCACCCATCATGTGCAGTCCCTTAGGATTATTGATTGGTTGGCAGGGGAGTCTACCCCCTTCCCTTTTAGTCAGAGCATTGGAGAGATGACCAAGCTAGCCTTCAATCTTTTTAATGCTCTGGTTGTGGGAATGCACTGTCAGTGCTATGGAGCTGAGGTTCTGTAATGAGGATAGAACCTGCTCCTCAAAGGAGGGTGTACTAGATTGGGGTGCCTGTACAGACATATGGATTTGCTAAGCCATTGGCTGTTGGGACTGATGATTTTGGAAAAAATTATGTTGGTAATATTGGGGTCTATGGGGTATTGCCTGCTGCTGCTGGGATTGAGAGTGATTCTCTTGGTTCCACCTCAGATTGGGGTGGTTCCTCCATGGATAACCAGCAAATTGCTGCTGCAGCTGCCCACATGATTGGGCTGCATTGGCATTCTGGATGACCAAAGCAGGATAAAGGCCAGCAGATGGACAGTCCTGAATGGAGTGTGTGGGGGACTGGCATATCAGACATGCCTCCTGTACTTGTGCAGCCATTGGGGGCTGCAACACACTCATCAATTTATTAAACTTAAGAACCAAACAGTCTACCTTTCTTTCCAGGTCTGTACACACATTGATTTCATACATCCTACCCCTAGGAGTACTCTCTTTTTCAGTTTTAGCAGGGATCTCAATGTCTCGAGATAGAGTCCCTTGCTGCATTGAATTCTCACTTATAACCTCAAAAAATTCCCATGCCTCATTAGCTGTCTTGTGGAGGTAAGTACCTCCAATGAGGCATCCACCATGTCCCTACTCTTGGGATCAATTCCTTGATAGAAACTTTGAACAAGTTTTCATTTAAGAATTTGGTGATGGGGACATTGCTTCAAAAGCTCCTTAAATCTTTCTCAGGCTTGAAGAAAATCCTCAGTTGGGGATTGAGCAAAAGTGATTATGCTCTTTCTCAATTGACTTGTTTTGGACATGGGAAAAAAATTGGCCAAAAATTGACATTGAAGAACTTTCCATGACTATATACTGTTGGTTGGGAGCATAGAAAGCCAGGTTTGGGCTCTATCATTTACTGAAAAAGGAAAAACCCTCAGCCTAGTGGCTTCCTCCCCCAAACCTGCAATGTTGAATGTGGTGCACAGTCCTAGAAATTCATCAATATGCTTGTAGGAGTCATCTTTACCCAGTCCATGATATGAGGGCAGGATTTGAATAATGGATGATTTGATCTCATAATTCCCTTGAACAGCAGGGAATTAAATGCAAAAGGGAGATGTGTATGCCCCTGGTGCATTGAATTCCTTCAAGGTCTTTAGTTGCTCACCCATTTGAAATGGCTCACAATTATATACACAACAGTACAGATTTTAGCAAACACAAAAATAGAAGTAAAAATACAGCAGAAAATAAGAACAAAAACAAACAGAAACACAACAGTTTGCTGGTTTGAAATAATTAAAAATTGCAAATGAACATAAAGGAGAAGGGAATGCAAACTCAGGCAGATCTGCTCCAATTGCAATCCATAAGCTCCTCTTGTGGCTACTGCTCCAGATCTGTAAAAATTCAAAAACTACAACAATAATTTATTCAAACAGCTAAAAGGCAATGAAAAAAAATAAAATAAATAAATAATGTCAGAGAAACTGCAACAGTAAAAAAGATTTTCTATACAAAAACTACAACAGACATTTATTTAAACACTTGGAATGCAATATAAAAAACAAAAACAAGGTAGCAATAAAAACTAAAGAAAAAATCATATCTACAAAAATGAAAAACTCAGATCTACTAACTAGATGAAAACTCTCCGACAACGGCGCCAAAAACTTGTTGTGGATATTTCAAGTGCTGATTTTTTATTGATGATAAAAGAAAAATAAAAATCAGAATAAAGGGGTGAGATGAAAGAGGATGATATCAACACATCTAAAATTTCGAAGACCTACAAGATACAGTGTCCTTTTGTAACAAGTTTTAAAAGTAAGAGTTTGTCCCGCAGGGAGTAGTGATCTAAAACCTAAGAGGGCGTATAGTAGACCTCCAGATCTGCTATAGATCTGACAATTCTAGCCTAAGAAAATAGGGAAAAGAAAGAGAGTTTTTCAGCTGTCACTAGATCAAATCTGCAAAACTGGAATATAAAACTAGATCTACAAGATTGAGAGAGATGGATGGTAAAATAAAATATAAAATAGGGAGAAATAGACAACTAGGGACTGGTTCTTATTATAAAACAGATCAAGGCATGTGAATATGTAGCTGTCCTTCACTTGGCTACAAGCTCAAGTGCAAGGTAGAAGAATTCAAACCAAACCAAGAGCTTTAACTGATCTTAAGGTTATGATCTGTCCACTTGAATGGTCACAGATCATTCTATAGACTTTATCCAATCCAATGGTTCAAAATGAAACATTAAAATCACTAGAAATGCTATGGATGTAAGGCTACAAGCTTAGGCATCCACAGGAATATTAAACCAAGGAAAATCATATGGTAATCAATAGATCTACTCGTAAACTGAATGGGCTATTCCCAATATATGGATCGTATAGACATCTAATGAAACCACAACATCTATAGATTTAATTGGACATTAAAATCAATAATTTATTGAATCAAAATTACTTACAATAACCTTGTTCTAAGATCTATAGTCTGTGGATCGATCCATACATCTTCCTACCGAAATTACAATTATAAAACAGATCTGAGCTGCTATCTAGATCTAATCCAACAGGCTGGAATAGAAGGGGGAAGAGAACAAGGAAAATAAAACCTAAAACTAAACTTAAATGAGTGAAGGAGAACTAAAGCTATTCCTTGGTTTCCTTGCTGAAGAATTATAGCAGCAAGGGGATTTATTTATACATATGCAGTGATTCATGTGCTTTGGATTTCAGCCAATCAAAGGAGAGAATTTCCATTTCAGTTTGTGTTAATCCCTATTTTAGCATTCCAACCAATCAGAGAAAATAGATACATCTAGTTCTGTTGTGCTCAGCTGAAGTAGTTTGCATTCCCGCCAAAGATTAGTTTTGCTCATGTGCAGACTTCTCTTGTGGCTTGAAGTTCCCAAAAATGCCCTTGCCGACCAAAAATATTTCACTAATGAAACTAAAAAAATAACTCTAGTTGTAGCCCCTATCAAAATAGCCTTCTCACTTTAGATTCAATGGAGCCCGAGTTGGATAAGCTTGAAGAGGTCAAAGGGTGGTTGCTTGACTGATTGGTGTGATGGTCACTACAACTCAAGAGGTAGCTGATGTAGTTTCAGAACTATAGCAGCATCAGGTGACTCTTCGTCGGGTTAAGAGATGAACTCGAGAGGATGTGTGAGGGCTTCGAGAGGTTGGTGGATTGGTGCAGGAACATTTCGAGAGGTTTGTTGAAGTCGAGCTGATGTCCATTCAAGAGGTGAGCTGAAGGAGTCGAGAGGTGGAGGGACTTGGATTGCTGAAGTCGAGAGGTACTGAAGGTCGGTCGACAGGTTGGCTGAAGGTCTAAGTGTTGTTCGAGCAGATGTGGGAGGTTGGGAGCTGATAGTTGATAGGTTCTAAATGGAGGGCTACAACTTGATAGGTACTGAAGCTTAAAAGTGTAAAACTCGATAGGTTGAAGGTTATTTCGATACGTTGGCTGCTGGTTTCAGTGCACAAGTCGACTGGTTGCTGGAGTTGAAGTGGGATCTACTCGACAAGTTGAAGTGCATTTAAGCTGGACTCTTCGATAGGTGTTGAGGTTGAAGCATCTACAAGTCGACAGGTTGTCATGCATTATACTCGAGAGGTAGGTGTGCAATTGCATCAGCATCTATGTTGGCTGGTGTGTTCCATCCATTCGTGAGGTTGGCTGGAGAGTCTGTTGGACCATTCGATAGGTTCAGGTCTGGCTTCATAATCAATCAAGAGGTTCAAGGGACTGTTGGAGCAACTTTGACAGGTATGCTGGTCCTCTCGAGAGGATGAAAGTTGAAGGTATATTTGTAGTTGATAGGTTCAAGGTGTGACAGATCCATTCGAGATGATGGCTGTCTCAACTCGTGGAGTGCAATTGAGAAACCTGTAGCTTCAGTTCTTTATTTGAGAGGTTTAATTAGCCTTGCTCGATAGGTTCTGCTGCATCCTAAATGTTGAGATGATCTTAGGCTTCAACTGGTACCATTTTGATGTGCAGCTATTGCATTGGATCTACTTTGAAATGCAGCTAGTGTGCTCTTGTGGCTGTGATTTGTAACTGCTGAAAGTGATGCCCCCAAGGCTGTCTTAGTATGCTGCTATGGAAGGGGGTCCACATGGCTGCATTAATGTATGCAGAGATGAAGCTAATGCTAAGTTTGCCCAAGTGTGTACATAGTTGTCATCATGATGCTTTCAAGGCTTGCACAGCTGGGATATTTGCACTCATCTTGAATGTAAGCTGCTACAACTGTCCTGCCCAAGTTTGCCCATAGCTGAAGCTTTTAACCTGTCTAGATTTGCTCCATAGCCTAAAATATTCATCTTTGAGGCTCTTTGAGTCTCCTTCTGCTCAAGTAAACAATAGGTAGCTGCAGGAGGCTCTTGGTTGACTCTATAATCCTCTTCTTAGCACATATTCATGGATGACTGCATATTTATTCCTAAACTGTAAAATAGTATTAAAAAGCAATTATTATTCATTCTAAGCCCAAGCAAAAGCAAGGTTTAATTTTGGGATATTATACACTGAGTGGTCTATTTCAGTGCTCAACAACTACTTGGTAGCATATTATACACTGAGTGGGGTGTATGTGATTAATACCGGAATTTAAATTTGGGAAATAGAAATATCAAATATGGATTCGATCGATCAAATTTCCCAGATTCGAGATTTTGGTGAGTTTTAAATATGAGACCTTGAGGGAATCTTTCGAGTTGTGACTAGCACCATTCTAATACGTGAACCATAAAAAATTGATATGTCTAGTTGATCCGGTGTTGTGTAAAGGGGAACAAACCCAAGCGGCGGATTGAGCGCATGCGGGTTGATTTTGTGAGGTAGGGAGAACTTGATATCATGTGCATTTACTACATTAACATGTGTGTTATGTTATGACGTGTTCTTTGATTCAATTATGCGAACTTTGTTTACGACTCCAATTGGAAAGAAACATGTGTATCTATGTTTCTGAATTATTTAAGGATGGTGGAATCTTTCGAGATGCAAACTGATATATGTGTGTGTGTGTGCGACTTTCACGCTGCATTCTGACCTTTGATCTAAACTATAGTTATCACTTTACACGGCGATAAGCTATATGTATGCACTTTTGATTTAAGGTTTTATGTGAATACCTGACTGACGCGGCAGGATATCCTTGACCGGCACGGTGGCCAATCCGTACACCCTTGTGATATGTGTGCTTTGTGACTCCTACCGTATAACGGTAATTATGTTCGGCCAAGTGTCCAACTCTACGGGACCTTGGATATATGTGCAAATTACTCATGTGAGTGACGATGGTGGGTATTCCATCGAGGGCTTGAGGCAATAGTTCCTCATTCAATTATTTTAAGTGAAGCACTTTTAAGTTTTCTTTTCATATGTCAGAATAAAGATGTGAGGATGTTCTATGAATTCCAGATAAGCATTGCATGTGTATTTAAGGTCATGAAAATACTACTGTGCATATGTTCTGATCAGTTCTATTTCCATTATGCCATAAGACATATGTTTGATGTTTATCATAAGCATGTTATGAGTTTTTCCCTACTGAGCTTGGATGAAGCTCATTCCTTGACTAATGTCACAGGTTCAGGTGAAGACGTTGAATTGGAGATCCCAGAGAAGGAGGACCCTGACTATTCCCCTAAAGGAGATTTAGAAGAGATTCACACCGAAGACTGTTTCCTTTGTGTGGGACATAGGTAGGGTAGGTCTCAGGGGGAGAAAGAGTGTTTTGAATTAGTTTGATGTACAAGAATATTTATTTTGGATGAGGACGAAAATTCTTTTCGGTGAACCATATTTCGGTAAGGAATGGTCCTTACCGGTGGTTCTTGTCAGTTCTTTTCCATAGGGTACATATGGAATTAGAACCATCATTTTGAGCTCTTATTGATAGATATGATTTCGTAATCTATTTTGGTTATGCTATTTTGTTAGTATGGTCTCCGCTTTGTTTCTGCTGTGCGATTATGACGCTACGTGCTCCGTTCAGGGTTCGGCCTTAGCGCTAGCCCATTGACGGTGTGGTTTTCGGGGCGTCGTAATCCGGGCTATCACAGTTGGTATCAAAGATGGTTTTAGAGACGCCTGACAAGTCTTAAACCGCTTTGAGATTGAGATTTTTTTGGGTGATAAGGACCATCTGTTAATGAGACCTTGTTTCATTGTAAAAAATTCAAATGGAACCACGAGGTAGAGGACGACCTAGAGGAAGTCGCCAAAGAAGTACGAGGGGTGAAGAGGATATTCCTTAGGGTTCTGAGGGAGAATTGAGACCGCCTCCTGAGGTGGAGAGAGGCCATCGAGATGAATCTTCCGATAAGATGGATAGGGCTATGGAGGCCATAGCCGCTGTGATGGCTCAGCAGACGGCATTGCTTGCCGCCAATAACAACATCCAGCAGCATCAGCCACCACCACCACCACCTCCGACACTGCTACCTTCTTTATTTGTGGATTTCAGGAGATTGAGGCCTCTTGTATTCTACGGGCAGACGGATCTGCTTGAAGCGGAGAAGTGGTTGAAACAGATGGAGAAGTTGCTGGAGAGATTGTAGAGCCCTGAACATGGGAAGGTTGGATGGGCTTCTTTCCAACTAGAGGGCGACGCCGATGCTTGGTGGAAAATGGTGTTGAGAAAAAGGGAAGCTGAGGGTCCATACACCCAATGGACATGGGCAGAATTTGTAGTGGCATTTAACAAGGATTATTTTCCTAAATAAGTCCGAAATTAGTTGAAGGACTTTACAAATATGGTGCAAGGGAATATGACCGTACTGGAGTACGGCAACGAATTTGTGCATTTGTCGAGGTTTTCTCCGGAATTGGTCGCTACTGAGGAAATGAAGGCCAGTAGATTTGAAGAAGGCCTATGACCAAATATTCAGGAGAGAGTATCGATTTTTGAGCTTGAGACATATGCGAATGTGATGGGGAAGGCCATCATTGCAGAAAGGGACATAAATAAGAGGCATAACTGGAAGAACAAACCAAGTTCGGGAGGAGCAAGTGATTATGACTACTGGGGGAATAAAAAGCCGAGGTTGTCTGCCCCTGCTCCAGTTTCAAGACCACCTACATGAATTTCCAAAGGTCTAATGCATCGACTCTAACGAGACCGTTCCGCAGAGAAGGCCCTACTCAGACTCAGACGTCTGGGGCATCAGTCACATAAGGACCTTCTAGAGAAACATCTACAAGTCCACAATTGAAATGTGCTCGTTGCGGCAAACCGCATAAAACATCGGACTGTAGACGGGACACGGGCGTATGCTTTAAATGTGGGAAGGTAGGCTACATGATCCGAGACTGCCCCGAGATGAGAAAAGAGGGCACGATTTCAACTGCTACGATGCAGAAGTCAACACATTGCACCCGACCAGTTGTCCAAGGTCGCGCATTTGCAGTAACCGCGGACGACGCCCGAACAAGCAACGATGTGATTCAAGGTATAACCTTCTTTTACGTTTAGATTCATTTACTTGTTTTCTAGATGAAGAAAGTGCATTGATAGAAAAGATCTAGGTGCATTTTGATAAGTGTGTGGTCATGGCATGTATGTCTGAATGTTAGTCTATGTATTAAATCATATAGGTACACTACAACTTTATCGAGAAAATGACAGTGATCGTTGTGTTGCATGAGTTCTGATAGACCCAGGGTCTACCCACTCGTACGTAACTCCGGAATTCACAGGGAAATTGAAAATTGTTCTTGAGTAGTTAGACTTTATTTTAGATGTGTCAGTTCCTACGAGGAGTGCAGTAACCGCAGACACGTGTTGCCGGTCAGTGATTGTACAAGTAGAAGATCAAGAGACTGTAACGGACCTCATTTTGTTGAGCATGCAAGGACTCGATGTACTTCTTGACTTGAACTGGCTATCCGTGTATCATGCAAGTGTGGATTGCCTATGAAAAGTAGTCACTTTTCATCCTTCGAGACAGAAATCGTTCCGGTTCGTTGGTGAGAAAGGAAAAATAGCGCCGATCATATCTGTAGTACGAGTTGAACGGATGATGAAGAATGAATCTGAAGGATATCTAGCATTCATGCAAGAGCAAAAGGAAACAAAGAATGCTATCACCGATATCCTGATTGCCTGTGAGTTTCAGGACCTATTTCTCGATGAATTACCAGGATTGCCACCTGATCGAGAGATTGAATTTGCTATCGACTTAGCTCCACGCGCTGAACCAATATTCAAAACTCCATATCGAATGGCTCCTGCTGAACTGAAAGAATTGAAGGAGCAACTACAAGAGTTATTGGATAAAGGTTTCATAAGACCCAGTGTGTCTCCTTGGGGAGCACCGATCTTGTTCGTCAGGAAGAAGGACGGGTCGATGAGACTTTACATTGACTATCATCAGTTAAAACAGCTTACGATCAAGAACAAGTACCCATTACCTAGGATCGATGATCTGTTTAATCAGTTGCAAGGGGCAAAATTCTTCACGAAGATTGATCTATGTTCTGGGTACCATCAACTAAAGGTGAAGGCCGACAATGTGCAGAAGACGCCATTCAGTACCAGATACGGGCATTACGAGTTCCTAGTGATGCCTTTTGGCTTGACAAATGCACCAGCTGTGTTTATGGACCTCATGAATCGGGTCTTTAAACTACATCTTGATACTTGCGTGGTGGTGTTCGTGGATGACATTCTTATTTATTCAAAAACCAGAGAAGAATACGAACGTCATTTACACATTGCCTTGTAGACTCTATGTGAGCATCATTTATATGCCAAAGTTAGTAAATGTGAGTTTTGACTAGAGCAGGTGAGTTTTCTGGGTCACGTAGTATCAGAAGCAGGCGTGACTGTTGACTCGGTGAAGATTGAGGCAGTATTAGATTGGGATCACCCAAGACCGTGACAGAGATTCGTAGTTTCCTCGGTATAGCTAGATATTACCGACGATTTGTGGAAGGCTTCTCCATGATTTCAGGACCACTCACTCGACTTACAAGGAAGAACGTTAAATTCGAGTGGACCAAGGAATGTGAAGAGAGCTTCCAAGAACTGAAGAAATGACTTACCTCTACTCCAGTGTTGGCTATTCCATCAGGTAGTGGGGGATTTATTGTTTACAGTGACACATCATATGGTGGTTTGGGTAGTGTACTGAATCAGAACAGTAAGGTTATAGCCAATGGGTCAAGGTAGTTGAAAGAGCATGAGAAGAACTACCCGACGCATGATCTAGAGTTAGCCGTGGTGATTTTCGCGCTTAAAATTTGGAGACATTACCTGTATGGTGAGACCTTTGAGATCTTTACGGACCACAATAGCCTTAAGTGCATGTTCACACAAAAGGAATTGAATATGAAGCAACGACGGTGGATTGAGTTTCTCAAGAACTACAACTGCTCTATACAATATCACCCAGGTAAAGCAAACATCGTGGCTGACGCACTGAGTAGGAAGAATGTGGCTCAGTTAGCGAGTCTCATTACGGGACTTCGACGATGGAAATTATTAGAAGATCTTTCGTTGTATGACAAGAACATAGAAGTCAAGGATACTAGAGTACTATTGGCAAATCTCACAATCAAGCCAACTATTTTTTATCGCTTCTATGAACTGCAATTGAACAATGCAGAGCTCGTAAAGATCCAACAAAGGGTCATTACAGGTGAAAGTGGGGATTTTTCTATTAAAGAGGATGGATCATTACTTTTCTGTAGACAATTATGCATGCTTGATGATGTCAAGTTGAGGCAGACTATATTGGATGAAGCTCACAAGTCCAAGTATGCCATCCATCCTGGTGGTACTAAGATGTACCAGGATTTGCGGAAGTGTTATTGGTGGAGAGGATTGAAGAAAGACATTGCGAAATATGTGTCCAAATGTCTGGTGTGTCAACAAGTCAAAGTAGATCACCGACACCCAGCAGGTTTATTGCAACCTTTGCGAATACCGGAATGGAAATGGAAGTCTATTTCAATGGACTTCATTGTGGGTTTATCGAGAATGATGAGAAGCCACAATGCTATATTGGTGATAGTGGATCGATTAACTAAGTCGGCTCACTTCCTGCCCTATAACACGACATACACTGTAAGCAAGTTGGCAGATTTATATATGAAGGAAATTGTCCGACTACACGGTATTCCTACAAGCATCGTGTCCGATCGTGATCCATTGTATACATCGATATTCTGGCAGAGATTTCAAGAAGGCGTGGGCACGAGATTGGACTTTAGTTCTGCATTCCATCCACAGACTAATGGTCAGACAGAGCGAGTCAATCAGATCATTGAAGAAATGCTGCAAGCGTGCATGATTGATTTTCAGAGATCATGGGATCAACATCTTCCGTTGATAAAATTTGCGTATAATAATAGCTTTCAGCAGAGCATTGGGATGGCTCCATATGAAGCCTTATATGGACGGAGATGTAGGTCTCTGATCAATTGGGAGAAACAGGTGACAAATTTGTATTAGGACCAGAAGTTATCCGAAAAAATGCAGATACTATTCGTATCATCCGAGAAAGAATCAAGACGGCACAGAGTCGCCAAAAAAGCTATGTGGACATTAAGCGATCGAGCATGAAATTTCAAGTGGGAGATCACGTATGTGTGAAGATATCTCCAATGAAGGGTGTGATGCACTTCGGAAAGCGAGGGAAGTTGTGTCCTTACTATATTGGACCGTTCGAGGTATTGGGAAGAGTGGGTGAAGTTGCATATAGGGTTGCATTACCCCCGCAGCTTGATAGAGTGCATGACGTATTTCACGTTTCTATGTTACGAAAGTACGTGAGAGACCTAACTCATATCCTCGATGAATCACCAGTTGAAGTCTACAGGGATCTAACGGTCATAGAGGAACCAATGCAAATTTTTGATCGAACCGAGCAAGTGTTGTGCACAAAACGGATTCCTTTGGTGCTAGTTCAATGAAAGAACCATTCTAGAGAGGAAGCAACGTGGGAATGCGAAGCAGAGATTCGCGCCCAGTATCCCTCATTGTTTTGTGATTAAGGGTGTTGAGATTGTTCAAAAGTCAAATTGTTCCTGAATGTATGTAAACAAGCTGAATTATGAATGAGAAGTGTGATTTTAAAGTTTAAAGTGTCAAAATGTTAAAAGAAACACAAAAGCATAAAAAAATGAGTGTCTTCTATAATTTGGACCGATTGAAATTCATTTTTGATCGATCGATATGGTTTCGACCGATAGAGGTGTAAATCGATCAATCGAAATGTTTCGACAGAAAGTAGATTTATCCTTGGAGTTCAGTAAATCCGTTCGATCGATCGAGTTTCAATTTCGACCGAACGAAATCGATTTCATTCGATCAAAACTTTCTATAGCCTGAGAAGTTTGACCGATCGAAAAATTTTCGTTCAATCGAATTTTTGAATTCGACCGATCGAATTAAGATTCGTTCGATCGAAAAGTGGGACCCAGTTTTATTGAAACTAATTTCGACCGATCGAAATTCATTTCTACCAATCAAAATCGCAGCGTATGCATTTTTAAAGTGGATTTCGATCGATCGAGTCGCGCAGTATATAAGTGTTAAGTGACTTTTAAATTCAAAATTTTATAAAAATTTTAGGGCTTCCGTTAGGGTTTCGAGGGTTTCTACTTTAGAGAACAAACGAACGTCCGATTGCACTATATCCTTCAGGGAAATTGAATCCAAACCTCCTCAAAACAGTAAATCTTTGACTTTGGATTCTTGATTTCTTGCTTTGGGTTAAATTTTTGGGGATTTAAGCAGAACCCTAGTTTTTGAATTTTCACCATGGCACCTAAGACAAGAAAGCCTGCCACTTCTAAAACCCCTACATCAAAGCAACCCAAAATCACTACCGATCCTTCACAACCACCAAACCCCCCACCACAACCACCAAACCCTCCACCGCAACAACCCGCCGAGCTACTTGTTGCTCCACAACCTCCCCAACGTGACCAACCAAACGAGTGGTGGGCCGACAAGGGTTTTGCCTATGAGTACACCATCGATCTGGCCTTATTTGAAACGCCTAATGTGCCCAACATTGACGCTTGGGAACTTGACTATTTGAGCAAGGCTGGGCTTGATAACCTACTAAAACCCATCCACCCATACTATTATCCGTGCCTCGTGTGCTTGTTTTACCAAAATATGTTCGATGGCCATAACCCTAAGATTATTTGCACCAAAATCGATGGGAGGACGTATGTTTTTACCCATGCAATGGCTTGTAGAGAATTAGAGTGTTTTGATGATTTTGGCGATGGGATTAACTTATTACCTCCAAACCCTCCGAACCTTACCCATCTTTATGTGGCCGAGCGGATGACTGGGGGACGCTTTGCACCTGGTCGAGCCATTAGGCGAGCCCACTTGCCAAGCTATATGTGGATGCTCGACATAATCTTTAAATGTAATCTCTACCCGATCCACCACAAGACTGAGAGATTAGGGATGTTGATGAACACCCTATTTGCTGCTTTTCAAGGCAAATGGTTTGACGCTGCTGTAGTTGTCTTTGAGGGGATTAAGCATGGCGGGAAGAAACTACTACCGGGAGCAGAAAAGCCTGAGGAATACATCCCATACGCCGGGTTCATATCTGTCATGTTTGATGAGTTTTCTGCCACGCCCGTACATAAGGTTTCTTCAAGGGAACCTAAATCTTCTGACAACGTGGTTCTCTATACGTTCAAGCATTGGCGGAAAACCTTTAACCGACTGGAACTACATCTTCAGCCAGCCCCTCAAGTGCCTCCAATTCCTCCTCAACCTTAAGATGCACCTGCTCAGGACACACCACTACCTAACCAACCTATTCCTGAGGCTCCTACTTCCGATCATCCTGAGGTCATCCCTCCAGTTCACCAACCAGCTGATGTACCGGTGCCACCTGTTCAACAAGCGGCTCCATTGAGCAATGAAAACTTGGTTGCTCTCATCCTAGAGAGTAATCACCAGCTCAACCAGCACTTGGATTACCATGAGCTTCTACTGGACGACACTCTACACGTTATGTACCCAACTGATTAACTCCAACAGATGGCGATCATGCATGAGTGGGTGTTTGGGGCCTCTACGATAGGTGTTGCTTCTGAGGACATACAACCTAACGAGCCAGTCGATGAGGGTCAATCTTAGGACGTACCAGAGGGAGTGGAAGAGCCTATTACACCAGGGGGCGGAGCGGATGCAGGACATACTCCGCAGATTTTGTGAGCATGAGAGTTTTTCTTTCTTTTGAATGTTTAACTTTTGGGGGATAAATGTATAACTTTTAACTATTGTGGAATGGTTGCCACACCTGTTTTTCTTCTCTTCTCTCATTCTAACTGTCGTGATGTGGTCATCACAATGCAATCGCTATTTTGAATGGACATATGGATATATACTAATCTTTTGATGATCACTGTTGCACCTGAATAGAAATTGCTAGAATTTATTGTGTATAGACTGTATGTGTGTGTGTCGAATTTTTATAGTAATATGGATTGTTTAGCATGTGTGGTGCCTTACGAGGTAACCCTTTTTGTGTTGTATCGCACCCTAGCACAATTTTTTTAGGACAAAAATTCCTAAGGTGGGGAGGATGTAACGTCCCAAACTTTTAAACCTTGAACTATATGCCTCGGTATGCATGCTCGATGGTCTAAACGTCGAGGATCGCACCGACAGGCGATGTAATGTCCATAAATCAAATCCAACGGATGGGATTTGACGTATGCAGGCTAAGTTGAGGGTTTGTACACTCTCGCACGCCCAACGTTAGTGTAGCTGCTTTACACCCAAGCTTAGGACTAGCTTATATAAAGAAATAAATGCTTCTTAAATCACTTGCATTCAATACCCTAGTTATTGCTTGTGATTGGGAGTTAAGAGGAGAGAAGGGAGTGATTTGGGCGTTGAATGTTGATTGAATGTGAGAACGATCAGTTCCCGAAGCTGGTAGCCACGGGTTTGAAGCGACAAACGAGCCGCTGCTCTTTGGTGAACCCTAACCTGATTTAGAATCTTGGATGAAGAATTCGAAGGAAATCAAGGTATGAAAATGAGGGCTAAATCTTGAAAGGGTGCTTGTTGTTGTTTTTATTCAATTTAAGATCAACAAGCATAAGAAGTAAGATACGATTTGAGAAAGAGAAGAGAACGAAGGTGAAAACCCAAGAACAGACAAAATCTGTTCATTTCGATCGATCAAAATTTAGTTCGATCGATCGAAATGGACTTAAGAAGGTTAAATTCGAGGTCTGAAGAAATTCGTTCAATTGAAAGTAATTTCGATCGAACAAAAAGTGTTCGACCGATCGAGACCTATAGTTCGATCGATCGAGACATATAGAAAGAGAAACTTTGACATTCTTGCTGTGAGGATTCGACCGGTCAAATTATTTTTGATCGATTGAATTATGTGTCTTCGATCAACCGAATTAGAATTTATTCGATCGAACTATGCTGGAGCTAAATGATTTCTGTGGAACTAGGCCAATCGATTTGATTTCGATTGATCAAGTTTAAATTCGTTCGATCAAACTAATGAGTGTTGTGTATATCCTATGGAAGTTTCGACCGATCCAAATGAGTTCGAACGATCGAAATGGGGTTTCGATCAATCGAAATGGGGTTTCGATCAATCGAAATATGGATTCGATCGATCGAATTTCCTAGATTCAAGATTTTGTTGAGTTTTGACTATGAGACCTTGAGGGAATCTTTTGAGCTGTGTCCAGCACCATTCTAATATGTGAACCATGAAAAATTGATATGTCCAGGTGATCCGGTATTGTGTGAAGGGGAACAAACCCAAGCGGTGGATTGAGCGCGTGCGGGTTGATTTTGCGAGGTAGGGAGAACTTGATATCATGTGCATTTACTACGTTAACATGTGTGTTATGTTATGATGTGTTCTTTGATTCAATTATGCAAACTTTGTTTACGACTCCAATTGGAAAGAAACATGTGTATCTATGTTTCCGAATTATGTAAGGATGGTGGAATCTTTCGAGATGCAAACTAATATATGTGTGTGTGTGTGACTTTCACACTTCATTCCGACCTTTGATCTAAACTATAGTTATCACTTTACACGGCGATAAGCTATATGTATGCATTTTTTATTTAAGGTTTTATGTGAATACCCGACCGACGCGGCGGTATAACCGTGATTGATGCGACAGGATATCCGTGACCGGTACGGCGGCCAATCCGTACACCCTTGTGATATGTGTGCTTTGTAACTCCTACCATATAACGGTAATTATGTTCGGCCAAGTGTCCAACTCTATGGGACCTTGGATATATGTGCAAATTACTCATGTGAGTGACGATGGTGGGTATTCCATCGGGGGCTTGAGGCTATAGTTCCTCATTCAATTATTTAAAGTGAAGCACTTTTAAGTTTTCTTTTCATATGTCGTAATGAAGATGTGAGGATGTTCTATGAATTCCAAATAAGCATTGCATGTGTATTTAAGGTCATGAAAATCACTACTATGCATATGTTCTGATCAGTTCTATTTCCATTATGCCATAAGACATATGTATGATGTTTATCATAAGCATGTTATGAGTTTTTCCCTACTGAGCTTGGATGAAGCTCATTCCTCGACTAATGTCACAGGTTAAGGTGAAGACATTGAATTAGAGATCCTAGAGAAGGAGGACCCTGACTATTCCCCTAGAGGAGATTTAGAAGATATTCATCCCGAAGACTGTTTCCTTTGTGTGGGACACAGGTAGGGTAGGTCTCGGGGGGAGAAAGAGTGTTTTGAATTAGTTTGATGTACAAGAATATTTATTTTGGATGAGGATGGCAATTCTTTTTGGTGAACCATGTTTCTGTAAGGAATTGCCCTTACCGGTGGTTCTTGTCGGTTCATTTTCCATAGGGTTCATATGGAATTAAAACTGTCATTTTGAGCTCTTGTTGATAGATATGGTTTCGTAATCTATTTTGGTTATGCTATTTTGTTAGTATGATCTCCGCTTTGTTTACGCTGTGCGATTGTGACTCTACGTGCTCCGTTGGGGGTTCGGCCTTAGCGCTAGCCCATTGACGGCGCGGTTTTTGGGGCATCAAAATCCGGGCTGTCACATAAATAGTTGGAGGGGGGGGGGCAGATTTATAGCTTCGATCAAAGTGACTATTATTGCAAGCTTAACATAGAATATGAATCTAATTATTGTAGATTAAGGTCTGTTAATGGTGTTTTGACTTTGTGAGAGAATTCTCCCACTACTCATAAAAGTGTCGAATTTTAGCACCCCAGATATCTGTTGCAGCAGCAATCATTTCACCATCGCAATTATTTCTCACTAGCTTTTGTTGGTTTGTACCATACTTTCTTCATTTTTAAAAAAAATTCATGTTCTATAAACTCCTTTTCTGCTCTATGTATAATTTAGTTGTAAACACGTTTCTTTCTTTACACATGTAGACAAATTGTTAGAAGGCATTAATTTTGGGATGCTGGGATTTCTCGATTTGCAACAAACCAAAACTTGTTTTTCTTTGGCTGAAATATTTTATTTTATGAAAAAATTGTGGTCTTATTTCTAATGGGAATCATTTATTGTCTGTGTTTTCTTTGTCAATCCATTTTATTTCTTGTTTCCATTGTAGTTTTCATTTGTTTATTTTCTGATTGACAAACAAAATTCTCTTTTGGAGTTTGCAAAAGTGGTGAAGGCAAAAGAGCAGGTGGTTGCGAGTACTCTGCACCATCTTACTATCGAAGTGATGGATGATGGTAAAAAGAAGATCTATGAGGCAAAGGTTTGGGTCCAACCATGGATGAATTTCAAGGAGCTGAAGGAATTTAAGCCTATTGGGGATGGCTCGGAAACCAGTGCTTAGTAAGGTAAATTACTCCCATCCCAATTACCATGTAGTATGTGTTCCCTTTGATCTTTTTTTTATTTTTCCCGATTTTTCCCGACTTGTACCAATTTTTTCCGATTTTTATTTTTCCTTACTTATCAGACCCTTGCCGATTTATTGCCGAGTGCCGACTACTGACTTGGTGACTATGATTCTGAGCTTCCCTTGTTTTCAACTAATTAGGGTTTAATCCTTTGTTTTTGTCCTGCTACATATGAATGCACGTTATTTATATTGACCATCCTCCACCTTCTGAGGTTTCTTTTCAGTTGATTAAGGTTTAATCCTTTGTTTTTTGTTCTGCTCTAGGATGACAAAAAAAATTCGCGTAGAGGGTTTGGTTTTATCATATTTGCTAAGGAAATTTCAGCTGAATATACTTCTCAGAAAATTGATAGGATTCTTGGCCAGAAGGTGAACTTCAACTTCCAACATTTTTTAGCTATTCTTTTAGGAGAAATATAATATCATAATGCATTGTTGTTTATATCCATTGTTCTCTCCATCTTTTTAGCTGTATCGTTACAGTGATCATTGGCATGGGACATTTTATCAAATTAACACATGTTAGATGGATCATGGCCACAAAATAGAACCAATCACCTATCAGATGATCCAAACCCTTTGATTTGTGGAATTTTGAGTGGACTATTAACTATATTGTTATTCCCTCCAAAAGTAAATGATTGTTCAGATGGCTCTGAACATCCAGTCAGCTGTGATGTGCTATAGTGAAATTTTGACTCATTTTCTCTCCTCTGTTCTCAATTTTATCCCCAGTCCTTATTTCTATTTCTCATATTCTCTCTCTCTCTCTCTCACACACACACACACACATTATCTCTTTCTCCCTCTGTACCTTCTATAATTCTTCCTCTCTCTTCTTTCTTTTATGGTAGTTTATATCTTATGAATCCCTTACATAAGAACCAAGTTTTTTGAGTACTCACAAATTATCCCCTAAATTGTCCTAGTCTTGAAGTATGTTAAGTCAACTAGCAAGCTCTCCGATATTTGATTGACCTTTAAACTGTTATATATTAAAATTTTATAATATCAGCCATCTTGTTAAGTGCCCTGGGTTAGAGTTTAAGGCTGAATTTCTTCATCCTCTCCTCTGCGCTAATCTTGGACCCTTCATGGTTCTTATGTGATTTTGGATCTGTATGAATTTGACTCCATCTAATCTTATGGTTGGACAGTCTTTTGATGTAGAAATAGCTTGCCCCATCAATGGATCTTACGGCAGGTAATGAGCATGCTATTTCCACATCCCCAAACTAACAAATAATTTTCGACAACTTTTGACTTGATCATATCGAATTTAAATATAAGTTCTATTACAAATCTTTCTTCTTTGATTCCATACATTCTTTACTTATCCAAGTGCTGGTAATCTTGTGGGAATTCGCAACTTCTATTCCATCAGATTATAATTTTTTTATTAGCTCTAAACTAATTCATTGTTTTGTGGAGACTTAAATTAAAAAATGGGAGATCCACTGTTGGCAAGTTCTTTCTATTCTACTGTTTTCTGCTTAAATTAAAAAATGGAAGATCCACTATTGGCATTTTGGTGCTTAAATGTCGGTCAGGAGCCATTGTCCCTTTTTTTTTTATATGTTTTTGTTTTAGTTTGAGAATAATGCACCTACATAATTATTATCGATTAGTTCAAATTATCATTTTTATTCTTTTCATGGCGATGTTTGATTTGTCATAATTTTAAATGGACTTTAGAAGAAATGATTTGTTGTTGTGTTTTTCTTATCTCTTTATTGCAATTAAACTCATCCTAGATATTAGATGAAATTATAGTGCTTTGATCCTTGTAATTCTGTATAGTGGAGGTTTAATTAAATTGTCATCAGTGATCTACATAAATGTCCAAAGACAAGATGGTTAGGTTCATTCAATAAATGTTCCTACTAGCATGTATAATATTCAATTTGGGTAGCATAGTATTTATCTAATTTATATATGCAAAAAACCTATAAACCTTCTTTTGGATGTTTAATTCAGTTAAGGACTATGCTCTATAGAAATGTCCAAAGACCGGATAGTAAGGTGTCAGTCAATCAAAGTTCCCCTTAGGATGTGTAAGATTCTATTCGGCATTATAAAATTGAAAATGAGACACTATGGTTTCTGGTATCTCCAAACAGAGCCTTACGAGTTCTTTTAAGAGAGAATTCTAGTGGTGTTTAGTTTAGAATGAGACCCAAATTTACTCTAAAAATAAAATAGAAATTATTTTAAAGTACAATCATGGCTCAACATGGCACTTAATACAATCAGAACGTGCCTCATTAGGAAACAGTAAGATGAGGTGTCATTTAGGAAAAAACAGTGTAATGTACGGGATATTATAAATGAAAGGGCTCAGGTCCACGAACACCAATTTTATAATATTCCATGATAGTAGGTTTTTTAATTAACTCGTTAAGTTTGTTGTAAATTTTTATTATATATTAATTTTTCATTATATATATTAATGGTTGTGCCGCCATATTCGGGTTTTAAGAAATTTCACCTATGACTATGACACCTAGGCAGTTAGCTTCCGTGCCACATGTCTAGGAAGCCATTCTCCTGCCTTCCGTTCTACAACATTTCACTCAAGCTACAAGTTTCTTTGTTAACAATGCATATTTCATGGATATAAAGAAATTTGGTTTCTTATTTATTAAATTTTCACTTTGATGAATTTCAAAGTTCTTAAATTAGGTTTTTTCTAAATAAATTATTTTTACATTTCTGTCTTTGAATGGTTGTTCCGTTGTATTGGAACAAAGCTTTGGTGCCCCCAAAGTGACCAAAGATGGCATGACTGTAGCCAAGAGTATTGAATTCAAAGACAGGACTAAGAACGTGGGTGCTAGCCTTGTGAAGCAAGTTGCTACTGCCCACCAATGATGTTGCAGGAGATGGTAGATTTTTAAAGTATTTTATAGAGTTTCTTCTGAGCTTATTCTCTTTATTGCATTTGTGTTTGGCTGTGTGTGTGTGTTTTATATCAATGTGATTGATTTATTTCTTTTTCTTTCTTCTCTTTTATTTTTTAATATTCTGTTTTCTTTTGTAGTGTCAAAGTTCTCCTTTACTTTTTAATATTCTGTTTTCTTTTAGCAGGTACTACTTGTGCCACTGTCGTCACTCGTGCAATTTTTGCTAAGGGGTGCAAGTCTGTAGCAGCTGGAATGAATGCTATGGATTTAAGGCGTGGGATCTCAATGGAGGTTGATTCTGTGGTAACAAACTTGACGAGCAGAGCACGGATGATCAGTACATCTGAAGAAATAACTCAGGTTCAATACAAATTGAGTGGAGCAAATTCGTTTGCTTATAGGGGAAGATCGCTTTCAAGTTCGATTCTTGTATTTTATTTTGTTTTATTTTTCAGTTTTAGCATTGGGTTGGGATAACCTTGCAGTTAATGGTTTTGTACATATACTCGTTTCTATGGAGACGATGAGGATACGCTTAAGTAGGAGATTGGAAGAGTTATGGCACCGGAAAAGCTGGAGGCCTTTCTTGCTGCCGCAAACAATAGCGATAGTAGTCACATTGTTCATGTTCCTCCTAGTCCCGGTGCACTTCCTGATGTGCTTATTAGGTAAATGGCAAAAATTTACTTATAGGTTACCTTTGACATTTTTAGTATTTAGATTAATTGGTATGCATTTTAGATGACATGGTTCATCTTCCATTGCAGTACACCAATATTCACAAGTGGTGGGGAAGAAGAAAGCGGCTTTGTTGCTGCTGCAGCAGTTGGTGGTTATGGTATTGATTTTGGTGTGGACCCTAACTTAGATCCTGAGCTTGCTCTTTCTCTTAAAGTTTCAATGGATGAGGAGAGAGCAAGGCAAGAAGCTACTGCTAGAAGGGCCGTGGAAGATACTAATAGGCAAGAAAGGGCAGGGGACCCGACTTTTTAAGAACAGGTTCAGCTGTTGGTTTAGGTCCAACAGGTAATTATATCTATTTTCCATATACCAATTCTTCAGTAGCTCTTGGTTTAGGTCCTAAACAAAGAGCCAGTGATGGATCTGAACATTTTTAGGAACAGGTTCAGCTGGGACCCTAACAAAAAGCAGTTGTGTTTGTGCCCAACACCTAGGCCACTTTTCTGCCAAAAATATCCTATATGAGACAGCAGTCAACAAAGGCTTATCCACATGTGTAGTCAAGATCTTCATGAGTAAAATGCTTATTTATGTATTTTTAATCATAAATAATTATGGGCTTTGATAAGATGATGCTTAGCATCATCATGCTGTTCCTTATTTCTGTTGCTGTCCTGCAAGAAGGGGGCACTATCATGGTGCTTAACAGTTAACATCAGGCTATCAATTTCTTCTTGCAATTAGAGAGAATTAGAAGGTTTAGATTAGAGATGCAAATTTGTTAGCCGAACCGAACCAAAACCAATTTTAATAGGTTTTCGGTATGGTGCAGATTAAACCAAAGCTGAACTGAAACTGTTTGGTTTCTGTTTTAGTTGACCAGGACCCACGACTGAACCAAACTGGTTGCTTTTGGTTTCGGTCCGGTTTCATTTTTTTTTATATTCATTTTTTGAGTTCTTTTCTTTATTTTTATTTTTTTCAGTTTTGGGACGGTTTCCTCATTCTATCAATCTGATTTTCAGTTTCGGCAATCCAAATCTGAAACAGAACCTGATCACAATCAGTTTGGGTTGATTTTATGCTGATTTTCGGGTGTTCGATCGACCCATTTGATTTTTTATGCAAAGCTTTCACCCCTGGTTTAGATGGACACTTAACTTTATGCCTACATGTTGATTTACCCTTGATATCTGATGATGAGAGCTAATGCATCTATCAATGATATTTTTAAACTTTTCCTTAATTTGTATCCACCCAAACATTTCAGCATTAAAATACATGTCATGTTCTTATATTTTAGACACTTCATTTATTTTCATTTAATGTATGACCAGAGAGAGATAGACAAAAGAAAAATTATAAACAGTGGATAGTTTTTTATGGACAATGTTGCAGACAGCTTACGTGGCACGATGTGACTAACTATAGTGCTTGGGCCCTATAATGTGTGCAGCCACTCACGTCACTCCACATAAGTCGCCAACAAACATGTTTGTAAAAAATTGTCCACTGCATTGGCTAGGGCATCTCTATAATTTGAAAACTCATCTTCACCATGTATTTTCTTAGCCGTAAGATTCGAGTGAAATACATACATAAGATTTGAGTATATTTGAATATGCAGCTGAATGGTCAGTGTGCAATTTCAGCTGCTTATAATACATTTCTAGATTTGGTTATTGTTGTTGTCTCAGTTTGTTAATGTGTTAAATGCAGTAGGCCTTCTTCTTGCCCCTTTGTGATCTCCAGCTTTTGTTTGGAGGACTTTGGGCATTTTAATGCCCCATGATATGATAGGTAAATGTTCTCTTTAGCTTATAAGATATGTCTTACTTGGTGATCAGATGGGAATCTTAAATAAATTTTGAGCATGTGCTGGCTTGTTATGATTCCCATATTTAGAGGAATGGGTGGCATGAATGGGCATGCTCCTTACATATTTGAGGCAAGGTCCCTTTCATTGTAGTCCATGCTCAGTTTGGTATGCCTTTCAGTCTTGAATATCACATATAGATTCATTAATAATATATAGATTAAATCTTGCCCAAGGAAAATAAGGCGTATTTGTTTCCTAGATTTGGTAGAAAGAACTTTGACTTTTTTTTCATTGAGTATTTTCTATAAGTCAATGTGTTTTATCTGCTGTAATTTTTGTATATTCAAAGGGTATGCCTTTGGTGTAATTTGTAATGATTTTATCATATTTATAAGAATTTATTAATGACCTATTTTATACTTCTCAAATTTTGGCTTGATTAAATTTAGTTTTGGGTGCGGTCTACTTTAATCTTGATTTGGTCCTAGATGGAGTTTGGTTTGGTTTGTGTTGGTGTTGTATCCATTTGATTTTGATGGGCCCAAATTTAATTTTAGTGTTCATGAATTTAAGTGGCTATTTTGGAGGTGTGTGTATGGGTGAGAGTTTTAATTTTTAGGGCGTATTTGCCTAAGTCAGAGTGTGTGTATGCATTATGCGATGTGTGTACTGTTTAGAATGAGTGCCTAAGTCTGTGGCTCCATTTCTGGCTACTGCAGCTTGGCACACTGTTAAGCAGTGAAAAATACCATTTTCACCTCTTAACCTGACCTTTAGTGGACCTTTGAGTTGACTAATAATGTGTTTTGAGTGAATTTTGTAGATAAGCAATAAATTGTAGTCTTAGTGCAGACATCCACCTAAAATGGCCAAAGAAGCAATTTGCTGCTCAAAAATGTGCTCTTACAACCCAAAGGCTAGCCACTCAAGCAGTCCACAGAGCTTTAGAAGATCATAAGAATGTCATGGGACCAACTCGGAATGCTTGGGGCCAAGTTTAGCTGCAAGGATTAAGGATTGAACCTACCAAGAGGCTACTGAGTGTTGAACAAATGAAGAGCAACACACTAAAAATGTGTGCCAGCTATGGAAGCATAAAAGTCAACCGTCGAGAGGTACTGAGTTGGAAACATGAAGATCTCGCGAGGTTCCAGTACCTATCGAGAGGTTAGAGGTACAGTTGTGGATCCTGTCGAGAGGATACTTGGAGGTACAGGGGAGGTCGAGAGGTTCCAGATACTTATCGAGAGGTTCAACTGAACTTGTCGAGCAGTGCAAGACAACCTATCGACAACTTACCTAAAGCTACACTCATTCTCGTGATGATTGAGCCAACCTATCGAGCACTCCACTGAAGACTGTATAACAAGTCGACAGGTTGATTATAACTTGCAGAGAGGATGAATGAAGAACTGGACAGAAGGTCAAAATAAGCTCCAATCCTATCAACGAGTGCAAATCAACCTCTCGAGATGTTCCCAAGCCTGTCAAGAAGTCTTCAGAACCTACCGAGAGATACCCAATCTTGTCGAAGGCCACATCAACCTATCAAAATGCACAACCCAGCAGATTCAAAGCCTATCGAGAGGTTCCCTGAACCCCTCGACTCTCGAACTGGTAACTTCTCAGTCTCTTCTTCAGCAGCTGCCAACTTTACAAGTTTATGCACACATTCCAAAGCACGTCAACAACTCTTGGGGGTATTTTTGGTATGTAGCTGGGCACGAATGGGAACCCTAACTGCCTCACATGTACTTACCAGTTGTAGAACAATGGGAGAAGAGCTTCTAGAAGAGAAATCAGCCACATCAGCACAACAGAATTATTCCCTTGAGCTCTGATTGGCTAAAACAAATCTGAGGATAGAGAAGAAGAGTATAAAAGCCTGAAGAATTTCCAGAACTAGAGATCTAGAATTTGAGAGAACCAGAGCCTAATACGAGATCCATTTTCTTGCTCTCTTCCTTCTTCCCCCATTCTCTCTTTAGCCAATCATGGTTGGCTAAACTCCTTTCAGTAGCTAGAGTGAGGTCTAGAGCTGTAAATCAAGAGTTTCATAGGCTTTGTAAGGGATTGGATGTTGCACAGATTACAGATCTGAGCACAATAGGATTGTAAGTTCTATTATTGCAATGTAATTGTGGGTTTTAAATGTAGTTCTAATCTACATCTCACTTTTTCGTATATGATTTTCCTGGATTGGATATCCCTATGGATGCTTGAGCTTGTAGCCTAACACCCACAACATCTGCAATAGTTTACCTGTTCCAATCAAGATCTTTAGACTGGAACAATCTCTGGGATGATCTGTAGCCAGTAGAAGGGACAGATCATAACCCTAGGATTGCATCAATTCATTGGTGGAGACTGGATTCTTATACTTTGCATTTGAGCTTGCAGCCAGATGAATGATTGTTGCAGATCCATCCTCTACATTGCCTTTGGTCTCTTTGATTTTAAGTAAAAAACCAAAATCCCTAGCTGTTGTTCTCCATCTTTTGAATTTTATCCTTTCTTTATTTACCCTCATCCCTGTGTTTAATCAGATCTAGATCACTTGCATTTAATTTTTGTAGTTTGTAGTAAAGTGACAAATCTTAGAAACCTCTCCTCTCTCCTGTTTTGAGTTTAGCTTAAATTAGGATAGTGTGTCAGATCTACCATAGATCTGGAGATTTATCACAGTTTAAATCATATTTCCCTGTGGTCCTACCTTTACTTACCTATTAAAACTTGTTGCAACAGCCGTGGTTTTTGTAGGACTGGCTGCTTACCTTAATTCCACCTTGTTGTAATTTGTGCATTTAAATTGCTATTTTAACCATTTAATAATTGTAAGGTAAGCCCCACAACAAGCTTTTGGTGCCGTTGCCGGGGATCTGTGCTTTAAAAGTGGTAGATCTAAGTTTTTCCCATTTTTAGATTAAAATTTTTAATTGACTATTAAGTGCTTGATTAATTGCTGTAGTTTAACTCTATTTTAGATCTGGATTTGTGGTGCTGAGAGGAGCTTTGAACCACTTGGAGGAGCAATCATTGCTTAAGTTTGCATCTCTTAACTCAGTTTACATTTCTAGATCTGTAGTTTTGTAGATATGTAGTTTTGTAGTTGTATCTTGTGATTGTTTTGTTGATTTTTGTGTTGTGATTATCTGTGTTGTACTTGGTCTCTATTGTGTGTATGCTTGGGAGGAGGTCTCTTAATCCTAAGATTGCTCCTGTAAATCTTGAAGTTGAAAGACTTCTTAGACCTAAGCATCCTTTACGCACTCCTGCCATTGATTTTGAGATTGCTGCAATGGGTGAGCAACCTAGAACACTGAAAGAATTTAATGCACCAGGGGTGTACAATTCCCCCTTCTGCATTTAATTCCCTACTATTTAAGGGAATATTGAGATCAAGTCCTCCATCATCCAAATGCTACCCTCATACCATGGCCTCAGCAAAGAATACCCCTACAAGCATATTGATGAACTTCTGGAACTGTGCACTACATTCAATATTGCAAGTTTGGGGGAGGAAGCAACCAGGTTGAGACTCTTTCCGTTTTCATTAAAGGATAGAGCCATAACTTGGTTATCAATGCTCCCAACCAATAGTATACAGTCCTAGAATGACCTTCAATATCAGTTTTTGGCCAAATTTTTCCCATGTCCAAAACAAGCCAGCTGAGGAAGAGCATTATTTCATTTGCTCAAACCCCAACTGAGAACTTTCACCAACGATGGGAGAGATTCAAGGAGCTCTTGAAGCAATGTCCCCATCATCAAATTCCTGAATGGCAACTTGTTCAAAGTTTCTACCAGGGAATTGATCTAAACAGTAGGGACATGGTTGATGCCTCTTGTGGTGGTACCTACCTCCACAAAATTGCTGATGAGGGTTGGGAGTTGTTTGATATCATTAGGGAAAACTTCATGCAAAGGGAGACTTTGTCAAGGGATTTTGAAAACCCTAGATTGATGAGAGAATATACCACAAAAGGAAAGATGTATGAGGTGAATGGATAAAATGATTTGGAAAGGAAAGTGGACAGCTTAACCTAAAAGTTTGATAAGCTCATGGGAGCAATGCAGTAACCCATGGCTGCCAAAGTTGAGGAGGCATGTGTCATATGCCAGTCCCCCACTCACTACCTTGAAGATTGTCCTTCAGCTACCCAATTTCTAGACCTTGTGATGGAACATGTGAATGATGCTCAGTCCTTTGGACAACAGCCTACTGCTAGTTATCATTGGAGAAACCACCCCAATCTGAAGTAGAGACAAGATACCTTTCAAAACCAACAGCAACAGCCTCAACAATCCATGCCTTATAGGAATGCCCGGCCATACCAACAGAACTACTTTCCAAGGCCCCAATACCAGCAGCCTATGGCTCAAACTGTGCATCAAAGTGTACCAGCCCCAGCACCCTCTCGATCTCACTTTTGAAGAGCAATTCTGACTTCATTGCAAAATTTGGGCTCTTTATCTCAAATTGTTAACTCCCATAGTCAAAGCATCAAGAAGATAGAGGACTACCTTGGTCAGCTATCTAATTCTTTGACTAGGAGAGAGGAGGGAAGACTGTTTAGTCAGCCCATGAATAACCCAAAAGGGCAGTACATGGTGGGTGAGACTTCTTCTCATGAAGAAGCAAAATCTGTCACCACCTTAAGGAGTGGGAGGCTGGTTGATAACCAAGTTGGCCTAATGAGAAAAGTGCAGATAATGAAGGAACAACTCATGAGAATATGTAGCAGGAGTAGCATATAAAAAATAAGGGGGGTGTTGAGGTGCCCCAACAAAAAATTGAAAACAGAAATAAAGAAAAATCTGATGAGATTGCAAAGGTTGCAAATGGGAGAGCAGTTCTCCATTTGCCATTTCCCAATGCATTAAAAGCAGCTTCTCCTTTTGACAAGGGAAATACTAAGGTTGAGGAGATGATGGAAACTTTCAAACAAGTAAAGATCAACTTGCCTTTACTTGATGCCATTAAGCAAGTTCCAGCCTATGCAAAATTTTTGAAAGAGTTGGGCACCCACAAAAGGTAATCTACGATACACCTATCCAAGAAGGTCTTTTGTGTTGACAAAGTAAACCAAGTGCTGTCCATTGCAACCCCAATCAAGCTTCAAGACCCTGGAGTTCCCATAATCCCCTGCATCATTGGAGATCATACTATTGAGAAGGCCTTCTTAGATCTGGGTGCCAGTGTAAACCTACTTCCATATTCAGTTTATGAGAAGTTAAGCTTAGGAGAATTGAAGCCCACACATGCGGTGCTACAATTAGCTAACAGATCTGAAAGGAGGCCTGTGGAAATGATAGAAGATGTGTTAGTTGGGGTTGACAAATTTTTCTATCTAGTAGATTTTCTGGTTCTTGACATGGAGCCAAGCAAGTGCACCGCCTCTATTCCTGTGATTTTGAACAAACCTTTCTTGGCCACTGCCAATGCTTGTAGTCAGTGTAGATCAGGGGTAATGGCAGTGTCTTTTGGCAACATGAAAGTTAAATTGAATGTTTACAATGCAGCAAGTCAACCTCACTTGAATAGTGAGGATTGTTTTTCAATTGATGTATTGGATGAGCTTGTGGAAGAGACTTTGCCCAAGCTGCTGCATTGTGATGATTTTGGTGATATTTTTGAGAATGTGTGGAGTGAGATTGTGGAAGAGAAGGCCCCCACACCCATGGTTCAAGAGGTGAAAGTCTTAATTTCTGATGTGAGGCCAGCAACAAGGTATCCTCCTTAGAAACCTGCTGTGTTGCCTCTTCCACCACCATCAAAGGCAACTTTGCTGCCTTCACTTGTATGTCCACCAGATGTGGACTTGAAACAGCTGTCTAAGACCTTAAAGTATGCTTTTTGGGGGGAAACCAGAAGTTGCCAGTGATCATTTCTTCCTCTCTCACTGATGAGCAAGAGGAAGAACTGTTGTGTGTTTAAAAGAAGAATAAGAGAGCAATAGGCTAGACAATTGCTGACCTTGGGGGCATCAGCCTTGCTGTGTGCATGCATAAAATCCACTTGGAGGAGGGTTCCAAACCCTCTAGAGAAATGCAGAGAAAATTGAATCCCCACATGCAAGAAGTGGTTAAATTGTTAGATGCTGGAGTCATCTACCCAATTTCAGATTTTGAATGAGTGGCACCTACTCAGGTGGTCCCTAAGAAATCTGAAATTACTGTGATTAAAACTGATGTTGGTGAGCTTGTTCCAACCAAGGAAACCACAGGTTGGAGGGTGTGTATAAACTATCGAAAACTCAACTTGAAAACCAGAAAAGACCATTTCCCTTTGCCCTTCAAAGATCAAATTTTAGATAAGTTGGCAGGCAAGGCTTTCTATTATTTTCTTGATGGATACTCGGAATATAACCAAATCCCTGTTTATTCACAAGATCAAGAAAAGACAACCTTCACAAGCCCATTTGGTACCTTTGCTTACAGATGGATGCCATTTGGACTGTGCAATGCCCTTGCAACTTTCCAAAGGTGCATGTATACTATATTTTCTGACATGATTGATCAATTTTTAGAAATCTTCATGGATGATTTCTCTATTTTTAGGGACAGTTTTAGCCAGTGTCTACACAATCTAAGCCTTGTGTTGCAGATGTGAGGAAACCAACTTGGTGTTAAGTTGGGAAAAGAGCCATTTTGTGGTCACTCATGGCATTGTCCTTGGCCATGTGGTTTCCAATAGAGACATTGAGGTTGACAAGGCTAAAATAGATCTGATTGCATATTTTCCCCCACCAAAAACTGTGAAACAAGCCAGATTTTTTTTGGGGCTTGCTGGAACTCATCAAGGATTTTAGCAAGATTTAAAAACCTCTTTGTCACCTGTTGTGCCAAGAGGTCCCCTTTGAATTTACTGATGAATGTCTTAGTGCCTTTGAGCTTCTAAAAAGCTACTTGACATCTACACCTATCCTTCAAGCCCCTGACTTCTCCTTACCATTTTGTGCAACCATGGGATTCGATGCGATCCTGTCGCGATGATGCGCTCTCTAATAAAAAAATATAGAGTCGCCACCCGGAGCTTTTGGTATCCCGAGAAACCCAGTTCATTTTTTTGAGCACCGAAGTGCTAAAGAAATGACTCTAAATCCGGTCCACACCAAAGGCTCCTGAGTAGGGGCTTCGGTTATCGAATGGGAAGGTGTTAGGCACCCAATCAACCCGCTTAATGCAGTCTCTACTAATGGCCAAAATAAAAATAAAATAAAATAAAATGGCTTCCTCTTGCCTAAAAGGGCTTAGATTCCTATTTGTGCCCCTCTGTTCCTATAAAAAATTTGGCGGCGTAACGACACAAATGGGAGGATGAGAAGAGCTAAAGAGAGATAGGAGCAGAAAGGGGAGAGTCGGAGCCCTCAGGCCCTTGTAGCACCATAGGAGAGCCTTGCATGGCTTGCTTTGATGAGCTTTTGAAGGCTTGTATGGTGGAAAATGGAGTACTAACCTCTAAGGCTTGCTAGCTAAGAGGTAGAGAGAGAAGGTAAATGGGTAGCAGACACCTAAACTAGGGGATCTAAGGTGGAAAATATCATCAAAAGGGGGTTTTGGAATTCTGGAATTTGTATGGGAATGGTGCACCAAAGGGAGAATGATCTTCTCATTTTAAGCTCTTTCTCTCTTAGGCAAAAATTCTCAACCTTTAAACCAAGGGGTGGGGGGCTCTATTTATAGGAAATGGCTGAGTTAGGAGGTTGTTTAGATGCTAATCAAGATTAGGAATTTGGTAATCTTGCATCTAAGGTTTCCTAGGGTTTTTAGAGCCTTGAAAGGTATGAGAAGGTCCTCCAATGGTGGATGATGGGGTGAGGCCTTAAGCCACTTAAGGGGTTGCACATAGGTAGTGAATGGGTGCAACAGAACTATCAAAATACACTCTAAAGGTCAAGGTGGTCAATAAGTCAAACCCCAATCATAAATTTTGGGGTAAAAAACATGGTTACTGTTCATATGCCTGGCGTAACTATTAGTTGCGCCAGGCAAATGTATAGTAAAATAGTACCAAGCAGTGCCTAGAAGTTGGCTCGTGAGGGTGGGTCCACATTTAAAACTGGCGCAACTATTAGTTACGTTAGGCTTAAATCCTGAGAAAATGGCCTAGCGCAACTAATAGTTGCGCCAGGCAAAATATAACTAGCGCAACTGCAAAAATATAACTGGCATAACTATTAGTTATGCCAGATCATTTTTGGGGAGAAATGGCCTGGTGCAACTATTAGTTGCGCCAAATCTCTAGGGGGGCCACTTGAATTTACATTTTTGCCCTCTGGGTTTGAACTGCCATATCTTTTGATGTGCAACTCTGATTGGGGCGATTCTTGATCTGTTGGAAAGCTGACGACTTCTACTTTTTAATGGTATGAGATTTGATCATAGTAGAAGGCTGTAACCAGTCTCGATGCACCCCTCCTCATCCATTGCTTGGTAGGGTTAGGTTTAGGTTCAGAGCAGGTTCTAAGGGTTAGGATTGATTTCTAAAGGTTCGGGGTGGGTTCTTAAGGGATCTAGGGTGATTCCTAAAGGGTTCGGGGTGGTTCCTAAGGGATCTAGGGTGATTCCTAAAGGGTTCAGGGTGGTTCCTAAGGGATCCATACGTGCCATAAAAAAGCTCAGAAACGTGCCTCTCGAAATATGTTTCGATCGGGCCTTGGGACAAATTTGAGTGTCTACAAATGCCCCACTTTGGTATCTGATCACTAATAATCGAATGCCAAAGAAGAGAGATATCCGAAGAGGCCCAAGGCATTACTGACGGGTCCGCTGCATTCAGAATGAACTTCAAACATCAAGTGAGTGACATGGTGAGAAAACGAAAGCCCTGTATGTCTGAAAAAATATTCGTCTCTCAAGGTAATCGGTCCCCAAGCGCTTAGCGATATTACTGGGCATAACCGAGGTGGAATGAGTTGAGAAATCCAAATAGCTGAGAAATATGTTCACTTCTCGAGTTGCGAAAGCCGTTAGTCAGAAAAAATGTCCACTTCTCGAGATGATTCAAAGGTATTTGATATTTAAGATTCATTTTGAATGCAACAACTTCGCAAGTAAGAGGGGTGATCAACCCACACTTAAAGATAGGCACGAAGTAAACATACGCAAGGCTCCACAATCTGCATCTAATCCTACGAGGCCTTTTATTGCCCCATCTGACTATTCGCGGGTGCCCCTGGCGAAAGTAGGGTTCGAGGTCTTTGGGCGAGCCCATCGATCTCGAAGTTTATTTAGCATGACTACCCGAGTAAAGTGAATAAATGTCATAACGCTTTTTAGGGAGGACGTGCCATTTTTGAAAGCATGCCTAGATCGACATGACCTAGAGTACCCAACTTTGACTTACCTTGAACGGATCCAACCAAACATTGGGGTGTCTCCCTAAGGGGACATCCAATCCTGGTCTCTACTGACAATGATCATAAAACATCAATTAACTATTCAAAATTATGCTCCCATCAGGGTAATAAGCAACAACAAAGGTGATGGAAGCCCATACCCGGACCCGCCTGGGTACAATTTACGGGGACAAATGGCCATGATACGGATACCTAGACGCATGGCATACACTTTACGGGGATACCGCTACCCATACAGGTTTTAAGCATACAAAAAAATAAAAGGGAAATGAACTTTCTGAATGCATGGTTGCACATAGTTTGATTGATATGTAATCTCATTCTCAATAGGTTGGTTTTAACCAACGATTTACCTTCCTCTGAGAAATCTAAAGCTTAAGACACTTAAGTTCATATGAATCCAAAACAGAGTGCTCATCGCAAAGATTTAGCAGTGGAGTTGTCTCGGTCGGAACATTGACTGTTTGACCGGGCCCGCCACCGTTGCTCCTACCTTGAAGTAGGACCCAGAATCTAAGGCAAACCTTAGACTCAAGACTTTAATATGGCACAGCTGCATTGTTGATAAAATATTGACATCTTACCACCTTATGCTTTGTGCGTCCCTGCAGGGGAATACAAATCTGTTTTTGATTTTTCTATCTTTTTATGTGATTTCTTTTTTGAAATTTTCAACTGTTAAGTGATTTGTTTAGAATTTTAAAACTATTATTTTATGTGTTTTTTGGAATTTTTAAACTATTATTTTATGTACGTTTTTTTTGAATTTTTAACTATTATTTTATGTACCTTTTTTGGAGGTAAAAACTATTATTTTAAGTGACTTTTTTTCTTTTATTTTTCATGGATACTTTTGGCTTCTCTGTGGGGATTTTTCTTATTTTTGTTGGATTTTTCTTCATATTTTCCTGTGTAGCGACCAGGATGCTTATTGATCTCAGTCCGCTTTTATTCTAGCACGACTTCCTTGCCAAGTCGAAGGATGAGCGAGATGCCGTCTCGGAAGTGCGTGCATCTACTGGGAGCGACCAAATAAACAAAAAGACTGGGGGGACCGGCTTTCCTATCTGGCCCATACCAGACCCAAGACCCGGCCCAAGTGCCTGGGGCAACTATTAGTTGTTCCAGGCCAATAGGGGCCTAAAAATAGCCTGGCGCAACTAATAGTTACGCCAAGCAAAAGATGGGCATAATTTTGCCTGACGCAACTAATAGTTGCGCCAGGCTTGGATGGGGAGGAATTTAAGCAGCCTGAGTTTGGGCTGTGGGGCATTATTTCAAAATTTTTCCGCCCTCCCTCTGGAAATCGAAAACTGACCTCCTTCTAGGGTTCCTTTACATCCCCTCTATGTGTGCCCCATTGCCATTGCTTTGCTTGTGGTCGATTGCCGGCTCACGCTAGACCAAAGACCCCATTCCTTTCACAAGGTAACCATTAAAAATTCAACTTTTTTTCTTTTTTTAAAATTTTTTTCTTGCTTTTTTCTTGTAAATATGGCTATGATCTTGCATTCTTTGATGAATAATGGCTTATTTTTATTGCATGCTTGTTTATTGATGATGTGCTCGCAATTTTTCATGAATGGTGCCCTATTTTTGTTATTTCATGGATTTTATTGGTGCTTAAATATATATATATATACTCTTTTTGTTTTGTTTTTATATAAGAAGGGGGGTTTTATTATTATTTTTTTTTGTTGTTTTTATTATTTTTTTATTTTGAATCATGAAGCAAAGATTTTGGTTTTTTCTTTGTGTGTTTTTTTTGACAATTAATTAGAAAAAAATGATTTTTGGTTTCTCTTTTTTTTTTGGAATTTTAATTATTGTTGTTTGTTTTTTCTTTATCTTTTTATTTTATGGGCACAAACTAAGGTTGTTGTTTATTTATTTATTTATTTATTTTTATTTTTTTATAAAAGAAAGGCTCTTTTTTTTTGGTTTTTGATTTTTAGGAGCATAAAAGAAAGAGATTTTTGGGAAGCATAAAGATGTGATTCTTTCTTTTTTTTGTTCTTGTTTTTCTAAGCGGGACCTAACAAGATGAGACTCTGTTTTTTTGTGTTTTTAGGAACATAAAGAAAGGATTTTTTTTGTTTTTGCATTTCTATAAAAGAAGGACTTTTCCTTTATTATGTGTTGTTTGATTTTTTTTTTTTAGAAGCATCAAGAAATGAGGATTCTTTTTTATTAATTTTTTGTATTTTAACTTGCTTTATTTTTTAAACATAGAGTAAGAGAAATTAGTTTTATACTTTTTATATATTTTTTTTTTTTTTTTGTATTTGACAATAAAAAGGAAGGGATTTTTTTTTCATTTTCAATCTAAAAGGTTTATTTTTTTTGATGATTTTTTGTTTATGTATGTGCGTGCACAGAAAAAAAGATGAGCACACTTACCTTTCCTTGGCCTGTAGCAAAAGTTGTTCTTTTCTTCTTTTCATTGATTTGCTCTGATGTTATTGCCTTTCTTTTTGTTGCCCCAGCATGTCAGGTGATGACGAGCATATTCCTAAGGAGGGCCACGAGGAGGGACCCGAGATAGTATACGGCCCGCGGGGGGAGCAGTTCATTTGGGTGGAAGGGAGAGCGGGCCCATGGCTCGAGATGCAGGGCGAGGCCGCCCGAGTCAGCCTCCATCACCAACAGCATACCAACATTTTGAATTTTGGAATAGCGGGCAAGGTAAAAGAGAGGTTAAATTTATTTCCTTTATGCAGTTTTGCTTTAACTTCGTGATCTTATGCGCATTTCTTTGGGTGCAGGACTTGCCCAACATTGTATTTCGCGGGGGGTGGCTCAATTTCCAAGCCTTCTACCTTTACGTCCCTCCTGTTGTGAAGGTCCTATTGGTACAGGTGGGCTTCAGGGAGTTTCTGTCCTGCCCTACCATGAGGGCTGATGCTGCCTATCTGAAGGCCTTGGTCGAGCGGTTTTGCCCAGAGACAATGACCTTCCATATGCCATATGCCGTGATGGCCTTGACGCCTGTTGACTGGCCATGATTACGGGTATCAGGGTAGGAGGGATACCAATAGCCGAGTAGAGAGGACATCATCCGATTGATTGGGGCCTATCCCCCTCGCTGGCAGACCCATGGTACCGAGGTCAAGATGGCCTAGCTGACCGCACTTTACATGCCTGATGAGTTAGTGGATCTGGGTCAGCCAGATAGGTGCTCTATATCATGCCAGAGTGGGCGATCGTCTTGGCTCGCATCACTCTCCTAGTCCTGCTCGGTAAGACCCTTTTCACCAATGCGAGCGGTGGTCGAGTCAGCCTAGCCTTGCTGAGTGTGATGGACAACTGGGGTGACGTCCATAGGTACGACTGGGGAGGGGCTGGGTACACCTGATTGATGTATAATCTGACTCGAGTCATGACCGGTGATTCCAAATCTGTTGTTTGTTTTTGGGCCTCCTTGGAGGTGATCCCTCATTCCTTTATTTTTTTGTCATTTTCCTTGAATGAGCTTTATATGTTGCTGACCTGCTCTGGTGTACTGCCCCCTTTTTAGGTATGGGGATATCATCATTTTCACCCTAGGTGCTCTCTTCTTTACTCGAAGGAGCTTACCTAACCTCTTCTCAGCAACTGGAATCAGGCCCAACGTCGTGACGTAGGCCTGAAGCACTTGGAGATGGGTTTGAGGTCCCAACTCGACTTGATGGTTCCTGAGCAGGTAAAACACTTTTTTGACCTCGGTTGTTCTAGCTCAGAAATTCCCTTTGATTAATGTGCTAACTATTTGGTCCCTTTCTTTTAGACTTGGACAGACACTACGTCAAAAAGCTTTAAAAAAGACATAAAATAAGACTGCCTTTTTTCGTCTTTAAATAAGACAATCTGTAACCGTCTTAAATTTACTAAAAAGATGGTGACATATTGAATAATGACACAGATTTTAGTGACGGATGATAAGATGGTACTAATCGTCTTATTTTCACGATGGTTAAACCCATCTAAAATAAACACCCCACTTATAATCACAATAATTATAAAGTAAATGCTAAAAGTCTCCCTCTATCTCATCCCGCCTCTCCCTCTCCCTCTCCCTCTCCCTCTCTAAAAACAAAAAACCCTAGCTTCATCCCGTCTCCCTAGCTCATATCTCTAAAACGAAAAAAACCCTAGCTTCATCCCGTCTCCCTAGCTCATATCTCTAAAAAGAAAAAAACCCTAGCTTCATCCCGTCTCCCTCATCTCCTAGTGCTTCAGGGATACCAATAGCCGACCTCGCGGTGCCATGTAGAGAGGACATCATCCGATTGATTGGGGCCTATCCCCCTCGCTGGCAGACCCATGGTACCGAGGTCAAGATGACCTAGCTGACCGCACTTTACATGCCTGATGAGTTAGTGGATCTGGGTCAGCCAGATAGGTGCTCTATATCATGCCAGAGTGGGCGATCGTCTTGGCTTGCATCACTCTCCTAGTCCTGCTCGGTAAGACCCTTTTCACCAACGCGAGCGGTGGTCGAGTCAGCCTATCCTTGCTGAGTGTGATGGACAACTGGGGTGACGTCCATAGGTACGACTGGGGAGGGGCTGGGTACACCTGGCTGATGTATAATCTGACTCGAGTCATGACCGGTGATTCCAAATCTACTGTTTGTTTTTGGGCCGCCTTGGAGGTGATCCCTCATTCCTTTATTTTTTTGTCATTTTCCTTGAATGAGCTTTATATGTTGCTGACCTGCTCTGGTGTACTGCCCCCTTTTTAGGTATGGGGATATCATCATTTTCACCCTGGGTGCTCTCTTCTTTACTCGAAGGAGCTTACCTAACCTCTTCTCAGCAATTGGAATCAAGCCCGACGTCGTGACGTAGGCCGGAAGCACTTGGAGATGGGTTTGAGGTCCCAACTCAACTTGATGGTTCCTGAGCAGGTAAAACTCTTTTTTGACCTCGATTGTTCTAGCTCAGAAATCCCCTTTGATTAATGTGCTAACTATTTGGTCCCTTTCTTTTAGACTTGGACAGACACTACGTCAAAAAGCTTTAAAAAAGACATAAAATAAGACTGCCTTTTTTCGTCTTTAAATAAGACAATCCGTAACCGTCTTAAATTTAGTAAAAAGACGGTGACATACTGAATAATGACACAGATTTTAGTGACGGATGATAAGACGGTACTAATCGTCTTATTTTCACGATGGTTAAACCCATCTAAAATAAACACCCCACTTATAATCACAATAATTATAAAGTAAATGCTAAAAGTCTCCCTCTATCTCATCCCGCCTCTCCCTCTCCCTCTCCCTCTCCCTCTCTAAAAACAAAAAACCCTAGCTTCATCCCGTCTCCCTAGCTCATATCTCTAAAAAGAAAAAAACCCTAGCTTCATCCCGTCTCCCTCATCTCCTATTTCATCTCTCTAAAAAAACAAAATACCCTAGCTCCATCCGGCGACTCTGGTTCGACCACAACTGCTGCCGGCGTCAACCACCATTGCTGCCGATTTTGACCACAATTTCTACCGACTTCGACCACCATTGTTGTCGCCCATTGAAAGGTAACCTTATTTTTGCTATTTAATCTTTTTTTTTTTTAATATTTATGGATCTAAAATAATCTTGATGGATCCCTGCTGTTGAAAAGAGATTTGCGGTAATAGTAATATTAATAATAATATTAATAGATGAGGATCGAGACTGCCAAGAAAGATAAACAAATAGTCTAAAATCGATCTCATCTCTCTCTATTTTTTCTTTTCTTTTCTTTTTTTTTTCTGTTTTTATTTTTGGGTTTCTTCCGAAAACGTTATGTTGTGTGATGTGTAATTTTTTTGTTTGAAGCTTAATACCATAAGCTATAGATAGATGGTTTGAGATCCGAAGAACTTTTGGCCCTATTTTTTTTTTTATTGAGCTTTTGATTGACAAAGAGTTCTTTATTTTTGTGTTATATATTTTTATGTTCTTTTTTTTTTCCTCACTTTGAAGCAAATCTGTATATAAAATTGGAAGAAATCTAAGCTCCTTGGTGGTGGATTTTTGAGTTTTGATACGACGATTTCGCTGTTCTAGGAGTCTTCTTGTTGTGGCCCCAATCTAATTTCCCTTCTGATTGTGCAAAAGTAGATGATTGGTCTTGGCAGTTAAACATTTGATCTATGCAACTTTGGCATATGGGTTAGGTACCACCAGCCGCAGAATGATCTCATTCCAACCCCACAAATAAATCCTTAGATAGGTACAGATTTCTAACATCCATGAAATCCATGCAGGTAGATTTTTTACCATGCATCATCAGGGAATGATGGAATTGCCAACCCATAGGGTACATTTTCTCTGTTTAGTGTTGAAATAACAAGATCTGTGGCATTCTTTCTGTACAATTACTAAATATTGGCGACACTAGAAAGATGTAATCACTAATAATGATAAAGAATCAATATAAAACTTAACATAATCGAGAAAAATAAGAGAAAAAAAGAAAAAGAAATCCTCCTTACCTCATAAACTGTGAAAGAGACCTCGACAGGACCATTTTTGTTGGCCTCTGCCATGATGTTGTGAGGATCAGAATTGATTCTGTAAGCACTAACACTGAAGTGCTTCGATTCATCCCAGACCTGGTTCTCGACTTGAAATTGTTTTTTACACTGTGGGGTCAGATATTCAGGTTCACAACCTGGATGAGAGCATCCAACTTGATCAAAGAAAGGGTTGCACTGCCATATTAGAAATCATCGTGTTAGTATAGGTATATTATGTACAAGCAAGCAAATGTGCAATCCAACAGTCCTAAATGAAACCGCTCATAACTAACATCTCTTCTAGTGTTAACAGATAGAGCAAACAAGAGAATATAATATTCCCTCGGTGATCAAGTGATGGAAGTTGATCATTGATTGATTGATAATACAAACCCAAAAATGGTATCAGAGAATGGTTAGAACCTGTGATTGATCAATATCCTTTATTCCACTAACATCAAATCATCGCCTTCATAGGCTTTCATCATCAATCCTCACATTTATACCATCGAATAACAGTTGGATATCCTGATATCGGATGATCACCATCATCGCTGGTACACCATTGGTTAGCAGTCATCCCTACTAACCATCCTTTCAGTAACAAAAAAAAGAGGGTTTAAGAATAAGGTTTGGAGTTACAGATATAAAGACGAAAGAAGGGGATTTTGTTTTTTGTCTTTGAAAAAGATATGCTTTATAGGTGTGTTTTATAAACTATGTCACTATATTTGCACACAAATTTCATAAATCGTCATCAGGTTGATCAACAGTAAATCAACTAATAAGGAAAAAGCAACCCTCAATAATTAAAGAGATAAACCTCTTTAAAATCAGCCATTACTGACTCAAATTCCAGTCAGCTGCCCTCTAATCTTTGGTGAAAACACCATAAAAGTCAGTGATGACAATCACTGATCTGCCCAAAGTATCGCCATGCTGAAATAGGATATCCCCATCACAACCATCTCCACACATAAAGCCGCAGCATGATAAGAGGTCATTCTTGGCAGAAGCGAAACGCTCGCAGATGATAATTCGATTGGTATACAAATAAGTTCCACTTTATGTTATATTATTTATATTGGCAAATGAGATTCTGAAAGATCTAACACCTTCTTTTATGACTGGAAGCTACCATATCAAAATGAATGCAGAAACGGTCCGACAATGATTCTACTCGGCAGGTCAAGTTTGTGTGCTCGACTGAGTCAAAAACACTCGGGTAACTGGGTGTTGGGATCCCTAATTGAACTTGGGAAATCTTGCTTTCACTCATCCACTTCATCTTTTGTTATGTTCACCTCTCTGCACGTTAAAGTGCATGAGATGCTGCCGTGATGAGTTCAGTTTCTGACTTACATGAGAGAGAGAGAGGGAGAGAGCAATGTTAAAACCATTGTCTAAAAATTTGATAGATGAGAAGAAGGAAACAGATCAGATGGCAATCAATAGGCTACAATAAACTTTAAATATCATAAATGCTACACAATAGCGAATGCTGAAAATTTTGAAGAATGGTTAAAACTGAGAGTTCTCATTGAGATACAAATGCAGCAGACTCTAGTTGAGGATCTCCAACAAATGCTTCCCAATCGACCTCCCTTAGCATTTTAAACCTCTCATCTAATGTAACAAACCCTGTTTGAGGAGTGACCACGCCGCAAGTTCCAGCTTTATGGAGCAAAAGAACACTAGCTCCTATATCAGGGCCATGGAGCTTCCCTGATAGCAACACTCTAAGAGGCATGAACAGATATTTCCCCTGAAAAAAGAGATAAGGGACTCTTACCAGATTTAAATGCTAAGACAAGTGGATTTCAAATGGTCATCTTAGGTGCTCAAGCCCGCGCACCAGCTGGGGTAGGTGTGGGTGTTCTGCCAATCTGAGATGTACATGTGCCACCAATTAGATGGTCCAAAGATGCAGATCAAATCACCTTTTATGCATTATAATATGCGACACTCGCTCTTGATTAGAAAGTGTTAATATTAATAATGAATTCCAGGAGAAGGTAGGGAATGTGTGTGTGCTCAAAAAGATTTTAGAGTTGGTACTCCGCATTTGATGTAAAACATATTTCGGCGTGAGAAGTTTTTAGATTTATCAGGGATACTTTGTCCATTTCATCATGTTGAAACAAATTTAGTACCCTCTGATGGACCTAGCCATTCTACAGCCAGATTCATTTCCAACCAATGATTAACAGGTTTCCTGTCAAACGCTTTATACTTTCTCATATAAGAAAGGTCAATTATCTTTCTGTTGCTCAATGAAAAAAAAAAGGAACCGAATTTGATATTATTGGTAAGAAACGAAATTGACTTCTCTCCTTTGAGAAGTCAATTTTTCTTTGCCATTTATTGAATTACCTTGTGTTTCAATGATTTGCCAAAGCCCTTCACCCACTTCTGCCAGCCAGCATGGCCTTCATCAAGTGCACCATGAAGGTCTCCACTGTCATAGGCTGAGTGCAAGCTGGCTACAACTTCAGAAAGCTTCTCTTCTACAATGGGTTTACCTTCAGGGCTACAAAATAGATACAAGATGTATATTTCTTATATAATACTCACACATGCATATAACACATATTTTAGAAACATATATATATAGGAAAAAGGGATTGTTTACTCACAATTCCTAATTTTATTATGAATATGACAGAGGTAATTAGTCTGGACTCTGGAAATAAGGGTTCCAATTCTAATCTTAATTTTGTTTTTCATTGGACAGACCTTCTAAAGACAGTTGTAGTAGCTTGGATCATGATGTAAAAAGTGAGTTCCTATTTCTTCACTTACTGTTTCACCTTTAATATTTTATATTTTTATATTTTTAAGGGTAAGTTTAATTTCACCTTCTCTCATTGCAGTATTGTAGCAGTCTTTTAGGGTTGTAGATCAACATATCTTGATCTTCACCCCATTGGAAGACCCTCATCTTGATGTGCTTGAAGGAAATCACAGTTTGAAGGTAGATTTCTCACTATTCTGGAAAATTTATTGTTTGAGAAAATATTTGCTTGAAAACTCTTGTTTTTGGACATGTTTCTTGAGTTTTCTTTTGAAATTCATGGGTTTTGATGGGTTTGGATTGGTAGATCTGTATGCTATATGTTAAAAAATATTTTTATAAGTAAATTTTCGAGTTAGATTGGGAACGGTTGGATCGAGGATTGCATGCTCTTGTTAAATTTTTTGTATTTTGAGTCATATAGGTGTATAAACTTCAGCTAAGTTGTTTCCATGTGCATGCTGGTCTATTGTGAATTTATGATGTTGATTCTGTTGAAAATGATATGTAGCTTAGGCTTGTAGGCACTAGATTATTATTACTTCTTTCTATTGTCACGGTTAGTAGTTGTGTATTTGTTTAAGTGAGGTGACTGTAACATAAAGTAGTGTGGTAGTAACACCAGTGTTTTTTAAGTTCCATTGTCATTTAATTTCATTCCACTGCCAAGTTTTCATAATACAAATATGTACAGTCTTCTGGATTCTCTGTAGTAACTAGCATTCATGAGAAAATAAACCAATGGATAGAGGTGCTGGTGAACAATAGGCTTGATGTAATATCTCATTGAATTGGTTCCTTTCTGGTTCATTGTGCCTTTTTTTGTAGCTGGTCTATAATACATTACTATCACTCGGTAGCCGAGTCAATGATGACTAAAACCAATTCATCTTAGGCATGAGTCAGTTCACTTTGGTGCGACTTGCCAAGTGGTGGTTTTCAAAGCATATGAATCGGCTAGTCATATGCTTGTGTGATTTGTATTGGTCTGCATTCATAGATTTATTTGGGATGCTCATATTGCAAACAACTATGATGCATGGGTTAGTGGTGTGTTTTCGAAATCAAACTGACATTACTAATTTTTTACCATCCCATTAACGCTGAGCCAACTCATACGGTATTGTAAGCATGCATCTCCAATTTAAAATACTTTCTTGGTTAAACAGGTCTAACATCAATTGCACATGACAGATGACATTGTATATAACTTGACTATTATATAAAACCAATGCTATCAGATATGGTGATCTGAAGCTATCCCTTGCTCACGGCAGATGACACTGTATATAACAGGCTTCTTTATCAGAAAATGGAAATTTGAATGCTTCAGAATTTATTGCTGTGAGTATTTGAGATGTCTTTGTCTATGACTTGAACAGGGAATACTTTGGTTAGATATGTTTTAATTAATAAATATTAATGACATACTTGTGTAATGATTTTTCTAGGCTTCCAAAGCGTTTGCTGAACCTCAAGAAAAATCTTTTGAGGTGAAAATTTGTGGAGTTTTTGAGTCACTTAACTTATGTTTCTTTTTGGTTTATTTTTCTCAATCATTGAATTATGTTTGTTTTTTTCTTTATTGATAACTGAACTTATACTTTCGAGTATTGGTTTCATCGTTATTTATTTTATATTGTTGTTTTGCTGTGGAACTCAAGTTATCATGAATTATGAGTACGGAAACACTCTGGTTAGTGAATATAGCTTGCAGTTAGGTCATTTGCAATCTTAGTTACCTCCTGAATGACGGTTCGGTTGGTTGAGCATGGTTCTTTCTTTGCCATTTGCCAAGGAATATAAATTTGTAATAGCTTGATTTTTGAAGTTTGCAAATGAAATTTTTTGAAGCAGTTCTTATTTCTTAGGGGTTGGTGTAAATTTGGTAACTGCAATGGCAAAGTGCATGACACCTTTCTTTTTCTGTCATTATAGCTATGATAGATTGTATTTGTAGTATATTGTGGTTTTGCATCATTTGATAGGTTGCCTGGCCTTCGAAATTTTTCATACCAAACTTTTTGAATTTGAAATGTTTATAGTCAAGTGTTTGTACCTTTTAGGGAAAAAAGGAAAATTTTCTAGCAAAGATTATGTCCTTGTGATTGATTTGGGATGCTCGTATTGCAAACAACTATAATGCATGGGTTAGTGGTGTGTTTTCGAAATCAAACTGACATTACTGATTTTTTATCATCCCATTAACGCTGAGCCAACTCACATGGTATTGTAAGCATGCATCTCCAATTTAAAATACTTTCTTGGTTAAACAGGTCTAACATCAATTGCACATGACAGATGACATTGTATATAACTTGACTATTATATAAAACCAATGCTATCTGATATGGTGATCTAAGGCTATCCCTTGCTCATGGCAGATGACATTGTATATAACTTTTGTAGTAGGAAATCATACTCTCAGATGCACATTTGACAATGTAAAATGATTTCACACCCTCAAGTTGGGTTTCTTTGGTTCTTGAAATTTCATGAAAACTGTTCTTGTTCTAAACATTTATATGGCTGATTTAGTTTGGCCATAATTTATATGACTAGATATGGGATACTGCTGGGCAAGAAAGGTTTCAAAGTCTCGGTGTGGCTTTTTACCGAGGGGCTGATTGCTGCGTTCTTGTCTATGATGTTAATGTCATGAAGTCATTTGATGACCTCAACAATTGGCAAGAAGAGTTTCTCATTTAGGTAGTTATAACTCTTTCTGAAATATGAATTTTGGAGCCCTGAGTTCTAGAAAACCAAATATTTTGATGTTCTTTTTGGTGGTTTAATGTATAGGCCAGCCCCTCTGACCCCGGAAATTTTCCATTTGTGGTGTTGGGAAACAAGATAGATGTGGATGGAGGCAACAACCGAGTGGTATGGTGCTGAGGCATTTTTCTTTCATTTTAATAGCATATGTTCTTTTGGTTTTCAATTTATTACAATTTCTCTTAAAAAAAGTTGTGATCGGCATCCTGGATCTATTCTATCTGTTTATTCTCTTTGTAAATTTGGATTGGCATTGTTTTCCATTTGGATTTCAGGTGTCAGAGAAGAAGGCAAAGGCGTGGTGTGCTTCCAAGGGGAACATCCCCTACTTTGAGACTTCTGCAAAAGAGGGTTTTAATGTGGAAGCTGCTTTCGAGTGTATAGCCAAAATGCTCTCAAGAATGAACCTGGGGAAGAATGTGAGTAGCGACACTTGGCATCTAGTTTTACAATAAGCAGAGTACACATTTAGTAGTCTTAGTCCTAAACACCATTTCTTCTTTATTGCTACTAAAATTAGCTAGTCTTTGTGTGGGTTTTGTTTTATATGTTTACAATACAGATACATAAAGTGGACACGCTGGAGAAGGTGATTGTTTCTGTGAATTTTCTCTATTCACATTGTGGGCATATGATGATGTTCAGACTAAGACTACGAAAAAACTTCTAAATTTTCGTGCTATTTAATGTAGTTGCTCCATATTCTTGTAAATTGTAATTGATCGCTAACCAATATTATGTTGGGTAGCTCTATTAGCACATATCGAATCATCGAGGGAATCTTCACTGAAAACCATTGACTCCTTTGAGTTAGACGATGGAGATTGTTTTTCGTCTAAATCTTTTCATACAATAGATCTCAAGACCATGGGCATTCCATCAGACGGTCAATTTTTTATTCTAGGTGGCACCCCTTCTAAAAAGTGACCTGAAACTCACGATTGAACATGATGCATCTCACCTGATTTTTAGGTCACTTTTTCGGATGTCGGCTGCTTGGAATAAAAAATCATAAATATATTTTTTATTACGATTTTTAAAAAATGACTGTCTAAGACTGTCTTATTTTTATTTTTATTTTTCCAAAATTTAATAAATAAGACGGTTCCAGACCGTCCTATTTGAGTCGTCATTCTAATAGGACGGTTCATAAAAGACTGTCTGATATAATAAATAAGATGGCTCATGACAGTCTCCAAATAAAGGACTGTTTATTAGAGACAGTCATGTGCTGTCTTATTAACTGGTCAATGACCGTCTCTAGTGGTTAATATGAGACGGCTTCGGACCATCTTATATTAGGACCGTGTAAAGTCATTTTATGTCTTATTTACGGAATATAAAGGCGGTGTCGAATCGTCTTATATATTTAAGACGCCCAAAAAAAGAACGGACGTGAGGACGGTTTTAGGCCGTCTTATTTTTAAAATAAGACAGCTTTTGACAGTCTTATTTCGACTTTTTTGACGTAGTGAGATCCTCCCTGACCCGTACCTCGCATCGCTCTTCTGGGACCGGGCAGCCGTAGGCCCCTCTCGCCTGTTTAACAACTGTCGCGCCGTTTTCTTCTATGGAGAGTGGGTCAGGTTTTACTATCTGGGAGAGCGAGTAGTGCATCAATACCAGGGCTACTGTGCCATACCTGTGGACCCTCCGGCAGACGTTTGAAATCTCGCTGGCAGTATCGAGGAGCTCACGACGGCCTTTTTTAATAATGGGCTCCCTATCCATGCTCTCCATGTGCCCGGGGACTATCATGTTTCGTATGAGTGCCTGCCCTACCAGTTTATCTTGCCACGCTTTGTACCTAGCGCCAATTTCCTTGCATTTGGCGGCCCGCTCGGTCAGGTAATTCTTTTCGGCTTGGTTTGGTTTCCCTTATGCCCTAATTCGGCCTTTGTCCCTTCTAAGCGGATCTTCGTTTTGTTCACAGTTTGCTCCGGGAGATGACTTGGATGGTGAAGGCGAGACAAGTGCGGCTGATGCGTCAGAGGTGGATCCTTCTGGTGTTGGCCCCTCTGGTGTGGGTCCCTCGGGCGAGGTTTCTTCTGGTATTGGATCGTCGGGTACTGCCCATGTTGGTGCCCCAAGTGGTGATCCGCCTGTGGTCTATGGGACCTTTCGACGCCTGGATGATAGCTTCCTTTCGGGCCTCTGCGCTGATGAAGATCGACAGGCACGACTCTCTACTGAGGCGGCCTGTGTCCCTCCTCCTGAGGTGATCCTAGGGGTAAGTCTTCTGACGGCCCATCTCTTTCTTGTTTCGATCTTCTTTTGCACATGCTTTATGATTGCCTTGATAGTGGATATCGTACTGTTCTGAACGTAGGACTTTAACTCGGCCATGGAGTATGCGGGGTATCATCGCCACATCACGGAGCTTAGGGAGGTGGAGACGGTGAGTACCTTGCTGTTGTGCTCCTCTCATTTGTTTCATTATCATTTGTCCCTTAGCTGATCCTGGCTCTTGATTTTGACTGTGCCTTGCAGCGTGCCCATGCCAAGGAGTCGTGCTCTTTGCTTAGTAGGACCTCATAGGCATGGTCTCAGGTGGGGGATATGTGAACTTTCCAAAGTTCTTCTCGCTGTCGGAAGAAGTCGAAGGGCGCGGGCAAGGAATAGGCTTTAGTTTTTTGCTTTTAAAACTCGGTACTCTTAGGATTGGATTTGGATTTGTTAGACATTTGGGGATGGATGATGTGATATTTTGGATATATATATTTTTTTGGAAATATTTTTTAGTGCTTTTGTTTTGAATATATGCCATGGTTTCCTTGCCCCATATCTATTTTTCTACAGGATGTGTCTGCCCAATGCTTTTTAGAAAGCGACCTTTTGGGTCGCATGCCTTAATGTAGGACCAATCCTGCACATAACAAAGTAATTTTCAAACCATCAGTGATCGGAAGTGCAGATATATAAATATAAAAGGTGGAAGTCCCCCCCTAATTAGGTCCTAAGATGGATGTAGAGGGGGGGACCTTTAGTCTGGTGCAACTATTAGTTGCACCAGGCTAAAATCCCTGGGGGAATGTGTTGGCGCAACTATTAGTTGTGCCAGGCCTATCCTGGGAAAAAACACTGGCGCACCTATTAGTTACACTAGGCTTATCCTAGGGGAAAAAAACACTGGCGTAACTATTAGTTGTGCCATGCTTAACCTAGGGGGAAGTGGGTCCTTATATACTCGAGTTAGCCCAAAAATTATTGCTTTTTGTTTAACTTGGTCCCTTTGATCGGTATGTTTTTGCTGCTGCTTTTCCAAGGCGGGTCCATCACCATACATCGATTTTTAGCCTCTTGAAAGATTTTTGTACGTCTATGGACCCGCTTTCTAACCCTCCCTTACGTGGAGGGCCCAGAGCCAATTTACCCCCTTCCTTGGGCTTGGGGCCCAAATTTTTGACAGCTTGGTTTGGGAGTTTGAATGAGAGTGAGCTCGCTGACTTGGAGCGCCTCGGGCTATCTCGCCTTTCTTCCTTTCTTGAGGTTCCTCCACAATGGGAACTCCTTTATGCTGCCGCTTCATTTTGGGATGTAAATTTCCATGTATTCCATTTCGGGAAGTGGGAGCTAACCCCAACCCTTGAGGAGTTATCCAATCTATCAGGCCTAAAGCTTCATAGGGGCCTTGCAAGAGTCATGCCTCTGTCGGGCTACTCCAAATCCATTCACCTTACTCTCTGTTTGAAGAAACTAGAGTATCAGAAAAGTCTCATCGGGGGGCACAAAAGGTGTTCGCTAAAATTCCTCAAAGAACTTTTTGGTGACGAAAGTCTCCGAAAATTGCCGGTTAGGAACATTTTCAACATGAAAGCTTTAGCACTCGGTCGCATTTTTGAAATCCTCTTCTTTACTGGGGGAGAGCTTCTCTTTGGCAATTTGCGATATTCTGATCGAGTTGGAGGCGGGCCGATCCATGATGCATTTGGTGCTTGCCGAGCTGTATCAATGCCTTGATTCATTTGCTTATGGTAAGGTGGAGGGCCTTCGGGGATGCCCCTTGTTGCTTCATGTCTGGTTGGGTGAGCACCTCGCTATCTTAGGGCCCGTGCCGCTTTTATATTGCCCGAGGTGAGGCGGCTCAGTGCTTTTTGGGTAGGTGCTACTTGCTTCTGTAAGGCGATTTATCAGTTTTGAAGCTTTGGTTGACCAACGCTGAGTTGACATGGAGGATTCCTTGGTTGGACCGAACCTTCCCGATAGTTCGCTCTAGAGATCATGAGGGCATCACTCTCCTAGGATTGAATGGTAGCACCTTCTACTTCCCATTCCGGGTGTTGCATCAGTTTGGTTGCTCTCAACAGATGCCTTGCGAGGTCAGACCCCCTTTATATGACTTGATCATTTCTAGGGGGTCCTCCGGATACATAGACCGGATTGCTGCTCTTTGGAAGAAGCGTCAGTCGACGCTGATGTGTGATATGGAACAGGGAGATTTGGTTTAGTCCTCTCCTGAGTACGAGGCTTGGCTGTTCACCGAGTGGTATGTTGCTGATGGTTTAGATTCAGCAGAGATCACTGACATTGGAGGCCCCTAGCCAAAGAAGGAGACGGTACTTCGAGCCCGTATCGAGCTATTGGTGGACGAGAAGAGGGTCCTGCAAGAACTTTTGTCATAAGAAAAAGTTAGAGCAGAAATAGTATAGAGCGGGGTCCTCCGTTTGAGAGGGTCCTTGAGTGTCGCCTTTGGGGCTGCCGACTCTTCTCGGAAGAGGTATAAGAGCTTGCATGGACGCTGGCTGACAGAGCAGAATATTCGAGAAGATGACCTTCGTGCTGAGATTAGCACATTGAAGCGCGAGCTAGGCCGCTAACTCCTTCTTGCACACAAAACTTTTTGCACAGATCAAATACACAAAAGGGGCATAAAAACTCCTTTACAGATACACACAAATTTTTTGGTATACATATTTTCTTTATATTTTTGCTGTTTTTGTTATTTATTTGTAAAAAGGGAAAGCACCCTAGTCATCACACCGGCTATTTTTTGGGATGTGGTGTAAGCGGTGCATTTTGTGAAAGAAAGGTAGTTTATTATATGCATCTACATAGACTTTTTGGTCTTTTTGTTTTGTGCATTTTTTTAGGTGTGGTGCTTTAATCACTGGGTGAAACCTTGTGGAACCCTGGGTCCTCCTTTGAGCATGGTTGTACCCTTCTTTGAATGGTTGGTTCTAAGAGAGTTTCAACAGTTTACCGAGGCCGGAACGTCAATCCCCTTGAATTGAGTCAAACCTTTCTCCTTACCTTGAGTCATACGTTTGACAAAGCAGTTTCATAAAAACAAATCTGGTTGGGACCCGATTTGAACTAGCATGAGTGGCCCAAAAAAAGGGGTCAGGGAGAGTAACCAAGAGGGCTCCTCAAACATTAATCAATCATTTAAATCAAACCTTTCTTTTCTCCTCTTTTTTTCTTTGGTTTTATCTCCTTTCTTATCCGTGGCGCCCTTTCGGGTTTTCACCACGTCCATGAGTTTAGCTCTCTTACCCCAAGCACCCTTTCGGGTTTTCACCTGGTCCGCCCAATCTCGGTGTTTTTACCCGTAGCGCCTTTTCAGGTTTTCACCACGTCCATCTCGCTTTGAGCTTGTATTTATATTTTATTTTTCTTTTATTTTTCAAAAGCCAATACACAAATGTCGATTCCGTCATAGCCGGCCAGATGGGGTTCTGGTGCCATATCACAACTCGGCTTGTGTTGACTTAACAAATATTATGACTGCTTGTGAACCTAAAACGAGGGCTTCCTTCAGGGTGTAGCTTGGCCATGGTTTAGGTTAGGATTAGAAGGTATGTTGGGCTAAAAAAGGTTTCCTTGATGTGGCTCCAGTTTTCTTTATAACATACATTCTTCCTTGGGGCTTTTACTGTACATGCCCCATGATTCTTCTACATTTTTTTATTCTTTTTGCTCCATTTCAGGCAATCTCTTTTTGAGGTTTTGCTTTTCTAATTTTTTTTGGATTTTGACAGCAACTTTACTTCCCGTTTTTTGTATATGTACACACATTTTTTGGGGAAGGAGTTTATTCAAAGAAAGGCCCAAGCTCAAATGGGATAGCAAAGGATATCATCATTTTTCAGGATGCTTTCTGGCTTACTATGTTTGGAATGATGGCCTCTTTTGGGTGGTTCTCAAGCAATCATGCATCTGTTTCACCAATACTTACCTTATCACGATAGACTAAGCATAGAACCGGCGGACGTATCCAGCATTGATAGGCTCAGGCAGATGATCTCCGCCCATGGTGGCGAGGAAGATGGCGTATCCCGACAGTACTTCTCGAAAGACGTAAGGTCCTTCCCAGTTCAGCTTGAACTTTTCTCTCGGATCAGTGTGGAGGGATGGGAAGATCTTCTTCAACATAGTGTCTCCTACCTTCAAATCTCGATCGCGGATAGATTTATTGTAAGCACGTGCAATTCGCCTCTGGTAAACTTGACTGTGGCACAAGGCTAGGAGTCTCTTCTCATCCAATAAGTTCAATTGGTCAAAGCGGGATCTCTCTCTTTTTGCTTCAGGTAAGCCAGGTTCTATGAGGATTCGAAGGGAGGGTACTTCAACCTCTACCGATAGGACGGCTTTAGTTCCATATACTAGGGAGAATGGTGTTGCCCCTGTAGTGGTATAGATTGACATTCGATAGGCTCATAAAGCAAATGGCAGCATTTCGCTCCAATCTCGGTAAGTGACGACCATTTTCTCGAGGATGCAGATGAGCATTTTGTTAGCAGCTTCTATGGCTCCATTAGTTTGCGGCCGGTAAGGTGACGAGCGATGGTGTTTGATTTTGTATTGCTTGAAGAATGCTCGGACGCGCTTATTCACAAAAATTGTGCCATTATTCGTGATGATATCTTTGGTTACTCTGAATCGACACGCAATATTATTCTTGAGAAACTTCTCGACGTGACTGGTCGTGATGTTGGCATATGACGCTGCTTCAACCCACTTGGTGAAGTATTCAATGATGACGAGGATGAATCGATGTCCGTTTGATGCGTTTGGATTAATCATTCTGATGATGTCTAGGCCCCACGTAGCAAATGGCCAAGGAGTGGTCATGCAGTGAAGATCGATGGCAGGAGCGTGTATCAGACTGGAGTGTTCTTGACACTTGTAGCATTTCTGAACATGTTTGCAACAATCTGATTCCATGGTGGTCCAAAAGTATCCCTGCCGCAAAATTTTCTTGGCGAGCATGTGACCGCTGACGTGGGCTCTGCATACTCCTTCGTGGATTTCTTTTAGGATATTGACCGCTTCACCCTTAGTAAGGCACCTGAGTAAGATGTTATTGTATGATCGCTTGAAAAGACATTCTCTGAAAATGACGTAGCCTGACGCTAGACATTGAATGGTTCGTCGGTCCGCCTTAGATGTACCCTCAGGGAAAGTTAGTGTCTCGAGGAAATTCTTGATATCTGAGAAACAAGGTGGCTCATCATCAGGCTTTGTAGGTTCCTCAATTTGGAGGCAGAAGGCCAGCTCATTCCTTTGCTCGATCATGATCGGCTTCATCTCAGGACCATACGGGATTTCTATCATTGATGCCAACATGCCTAGTGCTTCGGCAAAGCGATTCCTTATCCGAGGGACATATGAGAATGTCACGTCTTGAAAGCAAGCTATCAGATCCTCGAGGTGTGCATGGTAGGGGATCAGTTTCCCATCCTTTGTTTTCCAATCTCCATTCGTCTGACATATGATTAACTGCAAATCGCCGAACACTCGAAGGTGAGTTACATTCAGGTCCAATGCCACTTGCAGACCAGTGGCCCAAGCTTCATACTCAGCCATGTTGTTAGTGCAAGGGAAGTTGAGTTTGATAGAGATTGGTACATGAGATCCTCTCGGCAAAATCAGAATGGCGCCAACTCCCTGACCCTCGGCATTTATTACCCATGATACCTCTGCTTCTTCATCATTATCTTCCATCATGAACAGGATGTCCTCATCGGAGAACTCAGTTCTCAAAGGTTCATAATCTAGCAAAGGATTGTCGGCAAGATGATCGGTGAGTGCCTACCCCTTGATCGACTTCTGAGTGACGTACGTGATGTCGAATTCAGATAATAAAAGCTACCAACATGCAATTCATCCAGTAAGAGCCAGCTTCTCAAACAGGTATTTCAACGGGTCCATTCGGGCCAACAGAAGAATGGCCTGAGATAGCAAATAATGGTGGAGCCTCTGAGTAGCCCATATAAGAGCCAGACTTGCTTTCTCCAGATGAGAATAGAGCATTTCATAATCAGTATATTTCTTGCTTAGATAGCAGATGGCCTGCTCTCATCTTCCTGTCTCATCATGTTGCTCTAAGACACATCCCATCGAGACTTCCGTCGTGGAGAGATATATTAAGAGTGGTCTCCCTGGCTCAGGTGGTACCAAAATAGGTGGATTAAGGAGGTAGCTTTTGATTTCATCGAACGCTGCTTGACAATCGTCGTTCCATTCAATGGGTGAGTTCTTTCTTAGTAACTTGAAGATCGACATGCAGATGGGCATTAGCTGTTCAATGAATCGACTGATATATTATATTCTGCCCAAGAACCGTCTAACCTCTTTCTCAGTAGATGGTGGCAACATTTCAATGATAGCTTTGACTTTGAATGGGTCGACCTCGATTACTCTCCTGTTGATAATGAATCCTAATAATTTTTTGAACATAGCATCGAAAGCACACTTCTGTGGATTCAGACGTAATCTATACTTTCTCAGCCTCTCGAATAGCTTCTGAAGGTTTACCAAGTGATCGCTTCGCTTCGGTGACTTGGCTATCATGTCATCAACATACACCTCAATTTCTCTGTGCATCATGTAATGAAATAGCGCAGTCATAGCTCTCTGGTACGTCGCACCAGCATTCTTTAGCCCAAATGGCATGACTCGATAGCAAAAGGTTCCCCAGGGGGTAATGAACGCTGTCTTCTCACGATCAACCTCTGCCATCTTAATTTGATTATATCCCGAGAATCCATCCATAAACGACAACATCTCGTGCTTAGCAGTATTATCGACCAGGATGTCCATGTGTGGCAATGGGAAATCGTCCTTCGAGCTCACTTTGTTCAAGTTTCAGAAATCAATGCACATGCAGACCTTTCCATCCTTCTTCGGTACAGGCACAATATTGGCTAGCCACTATGGGTACTTTGATACCATGAGAAACCCCATGTCGTACTGCTTGATGACCTCGTCCTTGACTTTCAGCATCCATTCGAGTCAGAGGCATCTTAGCTTCTGCTTAATCGGCTTCATATCAGGGTAGAAAGGCAGCTCATGTTTGACCAAATTGGTGTCTAGACCAGGCATGTCCTCGTACAACTAGGCAAAAATGTCTTGGTATGACCGAAGGAAGTTGATCATGCTTTTTCTTTCTTCAGGAGATAGCGACGTTTTAATTTTGGTAATGCGGGGAATCTCTTCAGTCCCTAGATTAACATCCTCTATTTCTTCGACAATGGGGGTAGGGCCATGCTCAAATTTGGCAAACCGGTCAAGGAGCTCATTAGGGAACTCCTCCAAAGGACTATCCTCGTCCAGACTCGTAACTCCTACCTCTTCTTGTATTTCTATAGGAAAGGGGTCGATTTTACGTGGGACAGGTATTTTAATTAAGGCATCCCTTTCTTTGATTTTATTTGAAATTTTAAATGACAATATTTTTGGACTTTGGTTTTTTTCAACTTTTGTAAGGTTTTGTATTTTTCAATGTTTTTGAGATTTTATATTTTTCCAATTTTTTTGAGATTTTTGTTTTCTTTGGAGACGAACCCTTGGCAGCACGAGTCTGTGTATTGGAAACGATGAGTAGCTCTAGGGTAGATGATGTTAATCTGACTTGAAGTGCTACTATGTTGGAGGAGGTGATGATGGAGAAGACAACAGTGGGGGCGAAAGCTAAAGAAAATAGTACTTCTTCAGATTCTGCTTCCTTTAATTCTCCTCTTATGAGCCACTCTCTTAGAGCTTTCTTGATCGGCAGATACTAAGTGTACTTCCCGGCCACATGTGTCTTTGAGTGTCTATCCTGAGGAATTATACACTGAGGAATTATACACTAGGCGTCAGCAATCTACCTAGACATCACTTCTCCTGCACATCATCATTCAGGCACGTATATTTGAGCGTTTTAACTTCTTGAGTTTTTATTTTGGGTTGTATATTTAGAGGGTATACCCTCGGTGTTATTTCTAGAGGGTATACCCTCAAAATATATATGAGTTTAGTTTTGGGCTCTTAATTTTTTGTTTTTATACGGAATAATTTTGTTTCATTATATATATGAGTTTAGTTTTGGGCTCTTAATTTTTTGTTTAATTAGTCGATGGCTAATTTTCAGGTGTTCTTTAGTTCATAGTGTTGTGTTAGTCGTGCGTTAATGTTTTATTTCGTTTTCCTCTAGGCTTAATTTAGTCTGACCTTATGTTTTCGGGTGATTTTTATTTCTTATGTTTTGAACTTTCTGGCTGATAGCCTAATATTTATTTGTTCTTTAATTACACGTGGCTAGTATAGATATATTTTCCTCTACTTTTTGTTTTTGTTTTTTTTTTGGCTTATTGATCCATGCATATATATATATAATTCTACGCCTGTCACTTAATTTCTATGTATATTTGTGTATATATATGTGTGTGTGTGTGTGTGTGCGCGTGTAAGTGCCTCTCGGCTCACATACTTTTTTTTGGTTTTGGTTTACTAATTGCGCATGTATATCTAGGTGTATAATAAAATTACGCATGGCAAATGATGCTTGTGATTGAAGAATCCGCGGGTCAATTGTGCGTGGAAATCTCAGCATATAATCCCATTACGTGCCACATGTGTTGCGCGTGATTGAAGGGTCAATGGGTCTCCGTGGTGGCTTTGCGGGTGTCGTTTTGAATTGCGCACAAGGGGTTTTGTGTGTGATTCTAATTGTGCACAGGGGAAAGGGTGCGTTTTAGGTTCACCATTTTTTCTGGGTTGATGAAAGTTGAATTAAGCGCCATGCGTTAGGCACATAATTAAAATTGCGTGTTTTGTTCCTACGCGCGATTCAATTGCGCACTTGGTTATAGCGCGCAATGAACCTGAGTCAATAAAAGGTGAAAAAAAATTCATTTCACTCACGCGTTCTGATTTTCTTCTGGTTTCCTTGCTCACTTTCTTCCTCAGTGCCCTAATTTCCATGTTTATACTATATCTTGCGATCCGCTCGTCGAATTTTAGTGTTGTTTCTTCCGTTCCCTTCAATTTTTTAAGACCTTTCTTCTAAGCGGGAGACTGAGTTTAGTGCGACAGCTTCAGAGTTGGAGTTGGTGGCCGAGTTGGAGGGTGATGCTAAAGCTTTCAAGTGTGGAGGGAGAGGGAGTTCTTCTGGTTTTTGGGGTTGGTGCTCCGGAGGTGGGTGCCAGGTTCGATGGAGGTGAGATCACTATTGGTGCTGAGGGTGGTGCTAGTGGTGACGCTGCTTATCCTCGAGCTCCATGTCCGATACGCATTCTGCTGGAGGACAACTTTGCGAGAGATCCGGTAGGTGTTCGAGAACATGAGTTTCCTTTTATTTTTTCTAGACATTTAGCTTATAATGTAGATTTTCTAGGACATGGAACCCTCTTTACTTTATGCAGAACCTGTATTTAGTTGTAGCTTGCATGCACATTCATGCATCATGTTTTGCATGCCTATCATAGCCTTTCATTGTCACCTGCTTTATTGTCGTAGTTTTAATTTACCCTTCATGTGTTGTTCATTATCATCTGTCATTTAGTGTTTGCTGTTTCATTGCGTTTTGGTCATGATCATCTTGCTATCATCACTATTGTTACCATTGTTCTTCTATTATCATCGTCTTTCATTATTATTGTTATAGTTTTTTTTATTGTCGTCATTATTGTTATTATGAGTATGTACCGACTTGTTGGTTTGTTTTATCGCCAATTATTGTATTTAGTGTGGTTAGTTATTATTGTTATTTACTATTAGTTGTTGATTATTATTTGTTATTAGTATGGTCGCTGTCGTTAATAATATTTTATCATTATTGTCTCTCTTATTATTATTATTATTATTATTATTATTATCATCATCGCTAATTATTATTTTTATTGTTATTATTATTATTATTTCCATTATTATCATTTAGTACCATTGTCATAACCTGGGATTTTTGAGAACCATACACATCACATACCATGCACAGTACCACACTTCATACGCAAGTATTAGTGTCTCACAAGGAAACCAAATTAAAACTACATATACACACTTACTGTGTATATGTGAAATTTTGTAGCTTTCACTATATAAGTGAAAGTGGGGAGGAGAGTCTCTCCAACGTAACCTAAATCAACCTAGATACAAAGAAGGAAAAATAGAGAGAAAAAGGAGAGAGTTTAGAGGAGAAGGTTTACAAAAAAGGTGAGGTTCTTAGTCTTTCCATAGAGGACCTTGAAGGGCCTCACGATTAAAAGAGGTTGGATCAAACAATAGGAGGACCGTCGAGTAAGGTATGATTTAGATGTTTTCGAATATTTTTAGTAGAGTTTAAACTAGGGGTCGAATGATCTTAGACACTATTAAACCTCTCATGAGGAAGAGGATAATCTTCGAATGAACGGAGAACATATACCTTACTCGAGCGGTAAAAATGGCTCGCTCGAGCGAGGCATCGCTTAAAATCCCAGATATCTCAAATAATAATCACTCGAGCAATGAATAGTGCTCGCTCGCGCGATGAATAATAATCGCTTGAGCGATGAATAGTGACCGCTCTAGCGAGGATGTACAACCGCTCGAGCGAGGTCAAGTGCTCGCTCGCGCGAGGCTAAATAACCGCTCACGCGAGGACTTCCTTCCAACTCTCTAAATTCTTTTGGGTGTGATTCATGAGAACTGTGTTTTCAAGGGGTCTAGGGACTGTCTGAGTAAAACTGTGTCTCATACAATGTAGGTTCAACGTGGGTTGTTGAGCATAAGTTTCTACGAGAAAGGAACACGTAGGATTGTGTTGAGGTAGGGAATATTCTTGAAACATGTGCATTATTTCCTCAATTCATATATGTAGTGCAATCCAGTTAAATAGTCAAGTACTGCATGATCATTATGAAAAAGGGTGTGTGAGTAAGTTTCAAACGTGATAGTCATGAGGTCCCCAGGGGACGTAAAAATTGTAAAGTGGACATCTGGATGATGCGATTGAATCAGGGGCATCCCAGGGATGCAGATGAAAACTAACAGTGAAGTGGAAGTATTGTGATAAGGCCTAAGGTAATAAAATTAGGACAATCACGGTGAATAACTATATGTAGAGCACATTCGATATTTTTGTTATTTAAGGTTTGATTAGAATACCCCACCGACATTGCGGGATACCCACGACTGACTCGGCAAGATATCCGTGACCGGTACGGCGGCCAATCCGTACATTCATAGCACATCCCAGGGATGTAGATTTCAGAATAGACCCCACCACCTATGAGAAAGGGGCTTGGGCAGTATTCCCAGGGAATACGCATAACAACTGTCTAGTTAGACGACGATGGTGGGTATTCCATCGGGGCTCGATGCTATATTGCTCGAGGACTACTTAAGTTAAGATTTAAGCGATTAGGCCAAATTCATGACTAAACCAGTAAGGAGATTAAACAAAACCATGCAAAGTAACAGTCGAAATCTTTATTTTATTCCAGTAATTTCAATTGTATTCTACAAGTGTTATCCAATAATTTATGTTTTTAAAACTGCTGACATATATGTGAAGGTTAATCTATATGTTATTTTTGTTTCCCTACTGAGCTAGGATGTAGCTCACCCCCCTTAGACTATACGTCGCAGGTCCATGACTAGCGGCAGTAAGGACTTCTGGAGACATTGATCCAGGGGATTCAGACTACGTGCCCACTGAAGAGTCAGAGCCTCCGCCTGAGGAATTCTTCTACGAAACCCATTGCGTACTTTGAGAGTGAGTTGAGAGTATTAGGTGCGGCTTGGTATGTCAAGCCTCTTTATTTGAATGTAATTAAATACCGTTATGCTTTTGATAAAACGTTTGGGATGAACAGTTATCACCAATGGTTTGGGTAAGTTCTTATGCCCATGAATTGGCATGGGACAAGGACTGCCTTTAGGGAGCATAATTATTTTTATATCTGAGAACTTGTTTAGAGTAGATATGTGCGCCCTAATTATAGTTTTTGGCTTGTATATACCAATGTATCGTAAAGAATTCCAGGGCATGGCCTTGAGGGTCGTGCTGATGGCATGGATTTCGGGGCACCGAAATTCGGGCTGTCACAACCATCAATATTTATTAGTAATTATAATTATTCACCATTAATATCATTAGTGTTTATTATTATTATTATTGTCATTATTTTTTTTTATTATCACTATCATTGATAAGTTTTAGCTGTTATTATTTATCAGTCACTTTATTATTATATCTTTCATAGTTATACATTTTGTCTTGTGCTTTTTGTTGTGTTGCTCCCTCAGGATCCTTCTCCATTGGCCATTAGCTCGGCCTGGGAATAATCCCACATGTAGTACCGCACCCTCCCAGACTTCTAGCGGGAGAGGTTGGCGACTTTTGGCATCAGGACGATCTTAGAGCTAGAGCCCATCCAACATTATCAGGATTTGATTGGGGCTATATTGGAGAGATGGAGGGAGGAGCATCGAACTCTACTGTTCCCTATAGGGATGATGTTACCTACCCCGAAGGGCTGGGTTCGGATCACTAGGGTTAGGTTTGAGGGAGAGCCTGTGACGGGGCCGGTGCAAGAAAATTATTTGGCCGTGTGCGAGGAGTTGCTTGGGCTTGAGTACTTGCCTAGCGGGTTCGTGTCGGGGTTGATCTGGGTGACCTTGTTTCTGGACACTTTTACTAGCGAGTTCGTTCCCCCGAGATATCATCATGAGAGTAGGGTGGCGTATGAGGAGGGTTGCGGAGTGATGAAGCCGTGTGCACCTATGTTGGAGCTAGGGGTCGAGGCGGATTGTGTGATCAAGGCATTCTTGATGCATTTCCTCGGCACTATACTTTTCTCGTCCTTGTCTCGGGGGGTGTGTGACAGGGTTCTTTTTTAAGCTTCTTGGAAACTTGGATCGGGTACCCTTATATGCTTGGGGTGCGGCAGCGTTGGCACACCTATATGAGTAGTTGTACCGCCGAGGGAGTGGTGTTGCCACTATCGGAGGCTTCCTCCCCTTCATTCATGTGAGGTTTAGTTAATTATTAGTTTTTATAAGTTTTTCATCATTTTATTTTCCTTGTAGTGATTTTTTTGACATTCGTGTCTTTCGTTTAGTTATGGGCGTACGACCATTTTATTTTCCTACGCTCGAGGGTCCCTGTAGGGATTGATTACAACCTTCTCGCGCATGTTGGTGTGGCGGGGGGTGATGGGGAGCCACCACTGGTCTTCAGACCTCAAGACAGCTCGAGGTCTTTTCGAGGATATGCATATGGGGCAGGTATGTATACTTTATATTGTTGGCTCACTTTTCTTCGAGTTTTAAGTTTACTGATGAGTTGTTTGGTTCAGTTTTGAGTACAGGTTGTCTAAAGGCCCTAGGAGGCCAGAGAGGATGCTGGCCAAGCTGTCATACAGTCTGGTCAGGCATTCTTCGGAGTGGATATATGGGTTCACTATTTTGAGAAGGTGGAGCAGATCCACCTGTCTTGGGTAGTGTGCTAGTTGGGGCTCCAACAGGGAGTCCCTTCAGAGATTTGCTCTAATGTGGCGAAGAGGACGACTGGTTCCCCCGGCCAAGATTTTGAGAAGAAGATGAAGGACCAAATTAATGACTTCAAGGTTGGGGGGACCATAGTGACGGGGGCATGCGATGAGGCGGATGCCCGAGAGTTCACGAGATGGTTTCAGGCTCTCTATGGAGGTCACCTCTTTACTCGGATCCCCTAATAGGGGAGTGGTTCTTTTGGTCTTGGCGGGCCCGAATCTGCCTCCTCACTAAGGAAGAGGCTGGAGGCAATGGAGTAGGGCCATCTCATCCTCGGGGTCCGCGGAGTGATGGATGCCCTACATAGGGCGATGAAGTGTATGGGGAGTGCTCCTTGCCCAGATGAGGAGATGCTGAGGTCTCTAATGACCTCTATCTCTTAGGCCAGGGCGGTAATGGATCGGGCGATGGCCTAGTTGGCAGAGAGTCGTCGTGCTCTGGTGAGTGGTTGGTTGGTTTTATAGGTTGTGTTTTAGTCTTGTTTGCATTGTTTTAGTTAGGTTGACATGTTTGCTTGATCTCATCTATTTAGTGTGTGGCAGAGGACAAGGTTGCCCATCGAGGGCAGTATATTGAGCTACTTCAAGGCGAGCAGTTGGCTGGTCAGGAGGTGTAGGCCAGCATGCACTCAGAGATTGAGCGGCTAGTAAGTGTTTGTTTTCGGTGTTTAGTTAATCATTAGTATTTTTGTTTATGTTCCTGATGTGTATATTGTTTGTTATGTTTGTAGAGGGCAGAGCTCGCCATTGTCGGGGTGCTTGTTCCACCCTTCAATCTATCTTCACTGGCGTCCTCCAGTCGTAAGGACCCATTGATGCCTCAACTTTGCTCTAAGCTAGATCATTGGGCGAGTCTCATGTTTCTTTTGTCATTTCATTTTATTTGCTATTGTTCCTACTGGTCTCCATACTATTGCGTTGGAATGCTTTCAAAGAAGATCGCCAAGGATTACCAGACGAGGGAGGCCACAGCTGCCTCATTGCACCCAGTGAGTCAGGGATGTTGTGTATTTTATTTTATGTGTGTATGCGGTTCGCTTTGTTCATTAGTTTTATCTAACGTAATTGTGTTTGTTGTTTGTTTTGTCTTGTGCAAGTTATCCCGACTCTGCTCCTGAGGCTCATCTTTAGGATTCCACTCCTCAAGTATGTTGGGTTGGTGTAGTTTTATTTCTAGTTTTATGTGCATGACATTATCTGATGCATGTTTTCCTATCTTGTAGCAGCCTACGGTAGTGTCGCCTCCTCAACCTATGCCAGTTGCTGATCCAGTGACAACTGAGACGGTCGAGCGCCTTCTTCGAGAGCGGGCCGATCTGGTACATTCTCTTTTTAATCTTTAGTGTTCTCATCCTTTGTTGAGCATTTAGTTCTTAATTATATGTTCTTATGCAGGCTCATCAGCTCGAGAAGTTCCGTTTGGAGGTTGAGCATGTTTGTGCCATCCCCGGGGTGAAACGACATGTGAGCACAGGTGATCCAGAGCAGGATCGTGTTGGCATGCTTACTGACCTACTCATTCATCAGGCGGCCCACACGACAAAGTTGGACACTATTTGTTAGAGTGTGCGGGCAAATAGATGGTCTATGATACCAGTTGGCGAGGAGGGAGCAAGGGATCCGGGGGATGGTCAGCCATTTGGCTAAGTCAGAGTCGGTGGCTTCTGGGTACTTGGCTGGTCGGCCTCGTCATATGACCCGTGAATGATCAGTCATAGAATATACCATTTTATCACCCTTAACTTAGTGATACTAGACCTTAGTTTTCTACTAATGAGATGCTATGCGCAGATATTTAGAACAGACGACATAATAAAATGAAAGTATTAATCTTTGCCAAAATGAACTCAAAAAGGCAGTAAGAAAGATGATCGTAAGCAAAGATAATCCCAATCGTATTTGAAATTCACAAATGGTTCTCACGATAGGATGAAACAAAAGAAAGAAGTGAAATTGTCTTTACGATTCCTCAGATGCTTAAAGGTTGGAAACGGACATACGATTGTACGAAAAAAGGAGAACTCGTACCAAAGGAAAAATGCAATGGTGATTACGATTGTATACTATTGAAAGCTCCTACTACTGCTATTGTTGATGACATGAGAGCCATGCACAAAAATAGAAAGATCTCTTAAATTAGAAGACAACTTTTCCACGGATCTAAGATTATTGGAGAAAGAATCCTGAAGATCTCCGCTTCTGAAAATAAGGAGAAAAGTCCTGTGCACATCTACCATCTAAAGTAAGGAAGAACTAGGATTAGAATTTTTGTTATTTTAGGAATCTTTTGTCTTAGTAGTTTACTTTTGTTAGAAATCGAATAATGTAAACCGACCCCTTGTAAGCTATAAATAAGAGGGCCTGGTACCTTGAAATCTTTATCGAAGGAACTCTTACCATCAATTGATGACTGAGGTTTGGTTCTCTTTCGACCAAAGTAGAGTAAAGTAGTTTAGATATCCAAGGTTTCTCGAGAGTAATTGACGCCTATGATTAGGAGCTGGAAGATTAGAGTAGAGTATCTCTAGTTTCTTAGGAGCAATTGATGCTTGTGCTTGAGAGATGAAGGATCTTTTTATTTGCTTTCCAGTTTAGATTTATTTGCTTTGTTAATATCTAAGAGTTCTTTATTTTAAATGACGACTAAGATTGAGAATTTGCAGATTAGTGTAACGGTTTTTATATTTCATAATCAATTTTCTAATGTTTGATTGACGCCCAAATTTCTAGAAGATTGATGATTAGTATAAATCTATATTGAGGATTTCTAGTTTTTGATTGATGCCCAAATTCTAGTGATTTGAGATATAGTGTAACAGTATTTTAATTTTGTTAACATCCAAGAACTAAAGGATTGTGATTGACGACCCTAATCTAAAAGTAGGAGGATTTAGATTTATTTTCATGCATAGTAGTTTAGTAAAAACAACCATTTTTTATTCTTTAAAAATAAATAAAGTTTTTAGAATCTCAACCTTCCTCGTGGGAACGATCCTTTACTAGTGCTATATTTTCCATTATGCTCTTGCAATAGGTTAAGATTGAGTACACTTTTAAGTGCGTACCAAATTTTTGGCGCCGTTGCCGGGGAAGCGACAGAAGTCTAAAAAAAGTTATTTGTCTTTCAAAATTTCTTTTCTATTTTTCTTTTCTTTAATCGCTTCTTTACCTTTTGCAGGTTTTATTTCGGAGGAGCGAATTAAAGATTTCAACACTTCTTCTGACAATAGAAGCTAGAGGCTCAGAATTGTTTTCTCCCCCTGTGTTCTAAAAAAAAATCATATAAAGATAAAAGCACCTAAATAATTTTACTAGTGTATGCATCACACTCGATATAAGAGTTTAGACTTCTTCGAGTGTGACCCAAAAACTAAAAGGACTCTGTAGACACCCAAATTTGGCCCAGGGCCCAATCGAAACACCTTTTGAGAGAGGTGCAATTTTGAGCTTTGATAGCATATATGGAACTCTTAGGAATCACCCAAAACCTTTAAGAATCACCCTATATCCCTTAGGAACCTACCTCGAACCTTTAGAAACCAATCCCGACCCTTAGAACCCCTTCCAAACCCCAAACCTAACCTTCTCGGATAACGAATGAGGAGGGGTGCACCGGAACTGGTTAGAGCCCTCTACTGCAATTAAGTCTCATATCATTAAAGAGTAGAGGTCATCCGCTTTCTGACAGTCTAAGAATCGCCCCAATCGGAGGTATACATCAAAAGATATGGCAAACCGAACCCCGGAGGGCAGAAATGTAATTTCATGTGGCCCCTAGGGATTTGGCGCAACTAATAGTTGCGCCAGGCCATTTTCTCCCTAGAAATGGCTTAGCACAACTAATAGTTGAGCCAATTATAATTTTGCCTGGCGCAACTAATAGTTGTGTCAATTTTAAAGGTGGGCCCCACCCTCACGAGCTAACTTCATGTGCCCTGAATTTCGTGTTTGGGGTTTGAATGGTTGACCACCTTGATCTGTGGGGTGTGTTTTGATAGTTCTATTGCACCCATTCACTACCTATTTGTAACCCATCAAGTGGCTTAAGGTCTCACCCCATCATCCACCATTGGAGGACCTTCTCACACATTTCAAGGCTCCAAAAATCCTAGGAATCCTTAGATATGAGATTACCTAATTGCTAAACCCAATTAGCATCTATGTGGCCTCCTAATCCACCCATTTCCTATAAATAGAGCGCCCCACCCCTTGATTTAAGGGTTGAGAATTTAGGCTTAAGAGAGAAAGAGCTTGAAGTGAGAAGAACTTTCTTCCTTTGGTGCACACCTCCCATACAAAAACCAGAATTCAAAAACCTCTTCCCACCCTTGCCTTTCATGGAAAGCCCCTCGGTTAGGTATGTATGATCCCCTAGCCTCTCTTCTCTACCTCTTAGCTTCAAGTCTTAGAAGTTAGAACCCTATTTCATACCATACAAAACCTTCAAAAGCTCATCAAAGTAAGCCACGCAAGGCTCTTCTACGGTGCTATAAGGGCCCGAGAGCTCCGACTCTCCCCTTTCTTCTCCTCTCTTTTTTTTGGCATTCCCTACCCTCTCATTTGTGTCGTTACGCCGCCAAATTTTCGGTAGGAACGGAGGGGCACAAATAGGATTGGAGGCCCATTTGGGTAAGAGGAAGCTATATTCCTTTCTTTTACTTCATTTTATTTTTGGCCATTAGTAGAGATCGCGTTAAGCGGGTTGATTGGATGCCTAACACCTTCCCGATCGATAACTGAAGCCCCTACCTAAGAGCCTTTGGTGTGGACCGAATTCAAAGTCATATTTTTAGCACTTCGGTGTTCATAAAAATAAACTAGGTATCCCAGGACATCGAAAGCTCCAGGTGGCGACTCTATATTTTTGTTAGGGAGCGCATTGCGATGACGAGACCGTCACGGATCCCATGGTTGCACAGACTCCCTTGCGTAACTTAGCTTCTAGCCGATCTTCTGAAAGAGAATCTCGAACAATGGCTAATGAACGTCCGATTCAAGCACATTTCAGCCCAGTTAGTTTGTCCGTGCCCTCCTGTATAGTTATACTGAAAGTTGTGTCTGGTCAAAATTACCAGATCAAGCTCAATACAATTCAAGCTTTACCTTCTTCCCACGGCTTGATCGAGGGGATCCCTATTAACATCTAAGGGATTTTATAGAATTGTACACCATGCTACAATTTTCGGCAACTAATGATGAGGCCATGACTTGATTTTATATATATGAATATTATTAAGTCTTAACCTATTGCAAGTGCACCATGCTACAATTATCTATAATGGCCGTGACTTGTTTTTATAGAATTGTACACCATGCTACAATTACCTATAAAGGATCGTTCGCACATAGATCGGTTTAATAAATATTAAATTTTTCTGAAAACTTATACTTATCTTTTAAGGTCCTAAACTACTAGAGAAATATGAATAAAGAATTTGTTTATTAATCAAACATGTATAAAATAAATCCTAATCTTCTAACTTCAGATTATGGTCATCAATCACAATCTTTTGCTATAAAATATTTATAAAATTAAATAATACCGATACACTATATCTCAAGTATCCTAGTGTTTGTCGTCAATCAAAACTAGAATCCTATCAATACAGATTTAATCTAATCAATAACTTCCTAAAACTTGTGCGTCAATCAAATTCTAGAAAACTAAAGATGAAAAAGTAAAAACCGTTACACTAATCTGCAAACTTCAACCTGAATCATCAATTCAAATTAAAATTTGAAAATGTTTACAAAGTAGGAAATAAAAGAAAATAAAATTTAAATTAACAAGCAAAATAAATATATCATTCACCCCTCAGCCGTAGTCATCAATTACTTCTGAGAAACTATAGATATTTACACTAATCTTCGGTACCCAATTGCAGTCGTCAATTGCTCTTGAGAAACCTCTGATATCTAATCTATAATGCTATAAAAATCTACTCTAAATTGATCAAAGGAAAACCCAACCTCAGTCATCAATTGATGCTGAGAATTTCTTCGATGATTTATTCCTACACCGGGCTCTCTTATTTATATATCATAAGGAGTCGATTTACAAGACTTATAATTCTAATAAAAGAAATTAAACTATCCTAATATAACTCTTATTCTAATTTTATTCTTCCTTACTTTCTTTAGTTGATGTGCTTTTGGATTTCTTTCTTTTTATTTAGCAACAGAGTCTTTTAAGGATTCTTCTTCATCAATCTCTCAGATCCGTTTTTAGCCACACTTCTAATTCAAGAGTTCTTCTAATTTAGTTTATGGCAGTATTCATTCTCACGTGATTAACAATAATAACAACAACAGGAAAGCTCTACAATCATAATCGCAAATCCCAATTATTCTCTTTTCTTCTTTTTGTTAGAAAATCGTAAATCACGATTTTCTATCTTTTACAACTTTCTCTCTGTTTGGACGATTCTTTGAATTACAATTCATCGCTTTTCCTCTATATCATACCCTAGCTTTGAAGAATCGTAAATTATGATTTTCTATAATTTAGTAGTAACAACGCTCAATCGTCTTTTTATTACTCTTTTTGAGTTTATTTTGACAAAGATTAACACTTTGGCTCTCTTTTACATATTATCTTTAATATTTGTACATCATCAACTTATTAGTAACAAACTAACTCCTAGCATCACTAAGTTGAGGGTGATAAAATTAGAAATTATTAGACTGATCACACCTCCAAACTTACGTTTTGCTAGTCCCTAGCAAACAAGGAAATATAAACTAAGAACTTAAATTAAATGTCACTTTCGTAAGGAGCACAATTGATTTTGCAGATGCAACAAACCTTTAAACCCCTAGGTGATCCCTAGTGGAGGAGTTGTAGTCTCCTGAAGGTTTTCAGTGAAGTTACCTACAACCTTCAAATATTTTTGATTTTTCAAATTATTTTTCAAAAATTAAAATTTAAAAGAAAACAAAAGTTAAGAATCTAAACTAATTTAATACACTAATTAAATGAACTAAATTACTCAAGTAGAAAAATTGTCAATACATAATTTGTTACAATTTGCTAAAATTACCAGTCTTTTATTCTTACTTTCCATTATAACAGCTATCTTTGATTAGAACTCCAACAATTTCAATTCATCATAAGCATAGAGTGTATATACATTAGTGAACAGTTTATTCTTCATAAATTTTTTTAAATCGCAGATTTAGAAAATATTTTTATTTAAAAACTCACTATTGACATACTCTAAGAAAGATATCGAAAATTTTGGGTTCTCACAGTATATTTTTCAGAAAAATTCAAAGATAATTGTAAAAAAAAAAAATTAATGAATCTCAGGGAAAGGATAATCTATTCTATTCTTATGATTCCTTGTATAATCCATAATATCTGTTATCCATATCTCCACTAGGCTTATGCTTTTGCAAATCATAAATTATAAAGGTCTTTTCTTCAGTTTATAATGGGGTTTTTGGTTTCAGAGAGTATCAAAGAAAGGTATAAAAGGATTTAAAGTTTTTCTGAGAAATTAGCTCTTCTTCTTCCTATCTTCTTCTTACTTCTTTATTCTACTTTAGTAAGTATCCATGATTGGATAACTCCTTCCCATTTATCTTTATTCTTCAATAAATCCTAGTCTGCAGCTATAAAATCTTATTTTACGATTTTTCTTCTTTTGAAAGCTTATTTGCTAAATCATAATTTTCTTTTTCAAAATCATTTATTTACGATTTTTCTTTCTTTTCCCATATTCTCTTTTCTTTTTATTTCTTCAACTGCACCTATTTTTGCATCCCCTTTATCTGCTCTATTTTTACTCCTTTCACTTTTTCTTCCCTTCTTTTACATTCTAAATTCTCATAAATTATAAGGGTTAAAGGTAGAAAGCTTTAGGTAGTATATGTGGTTAAAGGTTTATCAGATTTTCGTACAAAAAAGTTTGGTTTACACTTTTCATATGGGTTCAAAGGATAAATTTTTTTAGGATTTGGATTTTTTACTCTGATTTCAATAAAAGATGACCTTAAATCATCTTTACGATTTACTAATAGATGCCTTATTGCTTTGATATTTCTAATAGATAGATTTAGACAAAAAATCAGTTCATCATATTCATAGAATATTTGATTCTAAATTCAACAATCTGAGATTTCATAGTAGTATGAAAGTTCAAAGAATTTAAACTTGAATAGAAATAGTGTCTCTATGAATAAAAGAGGAAATATGGCTCAAATCTCACTGGTTTATAATCTTGAAACTATAGTCTAAATTTTTACAGTTTAGATTAATCTATTGTTTCAAATATTCATTTTAATACAGTGTTCAACGGGCTAAGCATGAATTATATTGTTCTATATTCTAATTTATAACTTCTATTATAATAAATCATAAGTTTTCAAGATTTATAATTTTTTCTATCATACTTCCTATGTACTGAACAACTTAAAAAGATTCGAAAAAGAAAAAAAAAATAAGTTTTTTTTTTTTTTTGTACAAAAATAAACTGCTATGTTTTACTAATATATTACTTATACTAAATAAACTACTATTATATACAGAAATTGTGTATCCCCCCAAAACTTAAATCAGACAATGCCCTTATTAGCACAAAAGTAGGGGATACAAAAAAAAATATTCGCTAGATTGTATTGATACACTGATTATTTACTGAAAAAACATATGTTACCCGAGATATACTCTCCTCCAAACTTGATAGAAAATATCTGCTGCTTATTCTCAGAGTATCAATAACAAAAATGTTACAAATGTTAGTAACCATCACACTGCTAGTAAAAAAATTGAAAGTTAGTCAAAAAGAAAATTTCATATATTACTGAATATTTACAAGGAACAGAAAAATAAAAACTACTATATATAAAAAAAACTAATTACATCAAAAAAATAATCCTAGGAAAAATCTAATGGGTTCATACTTCTGAGGTTTATAATGTTCTGTAATATTTTTACACACTTGTAGATGTAGAATATGATACAAGAGTAGAAGCAGTGGGTTCATCTCCCCCATCTGACATATCAGCAGTAGAATAATCATCTTTATCTTTTTCTGCAGGTGAATCCTTATCTGCTGACCTTTTTGTCTCATCTATTTTCCCTTTTCTATAATCATTGCACAAGAATTTCCTTCTAGGCACTGTTTCTCTTTATCAATCTTTTTTTTAGATTTGAGATCCGCAGTTAGCTTCTTAATTACGACATATTTTAGTTGAATCTCTGTTCTCAATTTCTCTGCCTTAGCTTTTTCCGCTACTAATTCGGCAAAGTACTTCTTTATTTATGAATCAATTATTTTTTACTGTCTATCATTGACTGAGCTTAAAGACTCTATCTTCTTATAGTTGCTTTATATTCCCTTCAACTTTTGTCAATAAGTGATTCTTCTCCCTTAGCTCTTAATTGAGTGTTTTCTGGTAGTCTTTAAGGGCTTTTTCTCTAATAGTTTCTGCATCATCGGGGACTACCATTAAACTTCTAGATTGGTTAAGTACAGCTGCCATGTTTTCTTCATTCGCTTTTCTTTCTTCCTCCCAAGCTTGCTATTTTTCACTCATGATTTTATTCTTTGTTTGCAGCTGAGCAATCTGTGATTGAAGGGTTGAAGTGCCATCTCGGACTCGCTTTTCTGTTTTTGCAGCCCATCTCGTACCTTGATCTTGTACAGCTTTCCGTCGCAAGTTATCCATTATTTTTGCTCGCTCTTTAGCTATCAACGTAGTATCCAAGACTCTCTTCTTTAAACTTTCAAAGTCCTCCATCTACTTTCTTACAATTAATGGTAGTTATATCAAAGGTGGGGCATTCGTAGAGATCCATTGTTCTATTTTTCTCACCCTTCCGTCTACTTTTGATAATGGCCATAGATTAGATTCATGTGTCAGTTGCCATTGCTCCATTGTCTTTAATCTCCTTTCTAACTCGTGAATTGATGTACTGGAGGATCCTCAGGGGGTTGACTGGAGGATCCTCAGGGGATGCTTCCTCTTCATTTAATAAATCTGTAAAGCTCTCTCTTGGTAACTCGGAGCTTTGTCCTTCTTCAGCAACTTGAACAATAGGCTTTGTATTGGCAGCGATTGTGGGCTGAACAATAGGCTCTACTGGGATAGGAATATGGCTGGAAGTAGCCGTTCCAGTAGTCTGTTGAACAATTATGGAAGGAATTTCTTGGTTTATCTCAACATTTGGACTCTCGGGGGCTACTTAAGTAGTAACTAGCAATGTGTCTGCCTCTATTGAATGGGGCATAGCAAGCCCTACTAGTGAGTCCAAAGCAAGGTCGTACAGGCTGGCTTGGTCTACAACTGGGACTCTTAACTCGGCTATTATTTTTTATACCGGAGAGCTAATCTCTGCTCTCTCATTAGGTGGAGTACTCACACCTCCTTGCATAACTACTTCTTCTGGGGCCACAATTTCTGCTGGTTGTTTTATGGCAGCTTCTTGTTGGTCCTCACGAATTTTTGGGACTTGTGGTACATAGGGGGTACTTTTGGTGCGAGGAGCTAATGAGATTTTCTTCTTATTTTTAGCACCTAAAGTTTTCCTATAGGCTAGAACTGTTAAGCCTTCCTTTGGTCTTGGTAATGCTTTTTCCTTGGGGTCTATACTATACCCCACATTCTTCAGCATATTCGTTATAAGGCCTCCAAGTGGCAGGGTCAACTTTTTCGTTTGGTATTTTCTTGGTTTAGTTTTTCCCTCATGGTACTGATTATCTCAAAAAGATAAGAGGGCACATTGAACCAATAGTGATTTGCTATTAAGTACAATGACTTGGCAAATAGTACCCTTCTCTGTGTTCCATGACCCATTGGGTGAATAGTCTTATGAATGAGTACATCAAAAAAGTGGAGTGATAAACTCCTTACTTCTAGGTCCTTTCTAAGGAAAAATGACCTGCCCCGTGGAGCTATTTGTAATAATTCTGTTACCATTTGGATGAAATTAGGGAGGATATCTGATGGCATCCTCAAAAGGTTGGCCTCTGAGTTATCTTGTGACAATTGTGGTATCTCTAAGGATGCATGCATCACCCTGGAGACCATTTCCTTTGTAATCTCAATCGGAAGTCCATCAATACTGGTGGAGAGAATTTGGGATAGTCCCTGGCTGCTTTTGAATAAATTTGTATAAAATAACCTCACCAATGTAGGATAGACGGGTGTGACTCATGGCTCTAAGAAATAAGTCAGCCTGACATCCTTAAAATATTTAATGGCTTCTCCCCCCATTTCCAACTTTTCTAAAGACTCATTGTCAACTGCAATTTCAGCTCCCATAGTATGATGTTTCATTGAAGTAGGGGGTTTATCTGCTGGCGTAGCAAAGGACGCTAGTTTTTTACCTTTATCTAATTTGGGACCCTTTTTGGAGACAGACACAGGTTCTATTTTAGTTGTGGCTTTAGGGGTTTCTCTGATAACTACCCTGGAAGATTTGAGCTTCTACTCTACTTTTGATTTGGCCTTAAGGGCAACAGATCGTGGGATACGGTGAATGATTGGGGTGTTATCAAAATTATTACCTTCTTCTTCTTCCACTTCTTCCCTTTGTCATTTGGCCATTTTGTTCGTCATGCTTCCACTTTCTTTTCTACAAAAATTTAAAATAACACCATTAATTAAACTTAAATTCCATGTATTGAAAATATCTCTTGTAGAAATCCTTCCACTTTACAATTAAATTTGTCACCTTACCTCCTAAAAGATTGAAACTCTAATTTATAATTGTATAATAGAATGCACATAGGGTTCTCCAAAATAAAACAGAGGAAGTAAGGGGTTTTTAGGAAAATAAATGGTTAGGTTGGGTGGAAAAACGGTAAAGAATTCAGATGTTTTGAAAAGAGGGAAGGTAGGAGGAGAAAACTGGAAGGTTTTGAAAATGGGACCGACATATCATTTTTTACAAATATGTAGGTTCTCCTTTTAGTGATGATTGGCTGAGCCAGTTATCTCATGAGTTTTAACCTAGAATTGTAAGTTGATTCTAGCCTTTAGTGAATAAGAATCGCAATCGCTGCGCTTCTGAAAAACACAATAGCGATCAATCGTAAATCCAAACGATTGTTTGTTGTATTATACAGTAGGTATGAATTACGATCTATCATTTTCCAATGATTTAGGTCGTAATATAATAACTAAACTAAGAACTGAAAAGGAAAAAGAAATAGTGTACATAATTTATAATTGGTGCTACAGATGAGTTGGTAGCTCGACAATCAAAGAGGTTCTTATTTTTAATTTTGGGGAGGCGATGTCTCCCCCAGGAATGCTTGTCCTCTAAGATTATTTACTGGTTGCGCAGGCAATTGACCACTCTCCCTTTTGTCCACTTGCGAAGCTAGCTAGTCTATCTGACTTTCCAGCTTCGAAATGGACTGCGTATGTGAATTAAGTACTTGGGAGAATTGATCAAGCTGGTGTAAGTCCTTCGAATACTGATGCGATTGTTGTTGTAAATCCTGAAGGATTTGAACAACCGTAGCATCAGGTACATTGCTCTGTGGTCCATATTGGGGTTGCGTGGCTGACAATTGAGGTTTTTGCTAAAAAATTTGAGTCTGGGGAAATCGGGGCTGTAAAGCTGTTGGTGCTAGCAGTGCTACTCTTGTGGAACCATAATTAAATCCAGGGTGGTTCCTCCATGACGGGTTATAGGTGTTCCTGTAATCTCCTCTCTAAAAATCCGTTACTTGTTCATTTTCTATTACCTCCTGATATGGTGGCGCAACTGAGTTTTCAATAAAATTATGAGTCTGGCTATTAGAATAGCCTGCTACAGAATTGTCCAGAGTGCTAGGTTGGACTGCCATTAATGTCGCGATTTAATGTTCCAGAGCCAAAATTTTCGCACTCATGTCCTCCTTCTTCTTTACTTTATCTTTGGGGATATTGTAAAGTCCACCCCTCATGAGCGGGGTGTAGTGAGTAACATCAGGATTAGATCTAAGTAGAGCCTATTTCTGTTTTGAGTTATTGGCCAGTTTATCGAATAAATTCCAAGACTGCTGGCAATTTTGAGCCATAAATGCTCCTCCACTTACGACATCGACTGTAGACTGATTGGTCCCAATCAACCCTTGGTAGAAGCTTTGCACTATCGACCAATTTGATACCTCATGATGAGGACACATCCGTAACAGATCCTTCATCCGTTCCCAGCTCTCATGAAATAATTCTCCCAGTTTTTGTCTGAAGTCTTGAATTGCCTGGCGAATTTGGTTAATTTTATCAATTGGTAAGTACTTGCCCAAGAACTTGGACTGTAATTCCTCCCAGGTGGTAATACTTCTGGTAGGTAACGAAATTAACCATGACTTCACCCTATCCTTGAGAGAGAATGGATATAGGCATAGTTTTATGACCTCTTTATTGGTAGTCGATGTTTGCAACACTGTGCAAAGCTCTATGAAGTCCATTAGATGTTGGTGGGGATCTTCTCGATCAAACCCATGAAAGGTTGGTATAGATTGAAGTGTATGGAGCTTGATTTCATAATTTTGACCTGCAGACACCTCCAATATAACAATACAAGAGGGATCCATCAAAGCTATGGGGCTGAAATGTGCCTAGATGGACTTTTGTCAGCCATTATTAAGGATTCTCTTGTAGAAATTCTGTTTGCTGCCAAATTACGTTGGAGAGTCCTTTTAATTTCTGGATCACACTCGAAGAAATCTAAACTTCGAGATCGGGTGTGATGAAGAAAAGAAAAATTTATTTTTGATCTTTTTAAATTTATTAAATTTTTATTCTAGAAAGCAGGGAGAGAGAACAAATCTAAGCCTCTGGCTTCTCTAATCAGGGAAAGCCAAGACTCTGAGTTGTCGCTCTGAATAAACCTACGAAAGATTTAAGAAGTTATCAAAGAAAATTAAAAATATAAAGAAATAAAAAAAGAGAAAGATAAATACTAGTTTTCTTGAATTAATATATTAATCTGCAATCCTCGACAACGGCGCTAAAAACTTGACTTGATTTTATATATGTGAACCTTATTAAGTCTTAACCTATTACAAGTGTACAATGGAAATTATAGTACTAGCAAAGGATTGTTCCCACAGAGATCAGTTTAATAAATATTAATTCAATTTTTCTGAAAACTTATACTTATTTTTTAAGGTCCTAAACTACTGGAGAAATATGAATAAAGAATTTGTTTATTAATCTCAATTGCATAAAATAAACCCTAATCTTCTAACTTCAGATTATGGTCGTTAATCACAATCTTCTGCTATCAGATCTTTACAAAATTATACAATACCATTACACTATATCTCAAGTATCTTAGTGTTGGTCGTCAATCAAAACTAGAATCCTATTAATACAAATTTAATCTAATCAACAACTTCCTAAAACTTGGCGCCAATCAAATTCTAGAAAACTAAAGATGAAAAAGTAAAAATCGTTACACTAATTTGTAAACTTCAACTTGAGTCGGCAATTTAAATTAAAATCTGAATATGTTTACAAAGCAAGAAATAAAAGAACATAAATTCTAAACTAAAAAGCAATATAAATATATCCTTCACCCCTCAGCCACAGTCGTCAATTGCTTCTGAGAAACTACAGATATCTACACTAATCTTCAGTACCCAATAGCAGTAGTCAATTGCTCTTGAGAAGCATCTGATATCTAATCTATAAAGTAACAAAAATCTACTCTAAATTGATCAATAGAAAACCAAACCTCAGTCATCAATTGATGCTGAAAATTTCTTCGATGATTTATTCCTACACCGGGCTCTCTTATTTATAGAACATAAGGAGTCGGTTTATAAAACTTCTAATTCTAATAAAAGAAATTAAACTATCCTAATATAACTTTAATTCTAATTTTATTCTTCCTTGCTTTCTTTAGTTGATGCGCTTCTGGATTTCTTTCTTTTTATTCAGCAGCAGTGTCCTTTCAGGAATCTTCTTCATCAATCTCTCAGATCCGTTCTTAGCGACACTTCTAATTCAAGAGTTCTTCTAATTCAGGTCATGACAGTGTTCATTCTCACATGATCAACAGTAATAACAGCAATAGGAAAGCTCTACAATCATAATCACAAGTCACAATTATTCGCTTTTCTTCTTTTTCTAAGAAAATCATAAATCACAATTTTCAATCTTTTATATCTTTCTCTCTGTTTGGACAATTCTCTGAATTACGATTCATCGCTTTTCCTCTATATCATACTCTAGCTCTGAAGAATCGTAAATTAAGATTTTCTATAATTCATTAGTAACAACGCTCAATCATTTGTAAAATCGTGAAACACGATTTTCCTTCTTCAGTAGGCGGTGAATTATCTTTTTACGCTTAATCGTCTTTTTACTATTCTTTTTGAGTTCATTTTGAGAAAGATTAATACTTTGGCTTTCTTTTACTGATTATCTTTAATATCTGTACATCATCAACTTATTAGTAACAAACTAAGTCCTAGCATCACTAAGTTAAGGGTGATAAAATGGTATATTATGAGACAGATTAGCCCATTAAATTAGGGCTGTTTCCCTTCTCTCTCCAAGACAGAGTGAAAGTGTGGCTAATTTTGTTGCCTGCTAGAAGTATTACAACTTGGGATGGATGTTAATCTCTAAAAAGTACCACTTTTCACCCCTTAACCTAGCCTTTAATAGACCTCTGAACTGGTTAATACTAGTTTTTAAGTGTGTTTGTATAGATAACCGAAAAATATAGCTCAATACTGCAATCCATCTTTTTTAAGCCAAAAAGAATGAATTTTGAGCTAAGTTGTGGAGCTGATTGCTTTACAGTGAAGGCACCATGGTGGTTCACACCATTGGGGTAATTTAGCATGCTTTGGTACCTTTGGAGACCTGCTGAGAGAGAGAGATGAAGCCCAAGCTTTGTAGAATGCTGCTGTAGTAGAGTTAAATGGAATGACTGTTGAGCATGTTGTTGCTGTAATAAACTATACAAAGAGCACACCACACTCAGTAAATCAGCAACTACAGCAGTATATATGAGCAGCAGTCCATCACTTTAAGTGGAGCACAATAGCTAACTTTATTTCATGTATGCAAGTATATCTACTAGATTCAAATAGCAGCTGAAGAGTGAAGCCATGTCAAGCTACACATCAAGCAGTTCGCTGAAACTATTAAGCATCAGGGGTAGTTCATTGATGCAACCCAAGCAGACCTAGCAGCTGCACTTGCTGATATGGCAATCAAAGCATGCACCTAAAAGTTGCAGCAAGGCCATCCATTTGAGTTACAGCCCCATCATCCCAAGCAGCTGCTATTGTAACTTTCAAGCACTTCAGTGCTGCTATACCACACACTCAAGGGCACACACCTACTATTGTAGTGCTGAGGAGACTAAGGTGTGGAGCTGCAGGTTGAAGACTCAAGCCCCACAAATTGAAAGTTGAAGCAAGCTGTTGTGCAGCAGCTCATAAATGAAAGCTCACAAGTGAACTCGAGTAATTCTTGAACCCGTTGAGTCCTGCTGGTGTGTGAAGTGAACTTGTCGAGTAGTGCAGCAACCTTCATTTGAACTTGTTGAGCCACTCAACTACAACCATTAAAGCACTCGTGAGGATCTTGAGTGGTTCACTTGAACCTGTCGAGCACTGTGAGGTGCTGCATTAAAGCACTCGAGAGGATCTAGTGTGGTTCCCTTAAACTTGGCGAGCAACTTAAAGCTGCTTATTTATTCTACTCGAGTAGATCCTGCATGGTTCCATTGAACCCGTCGAGCTGTGCAGCATCTTATTGAGCTCCTTAAATGACTTGCATTTGAACCTAGCGAGAACCTCACGAGATCCTCAAGAGTTGAAATTTTGAAGCTGCGAACCTAGCGAGAACCTAGTGAGGTGAAATTCTGAAGCTCTATCCTCACGAGGCACAAGTTCTAGCTGCTATTTTCAAACTCCAAGGATATTTTAGAGAATTTACAGTAGTTTGGCCACACACCCCGAGGTGTTGAGTTGTTTCCCACTTCTCGAGGCAACACTTGGCCATAAATAGGCCACGACAGCAGCTCCAAACATTCTTATTTCTAATTGGCTACAAGCATGAAATGTTGTTATGGATTGTCTATATATAGTAATTTTTTGTCGTGTAAAAACATCCAGAATAGCTGGATCACTTTTAGGGTTTTATATTTTTAGGGATTAGTTTCCCTTTTTATTTTCTTCTGTTCTTCTTCCTTAGCACAGCAGCGATGCTGGGCTAAACTCTTTGGATAACAGCTAGGTTTATTTCAGCTTTATAATCTAGTTTTGTATAAGCACATTAAGTTGTTTTTGGGAGCTTTTGCACAGACTATTTCCTTGAGGGCAATCAATGTAAGTTCTATTTTATTCAATGAAATGCCATTTTTATAGCTTAATTTGCTTAATTAAATCAGTATTTCTTTATGTTTTTTTTCACATAGATTTTTATAGGTTTGATTCATCCATGGTTGCTTGAGCTTGTAGCCATGCAACCATGGTGGCAGCAACAGTTTTCATGTTCCATCTTCAACCTCAGTGATTAGGATAACCTTTGAGATAGCCTGTGACCATTCAAGTTGGCAGGGTATAGCCCTAGGGCTGGTCTGAATCATAAGGCTGAGTTGGATTCTTCTTCTTGACACTTGAGCTTGTAGCCAAGTGAGAGATAGCTGCAAACCCAACATCTCTATTTTACAATCCCATCATCAGTAAATAGACATGAGATTTTGTAGAGATTGTAGACTTGTGAGCTGGTTCATTGCAGGCTTTTTGTAGCAATGAATAGTTGAGTCCAAGTCCCCATTCAGCCTGAGATTTCTTATGGTTTCCTCCTGATTTTCAAGGATTGTTTGCTCCTATGGTTGCTTGAGCTTGTAGCCTTGCAACCATAGTGTCTGCAATGGGTTTCCTATTCTAATTTAACCTTTTGATTGGATGAAGTCCGTGGGGTAGTCTATGACCATTTAAGTGGACAGATTACAACCCTAAGATCAGTTCATACCTTTGGGTTAGGTTAGATTCTTCTACCTTGAACATGTGCTTGTAGGCATCTGAAGGACTGCTATAGATTCATTTCTAACATTGAGTGGCAATGTTGATTTATCCATAGCTGTCTATTTCTCCCTATTTTTACTTTATTTTCTCACACCATCATTATTCTTCTTCCTCTTTCTTTAGCTGTAGTTTATTCCTATTTTTAGTTTTATTTTAGTTGTGACACCTAAGCACCTTCTCTTTACCTTGCTTTCTAGCTTAGGTTTAGAGTTGCCAGGTCTATAGCAAGATCTAGAGTTTACTATACAACCCTTGAGGTTTCAGATCATCACTCTCCGTGGGACAAACTCTTACTTATTAAAACTTGCTACAACAGGTCTTGGATTCTTGCAGGACTGTGTGTTTGGTTTTGTGCTTGTGTTCATCCATTTTTTATTTCATTTTGTTTTGGTTTTTCTATCATTTAATGTAATTCTTTATCATTAGTTTTATAATAAAAAGCACATTAAACCAATACCAACAACGGATTATAGCCCAAGTTTTTGAACCAGTACTTTCCAATTGGAGGAACTAATAAGATTTTTCAGGTAATTCAAGACTTCAGACAATTGTCGGGGGAATTGTTTCATGAGAGTTAGGAATGTATGAAGGACTTATTGACGAAATGTCCTCATCAGGATGTGCCAAATTGGTCTATTGTGCAAATTTTTTACCAAGCGTTGACTGAGACCAACCAGTCTATGGTTGATGCCGTGAGTGGAGGAGCCTTCATGGCTCAGAATGGACAGCAGTCCTGGAATTTGTTTCAGAAACTGACCGATAACTCAATGCAAAACAGGCTTTGCTCAGATTTGATCTGGATGTAATTTGTCACACCCCGCTTGGGAGGGTGGTCTCTACGCTGTCAACAAAGACAAAGTAAAGAAGGAGGATGACATTGATGCAAAGGTTGTAGCCCTTGAACAGAAAATAACCATATTAATGACTACCAAACCTAGCACTCTGGAAAGACCTGCAGTAGCCTGTGCAATTTTTCAGAGCCTATCCCATGCTATAGCCGAGTGCCTAGCTGCGCCATTATACTAGGAGGCGGTGGAAAAAGGGAAAGTAATAGCATTCCAGAGGGGAGATTATGGGTATACATATAACCCATCGTGGAAGGGCCACCCAGTCTTTAACTATGGTTCCATGAGTGGGGCACAACCAACACTAGTAGTTGTGTCGCCATGATTTCCCCCTGCCTAAGCTTTCCACCAATGACCACAAATGTCGACTGTGCAACCACAATTTGGACCACAAAGCAATGGACCTAATCCCACTATTATTCAAATCCGTTGGGAATTGCAACAACAATCGTATCAGCATTCAAAGGATTTATCCCAGCTTGCTCAATTCTCTCAAGTACTACACTCACATACCCAGTCCGTCATGAAGTTAGAAGGTCAGATTGGCAAGCTAGCTTCGCTGATGACTAAGAGAGAAAGTGGCCAACTACCGGCGCAACCAGTTAGCAAATTGAGAGTACAAGTATTCTCGAGGGAGACATCCGCCCCCCATATTCCAAATTGAAATCCTCAAGGACCCATCGAGCTACCGACTCATCCATAATAAACCTTTGTAATATATGTAAAAGTGTTTCTTTTCGGTAGGAATTTGGTTAAAGATGCAGTACGATCATAGTATAATGTGACCAATTGTAATGCATTCCTTAATAAATTCCATTGTGAGCAATCCTATGGATTTACGAGTGCTCGTACTTCTTGTAAATTCATCAGTGAAGTCATAGTGATTACGAGTTGATTGATAAGAGAGTTTGATATTGCGATAGCTGAAAAGGTAGAGTCGATCGACGACTCTAGGTTACATATACTTATGATGACCGGTTCAGCAGGTCATCACTGAAATTAGGGCCTACATATTCACGAGATGTGGCGTTGGTGCCATTTTCAAACTCTCGAGTATCTACCCTTTTCTCTCCTCCCTCCATTTTTCAAATTCCCTATAGACTTCCTAACCATTTTTTTCACCTACCGTGGGCTTGCCCTCTTCTCATTCATAACCCTACCCAAGATTAACTATCTTATTTTTTTTAAAAAAAAATTAGGGTTTCGAAAGGTGAAGATTCTGACTCTTAATCTGTTCTTCTCTTCTTAAATATTTCCGACTCGGCATAGGAATTTCTTGGGTTATTGATTAATGCTCCTTCACTTTTGCAGAAAAATAAGACATAATGTCGAAATCAAAGGATAGGAGGCCGAGGGATGAAGAAGAAGAGGAAGATAATATTTCTGATCACTCTCCACTTCCAAAGTATATTACACGGGCTATTGCAGGAGTCCCACCTAAAAAGGTATCAAAGTCTTCTGGGTAGTTATCAGAGATTTACCTGAAAAGAGAAGGGAGATTGAGACAGAAATGGTGTCTGCCCTTGAAAAAGGCATAGTTAGATAAAGTCAAGCAGTCGATATCCGTCGATAGAATATTGGATAAGCCCCCAACCTCAATGAAACACCATTTTGTGGGAGCTAAAGTTATGGTGTATATCGCTTTTTCGAAAAATGTGGAGATCAGTAAAGATGCCATTAAGTAATTCAAAGATTGAGGGTTTAATTATTTCCTAGAGCCTAGAACGACACCAATCTACCCTAGATTGGTAAAGTTGTTTTACAAAAGAATGGTTAATAGCAGCGAGGGTCCATCTCCAATGCTCTCCACAGTCGTTGATGGATTTTCAATTCAATTAACAAAGAAAATGATTGTTGGTGTTCTAAGTGCACAACTAGAGAGACCAGAATTGTCCCCGGGAAATCCGGAAGTCAATATGTTAAGAATCCCACCTCATACCCTTCTGAATTTTGTCCAAATGGCAACAGAACTACTAGGAGAACCCCCATGGGACAGGTCATATTTCTTGCGAAAGGATCTGGAGTCCTGAAGTTTATCAGTTCATTTCCTGGGCGTCTTCATCTACAAGACTATCCATCCCACCAGTCATGGAACACAGAGAAGAGCCTTGGTCATCTTAAAATGTGACCTTGCAAGTGCACAACATCGAATGTACTAGGGCAAGTACAAGGGTATCTAACCATAGGGATTTGTTACTCATCTCTTATTTAGTTTCTATTTAACGAAATATTTGTAACATTAGATTTCCTAAATTATTCTAAAATATATAAAAGAAATATACGCAGTTTTGGAAATAAGAAAGGAGAAGGCAAACTGAAATCTCTCTTGGATTTTAGATTTGTAAATAATAATAAGTCCTATTTCTTTTCTATCATGAATCCCAGGTACCCCTGCTCTTGGCTACAAGCTTAGTTCCTTCGTATATGAATTAGATAGATCTAATCGCAAGTTCGACAAACCTAATCGTCAAAGAACTATTGTACAAACCAACAAAACTACCCAACAAGGCCTAGTCCGTTAGTGAATATCCTATCTAGGTTAACTCGAATCCTTACAAGGCCACTGGAATTAAACTGAATAAGATTGCAGTGTTACCACTGCGTTCTCGATCTAGTTGGAACTTCAAACATGTAATCGTACCACTAAAGGAGTTAACAAATAGAAATAGAAACATAACTTTTAAAATACTTATCCATAATTTACAAGAGATCCAGCTCGATCCTTTAGGCACGCATCGATTCAGAGACCTTCATCATCACTGACTCAGGCTCTAATCGATGATTACATCCAATCTCCCTCTATTTCAGAACTACTCCTATCCCAAACTACGAAAACTTACGTCAGAGCTCTCTAGAAGATTTCCGGTGTGCGAGTCCCCTAAAACCTAACCCTAGCATTCGTATTTATAGATTTACAAGGCCTTAGAACATTGTGCACGGCAAGTTATCTCAATAGAACCTAAAAATCCTCCAAGGAAGATGAATTTAGAAAGAATCCATGCTGCTTTGGAGTTGTTCAGCCTGTTGAAAGAGAATCCTGTAGAAGATCTCGGAGCTAGAGGATATCCACAGCTAGAACAGCTGATTCTTCACTCAGAAACTCTGCTATGACCGGTTGAAGTGGGGCACCGACCGGTCGACGTTAGAATCCTTCTCCAGGTAGAAGATGCTCCACGAGGCTTTAACTTTGCTTAATTTCATGACTGGTCCAGCCAAGTGTGACCGGCCGAAATATTCCTTGAGATTTTCATCATTTAGCTTATTGCAGTTTTGATCGGTCGACTGAGTCCTGATCAGTATCTCTTCATATTTCTGAGGCCTTCAGAGTTTTGACCGATCAAAAATGGTACTTCGACCGGTCTATTTTAATTCATTTCTGTATCTCTGCGAATCTCCTCTTCCGCGCTATCCCTACTGGTCGAAAATCCCATTTTGACCGGTCCAAATGACCTTTGAGGGCATTCCTTCCAGCTATTTCTCCTTGGGTTGTTCCTGTTGCTTGGGTTTCTTCTGAACTTTGCTCTTTTAGCCCTTTTTACATTTAACCAGCTTTTACACCTGTTGCAACACAACACGAACTAAAAGTGCACATTTGTAGTTCAGTGAGGGTTAACAAGGTCGGGATTCGGAGATAATTTATACAACCTTTGAGTCCGATCGCACCCCCAAACCTCAGCTTTGCTAGTCCTCGAGCAAAGATAACTTTAAAACTTTAACCCAGAAGCAAATTATTCTAATAATATACAAACTACTCTAAGAAATTAAAAGCCTCTTTCGTACCGAGCATGATTGCAATTAGTGTATGCAACAAGCCTTTAAACCCCTAGGTGATCCCTAGTGGAGGAGTTGTGTCTTCTGAGGGTTTCCAGTGAAGACGCCCACAAACTTCCAAAATAGTTGTAAAACCATCAATAAGAGAATTTTCAAAATCGATTATCATATGTTATATACATTTTAAAAATCAAATCCTGTAATCATTTCAGCATGTAAATTTTAATTTTCAAATAACGATGCCGTAACAATCCTACTGTTATTTTTTTAAATGACCCAATGTTCCGATCTTTAGACCAATCTTCCATCCATGCCTAGATTGTCGTGTGTGCAAGTGCCAATACTTAAATCATTCTATTGCTGGATTAATCCAAACCGAGAATTGTAGGATCCCAAGTCTCGACTCAATCTTCACTTTAGGTATACACTCACAATAAAGTCACTCCGATGAATGGTTTATATTGTCGCTCACATGTGAGATGGAATTTCAACACAATTTAAAGGATCCCACATGATATAAGAAAGACAGTGCATCAAAGAATTTAAAAAGTAATCTTATAAAAAAAATGATGTTTGTATCTTAAGCATGTTATACCATGCACCATAGTCATTGAATCATCACCCTCCACAAGGCATTTATAACCCGAGATCGGATCAAAAAGGTCTCTTTCAGGGTTGTAATGGGGCTCAGGTGAAGGTTATGAAAGAAAGGGAATTTGAATTCAAATTTCTCTGAGAAACCGAAAAAAAATTTACACTTGATTCTCTCATTTTCATTCTCCCTTTTTCTCAAGCTTTCCAGAATTTTTCTTTTTCTCTGCTCAACTTTTCTCCTTCTTTTCATTCCTTCAATTTCTTTTCTTTGAATTTCACCTCAGATTTTTCATTAGTTTCACTTTTCTACCTTTTTTACATATATATTATTCTTTTCTTTTTCTTTTTCTCTCCCCTTTTATTTAATTATATTTCTGCCACATGCTCCTTGCAAGCATATTTTCCCACTCCTTTACACTTCCTCTCTTGCTCTCATCCCTCTTTCCTAATTTCTCCGAGATTGAAGGGTAAGGTTTTACATTTTTTGGCACTGGTATGGAGTGTGGATATTAGCTTACCAAGAAATTTTAATTGTAGGCAAAATTTTTCAATAAGACTCAAAGGGGGTGCAAAAAGGTCAATGAGTATAAGGTCTGACATTTAAGACACAAACGAGCCAATAGATGGCCTGTGATCATCTCCTTTCTCGGTGATAATGATGCCTATTTATTTCGAGTTCAAATACAATAAGTTCTAGCGCAATAGCATAAACAATGCAAAATTGACAAACCAAAGTAAAACATATGAGATTTAAAACATTTAAGCACTGATTCCAAAGATACTCCGAATTTATTTGACACTCATCAAGAACGGCGGAAATGTTCTAATGCTTACTTGGTTAGGTCAAATTTAGGATCCTAAAATTCCATATTTGAACTAATCCATAGATTTCTGGACCTAAGCATGGCAAAAAGGTGTAAAAAATTTCTAAGCAGGGAATTCAGACGAATCCTTAAATGTTCACATCGGGGTTAATTTTCCTAAACAGTCGAAGTTTTACCATGGCATTGGTATTGAAAAATTAAAATTACATGCATCTTCGATTACATTTTGAAAATTGGGCAGAATTACTTTTGATGGTTTTAAAACAAATAAGGTATGGAGGATGTATAAAACAGTGGTCAAGTATATGATGTAAGATAGTTAAGATCATGAACCACACATTCAGCACAAACACCCTCAAAACTAAGTGGGGCTATGTCCTCATTGCTCAATAGAATCAATAACTATACCCCAACAATAAGGCAATTCCAAAAAAATAAGTCAAGTCAGCCCATGCACCAAAAAAATTCCACTTATCGTCCTACGTGTTTGTGTGTAGACAAGGGGGCAGGAGGAGGAGGTAAAGCGACACTTTTCCCGTGACAGGAAAGAGGTATGCCACCCAAATCTGCATCATCGACGTCTAGAATAATAGGAGATAGTTTATTTTGTAAGTTATTCATATCTTTCTCCCATTGTCGACGTGCCTCCGCATGCTTGAGGACAGCCACTGCAAAAGAGCAGGCATCCTCCCTACGGTAATACTCTTCATATTTTAATTTAAGCTTTAACACCTTATTGTCCTCCCCCATTGTAAACCAATTCTTCCGAAGAGAAACTATCAAGGATCGATTGGCTGCCAAGGCCATGTTGGATCGGTGAATTTCTTCCTTAAGAGCATCGGTATACACACCCAATGCGTTGACAAAAGCAACATCAACAATGGCCCAGGACCAAGTAGGTTCTCCCTGAAAAGGTACAATGGCCCAAGTCGAGGGGTCGGTCATAACGAATTCAAGTGGATCCTCGTGGCTGTTCGCATCCATTTGTTTTGGGTCCCTTTCGAGTCCCAGAATAAGTGGCCCAATTGGTCCTTGTAGACTCTAGCAATTGTGGTTTGCAGAAAGTGATAGAATAATAATAGGAGAATATTTATGTGCACCTACAGGGATATATTGTTTGTAATAAGCAAATTTTAAATGGAAAATACTTGGGCTGTTGTGATCGCCAGCTATAGATATATATCGACGTTGCAACTCGTCACTGATCACGCGCTAATATGTTGCGGGGTGTGGGTTGAACTCCTTTATTGAACATCAGTCTGCCAACTTCACCAGCTGTGGGTTGCCTAAGATATAACGAGTTTGGTATTCTGCTCTTCATGGGTCTATCTAAAAAGGGGGTTGTGGCTCGCTATGCTAAGGAGGATCGACCCCGTTCTCGGGTACCCTCTAAAAGCTCTCTTGGGCAAATCAGTGAGGCAATGGCAATTTTGTATATATTGAGAAAGGTTAGGGACCTAATTTGCATAAGGGTGAGAATTCGGGTAGGGATTTTCTAAAGGATAGATCTAAGGCTAAGTGCTTCTCCCTTCGATACTCTTTCGAGAGTAAAGGCTAGTGGGCCAGTTCCACTAGCTTGATTTCCTGAGGTTTCTAGAGAAGAGTCTGCAATTCTATAAGTCTAGAGTGCAGCTCAACTCTTTTTGTGGCAAACCTCAGACAGAACCTTAAATTTTCTAAAACTAGTGAATTGATTGAGAATCGGTGTGTTTGGTTGTGGAAGGGGGGTCTTTTTATAGGTATATCAGTAATAACATGCCCTGGGGCCAGTGCGCAATTGGTGGATTGCGAGCTTGTCTCTAGGCATGTAATTGGATTGTGCACGTTGTCCAGTTTGCTTAATCCAACTTTGAATCAGTTGCTAACTCATGAATGATCGATTGATTGGCACAGTTAGGTATCCCAGTTCCATTATACTTGGAAATGATTACGCACCGGTGGGCCGACGTGTATTCTAATTAAGCGTGCTGATCAGGACACATAATTGGGAAATTTGGGCGGTCTTGGGATTTAGAGACCTGGTCTAACTCTGGACCAACTACGTGCACCTGGTGGTGCGTGTAATCGATTGCGTGCATATGTGTCTATGCATAATCGGGTTTTAGGGTGGTTCTAGGGAAGGAGTAACGGGGTCCAAGTTGGACCAATTGAGCTCATGTATCCATGTTGTAGACAACCAAATTCGGCCCAAGGTCCGATCAGCCCGCACTCTGAGAGAGATGTACTCCTGTGCTTCCGATGGCAGCCCGAAACCCTTAGGAATCGCCCTTAACCCTTAGAAACCTACCCAGACCTTTAGGAATCACCCTGAATCCTTTAGAACCATTCCCCCAACCATTAGAGATCACCCTTAAACCCTAGGATCCCTTCCCAGACCCAACTTGAACCCTTCTGAGCAATTGATGGGAGGAGAGCTATAAAATTTTACACAGATCACTTCCAAGGATGAGCCACATACCATTGGAAGGAAGACTTCTCCAGCTTTCCAGCAAGCCAAAGATCACCCAATATGGAGTTATGGTTCGAAAGTTATGGCCAATTGAAGTTTTACATAAAATCATGACTTTTGCTCAGGCGTATGTATTAGATACGCCCAGCATATTTGGCCCCATTTTGGTCAGGCATATATATTACATACGCCTAGCATTTTTGGGACAAATTTGGCCGGGCGTACATAATACATACGCCCAGCATAGGTAGGGCCCATCGCGGACACTCCCCTTCTCAGGTCTCCTCTAGTTTTCATGAAAATCACTGTACATAAATTGGGCGTATGTAATATATACGCCCAGCTTAGCTATAGTAGCTGTCATCAGATGCTCGAAATTCCTTCATCGGGTTTGACCTTTTGACCATCCCCTTGGTTGAGGTGGGTGTCTTAAGGTTGGTTGCCCCCCCTTTGAGCTTATATGCAAACCCTTAAGTCACCTATGGTCTCACCCCATCATCTGCCATTGAAATCGGTTCCCATAACCCCTAGGACTCTAAAAACCTAGAAAACCTTAGATGGGGGATTACCTAATTGCTAAACCAATTGGCTCTTAAGTAGCCCTCTAACCCACCTTTTCTCTATAAATAGAGAGGTCCCCCCCCTTCCCAAAGGGTTGAAAAATTAAGGTTGAAAGTTTTAACTTAAGAGAGAGAGCCCTAGTGAGAGAAAGTTTCATTTTATTTTGCATTCTTCAACCAGAATTCCAGCATGCTTAGTTCACCCCTTTTTTAGTCAAGCTTTGTCCCTAGCTTCATCCTACACTTCCCATCTACCGAATCCTAGCATTAGAATCCATTCCTCTACCGTTTAAACCATTTAAAGCCATTTGAAGTACGTCGAAGCGAAGGTCTTCTACGGTGCAACAAGGGCCCGTGAGCTCCGGCTCACCCCCCTCTTCCTCTACCTTCTTGGTGTTTCCTCCGTCTAAGGATTCAAGTCGTTACGCTGCTGAAATTTCGGTTTGGCTCAATGCTTGATAGGACCATATTGCTTTCGGGCAAGGGGAAGCTCCGCCCATTTATTTTTTTATTTTGGCCATAGATAGAGACCGCTATGTGTGGGTTGATCGGGTGCCTAAACCCTTTTCGATCGAAAACCAAAGCCCCTACCCTAGAGTCTTTGGCAAAAACCGGTAAATAAGAGTCATATTTAGCACTTCAGTGCTCAAAATATTGATTTAAAGGTTTCTTGGGTCACCAAAAGCTCCGGGTGGCGACTCTACATTCATTCCATCGTGAGCGCATCGTCGCGACGGGTTTGAGAGAATCCATGGTCGCACACATGCGTGCGGTCAAATTGCATGTGTCTGTGCAGGCGAGTAATTCAGGGCCTTCCCAGGCTGAATCGGGTCCGAGTTAATGAGTTGAAATTTCAGCCTGTGTCTCAACATGCACTACATAAGTAATCTATGGTCCACAGGTTTGGGGTTTAAAGTCTTCAGAGATGATCGGTCCCTTTCCAGAGATCGTGGGCAAGCTCGAAGGTTGACCAAACAGGTTTGTATACACCAAGAGTGCGAAAAAGAGGTGTCTACAGATGCCCCTCTTCGGCGTGTTCTTATGGATTAAGGATGCATCGAAGTAGACACCCCCCTTTAGGGTGCCTTCTCATTTTTTTTAGTAGTCACAAGTGTGAACTGGGAAGCGGACATGAAATGCTTAGCTTTCTTATCTATTAGCGCAAGCTATTAAGGGACATTCAAGGGCCCAATGGTAGCTATCGAGAGGTGTATCCTCAACCGCGGGTGCATATCGCATCCTGTCGCATATCGTGACCTACTGCATATCGCAGTCAAACGGAGGGAAATTAACACAAACGAGGAACCAGGGGGAGTCATACGAATGAGTGGTAAGGTCAAGTGACCAAATAATATGATGTAATATAATGGCAAAGGTTTTCACAAGACATGTCAGGCCGGGCACATCATTCTTAACACCAACGACGCATCAGGAGTCCCTTTTTAGTGGACATTTGTGGTTTCTCAAAGTTGAGTATACTCGGTGTTCAGTTTCTCTGGGGAAAGAATGCATTGGTGTGATGAGAGATGATGTTTTTTATAGATAAGGGTTTTTGAAAGGTTGGGTTTTAACTTAAGATCAATTCGATAAAAATGATGGAAAATGTGGTTTCTGAGACGTCACTGAGTTGATCCATTGGTACGGGATTTGGGGACCCGACCTTTATTTGGTTATCAGGATGACACTCAGTATGTTAGATACTCCGTCTAACCTTCTCACGCATAGTGATGATTGTCTCTTATGAGAGGACTAGAGTGATTCGCTAATCAGGAGAGTTAGCTTTTGAGAAGCTTTTTGACTTAATATTAGCTAATTATATTTTTAGAGAATATCGAGTGAAAAGGAGGTGATACTTACTTGATTTGTTACCTGTGTTTCGAGCGAAGTCGTTGTGTGATGGGACATCAGTGAGTCTCTCTGCTCTTCTGTCGGGAGTGTGTGTTTTAGTCTCGATGGGGCATGGTGGTTGTGGTGATGGGACATTTAGGAGGTTCGACCCTTTGCTCTTTGCGACGGGAGATCGGTTGAGCCTCCCTTCTACTTGATATGCGAGGTCACACGCTGGAACTTGATGGTTATGCGATGGGACGATTGTTATTAGTGGTGTGCAGGGGCTTTCGACGTCGCGATGGGATGACAATAGTTTGCTTCCTTCTTTGGCAAATCATGGCTTATGTGTTAGGGTGTTTCGTGTTTTATTTCTTTCCTTGGCAGATCTTGGATCACGCCACGATTTGACTTTGGTGCTGACATTGTGATGGGACAATGGGTTTCGTTGGCTCAGTTCGAGAGTTGGGGTAGGGGTGATTTGGGATTCTGTTGCAGCGGGATGAGTTGTCCTGTGTGTTTATGGCTGTGCGATGGGGCGTTGGCGGTCGTCGGTCTTGGTCGATATGTGAGGTTTTACGTGATGGGGTGGGGTCGTCTGGAGTAGGATTGCCTGGGTTTGTGGGCTCTAGGTCTTCTTGTTCGAGTTATTTCTTTGGGTTGGTCACTATGGGACAGTTGGGGCGTGATTCGAATTCCTCGGGTTTCATATGTCTTTTCTAGTTCGTAGGGGATGATTTTATTTGTGGTGGGGCATATTTTTGCTGTGAAGGGGGATATGTGTGATATGTCCTTGTTTTATTATCATTCGAGCACTGTCTTGCATTCTTTGTGGTGATGGGACTGTGGGGGGATGTCCTCACCCTTTGTTTTATATATCACAATGGGACATTTGAGGAGTGCCCTCCCTTTCCTAATTTTATTTTCTTTTTATTGTTTACTTTTATTTTATTGTTATTATGCTTATTATTATTATAATTATTGTTTTGTTTTTTTTTGTGTTTGATGCTCTGTGGGTAATTGGGAGGGATCTTCTTGTGTTGTTGTTTGGCGGTTTACTTGCATTATTTGATATTTGCATTTTTTACTTGTTTTGCATTGGTGGCATTTTTCTTGTCATGGTAAAAAAGGGGGTTTAATGTGTTTGTTTTGTTTAAGGTTTTATTTTTTGTTTTGGTCTTTTGTTTTTTTTGGGGTGACACTTGTGTGGATTTAAAAGAGGGTGGTTCGAATCCCAAGTTGCATTTGTTGCAATGGGACTTTGAAAAATAAGTGTATTTTATTATGTGCAACCATGGGATTTTTGACAATCCTGTCATGACGGCGCGCTCTCTATAAAATGTTTGGAGTCGCCACCCAGAGCTTTTGGTGTCCCAGGAAACCTAGATAAATTTTATAAGCATGAAAGTGTCACAAATATGACTCTGTATCTTGTCTATGCCAAAGGCTCTTGGGTAGGGGCTGCGGTTATCGATTGGGTAAGGTGTTAGACATCCAATCAGCCCGCTTAAAGCAGTCTCTACTTATGGCCAAAACAAAAATAATAGAAAAGAAATGAAAAAGCTTTTCTCTTTCCCAAAGGGTCTTAAAATCCTATATGTGCCCCTCCGTTCCTACTAAAAATTTGGCGGCATAACGACACAAATGGGAGGATAGAGGAAGAATCGAGAAGGTAGAGGAATAGAGGGGAGAGCTGGAGCTCTCAGGCCCTTGTTGCACCGCTGTGGAGCCTTGGGTTGGCTTGCTTCGGTGAGCTTTTGAAGGCTTGTGTGGTGAGAAATGAGGTTCTAACTCCTAGGGCTTGATAGCTAAGAGGTAGAGAGTGAAGGGTAGGGGGTAACACACACCTAACCTAGAGCTTTTAGATGAAAGGCTAAGGTTTTTTGAAGGTTTTATGATTCTGAAATTTGTATGAGAATGGTGCACTAGAGGTGAGAGAGAAGGGATTCCTTAATCTCTTAATTTGCAAATTTTTTCAAGCCTTTGTAAAGGGAGGGGTGCCTCTCTATTTATAGGAAAAAGACAGGTTAGGAGGGTGTTTAGAGACTAACTTGGATTAGCGATTAGGTAATCTAGCCATCTAAGGTTTCCAAGGGTTTTTGGAGCCTTGAAAAGTGTGCGAAGATGCTCCAATGGTGGATGATAGGGTGGGGCTTTAAACCACTTAAGGGGTTTCTCATAGATAATAAATAAATGGGTGTAACAGAACTAGCAAAACACATCCCAAAGGTAAAGATGGTCAACAAGTCAAACCCCAATCTCAAATTTCAAAGCAAAAACCCACAGGTACTGTTCATAAGCTTAGTTGCGCCAAGCATATGTACAGTAAAACAGTGTTGTACAGTGGTTTTGGAAAGTTGACTGCCCGCGGGGGACCCACTCATATGTGGCACAACTATTAGTTGTGCCAAGCCATTTCTGGGGAGAAATGGCTTGGCGCAAGTAATACTTGCACCAAATCCTTAAGAGGGGCTTCACATAATTACAATTCTACCCCTATGCTTCAGAACGCGATATCTTCTCGCACACAGCTTCGATTGGGGTGATTCTTAGCTTGTTGGAAAGCTGAGGACTTCTACTTTTCAATGGTATATGATTTGATCATAGTAGAAGGTCATAGGTAGTACCAGTGCACCACTCTTCATCCATTGCTCGAGAAATCTAGGTTTAGGTCCGAAAGAGTTTCTAAGGGTCGGGATGGGTTTCTATGGGTTCGGGAAGGTTGCTAAGGGATCTAGGGTGATTCCTAAGGGTTTGGAATGACTCCTAAGGTTTTAAAAAGATTCCTAAGGGTTCCATACATGCCAGTAAAAGCTCAGAGATGCGTCTCTGTCGAAATGTGTCTCGATCGGGCCTTTGGCCAAATTTGGGTGTCTACAGATGCCCCTCTTTGGTATTCGATCACTAATGATCGAATGCCAAAGAAAAAAAATATCTGAATAGGCCCAAGGCATTAGTGACGAGTCCGCTACATTCAGAATGAACTTCAAACATCAGACGGGCAACATGGTGAGAAAATGAAAGCCCTGTATGTCAGAAAAAATAGTCGTTTCTCAAGGTAATCGGTTCCCACTTGCTTGGTGACATGACTGGGCATAACCGAGATGGAATGAGTTGAAAAAGCTCAATATCTAGGAAAAATGGTCACTTCTCGAGATGATTTGAAAGAGTTTGATGTTCAAGATTCATTCTTAATACAACAGCTTCGTAAGTAAGGAGGGTGATCAACCCACATTCAAAGATAGGTGCAAAGTAAGTACGCGAGGTTCCACAGTTTGTGTCCAATCATCTGAGGCATTGACCGTCTCATCTGACTGGTCACAGGTGCTCCTACTTGAAGAAGGGTTCAAGGTCTTTGGGAGAACCCATTGATCCTGAAGTTTATTTAGGATGACTACCCACGCAGAGTGAATAGTTATCGCAACATTTTTTGGGAGTACGTGCTATTTTTTGATAATGTGCCCTGGATCAACATGACCTAGAGCATCCAACCTCAAATAACACTGAACAAATCTAGCCAAAATTGGGTGCCCAACAAAGGAGACATCCAATCCTGGTCTCTGCCGACAATGATCTTACAAATTATTTAACTATGCATAAACATGCACCCATTAGGGGCGATAAGCAACAAAGGTGATGGAAGTCTCGACCCAGGTCCCGCCCGGGCATAATTTATAAGAATAAACAACCATCCTACGGATATCCAGATGCATGGTGTACACTTTACAGGGATATCGTGCCAATACAGGTTTTAAGCCTGCCGAAATAAGGGAAATGAACCCTTCTACATGCATGTTTACACATAGTTGATTGATATGTAGTTTCATTTTCAACAGGTTGGTCTCAACCAATGATTGACCTTTTTCATAACCGAGCTACCCGGACCTTAAACCCCGTAGGGTGCATGCCCGGACAACTCAAACCAAGAGTCCACACCTCCGAAATGGCTCGTGATGAATTTGAAGTTAGACACTCACGTTTCTATAAATCCATAAATAGAGTGCTCATCGCAAAGATTTAACATGGGAGTCAACCCGATCTAAATATTGACCGTTTAATCGGGATTGATGTCGTTGTTCCTACTTTGAAGTAGGATCCAAAGATCTAAAGTGAACCTTAGACTTAGGACATTGATATAGCATAGCTACGTTGTTTGTCACTGATTTTTATCATTTTTTACCCCTTAAACCTGGCTTTTGCCAAAGCTTAGAGTGTATAATAATTGCTTTTTAATATTGTTTTACAGTTTAGGAATAAAAATGCAGCCATCCATGAATATGTGCTAAGAGGAGGAGATTCGAGTCAATCAAGAGCCTCCTACAGCTACCTATTGTCTACTTAAGCAAAAGAAGACCTCAGCTGCACATTTTAGTAAGGAAACCAAGGAATAATTTTAGTTCTCCTTGACTCATTTAGGTTTAGTTTTAGTTTTATTTTTTCTCTTTTCTCTTCCCCCTTCTCTCCCTAATCCAGCATGTTGGATTAGATCTAGGTAGCAACTCAGATCTGATATGTAATTATAATTTCAGCATGAAGATGTGTGGATCGATGCACAGACTACAGATCTGAGAATATGTTCATTATAAGTAATTTTGATTTAATAAATTATTTATTTTAAAGTTCAATTAAATCTAAAGATCATGTGGCTTCATTAAATGTCTATAGGATCCATGTATTTGGGAATAGCCCATTCAATTTACCAATAGATCTATTGATTACCATATGATTTCCCTTAGTTTAATATCCCTGTGGATGCCTGAGCTTATAGCCTTGCATCCACAATATTTGTAGTAATTTTAATGTTTCATTTTGAACCATTGAATTGGATGAAATCTATAGGATGATCTGTGACCATTCAAGTAGACAGATCATAACCTTAAGATCAGTTCAAGCTCTTGGTTTGGGTTGAATTCTTCTACCTTGCACTTGAGCTTGTAGCCAAGTGAAGGACAACTACAAATTCACATGTCTTGATCTGTTTTATAATATGAACCAGGCCCTAGCTGTCTATTTCTCCCAATTTTCTATTTTATTTTACCATTCATCTTCCTAAATCTTGTAGATCTAGTTTTATATTTCTGCTTTGTAGATTAGATCTACTGACACCCGAAAAACTCTCTTTCTTCTTAGATTAGGCTAGAATTGCTAGATTTGTAGCAGATCTGGAGGTCTACTATACAACCTCTTAGGGTTTAAATCACTAGTCCCTGTGGGACAAACTCTTACTTTTAAAACTTGCTACAAAAGGACCCTATATCTTGCAGGTCTGGATATTTTTAGAGTTGCTATTTTCATCTTCTGTTTTAGTTTGATTTTAATTTGCTTTCACCACACGCACAATAATCAGCACTCCGAAATAACTAAAACAAGTTTTTGGCGCCACTACCGGGGAGTTTTGATCTTGTTAGTAGATCTGAGTTTTTCTTTTAGTAGATCTGATTTTCTATAGTTTTTATTGTAGTCAAATTGTTTGAATAAATTAGTGCTGCAGTTTTTTTATTTTTGCCGATCTCGAGCAATAGCCACAAGAGGAGTTTATTGATTGCAGCTGGAGCAGATTTGCCTGAGTTTGCATCCCCTTCTCCTTTGTGTTAATTTGTAATTTTTAATTCTTTAAAACCAGCAAACTGCTGTGTTTCTTTTTATTTTTGGTTATAATTTTTCTGTAAATTTTTTCTTTGTTTTTGGTGTTTGCTGAAATCTGTACTACTGTATAATTGTTAGCCATTTGTAATGGGTGAGCAACTAAAGACTTTGAAGGAATTTAATGCACCAGGGGCATACACATCTCCCTTTTGCATTCAATTCCCTACTATTCAAGGGAATTATGAGATCAAATCATCCATTATTCAAATGTTGCTCTGATATCATGGACTGAGTAAAGAGGACCCCTACAAGCACATTAATGAATTTCCAGAACTGTGCACCACTTTCAACATTACAGGCTTGGGGGAGGAAGCCACTAGGTTGACGTTCTTTCCTCTTTCACTAAAGGATAGAGCCCGAACCTGGCTTTCTATGCACCCAACCAACAGTATACAGTCATGGAAAGATCTTTAATGTCAAAATTTGGCCAAATTTTTCCCCATGTCCAAAACAAGCCAGTTGGGAAAGAGCATAATTTCCTTTGCTCAATCCCCAACTGAGGATTTTCATCAAGCCTGGGAAAGATTTAAGGAGATTTTGAAGCAATATCCCCATCAGCAAATTCCTGAATGCCAACTTGTTCAAAGTTTTTACCAAGAAATTGATCCCAAAAGCAGGGACATGGTGGATGCCTCATGTGGAGGTACCTACCTCCACAAGACCACTGATGAAGCTTGGGATCTTTTTGAGGTCATAAGTGAGAATTCAATGCAGTAGGAGACTTTACCTCGATACATTGAGACCATTGCTCCAAAGGTGAATACTCTTAGGGGTAGGATGTATGAAATCAATGTGTGTACTAACCTGGAAAGAAACGTAGATAGTTTGGCTCTTAAGTTTAATAAATTGATGAGTGTGTTGTAGCCTCCAATGGCTGCACAAGTGCAGGAGGCATGTCTGATATGCCACTCCCCCACACATTCCATTAAAGATTGTCCATCTGTTGGTCTTTATCCTACTTTGGTCATAGAGAATGCCAATGTAGCACAATCCTATGGGTAGCAACAACAGCAACCAGCTGGGTATCCATGGAGGAACCACCTCAATTTGAGGTGGAACCAAGAGAATCACTCTCAATCCCAGCTGCAGTAGATAATGGCCCATAGACCCCAACAATACCAACAAAATTTTTCCTCAAATTATCAGTCTCAACAACCAATGGCTCAGCAAAATCATATGTCTGCACAAGCACCCCAATCTAATGCACCCTCCTTTGAGGAGCAGGTCCTCTCCTCATTACAGAACCACAGCTCCTTAGCATAAACTGTGCATTCCCACAGCTAGAGCATAAAAAAGATTGAAGACCAGCTTGGTCATCTCTCCAATGCTCTGACTAAAAGAGAAGAGGGTAGACTCCCCAGCCAACCAATCAATAATCCTAAGGGATTGCACATGATGGGTGATTCTTCTTTCAAAGAAGATGGCAGAGTACAAGGCCATTTTTGAACCAAAAAGAGGTGTAGAAGGACAAGGCAACGTGGGTCCTTACTGTAATTTTCATAATTAAGCATGCTGATTTTTTTTAAAACAATAAAAACTAATAAAAAATAAAAGAAAATGTACATAGATAAAAATTTCAGACTTGTTTTTATTGTTTGTATTCTTCAGCAGTAGTAAATAAGGGCTATTGATTGGGCCCCGGCTGATAAAAGAAAATAGAAAATAAAAAATAAAAAAAATAAATAATTATAAAAACCTAAATGGGCTATTTTCTTTTGTTATCATTCATATACCCCCATTTAGAACTGCTGAGATCATGGTTCTTAAATTTTGGAAGAATCATGATAGTTAATGAGCAGAGGATCATATTTTATTTTGAAAATTTAATGGAGCCTTTGAATTCATTCACTTTCGAGATCTTTCACCATTAATGGATCTCAGCGGTGTATGAATCTTGCTTTTAATTGTGTGCATTCATGCTTACATCACTTTAAAATTCATATTGATTCATTCACATCCACAACACACACAACAACACAGATCTTACCTTATCACTGATGACTCTATGATTTTAGGATTTTGGTTTAGTTTATATACTGTTTTTAGTTTGCTGATATTTTTTAGGTTAATGTGTGTACTAGTTGTACTGTTTTTCTCCATTTTTATAGTTTTGAATTCAGTCTTTGACTTTGTTTTACTTTTTTAGCAGTAATTTTCTGTCATTTGTATATCAATCTTTCTATATTTCTATCCATATATTCAGTTTTTAGCTTTTATTTTTTGCTGCATATAACCTTTGTTTTGCTGCTTATTTTTCTTTCTTATTTGTACCCTGCTGCCCCTAGTTACTCATTGTGTAAACATTGAGGACAATGTTCATCTTAGGTTTGGGGGTAGGCAAGGTGTGCCAATAGAATAGTTAATGCTAGTGCAGCTATGTTGAATAAATTTTTTGAAAATAAAGTAATTTCTCACCTGATTTTTGAAAAAAGAGGAAAGTAAAAACTTTTCAAAACTGAAATTTGTTGTAGCTCTAACACTTTCATGAAGCAAATGTCAAGAATCTTCCAAAAAAAATTGGTACTTAGTGAACTTGAAAAAAGAGAAAATTGTGAGGATATACTTCAGGAATTTGATGAAAGACCATACCCAGTGAGATTTGGGCCTGAAATGTTTTCCTTAAAGAGTGTTTTGGCTATTTTTTTGCTCTAAGGACTGATTGAATCTATTTTTGCTCACTAGAAGTTATACAAATCCAAGTTGAAAAGCTTGACAGCATTCATGACATGAAAGACATAATGTAAAGCCATCCTTTGGATAGTTTGAGCTTAAAATTTCCCACCTTTGAACTGCCCTTGATACACACCATTTGAGCCTTAAAAATCCAAGTTTTTCTTTGATAAAAACCAAAAAATTTGAACCCAAAACTCAGTGACCTGATGCAACCTGACCCTCATCCTGACATTTCTGAAGGTAAAGGTGAAGAAATTGAAGAAGGTAGAGTTGGTTTGATATTTGGTTGAAGGAGAAGAAAACACATTTGATGGCAGATGTGGCATTCCAGCCCATAAAAAAAATGAAAAAAATACAAAAGAAAAGCATACAAAAAGAAAAAGAAAAAAATAGAAAAGCAAAACAAAAATGAGGAAGAGAAATCATTTCATTGGAAATTTGAAAAGAAGATTAGAAACTGATCACTTCAATCTAAAAATTCAAGAAGTAGATGGAATTGTGCTAAAATGAAGAAGGTGAAGTCAAGCATCATCTCCTTACCTTACTAATTTCTCAATTTTGAACTCCTTGATTCCCCTTTATTCTTTATAAACCTCACTCATAAGCCACATTACAACTCAACAAAAAGACCCTCCTGATCTAAAATGGATTGAGCTGTCATGTGGAGATGAGGATTTGTGTAATCTATGGTGAAAAGAGCTAGAAGACTTCATGAATTAGAGCAATGCCTATGCTCATGCTTGCAGTCCTATTTGAGGGCTATAACTGTTCTTTAGGTGTGTGAAATGATGCACCCTTTTATTTTTACTTTCAGTGACAGCCCTGGTGAGGATTGGGTCTGAAATTAAATTTATTTTGCGGCATTATCAAAATAGAATTCTTAAATTAATGGTGAGCTTTGCATTAATTTTTACACACAAATGCCTTGACATGAGCTGATTGATGGTGAAGGAATTACAGCAGAATTTCAGTATTAAACTGTTCATTTACTACTGAGAATCCTCTATAAAATAGAATGAGTAAGATGTGGAATGAATTTTATTTTGTTTAAACTCTGTTTTAACATGTTGCACTAATATTAACTGATTTTATTAGAGAAGTTTATGGGTACCATCACTGAAAACCTTCAGGAGACTCCGCTCCTCCACTAGCGATCACCTAGGGGTTTAAAAGGCTTGTGCATATGCTAAATTCATCCGCGCTCCCTACGAAAGTGGCATTTAGTTTTGTAGGTTAATTGTTTCAAATTTCACTTTGCTAGAGGACTAGCAAAGGTTAGGTTTGGGGGTGTCTTAGTCACTGATTTTTACCATTTTATGCCCCTTAAACCCGGCTTTTGCCAGAGCTTAGAGTGTATAAAAATCGCTTTTCAATGTTGTTTTGCAGTTTATGAATAAAAATTCAGCCATCCATGAATATGAGCTAAGAGGAGGAGATTAGAGTCAATCAAGAGCCTCCTACAGCTACCTATTGTCTACTTAAGCAGAAGAAGACATCAGCTACACATTTCAGCAAGGAAACCAAGGAATAGTGTTGGTGTGTATTTTAAGTGCTTACTACTGACTTTATTGGGGGCAGTGATAAGAATGGGGTGAATGAAAATGAATGAAAGGTGGATTGAAAATGACAGAGCACCAAGCCTAAAATATGCACAGTCCTGCAAGATACAGGGCCTGTTGTAGCAAGTTTTGATAAGAGTTTGTCCCACAGGGAAGGTTGATCTAAAGCTCCAAGGGAGCCATCAGTAGTAGGCTCTCCAGATCTGACTACAGATCTAGCAGTCCTAAGTGGAAGGTGATTTAAGGTCACTTATTTCTACAGTCTCTGGTAATCTAATGATTTAACTACAAAAAGGGTTGAGAAGAAGGATGGAGTATGAGAAAATAAATATAAAAGGGTGAGAAGTAGGAAATTAGGTTTAGATCTAATGGGTTTCATGACTCAAATTCAGATCTGCTGCTATAGAAGTTCGGTCCAATGGCTACATTGTCACCACTGAGGAGAAAGAATCCAACTCATCTCTGTGCCATGATCGAATCCCTTTTTGGCTATAACCTATCCACTTAAATGGTCACAGACTATACAATTGGGGAGCCACAGTCCAGAGATGGGTCAGAACAAGTCTATCATTGTAAGCACTACTTCATCCAGGCTACAAGCATAAGAGTCCATAGGGAACCTCAACCTCTAAAGTGCTATGTGTGGGGCTAGGCCTGTATGGGAGCATGTTAGCCCAGACACATAGAACCAGCAAGAGTTTGAGTACAGTCTTAGGTCTAGCTGTCCACTGCTGTAGAAAGACTGCAGTGATCCAGTCAGAAGCCTACAATCTCTAGAATCAATCCAGATCTGCCATCTGATGGCGGGTCTATACAAATACAAGGGAGTTTGGCTCTACACAATCTCTCACAGGGCTACAAGCACAAGTGCAGAGAAGAAGAATCTGTTTTGGATCTGTGGATTGGCCTCACCCTAAGGCTATAACCTGTCCACTTAAATGGTCACAGACTATCCTAGAGGCTATCCTCCTCACAGAGGGCCAAAACAGAACAAGAACACTACTGTCACCACCATGTTCACAAGGCTACAAGCATAAGCTCCAATGGGGATTTCAGATCTAGTGGATCCTGTGGTGGGGCTAGGCTTGTATGGGAGCATGTTAGCCCAGACACACAGGTCACTTGGATCTAAATAGGTCTCTAAAAACAGTCCTCCATTGCTCATAATGCAACCTATCAATGGAGGATCTCAAGGCAGCATCCTTATACAGAACAACTCAATCTCAAACTTCAATCCCATACATGTAAAACACCCAATCATGAAATTCCATTATTTCAAAACCAAATAAGCATATAGAGGCATAGCCAGCAAGTGCTGGGCTATGGAGAGAAGAAAAAGTAAAAAGAAATCTACCTAAACCTTACTAGAGATCTACAGCTACTGCAAGAAGAAGATAGACAAAATTCTATTCTAAGAGAGGCCCCTAAACCTAAACCAGGCTTAGGATTATATAGCAGTCAGTTTGGCGGTGCATTAGGGTTAGGAAACCCTAACTTTAATGATTCCATACGGCCTAATACTGTTCCTTGGATGCCTCGGGGTGCATGCACGAAAATTGGAGCGTTGGAGTGCCTGCCCTAATTGCTGGAAGTTCCCAGAATATCCTCTGCAGAAGTGAGGGAGAGTTAGAGTTTAGAGCCTCGCTAGGTAGCACTAGTTTCTAAGACTTTCTTGTGGTAGCACGGTCTTCGCAAGATTGGAATAACTTGAAATTCTAGCCGTCGCAGGGTTGTCTTAGTTTGCAGCTTAAGCAGTCGCGCGATAGAGCATTGAATCCTCGCTGGATTGCTCTAGTCTTCACGGGATTGCACTTTCCTTTTGAATGGTACGAGAATCACGCGAGCAGTTTGTTCCTCAATGGATCTTCGCGAGGATCCTCGCGAGGGCATGATGTGCATTGGTCTCTAAACTGCGCAAGAAGTTTTTCTACAGTTTTGCATCCCGCAGTGACTACGCGATAGCTGCGTGCAAAAATACCTGGAGCTCTCTCTCTCCTCAGTTGTTTTGAGTCAACTCCGTGAGGTTTTGAGTGTTGCTTTCTTGAGCTGTGCGAGTCATGATTCTGAAGCCCTTCTGTCATTAGACTGCGCGAGAACAACACGGACACTTGGTATGAAGTCTTGGGAAACTTGCGAGGACTGCGCGAGGCTTACTTTCTGAATCCTTTGAACCTTGCGGCAACTGCGTGAGGCTCATTTCTTGCTCTGTTGCTGTTGTGCTCTGCCTTCATGCAGTCAAGTTCTGGTCTGGATCCAACTTCCCTTCTTCTGAGAGACTTCTGGGGCAAAAGTGGGCTCCTTAGCAGGATTAAGGCCTTATTACAGCTATTGTTCATTACCTACAGAACAGGCTTAAAACACTTTTATTAAATGATTAAGGGTCCAACAGAGATTAAGTAAAGGGGTGAAAAGTCATACTTCTCAGGTCTTAACACACCCCTTAACCTAATCTTTGCTAGTCCCTTAGCAAAGCTATAAATGCCACTTTCGTAGGGATCACAGATATGTTTAGCATATGTACCAAGCCTGTTAAACCCCTAGGTGATCCCTAGTGGAGGAGTGATGTCTCCTGAGGATTTTCAGTGAAGACACCCACAAACTTCACCATTAGAGTCAGTTAAGTATAGTGCAGACAATGACAACACAAATTCGAATGTTTAAAGTTTCATTCCACAGTAAATTTATTTAACACTTAGAGGAAATTGCAGCGATGTTGCAGGCCATTTAAAACTTAAAAGTTAACATGTGTTTGCCTGACCATTATTCATTTAACATTAGAATTTCAATGTTTAAAAATTAGTACCCAGCTTGCCTTTGATTCAAAATTTAGGTTGGATACAATCCCAATGGGGTTAAAATTCAGACCCAATTCTCACTTGGGCTATCTCTCAACATTAATATCCTGAGGGTGTTCACATTCTTGACAACTCAAGAGCAGTTGCAGACCCCAAATGGGTATGCAAGCATGAGCATAGGCCAAGCTTCTAATTTCTGACATCTTCAAAGATTTTCACCATAGATTGAACAACTCTTCATCTCCACATGATAGCTCATTTGAATTTGGATCCACAAGGTCTTTTTAGAATGGGTTGAAATGTGGCTTATGGCTGAAGGGTGTACAGAATAAAAGGGGTAAAAAGGGAATCCAAATTGAGAAATCAACAAGGTCAGGAGTGGTTCATGACTTCACGACCTTCATTCCAGTAAAAACTTCATCTTTCTTTTCTATTTCAGAGGCAAAGTGTCTAGCTTCTCCTCTTCTTTTCACTTTTCAGATGATGATGTTCTATAGACTTCTCTTTCTTTTCCTCTTTTTATTTTCTTTATTCATTCTTTTGATGAAATGCCACTCAACTGCCATTGATATACAGCTGTTCAAAAGATGATTTTCTTCACCTTCCACAGAATATTGGACCATTCTCAGTATCTTTTCTTCCTTCTCCTTTACCTGCTGAATTCTAAGAGTTAGGGTAAGGTAAACTCAGGTAATGAGGTTAAGGTGCAAGTGTTCTGGTGTTTGTGAAAGAAGAGTATGATTTTAAGGCTCAATTGGTATATGCAAAAGGGCAGATTTTTAAAGGTTGGATTTTTAGGCTTAAACTGTCCAAATAAGGGCCTTCGATCATTTCCTTAGTCTCATGAGTGCTGTCAGTTAGTTTTGATTTGGAGTTGCACAACTTCTAGTGAAGAAGTCTTGATTCAATTAGTCCTTAGAGCAGAAATAATGCCAAAAACACTCTTCAAAAGAAAATTTTGAGCTCAAATCTCACTAGGTATGGTCTTCACATTTAACTCATGGGTTGTATTTTCGTCTGTTTCTCTCCTCTTAGGCTCACTGAGTACTTAACTTAAAAATTTTCTAATATTAGCTTCTTGGTGGTGTCAAAATTCAACTTTTTCTGTTTCCAAAAGTCTGTAAAAATGTTTAAAATTTTTTTACATGTTTCCTCATTGTATCAAATTTAGTGGAAATTAGCTTTATTCACCTCAGTTATGCCACCATTATTGCACTAAAATTAACTATTCTATTGGCAGACTGCCACACCCCCAAACCATTTGGAGCAGTGTCCTCACTGGTTCAGAGGTGATAAAAAGCAGTAGAATCCAAGCAGTCAGACAAAAATAAATACTGAAGAAGATAGAGAAACAAAGAATGCAAACTGCATAGTATAGAAGTAAAAGAAACTTTCATTTAAATAAAAAGAAAATATGACAAAGATGGAAAAAAGAAAAGAGAAAATGGGGGGGGTGGTTAATGTGTAGCCGGGGGAGGGTTGGAGGAAGATGGAGGGGGAGATGCAGGTGGTGCCAGTTTTTTCTTCTTCTTTTTCTTTTCCTCCTTGGCCAGGATCCACTGGACCTCGCCATACTCATCCCAGAGAAATTGCAAGGGGTCCGGCTCCTTTGGAGGTGGGGGATTGTCCCAGATTGGGTAAAATTTGATTGGGAAGCCAAAGGGGCTGTCATCCGCCATTTGTGTGAGGAGGTATGGACTTCTATGGTTAGAAGAGGAGGGATGAGATGAAAAGGGACTAAGGACCGGTCTAAAAGAGAGGGACAAGGAAACATGAATCGGCGGAATTGAAATTGCACCCCTTTTCACACTTGGTAATAAATGAGTGTTGTGTGGGGAAAGAAGAAAATACACAACTGGCTCTTTGGAAAAGAGAAGTAGCATTAAATAAATGTCCAAAGAGAGGCATGGTATTTAAAGAGGTAAGTGTATCGCGCGGGGATCCTCGCAAAGAGAAATCAGTGATGAGTGAAGGACATGTCTCATCGGAAATTTGAGGATATTCATGAGGTACCTTCACAGGCATATCAATTTGAAGAGGAAGCCATTGAAAATCCTGAGGCAGGTATTGCACAAACCTTATTCAGCCACCAACGACATCTATCCGCTACATGGATTACTGGTTCAACGAAAAATATCCTCCCAAAAACTCTCCCATGAATGGTAAAAAGAACAAAATCAAAAGTATCAAACAATCAGAAAGAAACACACAGAACAGAGCAATAGATAAAACTAGAATTTCTATTAAAGTGTAATAAAAATAGTTACAAGCGGAATTACAAGAAGAAAAACCTAAGATACAATCTAGAAGCTAGGATCTAATCTGAATCAGAATCTGTAAGGAAATCCCAGCCCATCTGTTTAGCCTTTGCCTTAAAGGGCAGCTCTATCTTGTTTCTTCTTTTCCTCCCTCTCCTTCTTTTCGGCTGGTGTTTTCACTGCAGATGGAGCTTTAAGTGCCCTCACCCTTACTTTTGGTGCCTTGGGAGGCTTTGGTTCCTTGGGTTCTTGAGGGACTTTTCCTTTGCGCTTAGTAGGGGGGTGGTAGGAGATTTTCCTTTGCCTTTGCTTTTGGCTTAAGCTTCTGCATGGGGGACCACTGGGGATGTCTCTTTTCCTTTAGTTGTGGGTTCCGCAGTGGGGACCACTGGTGACTTTCCTTTACCAGTGGACTCAGGTTTGGCAGGGGATTGTGCCTCTTCAGACTAGGCAGCAAGCTCTTTGTCAATTTTTAAGGGGACAGCTTTGGGAGCAGACCTCTTAGCAGTGACTTTCCTTCATTGAGGATAAGTTTGCTTCTGTGGTGGTTCAGCAGAGGCCGTGGTAGGGGTAGGATGCTCAGTAGATGGAGGCTGCTCCTTAGGAGGTGAAGTGGGAGCATTGCCTTTGTCTTTCTGGGGCTGAGGTGGTGCCTCCTCAAACTGGGCAGGTGGAGCTGGAGTAGTAGTAGGCGCAGGCACGTTGACAGAGATGGGAGTCGGATGGTAAGGTTCATTATGGGCAGCAGCCAAGGTGGATTCCAATGAGGCTATCTTAATTTAAAATTTGAGGGTGTGAGTCTCATGGATCTCCTTTTGAATTTTTTGGATTTCCTGGGCATTGTTAAGGCGTTTTTCAAGCATTCTCGCCCGGGCAGTCGCTGCAGTTGCATTTGATTTCTCATACTCCCAATTGATCTGATGGTATGTACCTATAGCCTTAGTCTTCTGATATTCCTCCAGGATATTTTGCCACCCCAAGGAGATGTCCAGTATTTGTTTTCTGTAGGCCTCCATCATCTCATCAATCTGCTCCAGCAGGGCGGTCGCTATTGATTGGCATAGCTTGGCCATGCCCCTGAGGACATCCTCACTTAGGTAAGTATTATCTCTCATATGGTGGAGGATGGTGAGGTAGGGGGGGCTGTAAAAATGATGTTTTGGGGCAATGGGAAGATAAGAGGTGGAAGGGGCAGATTGTGCTTAGTCCTGGAGGGGAGGAGGAGGGATGATAGTAGGGAAGTCAAGTGGTGGGGGAATGGGGTGGGTTACAGGTGCATTTGTGTAGATTTGGCAGAGAAGGTGGGAGGGGGTAGGATAAGAAGGGGGGTAGAGGGTATAGGGGGAAAGGTGAAGGGTGTAGGCTTAACAAGAGTGGGGGGTGATGGAGGATGGAAAATTGGAAAGGTGAAAGGGAGTAAAGGAAATGGGTGGGGAAGAGGTAATGGTGATGGTGGGGGGATTAATGATTCAGGAGGGAAGTCAGTTTGGGTAGTTTTGTCAGTGAACAGGACCAGGGGGGTGAAGTGGTTAAGGTGTGTAGGGTGGATTGGATGGAGGTGAGTTCAGCCTGCATCTGGTCCTGTTTTTGGGTATTGGTGGATAATTGAGCCTGTATGTCTTGGATAAGGGGTAGGATGAGGGTGAGTGTGTCAAAGATAGGAGGTTGGGTTTGGGAAGAAGAGGGCACTGGTTGGAAAGGGGAGGAGGGAGCATGATGGAAAGTGGAGGGAGGGGAAGTGTAGAGTTCTGGGGAATGGTGCTGTGAGGTAGTTGGGGAGTCTGGTAGAGGGGTGTAGTAGGTAGGCATGATTTCAAGGAAGGTGGAGATGAAGGCTTGGAAGCCTATGGATGTGTTGAGGGTTAAGTCAATGTCTGGGAGAGGGGATGTAGTGGATATGGCTAGGGTGGTGGTTTCTTCAAGGTGGGGTGGGTCAATGGGGATAGAAGGGATTGAGGGTGGTGTCTGGGAGATGGTTGGAATGGTCTCAGTGATTTTTCATTTTTTGTATGAGATGAGTGGGGGGCTGGCAGGCTTAGGTGGAAATGAGGGGAGAATTGTGGCTGTGTACTGAGGTAAGGTAGGGGACAGTGAGTCCTCCCAATAATCAAGCACAGGTGAAGGGGGAGTTGGCATAGAGAACGGAAAAAGAGGGGGTGAGAGATGGATGCTAGAGGGGTAGTGGATGCAGAAGTAAAAGGTGGAAAGGGAATGGGTTCTACTGCTTTGATGGTACTGACGGGCTCTGGGGGAACTTCCTTTGTAGCAGGGATGGACCCTGATCCAGCTCCCTCTTCTACTTGCTTGGGCAGAGCCTGAGCCTCAGCTTTCTTTTTCTTCTGAGTCTCCATCAAGCTCCTGCTGATTCCCCATTGCCTCTTGTCAAAGGTAGTAGGGGAAAGGGTTGTGGTCTGCTCAATCCTTCCTATCTTGTATCGCCCCTTGATCAACAACAAGATAATGATTCTTGCATAGGATAGAGTGTGAGGCTTCTTGTTTGATCCTAACTTTGCCACTACGTCCTTCATTGCCTCAAAAGTTAACCATGCTGCATGGAAGCCATAGCCCATGTGGTAGGAGTAGACAGCATCCGCAATGGGGGTTCTCCTCTCCTGCAGATGTCCTGAGCAATATATGTTCTTCCGCAAGACTTGGTCGATGAACAGCAGTTCATGTTCTAGTTCTCTCCTTCTGATTGAGTCCCTGGTGGCTTTTAATCCTCTAGTTAGGGCCCGTGCAATTGTATCAATCAATGCAGTCAGACGGGGGCCATATCAACAGTTAGGATTGAATGCTGCTGGGATGCCCAACACTTAAGCGATCATCTTAGGGCCCACTAACATATCAAAGTTGTCAATCATTACCAGCAAGCACCCTTGTCCATCATTGTCCCTCTTGACCTTGATGTGCTGATAAAACAGCTGCACTAGCCTGGGGTAGGCTAGTGCTGGAATTCCTCTCATCAATGGCATCAGGCCCACTTTTCTCAAAAATTGTATTGCAGGGGCAGAGAGTGGTTCTTTTTCAAAAAATGGTACATCAAAGGCTGTTTCGGGCTCCAATGGAATTGACTCCATGAGCTCAGAAGGAGTAGAGAACTTTGTGGTTGGTACCGCCGCCTCCTCAACCACTTCCTTTCTTTTTTTGGGGGACTTTGAAGTCTTGGCCTTTTTAGGGGTGGTCTCTGCAGGGTCCTTGCTCTTCCCCTTTCTCTTTTGTGCAATTTTGGGAGACATTTCTAACTCTGTCTTCTAGTATGAGCAATGAAGACCGAGATTTAGGGTTTGGTTTGATTGGACGCACAGGGAACCTCAAGATCTCTGAGCAGAGGGTAATAGATGAGGGTGATGCTAGGAACACCTATGTAGATATGTGGAGTGAATGATGAGCTGTAGGAGTGATGCTGGAGGAGAGAAGGGGGAGAGTGCTAGGAGCTAGTGTTTCACAGAGGGAAGAAAGGAAAGAGTACTGGGAAAGGAGCAAATTGCGGGGTTGAAATACCTATCACGAAGCTCGGCGCGCTTTGGACCCTCTGGTCGCGGGGTTGGGGATGAACCTAGTGAAGGTTTTGAATTAATTTGGAGCGCGCGACAGTTTAAGATGAATACATGTGGATTGCGCGAGCCTCTCCTGGGTTCATTTTAAATCTTGCGACAACCTTTGAATCTTTATGGGGATGGCACGAGAGGTTCACTGGAGTATATGAATCGCGCGATAGGTAATGTGTGGCTCTATGTGAATCGCGCGAGAGGCTTTCAGATACACATGAATCTCGCGACAGTAAATAGAATGTGTCCAGGTGAACTGCGCTAACTTCTCCCAGGTTTCCTTTTCAACCTCGCGAGAGCTTTCAAATCTCGCGATAGTTTCCCAGGATTCCTCTTTAACATCGCGAGAGCTTTCAAATCTCGCGATAGTAAGGTATAAAACAGAGAGCATGTGCTCTTCCGCTTGCTTTTCCATTGTGTTGTGGTTGATCTCAGGCATGACTTCACCATGGGTACTTAGACATATGGAAACTCAATCATACACTAAAGGACAACAAAAATAACCTCCCACATTAGGCATTCAATAGAAGCTATCAATTCAAAAGCAGCAAGAATCAAGCCAAGCTTCAAAAGTTCAAAACAGATAGGGAAAAATTCATATAAGGCCACTAGCAAATCCTAGAGAATAGAAACTAAAGAAAGCAAGATAAATCAACCAAAAACTAAGTACATATGATACAGTAATGACACACCTATGGAATCAGTTTGGAGAAGGATCCCCTTGACAGTGAATATTGTCTAAAAGGTCGACAGGTTTTTCAAAACAAGGCTTGAGCCTCTGACCATTCACCTTCAAGAGTCTCCCAAACTTAAGATCCTTGATTTCCACAGCACCAGATGGGGAAACATGCATGACAATGTAAGGACCTTCCCATCTGGATTTCAATTTGCCTGGAAAATTTTTTAGTTTGGAGTTAAACAACCAAACCTTATCACCAAATATGAAATTCTTTCTCAACAGCCCTTTATCAAAAAAAGCTTTGGACCTTTCCTTGTAGATCCTGGCATTGGCATATGCATCCATCCTTAGTTCTTCCAATTCCGACAGCTGCAGCAACTTGTGATGACCAGCCGAAGTTAGATCTAGATTTAAATGTTTGATGGCCCAATAGGCCCTGTGTTCTAACTCCTTTGGAGATGACAGCCTTGCCATAGACGATCCGAAGGGACATACCAATGGGGGTCTTATAGGCAGTCCTATAAGCCCACAGTGCATCATTAAGCTTGTCAGCCCAATCCTTCTTATCAGTCCTCACAGTCTTCTCAAGGATATGCTTGATCTCCCTATTTGAAATTTTAACTTGCCCACTGGTTTGTGGGTGGTAGGGAGTAGCAATCCTATGGGTGACAGAATATTTCTTGAGCAAGCTCTCAAAATTTTTATTACAGAAAAGGTTCCCCCCATCACTGATAATGGTTCTAGGGGTATGAAATCTGGAGAAGATATTCTGCTTTATGAACTTGAGGACCACCTGATTATCATTAGTTCTTGTGGCAATGACTTCTACCCATTTGGAAACATAGTCCACTGCCACTAAGATAAAATGAAAACCATTTGAAGGAGGAAAGGGGCCCATAAAATCAATACCCCACACATCAAACAGTTCTACAACAAGGATGGACAGTAAAGGAATTGAATTTCGTTTAGACAGCCCTCCTAGTTTCTGACATCTTTCATAGGTCTTTCAGTGTGTATTGGCATCTCTGAAAAGAGAAGGCTAATAGAACCCACACTGCAGCACTTTGTTAGTTGTTTTGCTCCCACTAAAGTGACCCCCACAGGCATTTTTATGGCACATGGCTAGATGCGGGGGACATCACTTTCGGGGACACATTTTCGAATGATTTGGTCTGCACAATACTTGTACAAGCAAGGTTCTTCCCAGAAAAAGAATTTGACCTGTGAGAAAAACAGGTCTTTATCCATTTTTGTCCAATGGGAAGGGGTCTTGCCTATAACTAGATAATTGATAATATGTGCATACCAGGGAATTAAAGAGTGGATGGCAAACAGTTTCTCATCCGGGAAGACATCATTTGTAGCAAGGTCATCACCTTTTTCCAACATAATTTTGGACAAGTGGTCAGCCACCACATTTTCTACCCCCTTCTTGTCCTGGATTTCGATGTCAAACTCCTGCAATAGGTGTATCCATCTAATCAATCTGGGCTCTGCAACCTTCTCGGACAGTAGGTACTTTAATGCTGAGTGGTCAGTGAAGATGACAGTTTTAGACCCAAGTAGGTAAGGTCTAAACTTGTCCACAGCAAAAACCACTACCAGAAGCTCTTTCTCAATGGTTGTTCAGCTGAGCTTTAGCAAGTGATTTGCTGAGATAAGCAATGACCACAGGTAGCTTATCTTTTCTCTGGCCCAAGACAACACCTATTGCTAAGTCAGATGCATCACACATCAACTCAAAGGGCAGGGTATAGTCAGGTGTTTGGAGTACAGGGGCAGAGGTAAGGAAAATTTTTAAAGTTTCAAAAGCCTTCAGGCATTCAGCAGAGAAGTCAAAGGGCACATCCTGGTAGAGCAGGTGGCACAATGGTTTAGCAATTTTTCTAAAGTCCTTGATAAACCTCCTGTAGAATCCAGCATGCCCAAGGAAGGATCTGATTTGTTTGACTGTTCTTCGAGGTGGAAAATTTGCAATGAGGTCAACTTTGGCCTTGTCTACCTCAATTCCATCTTTAGAGACCACATGGCCCAACACAATTCCTTGTGTTACCATGAAGTGGCTCTTTTCCCAACTTAAGACCAAATTGGTCTCTTCACATCTTTATAAGACTTGATGGAGGTGTTGCAGACATTGGTCAAAGCTATCCCCATAAACCGAGAAATCATCCATGAAAATTTCTAAGAATTTATCAATCATATCAAAAAAGATGGCATACATACACCTCTGAAAGGTGGCTAGGGCATTACATAGTCCAAAAGGCATCCGCCTGTAAGCAAAGGTGCCGAAAGGACCAGTAAAAGTAGTTTTCTCTTGATCCAAAGGGTGCACAGGGATCTGGTTGTACCCTAAGTACCCATGAAGAAAACAGTAAAAATCTTTTCCAGCCAACTTATCCAAAATTTGAACAATAAAAGGGAGAGGGAAATGATCTTTTCTGGTCTTAAAGTTGAATTTTCGATAATCGATGCAAACTCTCCAGCCAGTGGTCTCCCTGGCTGGTCTTAACTCTCCAGAGTCAGTTGTGATCACTGTAATGCCCGACTTCTTGGGTACCACCTAGATTTGTGCCACCCATTCAGAATCATAGATGGGGTAAATTACCCTAGCATCCAGCAACTTAATGATTTCTTTCAGAACCACTTCATGCATGTGAGGATTCAATTTCCTCTGCATTTCCCTGGAGGGTGTTGAGCCCTCCTCTAGATGAATCCTATGCATACAGATTGATGCATCAATCCCTCCCAGATCAGCAATGGTCCAGCCAATTGCTTTCTTGTGCTTCCTCAGAACTGTTAGCAATTCCTCCTCTTGCTCACAGGTTAGAGAAGAGGAGAAAATTACAGGAAGTTTCTCTTCTTTCTCAAGGAAAGCGTATTTTAATGTCTCTGGCAGCTTCTTGAGCTCCAGATCAGGGGCTTGTTGTATGGATGGCAGGATTGGTGTATTGTTGGTTGGAGGAAGGAGCAGCAATGTAGGTTTCTAATTGGAATGCTGCACTAAGCCCACAGAAGACCTCACTAGGGGCATGTCTTCTGGCATTAAAGCTAGGCTGTCTTCCTCCACCATGTTCCAAACTTTAGTTAAATTAGCAACAATATTTCCCCACTCCAGCAGAGTGGGCAGTTCTTCATCAACAATTTCTTCTAGTACATCTACTGCAAAGCATTCCTCATTGTCCAGCTGAGGGTACTTCACACTGTTGTACACATTAAGCTCAACTTTCATATGTCCAAAAGTGACCTCCATGATTCCAAACCTACATTGAATGCATGCATTGGCAGTGGCTAAAAATGGTTTGCCCAGGATAACAGGTATCGAAGATGTACTTTTGTTACAACCCATGTGAAAAACAAGGAAGTCTAAAGGGTAGAAGAACTTGTCTACTCCCACTAGGACATCCTCAACCACTCCCATGGGTTTCCTCTCAGACCTATCAGCCATCAATAGAACAATGGGGATGGGCTTCAGCTCCCCTAAATCTAACTGCTGATATACACTGTATGGCAGCAGGTTAACACTGGCTCCAAGGTCTAAAAGGGCCCTTCCAATCGTGTGGTCACCAATAATACAGAGAATAGTGGATATCCCTGGGTCTTGCAACTTCTCAGGTATTGTCATAATTAATAAAGAATTAACTGTATCAGTTGCAAAGACTTTTTTGGACAAATGGCCTCTGGCCTTCCTTTTCTGAGTACAGAGGTCCTTCAGAAACTTTGCATAGGCCGGGACCTGTCGGATTGCATCAAGCAGGGGTAAATTTATTTTGACCTGCTTAAAGGTCTCCATCATTTCCTCGATCTGTGCCTGACCCTTATCAAAAGGGGCAGGGCCACTCAAAGCTTGAGGAACGGCAGAGGTAATCGGTTCCGTTCTACCAAGCCTATATTTGAACTTTTACTTTTTTCTTTTATCTATTTTTATTTCCTGCTGAGGCTTAACTACAACCTCTTTATTTTTCCCTTATTGAAGGATAGCAGGCAGTTCTTTACCCTGTGTTCTAACAAAGTCCTTCATTTTCATTTGATTTTTCCTTAGGGTAGACCTCTCCTTGTTCTTTTCCCACCTGGTTGTATACCAACATCCCAGACCTTAAGGCTGTGATGGCATTGGCCCCCTCAAAATTTGAGGAGCCTTCTCTGATGGAATACTGGCCCTTGGGGTTGGCTACTGGTTGGCTTGGCAACCTGCCCTCCACTTTCTTAGTTAGAGCATTGGCTATTTGGCCAAGCTGCTCTTCTATTTTCTTAATGCTTTGACTGTGAGAAGTCACAGTCTGATTTAAGGGTCCAAGGCTTTGCAATTGGGCCAAAACTTGGTCCTCGAAAGAAGCACTTCGGGGCTGAGGTGGGGGAACTACTAATTGATTTTATTTATGGGACTGTTGTTGTTGGAAATTCAACTTTTGACCATAACCCTGGTTAAACTGCTGTTGTGGCCTTTGAGGTAAGGCCAACATCTGCTGTGGCTGCATATAATTATCCTGCCTCCACCTCAAATTTGGGTGGTCTATCCATTGGTAACCAACATTTTGGTGCTGGTATCCATATGGTTGTTTATTGTAGCCACCAGATTGTTGTTGTCCAAAAGATTGGGCAGCAGCAGCCTGTTCCATTACAAAATCAGGGTATTGCCCTACAGACGGGCATTTTTCCACTGTATGCTGTGGAGATTTGCATATCAGACATGCCTCCATCACTTGTGTAGCCATTCTGGGCTGCACCACAGTCAAAAGTTTATCAAATCTTTCAGTAAGATTGGCCATCTACATTCTCAGGTCATCGTTTCCTCTAACTTCATACATCTTTCCTTTATAAGTTTCAACCACCCCCAGCTTAGGAGAAGGCTCTTGAACAGTTCTAGATGAGGACATCTTCTGGAAAGCATTTTCACTTATGACCTTGAATAAGTCCCATGCCTCATCAGCTGTTTTATGCATGTATGTTCCACCACAAGAGGCATCTACCATGTCTCTACTCTTCTCATCGATCCCATTGTAGAAGCTCTGGACAAGCTGCCAGTCAGGGATCTTGTGGTGAGGACATTGTTTGAGCATCTCCTTAAATCTATCCCAGCATTGGTTAAAATCATCAGTTGGGGACTGGGCAAAAGAAAGTTTGCCCTTCCTCAGTTGGCTAGTTTTGGTCTCTGGGAAAAATTTAGACAAAAATCTTGTCTGGAGGTCTTTCCAAGTAGTGATACTGTTGTTTGGGAGAGTAGATAACTAGGTGTTGGCCCTGTCCATTAGGGAGAAAGGAAAGAGCCTTAGCCTAGTGGCTTCTAGTCCCAAACCAGCAATAGAAAATGTTGTGCACAGGGCCAAGAACTGCTCATGTGCTTCTAAGGGTCTTCCTTGCTAAGCCCATGGAAAGAGGGAAGCATTTGGATGATGGAAGTTTCGATCTCATAATTACCCTGAACATCTGGGAATTGAATGCTGAATGGAGAATTGTAATCATCCGAAGCATTCAATTCCTTCAATGTTCTAGGTTGCTCTTCACCCATAATTGTTGTCTCTATTTCAATAGGGGGCTCGACTGTGGTGTGTCTGTGCCTTCTCGGTCTTCTATCCCTTTCAATCTCAGGGTTAGCAGGCTCTAAAGTGGGACTGAGAGATCACCTTCCTAACGTGCACACACACCACCAGCAAGGGAAACAGTTCGCACGCACATTGCACAAAAGAAAATTACAACTATCCTAATCAACTGCTTATGGAATCTTCAAAGGAGAAATAAACTGAGATTTTGAAGGTTAGAGAAGTGCAAACAGAGGTAGCTAGACTCTCAATGCAGTTCTAGTCTCCTTCTCTGCTACGGTCTAGATCTGCAAGAAAAATTCCAAATGTAAATCAGCAGTATCAATTATTCACAAGTACAGCTACCAAAAAATAAAGAATACAAAATTCTAGAGTTTACTATTAGATCAAGACCCCCGGCAACGGCACTAGAAACTTGTTGGTGTGTATTTTAAGTGCTTGCTACTGACTTTATTTGGGGCAGTGATAAGAATGGGGTGAATGAAAATGAATGAAAGGTGAATTGAAAATGACAGAGCAGCAAGCCTAAAATATGCAGTCTTGCAAGATACATGGCCTGTTGTAGTAAGTTTTGATAAGTAAGAGTTTGTCCCACAGGGAAGATTGATCTAAAGCTCCAAGGGAGCCATCAGTAGTAGGCTCTCTAGATCTGACTACAGATCTGGCAGTCCTAAATGGAAGGTGATTTGAGGTTACTTATTTCTACATTCTCTGGTAATCTAATGATTTAACTACAGAAAGGGTTGAGAAGAAGGATGGAGTATGAGAAAATAAGTATAAAAGGGTGAGAAGTAGGCTATTAGGTTCAGATCTGATGGGTTTCATGACTCAAATTCAGATCTGCTACTATAGAAGTCCTGTCCAATGGCTACATTGTCACCACTGAGGAGAAAGAATCCAACTCATCTCTGTGCCATGATCCAATCCCTTTATGTCTATAACCTGTCCACTTAAATGGTCACAGACTATCCAATTGGGGAGCCACAGTCCTGAGATGGGTCACAACAAGTCTATCATTGTAAGCACTACTTCATCCAGGCTACAAGCACAAGAGTCCATAGGGAACCTCAACCTCTAAAGTGCTATGTGTGGGGCTAGGCCTGTATGGGAGCATGTTAGCCCAGACACATAGAACCAGCAAGAGTTTGAGTACAGTCTTAGGTCTAGCTGTCCACTGCTGTAGAAAGACTGCAGTGATCCAGTCACAAGCCTACAATCTCTAGAACCAAACCAGATCTGCCATCTGATGGCGGGTCTATACAAATATAGGGGAGTTTGGCTCTGCACAATCTCTCACAGGGCTATAAGCACAAGTGCAGAGAAGAAGAATCTGTTTTCGATCTATGGATTGGCCTCACCCTAAGGCTATAACCTATCCACTTAAATGGTCACAGACTATCCCAGAGGCTATCCTCCTCACAGAGGGCCAAAACAGAACAAGAACACCACTGTCACCACCATGTTCACAAGGCTACAAGCACAAGCTCCAATGGGGATTTCAGATCTAGTGGATCCTGTGGTGGGGCTAGGCTTGTATGGGAGCATGTTAGCCCAGACACACAGGTCACTTAGATCTAAATAGGTCTCTAAAAATAGTCCTCCATTGCTCATAATGCAACCTATCAATGGAGGATCTCAAGGCAACAGCCTTATACAAAACAACTCAATCTCAAACTTCAATCCCATACATGTAAAACACCCAATCATGAAATTCCATTAATTCTAAACCAAATAAGCATACAGAGGCATAGCCAGCAAGTGCTGGGCTATGGAGAGAAGAAAAAGTAAAAAGAAATCTACCTAAACCTTCCTAGAGATCTATATCTACTGCAAGAAGAAGATAGATAAAATTCTATTCTAAGAGAGGCCCCTAAACCTAAACCAGGCTTAGGTTTATATAACAGTCAGCTTGGCGGCGCATTAGGGTTAGGAAACCCTAATTTTAACGATGCCATGTTGAGAACTAGAAAATACCATTTTCCACCCTTTAACCTAGGCCTCGATAGACCCTTAAGAGAACTAAATAAGTGTTTTAAGTGCTTGTGTTACAGCTCATAATAAAGACAGGCTTAACCATGAAAGCAGCCCAAAATTGCCAAAAAGATGATAATCCATGTCTATCCAAAGGAAGAAAGAGAAGGGACAACCTCACTAGCTGTCAAAATGCCTGAACTGAAGAGGCAAAGACCTGGTCTCAACCCAGAAAAGAAATGTGGAGCAATTCAAACAGAAAAATGCACCACAGAGTGCTTTTCGAAAAGAATCTGATCATTTCGAAAAGAACCTGAACTCTGCGAAAACAACTAAAAGCTCCAGGCTTAGTTTTTGAAGAGCACCTGAACTCTTCGAAAGGATGATTGACCTATTCGAAAAGAAGAGAACTCCTTGCGAACAGAACCTGAACTTTGCGAAAAGAGCTTCAGGAGTCACAGTACCTTGTGAAAAGTTCCCTAAACTATGCGAAATGGTGTTCTGGAGATTCCTAGCTTTTGTAAGGGTAATTCAGTAATCTTTTTCATGCGTCCCAATGTATTTAAAAACCTAGGGACATTCCAGAAGATTCTAAGCACGAAGCGAAGGCATATTCCACCCCATGTGAGCACCCAAAGATGAAATCACTTGGCGGGAACTTCTAGAAGCTCTAACAGATTTTCAAATTGCATAACAGAATTGATGCTTATGTCGCCTGATTGGCTTAACCAGATCGAGCAATTCTGATTGGCCAGAATAGATCTAGATCCTTGTTCACGACTACCATTGGTTGATACAGATCTGAGCACTTCTGATTGGTCGATACGCATCTGAGCTAGACCTGGGGAAAACTATAAATAGATGAACCATTTGCCCAATTTGGGCATCCAGATTTTGAGTTTCATTCCTATTCCCCCATTTCCAAATCAGCTAGTTTGTCTGAAACCCCTGTAATAGCCTAACTTTTACTTGCAATTGAGAGCTGTGAGATACCTCTGTAATTCAAAAGAGAATTGTATTCAAGACTACAAATCTGAGAGCTGTTTAAGCTGTGCTCTGTAATTGTAATGGTGAATTTGAAAAGGTTGCTGTAAACCGTACATTCTCAATTGGATTCGTGTTAAGGGTTCCCTCTGATCTCCTTATTGCACTAGACTCCTTTAGATTTACTGTTTTTCATGAAATTTCCCTTGATTCATTAACCCTATGGGAATTAGTGTTTGTAACCTAATCTCTCACAGCATTTGTAGTGATATTTCTTATTCTAAATTAAGGGTTTAGATTAAAGACTATTGGATGGTCTGTGACCATTGAAATGGATAGACCATAGCCATAAGCCTAAATCTAATCCTTGAGTTAGATTTATTTCTCTTAAATCTGTGCTTGTAGCCAGATGAAGATTGGATCATCTCTCATTTGATATGCAGTCATTCTCATTGTGTTTCAAGGATAAAATCAAAGTTAGATATTATTTCTCAATTTTTATAAGTTTACATCAAAATTCCCCCAACTCAGATCTGGATCATTTAGTTTAACTTTTACTTTTATCATTTAGTTAATGTGACAAATTCAGCCTCCAATCTTATGTGCTTTGTAGATAGGATAAGAGGTCAGATCTGGAGGTTTATCTTGCATTTTAAACAAATTCTCTGTGGACGATCTTTTACTCACTTACATTTAAAACTTGCTACAATTGGCCCTGATCTTGCAAGCTAATTCACTTCTCTCTGCGCTGATATTTCTTTACTCTTTTTAATGTTCCAGATTCATTATAACTTAGCAGTTGCAAATCTGATTTCAAAACATAAATAAATCATGCACACTTAGAATCACCAACAAGTTTTTGGCGCCGTTGCCGGGGAATTTGTTTTAAAATAGGTAGACCTCAGTTTTCATATTTTTTTACATCAGTGCTAAACTATTCTATTGTTTATATCTGTGCAGTTATTCATATCCATTTTGAAAAGGGGAATCTACTTTAAAAGAAATTCTGAAGGTTTGCTGTGCATAAATCTGATTCTCTGTTCTGTGTTGTATGTTTGGTAGGAGGACTCTCAGCCCTGAGATTGTCTCTCTAAATTTAGTAGTTGAAAGGCTATTACGAACCAGACAAACAACACAGAATTCTGCTGAAACAGTTACTATGGGTGAAGAACCTCGACTTTTGAGGGATTACTTTGCACCTGGTGCTTATAATTCTCCCTTTTGCATTCAATTTCCTACTGTTGAAGGAAATTATGAGATCAAATCATCGACTATCCAAATGCTTCCTTCCTTCCATGGGTTGAGTAAGGAAGATCCATACAAACATGTGGATGAATTCTTGTCTCCTTGCACCACATTCAACATAGCTGGACTTGGTCCAGAGGCAACCAAGCTTAGGCTCTTTCCTTTTTCATTAAAGGACAAAGCTAGAGCATGGTTGTCTATGTTAGCACCAAATAGTATCACTTCTTGGAATGATTTGCAGTGTCAATTTTTAGCCAAATACTTCCCAATGTCTAAAACAAGCCAATTGAGACAAAGTATTATTTCCTTCTCACAAAACTCAACTGAAACTTTCCATGAAGCATGGGAAAGGTTTAAGGAACTTTTAAGGCAATGTCCTCATCATCAAATTCCCCGATGGCAGCTTGTTCAAAGCTTCTATCAAGGAATTGATAAAAAAGGCAAGAATATGGTAGATGCTTCCTGTGGAGGCACTTACTTGCAAAAAACAGTTGAGGAGGTTTGGGACTTATTTGAAGTAATTGGTGAAAACTCAACTCAACACGAATCTTTGTCAAGAGATATTGAGAATCCTGCTAGGTTGAACAATCAACAAACCACCAAATGAAAGATTTATGAGGTGAATGAGTTGGAAAGAAAGTTGGATAATTTAACCACAAAGTTTGATAGATTGATGGACTCACTTAAAAATCCAATGGTTGCAAGAGTAGAGGAGGAATGTCTGATATGCCAGTCCCCTACTCATTCACTTGACCAATGTCCTGCTGCACCACAGTTCCCAGATCTAGTGGTGGAACAAGCTCATGCTGCCCAATCATTCGGACAGATGCAGTCAAATGAATATCAATGGAGAGGGGAAGGAAAGTTACCCAGCCAACCTTTGAATAATCCCAAAGGACAGCTCATGGTTGGAGAGGCTTCTATTTCACATGAAGTAAAAACTGTCACAACTTTGAGAAGTGGAAGAATTATAAATAACAAAGTGGGTACTGAAGAAGAAAAAAGTGAGGAAAATGATAAAGATATGCAGCAGGAGCAGCATAATGTTAGCAGTGGGGGTGCTGATGTACCTCAGAAAAATCAAAAAAATGAAAAACAAAAAAATCAAAAAGATTCTGATAATGCTTCTAAAGCTGTAGATGAAGGACTAGTTCCTCATTTACCATTTCCTCATGCCATAAAATTTGTATCCCCTTTTGATAAAGGGAACACAAAAATAGATGAAATGATGGAGACTTTCAAGCAAGTCAAGATAAATCTACCTTTGCTTGATGCAATCAAACAAATTCCAGCATATGCAAAATTTTTGAAAGATATTTGCACTCACAAAAGACAGTCTAGGATACAGTTATCCAAGAAGGTCTTTGCTGTGGAAAGAGTTAATCAGGTGTTGTCTATTACCACACCTCCTAAACTTCAAGATCCTGGAATCCCCACAATCCCTTGCATTATTGGGGAACATACCATTGAAAAGGCTTTATTAGATTTGGGTGCTAGTGTCAACCAGCTTCCGTATTTTGTATATGAGAAATTAGGTTTGCGAGAATTAAAACCCACTCATGTGGTGTTACAACTAGCATATAGATCTGAAAGAAAGCCAGTTGGGATGATTGAGGATGTATTGGTGGGAGTAGATAAATTTTTCTATCCTGCTGATTTTCTTGTTTTGGACATGGAACCTACAAAAAGCAAAACTTCCATCCCTGTCATTTTGGGAAGACCATTCCTGGCTACCGCAAATGCTTGCATTCAATGCAGGTATGGTATTATGGAAGTCTCTTTTGAAAATATGAAGGTGAAATTAAATGTTTATAATGCAGTCACACGCCTCAATTTAGCTCTGAGGTATGTTTTCATGTTGATCTATTGGATGAACTAGTGGAAGGGACTTTACAATAGTTTTTGCAGTGTGAAGATTTAACCACAGATTTTGAAGATGCTTGGGGAAATTCCGAGGAAGAAACATCTTGTACCTCAAAGTCTGAGGAAGTAAATGCTGTGCAAGGAACTCATAATCAATCAGCAAGTTTCTCTTCTTGGAAACCTGCTATTCTTCCCCTTTCACAAACAGGTAAGGTACCTTTGCTACCTTCTTTTCTCAGCCCACCTGATGTAGAACTGAAGCAGTTGCCAGAAAATTTGAAATATGTGTTTTTAGGAGACCATAAATCATTGCCTGCAATTATTTCTTCCTCTCTCACAAAGGAGCAGGAGGAAGAGCTGTTGATTGTTTTGAAACAACATAAAAGGGCAATTGGCTGGATTATTACTGATTTGGGAGGAATCAGTCCAGCTGTTTGCATGCATAAAATCCATTTGGAAGAAGATGTAAAGCCTTCTAGGGAAAGGCAATGGAGGTTGAACCCTCATATGCAAGAAGTGGTCATGAAAGAGGTTGTTAAGTTGTTGGATGCAGGGGTCATTTACCCCATTTCAGATTCAGCTTGGGTGGCACCTACATAGGTGGTACCTAAAAAATCTAGGATCACTGTTGTAACCTCAGATTCTGGTGAGCTTATGTCAACCAGACAAACAACTGGTTGGAGGGTTTGTATTGATTACAGAAAATTAAATTCAATGACCAGAAAAGACCATTTCCCTCTCCTATTCATTGATCAAATTTTAGATAAGCTAGCAGGAAAAGCTTATTACTGTTTTCTTGATGGTTACTCTGGTTACAACCAGATTCCTGTGTACCCACAAGATTAGGAAAATACCACATTCACTTGCCCTTTTGGCACTTTTGCCTATAGGAGAATGCCTTTTGGTCTTTGTAATGCTCCTGCTACCTTTCAAAGATGCATGTACTCCATTTTCTCTGATATGATTGACCAATTTATGGAGATTTTTATGGATGATTTTTCAATCTATGGAGACAGTTTTGCCCAGTGTTTACATCATCTCAAATTGGTGTTACAGAGATGTGAAGAAACCAATCTAGTTTTGAGCTGGGAGAAGAGCCATTTCATGGTCACCCAGGGCATTGTCCTTGACCATGTTGTCTCCCACAAGGGCATTGAGGTAGATAGAGCAAAAAATTGATTTAATTGCACATTTACCACCTCCCAAATTAAAGATCGAAGTTTTCACATCTTTGGATTTTACAGAAGGTTCATTAAGGACTTCAGTAAAATAACCAAGCCTCTTTGTCATTTATTATGCCAAGATGTCCCTTTTGTTTTCAACAATGAATGCATCAAGGCATTTGAATTCTTGAAAAATTGTTTGATTTCAGCTCCAATATTACAGTCTCTAGATTATTCACTGCCTTTTGAACTGATGTGTCATGCTTCAGATTATGCTTTGGGAGTTGTCCTTGGACAGAGAAAGGATAAGCTGCCTCATGTCATAGCTTATGCCAGTAGATCAATGATTGATGCACAACTCAATTACACAACAACTGACAAGGAGCTGCTGGCAATTGTTTTTGCTTTAGAGAAATTCAGGTCATATGTCTTGGGTTCACAAATAGTGGTGTTCACTGACCACTCTGCCTTGAAATACCTTCTATCTAAGAAGGACACCAAACCAAGATTAATCAGGTGGATCCTCCTATTAAAGGAATTTGACTTACAGATCAAAGATAAAAAGGGTGTAGAGAATGTGGTGGCTGATCACCTGTCTAAAATTTTAACTGCTGAGATTGATAGGCTGCCTATCAATGAATCTTTCCCTGATGAGCAACTTTTTGCTATTAGTATACACACCCCTTGGTTTACAAACATAGTCAACTTTTTGGCTACTGGAAGAATTCCTCAACATTGGAATAAAATGGATAAAGATCTTTTCTTCTCAAAGGTTAAACATTTTATTTTGGAAGATCCTTATCTATTTAAGATTTGTGCAGACCAAATAATAAGAAGATGTGTCCCTGAAGAAGAATTTCATAGCATACTTTCTATGTGTCATGAACAGGCCTGTGGAGGTCATTTTAGTGGAAACAAAACTGCAGCAAAGGTTTTGTAGTGTGGATTCTATTGGCCTACACTTTTCAAAGACGCTCTGCAGCACTGTAAGTCTTGCCAGAACTGCCAGAAATTGGGCAGCATTTCCAAGAGAAACTTAATGCCTTTACAACCCCTTTTGGTAGTTGAATTGTTTGATATTTGGGGGATAGACTTCATGGGTCCCTTTCCTCCTTCCAATGGGTGTAATTTCATTTTAGTAGCTGTGGATTATGTATCCAAATGGGTTGAAGCCACAGCCACTAAAACCAATGATCACAGAGTGGTTCTGAAATTTCTAAAGGATCACATTTTTTCTAGGTTTGGTTTTCCCAGAGCTATTATCAGTGATGGGGGAAGCCATTTTTGTAATAAATATTTTGAAGCTATATTGAAAAAATACTCTGTGACTCATAGAGTAGCTACTCCATATCATCCACAAACCAGCGTACAAGTGGAGATTTCCAATAGAGAAATCAAACATATACTGGAAAAGACTATGAAGAAGGACAGAAAGGATTGGTCCTTTAAGCTGAATGATGCAATGTGGGCATATAGGACAACCTATAAAACCCCAATTGGCATGTCCCCATTCAGATTGGTCTATGGCAAAGCATGCCATTTACCAGTGGAGTTAGAATATAAAGCCTTTTGGGCTATTAAAACATTGAACATGGATCTGACTACTGCTGGTAATCACAGGAAACTGCAACTTGCTGAGTTAGAGGAGCTGAGAATGGATGCATACACCAATTCAAGATCTTACAAAGAGAAAGTCAAAGCCTTCCATGATAAAAATTTGTTGAGAAAAGAGTTCACAGCTGGCTCTAAGGTATGGCTATTTAACTCAAAACTTAAGTTTTTTCCTGGAAAGCTGAGATCCAGATGGGAAGGGCCATATACTGTCATTCATGCAGCTCCTTCTGGGGCTGTGGAAATTTTAGACCCAAATGATGGAAGAATCTTGAAAGTAAATGGTCAGAGGCTCAAACCATGCATTGAAAATACCCAGGAGCATGTGCTAACCATCTATCATCAAGAACCTCCCCAAATCTGATGGTATACAACTGTACAATATGTTTTTATTCTGTAGTTTTTGCATAGTTTTCTATTTCTCTGTTTTTAGTCATGTTTGTTCTCTTTTCGAAAAGTTTAAACATGTGAAAAATTAATTCGCAAAGTAAAAATTGTCTTTTCGCAAAGTTCAATTTGCTTTTCGAAAAGGATCTGGATTTGTAATGAACTGCTCGAAAGCAATGATTTGCTATTCAAATAGTTGTTTTTGAAGCCATTTGCTTTTCGAAAAGTTGTTTCTGAAGCTATTAGCTTTTCGTATGGTACTGATGCCATTCTCTGTTGTAAAAAGGACTGTTTTGGAACATTTTGAAAACTTAAAAATGACTTTGCGAAAATAACTTTGAGCATATTTAAACCCTTTCGAAGTAAGGGTTTCATATTCCAAAGCTTTCTGAGAACGTCCTGTTCCACAGAAACCCCATTTCTTTCTTTCCTTGCGTGATTTTAGAATTCATCCACACTTTTCTTCACATTTGTTCGATCATTTAAGCTTGAAGAGAGGGATTTTAGCTTCTGGTTCTGGTGGATTTCAGCGAGCAAGCAACACGTTCAACCAAAACCCTAGATTTCGGTATTTTTCTGTGCATTTCCTCTGTTTATCATTTGCAAAGTTTGATTTTGTGTCAGCATTTTTTGTGGGCATTTTTATACACAACTTTAGAATGGGGAAAGTTGAAAAATCACTGGCTGCCATGTTCCCAAAATCTTCTGCTAAGAAAATTAGCAAACCAACCCCAAAAGGAAAAACCAAAGCTTCAGCCAAAATAAAACTATTAATGGATAGAGCTGATAGGATTGAGAAAGGGAAGAAGGTTAGACATGAGGAACCCATCCCAGTAGCTGCTAGTCCTGAGCCTGAGCTTCCTCCTCTGCCTATGCATTTGATGCCAAAATCCATTCATTGAAGCTCGAAGTGATTCTGAGCTTATCGTGGATGAAACTTTTTCGTCAACAAACCGGATTCACTATCTTTAAGATACATTAGGGATGCCTCACTGAGCAATATCCTTACCCCTCTGCCAGAGAAAATTTATCCGCGAATGGTGAAATTATGGTACCAAAACCAGTAAAAGTAGATACCTTTTGCAATTGCTCTGAGCACACATCTGATTGCTAGTGGACAGCCATACATAGAACGCCCTGTGGCTCCTTAGAACACCGCTTTGCAGACCACAGAGGTGACCAGCTCTTTGCATTCTTGAAGAAGAATGTCCTTCTGTGGTGACTGCTCTTGGTGCACCCATTCTTGAAGAAGTTGTCATTTTACCCTCCTCACCTAGTCCAGCTCCTGCCACTTCACCTATTCCAGCAGTCCCATCTCCCATACCCACCATTATCCCAATTGCAGACTCCCCCTCTACACCAACCACTCCAGCCATACTCACACCACCAATTTCTCCCACCAATGCCCAAGACCTGGCCACAGATTTTATTGAACAATCTCCTAGCACTCCTCTTCTCCAAAGCCTCTCAAGTTCACCTGCTCCTTCAGCCCACACACCTGAAGTAACCCATACCCCTGAACCTGAGCTTTTCACTATAGAGGCTTATTCATCATTGATGGGGTCTATTTTTGAAAACGTTGGGCTTGAATATGTCCCTATACCTGACCCTCCTCATTTCATTCACATGGCTACTTCTCCCTTTACAGCCATTTCACCCATTGCACCTCCACCATCCACTTGATTTACACCGCTATGCATACCACACCCACACCTGAATCAATTAGCCAAATATTTACCTTTCTCCAATCAATCCAAGCCCAACTACAGATCAACACAGATAATCAGTCTGTGACCAATGACCTTCTCCAAACCTTAGCCTCCACATCCCACACAACTACCTTAGCCATTATACCTGCTGTTGATGACCATGCTACCCAAACAGAACCTGAAGTAGTATTGGTTGATCTGCCCACCCTCACCACTACTGCTCATGCTACCCAAACTGAACCTGAGGTAGCTCTTGTTGAGCCCCCTTCACCTCTCCTCACTTTCTCTAATCAAGCCAATCAGACCGACCCTGAAGTCATCCTTCTGGACCCCTCTTCTCCCACTCCCATAGCTGGGATACCTTTGGTCCCCTACCATTCCATTCCCATTCCCAGATTTGCCGCTCTCAAAAGGGCCATGGAAGAAAATCCATATATCTGTCGAGATGTCCTCAAGGGGTTAGCTGATTTGCAAGCTTACTTTAGAACCCCTTATGAAAACCAGATTCATAAATTAGAGTTATTCATGAAATTTGAGAGAGAGAAAATGAAGGACCTGCTGGGTCAAACTTTTCAGATGGTTAGGAGTGAGCAGCACAAGGTGACCATGTTGCAAGCACAGCTTGAACAGGAAAAACTGAGGACTACTAGACTTGGAAAGTACATTGGCCTCACCAAAAAGATTAAATCAGAGGAATACACTGAGCTGCAAAACACAATCCAGGAGAAGGCTAAATCGAGTTCAGACTCCAATACTGATTCTAGTTCTGACTCTCACAGTGACTCCAGTTCTGATCCCACTGAACCAACTTATGATACAGATTTTGACCCCAGTTATTAGATCACATTGTACTTATCTGTGTTATGAGTTTGTAATATAAAATTATGGTTTTTCTTGTGTAATTACTGTGCATTTCTGTTCTTTCTTCTTGTCATTATTATTTCTGCTTGATTGTTTCTTTTCTTTGCTTTGGACCAGTGCGGACCCTGCTCACCATAGGTTTGGGGGTGTGGCAGAAATGTCAATAATTGAGTTAACATCAATGCAGCTTATGATCAGTAGAATTTTTGAAAATGAAGTAATTTCACACCTGTTGTTTTGAAAAATGAGGAAGTTAAAACTTTTTAAAATTAATTTCTAGTGTAATTCTAATACTTTCATGAAGTGAATGTCAAAAAATTTCCAAAAGAAAATTGATGTTTTAGTAAACCTAAAAAGAGAGAAAACAGTGATGATATACCTCAGGAATTTGATAGAAAACCACACCTAGTGAGATTTGGACCTGAAATGTATTCTTTGGAGGTATGAATTGGCAATTTTTTCTGCTCTAGGGACTGTTTAAACCTGCCTGTTATCACTAGAAGTTACATATATCCAAGTTAAAATAGTTTGACAACAATCATGATATTAAAGACATGATGTAAGGCCTCCTTTTAGACAGTTTGAACCTCAAAAAGCCCAACCTTTTGAAACTGCCCTTGATACACACCAATTGAGCTTTATAAATCCAAGATTTCTTTGAAACCTCATCAACCTCATTTAGCCTAACCCTCACTCTGAGAATTCAGAAGGTAAAGGAAAGGAAGCTGAAGAAAGGAGAGTTGAGTAACAGTTTGGTAAAAGAAGAAGAAAAATAATTGAAGGCAATGATGTATTAACAAAAGAAATGTGGCATTCCAGTCAATGTTACTTTGAAAAAAAAAAAAAAAAAAAAAAGAAAAGAAAAAGAAAAGGAAAAGTCATTTCATTGGAAGTTTGAAAAAGAAAGAGAAAAAGATGGCCACTTTGGCTCTGAAAATTCAAAGAAGAAGATGAAATTGTGCTGAATTGAAGAAGGTGCGTCTATCACCTCCTTACCTTGACTGACTTCTCAATTTTGAACTCCATTCCACCCCTTTATTCTTGATAAATTTCACCCATAAGCCACATTACAAGCCAAGTTAAAGTCCTTACTGATAAATGATGGATTGAGCTGTCACATGGAGATAAGGATTTGTGTAATCTATGGTGAAAAGAGCAGTGAATTCAGAACTAAAAAGAAATGCCTATGCTCATGCTTACAGTCCTATTTGTGGGCTGTAACTGCTCTTGAGCCGTGTGAAATAGTACAACCCTCTTACTGACATGTTGAGTGAAAACCTGGTTAGAGTTGGGTTTGAAATCGACTTATTTGGGGTAACATCAAAGCTGGATTCTCAAATAGAAGGCAAGCTGTTCATTCATTTTTCTTGTAAATAACTTTGTGACACAAATTGAGTGAATGGTAAAAGGAATTACAGTAGAATTTTAGTTTTGAACTGATGTTTTCTTGAAAATCTTCTTACAGCCTGACTGATGCAGGTGTGAATAATCTGATTGGATGAAAGTTTGCTTTAACAGAACTGCATTGATCTTAACTGATTTATTGGAGAAGTTTGTGGGTACCTTCACTGAAAACCCTCAGGAGACTTCACTCCTCCACTAGGGATCACCTACGGGTTTAAAAGGCTTGTTGTATATGCTAAATGCAACTGTGTTCCCTACAAAAGTGCTTTTTTATTCTATTTTTATCTGACTTTACTAAGGGACTAGCAAAGCTTAGGTTTGGGGGTGTGTTGAGAACTAGAAAATACCATTTTCCACCCTTTAACCTAGGCTTTGATACACCCTTGAGAGAACTAAATAAGTGTTTTAAGTGCTTGTGTTACAGCTAACAATAAAGACATGCTTAACCATGAAAGCAGCCTAAAAGTGCCAAAAAGATGATAATCCATGTCGATCCAAAGGAAGAAAGAGAAGGGACAACCTCACTAGTCAAAATGCAGGCGAAGAGGCAAAGATGGTCTCAACCTTAAAAGAAATGTGGAGCAATTCAGAAAAATGCACTCTGAGTGCTTTTGAAAAGAATCAACATTTCGAAAAGAACTGGTCTGCGAAAAGAACTAAAAGCTCAGGGCTTAGTTTTGAAGAGCACCGAACTCTTGAAAGGATGATTGACCTATTCAAAAGAAGAGAACTCCTGACGTAACACGAACTTTGCAAAAGAGCTTGAGGAGTCACGATTACTTAAAAGTTCCCTAAACAATGCGAAATGGTATTCTGGAGATTCCTAGCTTTTGCAAGGGTAATTCAGCAATCTTTTTCACGCATCCCAATGCATTTAAAAACCTAGAGACATTCCAGAAGATTCTAAGCACGAAGCGAAGGCATATTCCACCCCATGTGAGCACCCGAAGATGAAATCACTTGGCGGGAACTTCTAGAAGCTCTAACAGATTTTCAAATTGCATAACAGAATTGATGCTTATGTCGCTTGATTGGCTGAACCAGATCGAGCAATTCTGATTGGCCAGAACAGATCTGGATCCTTGTGCTTGACTACCATTGGTTGATACAGATCTGAGCACTTCTGATTGGTCGATACGCATTTGAGCTAGACTTGGGGAAAACTATAAATAGATGAACCATTTGCCCAATTTGGGCATCCAGATTTTGAGTTTCATTCCTATTCCCCCATTTCCAAATCAGCTAGTTTGTCTGAAACCCCTATAATAGCCTCACTTTTACTTGCAATTGAGAGCTGTGAGATACCTCTGTAATTCAAAAGAGAATTGTATTCCAGACTACAAATCTGAGAGCTGTTTAAGCTGTGCTCTATAATTGTAATGGTGATTTGAAAAGGTTGCTGTAAACCGTACATTCTCAATTGGATTCATGTTAAGGGTTCCCTCTGATCTCCTTATTGCACTAGACTCCTTTAGATTTACTGTTTTTCATGCAATTTCTCTTGATTCATTAACCCTGTGGGAATTAGTGTTTGTAACCTAATCTCTCACAACATTTGTAGTGATATTTCTTGTTCTAAATTAAGGGTTTAGATTAAAGACTATTAGATGGTCTGTGGCCATTGAAGTGGACAGACCATAGCCATAAGCCTAAATCTAATCCTTGAGTTAGATTTATTTCTCTTACATCTGTGCTTGTAGCCAGATGAAGATTGGATCATCTCTCATTTGATCTGCAGTCATTCTCATTGTATTTCAAGGACCAAATCAAAGTTTGATATTATTTCTCTATTTTTATAAGTTTACATCAAAATTCCCCCAACTCAGATCTAGATCATTTAGTTTAACTTTTACTTTTATCATTTAGTTAATGTGACAAATTCAACCTCCCATCTTATGTGCTTTGTAGATAGGATAAGAGGCCAGATCTGGTAGCTCAGATCTGGAGGTTTATCTTGCATTTTAAACAAATTCTCTGTGGCCGATCTTTTACTCACTTACATTTAAAACTTGCTACAACTGGCCCTGATCTTGCAGGCTAATTCACTTCTCTCTGTACTGATATTTCTTTACTCTTTTTAATGTTCTAGATTCATTATAACTTAGCAGTTGCAAATCTGATTTCAAAACATAAATAAATCATGCACACTTAGAATCACCAACATGCCATGTGGCCTAATACTGTTCCTTGGATGCCTCGGGGCACGTGAATAGAATTTGGAGCGTTAGAGTGGGTGCCCTAATTGCTGAAAGTTCCCAGAATTCCCTCTATAGAAGTGAGGGAGAGTTAGAGTTCAGAGCCTTGCCATGTAGCACTGGTTTCCAAGACTGTCGCGTGGTAGCACGGTCTTCGCGAGATTGGATTAACTTGAAATTCTAGCCGTCGCGGAGTTGTCTTAGTTTGCAGCTTAAGCAGTCACGCGATAGAGCATTGAATCCTCGCTGGATTGCTCTGGTCTTCGCGGGATTGCACTTTCCTTCTGAATGGCGGGGGAATCGCGCAAGCAGTTTGTTCCTCAATGGATCTTTGCGAGGATCCTCGGGAGGGCATGATGTGCATTGGTTTCTAAACTGCGCAAGAAGTTTTTCTACAGTTTTACATCCTGCGACCACTGCGCGATAGCTGCGCACAAAAATACCTGGAGCTCTCTCTCTCCTCAGCTATTTTGAGTGAACTGCGTGAGGTTTTAAGTACTGCTTTCTTGAGCTGTGCGAGTCGTGATTTTGAAGCCTTTCTGTCATTAAACTACGCGATAACAGCGCGGACACTTGGTATGAAGTCTTGGGAAACTTGCAATGACTGCGCGAGGCTCACTTTCTGAATCCTTTGAACCTTGCGGCAACTGCGCGAGGCTCATTTCTTGCTCTGTTGCTGCTGTTCTTTGCCTTCATGCAGTCAAGTTCTCATCTGGATCTAGCTTCCCTTCTTCTGAGAGACTTCTGGGGTAAAAGTGGGCTCCTTAGCAGGATTAAGGCCTTATTGCAGCTGTTGTTCATTACCTACAAAACAGGCTTAAAATATTTTTATTAAATGATTAAGGGTCCAACAGAGATTAAGTTAAGGGGTGAAAAGTAGTACTTCTCAGGTCTTAACAAATAGCTTTAGTTCTCCTTAACCCATTTAGGTTTAGTTTTAGTTTTATTTTTTTTCTTTTCTCTTCCCCCCTTCTTTCCCTAATCCAGCCTGTTGGATTAGATCTAGGTAGCAGCTCAGATCTATTTTGTAATTGTAATTTTGGTATGAAGATTTATGGATCAATGCACAGACTACAGATCTGAGAACAAGTTTATTGTAAGTAATTTTGATTCAATAAATTATTTATTTTAAAGTTCAATTAAATCTAAAGATCTTATGGTTTCATTAGATGTCTATAAGATCCATGTATTTGGGAATAGCCCATTCAGTTTAGCAGTAAATCTATTTATTATCATCCGATTTCCCTTGGTTTAATATCCCTATGAATGCCTAAGCGTGTGGCCTTGCATCCACAACATTTGTAGTAATTTTAATGGTTCATTTTGAATCATTGGATTGGATGAAATCTATAGGATGATCTGTGACCATTCAAGTGGACAGATCATACCCTTAAGATCAGTTCAAGCTCTTGGTTTGGGTTGAATTCTTCTACCTTGTACTTGAGCTTGTAGCCAAGTGAAGGATAGCTACAAATTCACATGTCTTGATCTGTTTTACAAGAGGAACCAGGCCCTAGCTATCTATTTCTCTCCATTTTCTATTTTATTTTACCATTCATCTTCCTCAATCTTGTAGATCTTGTTTTATATTTTTGCTTTGTAGATTAGATCTAGTGACACCTGAAAAACTCTCTTTCTTCTTAGATTAGGCTAGAATTGCCAGATTAGTAGCAGATCTGGAGGTCTACTATACAATCTCTTAGGTTTTAGATCACTACTCCCTATGAGACAAACTCTTACTTTTAAAACTTGCTACAAAAGGACCCTGTATCTTGTAGGTGTTAGTCACTGATATTTACCATCTTCCACCCATTAAAACCTGGCTTTTGTTAAGACCTTGAGCTGTTTATAGTTGTTTTTAGCGTGTTTTGCAGTTTAGGAAGAAAGTGCAGCCTTAGTGAAATTTTCAGTTAAAAAGTGCCATTAAGAGGAGGATTTGAAATTAATCAACAGCTGAAAGACATAACTGGAAGGAGTGGGCTATGGCTTGTTGCTAAGAATGAAACCATCAACTGATTGGGTGCTTGAAAAAGAATCTGTAGCTCCAAGCCAACACTTTTCAGCTATACCTTGATTCAGCAATTGCAGAAAATGAAGCACCTGGTGTGCACAATGAAGAGCGCAGCAGTGCATAGGCTGCAGTAGTGCGTAAAGGATCACTTTGCAGGAGCAATCATCAAGTCAACAATTGTTTCTGAGAAATGAACCTCATCAATTGACTCGTGGATACACTTGATGTATGCTGCACCATCATTTGTCAGTTTATAAACTGCAACACACTTGAAAGCAGTTGGAATACACCAACATGCTGATAGCAGCAGCTCCTATTCCTCTTAAACTGCAGCTACAAATCTGTTCTCCAACATTTCCAAATGGCAACAACTGCACCCATGCAAGCCTTGCATTGCCCCATCAAATCTCTCGAGTGAATCATGCAGCAGCAGAACACCCAAAGCAGCCCACCTACCGAGCAATTGCAGCACCGCTTCAACAATAAACCTTTCGAGAACATTCAATGCAACAAGTCCATGCATTAGCACATCATCCTACCAAGTGGAGCCCCAGCAGATTCGAGATATTAAACTACAGCAGCGTGGAGCACCTTCAAGACAAACCTGTTGACATGCAAAGCTTCAGCATCCTTCTGATGCCTTTGCCATTTGAACGTATCGACCATTTGAGGAGGTGCCCAACCTACTGATGTGTGCTATTTTAATCCTCTCGAATTGCAGATTCATATGCAGCTTCATCCTCTTGAGAACCCCAGCTGTAGCCCCTTGAACTTGTCGACAATAGCAACCCCATCTTCCTCATATCCTCTCAACCAAAAACTTCGACTTACAAATCTCCATCCCGTCGATTGGTAATTGCAGCAACCTCCCATGCAATCCTCATGACCAATAACTACTCAGTCCTCCCATCCAATCCTCATGACCAGCAGCTGCTTAACCCTCCCATTCAATCCTCTCGACCAGCAGCTTCAACTTCTCCTTGAACCTCTCGACATCTATTTCAGCAAGCACCTCAATCCTATCAAGATCTTCAAGCTCCCATTCTGCTACCTGCTGACTTTTAGCAGAAGACTCCAGCCAACTACTCAAGTAGTACCAAACTCCAAGTCAAACCTCTCGACCTTCTCAGCTTCAGCAAACTGCAAACCTGTCGAGGCCTTGCACTCCCCATCAGCCATCCTCTCAAAACAGCACCCTACACCTTCTAAATCTCTCGACATCTGCAGTAGTAACCTCCTTAATCCTCTCGAGCAGATCAAGCCTCCAAGCTTTATACATGTCGACATTTATTCAAGCTTCAGCCAACCTCCCATGTTAACCTCTCGAGTTCACCTTCTCACTGCTGAAGCCATAGATTTTAATGGCTGATAATAAAGCTGCAATCAGCCCGTAGTTCTCCAAGCTAACTGTGACAGCCTGGATTTCAACACCCCGAAACCCGTGCCATCAGTGGGCTGGAGCTAAGGCCGAACCCCGAATGAAGTACGTAGCATCTTATTCGCACAGCCAAAACAAAGCAGAACCATACTAACTAAATAACATAAACAAATTAAGGACAAAATACAATGTCTTCCAACAAAAGTGCAAAATGATGGTTCTAATTCCATATGCATTCCAATGGAAAAAGAACTGACAAGAACCACCGGTAAGGACCATTTCTTACCGAAACATGGTTCGCCACAAAAATTACAATCATTATCCAAAATAATTTCTCCTTTACATCAAAGTAACACAAGAAGACTTCTTTAACCTGAGACCCATCCTACCTGTGTCTCACACAAAGAAAACAATCCTCAGGGTGGATCTTGTCTAAATCCTCTCTAGGGGAATAGTCAGGATCTTCCTTCTCTGAAATCTCCGCTTCCACTTCTTCACCTGAACCTGTGAGAATTTGTCGAGGAATGAGCTTCATCCAAGCTCAGTAGGGAAAAACTCATAGCATGCTTATTATAAACATCAAACATATATCTTATGGCATAATGAAAATAAAGCTGATCAAAACATATGCACAGTTGTAATTGTTATGGCATTAAATACAGATGCAATGCTTATTTAAATTTATAGGACATGCTCACATCTCTATCCCAACATATGAAAAGAAAACTTAAAAGTGCTTCACTTAAATTATTTGAATGAGGAACTATAGCCTCAAGCCCCGGATGGAATACCCACCATCATCACTCACGTGAACCATTTTCACATATATTCAAGGTTCCATAAAGTTGGACACTTGGTTGAACAAAATTACTGTTATATGGTAGGAGTCACGAAGTCATACATAGCACAAAGAGTGTACAGATTGGCCGCCGTACCGGTCACGAATATCCTACCGCATCAGTCACGGTTATACCGCCGCGTCGGTGGGGTATTCACATAACCATAAATCGAAAGTGCATACATATAGCTCATCGTCGTGTAAAGTGATAGCTATAGTTTAGATCAAAAGAAAATCGGAATGAAGTGTGAAGGTCACACACACACATATATTGGGTTGAATCTTGAAAGATTCCACAATTCTTACATAATTCGGAAACATAGATACACATGCCTCTTTGAAGTGGAGTCGTAAGCAAAATTCACATGATTAAATCAAAGAATGCATTATACATAACAAACATATTAATGTAGTAATTGCACATGATATCATGTTTTCCCTACTGTTGAGAACTGGAAAATACCATTTTTCACCCCTCAACCTGAGTCTTGATAGACCTTTGAGAGAACTAAATAAGTGTTCTAAGTGCTTGTGTTTCAGCTAACAATAAAGACAGGCTTAACCATAAAAGTAGCTTAAAAGTGCCAAAAAGATGATAATCCATGTCGATCCAAAGGAAGAAAGAGAAGGGACAACCTCAGTAGCTGTTAAAAGGTCTGAACTGAAGAGGCAAAGACCTGGTCTCAACCCAGAAAAGAAGTATGGAGCAATTCGAACAGAAAAATGCACTACAGAGTACTTTTCGCAAAGAACCTGAACTGTTCGCAAAGAACCTGAACTCTGCGAAAAGAACAAAAAACTCCAGGCTTAGCTTTCGAAAAGCACCTGAACTCTTCGAAGAGATAATTGACCTTTTCGAAAAGAAGAAAACTCAATTCAAACAGAACCAGAACATTGCGAAAGGAGCTTCAGGAGTTACAACACCTTGTGAAAAGCCCCCTAAGCTATGCGAAAACGTATTCTGGAGATTCCCAGCTTTTGCAAGGGCAATTCAGTAATCTTTTTCATGCGTCCCAATGCATTTAAAAACCTAAGGACATTCCAGAGGATTCTAAGCATGATGCGAAGGCATATTCCACCCCATGTGAGCACTCACAGATGAAATAACTTGGCAGGAACTTCTAGAAACTCTAACAGACTTTCGAAATGCATAACAGAATTGATGCTTTTGTCACCTGATTGGCTGAACCAGATCGAGCAATTCTGATTGGCCAGAACAGATCGAGACCCTTGTGCTCGACTACCATTGGTTGATACAGATCTGAGCACTTCTGATTGGTTGATACACATCTGAGCTGAACTTAGGGAAAACTATAAATAGACGAACCATTTGCCCAATTTGGGCATCCAGATTTTAACTTTCATTCCTATTCCCCCATTTCCAAATCAGATAGTTTGTCTGAAATCCCTGTAATAGCCTCACTTTTACTTCCAATTAATAGCTGTGAAATACTTCTGTAATTCAAAAGAGAGTTGTATGCAAGACTACAAATCTGAGAGCTGTTTAAGTTGTGCTCTATAATTGTAATGGTGAATTTGAAAAGGTTGATGTAAACCGTACATTCTCCATTGGACTCATGTTAAGGGTTCCCTTTGATCTCCTTATTGCATTAGACTCCTTTAGATTAACTATTTTTTCATGCAATTTCCCTTGATTCATTAATCCTATGAGAATTAGTGTTTGTAACCTAATCTCTCACGGCATTTGTAGTGATGTTTCTTGTTCTAAATTAAGGATTTGGATTAAAGACTGTTGGATGGTTTGTGGCCATTAAAGTGGACAGACCATAGCCATAAGCTTAAATCTAATCCTTGAATTAGATTTATTTCTCTTACCTCTGCGCTTGTAGCCAGATGAAGATTGGATCATCTCTCAGTTGAGCTGCAGTCATTCTCATTAGATTTCAAGGACCAAATCAAAGTTAGATATTACTTCTCCATTTTTATAAGTTTACCTCAAAATTCCCCCAACTCGGATCTGGATCATTTAGTTTAACTTTTACTTTTATCATTTAGTTAATGTGACAAATTCAACCTCCCATCTTATGTGCTTTCTAGATAAGATAAGAGGCCAGATCTGGTAGCTCAGATCTGGAGGTTTATCTTGCATTTTAGACAAATTCTCTGTGGACGATCTTTTACTCACTAGCATTTAAAACTTGCTACAATTGGCCTTGATCTTGCAGGCTAATTTACTTCTCTTTGTGCTGATATTTCTTTACTCTTTTTAATATTCTAGATTCATTATAACTTAGCAGTTGCAAACTTGTTTTCAAAACACAAATAAATCAAGCACACTTAGAAGTAACAACAAGTTTTTGGCGCCGTTGCCGGGAAATTTGTTCTAAAATAGGTAGGCCTAAGTTTTCACTTTTATTTTTATATCAATACTAAACTGTTCTATTGTTTATACCTGTGCAGTTATTCATATCCAATTGGTGAAGAAGGGAAACTACTTAAAAAGGAATTCTTAAGGTTTGCTGTGAATAATCAGATTTTTTGTTCTGAGTTGTATGTTTGGTAGAAGGACTCTCAGCCCTGAGATTGTCCCACTAAATTTAGAAGTTGAAAGGCTATTACGAACCAAACAAACAACACAGAATACTGCTACTATGGGTGAAGAACCTCGACTTTTGAGGGATTACTTCGCACCTGGTGCTTATAATTCTCCCTTTTGAATTCAATTTCCTACTGTTGAAGGAAATTATGAGATCAAATCATCGACCATCCAAATGCTTCCTTCCTTCCATGGGTTGAGTAAGGAAGATCCATACAAACATGTGGATGAATCCTTGGCTCTTTGCACCGCATTCAACATAGCTGGAATTGGTCCAGAAGCAACCAAGCTTAGGCTCTTTCCTTTTTCATTAAAGGACAAAGCTAGAGCATGGTTATTTATGTTAGCACCAAATAGTATCACTTCTTGGAATGATTTGCAGTGTCAATTTTTAGCCAAATACTTCCCAATGTCTAAAACAAGCCAATTGAGACAAAGTATCATTTCTTTCTCACAAAACTCAACTGAAACTTTCCATGAAGCATGGGAAAGATTTAAGGAACTTTTAAGGCAATGTCCTCATCATCAAATTCCCAGATGGTAGCTAGTTCAAAGCTTCTATCAAGAAATTAATCAAAAAGGCAAAAATATGGTGGATGCCTCCTGTGGAGGCACTTACCTGTAAAAAATAGTTGAGGAGGTTTGGGACTTATTTGAAGTAATTGGTGAAAACTCAACTCAATAAAAATCTCTGTCAAGAGATATTGAATATCCTGCTAGGTTGAACAATCAGCAAACCAGCAAATGAAAGATTTATGAAGTGACTGAGTTGGAAAGAAAGATGGACAATTTAACCACAAAGTTTGACAGATTGATGGACTCACTTAAAAATCCAATGGTTGCAAGAGTAGAGGAGGCATGCCTGATATGCCAGTCCCCTACTCATTCAATTGACCAATGTCTGCACTACAGTTCCAGTTTAGTGGTGGAACAAGTCGATGTCGTAATCATTTGACGAATGATCAAATGAATATCCATGGAGAGGCACCCCAATTTGAGGTGGAGCCAAGGGAATTATCAATGGACAACCAAAAGAACCAAATGCCTTTCAAAGCGCACGGCCTTATCGAGAATTTTATGCCAAGCTAAATTTTCATGACCCATTCCACAACAACACATGCGACAATCCTGTTCAAACCCCTTCTAGGTCCCCTTCTTTTGAAGATCAAGTCCTAAATTCACTCCAGAATTTAGGATCTTTAACTCAGACTGTGAATTTTCACAGCCAAAGCATAAAGAAGATTGAAGAAACATTGGGACAGCTTTCAAATACTTTGGCCAAAAGAGAGGAAGGAAAGTTACCCAGCCAACCTTTGAACAATCCCAAAGGACAGTTCATGGTTGGAGAAGCTTCTATTTCACATGAAGAAGTAAAAACTGTCACAACTTTGAGAAGTGGAAGAATTATAAATAACAAAGTGGGTACTGAAGAAGAAAAAAATGAGGAAAATGATAAAGATATGCAGCAAGAGCAGCATAATGATAGCAGTGGAGGTGCTGATATACCTCAGAAAAATCAAACAAATGAAAAACAAAAAATTCAAAAAAATCCTGAAAATGTTTCCAAAGCTGTAAATGAAGGACTAGTTCCTCATTTGCCATTTCCTCATGCAATGAAATCTATATCCCCTTTTGATAAAGGGAACACAAAAATAGATGAAATGATGGAGACTTACAAGCAAGTCAAGATAAATCTACCTTTGCTTGAGGCAATCAAACAAATTCCAGCATATGCAAAATTTTTGAAAGATATTTGCACTCACAAAAGACAGTCTAGGATACAGTTATCCAAGAAGGTCTTTGCTGTGGAAAGAGTTAATCAGGTGTTATCCATTGCCACACCTCCTAAACTTCAAGATCCTGAAATCCCTACAATCCCTTGCATTATTGGGGAACATACCATTGAAAAGGCTTTATTAGATCTGGGTGCTAGTGTCAACTTACTTCCATATTCTGTATATGAGAAACTAGGTTTGGGAGAATTAAAACCCACTCATGTGGTATTACAACTAGCAGACAGATCTGAGAGGACGCCAGTTGGGATGATTGAAGATGTATTGGTGGGAGTAGATAAATTTTTCTACCCTGCTGATTTTCAAGTTTTGGACATGGAACCTACCAAAAGCAAAACTTCCATCCCTGCCATTTTGGGAAGACCATTCCTGGCTATAGCAAATGCTTACATTCAATGCAGGTCTGGTATTATGGAAGTCTCTTTTGGAAACATGAAGGTAAAATTAAATGTTTATAATGTAGTCACACAGCCTCAATTCAGCTCTGAGGAATGTTTTCATGTTGATCTATTGGATGAACTGTTAGAAGGGACTTTACAATAGTTTCTGCAGTGTGAAGATTTCACCACAGATGCTAAAGATGCTTGGGGAAATTCCGAGGAAGAAACAGTTTGTATCTCAAAGTATGAGGAAGTAAATGTTGTGCAAGGAACTCATAATCAATCAGCAAGTTTCTCTTCTTGGAAACCTGCTACTCTTCCCCTTCCACAAACAGCTAAGGTACCTTTGTTACCTTCTTTTCTCAGACCACCTGATTTAGAACTGAAGCAGCTGCTAGAAAATTTGAAATATATGTTTTTAGGAGATCATAAATCATTTCCTGCAATTATTTCTTCCTCCCTCACAAAGGAGCAAGAGGAAGAGCTGTTGATTGTTTTGAAAGAACATAAAAGGGCAATTGGCTGGACTATTGCTGATTTGGGAGGAATCAGTCCAGCTATTTGCATGCACAAAATCCATTTGGAAGAAGATGCAAAGGCTTCTAGGGAAATGCAAAGGACGCTGAACCCGCATATGCAAGAAGTGGTCATGAAAGAGGTTGTTAAATTGTTGGATGCAGGGGTCATTTACCCCATTTCAGATTCAGCTTGGGTGGCACCTACACAGGTGGTACCTAAGAAATCTGGGATCACTGTTGTAACCTCAGATTCTGGTGAGCTTATGTCAACCAGACAAACCACTGGGTGGAGGGTCTGTATTGATTACAGAAAATTAAATTCAATGACCAGAAAGACCATTTCCCTCTCCCATTCATTGATCAGATTTTAGATAAGCTAGCAGGAAAAGCTTATTACTGTTTTCTTAATGGTTACTCTGGTTACAACCAGATTCCTGTATACCCACAAGATCAGGAAAAGACCACATTCACTTGCCCTTTTGGCACTTTTGCCTATAGGAGAATGCCATTTGGTCTTTGTAATGCCCCTGCTATCTTTCAAAGATGCATGTATTCCATTTTCTCTGATATGATTGACCAATTTATGGAGATTTTTATGGATGATTTTTCAATCTACGGAGATAGTTTTTCCCAAGGCATTGTCCTTGGCCATGTTGTTTCCCACAAGGGCATTGAGGTGGACAGAGCAAAAATTGATTTAATTGCATATTTACCACCTCCCAAAACTGTTAAACAAATCAAAAGTTTTTTGGGACATGCTGAATTTTACAGAAGGTTCATTAAGGACTTCAGTAAAATAACCAAGCCTCTTTGTCATTTGTTGTGCCAGGATGGCCCTTTTATTTTCAATAATGAATGCATGAAGGCATTTGAATTCTTAAAAAACTGTTTGATTTCAGCTCCAATATTGCAGTCTCTAGAGTATTCATTACCTTTTGAACTGATGTGTGATGCATCAGATTATGCTTTGGGGGTTGTCCTTGGACAGAGAAAGGAAAAGCTGCCTCATGTCATAGCTTATGCCAGTAGATCAATGATTGATGCACAGCTCAATTACACAACAACTGAGAAGGAGCTGCTGGCAATTGTTTTTGCTTTAGAGAAATTTAGGTCATATGTCTGGGGTTCACAAATAGTGGTGTTCACTGACCACTCTGCCTTGAAGTTAGGGATGTTACATTCTCCCCACCTTCGGAATTTTCATCCTTGAAAATTGACCTAATGTGCGGTCAGGTGCCAGAAGGGTGACCTCTTAAGGCACCATAGATGGCTAAACAATCCATGTCATTATAAAATCTCATCACACGCACACACACAGTCTACAAAAAATAAATTATAGTAATTTCTATTCAGATGCAACAGTGACCATCAAAAGATTAGTATATATATATGCATATTCAAAATAAATCTAGCATTGTGACGATCACGGCACGACAGTTATAATGAGTAAAAGAGACGGGTGTGGCAACCTTGCCACAGTAGTTAAAAATTTATACATAATCCTCAAAATTTGAACTTTTAAGAGAAAGAAAAAAAACTCTTAAACTCATAACTCTCAAACATCAGCTCCTCTTGGCATGATCCCCGCTGGCTGCCTCATCAGAATGTGGGTCCTTTGCAGTCGTGCCAGACATAGAAGTGCTGAAAACCTGCGCAAGCATTATCGCCATTCTCTGAAGGTAGTTAGTAGGGAACATGGCGTGCAAGATGTCCTTCGCTATCAACTGGTAGTAATCGAGGCACAGATTGAGTTGGTGATTACTCTCCTGCATGAGAGCAGCCAACGCCTCGATGGTCATCGGAGCTGCTGGATGATAGGGTGGGATCTGTACATCTGCTGGCTGATGCACTAGAGGGATGACATCAGGTTGTTCAGGAATAGGAACCTCAAGAGCAGGTTGGTCAGGCAGTGGTGCATCCTGAGCAGGCATATCTTGACGTTGAGGAGGGATAGGAGGGACTTGAAGAGGTGGCTGAAGGTGTGGTTTCAGCCGGTTATAGGTTTTCTTCCACTGTTTAAACGTGTAGAGGACCACGTTGTCAGAAGATTTTGGTTCTTTTAGAGAAACTTTATGTACGGACGTGGCAGAAAACTCGTCAAACATAGCAGATATGAAGCTTGCGTACGGGATGTATTCCTCAAGCTTTTCTGCACCCGGTAATAATTTCTTCCTGCCATACTTTATCTCCTCAAAGACCACTGCAGCAGCATCAAACCATTTGCCCTCAAAAGTGGTAAATAGGGTGTTCATCAACATTCCCAACCTCTCAGTTTTATGTCTAATCGGGTAGAGATTGCACTTGAAGATGGTGTCGAGCATCCACATATAGCTCGACAAGTCGGCTCGTTTAATGGCTCGACCAGGTGCGACTCAACCTCAAGTCATCCTCTTCGCCATGAATAGATGGGTAAGGTTTGGAGAATTTGGAGGCAACAAATTAATCCCAGGGCTGTAGGCGTCAAAACATTCTAAGGCCTTACAGGCCATACTAGGAGTAAAGACATAAGTCTTGCCGTCAATTTTGGGGCAAATTGTGGTGTCAGGGTTAGGGCCATCAAACATGTTTTGGTAAAATAAGCGCACAAGGTGCGGGTAATAGTGTGGGTGGATGGGTTTCAAAAGATTATCGAGACCCGCCTTGCCCAAACAGTCAAGTGCCCAAGCATCTATGTCGGGCACGTTGGGCATTTCAAAGAGAGCAGGGTCGATGGTATACTTGTAAGAAAAACCCTTTTCGAACCACCACTCACTTGGTTGGATGCGTTCGAAAGCTTAAGGAGCAACAGGTTGCTCGACTGTAGGTAGTGGTGGAGGGTTAGGTGGTGGTTGCGAAGGACCCGGAGTGATTTTGGGTCACTTCAACGTAGGGATTTTAGACGATGCCATTCTCGTCTTAGGAGCCATGGCCAAATCCCAACACTAGGGTTTCAACTTAGATGCCAAAAATTTTAGCTCAAAATTAAGGAATTAAGAACTCAAATTTAGGGATTTACCAGTTTGAAGAAGTCCGGATTCGATGTCTCGGAGAATCCTCGCGCAACTGATCATCGTAGGATCCCTAAAAATGAAAACCCTAGAAAGCCCTAACGAAAACCCCCAAAATTTTCTAAAATATTTTGAACTTAAAATGTTGTTTTCATATATATAGATGCGATTCGATCGATCGAAATCAAAATTCGATCGATCGAAATCCAACTAATAAAGAATACATTGCGATTGATTGGTAGAAATTAGGTTAAAAGAAACTAGGTCCCACATTTCGATCGAACGAATTTTAATTCGATCGGTCGAAATCCAAAATTTGATCGGACGAAAATTTTTCGATCGATCAAACTTCTCAGGCCCCTAAAAATTTGATCGAACGAAATAAATTTTGTTCAGTCGAAATTGAAATTCGATTGATCGAAAATAAGTTTGATCGAACGAATTTACTAAACCTTAAATAAGAATAAATCCACTTTCTACCAGGACATTTCCATCGGTCGATTTACACCTCAATCGATCAAAATCATATTCGATCGATCGAAACTAATTTCGATTGATCGAAATTGCAGAAAATACTCAGTTTTTGTGTTTTTTAGTTTCCTTTAACATTTTGACAGTTTAAACTTTAAAATCACCTTTCTCATTCAAAATTCGGCTTGTTTACATGCATTGAAGTACAAATTGACCTTTATACAATCTCATCTCCCTTAATCACTAAACAATGAGGGATACTGGGCACAAATCTCAGCTTCGCGTTCCCACGTCGCTTCCTCTCTAGAGTGGTTCTTCCATTGGACAGACACCAAAGGAATCTGTTTTATGCACAACACTTTCTCGGTTCGGTCTAGAACTTGCATTGGTTCCTCTATGACCATCAAATCCCTGTAGACTTCAACTAGTGGTGTATCGAGGATATGAGTTAGGTCTCGCACGTACTTCCATAACATAGAGACGTGAAATACATCGTGCACTCTATCAAGTTGCAAGGGTAATGCAACCCGATATGCAACTTCAGCCACTCTTCCCAATACCTCAAACGGTCTAATATAGCGAGGACTCAACTTTCTGCGCTTTCCGAAGTGCATGACACCCTTCATTGGGGATATCTTAACAAACATGTGATCTCCCACTTGAAAATCCATTGTCGATCGATTGATATCCGCATAGCTCTTCTGCCGACTCTGTGCCATCTTAATTCTTTCTCAGATGATACGAACAGTCTCGACATTTTTCCTCATGACTTCTTGTCCCAATACAAATTTGTCACTTGTTTCCTCCCAATTGATCAAAAACCTACATCTTTGTCCATATAAAGCTTCATATGGAGCCATCCCAATGCTCTGCTGAAAGCTATTATTATACGCGAATTCTATCAATGAAAGATGCTGATCCCATGATCCCTGAAAATCAATCATGCACGCTCACAGCATATCTTCAATGATCTGATTGACTCTCTTTGTCTGACCATTAGTCTGTGGATGGAATGCGGAACTAAAGTCCAATCTCATGCCCATGCCTGCATAGAATCTTTGCCAAAATATCGATGTGTACAATGGATGATGATCGGACACGATGCTTGTAGGAATACCGTGTAGTCGGGCAATTTCTTTCATAATCAAATCTGCCAACTTGCTTGCAGTGTATGTCGTGTTGTAGGGTAGAAAGTGAGCCGACTTCGTTAGTCGATCCACTATTACCCATATATCACTGTGGCGTCTCATCGTTCTAGGTAATCCCACAATGAAGTCCATAGAAATGGACTCCCACTTCCATTCCGGTATTAGTAGAGGCTGTAATAAACCCGTTGGGTGTCGGTGATCCACCTTTACTTGCTGACACAATAGACATTTCGACACATAATTTACAATGTCTTTCTTTAGTCCTCTCCACCAATAACACTTCTGCAAATCCTGGTACATCTTAGTGCCACCAGGATGAATGGCATACTTGGACTTGTGAGCTTCGTCCAATATAGTCTGCCTTAGCTCGGCATCAACAGGTATGCCCAAGTGTCCACAGAATAGCAATGATCTATCCTCTTTGATAGAAAGTCCCCACTTTCACCTGTAGTGATCCTTTGTCAAATCTTTACAAGCTCTGCATCATTCAATTGCAGTTTAGATGCGATAAAAAATAGTTGGCCTGATTGTGAGATTTGCCAACAGTACCCCAGTATCCTTGACCTCTATATTCTTATCATACAAAGAAAGGTCCTCCAATAATTTCCATCGTCGAAGTCCCGCAATGAGACTAGCCAACTGAGCCGCATTCTTCCTACTCAACGCGTCAGCCACGATGTTTACCTTACCAGGGTGATATTGTATAGTGCAGTCGTAGTCCTTGAGAAATTCAATCCATCGTCATTGCCTCATATTTAATTCTTTCTGCGTGAACAGGTACTTAAGGCTTTTGTGGTCCATGAATATCTCAAAGGTCTCACCATATAGGTAATGTCTCCAAATCTTTAGCGCAAAGATCACCGCGACTAACTCTAGATCTTGTGTCGGATAGTTCTTCTCATGCTCTTTCAACTGTCTCGACCCATAGGCAACAGCCCAAACCACCATATGACGCATCACTGTAAACAGCAAATCCCCCACTACCTGATGGAATAGCCAACACTGGAGCAGAGGTAAGCCGTTTCTTGAGTTCTTGGAAGCTCTCTTCACATTCCTTGGTCCTCTCAAATTTAACGTTCTTTCTTATAAGTCGGGTGAGTGATCCTGAAATCTTGGAGAATCCTTCCACAAACCGTCGGTAATATCCAACTAGATCGAAGAAACTACGAATCTCTGTCATGGTCTTGGGTTGTTTCGAATCTAATATGCCTCAATCTTCGCCGAATCAACAGTCACGCATGCTTCGAATACTACGTGACCCAGAAAACTCACTTGCTCTAGCCAGAACTCACATTTACTAAGTTTGGAATATAAACGATGCTCACGTAGAGTCTGCATGGCGATGCGCAAATGATGTTCGTGTTCTTCCCTAGTCTTTGAATAAATTAGAGTATCATCCATAAACACCACTAGGCATGTATCAAGATGTTGTTTAACGACCCGATTCATGAGGTCCATAAACGCAGCTGGTGTATTCGTCAAGCCGAATGGCATCACTAAGAACTCATAATGCCCATATCTAGTTCTGAATGCGGTCTTCGGCACGTCTTCAGCCTTCTCCTTTAGTTGATGGTACCCGGATCTCAGATCGATCTTCATAAAGAATTTTGCCACTTGCAACTTGTCAAATAGATCGTCAATCCTGGGTAGCAGATACTTGTTTTTGATCGTAAGTTTGTTTAACTAATGGTAGTCGATGCAAAGTCTCATCGTCCCATCCTTCTTCTTGACAAACAAGACTGGTGCTCCGCAAGGAGACACAATGGGTCTTATGAAACCTTTATCCAACAATTCTTACAATTGCTCCTTCAACTCTTTCAGTTCGGTAGGAGCCATTCGATATGGAGCTTTGGAGATTGGTTCCGTGCCTGGAGCTAAGTCGATAGAAAATTCAATCTCCCGATCAGGTGGCAATCCCGATAATTCGTCAAGAAATACATCCTAAAACTCAGGCAATCGGGATATTGGTGATAACATTCTTTATGTTTTTTTACTCTTGCAGGAATGCTAGATATCCCTCACATCCATTCTTCATCATCCGCTCAGCTCGTACCGCAGATATAATCGGTGCTACCTTTCCGTTCTCGTCGACGAATCAGAATGATTTCTGTCTCGGAGGATGAAAAGTGACTACTTGTCATAGGCAATCCACGCTTGCATGATACACGGATAGCCAATTCATGCCAAGAAGTACATCGAGTCCTTGCATCCTCAACAAAATGAGGTCTGTTACGGTCTCTTGATCTTCTACTTGAATGATCATTGACCGGCAACACGTGTCTACGGTTACTGCACTTCCCGTAGGAACGGACACATCCAAAATGAAATCTAACTCCTCGGGAACAATTTGCAATTTCCCCGTGAAATTTGGAGTTACATACGAGTGGGTAGACCCTGGGTCTATCAGAACTCGTGCAACACAACGATGGCCATCCTTTTCTCGATAGAGTTGTAGTGGACCTATATGATTTAATGCATCCACTATCATTCAAACATGCATGTCATGACCACACAATTTTCAAAATGCACTTAGATCTTTTCCTATCAATGCCCTTTCTTTTCCTAGAAAATAAGTAATTAATTTAAACATAAAAGAAAGTTATACCTTGGATCACGTCGTTGCTTGTCAGGGCATCTTTAGCGGTTACTGCAAATGCGCGACCTTGCACGACAGTTCTCTTAGATTGCGTAGGCCTCGATGCAGTAGAAGTCGAAACGGTGCCCTCCTTCTCATCTCGGGGCATTCTCGTATCATGTGCCCTACTTTCCCACATTTATAACATCCTCCCGTGTCCTATCTACAGTCCAATGTTTTATGTGGTTTGCCGCAACGGACACATTTGACTTGCGAACTTGAAGATGCCACCCTTGAAGGTCCCTGTGTGACTGATGCCCCAGACGCCTGAGTTTTAGTAGGGCCCTCCCTGTGGAACGGTCTCGTAGGAGTAGATGTATTAGACTTTTGATAATTCATGTAGGCTGGTCTTAAAACTGAAGCAGGTGTAGACAACCTCGACTTTTTATTCCGCGAGTAGTCATAGTCACTTGCTCCTCCCAAACTTGGTTTGTTCTTCCAGTCACGCCTATTATTTATGTCCCTCACTATAATGATAGCCTTCCCCATCACATCAGCATATGTCTCAAGCTCAAATATCGATACCCTTTCCTGAATATTCGGTCGCGGGCTTTTTTCAAATCTACTGGCCTTCATTCCTTCCGTGGCTACCAATTCTGGAGCAAACCTTGACAGCCACAAAAACTCATTATCATACTGTCTTACGATCATGCTCCCTTGTACCAGATTTGTAAAATCCTTTTTCAACTGATTCCTGACTTGTTTAGGAAAATACTCCTTGTTAAACACTCTTCCAAACTCAGCCCATGTCCATTGGTCGTATGGACCCTCAACCTCCCTCTTTCTCAACACTGACTTCCACCAAGCATCAGAGTCGCCTTCTAGTTGGAAGGAAGCCCAACCAACTTTCTCAAGTTCCGGGCTCTGAAGTCTCTCAAGTAATTTCTCCATCTACTTCAACCATTTCTCCGCTTCAAGCGGATCAGTCTGCCCTAGGAATACAAGAGGTTTCAATCTCCCGAAATCCACAAAAGATGATGGTAATAGTGCCGGAAGTAGTGGTGGTGGTGGCTGATGCTGATGGTTGACATAGTTGGCGGCTAACAACGTCGTTTGCTCAGCCAAAAGAGCAATCTGTTGAGTCTGCTGAGCCATAGTAGCGGCTATAGCTTCCATAGCCCATGACATCCTATTTGCAGACTCATCACGACGACCCCTCTCCGCCTCGGGAGGTGGTCTCTTCTCTCCCCCCGATCCCGATGGAATATCATTTACGCGTCTCTCACTTCCTTGGCGACCTCCTCTAGGTCGACCTCTTCCACGTTGCTCCATTAGAATCTGCTACCATGAAATAAAAGTCTCATTAACAAACGGTCCCTAATATCCAACAATATCTCAATCTCGGAATAGTTTAAGAGTTGTCAGACGTCTCTAAAACCATTGCTTTGATACCAACTGTGATAGCCCAGATTTTAGCACTACGAAACCCGTGCCATCCGTGGGCTAGCGCTAAGGCCGAACCCTGAACGAAGTACGTAGCATCTCATTCGCACAGCGGAAACAAAGCAGAACCATACTAACTAAATAACATAAACAAAACAAGGAGAAAATACAATGTCTTCCAACAAAAGCGCAAAATGATGGTTCTAATTTCATATGCATGCCTATGGAAAAAGAACCGACAAGAACCACCGATAAGGACCATTCCTTGCCGAAACATGGTTTGCCACAAAAATTACAATCAATATCCAAAATAATTTCTCCTTTACATCAAAGTAACACAAGCAGACTTCTTTAACCTGAGACCCATCCTACCTGGGTCTCACACAAAGAAAACAATCCTCAGGGTGGATCTCGTCTAAATCCGCTCTAGGGGAACAGTCAGGATCTTCCTTCTCTGGAATCTCCACTTCCACTTCTTCATCAGAACCTGTGCCAATTAGTCGAGGAATGAGCTTCATCCAAGCTTAGTAGGGAAAAACTTATAGCATGCTTATTATGAACATCGAACATATATCTTATGGCATAATGGAAATAAAGCTAATCAAAACATATGCACAGTTGTAATTGTTATGGCATTAAATACAGATGCAATGATTATTGAAATTTATAGAACATGCTCACATCTCTATCCCGACATATGAAAAGCAAACTTAAAAGTGCTTCAATTAAAGTATTTGAATGAGGAACTATAGCTTCAAGCCTCCGATGGAATACCCACCATCGTCGCTCACGTGAACCATTTTTACATATATCCAAGGTCCCATAAAGTTGGACACATTGCCGAACATAATTACCATTATACGGTAGGAGTCACGATGTCACACATAGCATAAAGGGTGTACGGATTGGCCGCCATACCGGTCACGATTATCCTGCCACGTCAGTCACGGTTATACCGCCGCGCCGGTCGGGTATTCACATAACCTTAAATCGAAAGTGCATACATATCGCTTAGCGCCGTGTAAAGTGATAACTATAGTTTAGATCAAAAGAAAATTGGAATGAAGTGTGAAGGTCACACACACACACATATATTGGGTTGAATCTTGAAAGATTCCACAATTCTTACATAATTCGGAAACATAGATACACATGCCTCTTTGAAGTGGAGTCGTAAGCAAAATTCACATGATCAAATCAAAGAATGCATTATACATAACACACACGCTAATGTAGTAATTGCACATGATATCCAGTTTTCCCTACCTCACAAAATTAACCCGCATCCGCTCAATCCGTCGTTTGGGTTTGTTCTTCTCCACACAACACCGGATCATCTAAACATATCAAATCCATGGTTCACCAATTAGAATGATGCTAAACATCCCTTAAAAGATTCCCCCAAAGTCTCTTAGTCAAAACACAACAAAATCCCAAATCTGAGAAGAATTTTGATCGATCAAAACCCCGTTTCAATCGATCCAACTCAATTCGATCGGTCGACTCCCACAGAACATTTACAAAATTTCTTAGTTCGATCAAACAATTTCCTAATTTGATCGAACGAATCTAAAATTCGACCAATCGAAAATAATTTTGATCGGTCGAGTCCCACAGAAGCCAAATGACTCCAACATAGCTCGATCGAACGAATCTTAATTCAGTCGATCGAAATCACATAATTCGATCGATCAAAAATAATTCGATGGGTTGAATCGCTCAGAAACTGAATAACACATCACACAATTCGATCGAACGAATCTTAATTCGATCGATCAAACTTATAATTTGATCGATCGAACTTATAATTCCATCGATCGAATCCTCATAGCAAGCTTTACAAAGTTTCTGTTTGTATACGTTTCGATCAATCGAGTGTGAGATTTTATCGATCGAACACATTTTGTTCGATCAAGATTAACTTCGATCGAACGAATTCCTCTAGACTTCGCATCAATCCTTAAGTTCATTTCGATCGATTGAACTAAATTTCGATCGGTTGAAATGAACGGATTTCTTCTGTTCTTGGGTTTTCACATTCGTTCTCTTCTCTTTCTTAAATCATATCTCATTTCTTATGTTTCTTTGATCTTAAATTGAATAAAAACAATAACAAACATCATTTCAATATTTATCCCTAATTTTCATACCTTGATTTCCTCCGAATCCCTAATCCTAGTTTCTAAATCAGACTAGGCTTCACCAAAAGAACATCGCCTCATTCGTCGCTTCAAACCCATAGCTATAAGCTTCGAGACGGATCATTCCCGCGTTCAATCCGCATTCAACACCCGATTCACCCTCTCTCCTCTTGATCGCAATTGATGAGCAATAAATAGGGTTTTGAATGTAAATTAAATGAGGCATTTATTTCCCTTTTATATGTTATTCCTAGGCTTAGGTATAGAATAGCTACACCCAGGTTGGGTGTATGAGGATTCAATCACCCATAGCTTAATGCATAAATACAAAATCCGTTCCATCGAATTTGATCTATAGACATTACATCGTCTATCAACGTGGTCCTCGACGTATTGACCGTCGTGTAGGTGTACCAAGGCATACAGTTCCAAGGTCAGAACTTAGGGACGTTACACTAACTTAGCTTGGGCCCAACAAACTCCATTTCTGCTGATAATTTATTGAGGTACTGAAGTTGCAGACCCCAATAGTTTATCAAATCAGATTCTATTTTGGGGACTATTTTGGTAATAAACAGCAGCAGAGGATACATTGGGTTGCAGTTGCAAATATTAATGGACAACAGGGACATTTTTGGGAACTGCAAAACACAAGAGAAGGCTGCACATAGGCAGAATTGATGTCCAAAATATTGGCGGGAATAAACTACTTCAGCCAAACTGAATTAAGCTCTCTTCTCTCTGATTGGTTGAAATGCTAAAACAGGTATTAACATTGAAGAATCTCTCCTCTGATTGGCAGCAATCCAAAGCACATGGATCACTGCACTTATATAAATAAAACTCCTTACTGCTATAATTTCTCAGCAAGGAATCCATAGAATAACTTTGGTTCTCCTTAACTCATTTAGGTTTAGTTTAGTTTTTATTTTTTCCTTTTTCTCTTCTCCCTTCTCTCCCTAATCTAGCATGTTGGATTATATGTAGATAAGTAGTCAAGATCTGGTTTGAAATTGTATTTTGAAAGCTTCAAAGACTTTGTAAATGGATTAGATGTTGCACAGATTTCAGATCTTAGCTCAGTAAGCTGTAAGATGTTATTACAGTAATTGTAGTTTTTAAAGGTGATTCTGATCTAAATTTCCCTTTTTCGTATTTGATTTCCCTAGATTAGATATTCCTGTGGATGGTTGAGCTTGTAGCCTTGCATCCATAACATCTCCAATAGCTTACCTGTTCTAATCAAGATCATTGAATTAGAATAAAATCTGGGATAACCTGTGGCCACAAAAATGGGCAGATCCTATCCGTAGGATTGCTCCAATTCTTTGGTTGAGATTAGATTCTTATAACTTGCATCTGAGCTTGTAGCCAAATGAAGGATTGTAGCAAATCTTTCCGATGCCTTTCCTTTAATCTAATTGATTTGCAATGAGAACCAGTCCCTGGCTGCCTATTTCTCATAATTTTCTATATTATTTTACCAATCATCTTCTTCCACCTTTTAGAATTAGTTTTATATTTCAGCTTTGTAGATTAATTAGATCAAGTGACACTGGAAAAGCTCTCTTTCTTCTTAGAATTGCCAGATCTATAGCCAGATCTGGAGGTCTACTATACACCTTCTAGGTTTAGATCACTACTCCCTGTGGGACAAACTCTTACTTATTAAAACTTGTACAAATTGACCCTGTATTACTGTAGGTCTAGGATATTTTAGTTGCTAATTCCATCCCTTATTTTACTTTGATTTTATTTTGTCTTTATCATTATACAATAAATCAGCACACTAGAATCCCACAACAAGTTTTTGGCGCTGCTGTCGAGGATCTGTGCTTTAATAGTGGTAGATATAAGTTTTTCTCATTTTTAGACTTAGATTTTAGTTGCCTGTTAAATGTTTTATTAATTGCTGCTGTAGTTTTCTTTGTAGTTTAATTCTGTTTTAGATCTAGATCTGTGGTGCTAAGAGGAGCTGTGTACCACTTGGAGGAGCAAGCATTGCTTAAGTTTGCATCTCTTAACTCTGTTTACATTTCTAGATCTGTAGTTTTGTAGATTTGTAGCATTAGTTGTGTTTTGTGATTGTTTTGTTGATTTTTGTACTGTGATTATCTGTGTTGTAATTGGTCTCTATTGTGTGCATGCTTGAGAGGAGGTCTCTTAATCCTGAGATTGCTCCTGTAAATCCTGAAGTTGAAAGACATCTTAGACCTAAGCATCTCTTACACACTTTTGAAGTCGATTTTGAGATTGCTGTAATGGGTGAGCAACCTAGAACACTGAAAGAATTCAATGCACCAGGGGTGTACAATTCCCTCTTCTTCATTCAATTCCCTGCTATTCAAGGGAATTATGAAATTAAATCATCAATCATATAGATATTACCCTCATACCATGGCCTGAGCAAAGAAGTCCCCTACAAGCATATTGATGAATTTCTGGGACTGTGCACTACATTCAATATTGCAGGTTTGGGGGAGGACGCAACTAGGTTGAGACTCTTTCCTTTTTTATTAAAGGATAGGGCCAGAACTAGGTTGTCAATGCTCCCAACCAGTAGTATACAGTCCTGGAATGACCTTCAATGTCAGTTTTTGTCCATGTTTTTCCTCATGTCTAAAATAAGTCAGCTGAGGAAGAGCAAAATTTCATTTGCTCAAGCCCCAACTGAAGACTTTCACCAAGAATGGGAGAGATTTAAGGAGCTCCTGAAGTAATGTCCTCATCATCAAATTCCTAAATGGCAATTTGTTCAAAATTTCTACTAAGGAATTGATCCTAAACGTAGTGACATGGTTGATGCCTCTTGTGGTGATACTTACCTCCACAAGACTGTTGATGAGGTTTGGGAGTTGTTTGATATCATTAGTGAAAACTCCATGCAAAGGGAGGCCTTGTCAAGAGATTTTGAGACCCCTGTGAGAATGGTGAGAGAGAACACCACAAGTGGAAAAATGTATAAAGTGAATGGCAACAATGATTTGGAAAAGAAAGTGGACAACTTGGCCCAAAAATTTGATAAACTCATGGGAGCAATGCAGTCACCCATGGCTGCTAAAGTGGAGGAGGCATGTATGATATGCCAGTCCCCCACTCACTCCCTTAAGGAATGTCCTTCAGCTGCCCAATTTCTAGACCTTATGATGAAACATATGAATGTTGCTTAGTCCTTTGGACAATAGCCTACTGCTAGTTATCATTGGAGAAACCATCATCCCAACTTGAGGTGGATATAAGACACCTTCAAAACTAGCAACAGTAGCAGTCACATCAGTAGTCCATGTCTTATAGGAATACCCAGCCATACCAGCAGAATTATTTTCGAAGGCCTTAATACCAGCAGCCTATGGCCCAGGCAATGGCTCAAACTGTGCATCAAAGTGCACCAGCCCCAGCACCCCCTAGATCCCTCACATTTGAAGAGCAAGTTCTGGCTTCACTGCAGACTTTAGGCTCTTTGTCTCAAACTGTTAACTCCCATAGCCAATGTATTAAAAAGATAGAAGACCACCTTGGTCAGCTGTCTAATACTTTAACTAGGAGAGAGGACCAAAGACTGCCTAGTCAACCAATGAAAAACCCAAAAGGGTAGTACATGGTGGGTGAGACTTCTTCACATGAAGATGCCAAATCTGTCACCACCTTGAGGAGTGGAAGGCTGGTCGATAACCAAGTTGGTGTTGAGCCTGATGAGAATGGTGCAGGTATTGAAAGAACAACCCATGAAATGCAGCAGGAGCAACATATAAAAAATAAAGGGGGTGTTGAGGTGCCCCAACAGAAAACTAAAAATAAAAATAAAGAAAAGTCTGATGAGATTGCTAAGGTTGCAAATGGGAGAGTAGTTCCCCATTTGCCATTTCCCAATGCTTTGAAAGCACCTTCTTCTTTTGACAAGGGTAATGCTAAGGTTGAGGAGATGATGGAAACATTCAAACAAGTAAAGATCAACTTGCCTTTACTTGATACTATCAAGAAAGTTTCAGCCTATGTAAAATTTTTGGAAGAATTGTGCACCCATAAAAGACAGTCTAGGATACACTTATCCAAGGTCTTTTGTGTTGAAAAAAAAGAACCAAGTGCTATCTATTGCAACCCCAACCAAGCTTTAAGACCTTGAAGTTCCCACAATCCCCTGTATCATTGGGGATCATACCATTGAGAAGACCTTATGAGATCTGGGAGCTAGTGTACACCTACTTCTATATTCAGTTTATGAGAAGTTAGGCTTGGGAGAATTGAAGCCCACACATGTGGTGCTACAATTAGCTGACAAATCTGAAAGGAGGCCTATGGGAATAATAGAAGATGTGTTAGTTGGGGTTGGCATGTTCTTTTACCCAACAGATTTTTTGGTTCTTGACATGGAGCCAAGCAAGCACACCACCTCTATTCCTGTTATTTTAGGCAGACTTTTCTTGGCCACTGCCAATGCTTGTATTCAATGTAGATCAGGAGTAATGGAGGTGTCATTTGGCAACATGAAAGTGAAATTGAATGTTTATAATGCATCCAATCAGTCTCACTTGGATAGTGAGGATTGCTTTTTAATTGATACTTTTGATGAGCTTGTAGAAGAGACTTTGCATAAGCTGCTGCATGGTGATGATTTTTGTGATATCTTTGAGAATATGTGTGGAGTGAGATTGTGGAAGAGAAGGCCCCCACACCTATGGTTCAAGAGGTGAAAGCCTTAATTTATGAGGTGGGGCCAGCAACAAGGTATCCACCATGGAAACCTGCCGTGTTACCTCTTCCACCACCATTAAACGCACCTTTGTTGCCTTCACTTGTATGCCCACCTGATGTAGAGTTGAAACAGCTACCTAAGACCTTGAAGTATGCCTTTTTTGGGGCAAACCAGAAGTTTCCAGTGATCATTTCTTCCTCTCTCATTGATGACCAAGAGGAAGAGATGTTGTGTATTTTAAAGAAGCATAGGAGAGCAATAGGCTGGACTATTATTAACCTTGGGGGCATCAACCCTGCTGTGTGGATGCATAAAATTCACATGGAAGAGGGCTCCAAACCCTCTAGAGAAATACAAAGAAAGCTAAATCCCTACGTGCAAGAAGTGGTTATGAAAGAAGTGGTCAAATTGTTAGATGCTAGAGTCATCTATCCAATTTCCGATTCTGAATGGGTGGCACCTACTCAGGTGGTCGTTAAGAAATTTGGAATTACTGTGCTTAAAACTGATCCTGGTGAGCGTGTTCCAACCAGGGAAACCATAGGTTGGAGGGTGTGTATAGACTATCGAAAGCTCAACTTGAAAATCAGAAAAGACCACTTCCATTTGCCCTTCATAGATCAAATTTTGGATAAGTTGGCAGGTGTTGGCAGATTTCTGAGTGTGTGCTTACTTTATTGGTTGGTGATGAAAGTCATTTAAAAATCAAAGAAAAAGTAAAACAGGGGATGGAATCAGCACAACTAAGAAATCCTAGACCTGCAAGATACAGGGTCCATTGTAGCAAGTTTTGATAAGTAAGAGTTTGTCCCACAGGGAAAGGTGATCTACAGCTCCAAAGGAGCCATCTCTAGTAGTCCCTCCAGATCTGACTACAGATCTGGCAGTCCTAAAAGGAGGGGAGTTTAAGGTCACTTATTCTAAGTATTCTAATGTCTAAACTACAAAAAGGGTTGAGAGGATGGATGGAGTGTGGAAAATAAACATAAAAGGTGAGAAGTATGTTATTGAGCCCAGATCAGAGGAGTTTTGTAACTCAGATTCAGATCTGATGTTATAGAAATCCTGTCCAGTGGCTACATTATCACCACTGAGGAGAAAGGATCCAACCCATCACTCTGCCATGATTCAACCCTTAAGGCTATAACCTGTCCACTCAAATGGTCACAGATTATCCCATAGGGGAACCACTATCCAGGGATGGGTCAAAACATAACCAGTAAATCATTGCAGGCACTATTTCATATAGGCTATCAGCTCAAGAATCCATAGGGAACCTCAACCTCTAAAGCTCTATATGTGGGGCTAAGGCTGTATAGGACCATGATAGCCCAGATACATAGAACCAGCAAGAGATTGAGTACAACCTTTGATCTAGTTGTCCATTGCTTGAGAGAGGCTACAATGGTCCAGTCACCAGCCTACAATCTCTATAACCAGATCAGATCCAACATCTGATGGTGGATCTATACAAATATAGGGGAGTCTGCCTCTGTACAATCTCCCACCAGGCTTCTACATGCTCAGGTGTAAAGAAGAAGGATCCATCTTGGATCGGTGGATTAGAATCACCCTAAGGCTATAATTTGTCCACTTAAATGGTCACAGACTATCCCAGAGGTTATCCTCCTCATGGAGCCCAAGACAAAACAAGAATATCACTGCTACCACCATGCTCACAAGGCTACCAGCTCAAGCTCCAATGGGGATTTCAGATCTAGTGGGTCCTGTGGTGGGGCTAAGGCTGTATAGGACTATGATAGCCCAGACACACAGGTCACTTAGATCTGAGTGGCCGTTAGAATCAGTCCTCCATTGCTTTGAAACACAGCCAAAGTAATGGCGGATCACAAGGTAGCAGCTTTGCACAGAGCATCTCACACACAAACACAAATCCCACAAAGTACAGATCCTATTATAGAACTTTCATTAATCTAGTTCAAAATACATACAAAGACATAGCCAACAAGTGCTGGACTATGGAGAGAAGGAAAAAGTAAAAGAAAGCTACTTACAACTACAAAAAGAAAAACTAAACGTTCTTAGATCAGGTCTCCCAGAAATGAGATGGGTTCCTAGCTATTCCAGGATGCAGACAGAAAAGAAAGTCTCCCCTTAAGGCTAAGCTAAGTGTGGGTATTTATAGCAGTGGTGTGGCAGCGCATTAGGGTTAGGAAACCCTAATTTTCACGAAGCCATGTGGCCAAATAGTGATCCTTTGATACCTTGGGGCGCATGCACAAAGATTTGAGCGTGGGAGTGCGTGCCCTAATCGCTGGAAATTCCCAGAAAGTCCTCAGCTGAAGAGATGGAAGTTTGAGGTTTAGAGATTTGCTAGGTAGCCATTATTTCCCAGACTTGTCGCATGGTAGCTTTTGTCATTCGCTAGGATGATTTGAAATTGAAGCTTCTGCCTTCACAAGGTTGGCTTGGTTTGCTCTTCAGGCAATTGCGAGGTTGAGTGGACATCAGAGCCTCAGATGTCGAGGGGTTGGAGCTTAAGCAGTCGCGAGGTTGATCTTGGCGAGGATAGATTTGAATAGCACGAGAACTTCGCGCACACTTATCCTCACTGGGCTTCACGAGTTATCTCGTGATACTTTGATGAGTTCTGAACTATGTGAGGTTCTATGTCTTAACTGTTCTTCGCGAGGGTGGCTTTGCCTTCGCAAGGAAGCTTTCTTCTTGAATGGAGCGAGAGCTGCGCGAGGAGTTCTCTTCTGATAATTGCATCTCGCAGCAACTGCGCGACAGCTGCACGAGTTTATGTTTCTGAAGCTCCTCAGTCAATCATCTGCGCGAGAAGTTGTTGTAGAGTCTTGGGAAGTTCAGCTGGACTACGCGAGGCACATTTTCAGGTCTGGATTCAGACTTCATCCTTCTGAGGGACTTCTGGTGCCAAAATAGGCTTTTTAGTAGGATTCCTGGCCTTATTTCACTGCTGGGTACTACCTACATAAAACACTTAACAAGGACTTATTAGGTGTCTATGGGTCTAATCAAAGGTTAAGTTAAGGGGTGAAAAGTGGTACTTTTCATGTCTTAACTCACCCTCAAACCTAATCTTTGCTAGTCCCTTAGCAAAGCTACATTAAACCTAATATAAAAATGAAATGCCACTTTCGTAGGGAGCACGGATACATTTAGCATATGTACCAAGCCTTTAAAACCCCTAGGTGATCCCTAGTGGAGGAGTGAAGTCTCCTGAGGGTTTTCAGTGAAGACACCCACAAACTTCTTCAATGAAACAGTTAACAAAAGTGCAATATCATCCAATGAGCAATCAAGGGGCAGACTTAGTTTACTCTTGCATCATTAAGCATAAAAGAAATTTAATTCATTGGTTGCACAGTAACTTAAACAGCATAAACTCTTCATGATTGCACAGCATTTCCAATTAGTTTACAATCATAGAAAACTGCACTAGTGTGTGCCAGCACTGAGCTTCTCCTTAGGTCAAAAATTAGGTTAAGGTCATACATAATTCATTCAAATTCAGACCTAAAAACTTTGCAGGGCATACTCTCATAAGGGTTTTGTTGAGGGGTTCATTCTCTCATAGGCTCAAGAGCAGTTACATCCCCCAAATGGGTCTGTAAGCATGAGCATAGGCAGAGTTCTTAAGTGCTGACATCATTGGCAGTTCCTCACCATAGATTGGATAACTCTTTATCTTCACATGACAGCTCACTCAACTTTTGGATCACAAGGGCTTTTAACTGGGCTATAATGTGGCTTATGGAGTGGGTTGAAAGAATGGAGGGTTGAGAAGGGGTTCAAAATTGAGAGATCAGTAGGTGACAGAGGTGATTCATGACTTCACCTTCTTGAATTCAGCTCCTTTCATCTTCTTTGAGATTTTTAGATTTGAAGTGATCAGTTTCTCTTCGTGATTTTGATTTTCCAATGAAAGTTCCTCTTGACTCCTCCCTTACTTCTCTTCATTGTTAATTTTGTTTCCTTCTTGTGGAATTTTCTGATTTTTATTTTTTTTATTTTTACTTTTCAGAAATGCCACCATGCTCCCAATTATCATACTGCCAGATTTGAGGTATTTCTTTTCCATTCACCTATTGTTGACCATAGCTAGTCCATCTTCAACTTTTTCTCCTTTACCTTCTGAATTCTCAGAGTGAGGTAGGTCAAGGTGTTCATAGGTTCAGGTTCAAGTACTCAAGTGTATTTTGAAGAAATTTAGGATTTAAAGCTCAAAGGGGGTATGGACAAGGGCAGTTACTTAAGGGTTGGTCTTATTAGGCTCAAACTGTCTAAGAGAAGGCCTTGATCCTTTCCTCAGTCTCATGAGTACAGTCAATTGTTTCAACTTGGATTTACCTAACTTCTAGTGAGCATACTGACTCAGTCAGTCTTTAGAACTAGAAGGGATTGCCTTGGTTACTCCTCAAAAGATGGAAATTTTTTTATATAGGCCCAATTCTCACTGGTTATGGTCTTCCTTTGAACTTTTAAGTATGTCCTCACCTTTTTCTCTCTCTACTGATTCACTAAGTGCTAGTACAAGTGAGTTTCCTTGGTGATATTATCATGAAAATGTGGAGTATTAGAAGTTTATAATGTCAAAAGTTTGCAAAAATTTTAAACTGCTTATTTTCATGAGGGATCAGGGGTGAGGGGGTTGAGAAGGTGGGGGAGGGGGTGGAGTGGAGGGGGCCGGGGATGGCTCTGTCTTTTACTTCTTCTTCTGTGGCTGAAGCTCTTCCTCCTTCTCCTCAGCAAGGGTTTGCAGAACCTCCTCGTATTCATCCCAGAGGGGTTGGAGGGGATCCGGCTCTTTAGGTGGCGGCGGGTCCAACCACATCGGGTAAAACTTGTTAGGGAGCGCATTTGGCTTGCCATCTGCCATGATTCGGATTAGGGAAGGACCGCTAGGGTGAGAGGAGATAGGATGCGATGAAGATGAACAGGGCCTCCCTGTGTATTTAAAGGCGAGGATGGTGGAAGATTAAATGGTTGAATAACATCCAAGCCACCGCAATTAATTGAGAGTGAGTTGGGAAACGTCAAGTCCCAGCAGTCAGTGTGGGAAATCACAAATGCATTATACTCGCGTAGCTGGGTAAGGGGATCACGAGATATCAGAATCACGCAATTATGAGAGCTAGAGTTGGAAGTGCGCGAGAGATTCTGCAGCATTGAAACTCGCGACAGCGAACGAAATGGTCTATGCGAATTGCGCGAGTCTTCCCAAATCACAAATTGGAATGCGCGAGGGCCTAGTGCCAAACAGGGACACTATAGTTAGTGCAGCCTACTCATCACAAATATTCACATAATATGCATTCAATTTCGAAAATCAGCAATTCACAAAAGAAGAAGAGTAAATCATACCAATCCCACATAAACTCAGTCAAGCTCAACAATATCAAACTCCACATAACCCCTAAAATTTCCTAGAACTTAAGGTAGAAACAAAAGTAGTATAGTACAACATGGACACAACTGCGGGTCAGGTAGATGTAGGGGTCCCATGAAAATGAATAGTGGTCATAGGATTAGTAGGTTGTTCAATGCCAGGCTTAAGCCGCTGACCATTCACTTTGAAGGTCCTCCCAGATTTGGGATCCTTGACTTCCACAACACCAGATGGGGAAACATTCAAAACAACATAGGGACCTTCCCATCTGGATTTTAATTTGCCAGGAAAGAATTTTAGTTTGGAGTTGAATAACTAAACCTTACCACCCGGTTCGAGGCTTTTTGTCAGCAAGCCCTTGTCAAAGAAAGCTTTAGCCCGTTCCTTGTAGATCCTTGCATTGGTGTAAGCATCCATCCTTAGCTCCTCCAATTCCGACTGCTGTAATGACCTGTGATGACCAACAGAAGTTAGGTCCATGTTCAAATTCTTAATGGCCCAATAGGCCCCGTGTTCTAACTCTACTGGGAGATCGCAGGCCTTGCCATAGACCACTCTGAATGGGGACATTCCAATGGGAGTCTTATAGGTAGTCCTATAGGCCCACAGTGCAACATCCTTTTTCTCAGCCCAATCTTTCCTGTCAGTCCTAACTGTTTTCTCAAGGATGTGCTTGATCTCCCTATTAGAAATTTCAACTTGCCCACTTGTTTGTGGGTGGTAGGGAGTAGCAATCCTATGGGTCACAGAATATTTCTTGAGCAAGCTCTCGAAATTCCTGTTGTAGAAATGGCTACCCCCATCACTGATAATAGCTCTAGGGGTTCCAAATCTTGAGAAAATGTTGTGCTTTACAAATCTGAGGACCACCTGGTTATCATTGGTTCTTGTGGCAATGGCTTCTACCCATTTGGAAACATAGTCCACTGCCACTAAGATGAAATGGTAACCATTAGAGGGAGGAAAGGGGCCCATGAAGTCAATTCCTCATACATCAAACAATTCTACAACAAGGATGGGCTGTAAAGGCATTGAATTTCTTTTGGACAGCCCTCCCAATTTCTGACATCTCTCACATGCCTTGCAGTGTGTGTATGCATCCTTGAATAAGGATGGCCAAGAAAACCACATGCGCAGGACCTTGTCAGCTGTTTTTCTCCCACTAAAGTGGCCTCCACAGGCATTTTCATGGCACATGGCCAGAATACTGGGGATATCACTTTCGGGAACACATCTTCGGATGATCTGGTCGGCACAGTACTTGTATAGGCAAGGTTCCTCCCATAAAAAATACTTGACCCTTGAGAAGAACAGGTCTTTATCCATTTTGGTCCAGTGGGGAGGAATCTTTCCTATAACTAGATAATTGACAATGTGTGCAAACCAAGGGACTAAGGTTTGGATGACAAATAATTGCTCATCAGGGAAGGCATCATTTGTAGGGCCATCAAGGCATTTCTCCAAGATAATTCTGGACAAGTGGTCAGCCACCACATTCTCCACACCCTTTTTATCCTTGATTTCGATGTGAAACTCTTGTAGCAGGAGTATCCATCTAATCAGCCTAGGCTTAGCATCTCTCTTGGACAGTAGGTACTTCAATGCTGAATGGTCAGTGAAGATTACAGTTTTAGATCCTAGTAGGTAGGCTGTAAACCACTGCTAGAAGCTCTTTCTCAGTTGTGGTATAGTTCAGCTGAGTTTCAGCAAGTGATTTACTGATATAAGCAATGACCACAGGCAGTTTATCTTTTCTTTGGCCCAAAACAACACCTAATGCCAAGTCTGATGCATCACACATCAGCTCAAAAGGTAGGGTATAGTCTGGTATTTGGAGTACAGGAGCAGAGGTGAGGCAGATTTTCAATGTTTCAAAAGCCTTAAGACAGTCAGCAGAAAAGTCAAAGGGCACATCCTGGCAGAGCAGGTGGCACAATGGCTTAGCAATTTTGCTGAAGCCCTAAATGAACTTCCTATAAAATCTCGCATGCCCCAGGAAAGATCTGATTTGCTTGACTGTTTTTGGAGGGGGAAAATTGGCAATGACGTCCACTTTGGACTTGTCTACCTCAAGCCCTTCTTTAGAGACTACATGGCCCAACACAATGCCTTGTGTTACCATGAAGTGGCTCTTTTCTCAGCCTAAATCCAAATTGGTTTCCTCACATCTTTGCAAAACTAGACTGAGGTGTTGTAGACACTGGCCAAAGCTGTCCTCATAGACAGAAAAGTCATCCATAAAAATCTCCAAAAACTTGCCAATCATATCAGAGAATATGGCATACAGACACCTCTGAAAAGTGGCTGGCGCATTACAAAGTCCAAAACGCATCCTTCTGTAAGCAAAGGTGCCAAAAGGACAGGTAAAGGTAGTTTTCTCTTGGTCTTGAGGATGCACAGGGATTTGGTTGTACCCTGAGTACCCATCAAGAAAACAGTAAAAAGCTTTTCCAGCCAATTTGTCCAGAATTTGATCAATGAAGGGGAGAGGGAAATGGTCCTTTCTGGTTTTAGAGTTGAGCTTCCTATAATCAATGCACACTCTCCAGCCAGTGGTTGCCCTGGCTGGCCTCAACTCTCAAGTTTCAGTCTTAATCACTGTTATGCCAGATTTCTTGGGCACCACCTGGATAGGTGCCACCCAATGAGAATCAGAGATGGGGTAAATCACCCCTGCATCTAGAAATTTAATGATTTCCTTAAGGACCACTTCCTGCATGTGAGGATTTAACTTCCTCTGCATTTCCCTGGAGGGTAGTGCTCCCTCCTCATGATGAATCCTATGCATGCAGATTGATGCATCTATTCCACCCAGATCGGCAATGGTCCAACCAATTGCCTTCTTGTGCTTCCTCAAAACTATTAGTAATTCCTCTTCCTGCTCATTGGTAAGGGAGGAAGAGATAATCACAAGAAGCCTATCACCTTTCTCAAGGAAGGCATATTTTAATGTTTCTGGAAGCTTCTTGAGTTCCAGATCAGGGGCTTGTTGGGCGGACGGCAAAATTGGTGCATTGGAGGTTGGAGGAAGAGGTAGCAATGTAGGTTTCCAACTGGAATGCTGCACTGAGCCCAAAGAAAACTTTGATATGGTCATGTCTTTTGATCCCCCATCTAGGCTCTCTTCCTCCACCATGTCCCAAATTTTAACTAAATTCCTGACAATGTTGACCCACTCCAGCAGAGTGGGCAATTCCTCTTCCACAATTTCCTCTAGTACATCCACTTCAAAGCTCTCCTCATTGTCCATCCGAGGGTACTTTGCACTGTTGTACACATTCAGCTCAATGTTCATATGTCCAAAAGTTACCTCCATTACTCCAGACCTGCATTGGATGCAGGCATTGGCAGTGGCCAAGAAAGGCCTGCCCAATTAACAGGTATGGGATTTGGGCTATTGCTGCACCCCATGTCCAAAACTAAGAAGTCGGCAGGGTAGAAAAACTTATCCACTCCCACCAAGACATCCTAAACCATTCCTAGAGGTTTCCTCTCAGATCTATCAGCCATCATTAGCACAATGGGGGTAGCTTTCAGCTCCCCCAAACCTACTTGCAGATATACACTGTATGGCAACAGGTTAACACTGGCTCCAAGGTCTAAAAGGGCTTTTTCAATTGTATGGTCTCCAATTACACAGGGAATAGTGGGTATCCTTGGATCTTGCAACTTCTCAGGCATTGATATGTTAAATACAGAATTCACTGTATCAGTTGCAAAAACCTTCTTGGACACATGGCCTCTAGCCTTTCTCTTTTGGGTGCAGAGGTCTTTCAGGAACTTTGCATAGGTTGGGACTGGTTTAATTTCCTCAAGCAGGCGTAAATTGATTTTCACCTGCCTAAAGGTCTCCATCATTTCCTCCATCTAGGCATTCCCTTTATCAAAAGGGATAGGACCATCTAAAGCCTGAGGAAATGGCAGCTGAGGTTCTGCTGGTTCCTCAGCTGCTAGCCCATGACTAAACTTCTGTTTCTTTCTTTTTTCATGTTTTTCTCCCTGCTATGGCTCAACTACAGCCTTATTATTTTTCTCCTGCTGCAAGGTGATAGGTACTTCTTGGCTTTGTGGTCCCACAACTTCTCTATCATGATCATTTGCATCATCTGAGGAAATTGCCTGTGATGCATTACCCACACAGTTTGTCTACCGGCTGCCGGACCGGCGTGTGACATTGGTGTCCTCAAACTTTGAGGAAGCTTCCTCAATTAAAAACTGACCCTTGGGGTTAGCAATTGGCTGGCAGGGCAATCTGCCTTCATCTCTCCTAGACAAGGCTTTTGACATTTGGCTCATTTGCTCTTCCATTTTCTGGAGGCTCTGACCATGAGAGTCCACAGTCTGAGCCAAGGAACCCAGGTTTTACAGTGAGGTCAAGACCTGGTCCTTGAAAGAAGTATTTCTAGGTTGAGAAGGGGGTAAGACCAACTGATTTTGTTGCTGATGGGGCTGCTGGTGGTGCTAGATGGTAGATCTAGGGGCATTCCCTTGATTGAACTGCTGTTGTGGCCTTTGTGGTAAGGCCAACATCTGTTGGGGCTGCATGTAGTTGTCTTGCCTCCACCTCAGATTTGGGTGGTCTCTCCATTGGTAACCAGTACTTTGGTGCTGGTATCCATATGGCTATCTATTGTAGCCCCCAGATTGTTGCTGGCCATAAGATTAGCAGCAGCAGCATGTTCCAAAATCAATTCAGGAAATTGCCCTGCAGATGGACATTCCTCCACTGTGTGCTGTGGGGACTGGCATATCAGACATGCCTCCGCCACATGAGCAGCCCTTCTGGATTGCATCACAGTCAATAATTTGTCAAACTTCATAGAGAGGTTTGCCATCTGCAGCTGCAGGTCATTGTTTCCAGACAGCTCATAAACTTTTCCTTTTGACCCAGCAGTTGGCCCCACCTTTGACTCAGATTCCTGACTAGTTCTTGCTAGGGATGGCTTTTGAAAATCATTCTCACTAATCACCTCAAACAATTCCCATGCCTCCTCAGCAGTCTTGTGCATGTAGGATCCACCACAAGAGGCATCGACCATATCTCTATTTTTCTCATCAATCCCATTGTAGAAGCTTTGTACAAGCTGCCACTCTGGGATCTTGTGGTGGGGCCATTGTTTGAGCATCTCTTCAAACCTATCGCAGGACTGGTTAAAATCCTCAGTTGGGGATTGAGCAAACGCAAGAATCTCTTTCCTCAACTGGCTAGTTTTTGTCTCAAGGAAGAACTTGGTTAGGAACTTGGTCTGCAGGTCTTTCCATGAAGCAATGCTATTGTTGGGAAGAGTGGTCAGCCAGGTACTGGCCCTATCCTTCAGAGAGAAGGGAAAGAGTCTGAGCCTAGTAGCCTCAGGTCCTAAACCAGTGATATTAAAAGTGGTGCACAAGGCCAAGAACTGGTCAATATGCTTGTAAGGGTCCTCTTTGCTAAGCCCATAGAAAGCAGGCAGCATCTGGATGATTGAAGTTTTTATTTCATAGTTCCCCTGAACATCAGGGAATTGAATGCTAAAAGGGGAGTTATAGTCATTCGGAGCATTCAACTCCTTGAGGGTTCTGGGTTGTTCTTCACCCATAATTACTATCACAGATTCACTCTGGGGCTCTCCTGTGGTGTGCCTGTCTCTTCTAAGTCTCCTTCCCCTTTCTAACTCAGGGTTAAGAGGCTCTAAAGCAAGGCTGGGGGATCTCCTCCCTAGCATACAAGCACACTAACAGCAAGGAAAGCTTATTGCAGGCACATTACAAAAGAATAATTGTACAACTAACAAAGTTATCTAACTAGTTTACAGCTATTCAAAGAATACATTTAAAACTATCCTAGATATTGCTAGAAATTTTTTTAAGAACGATAGACAGAGCTTTAAAAGTCAAAGAGTTTGCAAGCAGAGGTAGCTAAGCTCCAAATGCAGTCCACTGTCCTTCACTGCTGCTGTCAAGATCTGTAAGAAGGGTTTAAAATTATGTCAGCAATATCAATTATTCACATGTGCAAAGAATACTAAGAATAAAAAAACTAAGGATCTACTAATAGATCATCTTTCCCCGGCAACGGCGCCAAAAATTTGTTGGCAGATTTCTGAGTGTGTGCTTACTTTATTGGTTTGTGATGAAAGTCATTTAAAAATCAAAGAAAGAGTAAAACAGGGGATGGAATCAGCACAACTAAGAAATCCTAGACCTGTAAGATACAGGGTCCATTGTAGCAAGTTTTGATAAGTAAGAGTTTGTCCCACAGGGAAAGGTGATCAACAGCTCCAAAGGAGCCATCTCTAGTAGTCCCTCCAGATCTGACTACAGATCTGGCAGTCCTAAAAGGAGGAGAGTTTAAGGTCACTTATTCTAAGTATTCTAATGTCTAAACTACAGAAAGGGTTGAGAGGATGGATGGAGTGTGGAAAAAAAACATAAAAGGGGGAGAAGTATGTTATTGAGCCCAGATCAGAGGAGTTTTGTAACTCAGATTCAGATCTGATGTTATAAAAATCCTGTCTAGTGGCTACATTATCACCACTGAGGAGAAAGGATCCAACCCATCACTCTGCCATGATTCCACCCTTATGGCTATAACCTGTCCACTCAAATGGTCACAGATTATCCCATAGGGGAACCACTATCCAGGGATGGGTCAAAACAAAACCAGTAAATCATTGCAGGCACTATTTCATCCAGGCTACCAGCTCAAGAATCCATAAGGAACCTCAATCTCTAAAGCTCTATTTGTGGGGCTAAGGCTGTATAGGACCATGATAGCCCAGACACATAGAACCAGCAAGAGATTAAGTACAACCTTCGATCTAGCTGTCCATTGCTTGCGTGAGGCTACAATGGTCCACTCACCAGCCTACAATCTCTATAACCGGATCAGATCCAACATTTGATGGAGGATCTATACAAATATAGGGGAGTCTGCCTCTATACAATCTCCCACCAAGCTTCTAAAAGCTCAGGTGTATAGAAGAAGGATCCATCTTGGATTAGAATCACCCTAAGGCTATAATTTGTCCACTTAAATGGTCACAGACTATCCCAGAGGTTATCCTCCTCACGGAGCCCAAGACAAAACAATAATATCGCTGCTACCACCATGGTCACAAGGCTACCAGCTCAAGCACCCATGGGGATTTCAGATCTAGTGGGACCTATGGTGGGGCTAAGGCTGTATAGGACCATGATAGCCTAGACACACAGGCCACTTGGATCTGAGTGGCCCTTAGAATCAGTCCTCCATTGCTTTGAAATACAGCCAAAGTAATGGGGGATCACAAGGTAGCAGCCTTGCACAGAGCATCTCACACACAAACACAAATCCCACAAAGTACAGACCCTATTACAGAACTTCCATTAATCTAGTTCAAAATATATACAAATACATAGCCAACAAGTGTTGGACTATGGAGAGAAGGAAAAAGAAAAAGAAATCTACTTACAACTACAAAAAGAAAAACTAAACGATCTCAGATCAGGTCTCCCAGAAATGAGATGGGTTCCTAGCTATTCCAGGATGCAGACAGAAAATAAAGTCTCCCCTTAAGGCTAAGCTAAGTGTGGGTATTTATAGCAGTGGTGTGGCAGCGCATTAGGGTTAGGAAACCCTAATTTTCACAAAGCTATGTGGCTGAATAGTGATCCTTCTATGCCTTGGGGCGCATGCACGAAGATTTGAGCGTGGGAGTGCGTGCCCTAATCGCTGGAAATTCCCAAAATGTCCTCAGCTGAAGAGATGGAAGTTTGAGGTTCAGAGATTCACTAGGTAGCCATTATTTCCCAGACTTGTCGCGTGGTAGCTTTTGTCATTCGCTAGGATGATTTGAAATTGAAGCTTCTGCCTTCACGAGGTTGGCTTGGTTTGCTCTTCAGGCAGTCGCGAGGTTGAGTGGATATCAGAGCCTCATATGTCGAGGGGTTGGAGCTTAAGCAGTCGCAAGGTTGATCTTGGCGAGGATAGATTTGAATAGCACGAGAACTTCGTACGCACTTATCCTCACTGGGCTTCGCGAGTTATCTCGCGAGGCTTTGATGAGTTCTGAACTACGTGAGGTTCTATGTCTTAACTGTTCTTCGCGAGGGTGGCTTTGCCTTCGCAAGGACGCATTATTCTTGAATGGCGCGAGAGCTGCGCGAGGAGTTCTCTTTTGATAATTGCATCCCGCGGCAACTGCGTGATAGCTGCGCGAGTTTATGTTTCTGAAGCTCCTCAGTCAATCATCTGCGCGAGAAGTTGTTGTAGAGTCTTGGGAAGCTCAGCGGGACTGTGCGAGGCTCATTTTCAGGTCTGGATTCAGACTTCATCCTTCTGAGGGACTTCTGGTGCCAAAATAGGCTTTTTAGCAGGATTCCTAGACTTATTTCACTGCTGGGTACTACCTACATAAAACACTTAAGAAGGACTTATTAGGTGACTATGGGTCTAATCAAAGGTTAACTTCAGGGGTGAAAAGTGGTACTTTTCAGGTCTTAATAGCAGGCAAGGCTTTCTATTATTTTCTTTATGGATACTCGGGATATAACCAAATCCCTGTTTATCCACAAGATCAAGAAAAGACAACCTTCACATGCCCATTTAGCACCTTTGCTTACAGGAGGATGCCATTTGGATTGTGTAATGCCCCTGCCACTTTCCAAAGGTGCATGTATGCTATATTTTCTGACATGATTGATCAATTTTTAGAAATCTTCATGGATAATTTCTCTATTTTTGGGAACAATTTTAGCCAGTGTCTACACCATCTAAGCCTTGTGTTGCAGAGATGTGAGGAAACCAACTTCGTTTTAAGTTGGGAAAAGAGCCATTTTATGGTTACTCAAGACATTATCCTTGGACATGTGGTTTCCCACAAAGGCATTGAGGTAGAGAAGACTAAAATAGATCTAATTGCACATTTGCCCCCTCCAAAAACTATGAAACAAGTCAGATCTTTCTTGGGGCATGCTGGGTTCTATAGGAGATTCATCAAGGACTTTAGCAAGATATCAAAACCTCTTTGTCACCTGTTGTGCCAAGAGATTCCCTTTGAATTTACTGATGAATGCCTTATAGCTTTTGAGCTTTTAAAAGGTTGTTTAACCTCTGCACCTATCCTCCAAGCACCTGATTTTTCTTTGCCATTTGAGCTGATGTTTGATGCATCAAATTTTGCTATAGGTGCAGTCTTGGGACAAAGGAAGGATGTGGCCCCTAGTGTGATTGCTTACGCAAGCAAAATCATGATTGATGCTTAGTTAAACTACACCACAACTGAGAAAGAACTGCTGACAATTGTCTATGTCTTAGAGAAATTTAGGTCTTATTTGTTGGGATCTAGGATAGTGGTCTTCATTGACCACTATGCCCTGAAGTAACTTTTGTCAAAAAAGGATGCTAAATCAAGACTAACCAGATGGATCCTTCTATTACAGAAGTTTGATCTTGAGATTAAGGACAAGAAAGGGGTTAAAAATGTGGTTGCAAACCACTTATCTAGGATCCTAGCAGAGGAGTTTGATAGGCTGCCTATCAATGAGTCTTTTCCTGATGAACAACTATTTGTTATCAGCACTTCGACACCATGGTTTGCAAATATTGTGAACTACTTGGAAGTGGATAGGATTTCCCCACATTGGAATAAAATAGACAAGGATCTATTCTTTTCATAGATCAAACATTACATGTGGGAGGATCTATACCTATTCAAGCATTGTGCAGACCAAGTGGTGAGGAGATGGGTCCCTGATGTGGAATTCCAAAGCATACTAACTATGTGTCATGAATAGGCTCGTGGAGGCCATTTCAGTGGGACCAAAACCGCTGCCAAGGTGTTCCAAAGTGTATTTTATTGGCCCACTCTTTTCAAGGAGGCATGGCATCACTGTAGAGCTTGTAAAAGATGCTAAAATATGGGAAGTATTTCTAAAAGAAACTCTATGCCTTTGTAGCCTATACTTGTGGTTGAACTCTTTGACATTTGGGAGATTGACTTCATGGGTCCTTTCCCTCCTTCCTATAGATACAGTTATATTCTTGTGGCTGTGGACTATGTGTCCAAATGGGTTGAGCCCATAGCCACAAGAACCAATGATCACAAGGTTGTCCTCAATTTCTTGAAGGACAACATTTTATCCAGGTTTGACACTCCCAGAGCCATCATCAGTGATGGGGAGAACCATTTTTGTAATAGACAGTTTAAAAACCAATTTCGAAAGAACTTTGTAACACACAGAGTTGCCACCCCATATCACCCACAAACCAGTGGGCAGGTGGAAATTTCTAATAGAGAGATCAAATACATTTTGGAGAAGACTGTGAGAATGGATAGGAAGGACTGGTTCCTAAAGTTACCTGATGCTCTTTGGGCTTATAGGACTGCCTATAAGACTCTAATAGGCATGTCTCCCTTCAGGCTGGTGTATCGCAAGGCATGCTATTTACCAGTATAGCTTGAGCGCAAGGCATATTAGGCTGTTAAAGCAGAATATTGATCTAACTTTTATTGGCATGCATAAGAAACTCAGCTGTTAGAGCTGGAAGAGCTGAAGTTGGAGGCCTATTCCAATGCAAGAATCTACAAGGAGAAAACCAAGGCTTTCTATGACAAGCATTCGCTGAGAAAAGAGTTCATTGCTGGCAATAAGGTATGGCTGTTCAACTATAAAGTAAAAAAAATTCCAGGTAAATTGAGATCCAGATGGGAGGGACCTTACGTAGTAGAGCATGTATCCCCATCTGGAGCTGTGGAAATCAAGGATCCAAAAGATGGTAGGATCATGAAAGTGAATGGTCAATGGCTCAAACTTTTATTTGAAAATGTGGTGGAGCCTGTGGTGACCATCCACCTTCAAGAACCGCCAAAATATGACTGATTTTCAACAATGTATATTATGTATCATAGCTATGATTCTGTCTCTGTTGCTGTTTTAAATTGTGTTTGGTAGTGTACATATATTTTGCTTAAAGTTTACATGTACTTATCATGAGTCAGGAGTCAGTAGGCTTGAAGCATGTGTCATCCACTTGACAGGATGTAGCTTTGGTTCTCCTTAACTCATTTAGGTTTAGTTTAGTTTTTATTTTTTCCTTTTTCTCTTCCCCCTTCTCTCCCTAATCCAGCATGTTCGATTAGATCTAGATAAGCAATCCAATCTGGTTTGAAATTATATTTTGAAAGCTTCAAAGACTTTGTAAATGGATTGGATGTTGCACAGATTGCAGAACTGAGCTCAATAAGCTGTAAGATGTTATTACAGTAATTGTGATTTTTAAAGGTGATTCTTATCTAAATTTCACTTTTTTGTATTTGATTTCCCTGGATTAGATATTGCTGTGGATGGTTGAGCTTGTAGCCTTGCATCCACAACATCTACAATAACTAACCTGTTCTAATCAAGATCATTGAATTAGAAAAATCTCTGGGATAACTTGTGGCCACAAAAATGAACATATTCTATCCGTAGGATTGCTCCAACTCTTTGGTTGAGATTAGATTCTTATACCTTGCATCTGAGCTTGTAGCCAAATGAAGGATTGTAGCAAATCTTTCCTATGCCTTTCCTTTGATCCAATTGATTTGCAATGAGAACCAGTCCCTGGCTGCCTATTTCTCATCATTTTCTAATTTCTTTTACCAATCATCTTCTTCCACCTTTTAGAATTAGTTTTATATTTCAGCTTTGTAGATTAATTAGATCTAGTGACACTCGAAAAACTCTCTTTCTTAGAATTGCCAGATTTGTAGTCAGATTTGGAGGTCTACTATACACCTTCTAGGTTTAGATCACTACTCCCTGTTGGACAAACTCTTACTTATTAAAACATGCTACAAATTGACCCTATATCTTGTAGGTCTAGGATATTTTAGTTGCTGATTCCATCCCCTATTTTACTTTGATTTTATTTTGTCTTTATCATTACACAATAAATCAACACACTAGAATCCCACAATAGCAGGTCTGGATATTTTTAGAGTTGCTATTTTCATCTTATGTTTTACTTAGATTTTAATTTGTTTTCACCACACACACAATAATCAGCACTCTGAAATATCTACAACATGCGTTGCTGATAAAATATTGACATTTTACCGCTTTGAAATACGCATGTGCGTAGCTGTGCTTCCAACCATATGAGGCATAGACCACTTTATTTAACCGGTCATGGGTGTCCCTACTTGAAGTAAGGTTCGAGGTCTTTGGATGAACCCATTGATCCCAACATTTATTTAGCATGACTACTTGAGCAGAGCAAATAGATGTTCCAACCCTTTTTGGGAGTACATGCTGTCTTTTGAAAACATACATTTTTTGTTATTTTATGTGGGAAATTTTTTATCCTTTTTTTTGTGTTTTTCATTTTATGTGAGTTTTAGATTTTGAGTTATCAATTTATGTGATTTTTTTGGATTTTAAGTTATCATTTTATGTGATTTTTTCTTGTTTTTTCAAAACTATTATTTTATGTGCTTTTCTGGCTTTTCAAAACTATTATTTGATGTGATTACTCTATCATTTTATGTGACTATTTTTGGCTTTTGATGTGGGATTTTTTCATCATTTTTTTAGACTTTTTCACGTTTTTTTGTGTAGGATCAGGATGCATATAGATCTTGTTCAATTTATTCTAGCACGGCTTCTCGAGCAAGCCGAATGAGGATCGACATACCGTTTGGGAGCGTGTGCAACTGTCGGGGGTAACAAAACAAAGAGGGGGGGACCGAGCTATGCATGTGACCCGTACCAGGCCCAAAACCAAACCCATAAGTGGCTAGCGCAACTAATAGTTGTGCCAAGCCAAATGGGGGCCCAAAATAAGCTGGCGCCACTATTAGTTGCGTCAGGCATGGCTGGAGTTTTGAATTTAAAGCGCCCGAGTTCGGGCAACAAGGGTATATTTTCGAAAAAACTTTCTCCCCCTCTCTTCAAACCGAAAATCGGCCTCCTCTAGGGTTCCTTTACATCGCCTCTACGTGTGCCTCATTGCCGGCCTTTGCATGTGCCGATTGATCGCTCGCACCACGCTAGATCATGGACCCCTCTTTCTTCAAAGGTAACCATTTTAAACCCATTTTCTTTTATTTTTCTTGCTTTTTCATGTAAATATGATCACGATCTTGCATTCCTAGATGATTAATGGTTTATTTTCATTGTAAGCATGTTTATTGATGAAGTGTTGATGATTTTTTATGAATGATGCCCTATTTTTGTTATTTTATGGGTTTTATTAATGCATAATATATATATATATATATATATATATATTGTGTTGTTTTTATTTGTGCATATAGAAGGGGTTTTATTTTGGTTTTTTTGTTTTTGTTTTCATTTTGAATATAAAGCAAGCATTTTGGGTCTCTATTTTTTCAAAATTAATTAGGAAAAGGGGATTTTTGGTTTCTTTTTTTTTTTTTGAAAATTAATAAAGGAAAATATTTTTTAGTTTCTATATAGTTTTTGAAAATTAACTAGGGAAAAGGAGTTTATTTTTGGTTTTTTGTTATTTTTGTTCTTTCTCTTTTTTGAAAAACTAAGGAATCGATTTATTATTATTATTATTTTTTTTTTGTTGGTTTTTTATTTTAAGGACATAAAAGAAGGGATATTTTTTTGTTTTAGTTTTGGCTTTTATAAACAGAAAAGAAGGATTGTTTTTGGTTTTTGATTTTAAAAGCATCAAGAAAGGATTTTTTTGTTTTAGTTTTTGTTTTTATAAACATAAAAGAAGGATTTTTGGTTTTTGATTTTAGAAGCATAAAGAAAGGATTTTTTTTGCTTTTATAAACATAAAAGAAGGATTTTATGGTTTCTGATTTTAGAAGCATAAAGAAAGGATTTTTTTTGTTTTAGTTTTTTATTTTTATAAACATAAAAGAAGGATTTTTTTGGTTTTTTGATTTTAGAAGCATAAATAAAGGATTTTTTTGTTTTGATTTTTTTTGTTTTTAACTTGCTTTATTTTTAAAGATAGAAAGGGGAAAATTTGTTTTATTTTTATTTATTTTTGCAGATAAAAAGGAAGGGATTTTTTCTTTTCATTCTATTAAAAGGGATTTTTTTGTATATGTATATTTTTTATTTTTGAAAATAAAAGAAAGGGATGAGCATGCGTACCTTCCCATGGCCTGTAGCAAAAAAAATGGTTCTTTATCGCTGATCTGCTCTGATGTGATTACTTGCTTTTGCTTCAGAATATCTAGCGATGAAGAGTACGTGCCTAAGGACGGTCATGAGGAGGGGCCCGATGTGGTTTATGGCCCGCGTGGGGAGCAATTCTTCGTGGTAAAATGCAAGGTGCGTCCCTGGCTTGAGATGTAGGGCGAGGCCGCCTGAGTCGGCCTTCTTCACTAGCAATATATCCACATCTCTAACTTTGGCATAGCCGGCAAGGTAAAAGATAAGCTCAGTTTTTTTCTTTTTTTTTTTTTTTTTTGCGTGGCTTTGCCTCATTTCACTTACCTGATACATTTTTCTCTTTTGACGCCGGACTTGCCCCATATCGTGTTCCGAGGGGGCTGGTTGGACTTCCACGACTTTTACCGCTTCATCCCCCCTGTGGTGAAGTATTTGCTCGAGCAGGCGGGTTTCAGGGAGTTCTTGTGCTACCCCCCATGATGGTCGACGCTGCATACCTGAGAGCCTTGATAGAGAGGTTTCATCTGGAGACCATATCTTTCCACATGGCCTATACTGAGATGATCCAGACGCCCGGGGATTGGGCGATGATTACCGGCATCAGGGTAGGTGGTGTACCGATAGCCGACCTTGCGGTGCCTGGCAAAGATGATATTGTCAGATTGATAAGGGATTATCCTCCTTGTGGGAAATTTCATGCTACCGAGGTCAAGATGACCTAGCTAGCCAAGCTCTACGGGACGAATGAGTTGGTAGATCTGGGCCAATGAGATTTGGAGCTTTATATTGAGCCTGAGCGGGCGATCATCTTGGCCCAAATCGCGCTTCTGCTCCTGTTGGGGAAAACCATCTTTACAAACGCAAGCGGCGGTTGAGTCAGCTTGGCACTGCTGAGCATTATGGATAACTGGCTCGACATCCATAGGTATGACTGGGGCGGTGCCGGATATGCGGCGTTGATGTATGGCATAGCCCGAGTATCTACTGGGGAGGCCAAGTCTATTGTTGGTTTCTGGCCGGCTCTGGAGGTAATCTCTAACTCTTTTGCTTTTATTAGTTTACTTGGATGGTCTTTGTATGCTACTAACTTATCTTTTGTGAACTGCTCTCCTCAGCCATGGGGTTACCTTCACTTTTAGCCTGGACGCCCGCTTCTCCACTCTGAGGTATACACCTACCCTCTCCTAAGCAATTGCAACCAATCCCAGCGCCGCGATGTGGGCATGAAGCATCTAAAGATGGGCCTAAGGTCCCAACTGGATCTGATGGTTCCCGAGCAGGTAAGGCCTTTTCACCTCTGTTTATTTCTGTTTGAAAATTATCCTTTGTTATTATGCTGTAGGTTTTGACTGATTGGCTGCCTCTTGACTTGGACAGATCATTTATGACCCGTGCCTCAACTCCATTTTCTAAGACCGAGCTGTCGTAGGTCCATCGCGCCTTTTTAACAACCGTCGTGTTGTCTTCTTCTACAGGGCATGGGCCAGGGCCTACTATCTGGGGGAGCGGGCAGTTCACTAGTATCAGGGCTATCGCGTCATACCTATGGATCATCTTGCAGATGTTTTGGATCCTGTGGGTAGCATCAAGGAGCTCATTGCGACCTTCCTCCATAATGGGATCCCCATTAATGCCCTTCTCGTGCCCAAGGACTATAGGCTCTGGTATGAGTCTTTGCCGTAAGGGTTCATCCTGTTGCGCTTCATCCCTAGCATCAATTTTCTCACTTTTGGCAGCCCACGCACCCAGGTGATGCTCCATTCTCTTTCAGATTAGTCTCCATTTTGCAGCTTTGGTTCCTACAGAGTGAATCTCTATTTTGTTCACAGTTTGTCCAAGCGGCGGCGGCAGGTACTGCGGACGCTTCAGAGGCTAGTCCCTCAGATGTTGGCCCTTCCGGTTGGGTCCCTCAAGTGAGGGTTCTTCAGGTGCTGGTCTGTAATGTCTATAAATCAGATCTGGTGGAATAGATTTCGTATCTGTAGGTTAGGTGCTGGGTTAGTGAACCCCCACACCAAACCTGGGTGTAGCTGTACCATACACAAGCCCTGGTCTAGAGTCTAAAAAGGAATTTAGTGCCTCATTTATGTTTACACTCAATACCCCCATTTACTGCTCATCATTTAGGGTTAAGAGGAGAGAAAGGAGTGATTCAGGCATTGAATGTGGATTGAATGCGAGAACGATCCGTTCTCGAAGCTTGTAGCTGCGGGTTTGAAGCGACCAGTGAGACGCCGTTCGTTGGTTGAACCCTAGTCCGATTTAGAAGCTAGGAGTAGGGATTCGGAGGAAATCAAGGTATGAAAATGAGGGCTAAATCTGAAATGGTGTTTATTGTTGTTTTTATTCAACTTAAGATCAAAGAAACATAAGAAGTAAAGTAGAATTTGAGAAAGAAATGAGGTTAAATGTGAAAACCCAAGGAAAAGATGAAATCTGTTCATTTCGACCGATCAAAATGTGGTTCGATCAATCGAAATGAACTTATGAATGGAGAATTCGAGATCTGGAGAAATTCGTTCGATCGAAGTAAATTTTGATCGAACGAAATGTGTTCGATCGATCGAATCTCACACTCGATCGATCGAAACATATAGAAATAGTAACTTTGAAATAATTGTTGAGGCTTCGATCGATAAATATATCTTTGATCGATCAAATAATAAGTTCTATCGATCGAATTAAGATTCGTTCGATCGAATTGTGTGATGTGTTAATTAGCTTTTGAGTGACTCGACCGATCGAATTATGTGTCTTCGATCGACAGAATTGGAATTCGTTCGATCGAACTATGTTGGAGCCAATTGACTTCTGTGGGACTCAACCAATCGAAATTACTTTTGATTGGTCATGTTTTTGATTCATTCGATCCAACTGGGCATTGCTATGTATATTCTGTGAGAGCTCGACCGATCAAATTGAATTCGAACGATCAAAACAGGGTTTCGATCGATCAAAATAGGGATTCGATTGATCGAAATTCCCATATTTGGGATTTTGTCGTGTTTTGACTACGAGATTTTGGTGAAAACTTTTTGGAGTGTGTTCAACATCATTCTAACAGGTCAACCATGGATTGATATGTTTAGGTGACCTGGTATTGTGTGAAGACGGGCAAACCCAAACGGCAGATTAAGCGCGTGCCGGTTGATTTTATGAGGTAGGGAAAACTTGTGATCATATGTGCATTTACTATATTAGCATGTATGCTATGTATGATGCTTTCTTTGACTCAACCATATAAATTTTGCTTACGAAACAAAATTTGAAAAGGTATGCATACCCGTACGTTTCAGAATTGTGTAAGAATTATGGACACTTTCGAGATTCAACCCAATATATGTGTGTGTGTGTGACTTTCACACTTCATTCTGACCTTTGATCTAAACTATAATTATCACTTCACACGGCGATGAGCTATATGTATGCACTTTCGATTTAAGGTTTTATGTGAATACCCGACTGACGCGGTGGTATAACCGTGACTGACGCGACAGGATATCCGTGACCGGTATGGCGGCCAATCTGTACACCCTTGTGATATGTGTGCTTTGTGACTCTTACCGTGTAACAGTAATTATGTTCGGCCAAGTGTCCAACTCTATGGGACCTTGGATATATGTGCAAATTACTCATATGAGTGACGATGGTGGGTATTCCATCGGGGGCTTGAGGCTATAGTTCCTCATTCAATACTTTAAGTGAAGCACTTTTAAGTTTTCTTTTCATATGTCGGAATAGAGATATGAGCATGTTTATAAATTCCAAACTAGGATTGCATATGTCTTTTACGCCATGACAATCACAACTGTGCATAAGTATTGATCAGCTTTATTTCCATTATGCCATAAGATATATGTTTGATGTTTATAATATGCATGCTATGAGTTTTTCCCTACTGAGCTTAGATGAAGCTCATTCCTTGACTAATGCCACAGGTTCAGGTGAAGACGTTGATTTGGAGACCCCAAGGAAGGAAGACCCTGACTACTCTCCTAGGGAGGAGTTAGAAGAAATCCACCCCGAAGATTATTTTCTTTGTGTGAGACCTAGGTAGGGTAGGTCTCAGGTTGAGAATGATTGTCTTGGGTCCTTTTGATGTAAAAGAGTATTTGTTTTGGATAAGGATGGCTATTCTTTTTGGGTGAACCATGTTTCGGTAAGGAATGGTCCTTACCGGTGGTTCTTGTCGGTTCTTTTCCCGTAGGGTTCATATGGAATTAGAACTGTCATTTTAAGCTTTTGTTGATAGATATGATGTTGTTCTCCATTTTGGTTATGCTATTTAGTTAGTGTGGTTTCCGCTTTGTTTCCACTGTGTGAATGTTACGCTACATACTTCGTTCGGGGTTCGGCCTTAGCACCAGCCCATTGACGGCACGGGTTTCGGGGTGCCGAAATCTGAGCTGTCATAGTTGGTATCAAAGCAATGGCTTTAGAGACGTCTGACAAGTCTTAAACCATTTTGAGATTAAGATTTTGTTGGATATTAGGGATGGCTTTGGACCGTCTGTTAATGAGACCCTTGTTTTATCGTATCGATTCTAATGGAGCAACATGGAAGAGGTCGACCTAGAGGAGGTCGCCAAAGAGGTGAGACATGTAGAGGATATTCCTTCGGGTTTCAGGGGAGAGCTGTGACCACCTCCCGAGGTAGGGAGAGGTCATTGAGATGAGTCTACTGATAGGATGGCTCGAGCTATGGTGGCTATTGTCGCTCCGATGGCTCAGCAAACAGCGTTGCTAGCCACAAATAACACCAACCATCAGCACCAGCCACCACCACCACCTCCTCCGGCACTGCTACCTTCATCTTTCATGGATTTCAGGAGATTGAGACCTCCTGTATTCCAAGGGCAGACTGATCCGCTTGAAGCGGACAAATAGTTGAAGCAGATGGAGAAATTACTTCAGAGACTTCAGAGCCTGAAACATGAGAAAGTTGGTTTGGCTTCCTTCCAACTAGAGGGCGACGACGATGCTTGGTGGAAATCGGTGTTGAGAAAGAGGGAAGTTGAGGGTCCATATGATCAATGGACATGGGCGGAGTTCGTCAGAGTGTTTAACAAGGAATATTTTCCTAAACATGTCCGAAATCAGTTGAAGAAAGACTTTACTAACTTTACAGGAGTATGGCAATGAATTTGTACGTTTGTTGAGGTTTGCTCCAGAACTGGTAGCTATTGAGGAAATGAAGGCCAGTAGATTTGAAGAAGTCCTGCGACCGAATATTCAAGAGAGAGTATCGATCTTTGAGCTTGAGACATATGCTGATGTGATGGGGAAGGCCATCATTGCAGAAAGGGGCATAAATAAGAGGCGTGATTGGAAGAACAAACCAAGTTTGGGGGGAGTAAGTGACTATGACTACTCGGGGAATAAAAAGCCGAGGTTGTCTGCACCTGCTCCAGTTTCAAGACCAGCCTACACGAATTATCAAAGGTCTAATACATCTACCCCTATGAGACCGTTCCGCAGAGAGGGCCCTACTCAGACTCAGGCGTCTGGGGCATCATTCACACAAGGACCTTCTCGAGCGGCATCTACAAGTCCACAACTGAAATGTGCTCTTTGTGGCAAACCCCATAAAACATCAGACTGTAGACGGGACACGAGCGGATGCTTTAAATGTGGGAAGGTAGGCCAATGATTCGAGACTGCCCCCAGATGAGAAAGGAGGGCACGGTTTCGACTGCTACGACGCAGAAGCCTACACATTCCACCCGACCAGTCGTCCAAGATCGCGCATTTGCGGTAACAGCAGAAGATGCTCGGACAAGCAATGACGTAATCCAGTGTTGGCTATTCCATCAGGTAGTTGGGGATTTGCTGTTTTTAGTGATGTGTCATATGGTGGTTTGGGCTGTGTATTGAACCAGAATAGTAAAGTTATAGCCTATGGGTCAAGACAGTTGAAAGAGCACAAAAAGAACTATCCGACGCACGATGTAGAGTTAGCCGCAGTGATTTTTGCGCTTAAAATTTGGAGACATTACCTGTATGGTGAGACCTTTGAGATCTTCACAGACCACAAAAGCCTCAAGTACTTGTTTACGCAGAAAGAATTAAATATGAGGCAACGGCGGTGGATTGAATTTCTCAAGGACTACGATTGCACTATACAGTATCACCCAGGTAAAGCAAACGTCGTGGCGGACACATTGAGTAGGAAGAATGTGGCTCTGTTGGCTAGCCTCATTGCGGGACTTCGACGATGGAAATTGTTGGAAGATCTTTCGTTGTACGACAAGAACATTGAAGTCAAGGATACTGGGGTACTGTTGGCAAATCTCACAATCAGGCCAACTATTTTTTATCGCACCTATGAACTTCAATTGAGTGATGCAAAGCTCGTAAAGATTCGATACAGAGTCACTGGAGGTGAAAGTGGGGACTTTTCCATCAAAGAAGATGGATCATTGCTTTTCCGTGGACGCTTATGCATACCTATTGATCTCGAGTTGAGGCAGACTATATTGGACGAAGCTCACAAGTCCAAGTATGCCATACATCCTGGTGGTACTAAAATGTATTAGGATTTGCGAAAGTGTTATTGGTGGAGAGGATTAAAGAAAGACATTGCGAATTATGTGTCCAAATTTCTGGTGTGTCAGCAAATAAAGGTGGATCACCGACATCCAGCAGGTTTATTGCAGCCTCTACCAATCCTGAAAAGGAAATAGGAGTCTATTTCAATGAACTTCATTGTGGGTTTATCGAGAACGATGAGATGCCACAATGCTATATGGGTGATAGTGGATCGACTAACTAAGTCGGCTCACTTCCTTCCCTATAACACGACATACACTACAAGCAAGTTGGCGGATTTGTATATGAAGGAAATTGTCCGACTACACGGTATTCCTACAAGCATCGTGTCCGATCATGATCCATTGTACACATCGATATTCTGGCAAAGATTTCGAGAAGGCATAGGCACGAGATTAGACTTTAGTTCTGCATTCCATCCACAGAATGATGGTCAGACGGAGAGAGTCAATCATATCATTGAAGATATGCTGCGAGGGTGGATGATTGATTTTCAAGGATCATGGGATCAACATCTTCCATTGATAGAATTCGCGTATAATAACAGCTTTCAGCAGAGCATTGGGATGGCTCCATATGAGGCTTTATATGGATGGAAGTGTAGGTCTCCGATTAATTGGGAGGAAATAGGTGACAAATTTGTGTTGGGACTGGAAGTCATCTAGAAAAATGCAGAAACCGTTCGTATTATTTAAGAAAGAATCAAGGCGACACAGAGTCGGCAGAAAAGCTATGCGGACATCAATCGATCAAGCATGGATTTTCAAGTGGGAGATCACGTGTTTGTTAAGATATCTCCAAGGAAGGGTGTGATGTGCTTTGGAAAGTGAGGGAAGTTGAGTCCTCGCTATATTAGACCATTCGAGGTGTTGGGAAGAGTGGGCAAAGATGCATATAGGGTTGCGTTACCATCGCAGCTTGATAGAGTGCATGACGTATTTCACGTTTCTATGTTACGGAAGTACGTGTGAGACCCAACTAATATCCTCGTTGCGCCACCAGTTAAAGTCTATAGGGATTTGACGGTCATAGGAGAACCAATGCAAATTTTGGACCGAACCAAGCAAGTGTTGTGCACAAAATGGATTCCTTTGGTGCTAGTCCAATGGAAAAATCACTCTAGAGAGAAAGCGACGTGGGAGCGCGAAGTCGAGATTCGCGCCTAGTATCCCTCATTGTTTACTGATTAAGAGATGAGAGATTGTTATAATGGTCAATTTGTACTTCAATGTATGTAAACACGCTAAATTATGAATGGGAAGGTTGATTTCAAAGTTTAAAGTGTCAAATGTTAAGGGAAACTCAAAAATGGAAAAAAATAAAAAATAAATAAAAAATAAATAAATGAGGTTTTTCTGTAATTTTGACATATCAAAATTATTTTCGATCAATCGAATATGACTTCGACCGATGGAGGTGTAAATCGACCGATCGAAATGTCCTGGTAGGAAGTGGATGAAAATTATTCAAGGCTAAATGAATTCGTTCGATCAAAATTATTTTTGATCGATCGAAGTTTGATTTTGACCGAACGAAATTTATTTCGTTCGATCAAAACTTTTTGAAGCCTGAGAAGTTCGACCGATCGAAATTTTTTTCGTCTGATCAAATTTTGGAGTTCGATCGATCAAAGTATAATTCATTCGATCGAAAAGTGGGACCCAATTTTATTTAAACTAATTTCGACCGATCGAAAATTATTTCGATCGATCGAAATCACGACGTATTCTCTTTAAAGTGGATTTTGATCGATCGAAACCAATTCAATCGATCGAGTCGCACAACATATAAGCGTTAAGTGACTTTTAACTTCAAATTTTTTGAAAATTTTGGGGCTTCTATTAGGGCTTTCGAGGGCTTTTATATTGGGAGATCAAACGGATGACCGATTGCACTATATCCTCCGAGAAATTGAATCCAAACCTCCTTAAACTGGTAAATCTTTAATTTTGGATTCTTTATTTCTTGCTTTGAGTTAATTTTTGGGGATTTGAAAAGAAACCCTAGTTTTTCTTCTTTTGACCATGGCACCTAAGAATAAATCTACCACTTCTAAAACCCCTACATCGAAGCGACCCAAAATCACTCCGGGTCCTTTGCAACCACCACCAAATCCTCCACCGCAACCACCTATTGAACCATCCGATGTCCCTCAAGCGCCCCAACGCGACCAACCAACCGAATGGTGCGCCGAGAAGGGTTTTGCTTATGAATACACCATTGATCTGGGCTTATTCGAAATGCCTAATGTGCCCAGCATTGATGCTTGGCCACTTGACTATTTAAGCAAGGCTGGGCCCGATAACCTACTGGAACCCATCCACCCATACTATTATCCGCGCCTCATACGCTTGTTTTACCAAAACATCTTTGAAGGCTCTAACCCTAAGACTATTTGCTCTGCCGGCTTTCACAGCGTGGTCCCGGGTAGGAGATATGCAAACCTTCCAAAGCTCCTCGCACCGACGAAAGAGATCGAAGGGCGCTAACAAGGACTAAGCCTAGTTCTACATTTTGAACAATTTAAGCATTTTGGGATGATTTTATTGGGATTATAAGAAGTTTGTAACGGATAATTGTGCACTCTTTGGATAATTTCTCCTTAGAAATGCTCAATGCATTTTCTTTGATCGCATGCTATGTTCCCCTTGCATTATCTGATTGCTTGCACGATGGTTTTGATGATTTCTCGTAAAAATGGCCCTTGAGGTCGCATGCCTTGGCGCAGGTTTCTCCCTGCACAAACATCAAATGATTTCAACATTAGGTGCCCTTTAATTTTTATGTTTTTGAATGTTTTTTATGGCATAAAATCAGTGAAGAGGCTAGCTGGCTAAGGGGGCCAGGAAAGGCATACAAAGATCCCTAAAAAGCTCCACAAAAGGGCACAGAAGGGGGATTTTACACTGGCGCAACTATTTGTTGCGCCAGGTTTAGCCTAGGGGAATTTGCATTGGCAACTATTAGTTATGCTAGTTTTAGCCTAGGGGAAGTGGGCCCTTCTATGCCCGAATAGTCTGTTTTCTCTCTTTTCATTTTGACTTGGCTTTTTCAGCTGATTTTCCACCTCCTTGTTTCCCAAGGGTGGGTCCATTGACATACATTAAATTTTATACTTTTGAAAGATCTTTGTATGTCCATGGACTCGCTTTCCAACCCTCCCTTACATGGAGGGCTCGAAACCAATTTAGTCCTTTCTTTGGGCTTGGGGCCTAATTTTCTAAAATGTTGGCTTTGGAGCTTGAATGAGAGAAGGTCGTCGATCTAGAGCAGCTTGGAATGTCTTGTCTTCACTTCATTCTTAAGGTTCCTCCATGGTGGGACCTCCTTCATGTGGCAACCTCATTTTGGGATATAAATGCCTATGTGTTCCGTTTTGGGAAGCGAGAACTAACTCCCACTCTTGAAGAGTTACCCAATTTGTTCGGCTTGAAGCTCCACAGAGGCCTCGCAATAGTCACACCGAAGTCAGGTTATTCTAAATCCGTTCACCTTACCCTAGGTTTGAAGAAATTTGAGTATGAGAAAAGTCTCGTTGGGGGGCCCACAAGTTGTTCAATCAAATTCCTGAAAGAACTTTTCGGTGATGAAAGTCTTCGAAAATTGTCGATTAGGAATATCTTCAATGTGAAAGCCTTTGCTCTCAGTCTCATCTTGGTAGTCCTTTTCTTCACTGGGGGAGAGAGTTTCTCTCTGGCTCTCTGCGATGTTTTGGTTGAGTTGGTTGAGAGCCGATCAGTGATGCACTTGGTCCTTGCCGAACTATACCGATGCCTTTATGCATTTACTTTAGGTAGGGTGGAGAGCCTCAGGGGATGTCCTTTGTTGCTCTAGGTCTATTTAGGTAAACATCTCGCTATCTTGGGACCCATGCCACGCTTTTACACTTCTTGAGGTAAGGCGGTTCGATGCTTTCTGGGTAGGTGTCACTTGATTTCGCAGGGCTATTTGTCAGCTTTGAAGCTTTGGCTGCTTGATGCAGAGCTGATATGGAGACTTCCTTAGTTGGATCGGACCTTCCTAGTAGTTCTCTCCAGAGACCATGAGGGTATCACCCTCCTAGGATTGACTGGCAGCACCTTCTACTTCCCATTCCGGGTGTTGCATCAGTTCAGCTTTTCACAGTAGGTGCCTTGTGAGATAAAACCTCCTCTATGTGATTTGATCTTTTCTAGAGGGTCCTCTGGGAGGTAGATTGGATTGCTGCTCTTTGGGAAATGCATCAGTTGACGCTGATGTGTGAAATGGAGCAGGGAGATTCAGTTCAATCTTCCCCTGAGTACGAGGCTTGGCTATTGGTTGAGCAGCCTGCTGCTGATCATCTGGATCAGGCGAAGAGTATTGATATGGGAGGCCCCTGACCGAAGAAGGAGACTATGCTTCGAGCTCGCATTGAGCTGTTGATTGATGACAAGAGGGTTCTGCAAGGGCTTTTTGCATAAGAAAAAGTTAGCAGAGGTAGCAGAGACCAGAGCTGGCGTAGCTGAGAGCGAGGTCCTTCGTCTGGAAGGATCCTTGAATGTTGCTCATGGGGCTACTGATGCTTTTCGAAAGAGGTACAAGAGCTTGCATGGTCCTTGGTTGACCGAGCGAAATGTTTGGGAGGATGGTTTTTGCGTTGAGATTAGTGCCTTGAAGCGCGAGCTGGGCCGTTGATTCCCTCCTACACATATCTTTCTGCATAGATCAGATACACAGAAAAGGGGTGTAAGAAACCCCTTTTAGAGATACACACTTTTTGGTATACATATTTTCTTTATGTTTTTGTTTTTTTCTGCTTTTGTAAAGAAAGAAGAAAGAAAGCTAGACATCACACCGACTATATTTTGGGATGTGGTGTAAGCGAGACAGTTGCAAATGGAAAAGGAAAATCTATTATATTGACAAAGACTTCTTTTTTTTGTTATTCCTTTTGATTAATGGGTCCCTTTTTGGAATATGTACAGCCTGGGCATGGAAATGGAAGAGGGAAATCGTTATCTTTAACAGAAAGGGCTTCCCCGCCCAGGTTCATGAAGTGTGGGTATGAAAGTGGAAAAGGAAAATTATTATCTTTGACAAAAGGGGCCTTCTGCCCTGTCCTTTATTCTCTTTTTGTTTGGTTTGATGCCTCAATCACAGGATGAGATCTCGAGTCCCCTTTTGAGCATGGTCGAACCCCTCTTAAGTGGTCAGATCTGGGTGAGTTTCAGCAGCTTTGCCAAGACTAGAACGTCAATCTTATTGGATGGATTCAAACCTTTCTCCTTACCTTGGGTCATGTGTTTGACAAAGCAGTTTCACAAAGACAATTCTGGTCGGAGCCTGATTTGAAATAACATGAGCGGCCCAATCGGAATAGGGTATCAAGGAGAGTAACCAAGAGGGCTCCTCCAACATCAATCTTATCAATCAATTCAAACCTTTCTTTTTCAACTCTTTCTTTTTAATTCTTCAATCCTTTTACTCACAACGCCCAAGGTCGTCATGCCCGTTTTTGCCCCCTTTTTACTCGCGGTGCCCTTTGGGGTTTTCACCACGTCCATGGGTTTAGATCTCTTACCCCAAGCGCCCTTTCGAGTTTTCACCTAGTCCGCACAAGCTCGCTATTTTTACACGTAGTGCCCTTTCAGGTTTTCACCACGTCCATCTTTCCTTGAGCTTGTATTTTTTATTTTATTTTTCCTTTTTTATCTCCTTCATTTTTTTCAAAATCCACGACATAGACGCCGATTTCATCATAGCCGGCTAGATGGGGTTCTGGTGTCGTCTCACAACTCGGCTTGTGTTGACTTAACGGATACTATGATTGCTTGTGAACCTAATAATGAAGGCTTTCCTCAGGGTGTAGCTTGGCCATGAGTTAGGTTAGGATTTAAAGGTATCCTGGGCTGAAAAAGTTTCCTTGATACGATTTTAGTTTTTTATTTCACAACATATTTTCTTCCTTGGGAGATTTACTGTACATGCCCCATGATTCTTCTATTTTTTCTTTTTCCTTTGTGTTATTTCAGGAAATTTCTTTTTAAGGTTTTGCTTTTCCAACTTTTTTTTATTTTTGATAGTAATTCTACTTCCTCTTTTTTTTTTATGTACACACTTTTTTTTTTTTTTCAGGGAAGGGGTTTATAGAAAGAAAGGCCCCTGCTCAAATGGGGTAGCAAAGGATATCATCATTTTTAGGGATGCTTTTTGGCTACTGTGCTTAGAATGATGGCCTCTTTTGGGTGGTTCCTAAGCAATCTTCTATCTGTTTCACCAATAGTTACCTTGTCGTGATACACTATGAGTAGAACCATCGGATGTATCCAGCATTGATGGGCTCAGGAACCTGATCTCCGTGCATGGTGGCGAGGCGGATGGCGTATCCCGATAGCACTTCTCGGATGACATAAGGTCCTTCCCAGTTCGGCTTGAACTTCCCTCTCGGATCGGCGTGGAGGGATGCGAAGATCTTCTTCAACACAGTGCCTCCTATCTTCAGATCTCGACCGCGAACACGTTTATTGAAGGGCGTGCGACTCGCCCTTGGTAAACTTGATATGACACAAGGCTAGGAGTCTTTTCTTGTCTAATAAGTTCAATTGTTCAAAGTGGGATGTCTCTCTCTACATCGGGGAAGCCTGATTCAATGAGGATTCGGAGCGAGGGTACTTCAACCTCAACTAGTGAGACAGCCTCGATTCCATACACAAAGGAGAACGGTGTTGCCCTTATGGTGGTACGAATCGACGTTTTATAGGCCCACAAAGCAAATGGTAGCATTTCACTCCAATCTCAATAGGTGACGACCATCGAGAATGGATGACTATATTGTTCACAGCTTCCACAGCTCCATCAGTTTGAGGCCGATAAGGTGACGAGCGATGTTGCTTGATCTTGTATTGCTCGCAGAAGGCTCGGATGCACTTATTCGGAAAGTTTGTGCCGTTGTCTGTGATGATATCCTTGAGTACTCCAAATCAGCACACAATATTATTCTTGAGAAAATTCTCGACGTGATTGGCCGTGATGTTAGCATATGATGTCAGCATATGACATCGCTTCTACCCACTTGGTAAAAAATTCAATGGCGACGAGGATGAACCGATGTCCGTTCGATGCTTTCAGATTAATCATTCTGATGATGTCAAGGCCCCAGGTAGCAAATGGCCAAGGAGTGGTCATGCAGCAAAGATCGATAGTAGTAGCATATATCAGACTGGAGTGTTCCTGACTCTTGTAGCATCTCTGAACATGTTTGCAGCAATCTGATTCCATAGTGGTCAAAAAGTATCCCTGTCGTAAAATTTTCTTAGCGAGCATCTGATTGTTGACGTAGGCTCCACATACTCCTTCTTGGATCTCCTTCATGATGTTGATTACATCGCTCTCCATAAGGCACCTGAGTAAAATGTTATTATAGGATCGCTTGTAAAGGCATTCCCCACAAATGACATAGCCTATCACTAAACATTCAATGATTTGTCGGTCCGTCTTGGACGTACCCTCAGGGAAAGTTAGAGTCTTGAGGAAATTCTTAATATCTAAGAACCAAAGTGGCTCATCATTAGGCTTTGTAGGTTCCTCAATCTATAAGCAAAAAGTCGGCTCATTTCTTTGCTCGATCATGATCGGCTTCATCTCAGCACCGAACGGGATTTCTATCATTAATGCCAAAGTGGCTAATGCATCGGCAAAGTGATTCCTTATCCGAGGGACATATGAGAATGTCACGTCCTTGAAGCAAGCTATTAGATCCTCAAGGTGCTCATGGTAGGGGATCTGCTTCTCATCTTTCATCTTCCAATCTCCATTCATTTAGAATATGATAAATAGTGAATTGCTGAACACTTGGAGGTGAGTTATGTTCAAATCGAGAGCTGCCTGCAAACCGACGACACAAGCATTGTACTCGGCCATGTTATTAGTGTAAGGGAAGTTGAGCTTGATAGGGACTGGTATGTGTGATACTCTCGGTGAGTTAGAATGGCTCTAACTCCCTGACCCTCGGCATTGCCTGCCCCGTCAAAGTGCATTACCCATGATTCGGCTGCTTCTTCAGTATTGTCTTCCGTCATCGATAAGTTGGCAAAGGATTATCGGCAAGATGATTGGCGAGTGCCTACCCCTTGATCAACTTCTGAGTGACTTACGTGATGTCAAACTCAGATAATAAAAGCTGTCATCATACAGTTCGTTCAGTGAGAGTCAGCTTCTCGAATAGGTACTTCAATGAGTCCATTCGGGTCAGGTGTAGAACGGCTTGGAATAGCAAGTAATGGCAGAGCCTCTAGTAGCCCATACAAGAGCCAGGCATGCTTTCTCCAGATGAGAATAGCACGTTTCATAATCAATTAAATTCTTGCTCAGATAGTAGATGGCCTGCTCCTTCTTCCTATCTTGTCATACTGCCCTAAGACACATTTCATCGAAACTTCCGTCGTGAAAAGATACATCAAGAGTGGTCTCCCTGGCTCGGGTGGTAACAAAATAGGTGGGTTAAGGTGGTAGCTTTTGATTTTATCGAACACTGCCTGACAATCATCATTCCATTCAACGAATGAGTTCTTTCGAAGTAGCTTCAAGATCAGCGTGCAAATAGGCGTTAACTGTGCAATGAACTGAATGATATATTGTATCCTGCCCAAGAACCCGCTAACTTCTTTCTCAGTAGACGGCAGTGGCATTTTCGTGATAGCTTTAACTTTAACTGGGTCGACCTCGATCCCCCTCCTATTGACGATGAATCCTAACAATTTTTCGGAGATAGTGCCGAATGCGCACTTCTGTGGATTCAGATGTAATATGTACTTTCTCAGCCTCTCAAATAGCATCTGAAGATTTACCAAGTGATCTCTTCACTCTAGTGAATTGGTTTTCATGTCATCGACATACACCTAAATTTATCTGTGCATCATGTCACGAAACAGTGCAGTCATAGCTCTCTGGTACGTTGCACCGACATTTTTCAGCCTAAAGGTATGATTCTTTAGCAAAAGGTTCCCCACAAAGTGATAAATGCCTCCTTCTCTTGATTTGCCTTGACCATCCTAATCTGATTGTATCTGAAGAATCCATCCATAAAAGAAAGCATATCGTGCTTAGCGGTGTTATCGACCAAGATGTCAAGGTGCGATAATGGGAAATCGTCCTTCGGGCTCACTTTGTTCAAATTTCTCAAATCAATGCACATGCGGACTTTTCTATCATTCTACGACATAGGCACAATATTGGATAGCCACTGTGGGTATTTGGATACCATGAGAAACCCTGCATCATACTGCTTGATGACCTCGTCTTTGACTTTCAACATCCACTCGGATCAGAGACGTCTCAGCTTCTGGTTAACCGGCTTCATATCAGGGTAGAGAGGCAACTCATGCTCAACCAAATCGTTGTCTAGACCAGGCATATCCTCATATGACCAGGCAACAACATCTTAGTATGACCTAAGGAAGTCGATCATGCTTTTGCTTTCTTCGGGAGACAGTGAAGTTCCAATTCGGGAAATCTCCTCAGTCCCTAGATTGACGTCTTTGGTTTTTTCAACAATGGGGGTAAGGCCATGCTCAAAGTCAGCAAACCGGTCGAGGAGCTCATTGGGGAGCTCCTCCAAAGGGATATCCTCATCTAGACTCGTAGCTCCTACCTCTTCTTGTATTTCTATCGGAAAGGGGTCGATTTTACGTGGGACGGGTATTTCAATTAAGGCATCTTTTTGTGGGAATTTATTTGGAATTTTAAATGATAATATATTTAGATTTTATATTTGTTAAATGTTTTTGAGATTTTTGTTTTCTTCAGAGACAGACCCTTGGTAGTACGAATCTGTGTATATACATGGTATTGCATGCCAAGGGCTTATTTAACTTTTTATAGGTTGTTTTTTTCTGGAAAATGGGTGCCGAATTTTAGGCCATTCCCCACTTCTAGGGTTTGGGGCAAAGATGCCCAATTGCGTACCTGAGAGGCCGCTCCTTTACCTGTTTGAATGGACGATGTTGACTGATACGGCTCTTCGGAGTCAGCCTCCATCATGTTGATCCCCATTTTGTCAGAGATGATGTCCTCAAATGTTGACATCATTTTGTGGTGATTTATCAAAAGGGGAGTTTGTTCAGGTATGGACCGTCATTCCTCAAAGAGGGATAATGAGGCCAAGTCTATCTCCAGGTTGGGAAGGGTGATCTGGGGATTGGTGGGGTGAACTAGTGCTATAGGCTTATGTGGGGTCAATTGGGTTACCCCATTCTAGTCAATCTTCACAACCCCGATACTTACGAATGAATTTCTAATATGAGGTTGGGGACAGAGTTTTTCCTCTATGTGTATCTCCTAGCTCTCGCAGCTGTTGTTGCACGGCCTTTCTCCTTAGCCTCTCTCACTTCTTCCTTGGGCTTGTAACCTAACCCAAACCTAACTTTCTGACCACCTTTAGTAGTGACTGGCTCTCTTCTGCCTTGGAGTCTGGGCCCAAGTCCTCTTCCTTTTTGATAGCCCCACTTTTGGAGCATGGCCACTGCCACTACCATTCCACCTTCGATTTTTGGAATGATGCCCTCGATGGGCTTCGGGAGTACCATTGATACTTCATACTCAAAACTGTGGAGGTCAACATCCTCCGCCGTGTGTAGCACATCCAACACCTTTGGCTTTTCAATGTTGTTGGTGGCTTTTTCCTTCTCATTGTATCCCTCACCAATGATAGTGATAATCTTATGCCCAGACGTAAATTCGAGTTTTTGATGCAGTGTTGACGGTATCGCTTCGACCTCATGCAACCACAGGCACCCTAATAATAGATTAAACGAGGATTTAATATCTGTTACCTGAAACAATATGGAGAAGGTCATTGGCCCAATCAATAGCTTAGGGTCAACTTCTCCCATTTTCTCTCTTCTGGTATTGTCAAAACCTCGGGCACTGGTTCTCGTGGGTCTCAATATGCATGGATCTATCCTGATCTTTGTGGCAGTTCTCAGTGGGCATATATTCAACGCAGACCTATTATTGATTAAAACCAAGGAGATTATCATATTTCTAGACTCAACAATTATATTTAAAAATTTTGAGTGACTACCTCCTTCCTCCGATAAATCAGCATATGAAAATGAAATGGCATTTGGAGCCATCAGTTGACCAATTATTTGCCCGACTTCATCTGGGCTAACCTGAAGTGATACATGCACATTCTTTAATGCCCCCATTAAAGCTTGAAAATAGAGTGGGGACGTCATTAACAGATCCCATACAGTAATATGAGTAGGCATTCTTCTCAGCTAAGTCTCCAATATATGCTCACGGCTCATTTTTTTAAAAGGATTAATAGTATTATTATTCTTTCCCTCTGATTGGGCTTGCGCTGCTGCTGGTGCTTCTGGTTACTTAAAAATCTTTTCGGATCGAGTAACGAAGTCTCACGCTTTTCTCTCGCTCATCTAACGCCACATCTGTTGTTCAGAATGCAAGTTGGCCCCAAAATATGAAATGGTATAGCTTCTAGTATCGGATGTACTTGCACTAATGGCTTTGAAGGGGTGGGTAACACTTGGAACACTTTAGCGATAGATGGTTGGGTTACAAAATGGGGCCAGGTTGGGGTGGTGAAGCATGTGGGTGGTTGCACTGGGGGAAAAGAGGTAGGAGTAGGCCATTGGTAGCTGACGAGTGCTGGTGGGGGATTGGGTGTATGATGGGCTAGTGAGTAATTGATGGGGGTGGCAGAATATGGTTGATATGCATTTATGTGAACATAATTGATGGGTGTGGGTGATGGAAAATAAGCCCTACGATCTAAGGGTTCAATTCGTGGTGTTGGGTTGGGAAAATAATCCGACAAATTCAAGGGTTCAATCACCACGATACTCCATTCTTTGTAATCTCTTTGTAATGGTGCCACATAACTCTCTCAGTCACTGATATAATTGGACGGATCAAATTCAAATTCCTCCTCACATTCTTCTATCATCCCGATGGTGGGTCTGGGACTTGCTCCTCCTGTAGGATGTGGGGGTAATGGCAACTGATGAATGCTTGCATGCTGGTTCACTTGAGAAGGTGCAGGTGAAATGATTTTCTCGACATCAATTAAATCTTGGATCACGTGCTTCAATGAGAAACATCGATCAGTCGGGTGACCCAGATCCTAATGAAAATTGCAGTGAGTATTAGGGTAATAATTCTTTGGGATTGGGTGAGGAGGAGGTTGCGGTTGACGAGTAGTAACTAATCCCTTTTCTATTAGTAAAGGCAAAAGTAAACTTAGTGATTGCCCTAGGGGTGTAAAAACTCGGTCGTAGCAAGCTCTCCTCTGCTTCAGAGTCATCTACCTTCCTTGTCCATTCCTTGCTCTCTGCATCTGCCCAGTTCTGAGTGGTGCTGGCTGGGCGGCTTGAAATTGGAACTTGGTTATATTATTATTGGGCTTGGTGTTGGCAATGTTTTGGACATTAGCCCCTATTTTTTTCTCGTTCCTCTATTCTGAGAATCTTCTAATCCCACTGGCTCCACTCGATACATTCTTGCTCAGGCGACCTTCCCTTATAGCATCTTCACAGTGATTGGCGTTCCTTACCAGATCAGCAAAGCTAGACTGTTGTTGGTACACTAAAATGTTCGAGATCACTGGCAGAGTATTTTTTGCAATCCTTTCTATTTGTTCGTCATCAGCTATCCTGTTTCTAACCTGAGATGTCAATGCTCTCCAACACCCCAAATAATTGCTAAAAGTCTCACTCAGGTTTTGCCTTAAACGGTCCAAATCTGACTTGCACGGTTCAATGTCTATATTGTAGATGTATTGCTCTTGAAATAAATGCGTCAAGTCCTTCCATGTCCTTATCATATATGGTTCCAAAGATGTAAACCATCTCAAGGTTGGACCAGTCAAACTTTGTTGAAAACCTTTATTAATAGTCTTTTGTCCCCTCCATACTGGTAAATGTCCCCACAATAGGACTTGAGGTGTGCTATGGGATTGTCGGTGCCGTTATATTTTTCAAAAGCCTGCATTTTAAATATCGGAGGCCAAGGGACCTCAGTAAACAAACATAAATCTGAGAAGTCTGGGGCATGAATTTCAGCACCACCTATCTTCAATAACTGCTTCAGGATTTTGTCTAACTGCTCTTGCAACTGCTCTGATTCCTTGGATATGGGGGCCACATTCTCAGCAGTCGGTTGGACTTCACTTTGGGCTAGTAGATTATAAGAGGAGGGTTAAGGTCGATCAATGACCCAGCGTTGTTGGCTCTCTTAGGTGTTTGCTGATATTTATTAAAATGATGAGATGATGGTAAAAATCAGAATACAAAAGTGGAGTGAAATGGCTATGAAAATTGCAACCTAAAATACACACAACCTGCAAGATACAGGGCTATTGTAGAGTAAGTAAGAGCTTGCCTCATAGAGTATTTGATTTAGAACCCAAAATGGGCTATAATAGTAGGCCACAAGATATGGCTATAGATCTAACAATCGTAAAAGGAGGGGAGTTAGGTGTCACAACTACACTAAATTATCACTAAAAGAAGAGAAATAAAGTGCAGTCCTATCCTAAAGAAAGGGTTATTAAGAAGGTAGTGATGGTGTGAATTAAAATAAAGATAAAATGATGAGAAGTAGGCAATTAAGCTCAATTTGATTCGGCTCAGTAACTCAAACTTAGGATTGTCTCTGTAGTAATCCCTCAGATGACTACAAGCACATCTGCAAGGAAGAGATATCTAATTCAACTCCTATGGTCTGACTTGGTGTCTTAAGGCTATAACCTGTCCACTTCAATGGTCACAGGCTTTCCAATAGAGAGGATCAAATCACATGAATTAACTCAGAAAACTAATCTGATCGAAAGGAATAGACTGATCTTAAGGCTATAACCTGTCCACTTAAATGGTCACAGATTATCCAATAGGTGTCCACCCAATTAGTCAAATCAGAGTATGAAAACCATTACAGACACCATGTTTGCCAGGCTACAAGCTCATGCATCCATGAGAGCAAATAGCTCTTGAAAAATTAGTGGGAACCATAATTGTTCGAGGACTATTTGGGGACATAAGTACAATTGGTCATGGATACAAAAGGCTTGCAATGACTCAGCTCGTAAGTCTCCAATCACTATAGAGAAATTAGATCTAACATCTGATATTGGTCAAGAAAAATAGAGGGGACCTAGTTCTTACAACAACCACTCACAAGGCTAGAAGCTCAAGTACAGAGGAGAAGAATCCTTCTCAGATATGTGGCTTGGAATCACCCTAGGGCTGTAGTCTATCCACTTCAATGGTTTCGGGCTATCCACAACGGTTATCGACACCACAGAGGCCTGAGAAGGAACATGTAAACTGCTGCTGCCACCATGGTCCTAGGGCTACAAGCTTAAGCTTCCATGGTCCTTTCAAATCAGCTCAAATTCTAAATGCATGTATAGATTGAACAAAACTATGGGTAAATATAAAAATAACAGATTGAATAAATAATTAACATACAAATTTCATTGATAAAAAATACATATGATGCAATTTCTCAAGCCAGCCGCCTTGTGCACAACAGCTCTTCACAAAGTACCAAAGATTACAAGACCCATTACAAAAACTTAAATAAACTAAACCTAGCTGCTTACAAAGGATGTAGCCAGTAAGTGCTTGGCTAAGAGAGAAGAAAAAAAATATAAAAAAAGGTGATCAAACCCTAACCCTAATCTGCTTGAGCACACAGCTGATGAAGGTTGAAGGAAAGATAAAAATTCTAAGTTACATTTTGCAGCTTATATACTCAGTCCCTAATGGTTGGGCTAAGAGAAGATTAATCCTAATTTCCTAGCATATGTTGCACTGTTACAACTCTTAGATGCCTTGGAATGTTTGCCTCATGATTAGGGCCTCAGGATGTGTGCCCTAGAGCTGGGGAAATCCCCAAAAGGTCCCTGGATAAAGGATGAGAAGTGGAGAGCCTAAGCTTCGCAGGGTTGGCTATGGTTCATTAATCCATTCGCATGATTTGTAGAGTCTTCGCGAGGTAAGAATTGGCTTGGAAGGTTGTTCACTCGCGCAGGTGGATTTTGGATTGTCTCGCAGCTGCTTAGGCTTTAAATGCACTTGCACAGAGGAATTTTCATTGCTTGGCTTTGCTCGCGCAGCAGAGATTCAAAATTTTCTCTCGCAAGGGTGTCGCGTGGATGCCTTTAAATCTCACTGGGCTTTTTGTCAACTGAATGACACATCTCGCTCATAATGGGATGAGCTTCCAAGCGCGCGAAAGCTGCGTGAGAGAGCTTTTGAGGCTCTCTCTCCTCCAGAGCCATGTAAGAACTTCGCAAGTTCGCTGTTTCTCTTGTGCAAATTAGCCTCATGAGGCAATGCGTGCAGCTGCTTTAAAACTTATTCCTCGCAAGAGCATCGTGAGCTGTATTTCTGAAGGCTTAGTGCGTGACAACTTCACAAGTTCCTTAAGCATTGATTACAGCTAAAGTACACTACTGCTGCGCGAGAGACTGCTCTGTGATAATCCCTTCATTGAGTTGCGAGACTGCTACGCGAGTTCGTTTGTGCTACAAGTATTAGATGTGTGAGACAACTCTGCTGCAGCCTTAGGCACACGAGGCAGCACCTCAACTGTGTGAGATAACCCATTTATTCCTCTGCTGCTATGTAGCTGCTGCTGTTGCAGTCCTCTCCACTCACACTATTGCTTCTCTCATCTGCTAGACTTCCATGGTCTAGTATGACATGAAAAATAGTCACCATGGTGTGTACCAACATGGTGTTCCATCAGTCTTTGGCTTAACTATCATCTCTTGCTTGGATTCTCTCTTCTTAGCACCAAAGGCAAGAACTATGTGCTAAGCTGTACAAGTTATTACTCTCTACAAAACAAGCTAAAAAAGATTTATTAGTCAGCTACAAGGTGTAGCAAAGGCTAGGTTAAGAGGTGCAAAGTGATGCTTTTCAGTGAATAACACACCCCCAAACCTAATCTTTGCTAGTCCTCTCGTGAAGTAAAATTTAAACAACTACTCTAAGAATGTAAATGCCACCTTTGTAGGGAGCACAAATGCATTTAGTTCATGCATCAAGCCTTTTAAAGCCCTAGGTGATCCCTAGTAGAGGAGTGAAGTCTCCTGAGGGTTTTCAGTAAAGGTACCCACAACTTCTCATTGAAACAGTTAACAAAAGTGCAACATTATCAAGTCAGCGGTCAATAGATAGAGCATCAGCTCTCCTTTGATTCAAAATGTGAGAAATTTCAACAAATGATATGCACACACATTTAATCATTAAAACTTTTGCATTTATGCACATCATTTCCAATTAGCTTATAACAAGAGAAACAACAAGTGTTGGTCAGTACTAAGTTTGGTATGTTTAGGCTCAAACTATCAAAGAAAAGGCCTTGATCCTTTCCTAAATGTCATAAGTGCTGTCAGCTGTTTCAACCTTGAGATGCCTAACTTCTAGTGAGTACATTGACCCAGCCAGTCCATAGAGCAGAAAGAATTGCCTCAGTCACTCCCCAAAGAGAATTTTTTTTTGTAGGTCCAAATCTCACTAGTTATGGTCTTTCATTGAACTCATAGGCATGTCCTTACCTTTTTCTCTTTAATGGTTCACTAAGTACTAACACAAGTGAGTTTTCCTGGTGTTCACCTCATAGAAATATTAAAATTTAAAAGTTTTTAACGCCTAAAGGTCCACAAAATATTTAAATTTTCTCACGTTTAATATTTCTTAGGTGAACATAGCTCTATATCTATCTCACTCACTTGATTCTGCTACACTTAGGTTAACTGCATTATTGGCAAACCTTGCCATACCCCCAAACCTACGAGGAGCAGTGTCCTCACTGATTCAAATATCAAGGGCATGTGCAGCAGGGTAGTGTGGTAAAAATCAGACACAAAACAAGGCAAGTGACAGTAGTAAACAGAACACACATAAATAATTAAAACAAACATAACTGAAATGAAACAAAATATACCAAAGAGGATTTTCATTTCTAACACAGGAATTTATACAATGCAAGGTAAAGTAATCTATAGAAAGATTTTACAAAAACATCCTAACTAATTACATGTGCAAATCTAATCATCAGAATTTTTTGCTCCATCAGGCTGTTGTTGGACTCCATTCCCCTTCTCCTTCTTGAGGGCAACAGCAATTGACTGGGACCTTTTGGAAGTAATTTTTCTAGGCATGAAGTGCTTCTCCGTTTGGGAGTGGGCTTTGGTTTTGGAGCAGTCTCCTTGATGGAGATTCCTTGCCGGCTCTTCTTGGTTGCTTGAGGCTTAGGAGCAGGTGCAGGGGGAGGAGTTGCAGCAGTGAAGAGCTTGGCAGCTGCTTCTGCTAGATCTCTATCTCCAATCTCAAATAAAGTCTTCTGCAAGGCTGCACAAGTCCTGACATAATCATTTGCTCTTTCTTCCACCAATCTTATTCTTACTTGCAACTGCTTGATTACATCTTCCATCCCATCCGCCCTATTCTTCTCATTATATTTCAGGAGTGTTTCCCTCCATCCACGTTTGACTTATTTCTTCTCCAACTTATGAGTGATCTCCAAGAACTTGATTTTATCCAGCAGTGGCTGCCTGATAGTCGTTCTCAAGTCAACCATGCCTCTAATTACATCTCCCTTTATGTAGGCATTGTCTTGCATAGCTCTGAGAAGTGTGTAGTATGGAGGCATGGGATTGAAGGATTGAGGTAGTATGGGTTAATCAGTAATGGAAGAAGGGCCAACCACCAATGATGAGTGGATGGGTGATGGCATGGGTGGGGTGGAGGTAGAGGCTAATGGATGGGGGACTTCAAGGTCAGGTTCAGTGAGGTCTACTACCTCAGGGTTAGTTTGGGTTGGAATTGAGGAGGTGAGAATTAAGTTTTTCACATCTGTGGTAGCATCAGAGGTTGCTATAGCAGGTAGGATATCAGGCTGGGGTAGTGGGTAGGTGAGTGCTATAGGTTGTGGAATAAGTGGTAGTTGGATAGGGACAGGTTGAGGTTCTGATTCAGGTTCAAGGTCAGTTTGTGTGGAGGCATTGGTAAAGGTAGGAGAAGGAATTTCTGAGATAGGTTCAATGGGTGTAGTAGCAGGTGTGGATACAGCTAAGGTTAAGGGTTGGGGAGAAGGGGGTGGGGTAGGAATATTGATGGGTGTAGGGATGGTTGGCTGTTGTGATGATTGGGTTAAAATTGATAATGTGGATTGGATGGCTTGTAAGCTAGTTTGGAGTGAGGCTTGATTTTGGAGGGTGGAGTTCATGGCTTGGAGGTTGGTCTTAATAGAAGCCTGGGTTTGGGTGTTGGCCATCACTTGGGATTTGAAGGGAGAGTAGTAGGTTGAGGATTTGGGGTAATAGGTCAGGGGTGATTGGTGTTGTGGGTTGGATGGGTGGAAATGGTTGAATTGAGGAAGTTGGTGCCTGGTGAAAGTTGGTGGGTTGGGGAGAAGTAGGTGTAAGGTCAAAGTGATGGGGCTGTGGTGAATCTGGAGGAGGGGTGAAATGGGGAGGGTGAGGTGAGTCTAGGAGAGGGGTGCACTCATAATTGATTTCTCCTATGAAAGAGGTCATCATAGTTGATATCCCTCAGATGCAAAGGGGTCTTGGTCATGGGAAGGGGAAAAATGAATGGATTGGCCTAAGGGTTGAAAGGTATCCAATTCACTGGTTGTAGAGGGTTCAATGGGCTGATGTGAGGTTATTGGAGAGTTGTGAGGGATTTCAAGGATGTGAGGCTCAGGTTCAAGGGCTTGAGCTGGGGAGGATTGGGTTGGTGAGGATGGTTGGATTTCAATGGTTGGGTCTGGTATGGTAGCTGTTGCAGGGATGAGGATAGGTTGGGATACGTAGGTGAGTTGGGGCTCAATGGGGGCTCTAGTTAGCTTCCTTTTCTTTTTATAAGTTACTTTAACTGGTAAGCTGGGATGGGAAGTGGGTGTAGACATAGGTGTAGGTATGGGTAAGGGAAGGGTCTCAGTATGTAAAATAGGTATGGTGGATAGAGGAGATGTAGTGATGGCTGAGGTTGTAGGTAAAATAGGTTGAGGTATAGAGGTGGTGACTATCTAGGATTGTGAGGTTGGTGAGGTGGTGGGTAACATTGGCTGGGGTAGAGGTGATGTGTCTATGGAGGGTTGTGGGGCTGGGGTTGAGGTAGGAGCGGGCATGTGAATGGACTTCTCTATGGATGATGAGGTAATGGGCTGAGATGGTAAGGCAGTGCTGGCTGGCATGGACATTGAAGGGATAGCGGGCCCAGTTGAGGTGGCTGCTTGAGAAATAGCAGCAAAACTAGCAGTCAGGACAGCAATAGCTATCTCCTGAATTTTAAGGGCTGCTTTAGCTAGCAGCTCCTCCTTTTTCTTCTTCTTCTTCTCTATCAAGGTTCCATTGATTCCCCACTGCTTTTTATCATATTTGCTGGGGGCTAGGGTAATGGTCTCCTCATCCATTTGAATGGGGTACCCTCCTAGCTGCAGTAAGGCTATAATGAGCTTGCAGTAGGGAAGTGAAAGTGGTTTCTGCTCCTTTTTCACCTTCTCATGAATATTTTTTATGGCATCAAAAATTAACTTGGCAGCATCTATGTAGTGGTTTAGGTGGAAGGAATAAAGTGCATCAGCAATGGGAGACCTCCTCTCCTGCTGGTGCCTAGAAAAATAAATATTTTTTCTCAGCACCCCATCCATAAATATCAGGTTAGGGTATAGATCTCTCTTCCTGATGGACACTCCTGGGGCTGTGATCCCACCAGTTAATTCCTTGGTAATCTCTGGGATGGTGGCTATCAAAGGGGAACCCAAGCCACACTCTGGGTTGTACTTGGCTGCTATCCCAAGTACCTCAGCTATTGTAGCCTGATTGCATAGCATCTCAAAGATGTCTATTAGCACAAGCAATGCTGGGTTCCCATCATTCCCAATCTTCACTCTTATGTTTTGATAGAATAACTGGACTAGTCTAGGGAAGACTAGCTTTAGTGGGGGCCTTAATAGGGGTAGCAGTGTTGCTTTGGTTAGATATTCAATGGAGGCTGTTGTCTCAAGTAGGTCCTCAAAGAAAACCTTATCAAACATGGTCTCTGCCTCAAGTTTAGTTGCAGCCTGAGGTAGTCATTATCTTCCACTTCCTCAAAGACCTCAGGGACCTCAGGGGCCACTCCCTTGCCCTTCTTTTGCTTTTTCTTGGATTTCTCAGGGCTTTTGGCAGGTGGGTCGTCCCTGGCTCTCTTCTTAGGAGCAGATATCTTCTTGGCATTTTAGGCATCAGGGGCCATAGCATTGGTGTTTTTGACAGGGGTTGCCCTCTTCTTGGTTTGCTCCACTTGGGGCTCAACAGTGGGTGGGGGTATCTCAGAGGTCTCCACAATGGAGGTCTATACAATTCTCACTGATGTATGAGTTGCCACAGGACTGCCACTGGGTGTAAGGGTCACCAGAGCAGCCAAAGTGTCTATGAATTTTGAACCCGTGGCCATGGCTACTCAACTACTCAAAACTAGGGTTTTAAATGCAAAGTAGAGATAGTTCACGCTGCAATGGAGGTAATGCCCACAAATTCCTCTCTTCTCAACACTACATTAATATACAATCAAACCAACTGAGAGAGAGTGAGAAATCTTACCAAATTAAAGCTAGGGTTCCACTTCCAGCATGGCACAGTGGATCAATTCACCTCAAACCGTGTACAAAATGACAAGGAAGTGTTGGGGAACAAAATTGTAGGAGGAGATTGGTTGAGTTGGAGTGGATTAGGCTGTAGCGAAGAAAGAAGGGAAGAGCGATCTCAGAGGTGGTCAGTGGGTTAGGGTAAAGAAGAAATGAAATGGATAGTTTGAAAATTCACAGGGTATATGTGGCTGATCCTGTGCCTCATGCGATTGTCGCCAGGTACTCATGGGGCAGAAATTTTCTTGCGAACTATGGTGGAATCTCGTGAGAAATGAAGTCGCAGAGAAGATGAATGCCTCGTGAGGAATGGAATTTAGCAGAGCTACTGATTTCGTGAGGTCACTCGCAGAGGTGAATCTGGGCTAAAGTGTGCGAGAGGGCATCTGCATTTTTTGCATAGCTGAGCTTTTAAAACTCGTGAGGAACATGCAGTCTGAGTATCAGGGGCCTCGCGAGGTAATTAATTGTGCGGCCTGCAGAAATATGCTCGCGAGGTATAAAATGCATGAATTCCATTCTTCATGCAGCTCCTTGTTGCTAACAAGTTAGAGCCTCGTGAGGCTCAATATCAGGCTTCAGTAGGCACTTTGGCTTGTGAGGCTCTCGCGAGGAACAAAACTTCCATCAAAACTCTATGAGAAAGCCTACAAGTGGCTCACGAATTTGAAATTGAGGCCATAGAGCCTCGTGAGAAAGCATAATTTTAGCCTTTTTCTCAGTGTTGCACATTGACCAGTGCATCCATAATGTCATGCACCTATCCCTTGTGCATCAGCACCAACAGCTTCAAATTTAATCCATTTCATCATGCTAACTACATGCCCTTCACCAACATATGTCTATAAAAAAATTAGAATGCTGAAGATATTCACTTATATCAGATTTATGACCTTTACAATGACAGCACCTCAACCATACAGTAGCAACAGACATGGACATCAACATAAAGTCTATGCACATTAAATTCAGATGACAAATATGCACATAACATCTTCAACACACAACTCAAAATGGAATAAAACAAACTAGGCAAGTCATCACAATAAAAGCACTACATGACAGATTTGGAGCAAAACAAAACACATCAAAATTTTCAATAAATATGGCACACAGTTTACAAGGCTATGGATCACTAAGCAATGGGAGGGTCATGTAGGTGAATGGTCTGAGGAGGCTCTAATGAATTTTCTACACAAATTTGAAGCCTTTGACGAGTCACTTTCATGATTTTCCTAGACATAGGATCCAAGATCTCCACAACACCAGGGGAGGCATGGATGATAGTGTAAGGTCTATCCCATTTGGATTTTAATTTCCCTGGAAAGAACTTTAATGTTGAGTTGAAAAGCCAAACCTTAGTACCAACCTTGAAGTCCTTCCTCATTAGCTTCTTGTCAAAGAATGCCTTTGATCTCTCCTTATAAATTTTGGCATTTGTATAGGCTTCCATTCTCAATTCATCAAGCTCTAACATTTACAATTTCTTATGAGAACCAACAATAGTTAGATCAAAATTCAGTGTTTTGATAGCACAATAGGCTCCGTGCTCTAACTCTACTGGTAGGTGGCAGGCCTTGCCATAAACCAGCTTAAATAGAGACATGCCAATAGGGGTCTTGTAGGCAGTCCTATAAGCCCACAAAGCATCATTCAGCTTTTGTACCCAATTCTTTCTATTTGTCCTCACAGTCTTCTCCAAGAAATGCTTGATCTCCCTATTAAAAATTTTAACTTACCCACTAGTTTGTGGGTGGTAGGGAGTTATAATTCTGTGTGTAACAGAATACTTTTTGAGCAAGTTCTCAAAAGACCTGTTACACAAATGACTCCCCCCATCACTAATTATAGCTCTGGGGGTGCCAAATCTTGAAAAGATATTATCCTTCAAAAATTTAAGGACAACTGTGTGGTCATTGGTCCTTGTGGCAATGGCTTCCACCATTTAGACACATAGTCCACTGCCACAAGTATGAAATTGAAACCCATAGATGGAGGAAAGGGACCCATAAAATCAATGCCCCAGATGTAAAAAAGTTTTACCACAAGGATGGGCTGCAATGGCATTGAATCTTTCTTGGAAATGCCTCCCAACCTTTGAGATCTCTCACAGGCTATACAATGTATGTGTGCATCTCTGAACAAAGAAGGCCAATAAAAACCATATTGCAACACTTTTGCTGCAGTCCTTTTACCACTGAAGTGACCTCCATAAGCTTGCTCATGGCACATAGAAAGAATGCTGTGGAACTAACTTTTAGGCACACATCTCATAACAACCTAATCAGCACAATGCTTGTGAAGGTATGGATCCTCCCACAAAAAATGTTTGACCTGAGAGAAAAATAGGTCTTTGTCCATCTTGGACAAGTGAGGGGGAATCCTACCAATAGCAAGAAAGTTGACAATGTGAGCAAACCAGGGCACATAAGATTGCATAACAAATAGTTGGTCATCTGGGATCAATTCATTAACAAGTGTTGTCGTACATTCTTTCAAAATAATTTTAGAGAGGTGGTCAGCCATCACATTCTCAACTCCCTTCTTATCTTTGATCTCAAAGTCAAACTCCTGCAACAGGAGGATCCATCTGATCGGGCTTAGCTTGACATCCTTCTTAGGCAATAGGTATTTCAGGGCTGGGTGATCAGTAAAAATAATAATTTTTTACTTAAGTAAGTAGGGTCTAAATTTATCCACAGCAAACACCACAGCAAGCAGCACCTTCTCAGTGGTGGTGTAATTGAGCTGAGCCTCTGCTAGTGTTTTGCTTGCATAAAAAATTATGCAGGCAGCTTATCTTTTCTCTGTCCTAAGACAACACCTATCGCCAAGTCTGATGCATCACACATCAGTTCAAAGGGGAGTGAGTAATCTGGGGCCTGGATTATAGGAGCAGTGGTAAGACATTTTTTTAAGACCTCAAAGGCCTCAAGGCACTCAGCAGAAAATTTAAATGGCACATCCTGACACAGCAGGTGGCACAATGGTTTTGCAATTCTGCTGAAGTCCTTAATGAATCTCTATTAGAATCCAGCATGTCCTAAATAGGATCTAATTTATTTGACAGTCCTGGGTGGGGATAAGTGTGAAATCAGGTCGACTTTAGCCTTATCAACCTCAATTCCTCTGTGGGAGACCACATGGCCTAACACAATTCCTTGTGTTACCATAAAGTGGCCCTTTTCTCAGCTTAGGACCAAATTGGTCTCCTCACATATTTATAAAACCAGGTTAAGGTGACTCGCACTAGCTAAAGCTGTCCCCATACACTGAAAAATCATTCATGAAGATTTCCAGGAACTTATCAATCATATCAGAGAAAATGACATACATGCACCTTTGAAATGTGGCTGGGGCATTGCATAGTCCAAAAGGCATCCTCCTGTAGGCAAAGGTGCCAAAAGGACATGTGAAAGTAGTTTTTTCATGATCTTGAGGGTACACAAGGATTTAGTTATACCCTGAGTATCCATCAAGAAAGCAATAAAATACCTTCCCAGCCAACTTTTCTAGAATTTGGTCAATGAAAGGGAGAGGAAAGTGGTCTTTCCTAGTCTTAGGGTTGAGTTTTCTATAATCAATGTAAACTCTCCAGCCAGTAGTCTCCCTGGCTGGCATCAACTCCCCAAAATTAGAAGTAGTGACTGTTATGCCTGATATTTTAGGTACCATCTGGATAGGTGACACCCATTCTGAATCTAAAATGGGGTAAATAACCCCTGCATATAACAGTTTTACTATCTCTTTCAATACCACCTCTTGCATGTGAGGATTAAGCTTCCTTCGCATCTCCCTAGAGGGTTTTGCACCCTCTTCCAAGTGAATTTTGCGCATACAAAATGAGGCATCAATGCCTCCAAGATTAGCTATTGTCCACCCCATTGCCTTTTTGTGTTTCTTGAGAACGCTCAATAATTCCTCCTCCTACTCACTAGGGAGAGGGGAGGAGATAATCACTAGAACCTTATTATTTTATCCCAAAAAGGCATATTTTAATGTGTCTAAGAGTTGTTTCAGCTCCAGCGCAGGGAAACTTTCAATGGAAGGTAATAAACGTGCCTTGGTGGTTTGAGGAAGGAGCAACAATATAGGTTTTTAGCTAGAATGCTGCACTAAACCAACAGAAGACTCTATTTTGGTGTTGTCTTCTGTCGTGAGAGTTTGGGCTTCCTTCTCAATCATACTCTAAATATTTTCCAGGTTCTCAATCACATTATCCCAATCCAGCAGATTGGATAATTCTTCTTCTATAAGGCCATCAAGTACATTTATTACACAGCAGTCCTCAATATCTATCGGAGGCTGCCTTGCAGCATTGTACACATTTAATTAGGCCTTCATGTTCCCAAAGGTCACCTCCATAACCCCTAACCTGCATTGTATGCAAGCATTTGTAGTAGCCAAGAATGTCCTGATAAGGATGACAGGAATTAGAGTTTTACTTTTGCAAGGGTCCATGTCCAAAATAAGGAAATCATCAGGATAATAGAACTTGTCCACCCCCACTAAAACTTCCTCTACCACACCCACAGGTCTCCTTTCAGACCTTTCAGCCAGCTGGAGCACAATTGATGTGGGTTTTAGCTCCCCCAAACCTAGATCCTCATACACAGAATATGGGAGCAGGTTCACACTAGCCCCTAAGTCCAAAAGGGCTCTTCCAATGGTGTGGTTTCCAATTATGCAGGGGATAGTAGGTACCCTCGGGTCCTGCAATTTCTCAGGTGTGGCTATGGACAGAACTAATTTAACATGTTCAACAGTAAAAACCTTTTTGGATAGCTGCACCCTTGCTTTTCTTTTTTGTGTGCAGAGGTCCTTCTAGAATTTAGCATAGGCAGGGATCTGCTTTATAGCATCAAGCAAGGGCAAATTGATCTTGTCCTGCTTGAAGGTCTCCATCATTTCCTCCATCTGAGCTTTTCCCTTATAAAAAGGAGATGGGCTAGCAGGTGCATGAGGAAATGGTAGCTATGGGATTGCTGGTGCCATCGCAGCATTCCGAGTAATATCATGGTCAAATTTTTATTTTTTTCTCTTTTCTTCATTTATTGTTTGCTGTTAGGGCTAAACATCATCCCCTTTATTTTGTTCTTGCGGATCCATAGTAGGAGGTGAATTCCTTTATTCTTCAACACTCACATTTCTTTCATTTCACTCTCCATGCCCTCAGCTGTATTGCCACCAAATTGTCTATCACCCTGCCAATTCTTAGGGTAGTGATTGCATTAGCCTCCTCATGGGTAGAGGATGTTTCTCCATTTATGTACTGCCCTTTAGGGTTGGCTAAGGGTTGACTAGGTAACCTGTCCTCCTCTCTTTTGTTCAAAGTATTACAGATTTGACCCAGCTGGTCCTCTATTTTTTTAATGCTTTGCCCATGAGAATTCACAGTTTGAGCCATGTTTCTCAAATTTGGCATTGATGCCAACATTTGCTCTTCAAAGGGAGAGGATCTGGGCTGTGATGGGGGAAAAACCAACTGATTAGGCTATGGGGAAGGCAGCTAAATTTTTTGCCTTGGTGCATATCCCTGGTTGAATTGATACTGAGGTCTGTATGGCACTGCCAATTACTACTGCTGGGGTTGTTAATATGTGTCTTGTCTCCACCTCAAATTTGGGTGATTCTCCATGTATACCTAGCAGCTTGCTGCCTAAATGCTTGGGCAGCATTGGCATGTTCCATAACTAACTCAGGGAACTAATTGGCTTATGGGCATTCTTGAATTGAATGTGTGGGAGACTGGCATATTAGACATGCCTCTGCTACTTGTGCAACCATCCTGGGCTGCATTACATTCATTAATTTATCAAATTTCAAACTCAGATTGTCCACCTTCTTTTCTAATTCACTCTGCACCTTGACCTCATGCATCCCACCTCTAGGGGTCGATTCTTTCACCAACTTAGCTGGGGTTTGGCTATCATTGCAACACAGTGACTCCTGCTACATGGAATTCTTACTTACAATGTAAAACAACTCCCATGCCTCATCGGCTGTCTTGTGGAGGTAACTACCCCCACATGAGGCATCCACCATGTCTCTACTTTTGGGATTAATTTCTTGGTAAAATACCTGCACAAGTTGCCACTGTGAAATTTGGTGGTGGGGAGATTGTTTTAACATCTCTTGAAATCTCTCCCATGCCTCATAAAAATCTTCAGTTGAGGATTGAGTGAACGACAATATGTTTGTCCTCATCTGACTAGTTTTATTCATGGGAAAAAATTTGGCTAAAAATTGGCTTTGGAGCCGACTCCATGTTGGGATGCTATTGGCTGGGAGCTTAGAGAGCCAAATGGTGGCTTTGCCCTTTAGGGAAAAAGGAAAAAGCCTTAGTTTAGTGGCTTCAAGTCCTAAGCTAGCAATGTTAAATGTGGTGCAAAGCGCTAAGAATTGATCAATGTGATTGGAAAGGTCTTTCTTGTTGAGCCCATGAAAAGATAGCAGCATGTTAATGGTGGACTTGATTTCATAATTTCCCTTAATTGAAGGAAATTGTATGCAAAAGGGAGATGTGTAATCCCCAGGTGCATTGTACTCCTTCAGTGTTCTTAACCTCTTAGCCATGACAATTGGCTCAGTTTCAACAGTAGCGCCTTGTGTGGTGTTTCTTGCTCTAAGGACCCTTTCAACCTCAGGATTTGGAGGTACCAATTCAGGGTTAAGGGACCTTCTTCCAAGCATATACACACAAAATCAGTAGGTAAAGAAAATGCTCACAGTACACAAAAAATTTGCAAATAGAATTTACAACTAAACACATTTACAACTAAACTAATGACAGAGAATTTAACATACAGGGATTGAGTTTTAAAGAAAAAGAAGTGCAAATAGAGCTAGCTAAACCCTAGCTACAGCTCTAGCTTTTCCCTGTTGTTGTTGTCCAATTGTGTAAAAGTTCCACACAAATCAGTAGTACTATTTATTCTATTCAAGACATAGCTACAAAGAATTTTCTAGACTGAAATATAATAACTCAGGTCTACTAAAAAGATCAAGATACCCAGTAGCGGCGCCAAAAACTTTTTAGTTCTCTTAGGTGTTTGCTGATATTTATTAAAATGATGAGATGATGGAAAAAATCGGAATACAAAGGTGGAGTGAAATGACTATGAAAATGGCAACCTAAAATACACACAACCTGCAAGATATAGGGCTATTGTAGCAAGTTTTGAGAAAGTACGAGTTTGTCCCATAGAGAAATAAATCTAGAACCCAAAATGGTCTATAATAGTAGGCCTCCAGATCTAGCTATAGATCTGACAATCCTAAAAGGAGGGGAGTTAGGTGTCACAACTACACTAAATAATCACTAAAAGAAGAGAAATAAAGTGCAGTCCTATCCTAAAGAAAGGGTTGTGAAGAATGTAGCAATGGTGTGAATTAAAATAAAGATAAAATGATGAAAAGTTGGCAGTTAAGCTAAGGTTGATTCAGCTGAGTAACTCAGACTTAGGCCAGTCTCTGTAGTAATCCCTCAGAAGGCTACAAGCACATCTGCAAGGAAGAAGTCTCTAATTCAAATCCTATGGCCTATCCTGGTCTCTTAAGGCTATAACCTTTCCACTTCAATGGTCATAGGCTATCCAATAGAGAGGATCCAACCACATGAATTAACTCAAAAACCTAATCTAATCTAAAGGAATAGACTGATCTTAAGGCTATAGCCTATCCACTTAATGGTCATAGATTATTCAATAGATGTCCTTCACCCAATGGGTCAAATCAAAGCAAGAAAACCATTATAGACACCATGTTTTCCACGCTGCACGCCTAGGCACCCATGGGAGCAAATAGCTCTTGAAAAATTAGTGGGAACCACAGTTGTTCAAGGGCTATTTGGGGACATAAGTATAGCTGGTCATTGCTACAAAAGGCTTGCAATGACTTAGCTCAAAAGTCTGCAATCACTACAAGGAAATCAAATCTAACATCTGTTATTGGTCAAGAAAAATAGAGGGGAGCTACTTCCCACAACAACCTCTCACAAGGCTGCAAGCTCAAGTGCAGAGGAGACGAATGCTCCTCAGATCTGTGGCTTGGAATCACCCTAGGGCTCAAGTCTATCCACTTCAATTGTCACAGGCTATCCACAGAGGTTATCCATACCACAGAGGTCTGAGAAGGAACATGGAAATTACTGCTGTCACCATGGTCCCAAGGCTACAAGCTCAAGCTTCCATGGGCCTTTCAAATTAGCTCAAATTCTAAAGGCATGCATAGATTGAACAAAACTATGGGCGAATAGAAAAATAACAGATTGAATAATCAATTAAAATACAAATTTCATTGATTAAAAATACTTACAATGCAATTTCTCGAGGCAGCAACCTTGTACACAACAGCTCTTCACAAAATCCCAAAGATTACAAGACCCATTACTAAAACTTAAATAAACTAAACCTAACTGCTTACAAAGGATGTAGCCAGCAAGTGCTTGGCTAAGAGAGAAGAAAAAAAATAGAAAAAGAGGTGAACAAACCCTAACCCTAATCTTCTTGAGCTCACAGCTGATGAAGGTTGAATGAAAGAAAAAAATTCTAAGTTATATTTTACAGCTTATATACTCAGTCCCTAATACTTTGGCTAAGTGAAGATTAATCCTAATTTCCTAGTAGATGTGGCACTGCTACAACCCTTGGATGCCTTGAGATGTGTGTCTTGAGATTAGGGCCTCAGGATGTGTGCCTTAGACTTGGGGAAATCCCCATAAGGTCCCTGGATAAAGGATGAGAAGTGGAGAGCCCGAGCTTTGCATGGTTGGCTCTGGTTCATTAATCCATTCGTGTGGTTTGCAGAGTCCTCGCGAGGTAAGAATTGGCTTGGATGGTTGTTCACTCGTGTAGGTGTATTTCGAATTGTCGCACAACTGCTTAGGCTTTGAGTGCACTCGTTCGGAGGAATTTGCATTTCTTGGCTTTGCTCGCATAGCAGAGCTTCAGAATTTTCTCTCGCGAGGGTGTCATGTGGAAGCCTTTAAATCTCGCTCGACTTTTTGTCAACTGAATGACAGCTCGCTCTGTAATGGGTTGAGCTTCCAGGCGTGCAAGAGCTGCGTGAGAGAACTTCTGAAGCTCTCTCTCCTCCAGATCCATGCGAGAACTTAGCGAGTTCGCTATTGCTCTTGTGCAAATTGGCCTCACGAGGCAGTGTGTGCAGCTGCTATAAAACTTATTCCTTGCTAGAGCTTCGCGAGTTGTATTTTTGAAGGCTTAGTGCACGACTACTTCGCGAGTTCCTTAAGCATTGATTATAGCTAAAGTGCGTTACTGTTGCGTGAGAGACTACTCTGTGATAATCCCTTCATTGAGCCGCGCGACTGCTACGCGAGTTCCCTTGTGCTACAAGTTTTAGCTGTGCAAGATAACTCTGTTGCAGCCTTAGGAACGCGAGGCAGCACCTCAACTGTGCGAGATAACCCATTTATTCCTCTGCTGCTATGCAGTCCTCTCCACTCACACCTATGCTTCTCTCATCTGCTAGACTTCCATGGTCCATTATGACATGAAAAATAGTCACCATGGTGTGTACCACCATGGTGTTCCATCAGTCTTTCGCTCAGCTGTCATCTCTTGCTTGGATTCTCTCTCTTCTTGACACCAAAGGCATGGACTGTGTGTTAAGTTGCACAAGTTATTACTATCTATAAAACAAGCTAAACAAGAGTTATTAGTCAGCTACAAGGTGTAGCAAAGGCTAGGTTAAGAGGTGAAAAGTGGTCCTTTTCAGTGAATAATACACTCCCAAACCTAATCTTTGATACTCCTCGAGCAAAGAAAAATTTAAACAACTACTCTAAGAATGTAAATGCCACTTTTGTATGGAGCACAGATGCATTTAGCTCATGCATCAAGCCTTTTAAACCCCTAAGTTATCCCTAGTGGAGGAGTGAAGTCTCCTGAGGGTTTTCAGTGAAGGTACCCACAAACTTCTCATTGAAACAGTTCACAAAAGTGTAACATGATCAAGTCAGCTATCAATACATAGAGCATCAGTTCACCTTTGATTCAAAATGTAAGGAATTCAAACAAATGTTATGCACAGACATTTAATCATTAAAACTTTTACATGTATGCACATAATTTCTAATTAGCTTACAACAAGAGAAACAACAAGTGTAGGTCAGTACTGAGCTCACCATCAATTCAAAAGTTAGGCTTAGGGAATGTCCAATACATTCAATATCGAACCCAATGCTTACCAGGGCAATCTCTCACAAAGAACTTTAGGGTTTTCATTTTCTCACTAGCTCAAGAGCCGTTACAGCCCTCAAATGGGTCTATAAGCATGAGCCTAAGTAAAGCTCCTAAATTCTGGCATCATTGGCTATTTCTCACTATAGATTAGACAACTCCTCATCTCCACATAATAGCTCATTCAACCTAGGATCATAAGGTCTGATGACTGGGTTGTAATGTGGCTTATGGGTGTAGGCTATAAAGAATGGAAGGGTCAAAAGAATGTAAAATTGAGAAATCAGCAGGTGAAGGAGGTGATTCATGACTTCACCTTCTTTAGTTCTGCACATTTCATCTTCTTTCACATTTTTCAGACTTGAAGTGGCCAACTTCTCCTCATATTTTTACTTTTTCCAATGAAATTTCCTCTTGACTCCCCTTCCTTCCTTTTCATTATATTTTTCTAATTTTCTTTTGGGTAAATTTTTCTTTTTTTTTTGTTTTTATTTTTTTGAAATGCCACCCTCTTCCCAGCTGCTATACTGTTGTCCTCCTTTTGTGTTTCTTCTCCATTCACCCAATGTTGACCCTAGCTTATCCATTATCAACTCCTTCTCCTTTACCTTCTGAATTCTCAGAGTGCGGGCAGGTTTGAATCAGGTCCACTGGTTTAGGTATAAATACTCAGGTGTACTTTGAAGAAAATTGGAAATTAAGACTCAAAAGGTGTATGCACAAGGGTAGTTTACTAGGTTTGGTATGTTTAGGCTCAAACTGTCCAAGAGAAGGCCTTGATCCTTTCCTAAATGTCATGAGTGCTATCAGCTGTTTTAACTTGGAGATGCCAAACTTTTACTGAGGACATTGACTCAGCCAGTCCTTAGAGCAAAAAGAATTGCCTCAGTCACTCCTCAAAGAGAAATTTTTTTTTACAGGCCCAAATCTCACTAGCTATGGTCTTTCATTGAACTCATAGGCATGTCCTTATCTTTTTCTCTCTTTAATGGTTTACTAAGTATTGATACAAGTGAGTTTTCTTGGTATTTAACTCATGGAAATGTTAAAATTTAAAAGTTTTAAATACCTAAAGGTCTACAAAATATTTAAATTTTCTCATTTTCAGTGTTTCTTAGGTGAACATAGCTCTATATCTATCTCACTCACTTGATTCTCCTACACTTAGGTTAACTAGATCATTGGCAAACCTTGCCACACCCCCAAACCTATGAGCAGTAGTGTCCTCACTGATTCAAAGATCAAGGGCATGTGCAGCAGGGTAGTGTGGTAAAAATCAGACACAAAACAAGACAAGTGACAACAGTAAATAGAACACACATAAACAATTAAAACAAACAAACAAACAAACATAACTGAAATGAAATAAAATATATCAAAGAGAATTTTCATTGATAACACAGGATTTTATACAATGCAAGGGAAAGTAATCTATAAAAAGATTTTACAAAAATATCCTAACTAATTACATGTGCAAATCTAATTATCAAAATTTTCTGCTGCATCAGGTTGTTGTTGGACTCCTTTCCCCTTCTCCTTCTTGACGGCAGCAGTAGTTGACTGAGAACTTTTGGAAGTAATTTTTTTAGGCCTAGAAGTGCTTTTCCTTTTGGGAGTGGGCTCTAGTTTTGCAGCAGTCTCCTTGATGGAGATTCCTGGCTGGCTCTTCTTCGTTGCTTGAGGCTTAGGAGCAGGTGCAGGGGGAGGAGCTGCAGCAGTGAAGAGCTTGGCAGCTGCTTCTGCTAGATCTCTGTCTCCAATCTTAGATAAAGTCTTCTGCAAGGCTGGACAAGTCCTGGCATAATCATTGGCTCTTTCTTCCACCAATCTCATTCTTACTTGTAACTACTTGATTACATCTTCCATCCCATCAGCCCTATTATTCTCCTCATTATATTTCAGGAGTGTTTCCCTCCATCCATGTTTGATTTGTTTCTTCTCCAGCTTATGAGTGATCTCTAAGAACTTGATTTTATCCAACAGTGGCTGCTTGACAGTGGTTCTTAAGACAGCCATGCCTCTCATTACATCTCTCTTTATGTAGGCATTGTCTTACATAGCTCTGAGGAGTGTATAGTATGGAGGCATGGGATTGAAGGATTGAGGTAGTATGGGCTGCTCAGCACTGGAAGAAGGGTCAGCCAGCAATGATGAGTGGATGGGTGATGGAATGGGTGGTGTGGAGGTAGAGGCTAATGGATGGGGGACATTAAGGTCAGGTTCAGTGAGGTCTATTACCTCAGGGTCAGTTTGGGTTGGAATTGAGGAGGTGGGAATTAAATTTTCCACATCTGTGGTAGCATCAGAGGTTGCTACTACAGGTGGGATACCAGGTTGGGGTAGTGGGTAGGTGAGTGCTATAGGTTGTAGAATAATGGGTAGTTGGATAGGGATAGGTTGAGGTTCTGGTTCAGGTTTAAGGTCAGTTTGTGTAGAGGCATTGGTAAAGGTAGGAGGAGGAATTTTTGGGATAGGTTCAATGGGTGTAGTAGCAGGTGTGCTTACAGCTAAGGTTAATGGTTGGGGAGAAGGGGGTGGGGTAGGAATATGGATGGGTGTAGGGATGGTTGGCTGTTATGATGGTTGGGTTAAAATTTATAATGTGGATTGGATGGCTTGTAAGCTAGTTTGAAATGAGGCCTAATTTTGGAGGGTGGAGTTCATGGCTTGGAGACTCGCCTCAATGGAAGCTTGGGTTTGGGTATTGACCATCACTTGGGATTGAAGGGAGAGTAGTAGGTTGAGGATTTGGGATAATAAGTTAGGGGTGGTAGGTGCTGTGGGTTGGGTGGTTGGAATTGGTTGAAATGGGGAAGTGAGTGCATAGTAAAAGTTGGTAGGCTGGGGAGAAGTAGGTGTAGGGTCAAAGTGATGGGGTTGTGGTGAATCTGGAGGAGGGGTGAAATGGGGAGGGTGAGTTGAGTCTGAGAGAGGGGTGAACTCCTAATTGATTTCTTTTATGATAGAGGTCATCATAGCTTAGTATCCCTTAGATGTAAAGGGGTCTTGGTCATGGGAAGGAGAAAATGAATGTAATGGCCTAATGATTGAATGGTAGCAGGTTCACTGGTTGTAGAGGGTTCAATGGGTTGATGTGAGGTAGCTAGAGAGCTGTGAGGGATTTCATGGATGTGAGGCTTAGGTTCAGGGGCTTGGGCTAGGCAAGTTTGGGCTGGTGAGGGTGGTTGGTTTTCAATGGTTGGGTTTGGTATGGTAGCTGTTGCAGGGATGGGGATAGGTTGGGATATGTAGGCGGGTTGGGGCTCAATGGGGGCTTTGGTTAGCTTCCTTTTCTTAATGTAAGTTACTTTAACTGGTAAGCTGGGATGGGCTGTGGGTGTAGGTATTGGTAAGGGAAGGGTCTCAGTATGAAAAATAGGTATTGTAGATGGAGGAGATATAGTGATGGCTGTGATGGTAGGTAAAATAGGCTGAGGTATAGAGGTGGTGACTATGGAGTGTTGTGAGGTTGGTGAGGTGGGGGGTAACATTGACTGGGGTAGAGGTGATGTGACTATGGAGGGTTGTTGGTTGTGGGGCTGGGGTTGAGGTAGGAGCGGGCATGTGAATGGACATCGTTATGGATGATGAGATAATGCGCTAAGATGGTAAGGTAGTGCTGGCTGGCATGGGCATTGAAGGGATGGTTGCCCCAGTTGAGGTGGCTACTTGAGAAATAGCAGCAGAACTGGCAGCCAGGGCAGCAGTAGCTACCTCCTGAATTGTGGGGACTGCTTCAGCTAACAACACTTCCTTTTTCTTCTTCTTCTCCATCAAGGTTCTATTGATTGCCCAATGCTTTTTATCACATTTTCTAGGGGCCAGAGTAATGGTCTCCTCATTCATTTGAAAGGGGTACCCTCCTAGCTGTAGCAAGGATGTAATGAGCGTGCAGTAGCGAAGTGAATGTGGTTTATGCTCCTTTTTCACCTTCTCATGAATATCTTTCATGTCATAAAAAATTAACTTGGCAGCATCTATGTAGTGGTTTAGGTGGAAGGAGTAAAGTGTATCAGCAATGGGAGACCTCCTCTCTTGTTGGTGCCCAGAAGAATACACATTTTTCCTCAGTATCCCATCTATAAATCTCAGGTTAGGGTGCAGATCTCTCTTTTTGATGGACACTCTTGAGGTTGTGATCCCTCCAGTCAATTCTTTGGCAATCTCTAGGATGGTGGTTGTCAAAGGGGAACCCAAGCCACACTTTGGGCTATACTTGGTTGGTATCCCAAGTACCTCAACTGTTGTAGCCTGATTGAATAGCATCTCAAAGTTGTCTATCAGCACCAGCAATGTTGGGTTCCCATCATTCCTAGTCTTCACTCTTATGTTTTGATAGAATAACTACATTAGTCTAGGGAAGACTAGTTGTAGTGGGGGCCTCAATAGGGGTAGTAGTGTTGCTTTGGTTATTATTCAATGGAGGCTGCTATCTTAGGTAGGCCCTCAAAGAAAACCTTATCAAAAATGGTCTTTGCCTCAAGTTTAATTGCAGCCATAAAGTTAGAGGTGACCCTGAGGTACTCATTATCTTCCTCTTCCTCAAGGACCTCAGGGAACTCAGGGGCCACTCCCTTGCCCTTTTGCTTTTTCTTAGATTTCTCATAGCTTTTGGTAGGTGGGTGGTCCCCAGCTCTCTTCTTAGGAGCAGATTTCTTTTTGGCACTTTGGACATCAGGGGCCACAGCCTTGGTCTTCTTTACAGGGATCGCCCTCTTCTTGGTTTGCTCCACTTTGGGCTCAACAGTTGGTGGAGGCATCTCAGAGGTCTCTGTTAAGTGGTAAAAAATGCCACTTTTCACCCTATTACCTGACCCTTCATAGACCTATGAGCACACTAATAAGCTTGTGTCAAGTGCATTTTGTAGATAGCAACAAAAGAAGATACTGACGCAGAAAAGCACTCAAGAATGCCCAAAAAGGAGCTATCTCTTAGCACAGAAAAAACCCAGCAACAGCACACCAGAGGGTAGCACAGCACTGGACCCTTGGAGCGCGTGGCTATAGCAAGGCAAGGTGAAGGAAGTGAAAACAGGCTGAGAACGTTCTATCGATTGGTCACCTGAAGACTTCGATAAGAGAGAAAAGTAAAGAAAGAAAGAATTCGTGCAGTTGAAGAGGTCTTCGATAGGATCTGAAGGCAGAAGAAAGATGAATTCATGCGGATTAAGGAGTTCGATAGGATCTCAAAACCTATCAAGCAGCTATTGGGATATTTTTAGTGCTTGCTACTGACTTTATTGGAGACAGTGATAAGAATGGGGTTAGTGAAAATGAATCAAAGGTGGATTGAAAACTACAAAGCAGCAATCCTAAAAATACATAGTCCTCTAAGATATAGGGCCTGTTGTAGCAAGTTTTTCTAACTAAGAGTTTGTCCCACAGGGAAAGTTGATCTAAAGCTCCAAGGGAGCTATCTTTAGTAGGCTCCCCAGATCTTGGTACAAATCTGGCAATCCTAAATAGAAGGGGATATAAGATCACTATAGTCTAAATCCTAAGGTAACTTAATGTCTAAACTACAGAAAGGGTTAAGAAAGAGGATGGAGTGTGAGAAAATAAATATAAAAGGGTGAGAAGTATGCTATTAGGTACAGATCTGATGGGTCTTATAACTTAGACTCAGATATGCTGCTATAGAAATCATGTCTAATGGCTACATTATCACCAAAGAGGAGAAAGGATCCAAGTCACCCCTGTGCCATGATCCAATCCCTTATGGCTATAACCTGTCTACTTAAATGGTCATAGACTATCCAATAGGGGAACCACAATCCAGAGATGGGTCAGAACAAGTTTATCATTATAGGCACTACTTCATCAAGACTACCAGCTCAAGAATCTATAGGAACCTCATCCTCTAAAGTTCTGTGTGTGAGGCTGGGCTTACAATGTGCACTAGCCTGGACACACCGAACCAGGAAGAGTTTGAGTACTAGCTTTTAAGCATAGCTGTTCACTGCTTTAGAAAGACAACAGTGATCCAGTCATAAGCCTACAATCTCTACAGCCAGATTAGATCTACCATCTGATGGTGGGTCTATACAAATACAGGGGAGTCTGTCTCTGCACAATCCCTCATAAGGCTATAAGCACAAGTGCAGAGAAGAAGAATCTGTCTTAGATCTGTGGATTGGCCTCACCCTAGGGCTATAATCTGTCCACTTGAATTGTCACAGACTATCCAGAGAGGCTATCCTCCTCACAGAGGTCTGAGACAGAACAAGAATATTGCTGTCGCCACCATGTTCACAAGGCTACCAGCTTAAGCTCCCATGGGGATTCAGATTTAGTGGGTCCTGTGGTGAGGCTAGGCCTCCAATGTGCCTAACCTGGACACACAGGTCACTTGGATCTAAGTAAAACCTTAAAGACAATCCTCCATTGCTTACAATACAACTTAGCAAGGGAGGATCTCAAGGCAGCAGCCTTGTAAAGAACAACTCACAAAACAACAATCCCATACATGCAATAGATCCTTTTACAAAACTCCATTAAAACTATACCAAGTAATCATACAAAGGCATAGCCAGCAAGTGATGGACTATGGAGAGAAGGAAAAAGGAAAATGAAAACTCCTAAATCCTAACCTTAGCCTATTGTAATTCTACAGTCGATTTTCAAGGAGTACAGAAGTCCAGTCCCTTAAATCTAAGCTAGGCTTAGGCTTATATAGCAGTCAGCTTTCCAAGAATTAGGGTTAGGAAAACCCTAATTTATCAATGATAATGTGGCCCATTTCTATTCCTTGAATGCCTCAGGGCGTGTGCACAGAGATTAGAGCATTGGAGTGCTTGCCCTAGTTGCTGGAAATTCCCAGATTGCCCTTACAGAAGAAGGGAGAGGTTAAGAACCCGAGCCCCGCTAGGTAGAAAGGCTTTCCAGGTCTTATCGCGTGATAAAATTAGCGTCGCAGGGTTCCTTTGACTTGAAGCTCTTGTAGTCACAGGATTGGTACCTTGGTCATCACGGGGATGCTCTGGTCGTCGTGGGGTTGCTCCTTCCATTTGAATGGCGCGGGTATTGCGCACGCACTTCGTTACTTGGAGAATCCCGCGGCGATCCTCACAAAGAAAACAATGTACATGGGTTTCTGGATCGTGCAAGCAATTCCTTGAAAGTTTGTATCCCACGGCCACTGCGCAATAGCTGCGCGCAGGAGTTCCTGGACCTCTCTCTCTTCAATGAATCGCGTGAAGATTGAAGACTCATTTCTTAAGCTGCACGAGACTGCACGAGTGCTTATGACTGAAACTCATGAGAACTACGTGAAGTTTGCTTTTCAATTCTTTCTGTCATCAAACTGCGTGAGAACGGTGCAAAGACTGTGCGACCAGTTGGTGTGCTATCTTCAGAAGCCCGCGACAGCTGAGCGAAGCATTCTTTCTGGTTCAATTGAGCCCTGTGACATCTGCGCGAGACATTCTTCTTGATATTTTTCTGCTTTGCTGTGCCTATGTTGCAGCCAATTCTTTGTCTGGGTTCAAACACCTTTCTTCTAAGGAACTTCTTGGGCAATAGTAGGCTTCTTGGCATGGCTAGGGGCTAATTTACAGCCTCTGCTTATTACCTACAAAATTGTCTTAACAATTATTTATTAAATGACTAAGGGTCTAATAGAGATTAAGTTAAGGGGTGAAAAGCGGTACTTTTCAGGTCGTAACACACCCCCACACCTAATCTTTGCTAGTCCTTTAGCAAAGCTGTAACTAATTAAATGCCACTTTCGTAGGGATCATCGGTACATTTAGCGTATGTAACAAGCCTTTTAAACCCCTAGGTGATCCCTAGTGGAGGAGTGAAGTCTCCTGAGGGTTTTCAGTGAAGATACCCACAAACTTCACCCTTAGAAAAGTTAAGTATAGTGCAGTTAATGACAACACATATTTAAATGTATAAAGCTTCATTCCACACCCATTCTTTAACACTTAGAGGAAACTGCAGCAGTGACGCAGGTCATTAAAAACTCAAAAGTTAGCATGTGTTTGCATCACCACCATTCATTTACATTAGAAATTCAATGTGTAAAAAGCAGTACCCAGCTTGCCTTTAACTCAAAATTCAGGTTGGATACAACCCCAATGAGTTTAAAATTTAGACCCAATTCTCACCAGGGGTATCTCTCGACATTGATAATTTGTGGGTGTTCACATTCAAAATAGCTTAAGAGCAGTTACAGACCCCAAATGGGCCTGCAAGCATGAGCATAGGCAAAACTTCTAATTTCTGACATCCTCATGAATTTTCACCATAGATTGGACAACTCCTCATCTCCACATGACAACTTATTTTACTTTGGATCCACAAGGTCTTTCTGAATGGGTTGTAATGTGGCTTATGGGTGAGGGATGTAAAGATTCAAGGGATAAAAAGGGAAAGCAAATTAAGAAGTCAATAAGGTAAGGAGTGATTCATGACTTCACAACCTTCATTTCAGTAAAACTTCATCTTACTTGATATATTCCAGAATCAAAGTGGCCAGCTTCTCCTCTTCTTTTCAATTTTCAGATGATGTTCTTCTCTAGCCTTCTCTTTCTTTTCTCTTTTTATTTTTATTCAATCTTTTTATGAATTTTTTTTATGATGCCACACAAATACCATTGATACACTGTTGTTCGTAAGTTGCTTTTCTTCGCCTTCCATAGAATGTTGAACCATTCTCACAATCTTTAACTCCTTCTCCTTTACCTTCTGAATTCTCAGAGTGAGGGTAAGGTTGAATCAGGTCATGAGGTTAAGGTGCAAGTATTCTGGTATTTGTCAAGGAAAAGTAAGATTTTTAAGGCTCAACTCGTGTATGCAAAAGGGCAGATTTTAAGAGGTTAGATTTTCAGGCTCAAATTGTCCAAATGAAGGCCTTGGATCATTTCCTTAGTATCATGAGTGCTGTCAATTAATTTTGATTTGGAGGTGCTCAACTTCTAGTGAAAAAGTCTTGATGCACTCAGTCCTTAGAGCAAAAAATATAACGCCAAAAACACTCTTCAAAAAAAAATGATGGGCCAAATCTCACTATGTATGGTCCTCAAATTAACCCATGGGTTGTATCTTCATCTGTTTCTCTCCTCTTAGGTTCAGTGAGTACTAACAGAAAGATTTTCTGATGTTAGCTTCATGGTGGTGTCAAGATTTTAACTTTTTCAGTTTTGAATGGTTTGTAGAAATATTTTAATTTTAATTATTATTATTTTCTTACAGGTTTCCTCTTTGCAGCAAGTTAGGTGGGAATTGACTTTATGCATCCCAGTTATACCACCATTACTGCACTAAAATTAACTATTCTATTGGTAGACCTATCTTGCCACACCCCCAAACCATGAGGAGTAGTGTCCTCACTGGTTCAAAGGCTAGGCTGGATGTGCAGTAATTGAATACAGAACAAAGAAACACAGCAGAAGACAGAGAAACAAAAATAATCAAAAAAATGCTAAACAGAACAGTAGAGAACTAAAAGAAATATTCATTATATTATAAAGAAAATATTACAAAAAGATTTAAAAAAGAAAAGATAAAAAGAAAAGGGGGGGGAAAGGGGGAGGGATTAAGGGGGAGTTTGTGGGGGAGGGTTTGAGGAAGATGGTGGGGGAGATGCAGGTGGGTTAATTTTTCTCTTCTTCTTCCTCTCTTCTCCTTTTTCTTCTCTTCCTTTGCCAGGATCTGCTAGACTTCTTCATACTCATCTCAAAGAAATTGTAACGGTTTCGTCTCCTTAGGCGGTGGGGGGTCCAACCACATTGGATAAAATTTGTTAGGGAGCTCATTGGGTTTGTCATTCGCCATGGTTGTGAGGAGGGCCGGACTGCTAAGGTTAGAAGAGGAAGGATGAGATGAAGAGGAACAAATGTCCTATTTAAAAGACTTGGACGGTGGAAAATGAATCGGCATATTAAAGTTTTGTCCCTTTTCAAGCTTGGAAATAAATTGTAATTGTGTGGGGAATGATAAAGCGCACAATTGATTATGGGAAAAGAGAGCGAACAATAAATGATGGTCTAAATTTAGCCTTTGTATTTAAGGGTATCCTGTGTATCGCGCAGCTGCACAATGGAAGGTGTGGAATTCTAGATTGTGCGCGTTCAGGACTCCGCGAGGAAGCTCAGACAGAGCCCATGAATATGAAAATGATACCATTATAATCCCATGATCGAGGTGAACAGTCGACCTCTGGGCACCTTTTGTGCTGAGGCCTGTACTTGCATCCATTTAGTTGCCATCTATATCTACCCTTCACATGGATTCCTATGTCAAATGAGCATAGCCACCCTAAATTCATCTCTCAGGTTATTGACAAAATTGGACAATATGAAAACTAATTTGAAAAATAAAGAAGCACACAGAACAGATATGGCACATGAATTAATATATAAAAAAAGGAAGAAAAAGTCTATTAATCTTGGAAAAATATTTACAATTGTAATTACAATCAGAAAATTAGAAGGGAACGAAAAGAAAAACCTATGTACAATCTAATCTAAGAGGAGGAAGAATCTGAATCGAAATTTGTAAACCAATCCCAGCCCATCTTTTGAGCATGTTTCCTAAGGGCAGCTTTGTCCTCTTTTTTTCGTGCTTGCTTCTCAGTTGGACTCGTTTTCTTCTTAGCTTTACTCTTAGCTGGAGTCCTTTTCCTAGGCTATCTTAGTTTCTTTGGTTGGGCTGATGGTTTCTTGGTAGTAGGAGCTTTTGGCACCTTCATCTTTCTGGTTTTGGGTTCAGGAGGGACTATAGGTGATTTGCCTTTGTCTTCCTCAATGGGGGCTACTGGGGACTTCCCTTTGGCTTTGGGTTCAGGCTGGCCAGGGGGTTTTGCCTCCTCAGACTGGGTAGCTGGCTCTTTCCCAATATTTATAGAGGCTGCTGTGTAAGCAGTCCTCTTAGCAGTGACTTTCCTCTGTTTAGGATAAGTTTACTCTTTAGGAGGTGCAGCAGAGGCCTTGGTAGGTGGAGGCTGCTCTGCAAGAGGTGATGAAGGAGGGGCAGCAGTGGCCTTCCCTTTCTCTGGCTTGATCTTTGGTTGTGCCTCCTTAGACTGGGCAGCTGGAGTTGGAGTAGCTTTAGGCTCAGGGTCTGGGATGCGGACAGAGAGTGGTGTGGGCTACTGAGCTGCATTTCTGGTAGCAGCCAAAGCAGCTTCTGGTGAGGCTATCTGGATTTTTTGTTGGAGGAGGTCAGTCTCATGGATTTCCTTTTGGAATCTGAAGATCTCCTGGGCATTGTTGAGCCTCTTCTCGAAAAGTCTGGCTTTCATCTTCTCTGCAGCAATGTTTGCTTTCTCCAGATCCAAATTCAACTGATTGTAAGCACCTATAGATTTGGCCTTCTGATAGGCCTCCAAGATATTAGTCCACCCCAAGGAGATGCCCAGTAGTTGTTTTCTGTGGGCTTCCTTTATTTCATCAATCTGCTGTAGAAGGGGGTCAATGGACTGGCAAAGTTGGGCCATGCCCCTCAGGACATCCTTCCTAAGATATGGATTGTCCCTCATGACATGGAGGATGGTGAGGTAGGGAGGGATGTAAAAGAAATGTTTGGGTTCGATGGGCAGTGAGGAAGTGGAAGGAGCAAACTGTGATTCATCTTGGGGGGGGGAAAGGGGGGATAACAGTGGGTAAGTCTAGTTGTGAGGGGAGGGGGACAGATTCTAGGTCTGTTTGTCAGTGAATTTGGGAGGGGGTAGGATAAGAGGTGGGATGGAAAGCATCGGTGGAAAGGAAAATGGGGTAGGCTCAGTAGGAGGAGGGGGTGATGGGGGAGGGAGAATGGGAATGGTGAAAGGTATGAAAGAGAATGGTTGGGTGGTGGTGATTAAAGGGATTGTTGGTGGTGGGGAGGGGTCAAGGATGGAGTCAGTTTAGGTCTGTTGGTCAGCGGAAAGGACCAGGGGTGCTGGAGTGGATTGTTGAGGGATGGGTGGGTTGGTTAATGTCTGTAGGGTGGATTTGATGGATGTGAGTTCAGTCTGCATTTGGTCCTGGGTGTGGGTAGTGGTGGATAATTGGGATTAGATGTCTTGGATGAGGGGGAGGATGAGTGTTAGTGTGTCCGAGGCTGGGGGGTTGAGTTTGTGTAGAGGACAGCACAGGATGAAAAGGTGAGGAAGGGGCATGATGGAAAGTGGAAGGAGGAGAAGATTGGGGTTCTGGTGAGTGATGTTGTGAAGTAATTGGGGAGTCTGGGAGGGGGTGTATTGGTTGGGCATGGTGTCAAGGAAACTAGCCATAAAGGTTTGGAATCCTATGGTTGTGTTAAGGTTTAAGTCAATGTTTGTGAGTGGGGATGTAGTAGGTATGGCTGGGGTGGTGGCCTCTTCAAGGTGAGGTGTGTCAGTGGGGATAAAAAGGATTATGGGTGGTGTCTGGGAGATGGTGGGAGTTGTCTCAGTGTTTTTCTTTTTTTTGTAGGAAATGAGTGGAGGGCTTCAGGTTTATGTGAAGAGGATGGAGGTATTGGTGCTGTGCATTGAGGTAAGGTAGGGGATGGGGAGGGGTTAGTATGGGGGGTGGTGTCCTCCCAGGTACCAATCACAGGTGAAGGGAGAGTGGGCATGGATAATGAAGACAAAGGAGGGTGAGAGATAGATGGAAGAGGGGTAATGGATACAAGAGTAAAAGGTGGAGGGGAAATGGGGACTGCTGCAGCAGTGGTGGTAACAGGCTCTGGGAGAACCTCCTTGGTAGCATGGGTAGACCTTTTTACAGTGCCTCTTCTGCTTCCTTGGGAAGGGTCTGAGCCTCAACTTTCTTCTTCTTCTAGGCCTCCATCAGGCTCTTGTTGATTCCCATTGCCTGTTGACAAAAGTAGTAGGGGCAAGGGTGGTAGTCTGCACAATTTTTGCTATCTTGTACCCCCCCTTGATTAGCAGCTTCGTGATGACTCTGACATAGGGGACTGTGTGCGGCTTCTTGTTCTGCCCTAACTTCTCCACCAGGTCTTTCATTGCCTCAAAGATTATCTAGGCTACATGGAAGCCATGGCCTAGAGAGAAGGAGTAGACTGCATCAGCAATAGGGGATCTCCTTTCCTGCTGATGTCCTGAGCAGTAAATGTTCTTTCTCAGGACTTGGTCGATGAACAGGAGTTCAGGCTCCAACTCTCTTCTTCTGATTGAATCCCCTAAGGCCTTTAATCCTCTAGTGAAAGCCCTTACAATTGTATCAATTGAGCCACTCAGGGGGGGGCCATATCCACTGCAAGGGTCGAATGCGGCTGGGATGACCAAAATCTCAGCAATCACCTTGGGGCTCACTAACATCTCAAAATCGTCAATCAGCACCAACAAACATACTTGTCCATCCTTGTCTTTTTTGGCCCTGATGTGTTGGTAAAAGAGTTGCACTAGCCTAGGGTAGGCTAGTGCTGGGATTCCTCTCATCAAGGGTGTCAGGCCAGCTTTGCTCATAAACTATACAGTAGTGGCAGAGAGAGGCTCCTTCTCGAAGAAGGGCAGGTCAAAAGATGTCTCAGGCTCCAATGGGATTGAAACCATGAGCTCGGAATGTGTAGAAAACTCAGGGGTTGGCTCCTCCACCTCCTCAACCACTTCCTACCCTTTTTTCTGTCCCTTGGACGTTTTTACCTTCTTAGCCGCAGGCTCAACAGGGGCCTTATCTGTCCCCTTTCTCTTTTGTGCACTCTTGGGAGCCATTCCAAACTCTATCTTTGAATATGAGGAATGGAGACAGAGATCTAAGTGCTGACCCAAAAATCCTAGGGTTGGGTTTGATCTGATGCACAGGGCATCACGAGATCTCTGATCAGAGGGCAATAAATGGTGGTGATGCTAGGATCAAATCTATAGATTCTTGGAGTGAATGATGGGCTGCAGTATTGATGTTGGAGGAGAGAGAGGGGGAAGAGCGCCAGAAGCTAGGGTTTCATAGAGGGAAGAAGGAAGAGAATACTAGAAAGGGAGACAAGCACGGGGTTAAAATACTTATCGCTAAGCTCAGTGTGCTTTGGAACTTCTGGTCACAGGATTGGAAATGAACCTAGAGAAGGTGTTATTCAACTTGGATTGCACAATAATCTCCCAGGTTAACCATGGAGCGCACGACAGTATATGAAGAATTCCAGGGGAATTACGCGAGTGGCTCCCAGGTCTCCATTTGGATTGTGTGAAAAGCTCTGAGATTCACTTTAAATCTCGCGATAGCCTTAGAATCTCGTGACAGCTAATGAAGTATGTTCTTTGTATTGCGTGAAAGTCTCCCAGGTTTCCTGCTGAACCCCGCGACAGGCTTTGAATTTCGCGACAGCTAATGAAAAACTCTCTGTGGATAGCGCGAGAGTTTCTCAGGTGCACTTGAATCTCGTGATAGCTATTGAATGTTTCTATGTGAACTGTGTGAGAGTCTCCCAGGCTTCCTTTTGAACCTTGAGACAGCCTCTGAATCTCGTGGTAGCTAATGAAATATGCTCTTTGTATTGCGCGAGAGTCTCTTTGGCCTCCTTTCGGACCTAGCGACAACAAAGTATAAAACAGAGAGCATGTGCTCTCTATTTTGCCATTTCCAGTGTGCTGTGGTTGGATCCTAGGCATGACTCTCACCACCCCAGGTACCTCTAGACACACTAAAATCAATCATTCAAGCAAAGACAACAAAAATCAACATCCAACATTGTGCATTCAAGCAAAAATCATCAATCCAAAAGCAGTAATCATCCAACCAAGCATAAAAAAATTTAAAACAGACAGGTCCAGATTCAGGTGGGGCCACTAAAATTTCCTAGAGAATTTTAACAAAAGAAAACAATACAAATCTAACAACACCAAAGTACATATGATATAATTTTGACACACCTGTGGATCAATTTAATGAAGGATCCCCTTGAAAGTGAATGGCGTCCATGGGTTGCGCAGGTTTCTCAAAACAAGGCTTAAGCCTCTGACCATTCACCTACAAAGTTTTCCCAGATTTGGGATCCTTGATTTCCACAGCATCAGATGGGGAAACATACATGACAATGTAGGGACCTTCCCATCTGGATTTCAATTTGCCAGGAAAAAATTTAAGTTTGGAGTTAAACAACCAAACCTTGTCACCAACCATGAAGCTCTTTCTCAACAGCCCCTTGTCAAAGAAAGCTTTGGGCCTTTCCTTGTAGATCCAGGCATTGGCATATGCATCAATCCTCAACTCATCCAATTCTGACAGCTACAGCAACCTGTGATGACCAGCAGAAGTTAGGTCTAGATTTAAATATTTAATGGCCCAATAGGCCCTATGTTCTAACTCTACTAGGAGATGACAAACCTTGCCATAAACCAGTCTGAATGAGGACATACCAGTGGGAGTCTTATAGGCATCCTATAAACTCACAATGCATCATTAAGCTTGTCTGCCCAATTCTTCCTGTCAGTCCTCACAGTCTTCTCAAGGATGTGCTTGATCTCCCTATTTGAAATTTCAACTTGCCCACTAGTTTGTGGGTGGTAGGGAGTAGCAATCCTATGGGTGACAGAATATTTCTTGAGCAACCTCTCAAAATTTCTGTTGTAGAAATAGCTACCCCCATTACTAATGGCTCTAGGGGTGCCAAATCTTGAAAAAATATTCTGCTTTATAAACTTGAGGACAACCTGATTATCATTAGTTCTTGTGGCAATGGCTTCTACCCATTTGGAAACGTAATCCACTGCCACTAAGATGACATGAAAACCATTTGAAGGAGGAAAGGGGCATGATGAAATCAATACCCCAGACACCAAACAGTTCCACAATAAGGATGGGCTGCAAAGGCATTGAGTTTCTTTTAGACAGCCCTCCTAATTTTTGACATCTTTCATAGGTCCTACAGTGTGTATTGGCATCTCTAAATAAAGAAGGCCAATAGAACCCACACTGCGAGACTTTGTCAGCTATTTTTCTTCCACTAAAGTGGCCTCCATAGGCATTTTCATGGCACATGGCCAGAATACTGTGGACATCACTTTCTAGAACATATTTCCGGATGATTTGGTCTGCACAATACTTGTATAAGCAAGGTTCTTCCTAGAAAAAGAATTTGACCTGTGAGAAAAATAGGTCTTTGTCCATTTTTGTCCAATGGGCAGGAATCTTTCCTATAACTAGATAATTGACAATATGTGCATACCAAGGAACCAAGGATTGGATGGCAAACAATTGCTCATCCGGGAAGATATCATTTGTAACAAGGTCATCAACACCTTTTCTAAAACAATTCTGGACAAGTGGTCAGCCACCACATTTTTTCCACCCTTTTTGTCCTTGATTTCAATGTCAAACTCCTGCAATAAGAGTATCCATCTAATCAACCTAGGCTTCGCATCCTTCTTGGATAATAAGTACTTCAATGCTGAGTGGTCAATGAAGATTACAGTTTTAGACCCAAGTAGGTAAGGTCTAAATTTGTCCACAGTAAAAACCACTGCCAGAAGCTCTTTCTCAGTTGTTGTGTAATTCAGCTGAGCTTCAACAAGTGATTTGCTGAGATAAGCAATGAGAACAGGCAGCTTATCTTTTCTCTAGCCTAAAATAGCACCTATTGCCAAGTCGGATGCATCACACATCAATTCAAAGGGCAGTGTATAGTCAGGTGTTTGGAGTACAGGGGCAGAGGTGAGGCAAATTTTTAAAGTTTCAAAAGCCTCAAGACATTCAGTAGAAAAGTCAAAGGGCACATCCTGACGGAGCAAGTGGCACAATGGTTTAGCAATTTTGCTGAAGTCTTTGATGAACCTCCTGTAGAATCTAGCATGTCCAAGGAAAGATCTTATTTGTTTGACTGTTCTTGGAGGGGGAAAATTTGCAATGAGGTCAACTTTGGCCTTGTCTACCTCAATTCCATCCTTAGAGACTACATGGCCCAACACAATACCTTGTGTTACCATGAAGTGGCTCTTTTTCCAACTTAAGACTAAATTGGTCACCTCACATCTTTGCAAGACCAGGTGGAGGTGTTGCAGACATTGGCCAAAACTATCTCCATAAACAGAAAAATTATCAATAAAAATTTTTAAGAATTTGTCAATCATATAAGAAAATATGGCATACATACACCTCTGAAAGGTGGCTGGGGCATTACACAGCCCAAAAGGCATCCTTCTGTAGGCAAAGGTGCCAAAAGGACAAGTAAATGTAGTTTTCTCTTGATCAAGAGGGTGCACAGGGATCTGGTTGTACCCTGAGTACCCATCAAGAAAACAGTAAAAAGCTTTCCCAGCCAACTTATCCAAAATTTGATAAATAAAGGGGAGAGGGAAGTGGTCTTTTCTAGTCTTGGAGTTGAGCTTTCGATAATCGATGCAAACTCTCTAGCTAGTGGTCTCTCTGGCTGGTCTCAGTTCTCCAGACTCAGTTGTGATCACTGTTCTGCCAAATTTCTTGTGCACCACTTGGATAGGTGCCACCCATTCAGAATCATAAATGGGAAAAATTACCCCAGCATCGAGCAATTTAATGATTTCTTTTAGGACCACTTCCTGCATGTGAGGATTCAATTTCCTCTGCATTTCCTTGGAGGGTGTTGAGCACTCCTCCAAATGGATCCTATGCATACAGATTAATGCATCTATCCCTCATGATTAGCAATGGTCCAGCCAATTGCCTTCTTGTGCTTCCTCAAAACTGTAGTAATGCTTCCACTTGCTCATTGGTAAGAGAAGAGATAATTACAGGAAGTTTTTCATCTTTCTCAAGGAAAGCATATTTCAAAGTTTCTGGAAGCTTCTTGAGCTCCAGATCAGGGACTTGTTGGATGGATGGCAGGATTAGTGCTTTGTTGATTTGAGGAAGAGGCAGCAATGTAGGTTTCCAAATGGAATGCTGCACTAAGCCCACAGAAGACTTCAATGTCGTCATGTCTTTTGGCATTAAAGCTAGGCTTCCTTCCTCTAACATGTTCCAAACTTCAGTTAAACTTGTCACAATGTTGCTCCACTCTTGCAGAGTGGGCAGTTCTTCTTCAACAACTTCTTTTAGTACATCCACTACAAAGCATTCCTCATTGTCCAGCTGAGGGTACTATGCACTGTTGTACAAACTAAGCTCAACTTTCATATGTTTGAAAGTTACCTCCATGATCTCAGACTTGCATTGAATGCATGCATTGGCAGTGGCCAAGAATGGTCTGCTCAAAATAACAGGTATCGGGGATGTACTCTTGTTGCAACCCATGTCCAAAACAAAGAAGTCTGTAGGGTAGAAGAACTTGTCTACCCCCACCAAGACATCCTCAACCATTCCCATGGGTCTCCTTTCAGACCTATCAGCCACCAACAACACAATGGGGGTGGGTTTTAGCTCCCCCAAACCTAGCTACTGATACACACAGTGTGGCAGCAGGTTAACACTGGCTCCAAGGTCTAGAAGGGCCCTTCCAATTGTGTGGTCTCCAATTATACAGAGAATAGTGGGTATCCCTGGGTTTTGCAACTTCTCAGGCATTGTCATGTTTAATACAGAATTAAATATATCAGTTGCAAAGACCTTTTTGGATAAATGGCCTCTGGCCTTCCTTTCTGAGTACAAAGGTCTTTCAGAAATTTTGCATAGGCTGAGACATGTCGGATTGCATCAAGCAGGGATAAATTGATCTTTACCTGCTTAAAGGTTTCTATCATTTCCTCGATCTGTGCATTCCCCTTATTAAAAGGGGTAGGGCCACTCAAAGCTTGAGAAAATGGCAGCTGAGGTACTGCTGGTTCCTCAGCTACAAGCCTATGACTGAACTTTTTTTTTTTTCATCTTTTATTTCCTGTTGAGGCTCAACTACAGCCTCTTTATTTTTCCCTTGTTGCAGTGTAGCAGGTAATTCTTGATTTTGTGCTATAACAGAGTCCTTATCACTTTCACTCAAAAGTTCTTTAGGAATGACCTCTCCTTGTTCCTTTCCCACATGATTGTCTACCAGCCTGCCAGACTTTAGGGCTGTGATGGCATTAGCCCCCTTAAATTTTGAGGAGCCTTCTCCAATCGAATATTAGCCCTTACGGTTGGCTACTGGCTGGCTTGGCAACCTGCCCTCTTCTCTTTTGGCCAAGGCATTGGTTATTTGGCCTAGCTGCTCTTCTATTTTCTTTATGCTTTGACTGTGAGAAGTCACAGTCTGAGTCAAGGGTCCAAGGCTCTGCAACTCGATCAAAACCTGGTCCTCGAAAGAAACACTTCGAGGTTGAGGTTGGGGAACTACCAACTAATTTTGCTGCTGGGGCTGCTGCTGATGCTAGAAATTTGACCTTGGGGCATAACCCTGGTCAAACTGCTGCTGTGGCCTTTGAGGTAAGGCCAACATCTGTTGTGGCTGCATATAATTGTCTTGCCTCCACCTCAAATTTGGGTGGTCTCTCCATTGGTAACTAGCATTTTGGTGCTGGTAACTAAATGGCGGTTTATTGTAGCCACCATATTGTTGCTATCCAAAGATTGGGCAGCAGCAGCCTGCTCCATCACATACTCAGGGTATTGCCCTGCAGATGGGCACTCTTCCACTGTGTGTTGTGGGGATTGGCATATCAAACATGCCTCCATCACTTGTGCAGCCAATCTAGGCTACACCACAGTTAAAACTTTATCAAACTTATCCGAAAGATTGGCCATTTGCATTCTCAGGTCATCATTTCTCCTAACTTCATACATCTTTCCTCTAGAAGTTTCAGCAAGCCCCAGCTTAGGAGAAGGCTCTTGAACAGTTCTAGATGAGGACATCTTTTGGAAAACATTTTCACTGATGACTTCAAACAAGTCCCATGCCTCTTCAGCTGTTTTATGCATGTACGTTCCACCACAAGAGGCATCTACCATGTCTCTACTTTTCTCACCAATCCCATTGTAGAAGCTTTGGACAAGCTGTCAGTCAGGGATCTTGTGGTGGGGACATTGTTTGAGCATCTCCTTAAATCTGTCCCAAGATTGATTAAAATCCTCGTTGGAGATTGGGCAAAATCAAGTATTGCTTTCCTCAACTGGTTGGTTTTGGTCTCTGGGAAGAATTTGGTCAGAAATCTTGTCTGAAGGTCTTTCCAAGTAGTGATACTATTGTTTGGGAGAGTAGACAACCAGGTGCTGGCCCTGTCCTTTAAGGAAAAAGGAAAGAGCCTTAACCTAGTGGCTTCTGGTCCCAAACCAGCGATAGAGAATGTTGTGCACAGGGCCAAGAATTGGACAATGTGCTTGTAAGGGTCTTCCTTGCTAAGCCCATAGAAAGAGGGAAGCATTTGGATGATGGAGGTTTTAATCTCATAGTTTCCCTGAACATCTGGGAATTGAATGCTAAATGGGGAATTATAATCATCAGGCGCATTCAATTCCTTCAATGTTCTGGGTTGCTCTTCACCCATGACTGCTATCTCAATTTCAGTAGGGGGCTCGACTGTGGTGTCTCTGTGCCTTCTCGGTCTTCTACCCCTTTCTATCTCAGGGTTAGGAGGATCTAATGTAGGACTGAGGGATCTCCTTCCTAACATCCACACACACCAACAACAGGGAAGACTACTCGCAGACACATTGCACTTAACAAAATTACAACTATCCTAATCAACTGCCATGGAATTTTCAAAGGAGAAATAAACTGAGGTTTTGAGGGTTAGAGAAGTGCAAACAGAGGTAGCTAGACTCCCAGTGCAATTCTACTCTCCTTCTCTGCTACTGTCCAGATCTGTAAGAAAATTTTCAAATGTAAATCAGCAGTATCAATTATTCACAAGTACAACTATCAAAGAATACAAAATACAAAAATCTAGGGTCTACTAATAGATCAAGGCTCCCCGGCAGAGCGCCAAAAACTTGTTAGGATATTTTTAGTTCTTGCTACTGACTTTATTGAAGAAAGTGATAAGAATGGGGTTAGTGAAAATGAATCAAAGGTGGATTGAAAACTACAGAGCAGCAAGTCTAAAAATACACGGTCCTGCAAGATACAGGGCCTGCTGTAGTATGTTTTGATAAGTAAGAGTTCGTCCCACAGAGAAAGTTGATCTAAAGCTCAAAGGGAGCTATCCTTAGTAGGCTCTCCAGATCTGGCTACAAATCTGGCAATCCTAAATGGAAGGGGATTTAAGGTCACTATAGTCTAAATTCTAAGGTAACTTACTGTGTAAACTACAGAAAGGGTTAAGAAAGAGGATAGAGTGTGCGAAAATAAATATAAAAGGGTGAGAAGTATGCTATTAGGTACAGATCTGATGGATCTTATAACTCAGACTTAGATCTGCTGCTATAGAAATCTTGTCCAATGGCTACATTAAGAGGAGAAAGGATCCAAGTCACCCCTGTGCCATGATCCAATCCCTTATGGCTATAACCTGTCCACTTAAATGGTCACAGACTATCCAATAGGGGAACCACAATCCAGAGATGGGTCAGAACAAGTTTATCATTATAGGCACTACTTCATCCAGGCTACCAGCTCAAGAATCTATAGGAACCTCATCCTCTAAATTTCTGTGTGTGGGGCTGGGCCTACAACGTGCACTAGCCTAGACATACAGAACCAACAAGAGTTTGAGTACTAGCTTTTAAGCTTAGCTGTTCACGGCTTTAGAAAGATAGTAGTGATCCAGTCACAAGCCTACAATCTCTACAGCCAGATCAGATCTGCCATCTGATGGTGGGTCTATAGAAATACAGGGGAGTCTGTCTCTGCACAATCCCTCACAAAGCTACAAGCACAAGTTCAGAGAAGAAGAATCTGTCTTAGATCTGTGGATTGGCCTCACACTAGGGCTATAATCTGTCAAATTGAATGGTCACAGAATATCCCTAGAGGCTATCCTCCTCACAAAGGTCTGAGACAGAATAAGAACATTGCTGCCGCCACCATGTTTACAAGGCTACTAGCTCAAGTTCCCGTGGGGATTCAAATTTAGTGGGTCCTGTGGTGGGGCTAGGCCTGCATTGGACAATCCTAACTTGGACACACAGGTTACTTTAATCTAAGTAAAACCTTAAAGACAATCCTCCATTGCTTACAATACAACTTAGCAAGGAAGGATCTCAAGGCAGCAGCCTTGTACAGAACAACTCACAAAACACCAATCCCATACATGCAGTAGAACCTATTACAAAACACCATTAAAACTATACCAAATAATCATACAAAGGCATAGCCAGCAAGTGCTGGAATATGGAGAGAAGGAAAATGGAAAAAGAAAACTTCTAAACCCTAACCTTAGCCTACTATAATTCTACAGTCGATTTTCAAGGAGTACATAAGTCCAGTCCCTTAAACCTAAGCTAGGCTTAGGCTTATATAGCAGTCAGCTTTCTAAGAATTAGGGTTAGGAAAACCCTAATTTATCAATGATAATGTGGCCCATTTTTGTTCCTTGGATGCCTCAGGGCACGTGCTTGGAGATTAGAGCATTGGAGAGCATGCCCTAGTTGCTAGAAATTCCCAGATTGCCCTTGCAGAAGTGGGGAGAGGTTAAGAACCCAAGCCTCGCTAGGTAGAAAGGCTTTCCAGGTCCTATCGTGTGATAGAATTGGCATCGTGGGGTTGGTTTTAACTTGAAGCTCTTGCAGTTGCGAGATTGGTACCTTGGTCATCGTGGGGATGCTCTGGTCGTCATGGGGTTGCTCCTTCCATTTGAATTGGGCGGGAATTATGCACGCAGTTCGTTACTTGGTGAATCCCACGGCGATCCTCGCAAAGAAAATAATGTACATGGGCTTCTGGATCGCACGAGCAGTTCCTTCAAAGTTTGTATCCTGCGGCCACTGTGCGATAGCTGTGCATAGGAGTTCTTAGAGCTCTCTCTCTTCAGTGAATCTCGCAAAGATTGAAGACTCATTTCTTGAGCTGCGCAGACTGCACGAGTGCTTATGACTGAAACTCGTGAGAATCGCGTGAAGTCTGCTTTTCCATTCTTTCTATCATCAAACCGTGCGAGAACGGTGCAAAGACTGCCTGACCAGTTGGTGTGCTGTCTTCAAAAGCCCGCGATAGCTGTGCGATGCATTCTTTCTAGTTCAATTGAGCCCTGCAACATCTGTGCGAGGCATTCTTCTTGATATTTTTTTACTTCGCTGTGCCTATGTTGCAGCCAATTCTTTGTCTGGGTTTAAACTCCTTTCTTCGGAGGCACTTCTGGGGCAACAGTAGGCTTCTTGGCATGGTTAGGGGCTAATCTGTAGCCTCTGCTTATTACCTACAAAATTGTCAAAACAATCATTTATTAAATGACTAAGGGTCTAATAGAGATTAAGTTAAAGGGTGAAAAGTGGTACTTTTCAGGTCTTAACAGCAGCTGAAAGGAAAGAAGAAACCATCCTATCAAAAACCTGCCTGAAGTATCAAAGGAACCTATCAAATGGTTTCTTAAACCTATCGAAATGGCAGAATGCAGAGCAAAACCTGTCGAAATGGTTTTCCAACCTGTCGAAATAGTTTTCCAACCTGTCGAAACGGTTTTCCAACCTGTCAAAGAGTTTCTCCAACCTGTCAAATACTCCAAACCAAGGACTGAGAAGCCTGAAACTCTAAGCGAAGATTCATCCTATAGGAACCTATCGAACGGATCTGAGAACCTATCGATAGGACCAAAATGCTTGATTTCAACCTGTCGAAAGCTTCCTGAACCTGACAAAATAGTGTGCAGAACTTCTCAGAAATTCAGCTATGCACATGTTGTGATTCAGTGACCTGCTGCACACAACTCGAGGCCCTTGGTGATCGACACAATAGTTCCAGAAGATGCCCTAGAAAGCCCTTACCAACCCACGTGCTTTAACAGAACTCTAACAAACTCTGACGACCTTCTAGAAGGTATTTTTGGTAGGAAAAATAGAGCAGAAAGCTATATATAGAGATCCCCAATTGCGATTGGGGGAGATTGAGATCTGAGCTAAAATTCTAGAGATTAGAGCTTGTAGAGAAATTCCATTTCCCTCCTTTAGCCCAACCATGGTTGGCTAAGTCCCTTGGAGTAGCGAGGAGTGAAGTTAGATCTGTAATTGGGTAAGGTTAAGAGTGCTACGGTAGGTTCCTAGCTGTACAGACTACAGATCAGAGAGTATTTCCATTGTAAAGTGACCTTATTTGCAATGATAATGTTGTGTTTAATGCTTTAATTAGATTTAAATTTCATTTGGTTCCATTTGGTGATCAATCGGATTTGTGTAGAGGAGTTGTAGATCTGCTCACCCACTTAACTGGTAGACCTCTTGGATACCATCTGATCTCCCTGGATCTGATGCTCCTGTAATTCCTTGAGTCTGTAACCTGGAAATTGTAGCATCTGTAGTGGTTTTATTTGTTCTAATTGAGGCTCTGGCTTTGTAGCAAATCCCTAGGATGGTCTGTGACCATTAAAGTGAACAGGTCATAACCTTAAGATAAATCTAAGCTCAGGCCTCAATTGGATTCATTTACTACAATCCATGGATTCGATAAAGTCTATAGGATGGTCTGTGACCATTAAAGTGGACAGATCATAGCCTTAAGGCCAGGTGGATCCTGTGATTTGGAGTAGTTTCTAACCAACCTCTCTATGGACATTCCCTTACTCACCATTCTTTTAAAGCTTGCTACAACAGATCTTGAATACTTGCAGGTCTGTATGAGTGTGTCTGCCTAATTTTATTGATGATTTTAGACCCTCATTTGAGGGTAGGCAAACACACCAACAAGTTTTTGGCGCCACTGCCGGGGAGGCATGTTTAGAAATTGATAGATCTAAGTTTTGATCGTAGATCTATAGTTTTTATTTGATTTTTTACTAACTACATTTGTAAGTTGTGTTGTTTTTTAGTAGTTTGTGTTCAGTTCATCAGATCTAAGGCTACCAGTGAGAGGAGAATCGTGCTGGAGATTGCTCTGTAGTTTGCATCCCTCTACTCCCCTATTATTTTTCAGATCTGTTAATAATTTTTGTTAGAATCGTTAGAAAATTTGGTTGATTCTGTTTGTTATGTGTTTAGATCTATTCTGCATTCGAAATCTGAGTGTTGTATGTTTGGTAGGAGAACTTTGTAACCTCAGATTGTCCCACTAAATCCAGAGGTTGAAAGACTTCTCAGATCCAGACTAACTACACCCACCTCTGTTGCATTTGATTCTGTAGAAATGGGTGAGCAACAGCACTAAGAACCCTTAAGGAGTTTAATGCACCAGGGGTATACAATTCCCCCTTCTGCATTCAATTCCCAACTGCTTAAGGAAACTATGAGATAAAATCATCCATCATTCAAATGCTGCCCTCATTTCATGGCCTGACCAAAGAAGACCCCTATAAGCACATTAATGAATTCTTAGGATTGTGTACTACATTTAATATCACAGGTTTGGGAGAGGAGGCCATCAGGATGAGACTTTTCCCCTTTTCATTAAAGGACATAGCCAGGACCTGGTTGTCCTTGCTTCCACCTAATAGTATTCAGTCCTGGAGTGAACTCCAATGTCAGTTTTTGGCCAAATTCTTTCCTATGTCAAAGACCAGCCAGTTGAGGAAGGGTATCATCATTTTTACCTAAGATCCAACTGAAGACTTTCATCAATCCTGGGAGAGATTTAAGGAACTCCTCAAGAAATGCCCCCACCATCAAATCCCTGAATGGCAATTGGTTCAAAGTTTTTATCAGGGAATTGATGCTAAAAGCAGAGATATGATAGATGCCTCCTGTGGTGGCACCTATCTCCAAAAAACTGCTGAGGAGGCATGGGAGCTCTTTGATATCATTAGTGAGAACTCTATGCAAAGGGAATCCTTACCAAAAGATCTAGAGCCTCCTAAATTGATAAAGGAGAACACCTTAAGGGGAAAGATATATGAAGTAAGTGTACCAAGTGAGTTGGAAAGAAAAGTGGACAACTTAACTCTAAAATTTTATAGGCTGATGGGAACAATGCAGTCACCTGTGGCTGCCAGAGTAGAGGAGGCATGTGCCATATGCCATTCCCCTACTCATCCCATGGAAGAATGCCCATCTGCTGACCAATTTCCTGATTTTATAACAGAGCATGTGGCTGCAGGTCATTCTTATTGGTAGCAGCCTGCTACTGGGTATCAATGGAGGAACCATCCCAATATGAGGTGGAGACAAGATGGATACCCCAGCTAGCAGCAGCAGCAGCCCTAGCAGCCCATGCCTTACAGAAATGCTCAGCCCTATCGAGAAGGTTATGCCCCAAGACCTTAGTATTAGCCCATGGCCCAACCTGTAGCTCTTCCTGTGCAGCAATCTGCACCCCCTCCAGCTCTGAGAGCACCATCCTTTGAGGAACAAGTTCTATCTTCATTGCAGAGCTTGAACACCTTAACCCAAACTATGCACTCTCACAATCAGAGCATCAAAAAGATATAGGACCAACTTAGTCCGCTATCTGATGCTCTGACTAGGAGAGAGGGAGGAAGGTTGCCTAGCTAACTATAGGATAATCCACGAAGATAGTTTGTAGTGGGTGAAGTTTCCTTCACTTATGAGGAAGCTAAATCTGTTAAAACTTTCAGAAGTGGCAAGTTAGTAGACAACCAAGTGGGCTATGTGCCTGTGAGGAACTGGATGAAGAAACTGAAGTAATTTCTACCAGCACACAACAAAGGCCACTAATGGTGGACTTGAAGAAACAATCAACTGTGAATAAAGAGAATAATGAGGATCCTCAAGAAAAGAAAAAACTCAAAAAGAAAGAGACACTATTGGCTAAGGCTGCCAGTGAGGGAGCAATCCCACAATTGCCATTTCCTAAGGCACTACAAGCAACTTCCCCTTTTGATAAAGGGCAAGGAAAAATTGAGGAAATGATGGAGATTTTCAAGCAAGTAAAGATCAATCTGCCTTTACTTGATGCCATCAAACAAGTCCCAACCTATGCCAAATTTTTAAAAGACCTGTGCACCCATAGAAGACAATCTAGGATACACCTATCCAAGAAAGTCTTTTCAGTAGAAAAAGTTAAGCATGTCCTGTCCATTGCAACTCCCCACAAGCTTCAAGACCTTGGACTCCCCACAATCCCTGCATCATTGAGGATCATACCATTGATAAAGCCCTATTAGATCTAGGAGCCAGTGTAAATTTGCTTCCATATTCAGTATATGAGAAGCTGGGCTTAGGCAAATTAAAGCCCACACATGTGGTTCTCCAGCTGGCTAACAGATCTGAAAGGAAACCTGTGGGGATAATCGAGGATGTTTTCGTTGGAGTTAACAAATTCTTTTATTTTGCTGATTTTTTGGTGCTGGATATGGAACCAGGTAGGAATGCCACTTCCATACCTGTGATTCTAGGCAAACCATTTTTGGCCACCGCTAATGCTTGTATTCAATGCAGGTCTGGAATTATGGAAGTTTCATTTGAAAATATGAAGGTCAAATTGAATGTGTACAACACAGCAAACCAACCTCATCCTGATGAGGATTGTTTTTCTCTTGATGTAATAGATGAGGTTGTCCAGGAAAATGTGAATATGCTGCTACATGGTAAGGAATGATGTAATGAATTAGCTGGAGTATGGAAGGAAATAGAGGTAGAGCAGGGTCTCACCTCTGAGATCGAGCATGTGAAACTTGTCTCTTCTGAAGCTCCACCAGCACAGCACCATCCATGGAGGCCTACCTTGTTATCCCTACCACCCCCCTCCCAGACACCCCTATTGCCCTCCCTCATCAGTCTCCCAGAGGTGGAGTTAAAGCAACTCCCACAATCTTTGAAATATGCCTTTTTAGGAGACAACACCAAACTGCCTCTGATAATCTCTTCTTCCCTCACTCTCAAGCAAGAAAAAGAATTACTCTGTGTACTAAAAAGGCATAAGAAGGCAATAGGATGGACCATTGCAGACCTTGGGGGAATAAATCCTGCTGTGTGCATGCATAAAATTCATCTCGAGGAAGGATTCAAACCTTCTAGAGAGATTCAACGAAAACTCAACCCACACATGCAGGAGGTGGTGATGAAGGGGGTGGTCAACTCCTTGATGCTGGGATAGTTTATCCCATCTCGGATTCACAATGGGTAGCACCTAACCAGGTAGTACCCAAGAAATCTGGCATTACAGTTGTTGAAGCAGATTCAGGAGAGCTGATCCCAACCGCATGCACTAATCGGGTTGGAGGGTATGCATAGACTACCGAAAACTCAATAAAAAGACCAGCAAGGATCACTTCCCACTGCCCTTCATAGACCAAATCTTGGACAAGCTGGCAAGCAAGGCCTATTACTATTTTCTTGATGGATATTCAGGGTACAATCAGATCCCTGTGTACCCCCAGGATCAAGAAAAAACCACATTCACTTGCCCATTTGGAACCTTTGCATACAGAAGGATGCCATTTGCGTTGTGAAATGCACCTGCCACGTTCCAAAGATGCATGTATGCTATTTTCTCTGACATGATTGATAAGTTTTTGGAGATCTTTATGGATGATTTCTCCATTTATGGAGATGATTTTAGCCAATGCCTACACCACCTCAGCTCCGTACTGTAAAGGTGTGAGGAGACCAATCTAGTTCTGAGTTGGGGGAAAAGTCACTTTATGGTGACTCAAGGCACTGTTCTAGGACATGTTGTCTCACAAAGGAATCAAGGTTGATCAAGCGAAGATCGATTTAATTGCCCAGTTGCCCCCTCCGAAAACTGTCAAACAAGTTAGGTCATTTCTGGGTCATGCTGGCTTCTACATAAGGTTCATCAAGGATTTTAGCAAAATCTCCAAACCCCTCTGCCACCTGTTGTGCCAGGATGTCCCTTTTGACATTAATGCTGAATGTCAAGTTGCTTTTGAACTGTTAAAAACTTGTCTAACCACAGCCCCCATCTTGCAATCCCCTGATTTTTCCCTTCCATTTGAGCTGATGTGTGATGCATCTGATTTTACCATTGGTGCAGTGTTGGGGTAAAGAAAAGACAAGACACCTTCTGTGGTAGCATATGCCAGTAAATCAATGGTTGATGCTCAATTGAATTACACTACAACTAAGAAAGAGCTATTAGCCATTGTTTTTGCCTTAGAAAAATTCAGGTCTTATGTGCTAGGATAAAAAATTATTGTGTTCATTGACCACTCAGCCTTGAAATACCTCTTGTCCAAAAAAGAAGCTAAAGCACGACTAATCAGATGGATTCTTCTCTTGCAGGAATTTAATTTAAAGATTAAGGACAAGAAGGGGGTGGAGAACATGGTGGTTGACCATCTGTCAAGGATCCAAACAACTGACACAGCAAGCTTGCCCATCAATGACTCCTTCCCAGATGAGCAGCTTCTGACTATCCAGATAAGTATGCCCTGGTTTGCAAATATTGTCAACTACCTTTCTGTAGGTAGGATCCCCCCACATTGGAGCAAGGATGATAAAAATCTGTTCTTTGCATAGATTCGACATTACATGTGGGAGGATCCTTACCTTTTTAAGCATTGTGCAGACCAGGTGATCAGACGTGTGTACCTAAAACTGAGTTTCACAACATCGTAGCCATGTGTCATGAACAGGCTTGTGGGGGCCATTTCAGTGGTAACAAGACTGCTACGAAGGTCCTTCAAAGTGGTTTCTATTGGCCTACCCTATCCAAGGATGCCCGACAACATTGTAAAGTTTGTCATTGATGTTAGCAAATGGGCAGTATTACAAGGAAAAACTCTATGCCCTTGCAACCTATACTTGTTGAACTGTTTGATGTTTGGGGAATCGACTTCATGGGACCTTTTCCCCCTTCTACTGAATACAATTTCATCCTTGTCGCTATGGATTACGTCTCCAAATGGGTAGAAGCCATAGCTACAAGAACCAATGATGACAAAGTTGTCATTCAATTCCTGAAAGACAATATCTTCTCCAGATTTGGCTTTCCTAAAGCTATTATTAGTGATGGGGGAAGCCACTTCTGTAATAAATCTTTTGACAAACTGATGGAATGATACTTTGTTACCCACAGAGTAGCCACTCCCTACCCACAGAGTAGCCACTCTGGGCATATAGAACAGCCTATAGAACCCCCATAGGCATGTTCCCATTCAGATTAGTTTATGGCAAGGCATGTCATTTGCCTATTGAATTGCAACACAAGGCATATTGGGCCATTAAAGCAGTGAACTCTGACTTACACTCTACTGGAATTCACAGGAAACTCCAGTTATCCGAGCTAGATGAACTACGAATAGAGGCTTATGCAAATGCCCAGAGTTACAAGGAGCGAACCAAAGCTTTTCACGACAGACATTTGCTCCGCAAAGAGTTCAAGCCTAATGACAGGGTATGGTTGTTCAACTCCAGAATGAAATTCTTTCCAGGGAAGCTACAGTCCAGATGGGATGGACCTTTCACAATGGTACACGTTTTCCCATCTAGAGCTGTCGAAGTCATGCATCCTACAGATGGCAGAACCCTTAAGGTCAATGGCCAGAGGCTGAAACTTTGCATTGACAATATTTATAAGCCTGAAGAGACCGTTGATCTTCAGGATCCTCCAGGTTAATACCCGACTTCGATTTGTATCATATGTATTTTATTTAATTTATACCTCAATTTGTTCCAACAATATTCTTTGCAATAAAATGACCAAGGGCACAAGGTCAGAGGCCAATTTACAAATTGGTAGCGCAACAGATGAGTTGTTGGGGGACTAAGGCTAAATGCCCTGCACACATAGGCCATGTTTTTAAGCTCATTGAACCTCTCAAAAGGTCATTTGGACCTTCCGCTAGGTCAGCTACTGATGTCAATAGGATTGGTGAGGATTTCGATAGGTGATGTGACCTCTCGATAGGTGAGAACAACTTTGTGATAGGTTCTGAACACTTTCCTGGAACCTATCGACAAAGGTGTAAATGTAATATCCCACCTATCGAAAGGTTGTTCGCACCCATCAGCATCCTAATGCAACCTATCATAAGCAACCAACCTAGCCTATCGAATGCATATTTATTCTGTTCGATAGGACGAGTTAAACCTATCGAGAGCTTTTACCTGCCTGTCCCATACTTGTTCGACTTCGATAGGAAGCCTTAACCTATCGACACTTTACACTCATCCTATTGAAATCGACTTTCCTCCCCTCACTCCTTCCATGCTTGCTGTGTAGTTGCACTGCGCAGAAATTTTACCATGTGTACCATGTACAACTGTGCACAACACGAGCCTTAAACTCCCTGCGCTAAATATAGGCTACCAGTTAATGCACGTTTTTGTTCCCCATGCTGATTGTTCGAATTCACCATTCATTCCTAGTCATCGATGGTGGTGATATTGAATGCAACGTTTCATATTCCCTCACACTTCCACCTTAAATAGATGCTGATAGCTCGACTTCTACCCATCCCTTCTCTTCTACCCTCTACCCTCCTCCTCATAACTATGGCCTATGGCAAGCCCACGCTAACCCCTGCACAACTCTACCTCTTCTGGCTGGAGCCATTACCGCCTAAGGATCCAGACTCGTTACAGTTCCTGTGGGATGAATATGAGGAGGTCCAGCGGATCCTCACTCAGGAGGAAAAGGACAAAGTTAGGAAGGAGAAGAAGAGGCTGAAGACCGCGCCACTGGTGTCTCTGCCACCATCCTCCTCCACCAACCAGCCCCCTGCCCCCTACCCTTCTTCTTTTTCCTTTTCTTTCTCCCTACCTGGCTTACAGTTCCACTTCCACCCAATGCAGGCTGAGGATTTCACTGAGCCAGGGGGGGCGATTTCTTGAACTGTCTGTGATATTTTGTCCACCGGCTTACTTTTCACTTCCTTTTTGCTTGCACATTGTAATCATGTCATTTCCCTATGTTAATAATAATTTTGTTTCTTACTAGCTTCTGGTTTTGCTCTGTAATATATATATATATATATATATATATATATATATATATATTAATAAAACTGCTCCACCCCCTATGATGGAAACAGTGAGGACACTGGTTAGTTTAGGTTTGGGGGTATGGCATGTATGTATGCCAAAAAATTAGTTACTTTTAGTACAGCTAGGCTAAAATGAAGTGTTTGGAAGTAATCAGAGTAAATTCTCACTGGAATTTTTGTAAAAGGAGGATATTAAGAAAATAACTTTTTAAAACTTAAACGAGCTGTAGTTTTAACATTTTTCGTGAGGCAAATGTCAACAATTTGTGAAGTGCAGTAAACCTGAAATGAGAGAAATTTGTGAAGACACAACCCCTAAAAATTAGATGGAAGGCCATACCCAGTGAGATTTGGGCTTGAAAAAGTTTCCTTGAAGAGTGCCTTGGCAATTTTTTTGCTATTTGGACTGATTGGATCTAATTCTAATCACTAGAAGTTAGGCAATTCCAAACTAAAACAGCTTGACAGCACTCATGACATTGAGGACATGAAGTAAGGCCATCCCTTGGTCATTTTGAGCTTAAAATGTCTCACCTTTGAACTGCCCTTGATGCACACCACTTGAGCGTTAAAAGTCCCAACTTTCTTTGAGGAAAACCCGAAATGTTAAACCCAAAACCTTTTAACCTATTTCAGTTCACCCCCAATCTGAGAAATCAGGAAGAGGAAGGAGAAGTGAGATTAGAGGAAGATGTTAAATCTGGTTGAAAGAAAGGAGAACACATTCTGTGGTGTTGTGGTATTCCATTTTTTTTTTTTTCCTTTAAAAGAGCAAAAACGATGAGAAAAAGAAATCACCTCATCTGAAAATCTACGAGAAAATAAGAGGCTGATAAATTCAAGTCTGAAAATTCAAAAAGAAAGTAAAAAGGTGCTGAAATGAAGGAGTTGTCTAGACCTCCTCCTTACCTTTACTGATTTCTCAGTTTGAACCCCTTTTACCCTTTCTTTTACAAACCTCATCCATAAGCCACATTACAACCCAATGAAAAGACCTTACTGATCTGGAATGGATTGAGTTGTCATGTGGAGATAAGGATCTGTCTAAGCTATGGTGAAAAGAGTTAGAAAATTTTAGAAATTAGAGCAATGCTTATGATCATGCTTACAGCCCTATTTGAGGACTTTAACTGCTCTTGAGCTGTGTGAAATTCTACACCCTTCATTGTTGTTGTGAGTTAACAGCCCTGGTGAGACTTGGGCCTAAAATCCAATTTGATGGGTGTAGTATCAAAACAGAGTTCTCAAATGAAAGGTGAGCCACGCATCAATCTTCAGACATAATACCTTGACCTGAACTGATTGATGATGAAGGAATTACTACAAAATTTCATGTTTTAAGTTGGTGACTTTTCTATTGAAAACCCTCTAGAACTGAAAGACATGATGAGAATTTATTCTCGTTTACTAAAATTCTGTTTAGCAGGATGTACTATTATTAACTAACTTTATTAGGGAAGTTTGTGGGTACCTTCACTGAAAACCCTCAGGAGACTTCACTCCTCCACTAGGGATCACCTAGGGGTTTAAAAGGCTTGGTGCATATGCTAAATGCATCCGTGCTCCCTACGAAAGTGGCATTTTAATTTTTTCTTTGAATTCTCCTTTGCACAGGGACTAGCAAAGCTTAGGTTTGGGGGTGTGTTAAGTGGTGAAAAATGCCACTTTTCACCCTATAACAAGACCCTTGATAGACCTGTGAGCACACTAATAAGCTTCTGTGAAGTGCATTTTGTAGACAGCAACAAAAGAAGATACTAATGCAAAAAAGCACTCAAGAATGCCCAAAAATGAGCTATCTCTCAGCACAGGAAAAACCCTGCAACAGCACACCGGAGGGTAGCACAACATTGGACCCTTGGAGGGCGTGGCTATAGCAGAGCAAGGCGAAGGAAGTGAAAACAGGCTGAGAACGTCCTATCGATTGGTCACCTGAAGACTTCGATAGGAGCGGAAAGCAAAGAAAGGAAGAATTCGTGCAGTTGAAGAGGCCTTCGATAGGATCTGAAGGCAGAAGAAAGATGAATTCATGCGGATTAAGGAGTTCGATAGGATCTCAAAACCTCTCGAGCAGCTGAAAGGGAAAGAAGAGGCCATCCTATCGAAAACCTACCTGAAGTGTCAAAGGAACCTATCGAATGGTTTCTTAAACCTATGAAAATGGCAGAATGCAGAGCGGAACCTGTCGAAATGGTTTTCCAACCTGTCGAAATGGTTTTCTAACCTGTCGAAGAGTTTCTCCAACCTATCGAATACTCCAAACCAAGGAATGAGAAGGCTGGAACTCTAAGTGAAGATTCATCCTATCGGAACCTATCGAACGGATCTGAGAACCTAGCGAAATGACCAAAATGCTCGATTCAAACCTATCGAAAGCTTCCTGAACCTGCCAAAATCGTGTGCAGAACTTCTCAGAAATTTAGCTGTGCACATGTTGTGATTCAGTGACCTGCTACACGTAACCCGAGGCACTTGGTGACCAACATGATGGTTCCAAAAGATGCCCTAGAAAGCCTTAACCGACCCACGTGCTTTAACAGAACTCTAACAAACTCTCATGACCTACTAAAAGGGATTTTTGGTGGGAAAAATAGAGGAGAAAGCTATATATAGAGATCCCCAATTGCAATTGGGGGAGATCGAGATCTGAGCCAAAATTCTAGGGATTAGAGCTTGCAGAGAAATTTCATTTCCCTCCTTTAGCCCAACCATGGTTGGCTAAGTCCCTTGGAGTAGCGAGCAGCGAAGTTAGATTTGTAATTGGATAAGGTTAAGAGTGCTACTATAGGTTCCTAGCTGCACAGACTAAAGATCTAAGAGTGTTTCCATTATAAAGTGACCTTGTTTGCAATGATAATGTTGTGTTTAATGCTTTAATTAGATTTAAATTTCCTTTGGTTCCATTTGGTGATCGATTGGATTTGTGTAGAGGAGTTGTAGATCTGCTCACCCACATAACTGGTAGACCTCTTGGATACCATCTGATCTCCCTAGATCTGATGCTCCTATGATTCCTTCAGTCTATGACCTGGGAATTGCAACATCTGTAGTGGTTTTATTTGTTCTAATTGAGGCTCTGGCTTTGTAGGAGATCCCTAGGATGGTCTGTGACCATTAAAGTGGACAGATTATAACCTTAAGATAAATCTAAGCTCGGGCCTCAATTGGATTCATCTGCTGTAATCCATGGATTCGATAAAGTCGATAGGATAGTCTGTGACCATTAAAGTGGACAGATCATAGCCTTAAGGCCAGTTGGATCATGTGATTTGGAGTGGAATTTATACCCTGCAGCTGTGCTTATAGCCAGCGAGGGAATTGTGTGCTCTAAACCTCTGTAGCATGATTAATCTAATCTGATTTCAATGAAAACCAACCTCCAAGCTACTCTTCTCCATTTTCTGCTCTTTACTCTCTTCCCCTGCAAGATCTAAGCTCCTAAACTCGATCCAATTTAGCTTATGTTTAATTGTAGCTTAGTTTAAGTGACAATCCATTCCAAACTTCTCCCTTATCTTTTAGCTAAATTAGTAATAGTTAGGGTGCCAGATCTGACACAGATTTGGAGATTTACCATATTTCTAACCAACCTCCCTGTAGACATTCCCTTACTCACCATTCTTTTAAAGCTTGCTACAACAAACCTGAATACTTGCAGGTCTGTATGAGTGTGTCTGCCTAGTTTTATTGATGATTTTAGACCCTCATTTGAGGGTAGGCAAACACACCAACAGTCTCCACAATGGAGGTCTTTGCAAAGTAGAGATAGCTCACACTGCACTGGAGGTAATGCCCACGAATTCCTCCCTTCTTAACACTACAATAAGATTCAATCAAACAAACTGAGATAGAGTGAGAAATCTTAACAAATTAAGGCTAGGGTTCAACTTCCAACATGGCATAGTGAGTCAATTCACCTCAAATCGTGTACAAAATGACAAGGAGGAGTTGGGGAATAAAATTGTCGGAGGAGATTGGCTGAGTTGGAGTGGATTAGGCTGTAGAGAAGAAAGAAGGGAAGAGGGATCTCGTAGGTGCTAAGTGGGTTAGGGCGAAGAAGAAATGAAATGGATAGTTTGAAATTTCACAAGGTATATGTGGCTGATCCCGTGCCCGCGTGGTTGTCACCAAGTACTCGTGGGGCAGAAATCTTCTCGCGAGCTCTAGTGGAATCTCACGAGAAATGAAGTCACAGAGAAGATGAATGCCTAGTGAGGAATGGAATTTAGCAGAGCTATTAGTTTCACGAGGTCACTCGCAGAGTTGAATCTGGGCTAAAGCATGTGAGAGGGCATCTTTATTTTTTGCGTAGCTGAGCTTTTAAAACTCACGAGGAACATGTAGTTTGAGTATCAGGGGCCTCGCGAGGCAATTAATGGTTCGACCTGCTAGCGAGGCTCTCGTGAGGTATAAAATGCATGAATTCCATTTTTACGTAGCTCCCTATTGCTGACAAGTTAGAGCCTCGTAAGGCTCAATATTTGGCTTTAGTAGGCACTTCTGCTTGTGAGGCTCTCGCGAGGAACAAAACTTCCATCAGAACTCTGCGAGAAAGCCTACAAGTGTCTCGCGAATATGAAATTGAGGCCATAGAGCCTCGCAAGAAAGAACAATTTTAGCCTTTTTCTCAGTGCTACACATTATCCAATGCGTCCATAATGTCATGCACCTATCCCTTGTGCATCAACAACAACTCCTTCAAATTTAATCAATTTCATCATGCTAACTGCATGCCCATCACCAACATATGTACATCAAAAAATCAGAATGCTAAAGATATTCACATATATCAGATTTATGACCTTTACAATGACAGCACCTCAACCATACAGCAGCAACAAACATGCACATCAACATCAAGTCTATGCACATTAAATTCAGATGACAAAATAGGGAAGTCATCACAATTAAAACACTACATGATAGATTTGAAGCAAAACAAAATAAACCAAAATTTTCAACAAATATGGTACACATTTTTCAAGGTTGTGGATCACTAAGCAGTGGGAGGGTCATGTAAGTGAATGGTCTGAGGAGGCTCCACTGAATTTTCTAAACAAATTTTTAGCCTTTGACCAGCCACTTTCATGATCTTCCCAGACATAGGATCTAAGATCTCCATAGCACCAGATGATGAGGCATGGATGACAGTGTAAGGTCCATCCAATCTAGATTTTAACTTCCCTGGAAAGAACTTTAATTTGGAGTTGAAAAGCCAAACCTTAGTTTCAGCCTTGAAGTCCTTCCTCATTAGCTTCTTGTCAAAGAATGCCTTTGATCTCTCCTTATAAATTTTGGCATTTGTATAGGCTTCCATTCTCAATTCATCAAACTCCGACATTTGCAATTTCTCATGAGAATCAGTAGTAGTTAGTTCAAAATTTAGTGTTTTGATAGCCCAATAGGCTTTGTGCTCTAACTCTACTGGTAGGTGGCAAGCCTTGCCATAAACTAGCCTAAATGGGGACATGCCCACAGGGGTCTTCTAGGTAGTCCTATAAGCCCACAAAGCATTATTCAACTTTTGTACCCAATCCTTTCTATCTATCCTCACAGCGTTCTCCAAGATATGCTTGATATCCCTATTAGAAATTCGAACTTGCCCACTGGTCTGTGGCTGGTAGGGAGTTGTAATTCTGTGTAACAAAATACTTTTTGAGTAGGTTTTCAAAAGGCTTGTTATAGAAATGACTCGTCCCATTCCTAATTATAGCTATGGGGGTGCCAAATCTTGAGAAGATATTGTCCTTCACAAATTTAAGGACAACTGTGTGGTCATTGGTCCTTGTGGTAATGACTTCCACCTATTTGGACACATAGACCACTGCCACAAGTATGAAATTGAAGCCCATAGATGGAGGAAAGGGACCCATAAAATCAATGCCCCAGATGTCAAAATGTTCTACCACAAGGATGGGCTAAAATGGCATTGAATCTTTCTATGAAATGCCTCCCAATCTTTGGCATCTCTCACAGGCTTTGCAATGTATGTGCGCATCTCTGAAAAAAGAAGGCCAATAAAAATGACATTGCAGCACTTTTGTAGTTGTTTTTTTGCCACTGAAGTGACCTCCACAGGTTTGTTCATGGCACATAGAAAGAATATTGTGGAACTCACTTTCAGGCACATATCTCATAATAACCTGATCTGCACAATGCTTGTAAAGGTATGGATCCTCCCATAAAAATGTTTGACCTGAAAGAAAAATAGGTCTTTGTCCATCTTGGACCGGTGAGGGGGAATCCTAATAACCGCAAGAAAGTTGACAATGTGTGCAAACCAAGGCACAATAGACTACATAGCAAATAGCTGCTCATCCGGGAACAATTTATTGACAGGCTCTGCTGCACATTCTTCCAAAATAATTCTAGAGAGGTGGTCAGCCACCACATTCTCAACTCCCTTCTTATCTTTGATCTCAAGGTCAAACTCCTAGAACAGGAGGATCCATTTGATCAGCCTTGGTTTGACATCCTTCTTAGCCAATAGGTATTTCAGGGCTAGGTGATAAGAAAAAATAATAATTTTTGACTCAAGTAAGTAGGATCTAAACTTGTCCACAGCAAACACCATAGAAAGCAGCACCCTCTCAGTGGTTGTGTAATTGAGTTGAGCCTCTGCTAGTATTTTGCTTGCATAACAAATCACTGCAGGCAGCTTATCTTTTCTCTATCCTAAGACAACATCTATGGCCAAGTCTGATACATCACACATCAGTTGAAAGGGGAGTGAGTAATCTGGGGCCTGGATTACAAGAGCAGTGGTAAGGCATTTTTTTAAGACCTCAAAGGCCTCAAGGCACTTGGTATAAAATTCAAATGGCACATCCTGACACGGCAGGTGGCACAATGGCTTTGCAATTTTGCTGAAGTCCTTAATGAATCTATGGTAGAATCTAGCGTGTCCTAAAAAGGATCTGATTTTCTTGACAGACCTGGGTGGGGGCAGGTGTGAAATAAGGTCCACTTTAGCCTTATCATCCTCAATTCAGCTGTGGGAGACCACATGGCCTAACATAATTCCTTGTGCCACCATAAAGTGGCTCTTTTTCCAGCTTAGGACCAAATTCATCTCCTCACATCTTTGTAAAATCTGGTCAAGGTGACTCAAGCACTAGCTAAGGATATTCCCATACACTGGAAAATCATCCATGAAGATTTTCAGGAACTTGTCAATAATATTAGAGAAAATGACATACATGCACCTCTGAAATGTGGCTGGGGCATTGCATAGTCCAAAAGGCATCCTCCTGTAGGAAAAGGTGCCAAAGGGACATGTGAAAGTAGTTTTTTCTTGATCTTAAGGGTACACAGGGATTTAGTTATATCCTGAGAATCCATGAAGAAAGCAGTAAAATGCCTTCCCAGCCAACGTGTCTAGAATTTAGTCAATGAAAGGAAGAGGGAAGTGGTCTTTCCTAGTCTTAGAGTTGAGTTTTCAGTAATCAATGCAAACTCTTCAGCCAGTAGTCTCCCTGGCTGACATCAACTCCCCAGAATCAGAAGCAATGACTGTTATGCCTAATTTTTTAGGTACCACCTGGATAGGTGAGACCTATTCTGAATCTGAAATGGGGTAACACTACGTCAAAAAAGTCGAAATAAGACTGCCCGAAGCCGTCTTATTTTAGATATAACACGGCCTAAAGCCGTCCTCACATCGGTTCTTTTTTTTGGCGTCTTAAATTTAAAAGACGGTCCTAAACCATCTTATATTCCACAAATAAGACGGTAGAGAATGACTGTTTTCGGCAGTCCTAATATAAGACGGTCTGAAGCCGTCTCATATTTACCACTAAAGACAGTCACTAACCAATAAATAAGACAGCTCATGACCGTCGCTAATAAACCATCCTTTATTGAGAGACGGTCATGAGTTGTCTTATTTATTATATTGGAAAGTCTTTTTATGAACCGTCCTATTTGAAAGACTGTTCCAATAAGACGGTTTGGAACCGTCTTATATTTTAAATTTTGGGAAAAAAAAAATAAAAAATAAGACGGTCGTAGACAGTCTTTTTTTTTAAATCATAATAAAAAAATATATTTATAATAAAAAATAAAAAATTTTACTACTACAAATTTCACCCCCACACACACAATGGACCAAGTGATAGTAATGTATTATGGACCAGCTACAAAAAAAGGCACAATGAACCAGAAAGAAACCAATAAGACCCCCTACATTTGGCCAAGAAAAAGACAATCCAATGAGATATTACGTCAAGCCTATTGTTCACCAGCACCTCTATCCATTGGTTTATTTTCTCATGAATGCTACTTACTACAGAGAATCCAAAAGACTGTACATATTTGTATTCTGAAAACTTGGCAGTGGAATGAAATTAAATGACAATGGAACTTAAAAAACACTGGTGTTACTACCACACTAATTTATGTTACAGCCACCTCACTTAAACAAATACACAACTACTAGCCATGACAATGGAAAGAAGTAATAATCTAGTGCCCACAAGCCTAAGGTACATATCATTTTCAACAGAATCAACATCATAAATTCACAATAGACCAGCATGCACATGGAAACAACTTAGCTGAAGTTTATACACCTATATGACTCAAAATACAAAAAAATTAACAAGAGGTTAAAGAGCTAAGTGCAAACTAGGTGGAAGAACAAAATAAAAAATCATGTGGTAAGAAAGATTGCTTGCAGCAAAATTTGAAAAGTTGCCAGTAACATTGTGTATGGAAACACAAAGTAGAGGGCAAAAGTTAAAAAAAAAAAACATAATTTACAACCTCCAAATGATCTGCATGGAATCAATATCATACCAATAAAGCAATCTATTGGAGCAAACTTCAACCACCAATCAACCCAGTCACCACTCATTAGCACCAAAGACAGTAACAAACTTGACCCGACCACTGCAGATAGGAAGGAAAGCATGGACAGCATTGGCGAAACTCCACCAGCCCTCCCCATCTTGGGCACTTGACAGCTAGAACCACAACACGAAAAACAGTAACAAACTCGACCCGACCTCTGCAGCTAGGAATGACAGCAACAGGAAGCCATGGGTAAACCACCACTAGCCCTCTCCACATCTTTTGCACGACAGTCACCAGCCCATGTGCTATAACAGCCAAGTAAACATCCAAGTACATGATGCTATATAAACCAAAATCCTAATAGCTCAGACTGTAGATGACATTTAAAAAGGTAAAATTTGATGAAACACACTAATGGAAATAAGCAATCATTCATCAATTACCCTATCCCAATCTCGTGGCTAGACAGAAGGGTCAGCTCAGCTTACTAGTTTCCATCTTTTACAATAGCCTCGATACAGGTCAACAACATCTACGGTCCACTGGCAACATCAGGTAGACATGCATGAGCCAAAGTCCTACCAACTGAATAAAAAGTTCACAAGGACAAAAAGTAAACTAAAAGAAAGAGGGCATGAATATTTTAAAACATCATAAACATTGCATAATTAGTACTCTAACGAGAACATGCATAATCCACACAGATCTTACATATAGAACACTGATACATCTGGACTGATAAAGTTATCTGCGATCCTTGCATCCAGTCCATCCAGATCCTACATCAGAAACCACACACACAACAAGATATCTTAGTATTAAATTACAGTCTTGTTATTTTATTTTTCAGTTTTCGATTTAGTTGGTTTACCTGGAGCATGGATTCTAGCGATGCAAGGATCGTCCCCGAAATTACACCTTTGACGCCTCCACCATCGATGCTCAAAATTGTAACCATCTCTCCTGCAGAATTTTTAGGCCTTGCAGGGCTGGTGCTCCCTGGGATTACGCCTTTGGGCTTCCCTGTACACTTTTGGGATTCTAACTTTGAGAACTGATTTGTATGTTGGATTCACCAAAACCTGTGCGAAGGTCATCCTTGGTGCCACTAGTTATTGGTGCTTGCTTCTGTTCAAATGGGGAGAGGTATTTATAAGAGAGTGAATGAGAGAGAGAGAGAGATAACAAACGTTCTTGTATTTTTTTTTGCTCTGTATGGATATGTGAATCAAATATTGGGGCCTTTAGAAAATAAGGATTAGGTATACGACTTCAGGACATGTAGTGAGTGTTAATTTTAAAAGAATCTAACCCCTTTCAATTACAACAGAACATGTTCAAGAAAATAAATAAAAATCCTTCGTACACTATGGCTATGTTTGGAATTGCTCTTGGGGGGCAAAGAGTGGCCCAATTAAAAGATCAGAGTCAAATTGCACTTTTAAAGAGAACTAGATCAGCTCTTTCACTCTCCAAAAGAGCTTAGACCACTTACAACCAAACACATCTCATACTAAGGTGAGCTCCAACTAAGGTGCTTTGCCCCAGAGCAAAGAGCTGCTCATTGTCTCCAAAGAGCGATATATATATATATATATCGTTTGTAGGTACTTATTTTTTTTTAATAAGAACTTATGCTAAAAGCCTTTTAATCAGTTGAAAGAGATTATTTTTAATCCTAATCCCCGGATCTTGAGATTATGGGTTTTTTTTATTCCAAGGGGGACACAATCCCCAAAATAATTACTAGAAAATCACGTGGGACACAACTACTTAAATGTAATGAGAATCAGGTGGCACACAACATGCTTAAATGTAATGTTCAGTGAAATAAACAATGGACCGTATGATGGTACCTCTTCCAATCACAGTTGACCGGAATTACTGACCGATACCAATCAGTTTTCTTGGTGCTGAGCAGTACATCTTGGTGACTTTGCTTAATTGCCCTCGGAAAATTGAAGTAGTTGCTACTTGAAAAATTATTGCACAGTTGGTGGTGAGGCACCTCCTGTTTGCAACAGCAAAGGCCGATACACCATTGATACCTGAAAATAACTAGGGCCAACAATTCACAGCTAAATTAGCTATCATATAGTTCCAATTGTGTCAAGTTTTAGCCTTTTTCTTCCCACTAAAAAATAGCATGTTAATAATGTCCCAAACCTGATATGTGAAATTAAAAAATAATTCTCGAGATAAATCCTCATGCCTCAAGTTAGAAACTATCAAAATTAAAAGTTCTGCTCATGCAATTAATATGTAAGTTCATGCCTCCAATGTGCGAGTGAAAGGAATTCCTTTTGATGTAAACTTAATTTCTCTAATTAAAATCACATATTCTAGTGTGACATGTGAGTGAAAGAACATAAATATAGCATAACTTTAATTATCAAAATATTAATTAAAAAAGTTATATGTTGATTGAATGATCAACACCATCTGATGAAAAGAGAAATGGAAAAGAAAGGGGTCCACATTTGGACCCCGACCATAGAGGTCAATCCACATCTCTATTCCCCCATTGCATCAGGAACACTAAGTGCTAGATTTGACATGTCAAATATGCACAAGATGCTAGATTTTGACATGTCAAATATCAATATTAAAAACCCAATATCCTTTACATGATCAGGAAACCTCATTAAAATCTTACAAGTTTTTGATATTGGACTAAACCCATACAATAACAAATAGGTAAGAAAAAACAAGCGTGTCTTCAATTTCAATAATGAAACACTTCATCACATTTGCCACCAGGCTAATACGGCTTCATCTCTCCTGAAAAGGACCTACCCAGATCTTGTACAAAGTTATTTCTAGAGAGAAAATTAAGGAGATCATTCTGCGGCTGGTGGTACCTAACCCGTATACCAAAAATTGCATAGATTAGATTTTTAACTGCCAAGACCAATCATCTACTTTTGCACAATCAGATGGGAAATTAGATTGGGGCCACAACAAGAAGACTCCTAGAATGGCGAAATCGTCGTATCAAAACTCAAAACTCCACCACCGAGGGGCTTAGATTTCTTCCACTTTTATATACAAATTCGCTTCAAAGTGAGGAAAAAAAAAGAACATAAAAATATAAAACACAAAAATAAAGAACTCTTTGTCAATCAAAAGCTCAATAAAAAAAAAATACGGCCAAAAGTTCTTCGGATCTCAAACCATCTATCTATAGCTTATGGTATTAAGCTTCAAACAAATAAATTACACATCACACAACATAATGTTTTCAGAAGCAACCCAAAAAGAAAAAACAGAAAAAGAAAAGAAAAGAAAAGAAAACATAGAGAGAGATGAGATCGATCTTAGACTGTTCGTTTATCTTTCTTGGCAGTCTTGATCCTCATCTTGTAATATTATTATTAATATTACTATTACCGCAAATCTCTTTTCAACAATAGGGATCCATCAAGATCATTTTAGATCTATAAATATTTTAAAAAAAAAAAGATTAAATAACAAAAATAAGATTACCTTTCTATGGGCGGCAACAATGGCGGTCGAAGTTGGTAGCAATTGTGGTCAAAACCGGCAGCAATGGTGGTCGATGCAGGCAGCAGTTGTGGTCGAACCAGAGTCGCCGAATGGAGCTAGAGTATTCTATTTTTTTAGAGAGATGAGATAGGAGATGAGAGAGACAGGATGAAGCTAGGGTTTTTTTGTTTTTAGAGAGATGAGGGAGACAGGATGAAGCTAGGTTTTTTTGGTTTTAGAGAGGTGAGGGAGACGGGATGAAGCTAGCTTTTTTTGGTTTTAGAGAGATGAGGGTGACGGGAAAGCTAGCTTTTTTTGTTTTTAGAGAGATGAGGGAGAGGGAGAGGGAGAGGGAGAGGCGGGATGAGATAGAGGGAGAGGCCCTTAGCATTTACTTTATAATTATTGGGATTATAAGTGGGGTGTTTATTTTAGATGGTTTTAAACATCGTGAAAATAAGACAATTATTACTGTCTTATTATCCGTCACTAAAATCTGTGCCATTATTTGGTATGGCTCCGTCTTTTTACTAAATTTAAGACGGTTTTAGATTGTTTTATTTAAAGATGAAAAAAGGCAGTCTTATTTTACGTCTTTCTTAAAGCTTTTTGACATAGTGTAAATCACCGCTGCATCTAATAATTTTACTATCTTTTTCAATACCACCTCTTGCATGTGAGCATTAAGCTTCCTCTGCATCTCCCTAAAGGGTTTTGTACCCTCTTCCAAGTAAATTTTGTGTATGTAAACTGAGGCATCAAGGCCTCCAAGATCAGCTATTGTTCACCCCATTGCCTTTTTGTACTTCTTGAGAACACTTAATGATTCCTCCTCCTATCCACTAGTGTTAGAGGAGGAGATAATCACTGGAAGCTTGTTGTTTTACCCCAAGAAGACATATTTTAATTTGTCTGGGAGCTGTTTCAACTCCAGCTCAGGGGGACTTTCAATGGAAGGCAACAAAGGTGCCTTGGTTGTTTGAGGAAGGGACAACAATGTAGGTTTCTAGATTGAATGTTGTACTAAACCCACGGAAGACTATTTTGGTGCTATCTTCTGTCATGAGAGTTTGGGCTTCCATCTCAATCATACTCCAAGTATTTTCCAGGTTCTCAGTCATAATATCCCAATCCAGCAGATTTGATAATTCTTCTTCTACAAGGCCATCAAGTACATCTATTGCACAACAATCCTCAATGTCCATCTAAGGTTGCCTTGCAACATTGTACACATTTAATTGGGCCTCATGTTCCCAAAAGTCACCTCCATCACCCTAACCTGCATTGTATGCAAGCATTTATAGTGGCCAAGAATGGCCTACCAAGGATGACATGAATTGGGGTTTTACTTTTGCAATGGTCCATGTCCAAAACAAAGAAATCAACAGGATAATAGAACTTGTCCACCACCACTAAAACATCCTCAACCACACCCACAGGTCTCGTCTCATACCTATCTGGCAGCTGGAGAACAACTAATATGGCTTTTAGCTCCCCCAAACCTAGCTCCTCATATGCAGAATATGGGAGTAGGTTCACCCTTGCCCCTAAGCCCAAAAGGGCTCTTCCAATGGTGTGGTTTCTAATTGTGCAGGGGATAGTAGGTACCCTGGGTCTTGCAATTTCTCAGGTGTGGCTATGGACAGAACTGATTCAACATGTTCAATAGCAAAATCCATTTTGGATAGCTGCACCCTTGCTTTTCTCTTTTGTGTGCAGAGGTCCTTCAAGAATTTAGCATAGGCAGGGACCTATTTTATAGCATCAAGCAAGGGAAAATTGATCTAGACCTGCTTGAAGGTCTCTATCATTTCCTCCATCTAAGCATTACCCTTATCAAAAGGAGATGGGCCAGCAAGTGCATGAGAAAGTGATAGCTGTGGGACTTGCGGTGCCATAGCTGCATGCCCAGCAACATCATGGTCATTTTTTTGTTTTTTTCTCTTTTCTTCATTTATTGTTTGTTGTTGGGGCTCAACATCAGCCCCTTTATTTTGTCCTTGCGGATCCACAATAGGGAATGAATTCCTTGGTTCTTCAACACTCACATTTCTTTCATTTTCACTCTCCATGCCCTCCTTAGCAGTATTGCCTACCAAATTATTAACCACCATGCCAATCTTTAGGGTAGTGATTGCATTAGCCTCCTCATGGGTAGAGGAGGCTTCTCCATTCATGCACTGCCCTTTAGGATTGGCTAAGTATTGACTAGGCAACCTGTCCTCCTCTCTTTAGTTCCAAGCATTACAGATTTGACCCAGCTAGTCCTCTATTTTTTTAACGGTTATCTATCAGAGTTCACAGTTTGAGCCAGGTTTTCCAAATTTTGCACTGATGCCAACATTTTCTCTTCAAAGGTAGAGGTCTTGGGCTGTGATGGGGGCAAAAACAACTGATTAGGCTGTAGGGTAGGCAACTAAAAATTCTGCCTTGGTGCATATCCCTGGTTGAATTGATACTGAGGTCTGTATGGAGCTGTCAACTATTTTTGCTGGGGTTGTTGATATGTGTCTTGTCTCCACCTCAAATTTGGGTGATTTATCCATGTATACCCAGTAGGTTGTTGCCCAAATGCTTGGGCAGTTGGCATGTTCCATAACTAACTCAGGGAACTAATTGGTTGATGGACATTCTTGAATTGAATGTGTGGGAGATTGACATATCAGACATGCCTCTTCCACTTGTGCAACCATCTTAGGCTACATTACATTCATTAATTTATCAAATTTCAAATTCAGATTGTCCACCTTCCTTTCCAATTCACTCTGCACCTTGACCTCAAACATGCCACCTCTACAGGTGGATTCTTTCACCAACTTTGCTCGGGTTTGGCTGTCATTGCAAGACAGTGACTCCTGCTGCATAGAATTCTCACTTATAATGTCAAACAACTCTCATGCCTCATCAACTATCTTGTGGAGGTAACTACCCCCACATGAGGCATCTACCATGACCCTACTTTTGGGATTAATTCCTTGGTAAAATATCTGCACAAGTTGCCACTATAGAATTTGGTGGTGGGGACATTGTTTTAACATCTCTTGAATTCTCTCTCATGCCTCATAAAAATCTTCAGTTGAGGATCGAGTGAATGACAATATGTTTGTCCTCATCTGACTAGTTTTATTCATAGGAAAGAATTTGGTAAAAAATTGGCTTTGGAGGTCACTCCATGTCTGGATGTTATTTGCTGGGAGCTTAGAGAGCCAGGTGCTAGCTTTGCCCTTCAGGGAAAAAGGAAAAAGCCTCAGTTTGGTGGCTTCAGGTCCCAAGCCAGCAATGTTAAATGTAGTGCAAAGTGCCACGAATTGATCAATATGCTTGTAAGGGTCTTCCTTTGTGAGCCCATGAAAAGATGGCAGTATGTTAATAGTGGAGGACTTGATTTCATAATTTCCCTCAATTGAAGAAAATTTTATGCAAAAGGGAGATGTGTAATCCCCAGGTGCATTGTACTCCTTCAGTGTTCTCTGCCCCTCAGTCATGACAACTGGATCATTTTTAATAGTAGGGCCTTGTGTGGTGTTTCTTGGTCTAGGGACCCTGTCAACCTCAAGTTTTGGAGGTTCCAACTCAGGGTTAAGAGACCTTCTTCCAACCATACGCACACAAAATCAGTAGATAAAGAAAATGCTCACAACACAAAAAATATGCAAACCGAATTTACAAATAAACTAATGACAGGGAATTTAACATAAAGGGACTGAGTTTTAGGGCAAAAGTAGTGTAAACAGAACTAGCTAAATTCCAACTGTAGCTCTACCTTTTCCCTGTTGCTATTGTCCAATTCTGTAAAAATTTCACACAAATCAGTAGTACTTTTTATTCTATTTATGGCACAACTACAAAGAATTTTCTAGACAGAAATATAATAACTCAGGTCTACTAAAAAGATCAAGATCCCCGACAGCGGCCCCAAAAACTTATTGGTTCTTTTAGGTGTTTACTGATATTTATTAAAATGATGAGATGATGGTAAAAATTAGAATACAAAGGTGGAGTGAAATGACTATGAAAACTGCAACCTAAAATACACACAGCCTGTAAGATATAGGGCTATTGTAGCACGTTTTGAGTATGTAAGAGTTTGTCCCTTAAAGAAATTGATCTCGAATCCAAAATGGGCTATAAAAGTAGGCCTCCAGATCTGGCTACAGATCTGACAATCCTAAAACGAGGGGAGTTAGGTGCCACAACTACACTAAATTATTACTAAAAGAAAAGAAATAAAGTGCAGTCCTATCTTAAAGAAAGGGTTATGAAGAAAGTAGTGATGGTGTGAATTAAAATAAAGATAAAATGATGAGAAGTAGGCAGCTAAGCTAAGGTTGATTCAGCTGCGTAACTCAGACTTTGGGCTGTCTCTGTAGTAATCCCTCAGATGGTTACAAGTCCATGTGCAAGGAAGAGGTATCTAATTCAACTCCTATTATCTAACTTGGCCTCTTAAGGCTATAACCTGTTCACTTTAATGGTCATATGCTATCCAATAGAGAGGATCAAACCACATGAATCAACTCAGAAAACCAATCTGTTCCAAAGGAATAGACTGATCTTAAGGCTATAACCTGTTCACTTAAATAGTCATAGATTATCCAATAGATTTCCTCCATCCAATGGGTCAAATCAGAGTATGAAAACCATTGCAGACACCATGTTTGCCAGGCTTCACGCTTAGGCATCCATGGGAGCAAATAGCTCTTGAAAAATTAGTGGGAACCACAGTTGTTCAAGGGCTATTTGGGGACAGAAGTGCAGCTGGTCATTGCTACAAAAGGCTTACAATGACTCAGCTCAAAAGTCTACAATCACTACAGAGAAATCAAATCTAACATCTGATATTGGTCAAGAAAAATAGAGGGGAGCTAGTTCCTGCAACAACATCTCACAAGGTTACAAGCTCAAGTTCAGAGGAGAAGAATCCTTCTCAGATCTGTGGCTTGGAATCACCCTAGGGCTCTAGTCTGTTCACTTCAATGGTCACGGGCTATCCACAGAGGTTATCCACACCACAGAGGTCTGAGAAGAAACATGTAAACTACTGCTGCCACCATGGTCCCAAGGCTACAAGCTCAAGCTTCCATGGGTCTTTTCAATCAGCTCAAATTCTAAATGCATGCATAGATTGAACAAAACTATGGGCAAATAGAAAAATAACAGATTAAATAAACAATTAAAATACAGATTTCATTGATTAAAAATACTTATAATGCAATTACTCAAGGCAGCAACATTGTGCACAACAGCTCTTCACAAAATCTCAAAGATTACAAGACCCATTACAAAAACTTGAATAAACCAAACCTAACTTCTTACAAAGGATGTAGCCAGCAAGTGCTTGGCTAAGAGAGAAGAAAAAAATTGGAAAAAGAGGTGATCAAACCCTAACCCTAATCTGCTTGAGCTCACAGCTGATGAAGGTTAAAGGAAAGATAAAATTTCAAAGTTACATTTTATAGCTTATATACTCAGTCCCAAATGCTTTGGCTAAGAGAAGATTAACCCTAATTTCCTAGCAGATGTGGCACTGTTACAACCCTTGGATGCCTTGGAATGTGTGCCTCAAGATTAGGGCCTTGGGATGTGTGCCCTACACTAGAGGAAATCCCTAAAAGGTCCCTGGATAAAGGATGAGAAGTGGAGAGCCCAAGCTTCACAGGGTTGGCTCTGGTTCATTAATCCATTTGCACGGTTTGCAGAGTCCTCGCGAGGTAAGAATTAGCTTGGAAGGTTGTTCACTTGCACTAGTGGATTTTGAATTGTCGCACAATTGCTTAGGCTTTGAATGCACTCGCGCGAAAGAATTTGCATTGGTTGGCTTTGCTCGTGCAGCAGAGCTTCAAAATTTTATCTCACGAGGGTGTCGCGTGGATGCCTTTAAATCTCGCTCAAATTTTTGTCAACTGAATGACACATCTCACTCAGTAAAGGGTTGAGCTTCCAGGCACACGAGAGCTGCGTGAGAGAACTTCTGGAGCTGTCTCTCCTCCAGAGCCATGCGAGAACTTTGTGAGTTCGCTGTTGCTCTTTGTGCAAATTGGCCTTGTGAGGTAGTGCGTACGGCTACTTTAAAACTTATTCCTCGCGAGAGCTCGAGAGCTATATTTATGAAGGCTTAGTGCGTGATTACTTCATGAGTTCCTTAAGCATTGATTACAGCTGAAGTGCGCGACTGCTGCACGAGAGACTGATCTGTGATAATCCCTTCACTGAGTTGCGTGATTGTTGTGCGAGTTCCCTTGTGCTATAAGTATTAGCCATGCATGATAACTTTGCTGCAGCCTTAACCACGCGAGGCAGCACCTCGACTATGCGAGATAACCCCTTTCCTCCTCTATTGTTGTTGCAGCCCTCTCCACTCACACCTATGCTTCTCTCATTAGCTAGACTTCCATGGTCCATTATGACATGAAAATAGTCACCATGGTGTGTACCACCATGGTGTTCCATTAGTCTTTCGCTCAACTGTCATCTCTTGCTTGGATTCTCTCTCTTCTTGGCATCAAAGGCATGGACTGTGTGTTAAGTTGCACAAGTTATTACTATCTACAAAACAAGCTAAGCAAGAGTTATTAGTCAACCACAAAGTGTAGCAAAGGCTAGGTTAAGAGGTGAAAAGTGGTACTTTTTAGTGAATAACATGCATAAGCTACACTGTTCCGAATCTCGTCCTCTTCATACTTCTGGTCTACATAGGGTGCAGTGAGGGTGGGATTCTCTTGCTGGTGCTGCATGGACTGGATGAGAATGGTATGAATGGGGGTTGGACGAGTCCATTGGAGGTGAGGGAAGGTTTGTTGGGTGATGGGATGAGTAAAAGTTAGATTTTGGGGTGGGGCCTGGTGAGGCCATTGGGCATGGGGAAAGGTTTGGAATTGAATTTGGGATGTTGGGATATGGGTGAATTGGGGTTGCCGTAATGCATGGGTTTGAGCTGGGTATGAGAGTTGTGAGTGAGTGAAATTTTGAAGGAATTGTGAAGGGTAAGGTGTGAGGCTCCAAGGTTAGGGCATTGTTGGGCTTGGGTGTGGGCTATGATACCCTGGGAGGGTTGGGATGTGAAGCTTTGGCCCATGGGTCCTTGGGAAGCTTGGGCCATAAAGCCTTGGTCATGATAGGTTTGGCCCAGTGGGCCTTGGGGGGATTGGTTTATGGGCCATTGCTGGGTCTGGGCCATGAAACCTTGATGGGTTTGGGCCATGGGCCCTTGATGGGTCTAGGCCATGGGCCCTTGATGGGTATGGGTCATGGGGTTTTGGGCCATGGGGCCTTAGGATATGAGGGTAATAGGGGTTTGGGCCATTGGGCCTTGGGGTATGTGGGTAGTGGGGGTTTGGATGGTGTGGATGATTGGGGGTTGATGGGGGTCATGGGGGAGTGAGGCATGGAGGCTTGATAGTGTCTCAGATAGATTCATGGATGTGTGGTATGGATGAGGGGGGATGTGTTGGGAGGCCTTCCACCTATTGTATGCCTGAACCATCTCCTCCATTATGGCCATGGAAGGGGGATCAGATGGAGATGGGTTATTTGAGAGTTGGAGGGGTATAGATGGGGTGTGTGAAGAGGAAAAATTGGGCATGACCCCAGTAAAATCGGGCATGACCCGGGTAAGTGGTGGGATATGAGGTGGGTTGGAGGAATGAAGTGGGGCATTTGTGGATGGATTAGGCATGTATGTATGGGGCATAGAGGTGGAGAATGAGAGAGGAATATTGGTCATGGTTTCAGAAAAAATGGGCATGACTTGGGAAAATGGAGGGATGTGTGGGTGATTGGATGTGGCATGGATAGATGTGGGTGGATTGGGTTGGGCGGATGAAAAATAGGGTATGTTGGTTAAGGTTGAGGATGGGGCCGAGTTTTGAACGGGTGTGGAAGGAAGGTGAGATGGGTTGGAGATGGCCATGGATGAAGGCATGGCTTGGGGAAATGACGAGAAATTTGGATTTTGGATATTTTGGGAAGTGGTGGAAGGGAAAATAGGGGCACTAAACGGGCTGGTTATGGTGAGGGTTGACTGGGTGAGGGGGGTGGAAGTAAAAGCTTCTTCGGTATGGGAATGGGTTGGAGAATGTGGCGGGGATGAGTCGAGATCGGCGTAAGTCGGGTCCACAGCCCATGACAAAGCTCGGTATCGGGTCGGGTACGAGTGTCTTGGGTGGGGCCCGTAAAGCTTCCTCCTACGGGATGACGGAGGGTACAATAATGCCATTGTGCCGGCACCAATCAAGACTCTATTTTTTGTTTTATAATTTAAATTTTTTTGAATTTTTTATAAGTGAAAAGAAATGAGGATTCCGGGCCTTTTGAATTCCCTTCTCGGGTGGCTCTCGTACCCTAAATGGGTCCCGCGGCAAAGATTTCAAAGCACTTCAGAAGAATCAAAGGGAAACCCTTTCATCTATTGAAGGCATGGAAACCAATGTAAACAACTCGATCTCCCAAAATGAATTAAGAAGAAGTCACCTTCTTTTGACCAGCGAGGGCGTATTGGGTGTCGGAGATTGCGGGGCCTAAACAAAGGCATAAAAGGCATTGATCGGGGAGTCCGGGGTGTGAAACAGGCCTCTGATTCGGGCTGTGGCTGTGTGAAACCAACCTGGCACAAGTATTAGATGCGCTAGTGTAAAATTTCCTAGACTAAAGCTAGCGCAACTAATAGTTACGCCAGTGTTCTTTTGGGAAATTTTGCATTGGCACAACTAATAGTAGCGCCAGACCAAAATGGGTCTCCAGATTTTTTGACAACATCAACTTCAGCCTGAAATGGGTCTCCAAACTAGTTTTTTATGGAAGCTAGGCTTCTGGGGACTGACTGTTTATATAATCCATCTCACCAATCCAAAGGGTTTAGAGGCCAATTTGGGTTCACTATCGCTCTCTTTTTTCCCGGGTTTTAAGCTTGGTAACGAGAAGGTTACCCACCCGATATAGCTCAAGTGCAAGCACTTTTCTCACGTACTAGGTAGGCTGGGACTTTTTCGGATCATCACCACTAGGGGCTGCTGTCGTAGTAAGATTCGGGAGTTTATATGTGTGCCTAAATAGCCCAACCCTTGAAAATTTACCCTGCAAAAATCAATTTAAATCTCCTTTATTGGTTCAATTTTATTTTTCACTTTTAAGAAAGTTTTCTTAAGTTCAAACACCGGGGGTGAGGAACCCGTGCTGCCACTACGGGCTGGCGTTCACTAGCGGAATATGATTACAGAATTAAAAGTACAAGTAGGCCTGTTAAACGGCTAAGGCACTTGGAATGACGAAAATGCAAGGAATTTAAATGATAACGCACAAGTAGACTCGCCATCGACTAAGGTGTTTGAAATGACGGAAATGTAAAGAAATTGAATACGGCGCCAATCGGCTAAGGCTCGTAAATGACGTAAAAGTAGGGGTAAGTGAAATGATGTAATTGGAGGGGTGAGTAAAAAAATAGTAAAAAAATAGCAATAAAAGGTTAGTAAATCAAAAATAAAGTGGCCAAATTCAAGGGGAAGCTCTACTAGCTACTCCCCAACAGAGTCGCCATCTGTGCAATCGTGAGATTTTTAACGATCCCGTCGTGATGACGCGCTCTCTATAAATGTTTAGAGTCACCACCCGGAGCTTTCGATGTCCCAGAAAACTTAAATCAATTTTATAAGCACCGAAGTGTCACAAAATGACTCTAAATCCGGTGTACGCCAAAGGCTCTTGGGTAGGGGCTTCGGTTATCGATTGGGAAGGTGTTAGGCACCCAATCAACCCGCTTAAAGCGGTCTCTACTTATGGACAAAACAAAAATAATAGAAAAGAAATAAAAAATCCTTCCTCTTACCCAAAGGGTCTTAAAGTCCTATTTGTGCCCCTCCGTTCATACTGAAAATTATGCGGCGTCACTACGTGAAAATCGAAAAAAAACAATGGCCCAAAACCGTTGTAAATTTTCTAAACAACACTTTTGAGCCGTGGTAATGACCGTTGTTTATAGAGCAGTGGTTTTGCTAAACAACGGCCTAGAACCGTTGTGTATTTACCTCATAAACAACGGCCCATGTCAGTTGCAAAATTACAACGGTTGTGAGCCATTGTTCCTTACAGAAAAGGGTTGATATTTTTCTGCCTAAACCACGGTCTAAGTCAGTGTTATATGACCATTGCAAATGTACAATAGTTGTGAGCCGTTGTTCCTTGCAGAAAAGAGTTGTTATTTTTTTGCCGAAACCACGACCTATGTCAATGGTATATGTCCGTTGCAAAGGTACAATAGTTTGTAGCCATTGTTCTTTACAGAAAAGGATTGTTATTTTTCTATCGAAATCACAGTCTAAGTCAGTGATATATATCCGTTGCAAAAGTACAACAGTTTTGATCCGTTGTTAATTTACTCTAAAAGCAACAATTATGGACTGTTGTTTTTTCTTTAAATTTTCTTTTTTTTTTAAATGCATAGCTTCCATTTTTGTTTTTGTAATTGGAACCTGTTATAACTATTGTATCAATCATATATCACCCTAGAGGGGAAAAAAAGCATAATTCATTCAACTGAATAAAAAAATAATAAGCCAAAAACAAAATTAATTTAAAATCAAAAAACTGTGGCGCCAATATTGCTTGCAGTTGGTGCAATGGGAAATGTAAATGCACAAAAACATATAGTGATTTACAGTTCCTCAGAAATGCAGATAGTTAAAGAATCAACACTTTTCTAAATTGTTTTACAGATCAAATGTAAACTAATTCTTTTTTATAGCTATTAAACTTGGTAAACAGCTTCGGAAACATGCAGCCGATTTGAGCAAGCAAACACTTCCATCTTCAACAGCAATATCGACACCATGCATCGAGGAGTCAATAAATATGGTCCAGCCAGATTCACTGCTACTTCTTGCATTATATTCTGATCCTTATTCCTAACAGTTCTAATCCTCCCATGATCTGTAATATTAAACATATGAAAGGCATCACAAAAGATGAATATTATAAACAAATGCCAATCAAACTTTCATCTCAACTTATTAGTTCCTAGCAAAACAACTATAGTCCTTATTACTTCAACAATGAAGAGAAAAAAAAATTACCTGAATTTTGTAATCCTTAAGCAAAGGATGATCCAAAGCAAGTTGCTTGTTGATATCCATGAAATCAATGATATCTCCATTCATTGATTTCATGGATATCAACAAATCACATACAAAACTTATTAGAGCATGTATTATGGAAGCATTAAGAGCAATAACTGTTGGAGAACCATATGTATTATGAAAGCCTGAACCCCCAGAATACCCTTCTCATCCATCAAAAAATTACAAAATCCCAAAATCTCAAATCTTAAGAAAGATAACAAGTTAGCAAGAGTGGAATTTGTATGAAAAGAATCACTTTCTTTCGTAAAGAAAGATAAAATATGGAATAGAGTTCCTATATTTGTGATCGCTTTGATCATTTTAAACACAGTCCACCATAATTGAACTCTACCTCATCTGGTGTCCAATGCCCCTTTGTTGAATGGCGTGTAGGGCCACATGTCCTACAAAAACATGGGGATTAATGTACTACTTCAACCGATACATACACCTTATATGGTTATACTAGAGTGGCTCCTTCGCTATACTCCAATCCCAAGATAGAAAAATGAGGAAGAAAAGAAAAAGAAGAAAATAAAAATTGGCGTCCATCTTGTTACCTCCGTAGAGAATCCATCATCAATGCATGTCCTTGGGATCCCATAAGAGGAGGGAAAAAGATCTGAAATTAGCTTTGCAAAATCATCAGTTACGAGTCTACCATCTCGTCCTGCAGGTGGACATTTCAGTATATAATGCTCATCCATATCTCTACATATTGCATAAGAACACATCTAAAATATCCGAAAGCCCACATGTATTTATATCTCGATTGTTTGTGAAAATAACCTGATAAAATGATTGACCAGAGCATCTTGTCAATTTATCAATGGATGCAGTCTCCATCCATGAATCTGATTCACAGCAGACAGGATCCATACCACAAATCACAACTCCAAAGCGTGAAATGAGGTAACACACCTTTACAACTCAATAAATTAAAATATTTATAAATATATGAAACTAAGAAAAACAAAAAAAAGACACCAAATCCTTTTGTTGTACTGTATCATCAGTTTTATTTTGTCTTCTAATTAAGTTTGTCAATATATTTGTGTGCTTACCTTCCAATGAAGAAGCTACCTACTGTCTTGGGAGTTGAGAAGGCAAGCAGGCTACATACCAAATATCTTATGCCTTACTTTCTAGCCCAACCGAAATGCATATTGTGCATTTTCTTATGCCAGAGCTTTTGCTGATGCAGCCAGAGACTCTGCCTGCATTTAAGGATTGCTGATTATATCTCTAAAACCTTAAAGAAATTTCTAGAAAATCATATGAAAGAATTTGAAGATGAATGTTCCAGCAAAACTAAAGGAACACAGAGAAAAATGGGTGGGAGAAATCAGAGTAGTTTGAAAATTTTACCTCAAGTTTAGTAATTTCATCACGCAACTCAGCAGCTAAAACATAGTTCTTGCTATCAATTATTGTCTGCATTCTTGCACTGAAAGGAAAGAAGCAGCGGTGATCTAGATTTTTTCACAATTTATTTTTTACTAATGAACAATCATCATATTGCCACGGAAGAGATAAATATCCACATTTCCCAAATTAATTGGCAATGCTTCTTAATATACATCTTGTAAATTACGAGTAGAAAGAATAAAGAACGAGATATTATAAGATGACAAACTCACCGTAGACGTAAAATATTTATGGCTTTATCTTGTGCTTCACACTTTGCAGATGTTGATCTCCCTTTAACTTCTCGCTGCTTAATGACCTCTGATTCAACCTTCATAGAAGAGCACAAACTAAGCATACTTCCACCAGTTAGATGCTTAATTTACATTAAACACTTGGAGGGTACCTAGCCATCTCACCAAACACCTTGAGGTTTGATCAGATATTTATTATATGATGATGCTTATTACCGTCAAAGATGATAGTTACATATTTGTGCATGCACTCTTTGATCCAAACCGTCAAATTGATGGCCATCTCTTGGATGGACCATGGCCCATGAATTTCAGTTATTATACAAGCGTTTAAATTCTAATCAATTGCCTGTTGTTGGAATGTCCACCAAAACTATGCAACAGTTCACCATGGAGTGCAATGGATGGTTCTGATCTACCCTCAGTGCATACACAGTTTGTCTCTTATTAAACTAATAGACAAACCCAAATATATATTTTACACTGATCTGGAATGTTTAGTCAATTGACCTCTTCTTGAAATGGCCATAGCCCAGAAATTGCAACAATAGGTTGTTCATAAGTCATAACTGCCTGTGGAGCTTCTTAGTAGACCGTCACACATATTTCAATGGATATTCCAAAAGTAAGCAGCTGATAGTACAGAGGGAATTATATGATTAGTGCATGCTTGTGGGCCATGGTACGTCCGAGAGATTGTTTTTCTTTTTAAAAGCTTAGATCACCCAGGAAGATGTAGAGATAGAAGATCAATTTTATACACTAAACAAACTAGAATGGGGTACTGGTATGAAACATTTCTAGAGATTTTTTTATATACATTCTGGTTTTTAATGGACCTAATCTCTTTTAATGTTGAAACATATTTCATTTATCAAAGAAATTTGTTACTAAGAATTAAAATTTTTTGTTATCATTTGCAGAAAAGGATGATTTCGTATGTCTACTAGAAAACCAGTGCACAAGGGTATACAGTCATGGTCCAAACAGTCAAAAGCCTAAAATCCTCACCTCAAGTGTGCATTCAAAAACGGCTTTGAATATGCGAGGCACATCCTTTGTCATAACACTCTTATTCCTATATACACCAAATTCTGAAAATCAAATCAAATAAAGAAATCATGCACCATAAAAGCTGCTAGTTAGCATAAGATGCTCTACATGAGAAGTTATAGGCAAAAGTGTACTGTGTCAAATGCGGTTTATACAATAAAAAAAACTATAAGAGAGGAGTATAAACTGAATCAATCTAAAGATGGTGCTTTCAGGGCCATACTTCTCCAAAAGGCCTTTTGAAATCTACACAAGAAGCCAGTTGTACAGGTACACTCAGCTGTGTAGAAAAAACACAGTCACATATCAGTTTCATACTTTAATTTCTGGAGTTCAAAGTTAAAAAACTAATGTAAATTACCTTGTTAAACTTAGCTAGTGTCTCCATCAACAACTCCATCAGCAACCACACATACAACAACTACAACAGTTATCTAATGGATCAGAAACATCAACACAATCGAGTACACAATAACATTCTACAAAACAAACCAACATAAATCTTAACACCCACATTAATCTACACAGTAGCACCAAGCAACAAGATCAGCTATTATGAATGTAAGCAATACCCAAAGGATTAACAGCTTTTAGAACCAAAGACATTTATGATGCATCACCTTCATCCGACCATAAAATATATGAAACCTGATTCAAATAAGACCCTTTAAAAGCTAAAAATTCCTCAAGCGTACTCTTCCACAAATGTCAATATTTGTGCATGCTTAGCCCTAACTTTCACAATCAGGTTAACTAATTCTACTATCAACATTATAAACTCTTCTATTCAAAAGGACAAACATACAAATAGTTCATAATTCTACAGATAAACCAGAAGCACCAAAATGTGGAACCATATACCTCTAAGAACCATACAAATATTCCATAATTTTATAAATGCATTTGAATAAAAGACCACATATAAAAGAAGAACCATATACTTCTAAGAACAATCAACTAAAATGAACAAGACTTTTGGGCCACGTAATTATATCACCTGGTGTAATATCTCCCAAGGTTTCATCACGAGCATACAATTCTACAGTGATATAATATATGTCATCAACTATGATTATATATGATAAGTTTGATTGACTCGCATTTCTATCGACATGTCCCATGGCAACATTCTTATTCTTGAAGTTCTTTAATATGCACTGAGAGGATAGTTGTTCAATGGGACTGTCAAGATGAACCGATAATTGTCTCCTTTCCAATAATGATGTGAGGTAAATTATAAATTTTGATTGGACAAATAAATTTTTACCTGACAAGAAGAACTCAATCGATCACTCGAACGAGTCATATGTGTTCCATGAGAACTATCATATCTTGGTAATGCATTGAATTTCTCCTCAAGCACCTTACGTGCCTTAGACTCCTCATCAAGTCGTCGCATAATTGCTTCATAGTTCGACTCCACACTTTCATGTGCTCTCTTCTCCCGTGAAGCTATTTCCCTAAAAGGAGCTGATGAGGAAAAAGTTATCTTCGATATGCCTCTACCCATACCTCGTACATAGCCTCTTCTATCACGACCAAAAACCTAGGATATAATTTTATTTATAATTACGATATTAATTTAAAGAGCAATAATTCCATCATCTAATTAGAGAGGAAGGCATTTACATGTGCAACAGGGTCGTCATCTAAATTGCTTCTCCTTCAACTGGATTATCTTCATCCATTTTCGTAATTTAATTCTGTAAAAAATAAATAATGATAAAATATTATAATGATAAAGTCTCACACTCCTTTGTAATTATTGAAGTTTATGAAATGAACTATAACATATAGAAGCACACCAATTTTTCAATCATAAATTGTAAAGGCCATGTCCCGTCTCTCTTGGTATGTGTGGCTATAAACAGTTCTGTCCTGGTAACTATACTAGTAGGATTCTATATTTTCTGTATAATTCAATGATCATAAGTAAATATTATTTCTTTAGAAAACTATACTAATGTAATATTCTAGTGATATTACCAACTCCTTTGCCATCTTAACTGCTCCCCATCAACCAGTGGTGTGTGGGCTTATCATCTTTTCTCTAGAACTCCTCCCCTTTTCTCGACGTGTGGCATATTCTTTGGTCGAACATATGTGAATAAATGTCTTCAAATCTTTCAACTTCACACATTTTGATGGATGTTTTTCCCGCTCTGCATCCGTCTCATGTTCATCATATTTTTTTCGAAGCTCATGCTTCTATATTGCTTCCAACATCCGTTAGCTTTCGATAATACTATAGCTTTGTGTTGAATTTCAATATCATATTCATCCTGTAATAATATAAAGATAAGTTAAAATCATGGAGGAAATTGGCTTGAAAATAGTATAAGTAAATAATATATGTACTCACCAAGATAGTGCTCCATATCTTATCCTTCACATTTTTAGCACATCACGCCATGTCATGTATGTAGGTGGACAATGTGTCCTTGCTACCTGACCTATTAACGTCAACAAATTTGATGAATATGTTTTTTATCATTTTCAACAGCTCTGTGAAGCTTTTATCAGACCACTGATGCCTTGATTTCATGCTCAACAACTCAATCGTGACTGACAATTTTCTATGCTCATTTTTACATGACGGATATAAAGGTTCTAATGCATATTCCATCAAGTTACTATACCTCGCATCATCATGTAAATCATGTGGACGCTGCTCGCCATCTTCATCATAAGCACATCTAAATCTTCAGTACGAACACCTCGGAATCTGTTATTCAACATATCTTCCATTCTTGGAAACCTATCTTCGTTTGGGTTAGAAGTTGATGTAGTACTGTTGAGAACTGGAAGATACCATTTTTCACCCCTTAATCTGAGCCTTGATAGACCCTTGAGAGAACTAAATAAGTATTTTAAGTGCCTATGTTGCAGCTAACAATAAAGACACGCTTAACCATAAAAGCAGCTCAAAAGTGCCAAAAAGATGACAATCCATGTCAGTCCAAAGGAAGGAAGTGAAGAAACAACCTCATCACCGTGGAAAGGTCTAAATAGAAGAGACCTGTAAGAGAAGCGAGGAACATTTCGAACAGAGAAATGCACTCTGAGTTCTTTTCGAAAGAACTTGCACTTTTCAGAAGAACCTCGAACTTTGTGAAAAGAAGAAAACACTCCTCGAAAAGAAGATTGAACTTTGCGAACAGCTTGAAGTCATTGAACTTTGCGAAAAGGCCCCTAAACTCGCGAAAAGGTATTCGGAGATTCGCAGCTTTAACAAGGGCAATTGAATGTCAGACGCGCCCAATGCATTGAAAAGCCCAGAGACATTAGGAAGATTCTCGAGCACGAACCAAAGGCATATTCCACCCCATGTGAACACCCAAAGATGAAATTACTTGGGAACTTCTAGAAACTCTAACAAACTTTCAAAATGCATAATGTAATTGATGCCTCTGCTTCGATTGGTGAACCAGATCAAGCGCTTCGATTGGCGAGCAGATCTGGATCCCGTGCTCGACTCCTATTGGTTGATACAGATCTATCCAATTCGATTGGTTGATACACATTTGAGCCGGCTTAGGGAAAACTATAAATAGACAACCATTTGCCCAATTTGGGTATCCAGATTTTAGAGTTTTCATCTCTGTTTCTCATTCCTACGATAGCTTATCCGAACCCAGAATCCCTTCTTGTAGTTTACCTTTGAGAGCCATTGTGAGTGATTTGTACTTCCAAGTTTGGATTCAAGAGTAAGTCGAGGGCTCTCTAAAGCCGTGCTCTGTAATTGTAATTTTGGATTTTAAAGGTTCTTGTAATTTGTGTCTTCTCCATTGGAGTCATGTCGAGGGTTCAATGTTCACCTTAGTGCATTAGACTTCTTTAGATTCACTCATCCGCATGCAACTTCCCTTAATTAAGCGTTGGTAACCTAATTCTAGCGACATTCTGATGATGTTCATGTTACGAAACTAAAGAATAGGCCACAACTATTGGATGATCGTGACCATTTAAGTGATGATCATAGCCATAAGTCTAAACCTATTCCTTAATTCGATTTATTTCTCTTACATCCGTGGCCGGTAGCCGATGAAGATTGAATCGCCTGCTGAACTACAGATTCTCCATTAAAATTCAGAGGCTAAAGTACATGAAGCTATTATTTCTGCATTTGTCTTATTTTAAACATCTCCCCAACTCGGATCTGGATCATGTAGTTAGTTCTTTTCTTTATTTGCTTATAGTTAAATGTGACACAATCCAACACTCTCTTTTATCTATTCTTTTTTTTAGATAATTATAGAGCCAGATCTGGTAGCACAGATCTGGAGGTTTATCTCTGTTTAGACAAAATTCTCTGTGGACGATCTTGAAATACTTACTTTTAAAGCCTGCTACAATTGGCCCTGATCTTGCAGGCCAGTGTTAGCCCCAATGTGCTGATATCCCTTTCATAAGTTAACATCCATATAACCTAGCATTCTTTAATTCTTTAATTTTTGATTCATAATGCACACAATTATGGCACACTTGGAGCGACAACAAGTACTAGTCCCCAAATAGGTATGACTATTAGAAAATGATTCTCCATGGTGCTTCCATATCGTGTAAGACTTATCTATACCACCACAAAATAAATGTTCTATAATAATCACGAGGCTATGCATTTTAAGATTTCTATAGTTGACACAAGGACAACAATACCAATCAAGACTTCTACATTTTCTTTTACGAATTTGATAAATGAATGAAGACTTTCGATATATTCCATAGTTGTATGATTTGCCATCATCCACTCTTTAGTTGGGATTGTTGAAGACATATTCTATAAAACTAAATGAATCGAAAAATAAATAAAAATAATAATAATATAACTAAAGATCAACAAAAAAGATAACTCAATTTAAAATAATAATAATATAACTCAATTTAAAATTAAACTGATGGCTTTGGATTGATCCACCTTGAAATATAACACAGGAAATAAACTTAAGTATTAAGGTGGAAAAGTTTTCAATCAAATTCTGCAAGGAAAAGGGCATACCACAACACCAAATCACAACAATGAAGGAAAAAAATTGATGTTTTAGAGAGAGAGAGAGAAAGAAAGCACAAGTGATAGGTGACTCATTGGAGCACATCTCAGAAGTGGAATCACTGATCAGGTCTAGGTTGGTCAGACCATGTTGTGCAACTTGACCCATATTTCTGCTGTTTTGATTCTGCAGATCTCAGGTCAGCCTCAACAATCTAAGGATATCTCTCACAGTACTGAGCCAAAAAGTGCATATTATATGTTGTTGGAAAGCTTAGGTAGCTCTCTAAAACTTTCATGCCCGGAGTTTCTCTCAGAACCCTATGGATTTGTCACAATTTTCATTCTCAGTTCAAGTATGAGTCCTAAAATTTGACAATTTGATAACAACTCTTAGACAGGGGTCTAATCCCGAATTAGTGTAGACCAATCCATTTTGAGTTTTAAGCTCAAATTTGGAATGGAGGCAATTGGATTAAACTTTAGAGACTATTTTCATTAGATCTTTGCCAAGTGGAGATGCCCTCAAGTGTAAAGCATTGAGGTCAAGGGTTTATTTCCCATGCTTACCTATGAAAAAAATGGTGCCATCTCATATAAATACTTCATAAAAATGTTATGAAATGAGATCATTCCCACCATTTATATATCCTACAGTGTTGATATATAATTTGTAATATGTATGTGCTATACATTCCAGGATATTTGCTACTAGGGGAGTAGATTCCATTAACCGAATTGAAACTGAAATGTCGGTTTTCGGGTTGATTTCTACAAAATCGAATTCTAATAGAAACATTTAGGTCGAACCAATCCGATTTTAGTTTCAGTCGGTTTGATTTTTCTTCATATCTTTATTTTAGTTTTACAATTTTTTTAATTTTTTGGGTTTTTATCGGTTTTCTCACCCTACCCGACCGGTTAGTGGTTTTTGGGTACCGAAACTGAACCTGGCAGAATGTGTCTGTTCGGAGTCAATTTTCAATTTGTTTAGGTCCGTTTTGGATGGCCCAGTTTTTGATTGACTTTCGAGTTTCGGTTTTTTTTGCACCCCTATGTGCTCCTCTCTCGTTCTAAATTTATACAAAACTAATGCAATATCCTATGATAAATACACAACTGAAATATATTTTATTTTATTTTTAAAAAAGCAGCAACACCAACAACAAATAGTAATTTGGCATTCATCATCTACCCAACCATACATAATACTATAATATAAAACAACAAAAACCCAAAGACATCATCAATAGAGTGAATTATGGGAGAGGGAAAAGGAAAAGAGCTAGCTAACTGGTTATGGGAGAGGGAAAAGGAACCCTTTTTCGAAATTATTGAAAATCTATTTTCAGCAACTCAATTAATAAGGTACAAAAAATTTTGACACATTTTATTGCATTTTTTATGAGGTAAGTTTAATTAGGAAATCTTGGTCAACATCAAGGTTGCCAATAAATGTGGTTGAAGGTGACAAAACCTGCTTATATGTGTATAAACTGTAGAAGGAAGATGGATGTATAAATGGCATGGCAGAATTAATGTACTAGCTGACAAGAATAACTGCAAAAGGTTAATAACCAATTCTATAGCTGAAACCTATAGAACCAATATATGTGGGTTGATTTAAGGGAACCTGATATATAGATACAATCATACAATGCTATAGGTGAAATATTGACAAGCAAAACTACATAAGGTTAATAACCAACTGTGTATTTGAACAACTACAGAAGTAATTTATGGTTAAGGTCGAGGAAATGTGCCTACATGTGTACATATGGTAAGTAGATATATAAATAAGATGGTAAGAGTTAGCGAACAGATTGACGAGCATGCATGCAAAGGGTTAACAACCAGTTCTGTAGCTGCACAGCTCTGTCGGTCACCTATTCTCAAGGAACACCCTTCTTAGAAGTTCCATATGCTGGCAACTTTATCTTCTTGAGTGATTGCTTTTTGCAAAGAAGATGTGTTAATTTGTTATCCACTTGTGCACAAGTTTTTAAAACGAACACATGCATATCAGCAGGGTCTTAGGCCTACATTTATTAGGTATACTGGATACATATCTGCCCGACCAGCCAATATTAAAGTCTCTCTTTTAAAATATTAATATAATATTTTAAAAGAATAAAAAACTATTTTGTCCAAAGGGCATTTTTGGTTTATATCTAGTTCATATCATTCATATGACTAATATTGGATTATTTGAAGCTGCATAATATGAGCCGGTATAGGCCGATGTGTATGCCCATATGACCGATAATGGCTTATTTGAACCAACATAATATGAGCCGGTATAGGCTGACTTGTATACTCATATTTAGTCGGGGCTTCATATCGTACTAGATCATGCCTAACACGATATATACATGTTGGCCCCTAGCCCGTTTTTAAAACCATGCGCCAGTTATCATTTTCCTAAAATATAAAAACAACCCAGCAAAACTGGAGTTTCTAACAACACAAAATTTCAACAACTCAAAAGATTAGAAAACAAGAAGAGTGAATTATATATAATAAAACAATGCAGCCCCATCATGAGCGCAGAGGACCAAGCATCTCTCTAACCTCACATGATTTTAGCTACTAAGTTAACTAACCAAATAAAGTTTACTAGAAATCCTACCAATCCATTTTTCTTTAGGACCAGAAATTTCTATTTTCTACTTGAGTAGAGATAATAAACACCTAGTGCAGTATCTGTGCTAGGTTAAAAAGATAAATGCAGAACAGACCAGTCAAATCAAACAGGGAAACTCCAACATTAGTTTAAATTAGTTGTATCAACTTTGTATCGCTGATACAAAGTTGATACAAAGTCTTTATTGTTGATACCACCAAGATCACATATACCAAGATGACACATTAGAGGCCTGGTTCAAAATTTTGGACTAAACTGATATGTATATCCAATATGTATCGATTTTGTAGGTCACGGATACGATATTTTGAATGTATCGTACCAGTGCATTATATACATATTGGTGACGTAGCGAACTAAACATGTCAAGATTAATCCCCATCCTAATACACAAAAGCATCTACACAATTAAGCATATGTATTTAAGATATGACAACTTCAAGCTCCAAAATATTAAGTAAAAATATTAGTCGACTTCCAGCAAATTAAGGACAGATAATGCCATGAAATGGCTTCTAAGTGATCTAACACAAAACATCCATATGTAATCCAGCCTAAGTTTTTAATCCACCATGCTCAAAGGTTTTACCAGAACTTAAAAGTAACTTATACTTTTTTTTAAATGATTTATCAACTGGAAAGATCCACCGGATCTGAAAAGACACACTCAAATTTGCTAAATTTGTGCATAGATCATGCTCAAAATTTATCAAAGTTCTCATTCTCATTATTTTATTTTATTTTTCTGCTTCAAATATTCCATACAGATTCAACATAAAAAGATCAAATCAAGATTCCCTTACTATTCAACAGTAAGATTAAGCACAAAAAGATCAAATCCACAGCTAATAAAGAACAATTTCTTCAGCTTCCTGTTGTTGCTTCTTAGTGTGCTTGATTTATGTGTGCTTTGAAAACAGGTTTGCAACTGCTAAATTATACTGAATCTAGAATATTAATAAGAATAAAGAAATATCAGCACAGGTAGAAGTGAATTAGCCTGCAAGATCAGGGCCAATTGTAGCAAGTTTTAAATGTAAGTGAGTGAAAGATCGTCCACAGAAAATTTGTCTAAAATGTAAGATAAACCTCCAGATCTGAGCTACCAAATCTGGCCTCTTATCCTATCTAGAAAGCACATAAGATGGGAGGTTGAATTTGTCACATTAACTAAATGATAAAAGTAAAAGTTAAACTAAATGATCCAGATCCGAGTTGGGAGAATGTTTGAGGTAAACTTATAAAAATTGGAGAAGTAATATCTAACTTTGATTTGGTCCTTGACATCTAATGAGAATGACTGCAGCTCAACTGAGAGATGATCCAATCTTCATTTGGCTACAAGCACAGATGTAAGAGAAATAAATCTAATTTAAGGATTAGGGTTAAGCTTATGGCTATGGTCTGTCCACTTTAATAGCCACAAACCATCCAATAGTCTTTAATCCGAAGTCTTAGTTTAGAACAAGAAGTATCATTGCAAATGCTGCGAGAGATTAGGTTACCAACACTAATTCTCACAGGATTAATGAATCAAGGGAAATTGCATGAAAAACAGTAAATCTAAAGGAGTCTAATGCAATAAGGAGATCAGAGGGAACCCTTAACATGAGTCCAATTGAGAATATACGGTTTACAACAACCTTTTCAAATCCACCATTACAATTACAGAGCACAGCTTAAACAGCTCTCAGATTTGTAGTCTTGAATACAACTCTCTTTTGAATTACAGAAATATCTCACAACTCTCAATTGCGAGTAAAAGTGAAGCTATTACAGGGATTTCAGACAAACTATCTAGTTTGGAAATGGGGGAATAGGAATCAAACTCAAAATCTGGATGCACCAATTGGGCAAATGGTTCATCTATTTATAGTTTTCCCCAAGTCCAGCTCAGATGTGTATCAACCAATCAGAGGTGCTCAGATCTGTATTGACCAATGGTGGTCGAACACGAGGATCCAGATCTGTTTTGGCCAATCAGAATTCCTCGATCTGGTTCAGCCAATTAGGTGAAAAAGGCATCAATTCTGTTATGCATTTTGAAAATCTGTTAGAGTTTCTAGAAGTTCCCGCCAAGTTATTTCATCTCTGGGTGCTCACGTGGGGTGGAATATGCCTTCGCTTTATGCTTAGAATCCTCTGGAATGTCCCTAGGTTTTAAATGCAAAAGATGAATTGGTGCCCTTGCAAAAGCTGAGAACCTCGAGAATACCTTTTCGCAAAGTTTAGGGGGCTTTTCGCAAGGTGTTGTAACTCCTGAAGCTCTTTTTGCAAGGTTCTGGTTCCGTTCGAATTGAGTTTTCTTCTTTTCGAAAAGGTAAATCATCTCTTTGAAGAGTTCAGATGCTCTTCGAAAGCTAAGCCTGAAGTTTTTGTTCTTTTCGCAGAGTTTCAGGTTCTTTGCGAACAGTTCAGATTCTTTGTGAAAAGTACTCTGTAGTGCATTTTTCTGTTCGAATTGCTCCATACTTCTTTTCTGGGTTGAGACCACGTCTTTGCCTCTTCAATTCGGACCTTTCAACAGCTAGTGAGGTTGTTTCTTCTTCTTCTTCCTTTGGATTGACATGGAATGTCATCTTTTTGGCACTTTTGAGCTACTTTCAAGGTTAAGCCTGCCTTTATTGTTAGCTGTAAAACAAACACTTAAAACACTTATTTAGTTCTCTCAAGGGTCTATCAAGGCCCAGATTAAGGGGTGAAAATTGGTATTTTCCAGTTCTCAACACACCCCCAAACCTAAGCTTTGCTAGTCCCTGAGCAAAGACAAAATTAAAAAATAGAATGAAAAGCCATTTTTGTAGGGAGCACAGTTGCATTTAGCATATGCAACAAGCCTTTTAAACCCCTAGGTGATCCCTAGTGGAGGAGTGAAGCCTCTTGAGGGTTTTCAGTGAAGGTACCCACAAACTACTCCAATAAATCAGTTAAGATCAATGCAGTTCTGTTAAAGCAAACTTTCATCCAATCAGATTATTCACACCTGCATCAGTCAGGTTGTAAGAAGATTTTCAAGAAAACATCAGTTCAAAACTAAAATTCTGTTGTAATTCCTGTACCATTCACTCAGTTGGTGTCAAAAAGTTTTTACAAGAAAAATTAATGAAAAGCTTGCCTTCTATTTGAGAATTCAGTTTTGATGTTACCCCAAATAATTTGATTTCAAACTCAACTCTTACCAGGGTTTTCACTCACCATGCAAATATGAGGGTTGCACTATTTCACATAGCTCAAGAGCAATTACAGTCCTCAAATAGGATTGTAAGCAGGAGCATAGGCATTGCTTTTCAGTTCTGAATTTACTACTTTTTTCACCATAGATTACACAAATCCTTATCTCCATGTGACAGCTCAATCCATCATTGATCAGTAAGGACTTTAACTTGGGTTGTAATGTGGCTTATGGGTGAAATAAAAGGGGTGGAATGGAGTTCAAAATTGAGAAGTCAGTCAAGGTAAGGAGGTGATAGCCACACCTTCTTCAATTCAGCACAATTTCATCTTCTTCTTTGAATTTTCAGAGCCAAAGTGGCCATCTTTTTTTTCTCTTTCTTTTTCAAACTTCCAATGAAATGACTTCTCCCAATTTTCTTAAATCAACATTGACTGGAATGCCCTATTTCTTCTGCTGATACATCGTTGCCTTCAATTATTTTTCTTTTTCTTTTACCAAACTATTACCCAACTCACCTTTCTTCAGCTTTCTTTCCTTTACCTTCTGAATTCTCAGAGTGAGGGTTAGGCTAAATGAGGTTGATAAGGTTTCAAAGAAATCTTTGATTTATAAAGCTCAAATGGTGTGTATCAAGGGCAATTTTTAAAAGGTGGGGCTTTTTGAAGTTCAAACAGTCCAAAAGAAGGCCCTACATCATGTCTTTAATATCATGATTGCTGTCAAACAATTTCAACTTGGATATATGTAACTTCTAGTGATAACAAGGTGTTTAAACAAATTCCTAGAGCGTAAAAATTGCCAATTCATACCTCCAAAGAATATGTTTCCGGTCCAAATCTCACTGGGTGTGGTTTTCTATCAAATTCCTTAGGTATATCATCACTGTTTTCTCTCTTTTTAGGTTTACTGAAACATCAATTTTCTTTTGGAAATTTTCTGACATTCATTTTATGAAAGTATTAGAATTGCAGTAGAAATTAATTTTAAAAAGTTCTAACTTCCTCATTTTTCAAAACAACAGGTGTGAAAATACTTCATTTTCAAAAGTTCTACTAATCATAAGCTACACCAAGCATTAACTTACTTATTTTATTGGCATACCTGCGATACCCCCAAACCGAAGGGGAGCAGGGTCCGCACTGGTCCAAAGCAAAGAAAAGACGCAATCAAGAAAAAAATATAATGACAAAAAGAAAGAACAGAAATGCATAGTAATTTCACAGAAAAACCAGAATTTTATATTACAAACTCATAACACAGATAAGTACAATGTGATCTAATAACTGGGGTCAAAATCTGTATCATAAGTTGGTTCAATTGGCTCAGAATCGAGTCACCGCTGTAATCCGAATCAGTATTGGAGTCTGAACTTGATTGAGCCTTCTCCTGGATTGTGTTTTGCAGCTCAGTGTATTCCTCTGATTTTATCTTTTTGGTGAGGCCAATGTACTTGCCAAGTCTAGTGGTCTTCAGTTTTTCTTGGTCAAGCTGTGATTGTAACATGGTCACCTTGTGCTGCTCGCTCCTAACCATCTGAAAGGTTTGACCCAGCAAGTCCTTCATTTTCTCTCTCAAATTTCATAAATAACTCTAACTTTCGAATCTGGTTTTCATAAGGGGTTCGAATGTAGGCTTGTAAATCAGCTAACACTTTTAGAACATCTCTGCAGATATAAGGATTTTCTTCCATGGGTCTTCTGAGGGAGGCAAATCGGGGAAGGGGAATGGAATGGTAGGGGACCAAAGGTGTCCCAAATTGTGGGAGGGGAGAAGTGTGGAAGGAGGGCTGCAGGTCGGTCTGAGTGGGCTTGCTCAAAGTGGGGAGTGGTGAAGGGATGCCACCGAGGAGGACTTGAGTTCAGTTTGGGTTGCATGGGCAGTAGTGGTGGGGGTGGGCAGATCAACCAATACTACCTCTGGTTCTGTTTGGGTAGCATGGGAATCAACAGTAGGAAAAGGGGTAATGGTGGTTGTGTGTGATGTGGAGGCTAAGGTTTGGAGTAGGTCATTGGTCACAGACTGGTTTTCAGTGTTGATTTGGAGTTGGGCTTGGATGGATTGGAGGTAGGCAAGTATTTGGGTAATAGAGGCAGGTGGGGGAGAGGTGGGCATAGCAGGGATTAGTACAACCGGAGTGGAGGGTGGGGGTGCAATGGCTGTAAAGGGAGAGGTAGGTAAGTGAGTGAAATGATGAGGGTCAGGTATAGGGATAGGTTCAAGCCCCATGGTTTCAAAAATAGATCCCATTAAGGAAGAATAAGCCTCGGTAGTGAAAGGCCTGTGGTCGTGTAAGGGATACTTGTGTGTAATGAATGAGCAGGTGAATTTGAGGGCTTTGGAGTGAGGAGTATGGGAGATGGGCAAAGGTCTGCAGCTAAAACATGGTCATTGGTGGGGGAGATTGGTGGGGTGAGTATGGTTGGAGTGGTTGGTGTAGAGGGGGAATCTATAATTGGAATAATGGAGGGTATGGGGGAAGGGACAGCTGGGATAGGTGAAGTGGCAGGGGCTGGAATAAGGGAGGAGGGTGAAAGGCCAACTTCCCCAAAAATTGGTGCAGCTGAAGAGCTGGTCACCATGGGAAGGAAAGTTTCTTCAACAATGGATGCAGCTAAAGAGCTGGTCACCACAGGGTCTGGCAGAGCTGCTTCGAGAAGTGGTGCATCTAACGAGCTGGTCACCACAGGTTCTGCCAAAACTGGTTCTAAGGGAACTGCAGGGGCAGGTTCAGGTGCAGGTTCATTACCTGCTGCAGGAGCAAGTGCAGGTTCATCTTCTTCTCTTATTCGTCTCAACATGGCTTGGCTTGTAGTCCAAGCCTTTTTCCCAAAATTGTGAGGAGCACTGACTTCAAATGGCTCCTGATTATCAATGTCAAACTTGGCTCTGAGGAGGGCTGTGATCAATCTACCAAATGGGAGGCCAGCTAATTTCTGCTCCTTTTTTAACTTGGCACTAATATCAGCCATGGCTTCAAAAATTAACATAAGGGCATTGAAAAACTGCCCCTTAGAAAAGTGAAAAAGTGCCTCTAGAATTGGTGTTCTCCTCTCTTGGCTGTGCCCGATAACATAAAAACTTTCCCTCAAAATGGAGTCCATCAATAGAAATTGGGGGGCTAGGTCTCTCCTCATGATGGACTGTCCAGTGCCCACAATTCCTTGGGTCAAATGTGTAGCCATTTCTCTAAAGGAGGCTATTTCTGGAGCAGCCAATGGCCCAGCAGGATCAAATTGGAAGGGTATCCCCAAAGCATTCCCTATGTCTTCAAATGTGACCGTAAGATCGCAATCATCAATAAAGATAACCAGGGTAGGGACATCAGCATCACTTTCAGTGACCTTGATTAGGTTTTGGTACCATAACTTCACCATTCGTGGGTAAATTTTCTCTGGCAAAGGGGTAAAGATATTGCTTAGTGCGGCATCCCTTATATATCTTAAAGATAACAGGCACTCCGGTTTGTTGACGAAAAAAGTTTCGTCCACAATCAGCTCAGGAATTAACTTCTGAGCTTCAATGAATGGATTTGGCAGTACCAAATGTATAGGCAGAGGAGGAAGCTCAGGCTCAGGACTAGCAGGAGCAGAGATGGGTTCCTCATGTCTCACTTTCTTCCCTTTCTCCACCCTATCCGCTTTATCCATAGATAGTTTTCTTTTGGCTGAAGTTTTGGCTTTTCCCTTTGGGGTAGGTTTGCTAACTTTCTTAGCAGAGGATTTTGGGAACATGGCAGCCAATGATTTCTCTGCTTTTCCCATTCGAAATTTATGTATGAAAATGCCCACAACAGATGCTGATACAAATTGAAAATTTTCAAATGATAAACAAAGAGAATGTGCAGAGAAATACCGAGATCTAAGGTTTTTAATTTAACGAGTTGTTTGCTTGCAGAAATCCCCCAGACTAGAAGCTAAAATCCTTCTCTGAAAATTCAAATGATCGAACAAAGGTGACGAAAAATGTAGCAAGCTTCTCAAATTTCGCAAGGAAAGAACGAAATAAGGTTTTCGTAGAACAGGTCGCTCTTCAGAAAGCTTTCGAATATGAAACCCCTACTTCGAAAGGGTTTAAATATACTCAGAGTTAATTTCGCAAAGTTCTTTATAAGTTTTTGAAAAGTTCCAAAATAGACCTTTTTACAACTGCGAATGGCATCAGTACCATTCGAAAAGTTAATCGCTTCAGAAACATCTTTTCGAAAAGAACAAGCTTCAGGACGAACTATTTGAAAAGCAAATCCTTGCTTTCGAGCAGTTCGTTACCAATCCAGAGTCTATGCGAAAAGTAAATTGAACTTTGCGAAAAGAGAATTATTGCTTTGCGAATTATCTTGGAGCATATTTAAACCATGCGAAAAGAGACAATTCAAGAATAAAAATAGAAACAAAGAAACTAAGCAAAAACTATGAAATAAAAACATAATGTACTATCTACCATCAGATTTTTGGAGGTTTGTGATGACAGATGGGCAGCACAGGCTCCTGGGTATTTTCAATGCATGGTTTGAGCCTCTGACCATTTACTTTCAGGATTCTTCCATTACTTGGATCAAGGATGTCAACAAGGGGTGTCGAATAATGACAGTGTATGGCCCTTCCCATCTGGATCTCAGCTTTCCTGGGAAAAATTTGAGTTTTGAGTTAAATAACCATACCTTAGAGCCAGCTGTGAACTCTTTTCTCAATAAATTTTTATCATGGAAAGTTTTGACTTTCTCTTTGTACAATCTTGAATTTGTGTATGCATCCATTCTCAGCTCCTCCAACTCAGCAAGTTGCAGTTTCCTGCCATTACCAGCAATAGTTAGATCCATGTTCAATGTTTTAATGGCCCAAAAATCTTTATATTCTAACTCTACTGGTAAATGGCATGCTTTGCCATAGACCAACCTGAATGGGGACATACCAATTGGAGTTTTATAGGCTGTCCTGTATGCCCATAATGCATCATTCAGCTTAAAGGACCAATCCTTTCTGTCCTTCTTCACAGTCTTTTCCAAAATATGTTTGATTTCTCTATTGGAAATCTCCACTTGTCCACTGGTTTGTGGATGATATGGAGTGGCTACTCTATGAGTCACAGAGTATTTTTTCAATAAAGTTTCAAAATGTTTATTACAAAAATGGCTTCCCCCATCACCTATAATGGCTCTGGGAAAACCAAACCTGGAAAAAATGTGATCCTTAAGAAATTTAAGAACCACTTTGTGATCATTTGTTTTAGTGGCTGTGGCTTCAATCCATTTGGATACATAATCCACAGCTACTAAAATGAAATTATTCCCATTGGAAGGAGGAAAAGGACCCATGAAGTCTATCCCCCAAACATCAAACAACTCAACTACCAAAATAGGCTGTAAAGGCATTGAGTTTCTCTTGGAAATGCTGCCCAATTTTTGACAGTTTTGGCAAGACTTACAATTCTACAGAGCATCTTTGAAAAGTGTAGGCCAATAAAATCCACACTGCAAAACCTTTGCAGCAGTTTTGTTTCCACTAAAATGACCTCAACAAGCCTGTTCATGACACATAGAAAGTATTCTATGAAATTCTTGGTCAGGGACACATTTTCTTATTATTTGGTCTGCACAACTCTTGAACAGATGCGGATCTTCCTAGATGAAATGTTTAACCTTTGCGAAGAAAAGATCTTTATCTATTTTATTCCAATGTTGAGGAATTCTTCCAGTAGCCAAAAAGTTGACTATGTTTGCAAACCAAGGAGTGTGTATACTAATGGCAAAAAGTTGCTCATCAGGGAAAGATTCATTGATAGGCAGCCTATCAATATCAGCAGTTAAAATTCTAGATAGGTGATCAACCACCACATTCTCCACCCCCTTTTTATCTTTGATCTGTAAATCAAATTCCTGTAATAGGGGAATCCATCTGATTAATCTTGGTTTGGTGTCCTTTTTAGACAAAAGGTATTTCAAAGCAGAGTGGTCAGTGAACACCACTATTTGTGAACCCAAGACATATGACCTGAATTTTTCTAAAGCAAAAACAATTGCCAGCAGCTCCTTCTCAGTTGTTGTGTAATTGAGCTATGCATCAATCATTGATCTACTGGCATAAGCTATGACATGAGGACTTTTCTTTTCTCTGTCCAAGGACAGCTCCCAAAGCATAATCTGATGCATCACACATCAGTTCAAAAGGTAATGAATAATCTGGAGACTGCAATATTGGAGCTGAAATCAAACAGTTTTTTAGGAATTTAAAAGCCTTCATGCATTCATTATTGAAAACAAAAGGGACATCTTGACACAGCAAATGACAAAGAGGTTTGGTTATTTTACTGAAGTCCTTGATGAACCTTCTGTAAAATCCAGCATGTCCCAGAAAACTTCTGATTTGCTTAACAGTTTTGGGAGGTGGTAAATGTGCAATTAGATCAATTTTTACTCTGTCCACCTCAATGCCCTTGTGAGAAACAACATGGCCAAGGACAATGCCTTGGGTGACCATGAAATGGCTCTTTTCCCAGCTCAGAACTAGATTGATTTTTTCACATCTCTGTAATACCAATTTGAGATGATGTAAATACTGGGAAAAGCTGTCTCCATAGATTGAAAAATCATCCATAAAAATCTCCATAAATTGGTCAATCATATCTGAAAAAATGGAATACATGCATCTTTGAAAGGTAGCAGGAGCATTACAAAAACCAAAAGGCATTCTCCTATAGGCAAAAGTGCCAAAAGGGCAAGTGAATGTGGTCTTTTCCTGATCTTGTGGCTACACAGGAATCTGGTTGTACCCAGAGTAACCATCAAGAAAACAGTAATAAGCTTTTCCTGCTAGCTTATCTAAAATCTGATCAATGAATGGGAGGGGGAAATGGTCTTTTCTGGTCATTGCATTTAATTTTCTGTAATCAATACAAACCCTCCATCCAGTTGTTTGTCTAGTTGACGTAAGCTCACCAGAATCTGAGGTTACAACAGTGATCCCAGATTTCTTAGGTACCACCTGTGTAGGTGCCACCCAAGCTGAATCTGAAATGGGGTAAATGACCCCTGCATCCAACAACTTAACAACCTCTTTCATGACCACTTCTTGCATGTGACGGTTCAGCCTCCTTTGCATTTCCCTAGAAGGCTTTGCATTTTATTCCAAATGGATTTTGTGCATGCAAACAGCTGGACTGATTCCTCCCAAATCAGCAATAGTCCATGCAATTGCCCTTCTATGTTCTTTCTAAACAACCAACAGCTCTTCCTCTTGCTCCTTTGTGAGGGAGGAAGAAATAATTGCAGGCAATGATTTATGATTTCCTAAAAACACATATTTCAAATTTTCTGGCAGCTGTTTTTGTTCTAAATCAGGTGGGATGAGAAAAGAAGGTAACAAAGGTACCTTAGCTGTTTGTGGAAGGGGAAGAGTAGCAGGTTTCCAACAAGAGAAACTTGCTGATTGATTATGCGTTTCTTGCACAACATTTATTTCCTCAAAACTTGAGATACAAACTATTTTTTCTTCAGAATTTCCCCAAGCATCTTTAACATCTGTGGTGAAATCTTCACAGTGCAGAAACTGATGTAAAGTCCCTACGACAAGTTCATCCAATAGATCAACATGAAAACATTCTTCGTGAATTGAATTGAGGTGTGTGCATTATAAATATTTAATTTTACCTTCATGTTTCCAAAAGAGACTTCCATAATACCGGACTGCATTGGATGCAAGCATTTCTTTAGCCAGAATGGTCTTCCCAAATAATGAGGATGGAAGTTTTGCTTTTGGTTGGTTCCATGTCCAAAACTAGAAAATCAGGGATAGAAAAATTTATCTACTCTTACCAATACATCTTCAATCATTAATGGCTTCCTTTCGGATCATGCGCTGGTTGTAACACCACATGAGTGGGTTTTAATTCTCCCAAACCTAGTTTCTCATATACAGAGTATGGAAGTAGGTTGACACTAGCACCCAGATCTAATAAAGCCTTTTCAATGGTATGTTTCCCAATAATGCAAGGGATTGTGGGGATTCCAGGATCTTGAAGTTTAGGAGGTGTGACAATGGATAACACCTGATTAATTCTTTCCACAGCAAAGACCTTCTTGGACAACTGTATCCTAGACTGTCTTTTGTGAGTGCAAACATCTTTCAAAAATTTTGCATATGCTGGAATTTGTTTAATTGCCTCAAGCAATGGTAGATTTATCTTGACTTGCTTAAAAGTCTCCATCATTTCATCTATTTTTGTGTTCCCTTTATCAAAAGGGGATACGGATTTCATTGCATGTCGAAATGGTAAATGAGGAACTAGTCCTTCATCTACAGATTTGGAAGCATTTTCAGAAACTTTTTGGATTTTTTGTTTTTCATTTTTTTGATTTTTCTGAGGTCCATCAGCACACCCACTGCTATCACTATGTTGCTCTTGCTGCATATCTTTATCATTTTCCTCATTTTTTTCTTCTTCAGTACCTACTTTGTTATTTATGATTCTTCCACTTCTCAAAGTGGTAACAGTTTTTACTTCTTCATGTGAATTAGAAGCTTCTCCAACCATGAACTGTCCTTTGGGATTGTTCAAAGGTTGGCTGGGTAACTTTCCTTCCTCTCTTTTTGCCAAAGTATTTGAAAGTCATCCCAATGTTTCTTCAATCTTCTTTATGCTCGTCAGAAAATTCACGATTGAGTTAAAGATCCTAAATTCTGGAGTGAATTTAGGACTTGATCTTCAAAAGAAGGGGACCTGGAAGGGTTTTGAACTGGGGCAGATTGTTGCACAGGTTGTTGTGGAATGGGATGCTGAAAACTTGGGTTGGCATAAAATTCGATAAAGGCCATGCGATTTGAAAGGCATTTGGTTCTTTGGTTGTTGCTGCTGTTGAGATTGATAATTCCCTTGGTTCCACCTCAAATTGGGGTGTCCTCTCCATGGATAATCATTTGATTGCATCTGTCCAAATGATTGAGCAGCATGAGCTTGTTCCACCATTAAATCTGGGAACTGTGGTGCAGCAGGACATTGGTCAATTGAATGAGTAGGGGACTGGCATATCAGACATGCCTCCTCTACTCTTGCAACATTTGGATTTTTAAGTGAGTCCATCAATCTATCAAAGTTTGTGGTTAAATTGTCCATCTTTCTTTCCAACTCATTCACCTCATAAATCTTCCCCTTTGGTGGGTTGCTGATTGTTCAACCTAGCAGGATTTTCAATATCTCTTGACAGAGATTTCTGTTGAGTTGAGTTTTCACCAATTACTTCAAACAAGTCCCAAACCTCCTCAACTTTTTTTTGCAAGTAAGTGCCTCCACAGTAGGCATCCACCATATTTTTGCCTTTTTGATTAATTTCTTTGATAGAAGCTTTGAACCAGCTGCCATCTGGGAATTTGATGATGAGGACATTGCCTTAAAAGTTCCTTAAATCATTCCCATGCTTCATGGAAAGTTTCAGTTGAGTTTTGTGAGAAGGAAATGATACTTTGTCTCAATTGACTTGTTTTAGACATTGGGAAATATTTGGCTAAAAATTGACACTGCAAATCATTCCAAGATGTGATACTATTTGGTGCTAACATAGATAACCATGCTCTAGCTTTATCCTTTAATGAAAAAGGAAAGAGCCTAAGATTGGTTTGCCGGACCAAGAATGTGGTGCAAAGAGACAAGAATTCATCCACATGTTTGTATGGATCTTCCTTACTCAACCCATGGAAGGAAGGAAGCATTTGGATAGTTGATGATTTGATCTCATAATTTCCTTCAACAGTAGGAAATTGAATGCAAAAGGGAGAATTATAAGCACCAGGTGCAAAGTAGTCCCTCAAAAGTCAAGGTTCTTCACCCATAGTAGCAGAATTCTGTGTTGTTTATTTGGTTCGTAATAGCCTTTCAACTGCTAAATTCAGTGGGACAATCTCAGGGCTGAGAGTCCTCCTACCAAACATACAACTCAGAACAAAAATCTGATTATTCACAGCAAACCTTCAAAATTTCTTTTTAAGTAGTTTCCCTTCTTCAAAAATTGGACATGAATAACTGCACAGGTATAAACAATAGAATAGTTTAGTAATGATATAAAAAATAAAAGTAAAAACATAGGTCTACCTATTTTAGAACAAATTCCCCGGCAACGGCGCCAAAAACTTGTTGTTGCTTCTTAGTGTGCTTGATTTATGTGTGTTTTAAAAATAGGTTTGCAACTATTAAATTATACTGAATCTAGAATATTAATAAGCATAAAGAAATATCGGCACAGGTAGAAGTGAATTAGCCTGCAAGATCAGGGCCAATTGTAGCAAGTTTTAAATGTAAGTGAGTGAAAGATCGTCCACAGAGAATTTGTCTAAAATGCAAGATAAACCTCCAGATCTGAGCTACCAAATCTGGCCTCTTATCCTATCTAGAAAGCACATAAGATGGGAGGTTGAATTTGTCACATTAACTAAATGATAAAAGTAAAAGTTAAACTAAATGATCCATATCCGAGTTGGGGGAATGTTTGAGGTAAACTCATAAAAATTGGAGAAGTAATATCTAACTTTGATTTGGTCCTTGAAATCTAATGAGAATGACTGCAGCTCAACTGAGAGATGATCCAATCTTCATCTGGCTACAAGCGTAGATGTAAGAAAAATAAATCTAATTTAAGGATTAGGTTTAAGCTTATGGCTATGGTCTGTCCACTTTAATGGCCACAAACCATCCAATAGTCTTTAATCCGAAGCCTTAGTTTAGAACAAGAAGTATCACTACAAATGCCGCGAGAGATTAGGTTACCAACACTAATTCTCACAGGATTAATGAATCAAGGGAAATTGCATGAAAAATAGTAAATCTAAAGGAGTCTAATGCAATAAGGAGATCAGAGGGAACCCTTAACATGAGTCCAATTGAGAATATACGACTTACTGCAACCTTTTCAAATCCACCATTACAATTACAGAGCACAGCTTAAACAGCTATCAGATTTGTAGTCTTGAATACAACTCTCTTTTGAATTACAGAAATATCTCACAGCTCTCAATTGCGAGTAAAAGTGAAGCTATTACAGGGTTTTCAGACAAACTATCTAGTTTGGAAATGGGGGAATAGGAATGAAACTCAAAATCTGGATGCACCAATTGGGCAAATGGTTCGTCTATTTATAGTTTTCCCCAAGTCCAGCTCAGATGTGTATCAACCAATCAGAGGTGCTCAGATCTGTATTGACCAATGGTGGTCGAGCACGAGGATCCAGATCTGTTCTGGCCAATCAGAATTCCTCGATCTGGTTCAGCCAATCAGGTGAAAAAGGCATCAATTCTGTTATGCATTTTGAAAATCTGTTAGAGTTTTTAGAAGTTCCCGCCAAGTTATTTCGTCTCTGGGTGCTCACGTGGGTGGAATATGCCTTCGCTTTATGCTCAAAATCCTCTGGAATGTCCCTAGGTTTTTAAATGCATTGGGACGCGTGAAACAGATTACTGAATTGCCCTTGCAAAAGCTGAGAACCTCTAGAATACCTTTTCGCAAAGTTTAGGGGGCTTTTCGCAAGGTGTTGTAACTCCTGAAGCACTTTTCGCAAGGTTCTGATTCTGTTCGAATTGAGTTTTCTTCTTTTCGAAAAGGTAAATCATCTCTTCGAAGAGTTCAGATGCTCTTCGAAAGCTAAGCCTGGAGTTTTTATTCTTTTCGCAGAGTTTCAGGTTCTTTGCGAACAGTTCAGGTTCTTTGCGAAAAGTACTCTGTAGTGCATTTTTCTGTTCGAATTTCTCCATACTTCTTTTTTGGGTTGAGACCACGCCTTTGCCTCTTCAATTCGGACCTTTCAACAACTACTGAGGTTGTTTCTTCTTCTTCTTCCTTTGGATTGACATGGAATGTCATCTTTTTGGCACTTTTGAGCTACTTTCAAGGTTAAGCTTGCCTTTATTATTAGCTGTAAAATAAACACTTAAAACACTTATTTAGTTCTCTCAAGGGTCTATCAAGGCCCAGATTAAGGGGGGAAAACTGGTATTTTCCAGTTCTCAACACTTCCATGCTCTGATGTTCCAAAAATCATCGACCATGCTTAAAAGGATCGAAAATAGGAAAATAAAACTGCAAAATGCATAAAAGAAACCCTAAAGGATTCAGCAGAGAAGAAGAACACTTATAGAAAATGGAGGGATCCTTGAGAGAAGATAGTAAGAGAGAGAGAGAGATGTGGGAGTTTAGGGCTGAGTGAGAGGAAGCTTTAAGCGTGAAATGGCTCAGCTGCATGGAGTAGGTCAATGCAATGGTAAACGGTAGTGATTACATGACCACCCAGAATAGGCGTCGGGAAATCACCTCTTTTTTGTAGTGAGTAGCATCGCCGACCGCGAGGAGCAACAGCAGTAGTCGGCTGCCTCGCAAAATGGAGAGAGAAAGATGGGTACGTCATGTTGGAGGAGTGATTGGTAGAGAGGGAGAGAGGGAGAGGGAGAGAGAGAGAGAGAGGCTCCGACTCTTATTTAGATGAAGACCTAGAGCTATTATTTCGGTGGGTAGAAGAAGACGAAGGAACTTATCCCGCCTTCATTTAGCAATTAATTTTTTGGGCGCCAAATAATATTTGGTGGCCTAAGGTCATAGGTTCAAACTTGCTTATATGGAAAAATGGGATTTAAGTGGGCCGTTGTATCGCATAAACCTTAGTTTTGGGTCATTGCATTGACTAATTTCTTTACAACGGCCAGAAACCGTAGTTGTTTTTAAGAAACTGGTGTTGTTTATTCCCCACTTTCACGTAGTGAATCTCACCTTTTGTTTTATAGATAAGGTGGTATAGAACTTGGGACCTAAGGATTACAATATTGTCAACCTTTCCAATCCTTCCATTGGGATACAAGCCCAATTCCACCTGAAGCTTGTATGCTAACAAATTCAACAGACCACCCAAATTAATAAAAGTAGAAGGAAATATAAGGAATACATTGTTTCATAAGTAGCAACCTAATTCCTGCCTTCTCTTGAGGCAATCAGGGCAATCACAGAATCCATAGCTCATAGATTAAAATTTCGGGTTCAAGTTATGGAATTAAAGGAGCCTTCTAAAGCATCTCTGTTTTTTGCTATGTTGTGGACGGAAGGGCTAATTCCATAAATAATTACTCCTTCCCAAGCTGCAATTAGCTTCCCCACAATCCCCTACCCAACACAAATAAACAAAAAGGAATTGTCACGCAACACAAATAATGGTTAAGGACTATCACGCAACCCATACTAAAGTCATGTATCTTTTGGTTAGTTGGGTCTGGATGTTTGAAGTCCGGTATGTGATCATTAAATTAAGAGAAATAACATAAATTGTTAATTTGTTCATTAATGTTTTTCATAGTTTTTGGGTGGATCAAGAGCTCTGGCACAAAATTTTCCTTTGCTTTTTTGGAAAACTTCTCTAAATAGGTGATCTTATCAAAATTTTCATCGAATAATCGACCAATTTGGTGATCGCCAAATTTTTCCTACTTTTCTAAATTTTTATGATCGTAGTAGTTACTTTAATTCTTTATATTATTTTTATCATTTTAAATTTGTGATGCATGTGGATTATGTAAATCTAGACCAATCTAACCAATCTAAACCTGCACAACAGTTTGTCTAGGCTGGAGTGTCCCTTGCATTCTAGGATTCACACATGTTTTTAATTGGGTTTCTTTATTGTTTTAATTACACTTAGTTCAGTGTTTCAATCCCTTAGATGATGCTTTTGTTTAAGAATTTATATTTCCTTTTCAATGGACATTGGGTGATGGCCAACCATTAAGACATGGGTGCATCAAAACTAATCACCATAACTATTGTTAGATGGATCATTTTGGAAGACATACTTGGTGAAATTGTTCCCATTATAAAATCATTATTTGTTAGACCTATCCTCATAAAAAGGCCAAGTTTATATTCTGTTGAGTAATATGCCAACAAACCAGTGGGAAATCCAACAATGTAGTGTCATCCAACATGGAGGGGTACAAAAGAGAATTTCTAAGGGAGTGGACTTTTTTTTAGGATCTTCAGGCTTTGCCTAGATCTGAGGGTCATGCTTCTATTCCAATCAAGATTAAGAAAAAACTACTGAAAAGAAAGGATGATCGTAATTGATCCCAAATAAAGGCATGAATCCCATAATGAAATACCAAATCAATCAGTAGCAATCATCCAATACGTATATATCACAACAAACAATCCTCCATGTACTTTTTGCACAAAAATAGAGAGCAAACCATATAAAATAGAGGAAAAATTGGGAAAATACCTCAAAATACAGTAGTCTAACAAACAATATATATCCCAATCGGATTTAGCAGGCTTCGAAGATGGAGGAGCTGCTTAAGAAAAAATAAAATAATCCTTCAGAAAAAATAAAAGAAAATATAAACCCTAATTCTGAAATTTCAAAAAATATTTTAGATGATAAAAAACCATATAGATTTAAGAAAAAATATTTCTAATTAGGGTATACCAAAGTAAAATGATTTGGGTATAATCCTTCTTAATCATTTAGAAAAAAAAAAAAAAAAAAAACCCCTACCTGATCGTTTCTTCAATGTTGCTTTGGCGAGCTTTAATCGTTGGGCCTCAAAGAGACTTATGCATTTCTCAATAATAAATCGTAGGTAAATTTCATCTTTAATGGGCTTAAAGCTTTGACATAAGGAGACGACGAGGATTGAATCAAATCAAGCTTCGGCTTATGGAGGTGAGGAGGATCGCATTGAATCAAGCTTCAGGTTATGGAGATGAGGAGGATCGAATCGAATCAAGCTTCGGCGATGAGGAGGATCGCATCGAATGAAGAGGATTAGGAAGGACTAAGAAGAGAAATGGGTAGTTGGACAGACGTTCCCGCGCTCAATTTCATTTATAAAGGTATTTGCGCTCCCAATTTATTTTACAACTTAAAGGATCGAGGTTCGAATCGCCTTAGCTATAAAAAATTGGGCCGTTGCATTTCAGAAATAGACCCCCAATTTTCTTTATATCTTGAGGTCACAGGTTCGAATAGGCTTAATTATACAATATTAGGCCGCTGCATTTTAGAAACTATGAATGTGGGTAGTTGTATCAGTCGATTTGCCCACAATGGCCGGAGACTATGGTTTTCTTTAGGCAAGTAGTGTTGCTTATTCTTTATTTTCACGTAGTGCGTAACGGCACAAATGGGAGGATAGAGGAAGAACTGAGAAGGTTGAGGAATAGAGGGGCCAGCGAGAGCTCTCGGGCCCTTATTGCACCGTTGTGGAGCCTTGCGTTGGGAGCTTTTAAAGAGTTGTATGGTGAGAAATGAGGTTCTAACTCCTAGGGCTTGATAGCTAAGAGGTAGAGAGTGAAGGCTAGGGGGTAGCACACACCTAACCTAGAGCTTTTGGATGAAAGGCTAAGGTTTTAAGATTTTGGAATTTGTATGAGAATGGTGCACTAGAGGTGAGAGAGAAGGGATTCCTTAATCTCTTAATTTGTAAATTTTTTCAAGCTTTTGTAAAGGGAGGGGTGCCTCTCTATTTATAGGAAAAAGAGAGGTTAGGAGGGTGTTTAGGGGCTAACTTGGATTAGCAATTAGATAATCTAGCCATCTCAGGTTTCCTAGGCTTTTTAGAGCATTGAAAAGTGTGAGAAGATGCTCCAATGGTGGATGATAGGGTGGGGCTTTAAACCACTTAAGGGGTTGCACATAGATAGTAAATGGGTGTAACAGAACTAGCAAAACACACCCCAAAGGTCAAGATGGTCAACAAGTCTGACCCCAATCTCAAATTTTGAGGCAAAAACCCACAGGTATTGTTCATAAGCCTAGCATAACTATTAGTTGTGCCAAGCATATATACAGTAAAACAGTGTTGTGCAGTGGATTTGGGAAGTTGACTGCCCGTGGGGGGACCCAGTCATATGTGACTCAACTATTAGTTGCGTCAAATCCTAAAGGGAGACTTCGCATAATTATAATTCTACCCCTATGCTTCGGAATGCGATATCTTCTTGCACACAGCTCTGATTGGGGTGATTCTTGGCTTGTTAAAATACTGAGACTTCTACTTTTTAATGGCAGATGATTCGATCATAGTAGAAGGTCACAGCTAGTCTCAGTGCACCACTCTTCATCCATTGCTCAAGAATTCTAGGTTTAGGTTCGAAATGGTTTCTAAGGGTCGGGATGGGTTTCTAAGGGTTCAAAAAGGTTCCTAAGAGATCTAGGGTGATTCCTAAGGGTTTGGAATGACTCATAAGGTTTTAGAAATGTTACTAAGGGCTCCATACATGCCATCAAAAGCTCGGAGATGCACCTCTCTCGAAATGTGTCTTGATCGGGCCTTGGGCCAAATTTGGGTGTCTACATATTAATTTTGTTATTATTATTGTTATTATTATTTTTATTTTTTTTGGGTCGCACGGTGGGACTAAGGAAAATATTTTATTATTGTTTCTATATTTTTAGTTCCACAGTGGGACATTGGGGGAGAAAACAAGAAATTAAAAAGATGTCCCAGTCTCAAATGTTGGTCTCGTGGCCAGATTATCGTTGCCAAGGTGTTAGTTCTTAAAAAAAATGCCCCAGTGTCCACTGATGGTGGGACTTTTCTCTGCCTCACAGATATCTTGGAGGGTGCTTGTAATGATCCCAAGTTGAGAAATAGTTCATTTATTTCGGCCACATGTCGGGCTTGATTTTGTAAGCACTTAGCGATCATCATGTATCATAGCTTCTAACAAGAATGGGTGAATGGTAGATAATGAGTGATTACATCATTTGTCATTTGAAAGTTTTTGGTTTTTTTCCGAAGGAGATTTTGAAAGTCATTTGACTCATTATGCGAAAAGAAAAATTAAGGGTGAAGAGGAGGAAAGGTTTATTTATCTGGGGGTAGTTTCTTATTCAACAATTTTCTGAAATAGTAGTCAACTACTTGCTTCTAGGATGGATAATGTGGTGCTACAATTAAGCACTCCGTCATGATCCAACACCATCAAATCATCAAATTCTATGGTTAGCAAGAGTTTTGTCCTCCTCCTGCCAGCGTATGACAACATCTAGAAGTGTGAAGATGTCAGGGATGCCCTGACAATTTGCTTATGCTTTCCTAATAAAAATACTATGAATGCCCTGTCAATTTACTTATACTTCCCTAGGCTCATTGCCTTGTTCATTCATTGCATGCTCTCGCTCGTTTGCGCTTCTTTTCGCGCTTCTTTTTTTTGTCTCTTTTTTGAAGCATGTATGCATATTTTTTGAAACTATTTACTAACGTAAGAATTATGAGATTTGATGGAACCATACATTTTCATTTTTTATGCTCTAACCTCGACTCTAATGGCTAGAAGGGTGAATGAGAATCCAGAGTTTTCTATATTTCAAAAAGGAGTTTTATGATCCACTAGTCCTTTCGATCAACTTGCCCGAATTGGAAGGTGGTTTATGAGTCAAATGATCCCTAAAATATTTTTCGAAAATAATGACCTATGACTGGCCAATGCCTTGCGATGACTACAACGATGATAAATAAAAGTGTGTCTGTTTAGGCCATGAGGCATGATGATCATGGAGTTATGGATAGCATTCCAAGGGCTAGGAAGTCCTTTAGCTAATTGTTGTTTCCTGGGCATGCTGCTGAAATAATGTAAGTACTTCACGTGGGTTTTGATTTCATCTAGACGAGGTTGTTGTGTAGGCATTATTTAATAGCATTAGTTACCACCGCTTCGAGTTCTTGGTCAAGTATAAGTTTGAAGAGTTTGGGCATAAAATGTGAGTCAGCGATATTGTTGGATAAAAATATATTTTTTTTTGGTTTCAAGTATGTATTTATATATATATTTTTTGGTTTTTTGTTTTATGTTATTATATATATATATATATATATATATTACTATGATACAACATCAGTTCTTTCAAGAAGAGGCTGATTCAAAATATCCAACTAGTGCGACATATTGAACGGCCGGAGTGACCGTCCATCTGTGGTTTGTCAGTTTCTCGCTGGTCCTTAATCACCCTCGATCTGATTGATCTGGGATGAGAGAGAAATTATGTTTACGTTTGTGATTTGGATGGAGTAAGATTTATCAAATAATGTGTGATGTCATTTGATTTCTTCTTTTAATAAATCATTTATCATTGGAGCCTCCTTGTCAGGAGGGACCATTTTTACTCTTTCAATGGAGTGGGGCATGTTGTAAAGTTAGGGCATGAGACAAGGTCCTTTCCATGAAATTTTGTGTGTTGTTATTTTTGGTTTTAAGTGGAGATTATTTGAGAATATTTTTGAGTTATGTTGTTTTGATTTGATGAAAGGAGTCAGTTGAAGGGGAGTGTAATGTTGATTTCGTAAAGAGAGTGACAAGGTGAGACAAAGGCTGAACAAAAGGAAAAGATAAGGACGTGTGGACCATGGTGGACCCTTCCTTGTCGTGTAGATGTTTAGTTTTGTTTGATTCTGCTTGTTTTGTTTGATATGTCCTTTCCGCCTATTGGGAGGTTGTTTTAAGGTTTTGTTTGTAATTTTTTGAGGTGGTTTAGTTTTAGAAGTTTGATGTGGTAGTATTGTTGTCGGTTGAGAGTCTGTAAGGATGTTGTTGTAAGATCTATGATAATTTGTATTCGGGGATCAGAAGCAGTCTTAGTTATGACGTCAATTTTATGTTGTCGTGAGGTTTGAGGATTTGGTGATATATGACATGGACGTTGATCATGGTCGTAAGATTGAAGTTTGGTTTGATTTCGAGAGTGACATTGATGATAGATTCAGGGATTTGTTTGTCGTCGGATTTAGTGATTGGTTTAGTTGAGTGTTATAGATTCAACGGTGGGGTTCAGGTTTGCCAATAGGTTCAAGTTTGATGACGGGTTCAGGTTCGATGATAGCTTTAAATTTGGTGGTAGGCTCAGGTTTAATGATAGGTTTAGGCTTGGTGACAAGTTTTGTAATGACCCCAACCTTCATGGGTGTCGAATCAGTGACCCTTGAAGAGAAGGTGACTACTTAGTGTGGACTTATCAAGTGCCCGTACCTCATACTGTAAGGCACATAAATTTTTGAGGACAAAAATTCTTTTAAGGTGGGAAGAATGTAACATCTCGAAAAAAATCCGAACCCAAACGCGCCCCATTTCGTGTAAGTGCTTGACATGACGTGCAATCTCTTCTTGAAATTTTAAATCATTAGATAATAAGAATGAAATTTCATTTGAATAATGATGTAAGATCAAATGGTTCTGGCATTTGGAGAAGAGCCGTGCACCGACTCACGGCGTGTGGGCATAACACAAAAGCAACCCTCATATGTTAAAGTGGATAAGACCACTTGACTTGAAATAAAATATCTTTGATATTTTGTTTACTTTGCAAGAGAAGAGTAGTGAGAGAGAGAAAGAGTGGGGGCTTGAGAGAAGAAAAGCTCCGCCAACTCGTGCCTCCGAGTGGGGGCTTGAAAGTGAGGGTTCTGTCTTCTCTAAAACCCTCTTTTTCTTCATTTTGAAACCCCCACACATATGAGATCTTTAGATCTCCTTCGCACTTGAATCCATGGTCATCGTGTGTGTTTAGAAGGTGGGATCTTCAAATACATATCCATTAACAATAGAAAAAAGGTGGGTTCTAAGCCCTTTGACATGTACGACACGAGCACCATTATCTCCATCGATCATCGCTCATCATACATGATTCTTGCGCGAACGTGAAGGTAGGATCATATAAATTTATTGTAGTTTAAATGATAGTTTATGTGTCTTGAAATTCATGTATTTAATGTAGGTTTAAAAAGTGGAAAAAGGGAAAGAGAAAGAAAATAAGAATTTGGGAAGATTTACTGAAATATCAAAAGTCGCCCACGCGACTTTAGATCTCACACACGTGACATAAGGTTGATCTCATGAGATAGACTTTAGAATAGGTGTAGAATCAAGTGTGAGCAGTCGCTCTCGCGACTGAGAGGTTGCCAGGAGGATTCGCTCATGCGACCTTGGAACTCGTGCGCGCGACTATCTCATGCTACTTTGACAAGAATTAAAGGAGCACAGTCGCCCATGTGAATTCGCGTGACTGGGGTGCGCTATTGGAACTCGCTCGCGCGACTTTGGATCTCACGCACGCGACTGAGCAAGTTTGGCTTATTTCAAATTTTCTTTAGAAAATCCTTCCAAACTTCGGTATTTTGTGGTTTCTTGGTTATTGACAAATGGTCTTTGAATGTCACAGGAGCTAGATTGAGGATCGGGATCATCCATCAGGATTTTTGAATTTTTTCTGCGTGTTTTGCGTGAATTGTGAATGAGGTAGGGGAAACTCAATACCTATTTGCATTTTTGACTTTGACTTATAGATGTCATGATATGATTAATGAAATGTGATGAGTTTGACTGTCATTGAATTAGTAATGGAACTATTTGAAAAAGGAAATCTTTGAATCTTTGAGATGTAATTGAAGTTTTTGAAATTATTAGTTGCATTTGAATTTTTGAATATGGAATATGGAAATTTGAGTTTAGAATAAGATGGATTTATCTTGGAATTATTAGTTTGAGCATGAAATCTGAACTTTGTGTACAAAAGTAAATATGAAATGTGAAAATGGACGATGGATATGAACTGTGGATATGAATATGAATTCAAACTTTGAACAATGATATGAATTCCGAATATGGACTCCGAATATGGGCCATGAATCGAAAGATATGAATATTGAATCTAATAGAATCTGATAGGAACTATGATGAACATTGAATCTAATGTGAATTTAAAATCCTTGAACTTTGATCCTAATACGAATTTTGAACATAAATGTGAACTTTGGATCCATATAAACTGACTGGACACTGACTGCGCAACTACATAAACTGATTGGATTGGTACAACGAGTTATCCGTACACACTGTACACTGCATACTGCATATTGGAGCGGTACGACAGGTTATTCGTACACACTATACACTGGAAACTACATACATTGACTAGACTGGTACGGCGGGTTATCCGTACACACTGCAAATTGCATACTGGACCGGTACGGTGGGTTATCCATACACACTGCATAATGGACCAGTACGACGGGTTATCCGTACACACTGCATACTCTACACACTAACTGGATAAGGACTAGACACTGACTGGGCCACTGCAACTTGAAATTTAGAACACTGTGACTTATGAATTGGAAATCAAAACACAGTGAGATATGAATTGAAAAGCAACACCGTCAGATGAAAACCTAAACTCTGAATCCTATAAGTCTTTGAATCCGAATAGAAATTCTGAATTTGAATTTGAATGTTAACTTGGGAACTGAGAATGAATCATTGAAAATTGTGTGAAACTCTGATTTATTGATTTTGATTTCGATTAAAGGATATATACAAATTCTATTTTGATAGTAAATTATCTTTTAAAACTTTATCATTAATATCTGCATTGATATGATGAGATGTGAAATTGATATTGATATTTATCTACTGAGCTTAGACTATTAGCTCACCCCGACTATACGTCACAGGTGTAGCTCTTGATCAGGACCCTAGACTAGAATAGAATTTGGAATTTCATACAAGAGAGAGAAACTTGGTATGTTTATAAGGTTATAGGTATAGTGGTAGAATTAGTTTTTGTATATACCTCTTGAGTACCAATGTTTAGACGATGGTTGGCTATCATCGGTGGTTTCTGTTAGTTTATTTCATGGTCTATATAGAAATAGAAAATTTTAGTTCTACCATATGAATCTTTGCTTTGATTTCAGCATGTGGTGTGGATGTACCAAGTATTCTGTATTCGGATCGTGACCTGCGAGCTGACGGTTCGAGCTTTTTCGAGAATTTCGTGTAAGGGAAAATTCGGGTTGTCACAGTTGGTATCAAAGCTTAGGCTTTAGGTCTTATGGGAGACTCAGAGCCATAGGTCTAAATACAAGAATATGGCATTAGGTTCTGTCTAAACATAAGCTTTCAGTTTTAGAATTCAGTCAGAATATAGGGGTCGTCTGTTAATTGAAACTTTTGTTTCATTGTGACATTTCATGAATACTGCTACGCCATTTTCCATTCTATTGAATGGGAGCCAGTTACAACTCATTTGGGTTCAAAGATATGGATTTAGAGTTTGTCATGATCAATATTAATTGAAATCTTTATTTCATTGTGACAGATTGGTATGGCCCCAGGCGGTAGGCCAAGATGAAATAGAAGTGCCCCAAGTGGCGAGGGAACTTCTGGTGGCGAGAGAGACTCCACGGTGTGAATGCTCCTTTGGGAGGAGAGAGCGAAGAAGGATGAATCATGCAAGTCTTAGAAACCATGGCCAACGCGATGGCGCAACAGGATGAATTACTACTTACTAGTCAATAGCCTTCAAGATTTTTAGAATTTAAAAAGATGCGTCCTCCGAACTTTTTGAGTCAAGTCAATTCACTTGAGGCTGAGAAGTGGTTGAACGAGATGGAGAAGATCTTCAGTGTACTTTCTTGCACTGGGGATGAGAAAGTGTAATCGACAACCTTCAAACTTGATGGAGAGGCTAATCCCTGGTGGAAACCAATGCAGAGAGATAGGGTACAAGAGATTCCTAATACTCCTTGGACTTGGGCCGAGTTTGTTGAGGCGTTCAACAAAGAGTACTTCCCCATCACAGTGAGAGATTAGTAGGAAGTTCAATTTATAAAATTATAGCAAGGCCAAATGCCCGTACTCGAGTACGGAGTCATGTTCACTAGACTTTCAAGGTTTACACCTCAACATGTGGCCACAAAGTTAATGAAGGCCAATAAGTTTCAACGTGGCCTAAGGCCTGACATCCAGGAAAGGGTCTCACTCTTTGAGCTAGGAACATAAACAAAGCTAGTGGCCAAGGCCCTTATCACTGAGGAAGGCATCGAGAAGATGTATAAGAAGAAAAACCAATAGAATAGGAACGAGGCAAATCGAGTGCAATATTACGCATCCGAGCAGGCAGGCACGGAACCGAGACTACTGATACCAACACATATCTAGCCTGCTCATACATCCTACTCGAGACAACCTGTGTCTATGTCTTAGAAGCCTTTTCCTCTTTTAAACACTACTACGGCTAGAACATCAGGGGAGCAGCAACCTTCACGCACCACTTAATCCACACCGGTTGAGTCATGCACACGGTGTGGAGGATGAAATAAAATGACAAAATGTTGGTGGGCCACTGACACGTGCCTCAGGTGTGGCTAGATGGGACATCAGTTAAAAGATTGTCCTGAGGAGAAAAATGAAAGAATTTTGGTAGCTATTCAGAGGCCCTAGGTTAACTTTGACAGTTAATGCGTTCAAATTTATTTTGTGGACATTGCAATTGTGGACTAATTGTTAGGATTTGTAGTTTGTGGTTAAACTTTTGATGATTGGTCGTGTAAACATTGTCATTTGTGGTTAAATGCAAAATACATGTTCCTATGTGCAGGATGAATGTTTACCGTTGTTTTGCTGACCTTCGGAACGCCGAAGTTGTGACGACCCGAATTTCCCAATCCTCTAGGTATAAGAAAGGCCGGTTTGCCAACTTATTGATTTCTCAATAAGCTGCATATCAAACAAAAGCCGGCAGCATAAGCATAGTTCTTAAACAGAAGCATAACTAATAAAAACAAGGACAAAAGCTCATACAAAATATATCACAAAGAGGAACTAGGAAGAACCACCAGTGATGGCCAATCCGATCACCTAAACAATGGTTCCTAATGATAGTTCCTCAAATGATATCAAAATATGCAAATAAGGCCTTGGGCCCATAATTTGAAGTAATTCTAATTCAAAAAGTACCAAAAAGACAAATCTAGATCAAGGGAAGAACTCCTCTGCTGGGATCTCTGGCTCCTCCTCAGGAACGTAGTCAGAGTCCTCAAGATCAACAAGATCGTCGGAGCCTAAGTCAGTCTCAACACCTGTGACGTATAGTCAGGGTGAGCTAACATCGAAGTTCAATAGTGGAAACTTATCTATTTACATTTTATCTTAAGTAAAGGATTTCAAAGACTAAAATCGGATAAGTTATGGTTTTCAAAAGATGCCTTGATTTCTAAATTCCAATTCTAAAACAGTGTATCAAAAGAGAAGTTATCATGTCCAATGTTCTTAGGGTTTCAAATTCTAATATCATGCATGCTTCTTATCATAAAATTGTAACTTAATTGTATCTCTCAAATTACATACTAGCATGAGAGCACGAGTATTACCGATGGGAAACCCTACTGACCATCGTCGTTTAATGAACCCTTTTTTTGAAAGTACAACAAGCCCCTGCGTCCTGAGGGAAACATGCGCTAGGCTGAGTTATCGTCAATACGGTTGGTAGAATCTAGGGTTTCGTTCTAATTAATCTCAAAATCAAATGCAGACACTAAACATATCGAATTTATGTAGATAATACATTTTCAGATTTTCTGAGTTCGAATACATAATTCATATTCAAAGGTGAGGTTCTGAAGTTCCAAAATTTATGAGTTCTTCTTTATGTCACAACTTCAAAATTCTTAATCATGCTATATCTAACAAAATTTCAGAATTTATGCCTAAACGAAAATGACCAATACTTAGAATAAAATGCAAATTAATTTTAAGGTTCCCCTACCTTGACTTCAATTGGTCTAAGTTCACACCAAGAGGTCCTCACAGTGGATTCAAATTAGAACCTACAAGTATTAACACCATAAAAGTGTTAAAGGGGGTCTATAGGTCCAAACAGAAGCTAACATAGATTTTCCAAGAAATTTTTGCAGACCAGAAGACAGGGAAAAATTCGATCATTGAATTCAAAATTCGATGGTCGAATTTTAATTCGATGCTCGAATTTGAATTCGAGCATCGAATTTACCAATAGTGCATCAGTCAGACTTTCAAAAATTTGATCATCGAATTTTAATTCGATGGTCGAATTTCAAATTCGATGTTCGAATTTGAATTCGAATCTTGAATTTGTCCAGGTCAGTGTTGTTCCAAATTTGTCCTCCTTACTTGCTTTCTTTCTTCCAAATACTAAACTGTCATCATAAACTATCTCTTCCATTTATATAATCTAATCTAGGCACAATTAACTTAATCAAAGGAGTTTAAAAGCCTACCTTTCATGGTCGATTCCTTTAGCTTCCGTTGATCCAATTCCAAGCATCGGATCAATCCGCAAGCTTCAGTTAGTTGGACTCCAAAATTAGTCCTTCCCCAACCTTGCTGCTAGAGCAATGGTTTAGCCCAGATCAACCACAAAATTATCCACTCTCCCCTATCCTTCTTTCTCAATCTTTCTAACACATCAAAAGTTGCACTCTAAGCTTGTACACTGTAGAGATGGGGAGAGGGCTTGTAATCACAAAGGATTTAAGCAAATAAAACAAACAAGTTGCAAGAGCTCCAAAATTTCTGGTTCTCACGTGAGGGAGGAAGAATAAAACTTCTCCTTCACTCTTCTCTCTTTATAATACTATTCTCACCTCAAAATTTCATGATATTTCACCAAAATATCATGATCTTTTTATTTAAAAGTCTATCCACTTAACTTGCCTTTATTTCCAATGTTAACCGCAAACATATAACTTAGTCCAAATATAACAAGGAGAAATATATGATTTCTCCTAGTCCAAATAAAAAATTCTTTGACCAAAATTCTCCTCATACCTTAACCTACCCAAATAAACCTGATTCATCCCGTAACTTTTGTCGGCACACTTACTGAGGTAATCGAAATCAGGTCTAAAATATCTAGGATATTACATTCTCCCCCCCTCCTTAGAAATTTCCATCCTTGAAAATGTAAAAGACAAAGAAACAGGTGTACAAAGAAACCCATACACATCCTAACCAAAAGTCCGGAAACAAAATGAAAGCCACAAGGCGAAAGCAAAAGTGCATGGAGTGCGATGGCTTCACAAAGCACGCAAGTTAAAGGACGAGATTCGTAGCAGCCTAGATGTACTGCGTGTGGCACCTGAAGGGCCATAGCGGATTGCATTTGTACATGGATGCCTACACCCCAAGTGTCACGTGCCGGGAAACAAACCTCACTATGACTCAAGGTGAAGTAACCAGATAGTGATCAAATCGATCTATCAAAGTACTCAAAGCAGGTTATGTAACTGATAGAGTCGAACAGAGTGAATTACAAAACCATATCCAAAACTAATACAAAAGCAAAACTGAAGGTAAAACGACAAGTAACCCACATGAAAAAGAAACTCATAATCCCACAACCTAGAGACAAAATAGCCAAAGGCATATAAGACAAGGAGCTGATAATGCATATGCGAGGCACCAAATCAAAGTAAGATAACCAAACCCACAACATAGACAAATCATCCATAGATAAAAGAAAAGAGTCATTGTGCGACCATGGATCCTCTCGAACCCGTCGCGGTGATGCGCTCGCGGTGGAATAAAATGAAGAGTCGCCACCCAGAGCTTTTGGTGACCCGGGAAACCTTTAAATCAATATTTTGAGCACCGATGTGCTAAATATGACTCTGATTTACCAGTCTTTGCCAAAGGCTCTAGGGTAGGGGCTTCGGTTATCGATCGGGAAGGGTTTAGGTACCCGACCAACCCGCACGTAGCAGTCTCTATCTATGGCCAAAACAAAAACAAATGGGAGGAGCTTCCCCTTGCCCGAAGGTAATTCGGTCCTATCAAGCTTGGAGCCAAACCAAAATTTCGGCGGTGTAATGGCTTAAATCCTTGGACGGAGGAAACACCAAGAAGGTAGAGGAAGAGAGGGGTGAGCCGGAGCTCACGAACCCTTGTTGCACCGTGGAATACCTTCTCTTCGGCGTGCTCCTGATGGCTTTAAATGGCTTAAACGGTAGAGGAATAGGTTCTAATGCTAGGATTCGGTAGATAGGAAGGGTAGGATGCAGCTATGGACTAAGCTTGACTAAAGAGGGGTGATCTAATGGTTGAAAAGGGTTGAAAAGGCTGAACTAAGCATGCTGAAATTCTGGTTGCAAAATATATATTTTTCTCTCACTAAGGCTCTCTCTCTTAAGCTTAACTCTCAACCTTAATTTTTCAACCCCTTGGGGAAGAGGGGGGCCTCTCTATTTATAGAGAAGAGGTGGGTTAGAGGGTTACTTAAGAGCTAATTAGTTTAGCAATTAGGTAATCCTCCATCTAAGGTTTTCTAGGTTTTTAGGGTCCTAGGGATTTGGGAAACTGGTTTCAATGGCAGATGATGGGGTGAGACCATGGGTGACTGAAGGGTTGCCAATAAGCTCAAAGGGGGTGTAACCAACCTTAAGACACCCAACTCAACCAAGGGGATGGTCAAAAGGCCAAACCAGATGGAGGAAATTTGAGCATTTGATGACAGTTACTATAGCTAAGATGGGCGTATATATTACATACGCCCAGTTTATGTTCAGTAATTTTCATGAAAACCAGGGGATATCTTAGAAGATAGGTGCCCGTGTTGGTGGCTACCTATGCTGGGTGTATGTATTATATATGTCCGGCCAAATTTGGCCCAAAAATACTAGGCATATATAATACATACGCCTGACCAAACTGGGGCTATATTTGTCGGGCATATGTAATACATACGCCAAAAAAGTCATGATTTTATGTGAACCTTCATTCGGCCATAACTTTCGAACCACAACTCCAAATTGGGTGACCGCTGGCTCATTGGAAAGCTGGAGAAGTCCTCTTTCCAATGGTATGTGGCTCATCCTCAGTAATAGTCTGTATAAAAATTCGTAGCTCTCCTCCCATCAAATACTCAAAAGGGTTTAAGTTGAGTCTGGGAAGGGATCCTAGGGTTTAAGGGTGCCATCGGAAGCATAGGGGTACATCTCTCTCGGAGTAGAGATTGATCGGGCCTTGGGCCGAATTTGGGTGTCTACAGATGCCCCTCTTTGGTATTCGATCACTAATGGTCGGATGCCAAAGATAAGAGACATCCGAAGAGGTCCAAGGCACGTTTGATGGGTCCGCCTGGTTCAACTAAATTCTCAAACATTCATGGTGATGGTGAGTGTACGTAAGCCCTCTCATTTTGGGATATCGTCCGTACCTCAAAGCTAATAGTCCCCAAGCGCATTGCGACATTACTAGGAATAACTGTGGTGGTCACAAAAAGTGTAAGCCCGCTAGTCGAGATATCGTCCACTTCCTGAGGGAAATTATAGATTTGTGATGTCGGGTATTAATCTGAACCAGACAACTCCATGAAATGGGGTGATCGATCTATGCTTCGGGATCGACACAAAGTACACAAAGCGAAGGCCTAAACAATGTGTCCCATCCTATGGGGTATTGACAGCACCATTGGATTAGCCACGGGTGCCCTTACCTAGGTAAGGCTCGGAGTTTCTAGGTGAACCCATCAACCTCGAGGCTGCTTTAGCATGATTTACCCGAGTGGAGCGAATGTTGATGTCGCAACACTTCTTGGGAATGCATGCCCATTTTAAGAGTAATTTTTTTATGTATTTTTTTTTGAATTTCTTTTGTTTCGAGGCCTCTAAGCAAAGCTCAAGGACCCCTGGCAATTTTATTCTTGCACAACTCTTTAAGTGGATCAAATGTCAGTTGATACGCTTTAAGAATGCGTGCACTCCGTCGGGGATGGGTGCACCTTGGGGATGTGCTCGTTCCGATGGCGAGGTGCTCCTGATTCACATGAACCGGAGTGCCTTAACTTGAGATAAAGCTAAAAAGGATTGGGCTAGAACCAAACATCCATCGAAAGAGATGGTCAATTCTAGCCTCCGTCCTTAATGAAATCACATCTTACTAACTATGCACATATAGGCACCCATCTGGGGCGATAAGCAGTAAATAGGCCTAAATGAAAGCCTCGACCCTAAGGTATAATTTACGAGGACAAGCGACCATCCTGCGGATACTCAGACGCAAGTGCGTACATTCAACAGGGACACTGTGCCTATACAGGTTTTAAGCCTGTGTAAAAGGAAGTGAAAGAGAATGAGCCCTTTGGTCTGTATGTTTGCACATAGTTTGGTTGGTTGTAATTTCATTTTTGACGGGTCAGTTTTGACTGACAATAGATTTTTCGAATGGTCTGAAGTCGGGTGCATTCTTGGTCAATCATAGATCAGAAGGTGAATGATCGGACCCAAAGCTTGGCCAACCTACTCAGGATTTTAATAATAACAGGTTATTATTTCGAACCTTCTCCTTCTTTTTCATTTTCTTCTTTTCTTTTTTTTTGCTTTTGTCAGTTTAAGACTTTGAGCATGCTCAAACTGTTTTTATTTTTGCAAGTATCCTTAGGCAGATCAACTTGCCATGTTGATATACCTTAAGGACGTGCACATTCCGGTGATAGGTCCTTGGTTTACTTGCCGGACCAGGTACTACCTCCTGGGGCATGTTTAGGGAATAGGGACCAGGGATGGGTGAAGTTATCTGCCTGCTGGATCAGGTGCGGGGTGTCCCTGTGTAAAACAGGGTTCGAGAGTTTTCAGGTGAACCCGATCATTCTAAATTGATTTTACACGATTCTCGGAGTGGCACAAGCAGTCATTGCGACGCTCTTTTGAGAACTAGTATTGTGTTTTAGGATTTTTTTTCTTTTTTTTCTTCTTCTATTTTTATTATTTTATGTGAATTGTTTCTTTCTATTTTTTTTCGTGCAATTTTTTTTTTCATGATTTCATGATTTTATGGGAGCACTTGGCGGGTGCTTCCAGATCTAGATCTGCTTATTGTAGCACGGTCCCTTTAGGCCAATCAAAGGGAGCTCGAGGGGCCATTTGGGGATGCGCACACCATCGCTTGATGGTACGTGGGCTTCTGAGAGGGGCCGGGCCTTGGTCCATAGCATACACGGGGGGTCCGTCGAGCCTCAAAGCCAAAAAAAATGGCCGGGCAGTTTTAAAATTGCCAATTTTGGCCAGGCGTATATAATATATAAACTGCCAATTTTGGCCAGGCGTATATAATATATACGCTCGGCCATTTTTTGCTACAGATTTGCCGGGCGTATATATTATATACGCCTGGCCAAAATTGGCAATTTTTAAAACTACCCGAGCCCGAGCACAAAAGGGACCCCCTCTTTCAAACTCTATCTTCTTCCCTCCTTCTTTCTCAAGTCCGGGACAGGCCCTTAGGGTTTTGGCATTGGATTCTGCTTGAGTTCTATCACCGGGGTTCGGGTGTGTGTGGATCGGAAACATTCATCCTCTGCTGGTTTTTGGATCTATTTCTTCTCCCCTTGAAGGTAATCATCAACCCCTCTTTCATCTCCTTTTTGAATTTTGATAACGCTTGATGTTTCTCCTTTTTGTGGTGACAAATTGATGCATTTTTTTCAAGTATATGTGATTCCTTGTGCTCATGCTCCTCTTTTCTTTTTTTTTTCTTCTTTTTTTTTATATATTCATCATCATCCCTTTTTTTCTTTTTTATTATATCATTCATCATATTATTATTATATACCATTCATCATCTTTATTCTCATTTGTTTGTTGCTTTTGTTTGTTTTGTTGTTTTTTTTTTGTGATGGATTAGTGCACATGTATATTATTTTTGTTTGCATTTTTTGTTTGTTTTTTTTTCTTACTTTTTTTTTCTTTCTCTCTCCCTTTTTTGGTTTGAAATGCTTGATGTTCTTCCTTTTTTCTTTTCAAGTATATGTGATTCCTTAGGTCTATGCTCCCCTCTTTTTTCATTTTCATCATTATTCATCACCATTCATTTTTCATTCATTTTTTGATGGATTAGTACATTTTTTTTGTTATTCTCCCCCCCCCACTTTTTTTTTTTAGCAGCCCTTTCTTATACCGATGTGTTCCATATTTTCAGATGTCTGGTGACGAAGGGCAGGATCCACAGAAGGGGCCCGAGATGGCCTATGGCCCTCATGGGGAGCAGTTCATTGTTTCACAGCGTTCCTTTCAACCTTGGTATGAAATGCAAGGTGAAGCCACCCGTACTAGCCTCCTTCATTATCAGCATACCCATACTTCCAACTTCGGGATCGCTGGCCAGGTAAATAGATGAATCCTTTTCTTTTCCTTTGATGCCTTTATCATATCATTTTGCTCCTACTTGATAGATCCCATTTGTTTGCAGCCTTTGCCACACATTATGTTTCGGGGTGGCTGGTTCGACCTCCAGCGCCTCGTACTTTATATCCCCCAAGTGGTGAAGGACCTACTTGACCAGGCTTGTTTTGGGGATTTCATCTCCTGCCCTGCTGTGAGGGCTGACACGGCCTATCTGAAGGCCCTGATAGAGCGCTTCTGCCCTGAGACCATGACGTTTAACATGGCCATGGCTGAGGTGACCCTCACACCCGTGGACTGGTCCATGATTACTGAGGTTCGTATTGGAGGGGTGCTTGCCCCAGTAGCAGTTGCGTATCCATTTCTATCAGTACTTACCGTGCTACGAGAGACTTAGTAGTAGAATCGTCAGACATATTCAGCGTTGATCGGCTTAGGAAAGTGATCTCCGTCCATGGTGGCGAGGTGAAGCACCATGTCACCTCGCCACCATGGCGTAAGACCCCTCTGATGGCGTAAGGCCCCTCCTAGTTGGGCTTGAATTTCCCTCTCAGATCAATGTGGAGAGAACGAAAGATTTTCTTAAGCACCATGTCACCTACTTTCAAATCTCAAATCCGAACACGCTTATTGTAAGCTCGTGCGATACTTCCTTAGTAGACCTAGGTGTGACAAAAGGCTTGGAGCCTTTTCTCATTAAGGAGCTTCAGCTATTCAAAACGGGATCTCTCTCTCTCGGCTTCTAGTAGATAGGTCTTGATGAGGATACGGAGTGAACGCACTTTGATCTCAACTAGTAGCATGGCCTTGGTTCCATACAGAAGGGAAAATTCCATACAGAAGGGAAAATGGTGTTGCCCCAGTAGCAGTACGGATTGACGTCTGATAGGCCCATAGTGCAAATGGTAGCATCTCGATCCATTTAGTGAAGTACTCGATGGCAACAAGGATGAACTGATGTCCATTTAAAGCTTTCAGATTGACCTTTCCGACGACGTCAAGGCCCCATGTGGCAAATTTCCATGGAGTGGTTATGCTGTGTAGGCCAATGGCTAGAGCATGTATCAGACTAGAGTGTTCTTGAAAATTGTAGCACTTTTGAACTTGCTTGTAGTAGTCAATTTCCATGGTGATCCATAAATAACCTTGCCGTAGGATCTTCTTGGCGAGCATGTGCCCATTGACGTGTGCCTCACATACTCCTTCGTAGATTTCTTTCATGATATTGGCTGCCTTGATTTTAGTTAGGCATCTGAGCAAGATATTATTATATGACCGCGTATAGAGGCACTCGTCACAGTTGACATAATTTAAAACTAAATGTTGGATGGTTCGCCTGTCAATTCTGGATGTACCTTCAGGGAAAGTTCAAGATTCAAGGAAGTTCTTGATATCTGAGAACCACAGAGGCTCATCATTTAACTCTGTGGATCCCTCGATCTAGAGGCAAAAGGCAGGCTCATTCTTTTGTCTGATCATGATTGGTTTCATCTCCACGCCATATGGAATTTTAACCATTGATGTCTAGGTTGCTAGTGCATCTGCAAAGCGATTTCTTGCTCGTGGGACATAGGAGAAGGTAACATCGTCGAACCATGCTATCAGATCTTCGAGGAGCTCATGGTACGGGATCAACTACTCATCTTTTGTCTTCCAATCTCCATTGGTCTGACATTTGATCAACTGTGAGCCACCAAATACCCTAAGATGAGTTATCCTCAAGTCCAAAGTAGCTTGTAAGCCAACTGCGTTGGCTTCGTACTCAGCCATATTGTTGGTGTACAGGAAATTGAGTTTGATGGAGATTGGTATGTTGGAGCCTTCCAGTGAGATTAGCATAACACCAACTCCTTAACCTTCGGCATTCGATGCTCCATCAAAATGCATTACCTAGTGTTGTGTAGCCCACCTTGCAATTATTATATGGTTATAAATAGCCAATTAAAAGGCACAAATTACAGATGTATGGAATCAAGGTGAGCAACCAGTCCTGCAAGAATCAGGGTTGTTGCAACAAGTTTTATTAGGTAAGTAAAGGTATGTCCATAGGGAAATGTGATTTCACTCTAGTAAATCTCTAGATCTATGGTAATGCTGACACTTTATCCTAATTTCAGCTAAATTAAAATAGGAAAGAGGAGTGGTTTTAAGATTTGTCACTTTTACTACAAACTACAAAAGTTAAATGCAAGTGATCCAGATCTGATCAAACAGAGAGATTAGTTTAGATAGAGAAAAGATGAAAATTCAAAAGATGCAGAACAATAGGTAGGGGTTTTGGTCTTTTATTGAAAATCAAAAGAATCAAAGGCAGTGTAGAGGACATATCTTCAACAATCCTCCATCTGGCTATAAGCTCAAATGCTAGGTATAAGAATCCACTCTCCACCAATTGATCAAAGCAATCCTAAGGTTATGATTTGCCCTTCTACTAGAAATAGATATCCCATTGGTCTAGAACAGGTAAGTACATGTGAGGTAGTTAGGGTTTCCATTCATGCTTCGTTGAGTATCAAAAATACCCCCAAGGGTCGCCGACGTGCTTTGGGAAGTGTGCACAAAATTCAGAGGTTGGCAGCTATTGAAAAAGGACCTTGAGAAGTTCTCACTTCAAGTGTCGAGAGGTTCTGAGAACCTCTCGATAGGTTCATAGGCTGCTTGCTCTTTATTTCGATAGGTTTGGAAACCTCTCGAGGAGTTGAATTGCACTAGTCGATAGGAATGGATGAGTAGTCGGCAAGATCTGTGTGGCTTTCGACAAGGTTAAAGACATCTTGACAGGATTGGCAGCCCTTTTCACCGTTCTGTCCATTTCTCCATTCATCCTCTCGACATATTATAATCAACCTATCGACTTGTTATAAAATCTACCACTGAGCTCTCGACAGGTTGTCTTGGACTGCTCGACAAGTTCTGCTAAACCTCTCGAGATGTACATGGAAGCTCTCGACTTCCCCTGCTCCTTCAGGTAAGGTGTCGACAGGATCTTTTACTGCACTCCAACCTCTCAACAGCTTCTATCAGCCTCTTGATCTCTTCACTATTTCACTTTAGAACCTCTCGACAACTTGCCTCTTGTGTATCACAACCTCTTGACAGGTTTTACTCTTGTGCTTCCACTGCTGGCACACATCTCTAGTGTGCTGTTCTTCATTTGTTCAACACTCAGCCACCTCTTGGTGGATTAAACCTCTTTTCTTGCAACTGCACGCAGCCTCAAGCATTCCTAGTGGGGCTAAAGATAATCTCATGAACTTCTAAGGCTCTTGTGGACTACTTGATTGGTTGGCCTTTGGGCTGTAAGGTCACATGTTGAGCAGCAAATTGCTTCTTTGGCTATTTTAAGTGAATCTCTGCACTAAGCTTGCAATTTATTACTTATCTACAAAATACACTCAAAACACATTATTAGTCAGCTCAAAGGTCCAGCAAAGGTCAGGTTAGGAGGTGAAAAATGGTATTTTTCACTACTTAACACCCTGGACTCCTCTGTTTCTTCTGTGTCATCCTCTGTCATGAACAAAATATCTTCATCAGGAAATTCAATTCTCAGAGGCTTGTAATCAGGTAAAGGATTGTCGGCAAGATGATCAGCTAATGCTTGCCCCTAGATTGACTTTTGTGTGACATATGTGATGTCCAATTCCAATAAGAGAAGTTGCCAACGTACTATTTTGCCAGTGAGAGTCGACTTTTTAAATAGATACTTTAGAGGGTCCATTCGTGCCAGAAGGAGAACTGCTTGAGATAACACGTATCGGTGAAGCCTCTGTGTAGCCCCATACGAGAGCTAGGCATGCTTTCTCCAGATGAGAATAACGTGTCTTGTAATCGGTGAACTTCTTGCTCAGGTAGTAGATGGCCTGCTCTCTTATTCTGATTTCATCATTCTTCCCTAAGACACATCCCATTGAAAATTCTGTTGTGGAGAGGTACATTAGCAGCGGTCTCTCGGGTTCTGGTGGTACCAAAACTGGAGGGCTAAGAAGGTAACCCTTGATCTTATCGAATGCTGCCTGACAATCATCATTCCGCTTGATGGATGAATCTTACCTTAGTAGCTTGAAGATCGTTGTGCAAATTAGAGTTAACTATGCAATGAACTAACTGATGTATTGTATTCTATCCAGAAAGCCTCTAACTTCTTTCTTAGTTGATGGCGGTGGCATTTCGACGATAGCTTTTACTTTGATTGAGTCAACCTCGATGCCTCTCCTACTGACGATGAAGCCCAGCAATTTTCTAACATGGAGCCGAAAGCACATTTTTGGGGGTTTAGACGTAGCCTGTATTTCCTCAATCTTTCAAACAGCTTTTGGAGGTTGACCCGCTAGTCACCCCTTTCTGATGACTTGGTGATCATGTAGTCTACATGCACCTCAATTTCTCGGTGCATTATGTCATACAATAGTGTTGTCATTGCCCTCTGATATGTTGCCTCGACATTCTTTAATCCGAACGGCATGACCCGATGGCAGAAAGTTCCTCGTGGGGTTATGAATGTTGTCTTTTCTCGGTCTGCCTCTACCATTTTGATCGGGTTATAACCAGAGAATCCGTTAATAAATGAGAGCATCCCATCCCTAGCAGTATTAGCGACTAAGATATCTATGTGAGGCAACGGAAAGTCGTCTTTTGGGCTTTCCTTGTTGAGGTTTTTGAAGTCGATGCACATGTGAATCTTTCCATCTTTCTTCGGTATCAGGATGATGTTGGCAACGAAAAGTCATCATTTCTTGTTGACCACGTGTCATACTGCTTTATGACTTCATCCTCCACTTTTAGAATCCACTCCGGCCTGAGACGTCTCAACTTTTGCTTGACAGGCTTGACATCGAGATACAGCGGGAGCTCATGCTCGACCAAATCGGTGTCCAAACCAGGCATGTCCTCGTATGACCATGCGAAGATGTCTTGGTATGACCAAAGGAAATCAATCATGCTTTTTTGTTCCTCGAGAGCTAGCGACATTCCAATCTTAGTGATTCTAGGAAGCTCCTCGGTACCCATATTGACATCTTCAGTCTCTTCAACAATCGAGGTAAGGCCATGCTCAAAATTGGCATACTATTCAAGGAGCTCTTTGGGAAGCTACTCGATTAAGTCCTTGCCATCCAGATTCGTGGCTCCTACTACTTCTTGCATTTCTACAAGAAAGGGGCCGGCTTCACGTCGGGTGGGTTCTTCAATTAAGGCATCATTTTTCTTGATTTTCTCAGGGATTTTAAAAGATGATATTTTTAGAGTTTGCATTTTTTTATTTTTTTATGATTTTCCTTTTCTTCGAAGATGGGCCCTTGGCAAGGCGGGTCTCTACACAGACATGGTATTGCCTACCAAGGGATAAGCTCACTTTTTATAGGTTATTTTTTTGGGAAAGCTGGTGACGTATTTATGGCCATTTGATGCTTCCAGAGTTAGGGGCACAGATGTTCAATTCCTTACTTGCGGTGCCACACCTTTACCTGGTTTTGTGGAGGAAGCTGATTGAGATGGCTTTTGAGGATCAGCCCCCAACATGTTAACCATGGGTTCATCTTGAACCTAGCCTTCAAACATTAGCATGAGTTTTGGATGGTTCAGGATGGGTGGCTGTGCAGGTAGGGTTACCTCTTCTTCAAACTTCGTGTATTTTTAATTACACCATCACGGTCTTTTCCAGTAGGGTCGCTAAGTGCATGGGGACTGGTAGCCTTGAGGAACAGACGTTTTCCCAAGTGTTGGCCTTCCGCTACTCTCGAGTGACGCATGTTTTCCCAAGTGTTCGACTTACTCTCCATTTAATTTTTTTTCTTTTACTTTCTTTTTACGTTTGAGATTTGTTTTGAATATGATGGACCTGATAGCAATTGTTTTAGGCCTCTTTGGATGTCTCTTTCATTGGAATACGATCATTAGTGATTAGATACCAAAGAGGGGCATCTGTAGACACCCAAATGTGGCTCAAGACCTGACAGACACGTACTTCAAGAAAGGCATACACCCAAGCTTCTGAAAGCGTTTTTTGAACTCTTAGGAATCATCCCATACTCTTAAGAATCATCCCAAACCCTTAGAGCTCATCCCGGACACATAGAAGCCCAACCAAACCCATAGAGCCAGTTTCAAATCAACCAAAATAGCTGATAAATAGAGGAGTGCTAAATTTTATCTAGACAGTTTTTCAACCTGAGGCCAGTACCATTGGAAAGTAGAGGTTCCCAGCTTTCCAACAAGTTAAGAATCACCTAATTCAGAGTTGTACATCAACGTTATGGCAAAATGAAGATTGCAGATTTGTGCAAAAAATTTCAAAATCTGGTCGGGCTCCTACGGGTCTTCAACTTCCAGCAGTTTGGGCCTAATTTTCCTTCAAAAAATGGCCAAAATTTACATTAGGGGTTTCACTTGTGAACCACACCAAAGTCTGGGGTGTGTTTCTCTAGGACCCTATTGACCCTATTAACTTAAGTTATCACTCTTTTGACATTCAAATCACCACCCTATCATCTACCATTAAACCCAAATCCCTCTTCTCCAAGCTCTAGAAAACCTCAAAAACCTTAGATTGCCCATTACCTAATTTCTAAACCCATTAGTGACTTAACCCTTCACTAACCACCTCAACCTCTATAAATAGAGAGTCGCGCGCCCTTGCTTAAGGGCTTGAAAAATTTCTAAAAGAGGGGAAAACCTAGAGTGCTCCCTCTCCATTTTCAAACACCATTCCTCCATATAAATTAAATGCCACTTTCGTAGGGATCACGGGTACATTTAGCATATGTACCAAGCCTTTTAAACCCCTAGGTGAACCCTAGTAGAGGAGTGAAGTCTCTTGAGGGTTTTCAGTGAAGACACCCACAAACTTCACCATTAGAGCAGTTAAGTATAGTGCAGTTAATGACAAAATAGATTTAAATGTACAAAGCTTCATTCCACACCCAATTTTTTAACACTTAGAGGAAACTGCAGCAATTTTGCAGGCCATTTTAAACTTAAAAGTTAACATGTGTTTGCCTTACCACCATTCATTTATTATTAGAATTTGAATGTATAAAAATCAGTACCCAGCTTGCCTTTAATTCAAAATTCAGGTTGGTTACAACCCCAATGAGGTTAAAATTCAGACCTAATTCTAACTAGGGCTATCTCTCAACATTAACAACCAAAGGGTGTTCACATTCAAAATAGCTCAAGAGCAGTTACAGACCCCAAATGGGCCTGCAAGCATGAGCATAGGCAAAGCTTATAATTTCTGACATCTTCAAGAATTTTTACCATAGATTGGACAACTCCTCATCTCCACATGACAGCTCATTTAACCTTGGATCTACAAGGTCTTTTTGAATGGGTTGTAATGTGGCTTATGGCTGAGGGATGTAAAGAATAAAGGGGTAAAAAGGGAATCCAAATTAAGAAATCAGCAAGGTAAGGAGTGATTCATGACTTCACAACCTTCATTTCAGCAAAAAACTTCATCTTTCTTTTTATATTTCAGACTCAAAGTGGCTAGATTCTTCTCTTCTCTTCAATTTTCAGATGATGTTGTTCTCTAGACTTCTCTTTCTTTTTCTGTTTTTGTTTTTATTCATTCTTTTTTTTTTTATGATTTTTTTTATGATGAACTGCCACACAACTGCCATTGATACATGGTTGTTCAAAAGTTGCTTTTCTTCACCTTTCACAGAATGTTGGACCATTCTCAGTATCTTTAACTCCTCCTTTACCTTCTGAATTCTCAGAGTGAGGGTAAGGTTGAATCAGGTCATGAGATTAAGGTGCAAGTGTTCCAGTGTTTGTGAAAGAAAAGTAAGATTTTAAGGCTAGAGTAGTGTATGCAAAAGGGCAGATTTTAAAAGGTTAGATTTTGAGGCTCAAACTGTCCAAATGAGGGCCTTGGGTCATTTCCTCAGTATCATGAGTGCTATCAATTAGTTTTGATTTGGAGGTGCACAACTTCTAGTGAAAAAGTCTTGATTCAATCAGTCCTTAGAGCAGAAATAATGCCAAAAACACTCTTCAAAAGAAAATGCTGGGCCCAAATATCACTAAGTATGGTCATCAAATTTAACCCATGGGGTTCACTGAGTACTAACTAAAAAAAATTTCTAATATTAGCTTCATGGTGGTGTCAAGCTTTTTTAACTTTTTCTATTTCGAAAAGTCTGCAGAAATATTTAAATTTTTACAAGTTCCCTCATTGTATCAAGTGAAAATTAACTTTATTCATCCCATTTTTACCACCATTACTGCACTAAAATTAAATATTCTATTGGCAGACCTATCCTGACACACCCCCAAACCATGAGGAGTAGTGTCCTCACTGGTTCAAAGGTGAGAAAATTTAGTAGAGTCCAGTCAGGCAAATAATCACAAAGTAAGAGAAACAGAAAAAATAATGCTAACTGAACAGTATAGAACTAAAAGAAACTTTCATTGAAATAAAAAGAAAATATTACAAAAAGAGGTAAAAAGAAAAGAAAAAATGGGGGGGGGGGGAGATGGGAATGGTGAAAGGGATGAAAGGGAAAGGGGGGGTTAGGGGTGTAAAAGGGATTATGGGTGTTGGATGGGGTTGGGAGCCAGGGATGGGGTCAGTTTGGGTATGTTTGTTAGAGTAAAGGACCAGGGGGGTTGGAGTGGATTGTTTAGGGATGGGTGGGGTGGTTAATGTCTGTAGGGTGGATTGGATGGATGTGAGGTCAGTTTGCATATGGTCCTGTATTTGGGTAGTGGTGGATAATTTGGATTGGATGTCTTGGAAAAGGGATAGGAAAAGTGTCAGTGTGTCGGGGCTGAGAGGTTGAGTCTGTGTAGAAGAGGGCACTAGTTGGAAAGGTGAGGAAGATGCATGATGAAAAGTGGAAGGACGGGAAGAGTGGGGTTCTGGTGAGTGATGGTGTGAAGTAGTTGGGGAGTCTGGTAGGGGGGGAGTCCGGTAGGGGGGTGTAGTGGGTAGGCATTGTATCAAGGAAGGTAGCCATAAAGGCTTGGAATCCTATGGTGGTGTTAAGGGTTAAGTCAATGTCTGTGAGCTGGAATGTAATCGGTGTGGCTGGGGTGGTGGTTTCTTCAAGGTGAGGTGTGTCAGTGTGGATGAAAGGGATTGAGGGTGGTGTCTGGGAGATGGTGGAGATTGTCTCAGTGGTCTTTCATTTTTTGTAGGAAATGAGTGGAGGGCTGTCAGGTTTATGTGTAGTTGATGGGGGTACTGGGACTGTGTACTGAGTTAGGGTAGGGGATGGGGAGTCCTCCCAGGTACCAATCACAGGTGAAGGGGGAGTGGGCGTAGATGATGAGGACAGAGGAGGGTGAGAGAGAGATGGAAGAGGGGTAGTGGATGCAGGAGGAGAAGGTGGTGGGGAAATGGGGGTTGCTGCAACAGTGGTGGTAACAGGCTCGGTGAGCACCTCCTTGGTAGCAGGGGTAGACCTTGTTCCAGCTGCCTCTTCTGCTTGTTTGGAAAGGGTCTGACCCTCAACTTTCTTCTTCTTCTGGGCCTCCATCAGGCTCCTGCTGATTCCCCATTGCCTCTTGGCAAAAGTAGTAGGGGCAAGAGTGGTAGTCTGCTCATTTTTTGCTATCTTGTACCCTCCCTTGATTAGCAGCAAGGTAATGACCCTGGCATGGGGGAGTGTGTGAGGCCTCTGGTTCATCCCTATCTTCACCACTAGGTCTTTCATTGCTTTGAAGATGAGCCAGGCTACATGGAAGCCATGCCCAAGAGAGAAGGAATAGACAGCATCCGCAATGGGAGTTCTCCTCTCCTGCTGATGTCCTGAGCAGTAAACGTTCTTTCGCAGGACTTGGTCAATGAAGAGGAGTTCCAGTTCCAATTCTCTCCTTCAGATCAAATCCCCTGTGGCCTTTAATCCTCTGGTCAAAGCCCTTGCAATGGTATCAATGGAGGCGCTTAGGGGGGGGCCATATCCACAGCTAGGGTCGAATGTGGCTGGGATGCCCAAAACTTCAGCAATAACCTTGGGGCTCAATAGCATTTCAAAATCGCCAATCTGCACCAGCAAGCATACTTGTCCATCCTTGTCCTTCTTAACTCTGATGTGTTGATAAGACAATTGCACTAGCCTATGGTAGGCTAGTGCTGGAATTCCTCTCATCAATGTCATCAGGCCCGCTTTGCTCATAAACTGCATTGGCAGGGGTAGAGAGTTCCTTCTTAATAAATGGTAGATAAAAAGCTGTCTCAGGCTCTAATGGGATTGAGACCATGAGCTCAAAAGGAGCAAAAAAATTAGGGGTTGGCTCCTCCGCCTCCTCAACCACTTCCTTTCCTTTTTTAGGTGCCTTTGAAGTCATGTCCATCTTAGGGGTGGTCTCAGCAGGAGCCTTATCCTTCCCCTTTCTCTTCTGTGCACTCTTTGGAGCCATTTCAAACTCTATCTTCTAATATGAGGAATGGAGATGGAGATCTGAGTGCTTACCCTAAATTCCTAGGGTTAGGTTTGATCTGAAGCACAGGGCACCGTGAGATCTCTGATCCGAGGGTAATAGATGGTGGTGATGCTAGGAACAACTCTATAGATTCGTGGAGTGAATGATGAGCTGTAGGATTGATGTTGGAGGAGAGAGATGGAAGAGTGCCAAAATCTTGGGTTTCACAAAGGGAAGAAGGAAGAGAATACTGGAAAGGGAGACAAGCGTGGGGTTTAAATACTTATCGCAAAGCGCGGCGCACTTTGGAACATCTGGTCGTGGGATTGGAAATGAACCTAGTGAAGGTGTTTATTTAATTTGGATTGCTCGACAACCTCCCAGGTTGACCTTGGAGCGTGCGACAGTGTGAGATGAAATCATGTGAATTGCACGAGCGGCCCCCAGGTCTCCATTTGGATTGCGCAAAAAGTTCAAAGGTTCACTTTGAATCTTGCGACACCCTTAGAATCTTGTGACATCTAATGAAGTATTCCTGTTGAATTATGCAAGAGTCTCCCAGCTGTCCTGCTGAACCTCGCGATACCCTTATGAATCTCGCAATAACTAATGAATAGCTCTATATGGACCGCGCGAGAGGTTCTCAGGTGCACTTGAATCTCGTGACAGCTCTTGAATGTTTCCATATGAACTGCGCGAGAGTCCCATGGGCTTCCTTTTTGGACCCCACGATAGCCTTAGAGACTCGCGGTAGCTGATGAAGCATGCTGTTTGTAGTGCGCGAGAGTCTCCCATGTTCCCCTTTTTGGACCCAGCAACAGTAAAGAATTAAACAGAGAGCATGTGCTCTCTGTTTTCCCATTTCCAGTGTCCTGTGGTTGGATCCCAGGCATGACTCTCACCATGGATACCTCTAGACACTTTAAAAATCAACCATTCAAGTAAGGATGACAAAAATCAACCTCCCACATTATGCATTCAAATAAAAATTATCAATTAAAGATCAGTAAGCATCAAACCAAGCATGAAAAGTTCAAACCAGATAGGTCCAGATTCGGATGGGACAACTAACAAATCCTAGAGAATGTAAACAAAAGAAAGCAAGATAAATCTACCAAAATAAAGTACATATGATACAATAATGACACACCTGTGGATCTGTTTGAAGAAGGATCCCCTTGAAAATGAATGGTGTCCATGGGTTCAGCAAGTTTTTCAAAACAAGGCATTAGCCTCTGACCATTCACCTTCAAGGTTCTCCCAGACTTGGGATCCTTGATTTCCACATCACCAGATGGGGAAACATGCATGACTATGTAGGGACCTTCCCATCTGGATTTTAATTTGTCAGGAAAGAATTTAAGTTTAGAGTTAAGCAACTAAACCTTGTCGCCAACTATGAAACTCTTTCTCAACAGCCCTTTGTCAAAGAAAACTTTGGACCTTTCCTTGTAGATCCTGGCATTGGCATACGCATTCATCCTTACTTCTTCCAATTCTGACAGCTGCAGCAACCTGTGATGACTAGCAGAAGTTAGATCTAGATTTAAATGTTTGATGGCCCAATAGGCCCTGTGTTCTAACTCCACTGGGAGATGACAGGCCTTGCCATAGACCAGTCTGAAAGGGGACATACCAATGGGAGTCTTATAGGCAGTCCTATAAGCCCACAGTGCATCATTAAGCTTCTCAGCCCAATCTTTTCTTTCAGTCCTCACAGTCTTCTCAAGGATATGCTTGATCTCCCTATTTGAAATTTTAAATTGGCCACTGGTTTGTGGGTGGTAGGGAGTAGCAAACCTATGGGTGACAGAATATTTCTTGAGCAAGCTCTCAAAATTTCTGTTGCAGAAATGGCTACCCCCATCACTAATAATGGCTCTAGGGGTTCCAAATCTCAAGAAGATATTCTACTTTATAAATCTGAGGACAACTTGGTTATCATTTTTTCTTGTGGCAATGACTTCTACCCATTTGGAAACGTAATCCACTGCCACTAAGATGAAATGAAAACCATTTGAAGGAGGAAAGGAGCCCATAAAGTCAATACCCCACACATCAAACAGTTCTACAACAAGGATGGGCTGTAAAGGCATAGAGTTTCGTATGGACAACCCTCCTAATTTCTGACATCTTTCACAGGTCTTGTAGTGTGTATTGGCATCTCTGGAAAGAGAAGTCCAATAGAACCCACACTGCAACACTTTGTCAGCTATTTTTCTCCCACTAAAATGACCCCCACAGGCATTTTCATAGCACATGGCTAGAATACTGGAGACATCAGTTTCGGGAATACATTTTCGAATGATTTGGTCTGTACAATACTTGTACAAGCAAGGTTCCTCCCAGAAAAAGAATTTGACCTATGAGAAAAATAGGTCTTTGTCCATTTTTTTCCAATGGGTAGAAATCTTGCCTATAACTAGATAATTGACAATATGTGCATACCAAGGAACTAAGGATTGGATGGCAAATAGTTGCTCATCCGGAAAGACATCATTTTTAGCAAGGTCATCAACACCTTTCTCCAACATAATTGTGGACAAGTGGTCAGCCACCACATTTTCTACACCCTTTTTGTCCTTGATTTTAATGTCAAACTCCTTTAATAGGAGAATCCATCGAATCAACCTGGGCTTTGCATCCTTCTTGGACAGTAGGTACTTTAATGCTGAGTGGTCAGTAAAGATGATTGTTTTAGACCCAAGTAGGTAACGTCTAAACTTGTCCACACTAAAAACCACTGCCAGAGGCTCTTTCTCAGTTGTTGTGTAGTTCAGCTGAGCTTCAGCAAGTGATTTGCTGAGATATGCAATGACCACAGGCAACTTATCTTTTCTCTGGCCCAAGACAGCACCTATTCCCAAGTCGGATGCATCACACATCAACTCAAAGGGCAGGGTATAGTCAGGTGTTTGGAGTACAGGGGCAGAGGTGAGGCAAATTTTTAAAGTTTCAAAAGCCTTAAGGCATTCAGCAGAAAAGTCAAAGGGCACATCTTGGCAGAGCAGGTGGCACAATGGTTTAGCAATTTTGCTGAAGTCTTTGATAAACCTCCTGTAGAATCCAGCATGTCCAAGGAAAGATCTTATTTGCTTGACTGTTCTTGGAGGGGGCAAATTTGCAATGAGGTCAACTTTGGCCTTGTCTACCTCAATTCCATCTTTAGAGACTACATGACCCAACACAATTCCTTGTGTTACCATGAAGTGGCTCTTTTCCCAACTTAAGACCAAATTGGTCTCCTCACATCTTTGTAAGACCTTGTGGAGGTGTTGCAGACATTGGTCAAAGCGATCCCCATAAACCAAAAAATCATCCATAAAAATTTCCAAGAATTTGTCAATCATATCAGAAAAGATGGCATACATACACCTCTGAAAGGTGGTTGGGGCATCACACAGTCCAAAAGGCATCCTTTTATAAGCAAAGGTGCCAAAAGGACAAGTAAAAGTAGTTTTCTCTTGATCAAGAGGGTGCACAGGGATCTGGTTGTACCATGAGTACCCATCAAGAAAACAGTAAAAAGCTTTCCCAGCCAACTTATCCAAAATTTGATCAATAAAGGGGAGAGGAAAGTGGTCTTTTCTGGTCTTGGAGTTGAGTTTTTTATAATCGATGTAAACTCTCCAGCCAGTGGTCTCCCTGGCTGGTGTCAGCTCTCTAGACTCGGTTGTGATCACTGTTATGCCAGATTTCTTGGGCACCACTTGCATTGGTGTTACCCATTCAGAATCAGAAATGAGGTAAATTATCCCAGCATCCAGCAATCTAATGATTTCTTTCAGGACCACTTCCTGCATGTGAGGATTCAATTTCCTCTACATTTCCCTGGATGAATCCTATGTATACAGATTGATGCATCAATCCCTCTTAGATCAGCAATGGTCCAGCCAATTGCTTTCTTGTGCTTCCTCAAAACTGTTAGCAATTCCTCCTCTTGCTCATTGGTAAGAGAAGAGGAGATAATTATAGGAAGTTTTTCATCTTTCTCGAGGAAAGCATATTTCAATGTCTTTGGAAGCTTCTTGAGCTCTAGATCAGGGACTTGTTGGATGGATGGCAAGATTGGTGCATTGTTGGTAGGAGGAAGGGGCAGTAATGTAGGTTTCCAATTGGAATACTGCACTAAGCCCACATAAGACCTCAATGGGGACATGTCTTCTGACATTAAATCTAGGCTTCCTTCCTTTACCATGTTCCAAACTTCAATTAAATTAGTGACAATGTTGCCCCACTCCAGCAGAGCGGGCAGTTCTTCTTCAACAATTTCTTCTAGTACATCCAATGCAAAGCATTTCTCATTGTCCAGCTGAGGGTACTTTGCACTGTTGTACACATTAAGCTCAAATTTCATATGTCTGAAAGTGACCTCCATGATCCCAGACCTGCATTGAATGCATGCATTATCCATGGCCAAGAATGGTCTGCCCAGAATGATAGGTATCGGGGATGTACTCTTGTTACAGCCCATGTCCAAAATAATGAAGTCTACAGGGTAGAAGAACTTGTCTACCCCCACTAAGACATCCTCAACCACTCCCATGGGTTTCCTCTCAGACCTATCAGCCATCAATAGAACAATGGGGGTGGGCTTCGTCTCCCCCAAACCTAGCAGGTCAGGGATCATGGAGGTCACAGGGTGGGCTGCTGATACACACTGTATGGTAGCAGGTTAACACCGGCTCTAAGGTCTAGAAGGGTCCTTCCAATCATGTGGTCTCCAATTATACAGGAAATAGTGGGTATCCCTGGGTCTTGCAACTTCTCTAGCATTGTCATGGTTAATACAGAATTAACTGTATCAGTTGCAAAGACCTTTTGAGACAAATGGCCTCTGGCCTTTCTTTTCTGAGTACAAAGGTCTTCCAGAAATTTTGCATAAGCTGGGACCTGTCGGATTGCATCAAGCAGGGGTAAATTTATCTTGACCTACTTAATGGTCTCCATCATTTCCTTGATCTATGCCTGCCCCTTATCAAAATAGGCAGGGCCACTCAAAGCTTGAGGGAATGGCAGCTGAGGTACTGCTGGTTCCTTAGCTGCAAGCCTATGACTAAACTTTTGTTTTTTTCTTTTATCTGCTTTTATCTCCTGCTGAGGCTCAACTACAGCCTCTTTATTTTTCCCTTGTTGAAGGGTAGCAGGCAATTCTTGACTCTATGCTCTAACAAAGTCTCTTTCGCTTTCACTCGACAGTTCCTTGGGAATGACCTCTCCTTGTTCCTTTCCCACCTGGTTGTCTACCAACCTGCCAGACCTTAGGGCTGGGATGGCATTAGCCCCCTCAAAATTTGAGGAGCCTTCTCCAATTGAATACTGGCCCTTAGGGTTGGCTACTGGCTGGCTTGGCAACCTGCCCTCTTCTCTTTTAGCCAAAGAATTGGCAATTTGGCCTAATTGCTCTTCTATCTTCTTTATGCTTTGACTGTGAGAAGTCACAGTCTGATTCAAGGGTCCAAGGCTTTATAATTAGGCCAAAACCTGGTCCTCGAAAGAAGCACTTCGGGGCTGGGGTGGAGGAGCTACCAACTGATTTTATTGCTAGGGCTGCTGTTGCTACTGGAAATTCGACCTTGGGGCGTAACCCTGGTTAAACTGCTGATGTGGCCTTTGAGGTAAGGCCAACATCTGTTGTGGCTGTATATAGTTATCTTGCCTCCAACTCAAATTTGGGTGGTCTCTCCATTGGTAACTAGCATTTTGGTGCTGGTATCCATATGACTATTTATTATAGCCACCAGATTGTTGATGTCTAAAAGATTAGGCAGCAACAGCCTGTTTCATCACATACTCCGAGTATTACCCTACAGATGGGCACTCTTCGACTGTGTGTTGTGGAGATTGGCATATCAGACATGCCTCCATCACTTGTGCAGCCATTCTGGGCTGCACCACAGTAAAAAGTTTACCAAACTTATCTGAAAGATTAGCCATCTGCATTCTCAGGTCATCATTTCCCCTAACTTCATACACCTTTCCTTTAGAAGTTTCAGCCAACCCTAGCTCAGGAGAAGGCTCTTGAACAGATCTAGATGAGGACATCTTCTGGAAAGCGTTTTCGCTAATGACCTCGAACAAGTCTCATGCCTCATCAGCTGTTTTGTGCATGTACGTTCCACCACAAGAGGTATCTACCATGTCTCTGCTTTTCTCATCAATCCCATTGTAGAAGCTCTAGACAAGCTGCCAGTCAGGGATCTTGTGGTGGGGACATTGTTTGCCTTTCCTCAACTGGGGACTTGGCAAAAGCAAGTATGCCTTTCCTCAACTGGCCGGTTTTGGTTTTTAGGAAAAATTTAGACAAAAATCTTGTCTAGAGGTCTTTCCAGGAAGTGATGCTGTTGTTTGGGAGAGTAGATAACCAGGTCATGGCCCTGTCCTTTAGGGAGAAAGGAAAGAGCCTTAACCTAGTGGCTTCTGGTCCCAAACCAGCAATGGAGGATGTCGTGCACAGGGCCAAGAATTTGTCAATGTGCTTGTAAGGGTCTTCCTTACTAAGCCCATTGAAAGAGGGAAGCATTTGGATGATGGAAGTTTTAATCTCGTAGTTTCCCTGAACATCTGGGAATTGAATGTTGAATGGAGAATTATAATCATCCGGAGCATTCAATTCCTTCAATGTTCTGGGTTGCTCTTCACCCATAACTGCTGTCTTGATTTCAATAGGGGGCTCGACTGTGGTGTGTCTGTGCCTTCTCGGTCTTCTACCCCTTTCTATCTCAGGGTTAGTAGGCTCTAATGTAGGACTGAGGGATCTCCTTCCTAATATGCACACACACCAACAACAGGGAAGACTGTTCGCAGCCACATTGCACTTAACAAAATTTACAGCTATCCTAATCAACTGCTACGGAATGTTCAAAGGAGAAATAAACTAAGGTTTTGAGGGTTAGAGAAGTGCAAACAGAGGTAGCTAGACTCTGAGTGCAATTTTACTCTCCTTCTCTGCTACGGTCTAGATCTACAAGAAAAATTCCAAATGTCAATCAGCAGTATCAATTATTCACAAGTACAGCTACCAAAGAATAAAGAATACAAAAATCTAGATCAAGATATCCCTGGCAACGGTGCCAATAACTTGTTAAGGTATTTTAAGGGCTTGCTACTGACTTTATTGGAGATGGTGATAAGAATGGGGTGAATGAAAATGAATGAAAGATGGAGTGAAAACTACAGAGCAGCAAGCCTAAAAATACACAGTCCTGCAAGATACAGGGCCTGTTGTAGCAAGTTTTGATAAGTAAGAGTTTGTCCCATAGGGAAGTTGATCTAAAGCTCTAAGGGAGCTATCTTTAGTAGGCCCTCCAGATCTGGCTACAGATCTAGCAATCCTAAATGGAAGGGGATTTATGGTCACTATAGTCTAAATCCTAAGGTAACTTAATGTCTAAACTACAGAAAGGGTTAAGAAAGAGGCTGGAGTGTGAGAAAATAAATATAAAAGGGTGAGAACTATGTTATTAGGTACAGATCTGATGGGTCTTGTAACTCAGACTCAGATCTGCTGCTATAGAAATCCTGTCCAATGGGTAGATTATCACCAAAGAGGAGAAAGGATCCACTCACCCCTGTGCCATGATCCAATCCCTTATGGCTATAACCTATCCACTTAAATGGTCATAGACTATCCAATAGGGGAACCACAATCCAGAGATGTGTCAGAACAAGATTATCATTGTAAGCACTACTTCATCCAGGCTACAAGCTCAAGAATCCATAGGAACCTCAACCTCTAAAGTTTTGTGTGTGGGGCTAGGCCTACAAAGTGCACGAGCCTGGACACATAGGACCAGCAAGAGTTTGAGTACTAGCTTTTAAGCTTGGCTGTTCACTGCTTTAGAAAGACAGCAGTGATCCACTCATAAGCCTACAATCTCTACAGCCAGATCAGATATGCAATCTGATGGTGGGTCTATACAAATATAGGGGAGTCTGTCTCTGCACAATCTCTCCCAAGGCTACAAGCATAAGTACAGAGAAGAAGAATCTGTCTTAGTTCTATTGATGGGCCTCACCCTAGGGCTATAATCTGTCCACTTGAATAGTCACAGACTATCCACAGAGGCTATCCTCCTCACAGAGGTCTAAGATAGAACAAGAATATTGCTGCCGCCACCATGTTCACAAGGCTACCAGCACAAGATCCCATGGGAATTCAGATTTAGTGGGTCCTGTGGTGAGGCTAGGCTTGCAATGTGCCTAACCTGGACACACAGTTCACTTGGATCTAAGTAAAACCTTAAAGACAATCCTCCATTGCTTACAATACAACTTAGCAATGGAGGATTTCAAGGCAGCAGCCTTGCACAGAACAACTCACAAAACATCAATCCCATACATGCAATAGATCTTATTACAAAACTCCATTAAAACTATACCAAATAATCATACAAAGGCATAGCCAGTAAGTGCTGGGCTATGGAGAGAAAGAAAAGGAAAAAGAAAACTCCTAAACCCTAACCTTAGCCTACTGTAATTCTACAGTCGGTTTCAAGAAGAAGCATTGCAGAAGTTCAGTCCAAAAAAAGTCCCTTAAACCTAAGTTAGGCTTAGGCTTATATAGCAGTCGGTTCTCTGTGAATTAGGGTTAGGAAAACCCTAATTCACCAATGCAATTGCAGCCCATTCTTGTCCCTTGGATGCCTCGGGGCATGTGCATAGAGATTAGAGCATTGGAATGCATGTCTTAATTGTTGGAAGTTCCCAAATTGCCCTTGCAGAAGTGGGGAGAAGTTTAGAACTCGATCCTCGCTGAGTAGAAAAGATTTGCAGATCTTACCGCATGGTAGAATTGGCGTCACGGGGTTTCTTTGACTTGAAGCTCTTGCAGTCGTGGGATTGGTACTTTGATCATCGCGGGAATGCTTTGGTCATTGCGGGATTGGGCTTTGCATTTGAATGGCGCAAGAATGGCGTGCGCAGTTCTTTCCTTGATAAATCCCGCGACGAACCTCGCAAAGAAAACAATGTATATAGGCTTCTGGATCGTGCGAGTAGTTCCTTGAAAGTATGTGTCCCGTGACCACTATGCGACAGCCATGCGCTAGAATGCCTGGAGCTCTCTCTATTCAGTGAATTACGCGAAGGTTGAAAACTCATCTCTTGAGCTACGCGAGACTGCGTGAGTGCTTAAGACTGACTCTCGCGAGGACCGCGCGAAGTATACTTTTTACTCCTTCCTGACATCCATCTACGTGTGAATGGCGTGAAGACTGTGCGACCAGTTTGGTTGCTCCCTTCAGAAGCCCGCGACAACTGCGTGACGCATTCATTCTGGTACAATTGAGCCCTGCGACATTTGTGCGACGCATTCCTCTTGATTTGCTTCTGCTTTACTGTGCCTCTGTAGCAGCCAATTCTCTGTCTGGGTTCAACCTTTACACTTCTAAGGGGCTTCTGGTTCAGCAGGAGGCTTCTTAGCATGGTTAGGGGTTTATTGGCAGCTGTTGCTTATTACCTACAGACTAGACTTAAAACACATTTATTAAATAATTAAGGGTCTAACAGAGATTAAGTTAAAGGGTGAAAAGTGGTACTTTTCAGGTCTTAACAAGCTCGGAGGCTTGTGGACCATGGTGGTTGTAGCAGCTTACATGTTCTTCCTCAAACCTCTGAGGTATGAACAGATCAATGGGATACCCTGTGACCATTATAGTGGACAGAGTATAGCTCTAAGGTTATGTCTGGCCACATGTTTGAGGAGGATTCTTCTCCCTTGCACATGAGCTTCTACAGCCTTGTGAGGAGGTTTGTACAGTAACTTTCTCCCCTCTATTTTACCTAATCGATATCATATGCTAGATTTGATTTCTCTGTAGTAATTGCAATTGAAGGCTGGGTCATTGCAGGCCTTTGTAGCAATGACCAGTTGAATTACAACCTATGCAAGGTCCTTTGAGTGGGCATCAAGTATCGCTGGGCTTGGCAAAGCACTTAGGATTTATGGGTTGGAATACCTATGAATGTCAGCCAGATATGTGCACAGGTCTAGGGAGCTAGTAGCACTGGCATTACATAGTGCTGCAATAGTATTCATGGTTAGAGCTGGTCCATTGGCTGGAGAAATGATCAGTCCACTCCCCTGGATTAGACTAGCAAATTTTTAGTTTAACTAATGGGATTTGACAGACTCTATCGGATATCTTGTGACCATTGGAGTGGATAGAGTATAGCCCTAAGAGCGCCCCAAATAGCATGGGTTAAATTGGGAGCTTATACCTTGTTGAGGCTATTAATAGCGTCTCAGCAAGGACCATTGCAGAGACAGACTAAATATGAGTTACATTACTGCATCATTGACTTTAGCTTAACCTGCTTACTTTTCACAATTTTTGTATTTTATTTTTGCACACACTACCACCATCTTCTTCTTAAACCCTTTCTTTAGAATAGGGCTGCACTTTATTTCCCTTCTTTAGTGTTAATTTAGTGTAGTCATGACACCCAACTCCCTTTTTTTAGGATTGTCAGATCTATTGCCAGATCTGGAGGCCTACTATTATAGCCCATTTATGGGTTCTAGATCAATCTCTCTGTGGGACAAACTCTTACCTATCAAAACTTGCTACAATGGTCCCTGTATCTTGTAGGTCCAAGTTTATTCTAGTTGTGCTATTTCCATCTTTTATTTTCCTTTGAATTGTAATTTGTTCTCACCACACAATAAATAACAAGCACACGAGTAAGCGCGAACAGAATGCAAGCATGGAGAGTTGTGTGGACCTTGATGCTTGGTGATTCGAACACGTGAGGTAGGGAACACCTTGAACACGTATTTTAAGAGCAAGAGCATGTATGTAGTGATATGGAAATGAGTAATTTTGCATCTAAACGAAATCCTAGTGTGTGTGTGTGTGATCATAAATAAAGTAAATGAGAATGTGACGTCCCCAAGGGATGAGAATGTGTTAAAGGCATCTGTGTGATACATTTAAATAGACATCCTAGGGATATAAATGATCATGTGAAGCAAAGTAAATGAGATTGATAAGGCCTAATATACTATAATTAGCATAGTCACATGGTGAATAACTATGTGTAGCGCACATTAATATTTAAGGTTTGAATAGAATACCCCACCGACGTGGCGGCATACCCATGACTGACTCGGCAGGATATCTGTGACTGGTATGGGGGCCAATCTGTACACTAGCTACATATCCTTTTTCAAGAATGAAAAAGGATATGAAAACTGTCTAATTAGATGACGATGGATGGTATTCCATCGGGCGCTCGATTCTATAGTAAATCGAAGAATATTTAAGTTAAGAGTTAAGTGTTTAGGCCTAATCATTGTCTAATATAAGCAAGTTGAGAACAAATGAAATATGCAAAGTAACTATGACATCCAGTGCATCTTTTTAGTGACTTAAAACTACTTTTCTAGTAATTTCATTGATACATCATGCTGTTAGTTATCATGGGATATATGTGAGAGTTGAACTTATATGTTCATGCTGTTGTTTCCCTATTGAGCTAGGATGTAGCTCACCCTTTAGACTATACATCATAGGTCCTGTGCTTACTGCGGCTGAGGCTATAGGTGACGTAGATCCAGGAGACTCGGATTACGTGCCTGGGGAGGATATTGAGCCCCCTCCTAAGGACTTCTTGTAGAGGACCCCCTGCATACTTTGATTCTTTTTTAGAGCGTATTTGTACGGCTTGGTATGTCAAACCCTTTTTGAGAGCGATGTAATTAACTATGATATATTCTCTTTGCGAACCATCTGGGGTGACCTTGTTTGATCATCAATGGTTTGGGTCAGTTCTTCTGCTCATGCATTGGCATGGGATTAGAACTGCCTTTTGAGCTTTTCCTAATATATCATTAATGCATGGAGATTTAGTTAGATTTAGTTCTTATGTTTTATTTTCTTTGTTGTTGCTTGGCTATACTGATGTTTTGTGCAGGTTTTTAGAGCACGGCCTTGAGGGTCGTGCCGATGGAACGAATTTCGGAGAGCTAAAATCTGAGCTGTCAAAGTTAGTATCAAAGCCATTTCTTTTAGAAATTCTGACAATTCTTATTTTGTCTGAGGATAGGGACTTCTGCTAATGGAGCCTTGGTTTCATGTGCAGATCGTTATGTCTTCTAGGGGAAGAGGCTGACCCAGGGACGGTCATGAAAGAAATTTGCGTAGTAGAGATGATTTCATCTCACCTACGAATAGAGTACCAATGGGAAGCAGAGGGGCTTCAGGTAGTAGTGGCCAAGAGAGCGAAGATCATGAGGAGAGCCGAGAAAGAGATCGTCAGGATAGAGATCAGAGGGAACAAGAAAGAGTAAGGGAAAGAAACGAGGAAAGAGAAGAGCGTCAGAGGATGATGCACACAATGGAAGAAAGAGTAAGGGAAAGAAACGAGGAAAGAGAAGAGCGTCAGAGGATGATGCACACAATGGAAGAAAGAGTAAGGGAAAGAAACGAGGAAAGAGAAGAGCGTCAGAGGATGATGCACACAATGAAAACCATGGCAAACACCATAGCTCAATAAGCAACATCCTTGGCCGCTCACAATGCCAATGATCAGCACACTCCACCTACACCTCTAGTAGGTCCTACACAGTCAGTGCCCTCTGCATTTACATAGTTTAGGAGGATGCGACCTCCTAGTTTTTCAGAGCAGGATGAACCAATAGATGCCGAGAATTGGCTGAGTGAATTGGAGAAGGTCTTTAGTGTGCTCACATGCACGAAAGATGAGAGTGTCCGTTGGGCAGCCTATATGCTTGATGGGGAGGTTGGGCCTTGGTGGAAGTTCATTTCTAGGACTAGGGCTCAGGAGACCCCAGGATTTCCCTAGATGTGGGATGAGTTTTTGGAGGAATTCAATAAGCAGTACTTCCCTAAAGTTGTACGAAACCAGATGGAAGTGAAATTTTTATAGCTTGAATAGGGGAGGATGACAGTTAGAGAATACAGGGTTGAGTTTATGCGACTTGCTCGCTTTGCTTCTGAGTACATAGTGACAGATCTGATGAAAACAAAATGACTACAACGTGGCTTGAGGCCGGACATCAGTGGAAAGGTAGCAGCATTTGAGTTGAAGACCTATGGAGAGGTCATGAGCAAAGCCCTAGTAATTGAGGAGGATAATGAAAATAGATATAAGAGAAGGGATCAGGCAATCAAGGGAAGAGTGGATCAGAATAGAATTGGGAACTACGAATCGGTGAACAAAAAGCTGAGATTCATAGTGCCAATTCAGAGGCGACCATTCCAAGCAGGGTATGTGAGGCCGGCACAGCAAACAAACTACCAGAGATTACCAATGCTTGCATCGGGAAGGCCGATAAGATATGAGAGCCCTACTACCACCACTGGAGCAACAACTACACAGGGTTTCTCACGAGCTTCTTCTTCCACAACTAGGGAGACTTGTTCCAAGTGTGGCAAGTCTCACAAGACGGCGGATTACAGGCAAGGAGCACAGGGTTGATACAAATGTGGAAAGGTGGGCCACATGATAAAAGACTATCCAGATATGGCTAAGGAGAGGACGGCTTCTTCTTCAATGCCACGACCAATACAAGTTAAGAAGTCGATCGTGCAAGGGAGAGCCTACGCAGTCACTGCCCAAGAAGCAAAGAATGTACACGACGTTATCCAAGGTGAGATTCCTTTTAAATAAAGAATTTCAATTTCTTAAAAATTTAGATAGAGAAGGTGCATCCATTTGGAAATAGTGTAGACTCGTTCTTAAACATTAAATTTTGATAAGTAAATATGCACTATATCTGTATATATGTATGCTATAGGTACGTTACGAGTATACGAGAAAGGATGCTATGTAGCATGTGAAGCTAGAGTGTTAATAGACCCAGGGTCTACCCATTCCTTTGTTACTTTGAGGTTTGCAAAAAGAATGAAGATTGTTTCAGAGACATTGGACTTTGTTCTATCAATGTCTATTCCGACTAGAGAATTAGTCGACACAAAATTGGTTTGTAAGTCAGTAATAGTTGGCATCGATGATGAAGAAGAACAGGAATTGGCATGAAAATTAATATTGTTAGACATGCAAGGATTCGATGTGATCCGTGGCATGGACTGGTTGTCACAACACTGTGCGACTGTAGATTGCAAGAACAAGGTCATCATCTTCAGACCTAACACAGGAACATCATTTCGATTTCGAGAAGAGAGGTCGACACATATGCCACTTATCTCTGCAGTCAGGACAGAATGCTTAATCAGAAAGGGTTGTAGTGGTTATTTGGCATTCTTGAAGGACAATAAAGAAGGGAAGAATGAAATCTCAAAGATAGTGGTCCCGTGTGAATTTGAAGATGTATTTCTGAAAGAATTACCAGGATTATCTCCAGACAGATAAGTGGAGTTCGCTATCGACTTAGTACCAGAAACAGAGCCTGTTTTGAAAGCACCATATTGGATGGCTCCTGCTGAGTTGAAGGAGTTGAAAGAGCAATTATAAGATCTCATGGACAAGGGGTTTGTAAGATCGAGTGTGTATCCATGGGGAGCACCGGTCTTGTTTATAAAGAAGAAGGATGGGTCAATGCGACTATGCCTTGACTATCACCAGTTAAACAAACTCACCATAAAGAACCAATATCCTTTGCCTAGGATAGACGACTTATTCGATCAGCTGCAAGAAGCGAGGTATTTTTCCAAGATCGATCTGAGATCTGGATACCATCAGTTGAGAGTCAAGGCAGAGGACATTTAGAAGACTTCATTCAAGACACGATACGGACACTACGAGTTCTTGGTGATGCCGTTAGGGTTGACGAATGCCCCGACGTCGTTTATGGATTTGATGAATTGGGTGTTTAAACTATACCTAAACTTCTGCGTTATGATATTCGTTGACGATATCCTAATATACTCCAAATCAAAAGCGGAGCATGAAGAACACTTGAGAGTTGCTCTAAAAACTTTGCCTGAACACCAATTGTATGGCAAGCTCAGTAAGTGCGAGTTTTAGCCAGAGGAAGTTAGCTTTTTAGGACATATCATCTCAAAGCATGGTGTCACGGTAGATCCGGCTAAGATCGAACAATGGTAAATTAGGAGCAACCAAAAATCGTGATTGATGTTCGTAGTTTCCTTGGACTAGCTGGCTACTATCAACATTTCGTTGAGGGGTTTTCAAAGATATCGGGACCTCTTACAAGACTTACATGGAAGGATGCAAGATTTTAGTGGAGTGAAGTGTGCGAGAAGAGTTTTCAAGAACTCAAGAAGAAGCGACTTACTTCAACTCTAGTGCTAGCAATTCCTTTAGGCTGTGGAGGATCGCGGTATACAGTGATGCTTCGTATAATGGTTTGGGTTGTGTGTTCAACCAACACAAAAAGGTGATAGCTTACAGGTCAAGACAGTTGAAAGTGCATGAAAAGAACTACCCGACACATGACCTGGAACTAGGAGCGGTCATATTTGCGTTGAAAATCTGGGGATACTACTTGTACGATGAGACCTATGAGATTTTCACCAACCATAAAAGCCTCAAATACTTATTTACACAGAAAGAGTTAAATATGAGGCAGCGCAGATGGATGGAGTATCTCAAAGACTATGATTGCTCCATACAGTATCATCCAAGCAAGGCTAATGTAGTAGCCGATGCTTTGAGTTGGAAGGGTTCAACTCAGTTGGCTAGCTTGATTTTGGGAATGCATAGATGGAAATTGTTTGAAGACCTTTCACTGTATGATGCGAATATTGAGGTGCAAGCTACAGGAGCCTTTTTGGCTAATATGTTAGTGAGGCTGATGATCTTTGAGCATATCCATGAGCTACAAATGAAAGACTCAGAGTTGATCAAGATTTGCCATGACGTGATTGAAGGCATCAAACCTGAGTTCTCAGTGAAAGAAGATGGTTCCTTATTGTTCAAGGGCCGTCTTTGTATTCCATACAATGCCAATCTGTAGCAAGCTATCCTTGATGAAGGTCACAGGTCAAATTATGCGATCCACCCTAGGAGCACAAAAATGTATCAAGATTTGAGAAAGAATTACTGGTAGAGAGGTTTGAAGCAAGACGTGGCTAAGTACGTGTCACGGTGTTTAACGTGTCAGTAGATGAAGGTCGATCATAGACATCCTGTTGGATTATTACAGCCTCTACCCATACTAGAGTGGAAATGGGAATCAATCTCTATGGACTTCATCGTTGGACTATAGCGTACAGTGAAGAGATACAACGCCATTTGGGTAGTCATGGATTGATTGATCAAGTCAGCACACTTCTTGCCTTACAACATGATGTACACTGCAGGAAGACTCGTGGAGTTGTATCTGAAGGAGATCGTGCGCCTACACGGGATTCCTAGTAGCATTGTTTTTTATCGCGATCCGTTGTACACTTCAAAGTTTTAGATGAAGTTTTAAGAAGGTATGGGTACGCAATTAGACTCTAGCTCAGCTTTTCATCCACAAACCGATGGGCAAATAGAGCGAGTGAATCAAGTCATAGAAGACATGCTCAGAGTGTGTATGCATGAAATGGAAGGGTCATGGGATTAACACCTACCATTGATTGAATTTGCAACAAACAACAGTTTCTAAACGAGCATTGGCATGGCACCATATGAAGCTCTTTATGGAAGGCGGTGGAGATCGCCTATCAATTGGGAGGAAACCAGTGAAAAGTTTGTTTTGGGACCCGAGTTGCTTGAAGATAACACCATCGTTGTCCGTATGATCAGAGAAAGACTAAGGTCGGCTTAGAGCAGACAGAAAAGCTACGCTGATATCAAGAGGACGAGTGTGGATTACAAGGTGGGTGAACATGTGTTTGTCAAGGTATCACCTATGAAAGGCGTCATGCGATTTGGAAAGAGAGGAAAGCTAAGTCCCAGTTATCTTGGACCCTTTGAGGCTTTAGGTCGAGTAGGAGAGGTTGCATATCGTGTTGGATTACAACCATGATTCAATCGAGTACACAATGTTTGTCACGTCTCCAGGCTCAAAAAGTACGTGAATGACCCTTCCGATATCTTGGGAGGTCAACCATTAGAGATGCATGAGGATATGAGCATGATTGAAGAACCGGCGGAGGTATTCGATAGAAAAGAGCAAGTATTGGGTACCATAGTGATTCCTTTCGTGCTTGTTCGATGGAAGAATCATCTGGCCGAAGAAGCTACATGGGAACGAGAAGCAGATGTGAAAGAGCAATACCCTGATTTGTTTATCAAGAATTGAGAGCCAAATTGTATATTCGCATGTATGCTTTTGAGTTTGAATCGTTAATGTAATCAAATGTTGAATGTATATGTCAACCTATTTAACGAATGAATGGGATGAATGTGAGTTCTAAATGCACCATAGGGCGATCGAAATGTATGGCCTAATGATGATCGCATCATGGAAGCAATGATCAAGGCATGCTCCACAAAGCCAATAACCAACTAGTCAAGAAATATCAAGAAAATGAAGGGAAAATAAAGCAGAAAATTTTTGAAAAAAATCTGTCAAAATTGATTAATCGATATCCAAATCAATCAATCGATTAGAAATCGATTAATCATCTGAGCACTTCCAGTGACTGGAAAATAGAGAGTTGGGAAAATCGATTGATCGATTTTAAAAATTGACCAATCGAGTTTGGAATTTCGATTGATTGATTTTAGGAATCGATCAATCGATTTGGACATTTTCTGTGGACTTTTGAATTGGACTTTGAGGTTCTTGGAGGGTCTTATACCTTCTTTATTGGATCTTTCTTGATGCTTTGCTTGTGCTATGGTGTACCATAGGTGGTACGAACGAATGCAAGCATGGAGAGTCGCGTGGGCCTTGATGCTTGGTGATTCGAACACGTGAGGTAGGGAACACCTTGAACACGTATTTTAAGAGCAAGAGCATGTATTTAGTGATATGGAAATGAGTAATTTTGCATCTAAATGAAATCCTAGTGTGTGTGTGTGTGATCATAAATAAATTAAATGAGAATGTGACGTCCCTAGGGGACAGGGATGTGTTAAATGCATCGGTGTGATGCATTGAAATAGACATCTCAGGGATGCAAATGATCATGTGAAGCAAAGTAAATGAGATTGATAAGGCCTAATATACAATAATTAGCACAGTCACACAGTGAATAACTATATATAGCGCACATTGATATTTAAGGTTTAAATAGAATACCCCACTGATGTGGCGGGATACCCACGACGGACTCGGCAGGATATCCGTGACCGGTACGGCAACCAATTCGTACACCAGTTACACATCCCAGGGATGTAGATATAAGATTTGAACCCCGTCGCCTATGAGAAAGGGACCTAGGCAGTATTCAAGAATGAAAAAGGATATCAAAACTATCTGATTAGACGACGATCTCGTATTCCATTGGGCGCCCAATTCTATTGTAAATCGGGGAATATTTAAGTTAAGATTTAAGTGTTTAGGCCTAATCATTGTCTAATACATAGCAAGTTGAGAACAAATAAAATATGCAAAGTAAGTTTGACATCCAGTGCATCTTTGTAGTCACTTAAAACTACTTTTCTAGTAAATTCATTGATACATCATGCTGTTAGTTATCATGGGATATATGTGAGAGTTTAACTTATATGTTCATGTTGTTGTTTCCCTATTGAGATAGGATGTAGCTCACCCTTTAGACTATACGTCAAAGGTCACGTGCTTGCTACGACTGAGGATTCGGGTGACGTAGATCCAGGAGACTCGGATTACGTGCCTGGGGAGGAATTGAGCCCCCTCCTGAGGACTTCTTCTAGAGGACCCCCCTTCATACTTTGATTCTTTTTGAGAACATATTTGTATGGCTTGGTATGTCAAACCCTTTTTAAGAGCGATGTAATTAACTATGATATATTCTTTTGGTGAACCATCTGGGGTGACCTTGTTTTATCACCGATGGTTCGGGTCAGTTCTTCTGCTCATCCATTGGCATGGGATGAGAACTGTCTTTTGAGCTTTTGCTAATATATCATTAATGCATGGAGATTTAGTTAGATTCAGTTCTTATATTTTACTTGCTTCGTTGTTGCTTGGCTATATCGATGTTCCATGTAGGTTTTTGGGGCACGACCTCGAGGGTCATGTCAATGGCACAGATTTTGAGGAGCCAAAATCTGGGCTATCACAATGCAACCTGGTGGTTGGGTTAGTTTGAGAGGGCGATGATTTATTTGTGTGCTCTGTACCAGTCGTGTGATCCGAATTAAGTGCATGAAGAATGGCGCATTATTAGATTGAGCGCCTCAGTTTACGCGTGTGATTTAGCCGTGTCCTATAAATAGTTCAAAAACTTTTCATTTTTTCCGTGCTATCCATTTTGGACTTTGATTCTCTGTTTCCTTGTTTTTTTGCACTCTAGTTTTCATGTTTTCGTGATATCTCGCGATTCGGTCGTCCGTTTCAGGCACCGTCTCTTCCGTTCTCTTTAGTTTTTTGAGCTCTTTGTTCTAGGATAGAGTTTGAGGGTGTTGGTAGTCTTGATCTTACTATTTTTGAGTTGGAGAGGATGATGATGGGGGAGATAAGTGAGACTTCCGAGGTTCAGACCGACGCCATCGTCATGGAGGAGGACATCGAGGAGATGGTTAGAGAGGAGGTACTAAAGGGTGACCAGGTGGCGATCACGGAGGAGGTACCCGAGATTGAGCAGGGTGCAGTTGAGGATGAGGGTGAGAGGGTTGAGGATGAGAGAGTCAAGGATGAGAGAGCTAAGGATGTGGCTGAGGAGCAATAGGGTGTGGAGCGTCGAGATCGTAGACACTTCCTGTTGGAGGATTTCTTTGCTCGAGGCCGGGTAAGTACCCATGAGCAAGAGTTCCCTCATTTTTTTCCTAGGCATTTAGGTTATGACATAGACTTATTAGGATCTAGAAACACTTTTTTAACTTATGTCAAACCTGCATTGATTATTAATTATGTGCTCACTCATGCATCATGACGGTGTCTAGGGATAGGTCATGTTTCTGTTCTATTGTTCTTATAATGTTTTGTGTGTTTGTTATGAATTGTTATTCGTGCATCTTACTATATCTTATTTGCTTTTATCTCTAGGTTTGATTGTCTTTAGTCATAGATGTGTGTTAGTCTTAATTGTTTTTCCTTTTGTTTTTGTGTTTCTTCGGTAGGAGCCCCCGCAGTTAGCCATTAGCTCGACATGGACCGAGTCTCATACTTGGTACCATGCCTTATCGAAGTTTCAACGGACGCGATTGGTGTCTTTTGGCTTCGGGCTGATCTTGGAGCTGGAGCCCTTTCAGGTCGATCGTGGCCTGATTGTGGTGATTCTAGAGAGGTGGAGGGAGGAGCATCAGGCACTTCTCTTTCCAGTTGGTATTTTATTGCCGACTTCGGAGGATTGGGTCTGCATTACCAGTCTTCATTTTGAGGGTGAGCCGATCATGGGCGGATGGTAGGACAGTACTTGGCAGTGTGCGAGGAGATTTTGGGTGTGCCGTAAAGATCCAATTGATCGGGGCCAGGTGTAGTTCGAGTCACTTGGTTCTTTGATATGTTCGCCAGTGGTTTCGTCCCTCCTAGGCATCACTCAAAGTCGGGGGGCATCTTATGAGGTACGTTATGTGGTGGTGGTGGATCGAGAGCATGTGATCGAGCCGGGGTACTTCGAGCGTTATTGATGCACTTCCTTGGTGCGATACTTTTTTCTTCTTTGAGTCAGGGATGCATCACCAGGTTATTTTTTATGGTTCTTAGGAACTTGGATCGGGTCCCTACCTATGCTTGGGGTGCGGCCGCATTGGTGCATCTCTATGAGCATTTTTACCGTCGGGGACGGGTCATCACGACGATTCGAGGTTTCCGTTCCTTCCTCCAGGTGAGTTTTAGTTAATTGGTGTCATTATGTCTTTCATTGTCAATAATTTTTTTTTGGTCGTAGCAGCTATCTTAGCATTTCTTCTTGCATGTTGTTTTTTTTCTTCTTAGTTCTAGGCGTATGATCACTTATCCTTTTTCGCCCGGGGGTTCCGTTGGAGGTGACGTTCTTGTTTTTGCAGATGCATGTGTGGAGGGCAGCACTGTGGTGTTGTCGTTGGTCTTTAGATCTTCAGACCGCGCGGGACCTCTTCGAGGACATGCATGAGGGGCAGGTATATATCACTGTGTATACATTTTGTTTCATTTTATTTTAGGTTTTTAGTTTCTAAGGATTCGTTGATGGGTTGGCTTGTTTATTTGGTTAGGTGATTTGGAGGCTATACATAGCCGAGGAGGATGCCGGTGTGCCAGTGATTCAGTCTGGTCAGCCCTTCTTTGATGTGGACATATGGATCCACTGTTTTAAGAAGGTGGAGAGGATCCACCTATCCCAGGTGGTGCGGTAGCTGTGGCTCGCTCAGGGAGTCCCTCCGGAGATTTGCCACAGGGTGGCAAAGAGGATGACCGGCCCTCCTGGCTAGAATCTTGCAGAGCGGATCGCGCTTCAGATGGCCGGTTTTAGAGTTGGGGGGACCAGGGTGACAGGGGCGCATGACGAGGCGGATGCTCGAGAGTTTAGGAGATGGTTTAGTGCATTGGGTCGTGGGTGCCTCTTCACACATCCCTTCCATGGAAGTGGTTCTTTCACGGTCGGGCAGTCGAGTCGGCAAGATTGAGGGAGAGATTGGTCCAGTAGAGCAGGCCATCGACAATGAAAGTGAGGGCGCGCCCCATAGGGCAATGGAGCAGATGGGGTGTGCTCCTCATCCGGATGAGGAGATGCTGCACTCCTTAGCCTCCTCCGTTGCTCAGGCTGGGGGGACAGAGGATGAGCTGGGGGCTCGGCTAGCGGAGACTCGACAACTCCTGGTGAGTTAATTTATTGGTTTAATTGTTTATGTATTATGTTGACTTGGTCTTCCAGTCGTTCTGACATAGTTATGGTATCTTATTTTTATTTTGGATTGTCTGAGAGGGAGGTCGAGGCCGCTAGTCATGTGGCGATGATCGAGTTGTTACGCGGCCAACAGTAGGCCAACCGAGAGGTGGAGGCCAGCTTACGATCTAAGATTGACCGATTGGTAAGTGTCTATATGAACATGGTTTTGTTAGTGTCATGAGCTTGCCAACTGATGTGTTTATCATTATTCGTAAAGAGCTGAGCTCGCTACTGGAGGTCCCATTTTGGCATTTGATCCATCTTCAGTTGCTTCCTCCAGTCGGGAGGATTCAGCGATGGCTCATCTTCGGGCCGAGCTGGAGCATTGGGTAAGCTTCCTCAATCTTTCAACTCGTTTGTGTAATTGTAGTAGTTTGTTGGGTGTTATTGTTTCACTTTTCTTCATTGTTTACTAACTTCATGTGGTATTTCAATGTCAGGTTACTGAGGATCTTCAAACGAGGGAGGCGACTATTGCCTCTCTACACCCGGAGATTCAGGTATAATTTCTAGTTTGGCATAATTTAGTTTAGGATATTTCATTTCTTTTGTTTTGACATATCTTATGTGGGTTTGTTTGGTTTTTGTGCAGGCTGTTCTAGGATCCGCTCCTGAGGCTCCCCTCAGGGGTCTGCTCCTATTCCTTCTCAGGTATGTTTTAGTTATTGTGTTCGTAGTTTACTTGTTATCATAGCGTTATCTGACGTATTTGTTTGGTTCTTGTTGCAGTCGCCTACATTTGTTGTTCCTTCCATGCCGCCTACTGATCTAGTGATTGGTACTACAGTTGAGCGACTTCTGGAGGAGAGGTTGGATTTGGTATGATTCTTTTTTTTCAAAATTTCATTTTTTATGTTCATATATATATATATATATATATATATATATATATATATTGCTTTTCGTCAGCTTGAGGAGGCGCGTCTAGAGGCGGCTTGAGTGCACACCACTCTCGAGGCGAGATAGATCCTTAGGGAGACGCAGAGTCGTGATGACCTGTTCATTGAGATGATGGTTACACAAAAGACTCAAGCTGAGGCACCTGAGGCGTGGCGTCAGACGATCTTGCGAGATGGTGTCCCTAGATCGCTACTGATGACGCTGATGAGGAGGAGTGAGCTGGGAGGTTGGCTAGTCAGCTTGATGGGTCGGAGTCGAGGGCTACGGGTTCTTTGACTGGGTAGTTTCATCACATGTCGCGTGATCGTGTCAGGGGTGATGCTCGTGAGGATTCTACCGTTCGTGAGATTCTCGCTAGGTATCCTCCTCGTTCTCGATTGAGCGGTCTATTAGTCAGGTGACTGAGGGGAACTTTGTAGTGGGGCCGCGTCGTCTAGAGGTTTCGAGGACTCCGAGTGTCAGGATTGTATTTTCGGAGGACCAGCCTATGAACCTCCGAGCTGATGATACTGGGGACAGCGGTGCTCGACCATCCCAGCGGTAGGGTAGGGAGTAGGTGTGTGTGTGTGTGTGTGTGTTTTGTCCATTGTATATATAGGGGGTATTCCCCCTGTGACAAGTGTAAAAAAGGAAAATTTTGATATATATATATATATATATATATATATATATATATGGAGATTTTTTGTTTAGATGTACCTGATTGGCTCCTTTTCTTTTGATTACCTCTTGCATTTATCTTTTGCTTCCCTTCTTTTTTTTTTAGCGTCATCAACCGTCATTGGGATTTGGATGCTTCCTGAGCCGATCTGGTGATGGTCGAAGGTTGCTTTGTATCTGCACATGTAAAGGTAACGCTAGCAGTAATTTTTGTTCTCTCTCTTACTAGTTGTCAATGGGGTAAGTGTCTCAGATCGGGGTCTGGTATTAAAGGTGGATACCTGTTCTCTTTTTTTTTCTTTTTTTTCTTTTCTTTATTTTAAAATAAAAATAATGCAACAGGGAAAACAAATAGCTAAGATTGGAATAATAAAAAAAAATGCCCCAGCGTAGGAGCGTGGTAGGATCGGTAGGATAGTATCTTTGATAACATTCTCCGAATGGTAACTTGGTTATTACTCATCTTCTTCATGGACGAGTTGGCACTTCTAATGTGATTCACCTTCTGATCCAAAAAATGCTCTAGTGTATAGATGCAATGGGGCTTTTCTGGGTTTGAGATGAGCACTTTTGGGTATATGAGTAGTCATGTGTATTTGGTGATTTAGTTTTGAAGAAAAGTTGATCAGTACTGTCACTGAACCAGGGAGGTCTCTTTGATTAGGTCAATTGTATACGGGGCTCTATCTTAGGGTGGTGGTCATCCTATCCTGTGGTTATTAGGGAGAAGTTGATAAGGTATAGTAAGTGATTGCATCAGTCATCATTCATCGGTTTTCGGGTTCATTCCTAGGAATTTCCTATAAGGCTTCTAATTTATTTCCTGAAATAAAAATGGAAAAAAGGGTGAAAGAGGGATAAGGTTCAGTGATTTTGGGAGTAGTTTGTAACTAACGCTCTGCAAAAGGGATAAGTAACAATCTTCTTCTCAGAGGGGGTACGAGGTGCCAGGATTGAGCTCTCCGTCATGTTTCGATACCATCAAAATCTCACATTCTATGGTTAGCAGGAGTTTGTCCTACTCACGCCACCTTACAACGACATCTAGTAGTATGGGGACATTAGGGCTGCCCTCACACTTGCTTATACACTTCTAGTAAAGTTACCAGAGATGTCCTCATGGCCTGCTTATGCTTCCCTGAGCTCATTGACTTGTTCATTCGTCATAATTCTCTCACTCAATTTTTTCGATATATATATATGTTTGAAGGCATCCTGCTAGCGCAAGAATAATGAATTTTGATTGAACCTAGCATCTTCATTTTTTTTGCTCTAACATCTCCTGTAGTGGCGGGGAAGGGGAAATGAGAATCGGGTGTTAGTTACGCTTTTGACAGAGATTAGATACGTCACTAGTCCTTCAATCAGATTACTCGAATAAGAAAGTGGGCGATAAATCAGGTCTTAAGGATATTCTGAGAAATGATTACGTACAACAAATGAATGGGTCGTGATGACTACGAGGGTGATAAGTATATGTATTTAACCACTGGATGTGATGATCACAGGGCCAAGGGTAATATTTTCTAAGGTACATGGTGTTCCAGGGGCTAGGGATTTCTTCCCTGTCATGGTTCACTAGTTTGTATGCATTCTAAGGGTATGCGGCTGTTATAACATAAGGGCCTTCCTCTTTCGGTTTCAGTTTTCCTTTCGGATGGGCGTGCTTGGAAGGCATGATTTTCTTCAAAACTAATTCTCCAATATTGAAGGTTCGTTCAAGGACTTTCGTATCATAAGCCCTAGCCACTCTCCTCTGACATACCTGAGCGTGATCAACTGTCCTTAAACGTGTTTGATCAAGTTGCTCTGGCTACGTGAGTAAGGCAATTCTCCTCTCGTCTAAGGATAGCACATCATCGAGTTGAATCTATAAGGATTGTACTTGTATCTCATATGGTAAGACTGCCTCCATCCAGTAGGTAAGGAGGTAGGGAGTTTGGCCAGTGGTCGTACGAATAGATGTCCTATAGGCCCAGAGTGCTTCTGGCAGCCGTTCAGGCCAGTCGACTCCATTGCTTGTTTCTACTGTGCATTTTAGAATTTGAATCAATATTTTTTTTATAGCTCTTGCTTGTCCATTTCCTTGAGGGTAGAACGGTAATGAGTGGCGTAGATCGATGCCGAATTTCTTACATAATTTCTTCGTCTTCTCTGTGATGAACTGCGGTCCGTTGTCGGTGATAAACATCCTGGGTATTCCAAACCTAGTGATGATATTCTAAATGATAAACCTTACAAGTGTTGAAGCGGTGATTCTGACATAGGATTCAGCTTCTGCCCATTTGGTGTAGTATTCGATCGCCGTAAGTATGAATGCATGCTTGTGAGTATTCCCAACTGTCTGTGAAAGGTCCGATGACATCAAGGCCCACATCGAAAATGGCCACGGCGAGGTTATAGTGTTTAATGCAACTAATCGAGCTTTGATGACTGTAGTGTGTACTTGGCATTGCTTGCAGAATTAGATGTAGAGGTGGCAATCTCTTATCATCTCGGCTAGAAGTAGCCCTGCCGTATGATTTAGACGGCGAGTCTTTGTTTACCGGTGTGGGCACCGCAAGTACTAACGTCTGCTTCTCAGATGATGTATTATCCTTCGGCGGTCGTGACGCATCATAGCAGTACTGCTTTGTTGAAGGCTTCTTTGTATAATGTTTTGTCGAGTATGTAGAATCGGGCGCATTGGTTCCTTATAATCCTTCATTCGATCTTTATGGCACATGGAGGAACATGTTGATGCCTCAAGAAGTTTTAGATGTTGAAATACCATGGTTGTCGGTCATCAGTTGGTGATTTTTCAAATCTGAACATAGCGACTTCAATTTCTGACTTGACGTGCTTTTTCGGAGTGACTACTTCATTTGGCCCTGAGCTTGTGGTGAGGATTGATAATTCTCTCTTAACGGTCCATGCTATCTCATGGGCAGGTACTGTTAGCTTTTCAATGAAGAAGGTCTTGGTACTTTATCCGATGGGTATTTGGCTGACCAAGGCTAATGTGGCAAGGGAGTCTGCAAGCTCATTTTCTAGTCTAGGGATGTGCGTGAAAGAGATTCTTTTAAATTTCTTTACTAAATATTGAGCGGTTTCTAGGTATGCAATTAGTCTCCTTTCCTTGGGTTTTCCATTCTCCTATAACTTGTTAGATTACAAGCTTAGAATCACTGATGGTTTTCAATTGTTGAATGCCTAATTGTAGTGCTGCTCATAGTGCAGTTATGAAGGCTTCGTATTCAGCAACATTATTAGTGACAGGAAAATCTAATTGAAAGGCCTTAGGTATGACAACTCCTTTCGGGCTTAGGAGGACAAGCTCGATGCCTCTTTTGTGATTTAGAGCACCGTCAAAATAAAGGGCCATGAGGTCTTATTGGGCTCTTTGTTATGAATTGTGAGTAGATCTTCATCGGGAAAATTCGCGTGTATGGGCTCATCGTTTGGGAGTGGGAGATCAGTGAGGTAATCAGCAATTGCTTATCCTTTGATCGACTTTTGTGTGATGTAAGCGATATCAAATTCTTATAATAGCATATGCCAATGAATGATCTTTCCTGAGGTTGTGGGCTTTTCGAACACATACTTCAAAGGATCCATTCGGGCTGGTACTAGTATCTTATGTGCTTTGAAGTAGTGCCATAATTTTGTTGAAGCCCACACCAGTATGAGGCAGGTCTTCTCCATCGGAGTGTATTTTCATTCGTACCCGACCATCATCCTACTAAAGTAGTTGATGGCTTTCTCTCTCTTGCCGTCTTCTTCATATTGTCCGAGAATTACTCCTATTATTTTATCATTCGCTAAGAGGTATAGGATTAGAGATCTTTCGGGAACTGGTGGTGATAGTATTGGTGGGCTAAGGAGGTACTTTTTTATATTGTCAAAGGCTTGCTAACATTGGTCATCCCATTTGTACTCAGTTCCTCCTTTAAGTAGTCTGTAGAAAGGATCGCATCTGTTTGAATGTTGGGAGATAAACCTCCTGATGAATTGCAATCTTCTTATCAGGCCTCACAATTCTTTGATATTATTGGGAGGGGGCATCTCGAGGATAGCTCCGACTTTAGCACGATCGACTTTAGCACGATCGACTTTAATTCCTCGCTTGCTAACTATGAAACCGAGTAATTTTTTGTAGGTGATTCTGAAGACATATTTCTTTAGGTTCATTTTTAGCTGATATTTCTTAGTACTTTGTAGCACCAGTCGGAGTGCTTCAACATTTCCTGCCCGCATTCGAGACTTCACTAATATTTCATCGACATAGGCTTCTACACATTTATGCATCATGTAGTGAAAGATTGCCATCATGGCGCGTTGATACGTGGCTCCTGCGGTCTTGAGCCTAAAAGGCATGATGACGTAGTAGTAAGTTCCCCATGGTGTGGTGAAAGAAGTCTTCTCTTGGTCTGACTCTGCTAATTTGATCTTATTATACCTAGAGAAATCATCCATAAAGGATAGGATCTCATATCAAGTGGTGTTGTCGACTACGGCGTCAATGTGCGAAAGTGGGAAGTCGTCTTTTGGGCTTGCCTAGTTGAGGTTCCGAAAGTCAATACAAACCAGGCGATGTTCTACTAAACTCGGGTCTAGACCAAGCATATCTTCATAAGACCATGCAAAAGAGTCGAGGTGTTCTTGTAGGACTTGTGCAATTTACTGACGCTCCTTGGAGTTAAGCATTACACTAATTAGTAGCCTCTTAGGTTTCTCTTCAGTGTAAAAGTTGATCTCTGCTGTGGGTTCTACGATAGCTTGGGTTTCTTTATCGAACCGCTTGATAACCCGTTGAAAGTCCTGCGCCTCCTCGGCGACTGGTGTTCCTTCTTCATCATCAGTAAGCTCATATACTGTGAAATTGCTACACTGGGGATTTGATTTTGCGAAAGGTAACCCTTCATCGATACAATTTATGACTGAGAGATCTTTGATAAGATGAAGGTCAAAGCCATTGATCCTTCTCTCAAAGTCATGAAGTATCTCGTCTGGTACGATCACTGGCTTGTTGTTTAGCCTAGATGCTCTACGTCCTTGTACGGGAGATGGGATAGTAATCTTAGGAGAAAAGTATCCTTGTTGGTCGCAAGATTGACTCGAAATGACGGGTTCCCTTTCCTTTTCTAGGGTTTTCTGATTTTTTAGGATTTCAAATTTATAAATTTTTAGGGTTTTCTGCTTTTTCTATTTTTTTTATTTTTGATAGTAGATATGTTACAAGGTTGGTCGCCTCATAAGGCATTGGGGGGGTTGCTTCCTCTAATTGAGGGAGCGAGATGGCTACTGGAGCCGTTCGAGCGATTCTTTAGGAAATGTGGACTTGTTTTAAATTTGGCATTTTTTTTTGGAGTCCTCATTTGATGAAATCTTTTGAATAAGTGATGTGGGTGACAGCGATATCGACGTTCGGATTCCCTCTATCACATTGATTGCCTCTTCTTCCAAGAACCCCTGGAGATCGTAAACAATCAAACTATCATCCTCTGAATTATAATATGGTTGCTCTTCCTATTGAGGAAAATCTCCTAAGGGATCCTGTTATGTTATTTTAAGTACTTGTTGCTGACTTTATTGGAGACAGTGATAAGAATGGGGTTAGTGAGAATGAATCAAAGGTTGATTGAAAACTACAAGGCAGCAAGCCTAAAAATACACAAACCTGCAAGATACAGGGCCTGTTGTAGCAAGTTTTAATAAGAGTTTGTCCCATAGGGAAAGTTGATCTAAAGCTCCAAGGGAGCTATCTTTAGTAGGCCCTCCAGATCTGGCAATCCTAAATGGAATTGTCTAAATCCTAAGGTAACCTAATGCCTAGACTACAAAAATTGTTGAGAAGAATGATGGAGTGTGTGAGAAAATAAATATAAGAGGGTGAGAAGTAAGCTATTAAATACAGATCTGATGGGTTCTATAACTCAAACTCAGATCTCCTACTATGGAAATCTTGTCCAATGGCTACATTATTACCAAAGAGGAGAAAGGACCCAACTCACCTTAGTACCATGATCCAATCCCTTATGGCTATAACCTGTCCACTTGAATGGTCACAGACTATCCAATAGGGGAACCACAGTCCAGAGATGGGTCAGAACAAGTTTATCATTGTAGGCACTACTTCATCTAGGCTACCAGCTCAACCTCAACCTCTAAAGTTCTGTGTGTGGTGCTAAGCCTGCAATGTACACTAGCCTGGACACACTGGACCAGCAAGAGCTTGAGTATTAGCTTTCAAGCCTAGCTGTTCACTACCTTAGAAAGACAGCAGTGATCCTATCACAAGCCTACAATCTCTACAGGCAGATCAGATCTGCCATATGATGGTGGGTCCATACAAATATAGGGGAGTTTGTCTCTGCATAATCTCTCACAAGGCTACAAGCACAGGTGCAGAGAAGAAGGATTTATCTTAGATCTGTGGATTGGCCTCACCCTAAGGTTATAATCTGTCCACTTAAATGGTCACAGACTATCCAATGAGGCTATCCTCCTCACAGATGTCTAAGATAGAACAAGAAAATTGCTGCCACCACCATGTTCACAAGGCTATCAGCTCAAGCTCCCATGGGGATTCAGATTTAGTGGATCCTGTGGTGGGGCATAGGCTTGCAATGTGCCTAACCTGGACACACAGGTCACTTGGATCTAAATAAAACCTTAAAAATAATCCTCCATTGCTTACAATATAATTTAGCAATAGAGAATCTCAAGGTAGCAGCCTTGTACAGAACAAGTCACAAAACACCATTCCCATACATGCATAAAATCCTATTATCAAACTCCATTAAATCTATTCCAAATAGACATACAAAGACAACTAGCAAGTGCTGTACTATGGAGAGAGGAAAAAGGAAAAAAAAAATTGCTTAAACCCTAACCTTAGCCTCCTGCTATTCTACTATTTGTTCAGGAAGGAGTACAGAAGTCCCCTAAACCTAAACTAGGCTTAGGCTTATATAGCAATCAGCTCTCTCAGCATTAGGGTTAGGAAAACCCTAATTTACCAATGCTATCGTGGCCAATTTCTGTTCCTTGGATGCCTCGAGGCGTGAGCATGGAGATTGAAGCATTGGAGTGCATGCCCTAGTTGCTGGAAGTTCCCAGGTTACGCCTGCAGAAGTGGGGAGAAGTTAAGATCCTGAGCCTCGCTAGGTAGAAAGGATTTTCAGGTCTTATCGCGTGATAGAATTGGGCGTCGCGGGATTGGATTGACTTGAAGCTCTTGAAGTCACGAGATTGATACTTTGGTCATCGCGGGATTGCTCTTTCCATGTGAATGGCGCGGAAAATGCACGCGCGATTCGTTCCTTGGTGAATCCTGCGGGGATCCTCGCAAAGAAGCAAGGTGCATGGGCTTCTAGATCACGCAAGCAGTTCCCTGAAGGTCTGTATCCCGCGGCCACTGCACGACAGTTGTGCACAGGAATGCTTCAATCTCTCTCTCCTCAGTGAGTTGCACAAAGATTAAAGGCTCCTTTCTTGAGCTGCGTGAGACTGCGCGAGACTGCGCGAGAGCTTATGACTGAGCTTCGTGAGAACTGTGCGAAGTCTACTTTCTAGGCTCTTCTGTCACTCATCTGTGGGAGAACAGCGCGAGCAGTTGGCGTGATGCCTTCAAAAACTCGTGACAGCTGTGTGAAGCATTCTTTCTAATTCAATTTGAACCTTGTGATATCTGCGCGAGTCTCATTTCTTAGCTTGTTGCTGTTTTGCTGTGCCTATGCTACAGCCAATTCTCTGTCTGGGTCCAACCTCCTTTCTTCTGAGGAACTTCTGGGGCAACAGTAGGCTTTTTGACATGTTTAGGGCCTTATCTGTAGCTGCTGCTTATTACCTACAAGATGGGCTTAACACACACTTATTGAATGACTAAGGGTCTAACAGAGATTAAGTTAAAGGGTGAAAAGTGGTACTTTTTAGGTCTTAACACACCCCCAAACCTAATCTTTGCTAGTCCCTTAGCAAAGCTTTAACTAATTGAATGCCACTTTCGTAGGGATTACGGGTACATTTAGCATATATACCAAGCCTTTTAAGCCCCTAGGTGATCACTAGTGGAGGAGTGAAGTCTCCTGAGGGTTTTCAGTGAAGATACCCACAAACTTCAGCATTAGAACAGGTAAGTATAGTGCAGGTAATGACAACACAAATTTCAATGTAAAGCTTCATTCCACACCCATTCTTTAACACTTAGAGGAAACTGTAGCAGTAATGCTGGCCATTTAAAACTCAAAATTTACCACGTGCTTGTATCACCACTAATCATTTTACATTAGAAATTCAATGTAAAAAAACCAGTACCCAACTTGCCTTAAATTCAAAATTCAGGTTGGATGCAACTCCAATGAGGTTAAAATGCAGACCCAATTCTCACCAGGGCTATCTCTCAACATTGACAATCTGAGGGTGTTCACATTCAAAACAGCTCAAGAGCAGTTACAGCCCCCAAATTGGCCTGCAAGCATGAGCATAGGCAAAGCTTCTAATTTCTTACATCCTCATGACTTTTCACTATAGATTGGACAACTCCTTACCTCCACAAGACTTCTCATTTTACTTTGGATCAACAAGGTCTTTTTGAATGGGTTGTAATGTGGCTTATGGGTGAGGGATGTAAAGAATCAAGGGGTAAAAAGGGAATCAAAATTAAGAAATTAGCAAGGTAAGGAGTGATTCATGACTTCAGAACCTTCATTTCAGCAAAACTTCATCTTTCTTGATATATTCCAGAATCAAAGTGGCCAGCTTCTCCTCTTCTTTTCAATTTTCAGATGATGTTCTTCTCTAGACTTCTCTTTCTTTTTCTCTTTTTATTTTTATTCAATCTTTTTATGATTTTTTATGATGAACTGCCACACAAATACCATTGATATACTGTTGTTTATAAGTTACTTTTCTTCGCCTTCCACCAAATGTTGGACAACTCTCACTGTCTTTAACTCCTCCTTTACCTTCTGAATTCTCAGAATGAGGGCGAGGCTGAATCAGGTCATGAGGTTAAGGTGCAAGTGCTCTGGTGTTTGTTAAATAAAAGTAGGATTTTTTTAAGGCTCAACTAGTATATGCAAAGGGTAGATTTTAAAAGGTTGGATTTTCAAGCTCAAACTGTCCAAATGAAGGCCTTGGATCATTTCCTTAGTATCATGAGTGTTGTCAATCATTTTTTATTTGGAGGTGCCTAACTTCTAGTGAGAAGATCTTGATTCAATCAGTCCTCAGAGCATAAATAATGCCAAAAACACTCTTCAAAAGAAAATGATGGGCTCAAATCTCACTAGGTATGGTCCTCAAATTAACCCATGGGGTGTATTTTTACCTGTTTCCCTCTTAGGTTCACTGAATACTAACTGAAAAATTTTCTAATGTTAGCTTCATGGTGGTGTCAAGATTTTAACATTTTCAGTTTCGAAAAGTCTACAAATTTTTTTTAATTTTTTTACAAATTTCCTCATTGTATCAAGTTAGGTGGAAATTGACTTTATTCATTCCAGTTACACCATCATTACTGTACTAAAGTTAACTACTCTATTGACAGACCTACCCTGCCACACCCCCAAACCATGAGGAGCAATGTCCTCATTGATTCAAAGGTGTGAAAGTGCAGGGTAATAATCAGGAACAAAAAAGTAAACACACACAGATAATGCACACAGTTCAATATACAAAAAAAAATAATTCTATTAACTGAGAAGACATGTACAACTGTAATTATAATGAGAAGAAAAAGCCTAAGTGCAATCTATGTTCAGAGGAGGAGGAATCAGAATCCGAATCTGTAAATCGGTCCCAACCCATCTGTTTTGCATGTTTCCTCATTTCAGCTTTGCTCTCAGAACTGGGCTTGGACTTGGTTCTATCTGAGGGAGCTTTGGTCTTTTTCTTTCGGGCATTCTTCTCAGTTGAGCTCTTTTTCTTCTGCTGCCTTGGTTTTTATGGCTGTGGTGGTTTCTTCATGGTTGGAGCTTTTGGAGCCCTCAACCTTATCTTTCTGGTTTTAGGTTCAGGAGGGACAATAGGGGATTTGCCTTTGTCCCGCTTCTGGGGCTCTGGGACTTCCCTTTGCTTTGGGCTCAGCCGACAGGGTTTTGCCTCCTCGATCCGGCGGCTCTTTGCCAATTTTAATAGAGGCTGCTGTGTAAGCAGTCCTCTTACCAGTGACTTTTCTCTATTTAGGATAAGTTTGCTCGGTTGGAGGTGCAGCAGGGGTTTGGGTAGGTGGGGGCTGCTCTGTAAGAGGTGAGGAAGGAGGGGCAGCAGGGGCCTTCCCTTTATCTGGTTGGGAAATTGATTGTGCCTCCTCAGACAGGGTAGCAGGGGTTGGGGTAGCTTTAGGGTCAGGTTCTGGCATGCAGATAGAGAGTGCGGTGGGCTGCTGAGCTGCAGTTCTGGTAACAGCCAATGCAGCTTCCAATGAGGCTATCTGGATTTTGGCTTTGAGGAGGTCAGTGTCATGGATTTCTTTTTAGAGTCTGAATATCTCCTGGGCATTGTTGAGCCTCTTTTCAAACATTCTGGCCTTCATCCTCTCCACATTGGTGTTTGCCTTCTCCAACTCCAAATTTATCTAATGATAAGAAGCCATGGTCTTTGCTTTCTCATAGGCCTCTAAGATGTTGGTCCACCCCAGGGAGATACCCAGTAATTGCTTTCTGTGGGCTTCCTCCATTTCAGTAATCTGCTATAGTAGGGGGGTCTTAATGGACTGCCTAAGTTGGGCCATGCCCCTCAGGACATCCCTCCTAAGATAGGGATTGTCCCTCATGGCATGGAGGATGGTGAGGTAGGGAGGGATGTAAAAAGAGTGTTTGGGTGCGATGGGAAGAGAAGAAGTGGAAGGAGAAACATGTGATTGGTCCTAGGTGGGGAGAGTGGGATTATCAGTGGTGAAGTCTAGTTGTTCGGGGAGGGTAGTAGGTTCTGGGTCTGTTTGTCAGTGAATGTTGGAGGGGGTAGGATAAGAGGTGGGATGGAAGGCATCGGGGAATGAGGTAGGCCCACTAGGAGTAGGTGGTGATGGGGGAGGGAAAAATGGAATGGTGAAATGTATGAAAGAGAATGGTGGGATTGTGGGGACAGGGTTGGGTGGGGAAAGGACCAGGTTGGTTAGAGTGGTTTTTTGAGGGATGGGTGGGTTTTCCAAAGTGTTAAGTGTGGATTTAATGGATGTATGTTTTGTCTGCATCTGGTCCTTGGTGTGTGTAGTGGTGGATAGTTGGGATTAGATTTCTTTGATGAGGAAGAGGATGAGTGTCAGTGTGTCTGGGCTGGGAGGTTGAGTTTGTGTAGAGGATGGCACAGGTTGAAAAGGTGAGGAAGGTGCATGATGGAAAGTGGAAGGAGGAGGAGATTGGGGTTCTGGTGAGTGATGTTGTGATGTAGTTGGGGAGTCTGGGAGGGGGGTGTAGTGGTTGGGCATGGTGTCAAGGAAACTAGCCATAAAGGCATGGAATCCTGTAGTTGTGTTAAGGTTGAGGTCTATGTCTGGGGATGGGGATGTAGTAGGCATGACAGTAGTGGGGCCTTCTTCAATGTGAGGTGTGTCAGTGGGGATAAAAGGGATTGTGGGTGGTGTCTGGGAGATGGTGGGGGTTGTCTCAGTGGTTTTTCTTTTCTTGTAGGAAATGAGTGGAGGGCTGTCAGGTTTATGGGAAGATGATGGGGGTATTGGGGCTATGTATTGAGGTAGGGTAGGGGATGGTGAGGGGCTGACATGGGGGGTAGTATCCTCCCAGGTACCAATCATAGGAGAAGGGGGTGTGCGGCTGGATAATGAAGACAGTGGAGGGTGAGAGAGAGATGGAATAGGGGTAGGGGATGCTTGAGTGAAAGGTGGGGGGCTGTGGTGGCTGCTGCAGCAGTGGTGATGACAGGCTTTGGAATCTCCTCTGTAGTAACAGGGGTGGGCCTTATAACGGCTGCCTCTTTAGATTTCTTGGGAAGGGCCTGAGTCTCAGCCTTCTTCTTCTTCTGTGCTTCCATTAGGCTCCTGCTGATTCCCCATTGCCTCTTGGCAAAAGTAGTAGGGGTAAGGGTGGTAGTCTCTTCAGTTTTTGCTATCTTGTACCCCCCCTTTAGAAGTAGCTTGGTGATGACTCTAGCATAGGGGAGTGTGTGTGGCTTCTTATTCTGCCCTAATTTCTCTACCAGGTCCTTCATTGCCTCAAAGATTAACCAGGCTGCATGGAAGCTATGGCCCAGATAGAACGAGTAGACAGCATCAGCAATAGGAGCTCTCCTCTCCTGCAGATGGCCTGAGCAATAGATGTTCTTTCTGAGGACCTGGACAATGAAAAGTAGTCCAGGTTCTAACTCTCTTCTTCTGATAGAATCCCCTGAGGCCTTTAATCCTCTAGTCAGAGCCCTTGCAATTGTATCAATTGAGGCACTCAGGGGGGGGCATATCCACAGCTAGGGTTAAATGCAGCTGGGATACCCAAAACCTCAGCAATGACCTGGGGGACTAACTAACATTTTGAAATCATCAATCAACACCTGAAGACCTACTTGTCCATCTTTGTCATTGGTGACTCTAATGTGCTGGTAAAAGAGTTACACTAGCCTAGGGTAGGCTAGTGCTAGAATTCCTCTCATCAATGGTGTCAGGCCAGCCTTGGTCATAAATTGAATGGCAGGGGCAGAGAGAGGCTCCTTCTCGAAGAAGGGCAGGTCGAAAGCTATCTCAGGCTCTAAGGGGATTGAAGCCATGAGCCCGAAGGGTGTAGAAAACTCAGGAATTGGCTCCTCCACCTCCTCAACCACTTCCTTCCCTTTTTTTATGCCTTTGAAGTTTTAACCTTCTTAGCAGCGGGCTCAACAGGGGCCTTATCCTTGCCCCTTTTCTTTGGTGCACTCTTAGGGGCCATTCCAAGCTCTACATTCAAAAATAAAAAATAGGAGACTAAGATCTGAGTCCTTACCCTAAAATTATAGGGTTTGGTTCGATCTGACGCATAGTGCACCACGAGATCTTTGAGCAGAGGGCAATTGATGGGGATGATGTTAGGAGCAAATCTGTAGATTCCTGGTGTGAATGATGGGTTGTAGCATGGACGCTGGAGGAGAGAGGGACAAGAGTGCCAGAAGCTAGGGTTTCGCTGGATGAAGAAGGAAGAGAGAGTACTTGAAAGGGAGACAAGCGTAGGGTTTAAATACTTGTCGCTAAGCTTGGCACGCTTTGGAAATATATGGTCGCGGGATTGGAAATGAAACTTAGCAAAGGTGCTATTCAATTTGGATTGCGTGACAATCTCCCAGGTTGACCTTGAAGCGCATGACAGCATGTGAAGAATTCCATGTGAATTGCGTGAGAGGCTCCTAGGACTCCATTTGGATTGCATGAAAGGCTCTGAGGTTCACTTTGAATTTCGCGACAGCCTTTGAATCTCACCACACCTAATGAAGAATTCTTTTTAAATTGCGCAAGAGTCTCCCAGGCTTCCTGCTGAACCTCGCGATAGCTAGTCAAATGCTCTATTTGGATCGCGCGAGAGGTTCCCAGGTTTACTTGAATCTCGCGACAACTATTGAAGGGTTCTATGTGAACTGCGCGAGAATCTATAAGGCCTCCTTTTGAACCCAGCAACAACAAAGTAGTAAATAGAGAGCATGTGCTCACTGTTCTGCCATTTCCATTTGTGTTGTGGCTGGATCCTAGGCATGACTCTCCACCATAGGTACCCCCAGACACATTAAGATCAAACATTAAAGCATAGACAGCAAAAATCACCATCCAACATTGTGCATTCAGGCAGAAACCATCAATCCAAGAGCAGTAATCACAAACCAAGCATAAAAAATTCAAACCAGATAGGTCCAGATTCAGGTGGGGCCACTAAAATTTTCTAGAGAATTTGAATAAAAGAAAGCAAGACAAATCTAACAAAACCAAAGTACATATAATACAATATTGACACACCTGTGGATCAGTTTAATGAAGGATCCCCTTGAAAGTGAATGGTGTCCATGGGTTCAATAGGTTTTTCGAAACAAGGCTTAAGCCTCTGACCATTCACCTTCAAAGTTTTCTCAGACTTGGCATCCTTGATTTCCACAGCAGCAGATGGGGAAACACTCATGACAATGTAGGGACCATCTCATCTGGATTTCAGTTTGTCAGGAAAAAATTTAAGTTTGGAGTTAAACAACCAAACCTTGTCACCAGCTATGAAGCTCTTTCTCAACAGCCCCTTGTCAAAGAAAGCTTTAGACCTTTCCTTGTAGATCCGGACATTGGCATATGCATCCATCCTCAGCTCATTCAATTCTGATAGCTGCAGCAACTTGTGATGACCAGCAGAAGTTAGGTCTAGATTTAAATTTTTATGGCCCAATAGGCCCTGTGTTCTAACTCTACTGGGAGATGGCAGGCCTTGCCATAAACCAGTCTGAATGGGGACATATCAATGGGAGTCTTATAGGCAGTCCTATAAGCCCACAATGCATCATTTAGCTTGTCAGCCTAGTCTTTCCTGTCAGTCCTCACAGTCTTCTCAAGGATGTGCTTGATCACCCTATTATAAATTTTAACTTGCCGACTGGTTAGTGGGTGGTAGGGAGTAGCAATCCTATGGGTGACAGAATATTTTTTGAGCAAGCTCTCAAAATTTCTGTTGCAGAAATGGCTACCCCCATCACTGATAATGGCTCTAGGGGTGCCAAATCTTGAGAAGATATTCTGCTTTATAAACTTGAGGACAACCTAATTATCATTAGTTCTTGTGGAAATAGCTTCTACCCATTTTGAAACATAATCCACTGCCACTAAGATGAAATGATAACCATTAGAAGGAGGAAAGGGGCCCATAAAGTCAATACCCCAGACATCAAACAGTTCCACAACAAGGATGGGCTGTAAAGACATTGAGTTTCTTTTGGACAACCCTCCTAATTTCTGACATCCTTCACAGGTTCTGCAGTGTGTATTGGCATCTCTGAATAAAGAAGGCCAATAGAACACACGTTGCAAGATTTTGTCAGCAGTTTTTCTTCCACTAAAGTGGCCTCCACAGGCATTTTCATGGCACATGGCCAGAATACTAAGGACATCACTTTCTGGAATACATTTTTGAATGATTTGGTCTACACAATACTTATATAAGCAAGGTTCCTCCCAGAAAAAGGATTTGACCTATGAGAAAAATAGGTCTTTGTCCATTTTAGTCCAATGGGCAGGAATCTTGCCTATAACTAGATAATTGACAATGTGTGCATACCAAGGAATCAAGGATTGGATGGCAAACAATTGCTCATCCGGGAAAACATCATTTGTAGGATCATCAATACATTTATCCAACACAATTCTGGACAAGTGGTCGGCCACCACATTTTCCACACCCTTTTTGTCCTTGATTTCAATGTCAAACTCCTGCAATAGGAGTATCCATCTAATCAGTCTTGGCTTAGCATCTTTCTTGGACAATAGGTACTTTAATGCTGAGTGGTCTCTGAAGATTACAGTTTTAGACCCAAGTAAGTAAGGTCTAAATTTGTCCACAGCAAAAACCACTGCCAGAAGCTCTTTCTCAGTTGTGGTGTAATTTAGCTGAGCTTCAGCAAGTGATTTACTGAGATTGGCAATGACCATAGCAGTTAATCTTTCATTTGGCCCAAAACAGCACCTATTGCCAAGTCGGATGCATCACACATCAACTCAAAGGGAAATGCATAGTCAGGTGTTTGGAGTACATGGGCAGAGGTGAGGCAAATCTTCAAAGTTTCAAAAGCCTCAAGACATTTAGCAGAAAATTCAAAGGGGACATCCTGGCAGAGCAGGTGGCACAATGATTTAGCAATTTTGCTGAAGTCTTTAATGAACCTCCTGTAGAATCCAGCATGTCCAAGAAAAGATCTGATTTGTTTGACTGTCCTTGGAGGGGACAAATTTGTAATGAGGTCAACTTTGGCCTTATCTACCTCAATCCCATCTTTAGAGACTATATGGCCCAACACAATACCTTGTGTTACCATGAAGTGGCTCTTTTCCAAACTTAAGACCAGATTGATCTCCTCAAATCTTTGCAAGACCAAGTGGAGGTGTTGCAGACATTGGCCAAAACTATCCCCATATACCAAAAAATAATCAATTAAAATTTCCAAGAATTTGTCAATCATATTAGAGAATATGGCATACATCCACCTCTGAAAGGTGGCTAAGGCATTACACAACCCAAAAGGCATCCTTCGGTAAGCAAAGGTACAAAAAGGACAAGTAAATGTAGTTTTCTCTTGATCATGAGGGTGCACAGGGATCTGGTTATACCCTGAGTACCAATCAAGAAAACAGTAAAAAGTTTTTCCAGCCAACTTATCCAAAATTTGACCAATGAATGAGAGAGGGAAGTTGTCTTTTTTGGTCTTAGAGTTGAGCTTCCGATAATCTATACAAACTCTCTAGCCAGTGGTCTCCCTGGCTGGTCTCAGCTCTCCAGACTCAGTTGTGATGACTGTAATGCCAGATTTCTTGGGCACCACTTGGATAGGTGTCACCCATTCAGAATAAAAAATGGGATAAATTACCCCAGCATCTAGCAATTTGATGATTTCTTTGAGGACCACTTCCTGCATGTGAGGATTTAATTTCCTATGCATTTCCCTGGAGGGTGTTGAGCCCTCCTCTAAATGGATCTTGTGCATACAGATTGATGCATCTATCCCTCCTAGATCTACAATGGTCTAGCCAATTGCCTTTTTGTGCTTCCTCAAGACTGTTAGTAATTCTTCCTCTTACTCATTGGTAAGAGAGGAGGAGATAATTATAGGAAGTTTTTCATCTTTCTCAAGGAATGTATATTTCAATGTTTCTGGAAGCTTCTTGAGATCCAGATCAGGGGCTTGTTGGGTGGATGGCAGGATTGGTTCTTTCTTGGTTTGAGGAAGGGGCAGCAATGTAGGTTTCCAAATGAAATGCTGCACTAAGCCCACAGAAGACTTCAATGTGGTCATGTCTTCTGGCATTACAGTTGGGCTTCCTTTTGCTACCATGTCCCAAACTTCAGTTAAACTTGTGACAATGTTGCCCCACTCTAGCAGAGTGGGCAGTTCTTCTTCAACAACTTCTTCTAGTACATCCACTGCAAAGCTTCCCTCATTGTCCAGCTGAGGGTACTTTGCTCTGCTGTACACATTAAGTTCAACCTTCATATGTCCGAAAGTTACCTCCATGATCCTAGACCTGCATTGAATGCATGCATTGGCAGTGGCCAAGAATGGCCTGCCGAAAATAACAGGTATAAGGGATGTACTGTTGTTGTAGTCCATGACCAAAACAAGGAAGTCTGCAGCGTAAAAGAACTTGTCCACCCCCACTAAGACATCCTCAACCACTCCCATAGGTCTCCTCTCAGACCTATCAGCCATTAACAACACAATGGGAGTGGGTTTTAGCTCCCCCAAACCTAGCTGCTGATATACACTGTATGAAAGCAGGTTTACACTGGCTCCAAGGTCTAGAAGAGCCCTTCCAATTGTGTGGTCTCCAATTATGTAGGGAATAGTGGGTATCCTTGGGTCTTGCAACTTCTCAGGCATTGTCATATTTAATACAGAATTAACTGTATCAGTTACAAAGACCTTTTTGGACAAATGGCCTCTAGCTTTTCTTTTCTGGGTACAAAGGTCATTCATAAATTTGGCATAGGCTGGGATCTGTCTAATTGCATCAAGCAAGGGCAAATTAATTTTTACCTGCTTAAAGGTCTCCATCATTTCATCTATCTGTGCATTCCCCTTATCAAAAGGGGTAGGGCCACTCAAAGCTTGAGGAAATGGCAACTGAGGTACTACTGGTTCCTCAGCTGCAAGCCTATGACTAAACTTTTATTTTTTTCTTTTTTCATCTTTTATTTTCTGCTGAGGCTCAACTACAACATCTTTATTTTTCCCTTGTTACAGGGTAGCAGGCAACTCTTGCCTCTGTGGTTTAACAAAATCTTTTTCACTTTCATTTAAAAAGTTCTTGGAAATGACATCTCCTTGTTCCTTTCTCACCTGGTTGTCAACTAGCCTGCCAGACCTCAGGGTTGTGATGGCATTAGCTCCATCAAAACTTGAGGAACCTTCTCCAATCGAATATTGGCCCTTAGGGTTGGCCACTGGCTGGCTTGGCAACCTGCCCTCTTCTCTTTTGGCCAAGATATTGGATATTTGCCCAACTTTTCTTCCATTTTCTTTATGCTTTGACTGTGAGAAGTCACAATCTGAGTCAAGACTCGAAGGCTTTGTAATGAGGTCAAAACCTGGTCCTCGAAAGAAGCATTTTGGGGCTGAGGTGGGGTAACTACCAACTGATTTTACTGCTGGGGCTGCTGCTGATGCTGGAAATTTGACCTTGGGGCATAACCCTGGTTAAATTGCTACTGTAACCTTTGAGGTAAGGCCAACATCTGTTGTGGATACATGTAATTGTCTTGTCTCCACCTCAAATTAGGGTGGTCTCTCCACTGGTAACCAGTATTTTGGTGCTGGTATCCAAATGGCTGTTTGTTGTAGCCAACTGATTGTTGCTAGCCAAAAGATTGGGCAGCAGCAACTTGTTCCATCACATACTCAGGATATTGCCCTTTAGATGGACACTCTTCCACCGTGTGTTGTGGAGATTGGCATATCAGACATGCCTCCATCACCTGTGCAGCCAATCTGGGTTGCACCACAGATAATAGTTTATCAAACTTATCAGAAAGATTGGCCATCTGTATTTTTAGGTCATTATTCCTAGTTACTTCATATATCTTTCCTTTGAAAGTCTCAGCAAGTCCCAGTTTAGGAGAAGGCACTTGAACAGTTCTTGATAATGACATTTTTTGAAAAGCATTTTCACTGATGACCTTGAACAAGTCCCATGCCTCATCAGTTGTTTTGTGCATGTAAGTTTGTAACGATCCCCAAATTTATACACTGACTGCAGTGGGGAGTGTCCGGTCAAGTCATGTGTAAGGACCTCACAAAGCTAACCTTTAAATCTATGCATAAAGTGAGATAGTAGAAATTTGGACTTCAAGCTAGACACAGCCATATTAAATTACAAGCTTAAACTATTTTAATCAAGAATTAGTTTCCTATATACCGGCAGTGGTATATAAACTTTATACTAGAGTTTAAGCCATTTGGCTTTAACTCTAACCGGTATTATTATAACTAAGTAAAGGAGGGGACGGGGCTATTGGATAAATTGTTATTGGTTTATCTCTCTTTTGTTTTACCTGTAAAACAAATATAAAGAAACTTACTTGTTTTGGTTGTTTATGCCTATACACTTATAAAGCCATGCTGGCTTAATATACTAATGTAGCTTATAAAGGCTTATAAGCTGCTTTGCAACTCATTGAATAGCACGACTTTGGTGAGTCACCTCGCGAGAGCATGCACGCAAAGTCGATACCCACGATTATAAAATAGCATTTCTGTTCGTTCCTTGGATTTTGGGTTAAAATAAGAGATAACTAAATCAGAGGGAATTATGTATAGATCAACAACAGCCAACTACTCCCATTTCTTTACACTTAGCCACAACATATAAGCTTCACCAAAATTCTTTTCAGTCCTACTCCATCGTTGAACTCGACAAACAAAACATTGATGGTCGGGTACTACAAATGCACCAAAAGGTTAGTTCTTTGGTTATTCTTGTACAAAAGATTTGATCCTAAAGAACTTGCAGCTCAGAAATTAGCCTGAGTATGCATTTGAGTGCAGACTGTTGCACTCTGAATCTCCATTAAAGATCTGTAAATGGAAATTAAGAAATCTATATATATATATAGAAAAATACTTCAGAAATAGAAGGATATAGCTATATATATATATCTATCTATGTGTGAGAATAAATATATAGAAAACATATATATATATATAAGCAAAAATGAGAGATACAGCAGATCAAAAGTCCAAGAAGAAGACCAGCTGAAGCCCGGCAAGACACTCTGCTGAGTGGCTTGCCGCGGCAAGCCTTATGTGTTGCTGCGGCAACCCTATGCTCAGACCACTGTGTGGTATTTCAGTCATAACGTTTGACCCCGAACTCCAAATGGTACGATTCTTAATGCGTTGGAAAGGGGACAATGAGACCTACAACTTTAATGAAGTAACTAACTTCTAAATCTAATGTATAAAGGGTCAAAAAGTAGTGATAAGGCACAGAAACATGCAACTACAAAGCTTGCCGCGGCAACAATATACTCAGACTACTATGTGGTATTTTAATCATATCTTTTGATCCCGAACTCCGATAGATACGATTCTTAATGCATTGGAAAGGAGACAACGAGTCCTACAACTTTCATGAAGGGGTATATTTCTGAATCCAATGTTTATGGGGTCAAAATGTAGTGACAAGTCATGGAAACATGCAACTACAAAACTTACCGCGGCAACCTATGTTGCTTGCCACGGCAATCCTGCATCTAACACTTGGCGACACCTCTGTCAGGGGTTTATGCTGGTTAGACTTGCTAAGTTTGACCATGAGACTTGGGACCATAAATGGTCCATATTTGGGGTCTATGTTGACCCAATAAACTATTAAAAATACTAAACCTATGAACGACATTCCTAGGTACCACTTGGTGCACCTGACGCATTTGCTTGAAGACATGCGTGCACGGGTAACCAGTTACACGTAAGCCTGGTATAAGGTAGGGAGTTTACATTGTTAATTTATATTTTATTTTTGAATTCATTCCTGATTAGCAAATTATAATTATGCCTATGTTAGTTTAATCCATATGCTAGTTGTGCTAGTTCTGCTGAGGAATACTAAGCTATGATGACAGTAAGATCAAAGGCATATATGTTTATACCATGAATTTTGATGCTCGAACCATACTAGTTCAGCTCGACATAGGATTATTCTATGAATATATGTCAGCATGATAATCTTTGAATATAAAGGCAAATTTTAAATAATAATTAGAGATTTATAAAGATGCTAATTAATTTTGTTGATGACAAACGCATGTGATAATGTCAGTTTGTATAATGAACTCATGTTAGTTGGGATGGATATGATACTAATGAATTCAGTGTTGATTTATGGTTAAAGGATGATGCTCAAATATATAGTGTTAACGGGATAATACTATATCAGTTCAGAGGAATGGTTCTGATTAATAATGATCATGTATTGCTCATGTATAATCATGTATAATATCATGGATAGAGATAAATGAATTTATGAATCATGATGAAAATATAGGTCAGATTTAACGTATGGTTAATGAATGATCATGCTAGACCAGTTCAGATGAATAGTTAGCTCAGTTCAATAGATGAATATGAATGATTATGCTAATTTCAGTTTAAATGAATGCCTTTGCATGACTACGCTCGTGTTAAGTTCTGATGAATAAATATGCATGATAAGGATTCAAGCAGTGTGTCGTAGGACTATTAGGCTAATTCAGTTAGATGTGTGATTATAAATGATAATACGATCAGTTATGTATAAATGATGATAAGATCAGTTTCAATGCATGAATATGAATAGTTATGCTAACTCAGTGATACTAGTTCAGTCTTGCTATATCATATCTGTTCATGATGTTCTTGCATATATGTTAGCATGCATTGTTCATGTTCTGTTATCCTTGATGTCATGTACACGTCATTAATTCATCTTGGAACAAGTGATCTCGTTAACTCGGGAGCTTGATATTCCGTCCAAGTGATCCCGCTAACTCAGGAGCTTGATATCTCATCCAAGTGATCCCGCTAACTAGGGAGATTGATTTTCTCGGTCCAAGTGATCTCGCTAACTCGGGAGCTTGATTTTCTTGTTTCTTGTTCTTGTACATGTCTTGTTTCAGCATGATTCATTGATCTCGTCTGATTCATTGTCAGCATGAATATGTCAGCATTGTCAGCATGATACAATAATTGAATGATTTAGTACTTGTTCTGTTATATACTGCTAGGATATATGGATGCTAGAATAGACCTAATATAAGATGACATGTGTTTCATTTTATTTTTCATCTAGACATGAATGGATAATCTAACATATAAATTAGCATTTTAATTTTTCCTACTGATCTTTGATGATAGCTCATCCTACGACTTTATGTCTTAGCTGCAGATATTGCTCAAGACCCTGAGCACGAAGCTGATCCTACCTACCAGTCTGAGGAGGAGGACGAGGAGGAAGGTTCTACTAAGGACTTCTTTCCCTGAGAGGTTTGGGAGAGATAGAGATTTGTTTTCAAACATTAAATATGTATAAACAGTAATGTGATTTAAGATAATTTACTACTTCAGGTATAGGTTTTTGTTTATATTTCCTGTTCAATTTACTGCTTTAGATAAATGAATGGATATCAATTGTTGCCATATTTCTTCGTATTAGATTTAATTAAATTCGCTTCCGCATATGTAACACTTTGTACACGATGCCCTTGTTTGAGAAGATCATGTTAGGTGATCCGACTGTGCGACCTTTCCCATTTACGAGAAGGGGAAAAGTCGGGCTGTCACAAAGTTCCACCACAAGAAGCATCTACTATGTCTCTACTTTTCTCATCAATCCCATTATAGAAGCTCTGGACAAGCTGCCAGTCAGGGATCTTGTGGTGGGGACATTGTTTGAGCATCTCCTTAAATCTGTCCCATGATTGATTAAAATCCTCAGTTGGGGATTGGGCAAAAGCAAGTATTGCTTTCCTCAAATGGCTAGTTTTTGTCTCAGGGAAGAATTTGGTCAGAAATCTTGTCTGTAGGTCTTTCCAAGAAGTGATGTTATTGTTTGGGAGAGAAGCTAACCAGGTGTTGGCCCTGTCCTTTAGGGAGAAAGGAAAGAGCCTTAATCTAGTGGCTTCTGGTTCCAAATCAGCAATGGAGAATGTTGTGCACAAGGCCAAGAATTGATCAATGTGTTTGTAGGGGTCTTCCTTGCTGAGTCCATGGAAAGAGGGAAGCATTTGGATGATTGAGGTTTTAATCTCATAGTTTCCCTGAACATCTGGGAATTGAATGCTGAATGGGGAATTATAATCATCAGGAGCATTCAATTCCTTCAATGTTCTGGGTTGCTCTTCACCCATGACTGTTGTCTCAATTTCAGTAGGGGACTCAACTGTGGTGTGTGTTGCTTCCCCAGCTGTGCTTTCTTTATTTGTTTGTGGTAAAAGAAATTTAAAATCAAAACAAAATAGGGGGTGAAATCAGCACAACTGAGAAGTCCTAGACCTGCAAGATACAGGGTCCATTATGGCAAGCTTTGATAAGTAAGAGTTTGTCCCACAGGGAAAGATGATCTACAGCTCCAAGGGAGCCATCTCTACTAGTCCCTCTAGATCTGACTACAGCTCTGGCAGTCCTTAAGGGAAGGGAGTTTAAGGTCACTTAGTTTACAAATCCTAAGGTAGCCTAATGTCTAAACTACAGAAAGGGTTGAGAGGATGGATGGAGTGTGGAAAATAAATATAAAAGGGTGAGAAGTATGTTATTGAGCCTAGATCAGAGGAGTTTTGTAACTCATATTTAGATCAGATGTTATAGAAATCTTGTCCAATGGCTACGTTATCACCACTGAGGAGAAAGGATTCAACCCATCTCTCTGCCATGATTCAATCACTTAAGGTTATAACCTGTCCACTCAAATGGTCACAGACTATCCCATAGTGGAACCACAATCCAGGGATGGGCCAAAACAAGTTAACCATTGTAGGCACTATTTCATCCAAGCTACCAGCTCAATAATCCATAGGGAACCTCAACCTCTAAAGCTCTATGTGTGGGGCTAAGGCTGTATAGGACCATGACAGCCCGGACACATAGAACCAACAAGAGATTGAGTACAACCTTCGATCTAGCTGTCCATTGCTTGAGTGAGGCTACAATGGTCCAGTCACAAGCCTACAATCTGTATAACCAGATCAGATCTAACATCTGATAGCGGATCTATACAAATATAGGGGAGTCTGCCTCTGTACAATATCCCACCAGGCTAATACAAGCTCAGGTGCAGAGAAGAAGGATCCATCTTGGATCGGTAGATTAGAATCACCCTAAGGATATAACCTGTCCACTTGAATGGTCATAGACTATCCCAGAGCCTATCCTCCTCACGGAGCTCAAGACAAAACAAGAATATCGCTGCCACCACCATGGTCACAAGGCTACCAGCTCAAGCACCCATGGGGATTTCAGATATAGTGGGTCCTGTGGTGGGGCTAAGGTTGTATAAGACCATGATAGCCCAGACACACAGGTCACTTGGATCTGAGTGGCCCTTAGAATCAGTCTTCCATTGCTTTGAATCACAGCCAAAGTGATGGTGGATCACAAGGCAGCAGCCTTCACAGAGCATCTCACATTCAAACACAAATCCCATAATGTAAAAATCCTATTACAAAACTTCCATTAAACTAGTTCAAAAATGCATACAAAGGCATAGCCATCAAGTGCTGGACTATGGAGAGAAAGAAAAAGAAGAAAAAGAAAACTACTTACAGCTATAAAAAGAAAAGAAAAACGATCTCAGATCAAGTCTCCATGAAATGAGATGTGTTCCCAGCTATTACAAGATGTAAAAAGATGGTAAAAGATCCTCTAAACCTAAACTAAGTATGGGTTTTTATAGCAGTGGTGTGGCGGCATATTAGGGTTAGGAAACCCTAATTTTAATGATGCCACATTGTTGAATAGTGATCCTTGGATGCCTTGGGGCACGTGCACAGAGATTTGAGCGTGGGAGTGCGTGCCCTAATCGCTGGAAATTCCCAGAAGGTCCTCTGCTGAAGGGATGGAAGCTGAAGTTCAGAGCTTCGCTAGGTAGCCATTATTTCCCAGACTTGTCGCGTGGTAACTCTTACTCTTTGCTAGGATGATTTGATATTAAAACTTTAACCATCGCGAGGTTGCCTTGGTTTGCTCTTCAGGCAGTCGTGAGGTTGAGTAGACATCAAAGCCTCAGATGTCACGGGGTTGGAGTTCAAGCAGTCGCGAGGTAGCTACGCGATCGCTGGGTTGATCTTCCCGAGGACAGTTTTGAATAGCGCGAGAACTTTGCGAGTACTTCTCTTCAATGGACTTCATGAGTTTTCTCGTGAGGCTTTAATGAGTTCTGAACTACGCGATGTTCCATGTCTTAATTGATCTTCGCGAGGATGGCTCTGCCTTCACAAGGATGCTTTCTTCTTGAATGGCGTGAGAACTACACGTGGAGTTCTCTTCTGATAATTACATCCCGCGGTGACCGCGCGACAGTTGCACGAGGAGTCTTCTGAAGCTCTCTCTCCTCAGCCATTCGGAGCAAACTATGCGAGGTTGAGAGAGGTCTACTTTGAACTACGTGAGAGTGCACAATGTGTTCTACTCTTGAGCTTCGCGAGAGCTATGCGAGTTTGTGCTTCTGAAGCTCTTCAGTCACTCATCTGCACGAGAAGTTGTTGTAGAGTCTTGGGAAGCTCAGTTGGACTGCGCGAGGCATATTTCTCCTGAATCCTCTAAAGCTTGGGTTAGCTGCGCGAGGTTCATTTCAAGTCTGGATTCAGAGTTCATCCTTCTAAGGGACTTCTGGTGCCAAAACAGGCTCCTTAGTAGGATTCCTGGCCTTATTCACTATTGGTTATTACCTACATAAAACACTTTAACAAGAACTTATTAGGTGGCTACGGGTCTAATCAAAGGTTAAGTTAAGGGGTGAAAAGTGGTACTTTTTAGGTCTTAACACACCCCCAAACCTAATCTTTGCTAGTCCCTTAGCAAAGCTACATTAAATCTACTATAAAAATTAAATGCCCCTTTCGTAGGGATCACGGATACATTTAGCATATGTACCAAGCCTTTTAAACCCCTAGGTGATCCCTAGTGGAGGAGTGAAGTCTCCTAAGGGTTTTCAGTGAAGACACCCATAAACTTCTCAATGAAACAGTTAACAAAAGTGCAATATAATCAGGTGAGCAGTCAAGGAGCAGATTTAGTTCACTCTTGAATTAGTAAAAATAAAAGAAATTTAACACATTGGTTGCACAGAAATGTAAACAGCATAAACTTTTCATGAATGCACAACACTTCCAATCAGTTTACAACCACAGAAAACTGCACAAGTGTGTGCCAGTGCTGAGCTCATCATCAGATTAAAAATTAGGTTATAGGTCATACCTAATACATTCAAGATTGGACCCAAAAACTGTCCAGGGCATACTCTCATAAGGGTCTTGTTGAGGGGTTCATTTTCTCTCAGGCTCAGGAGCAGTTACATCCCCCAAATGGGTCTATAAGCATGGGCATAGGCAGAGTTCTTAAGTGCTGCCATCATTGACAGTTCCTCACCATAGATTGGATAACTCTTTATCTCCACATGACAGCTCACTCAACTTTGGATCACAAGGGCTTTTAACTAGGTTGTAATGTGGCTTATAGAGTGGGGTTCAAAAGAATGGAAGGTTGAAAAGGGGTTCAAAATTGAGAAATTAGTAGGTGACAGAGGTGATTCATGACTTCACCTTCTTGAATTCAGCTCCCTTCATCTTCTTTGAGATTTTTAGATTTGAAGTGATCAGTTTCTCTTCTCGATTTTGATTCTCCAATGAAAGTTCCTCTTGACTCCTCCCTTACTCCTCTTCATTATTGTTTTTGTTTCCTTTTGATGGAATTTTCTTCTTTTTATTTTTGTTTTTGCTTTTCAGAAATGCCACCATGTTCTCAATTACCATACTGCCAAAATTTTGAGATACTTCTTCTCCATTCACCTAATGTTGACCATAGCTAGTCCATTTCCAACTCTTTTTCCTTTTCCTTCTGAATTCTCAGAGTGAGGGTAGGCTGAAGCAGCTTCATAGGTTTAGGTACAAGTACTCAGGTGTGTTTTGAAGAAATTTAGGATTTAAAGCTCAAAGGGGGTATGGACAAGGGCAGTTGCTTTAGGGTTGGTCTTTTTAGGCTCAAACTGTCCAAGAGAAGGCCTTGATCCTTTCCTAAGTTTCATGAGTGATGTCAGTTGTTTCAACTTGGAGTTGCCTAACTTCTAGTGAGCACAGTAACTCAGCCAGTCCCTAGAACTAGAAGAAATTGCCTTAGTCACACCTCAAAGGATGAAAAAAAATTTATTATAGGCCTAATTCTCACTAGTTATGGTCTTCCTTTGAACTTTTAAGTATGTCCTCACCTTTTTCTCTCTCTAATGATTCACTTAGTGCTGATACAAGTGGGTTTCCTTGGTGATCTCGTCATGAAAATGTGAAATATCACAAGTTTATAATGTCTAAAGTTTGCAGAAATTTTAAATTTCTTATTTTTCATGATTCTTAAGTGATCATAGATCCATTTCCATATTACTGACATGACTCTGCTGCACTTAAGTTAACTATTCTATTGGCAGGGTCTGCCTGCCATACCCCCAAACCTATGAGGAGCAGTGTCCTCACTGGGTCAAAGGTGTGTGCAGCAGGTTCATTATTTGCAAACAGGAAGGGAAAGAACATGGAGCAATACACACAACAAACAAAGCAAAATAGAAGTGACAAAAGAAGAAAATCTATTAAAAATGAGAAATGTACAAACATAATCAAAAGATTGCAGAAACAGAAAAAATCCTAGGTACAATCTAATTAGAGTCTGGATTAAAACTTGTCCCAACCTATCTTCTTGGCATGTTCTTGAAGGTAAGCCTCCTCCTCTTTCTTCTTTCGTTCCCTCTCTTCCTTTCTTTGGGCGGCAGTTTTGGGTATGGATGGTACCCTGACCCTCATTTTTCTGGTCTTTGGTTAGGGAGGGATCGCTGAAGATTTATCTATGGTTGGCTTAGGGGATTTGATAGGACTTTTTCCTTTGGGGCTCTTCCCTTTTGGGCTCTTCCCTGGCTGAGGCTGAGGGGGAATGAGAGGGGATTGGGCTTGTGCTGGCTCAGGAGGGACAATAGGGGATATATCTTTGGCTTTCACCTGAGGCAGGAGAGGACTTTTCCCTTTTCCAATCGTAGGGGGAGCCACAGAAGACGTGTCTTGTTCCTTTGCTGCAGGAATGGCAGGGTTCTTCCCCTTCACCGTCTGGCTCATTTGTGGTGCCTCCTCAAACTGGGCAGATTTGTCTTTTCCAATTTTTAAAGAGGCAGTTGGGTGAGTAGCCCTCTTGGCAGTAACCTTCCTTCGCTGAGGATAAGTTTGTTCAGCAGGGCTTGATGAAGGAGTAGCAACAGGAGGCTTGGCAGGTGGATCCATGGGAGGTGCAGAATCAGGGTCTGAGTCAGAAGGAAAAAGCTCAGTGGGATCCAAACCAAGGGCAGCAGCAGCCTTTCTGCGTTCCTCTTTGAAAAGTAGGCGACCATGGGGATCATCCTGAGCAGAAGCTCTGGTGACCTTTGGAGGTGGGGATGGACGGGCTGGCCTTTTTCCTTTTTGGGCTGCAGTGGCTCTTTTGGAAGTGGAGGGTTTCTTGGAAGGAGTCCTTTTTCTTTTGGGGGCAGGAGATGGAACAGGAGTAGGAGCTGGAGTAGGGACCTTAGCAGGAATAGGAACTGGAGTAGGAGCAGGAGGAGAAACCGGAGTTGGGGCTGAAGGAGGTGGGGGAACAGGTTGTGTACGTGTAGGGGCAGGGGGAGTGGAAGAAGATGGACCTGGTTGGGTGGAAGAAAATGGGGCCTCAGGGGGTGCTGTGGCAAGAGGGGTGGCCTGAATTGGTTGGGATAGTAGGAAGGTAACCCTCTGTTCAAAAATCTCAATTTTCTTGGTAGCCCACAATAAATTGGTATCTGAAAGCTCCTTACTGAGTTTGTTGATCTCCTGAGCATTGTTCAGCTTCCTTTCTAACAACCTGACTTGCTTTTTCGCCCTTTCTGCATTAGCTTTTTCCATTTCCGTAGTCATTCTGTAGTAAGCTGCCACAGCCTTGTTCGTATTGAGTGTCTCCAAAATTGCCTCCCACCCCTTGGAAATATCGCGCAACTTCTCGCTGTGAGCAAGCTTCAAGTCACTCAGCTTCTACAGCAAGGGGTACTCGATGGCTTGTCGAAGTTGGGCCATGACATTGAGAACATCCCTCTTGATATAGGCATTATCCCTCATGGCATGGAGGAGGGTGAAGTAGGGAGGGGTGTAATAGGAGTGTCTGGGTAAGATTGGTAGAAATAGAGTGGAAGACGTAGAAGGTGATTGATCTTGGGGGGGAAAAGTAGGGGCTGTAGTAATGAAGTCGAGAGGAGGAGTGGAAGTGGCTGGGGCAGTCTGTGTTGAATGGTCAATGAATTGAGGAGGGAGTGGGAGAAGAGGTGGAATGGAAGGTATGGGTGGAAAATGAAATGAAGGAAGGTCAGTGGATGTGGATGGTTCTGGGTAAGGGAAGAATGGAATGATGAAGGGTCGAAATGGATGTGGTGGGGTTGCAAATAGGTGGGGTTGAATGGGAAAGGTGGATGGGAAAGGAATGGGGTCTGTTTGGGTTGAAGTGTGGGTAAATTGTGGTAGAGGTAATATGAGTGGGGGAAGGGTAAGTAGAGTAGGGAAAGAGTGGTGGGGTATGGTGTATTGGAGGGTAAAGGGTGTAGTTAAGTCAATTGGGGGGAGATCTGGTTGCACTGTGGAGTTAGAGGTGGAAGGTGGTTGGATCAGTGGGGTGGCAGGAGGTTGTGTAGAGATGGGTGGGTTTGTCAATGTTTGAAGGGTGGATTGTATGTTGGTGATGTCAGTCTGCATTTGGGCTTGGGTTTGTGTTATGGTGGATAGCTGGGTCCGGATGTCATGTATGAGGGAAAGGATATGTGTAAGGGTGTCTGAGGTTGGTTGGGGTTGAGTATGAGAAAAGGAGGGAACAGGTTGGAAATGGGAAGTGGGGGCATGATGGAAAGTTGTAGGGGGTGAAGATGAAAGGTCTGGTGAATGATGTGGTGAAGGGAGGGGGGAATCTGGGAGAGGGATGTCATGGGTTGGCAAGGTATCAAGCAAGGTAGTCATGAAGGCCTGATACCCTGAAGTGGTGACAAGATTAAAGTCAAGGTCTGTGAGTGGAGGTGAGGTAGGGATGGTTAGGATGGTGGCTGGTTCAATGTGGATGGTTTCAATGGTTGTAGAAGGAGTAGGGTGTGTCTGTGGTTGTGAGGGAATGGTAGAGGTTATGGTCTTTCTTTTTAGGTAGGATATCAGGGGAGAGCTATCAGGGTTTAGGGCAGATGATGTTGGGGAGACTGGGGCTGTGTATTGAGGTAAGGTGGGTGAAGGGGGAGTGCTGTCATGGGGTTCAACACTTTCCACCCAGGAACGAATCACAGGGGGTGGTGGAATGAAAGAGGGAGATAAGAGAGGGAAAGGGAGAGATGGAAGAGGCAAGGAAGCTGATGGAGGGGCAAGTGTGGTGGATGGAGGTATTGCTGTAGAAGCAGAGGTGACAGAAGCTTACACCACCTTCTTTGCAGCAGGGGCTTTAGCTCTCTTTTTGGGGGCAGGGGTGGCCTTTGCCACAGCAGCTCCCTCTTCTTGCTCAGAAACAACCTGAGCTTCAGCCTTCTTCTTCTTCTTCTGTGGATCCATCAGACTTCTGCTGATCCCCCATTGTCTTTTGGAAAAAGTGTTGGGAGTGAGGTCAGCAGATAACTCCCCCACTGGTATCTTGTATCCTCCCCTCAGAAGTAATTTGGTGATGAGTCTTCCATAGGGGAGAGTGTGGATCTTCTTTTGTAGCCCGAGCTTCACCATCATATCTTTCATGGCCTCAAAAATCAACCATGCAGCATTAAATCTATGGCCCAGAGAGAATGAATAGAGAGCATCGGCAATTGGTGTCCTCCTCTCTTGCTGATGGCCAGAGCAATAAATATTCTTCCTCAGCACTTGATCAATGAATAGCAATTTGGGATCCAAATCTCTTCTTTTGATGGAGTCCCCTGTGGCCTTCAAACCTCTGGTAAGGGCTTGGGCAATGGTATCAATGGGGGCACTCACAGGGGCACCATAACCGCAGTTGGGATAAAAAATGGCAGGGATGCCCAGGACTTCAGCAATCAACGCTGGGCTAAGTAGCATGTCAAAATTGTCAACTAACACAAGGAGGCTTGGCTGCCCACGTGTGTCTGGTCTGACCCTAAGGTGTTGGTAGAAGAGTTGCACTAACCTAGGGTAGGGTAGTGCGAGAATCGTTTGCATCAAGGGGATCTAACCAGCCTTGCATAAGAACTCTATGGCAGGTGCTGACAAGGGCTCAGATTCAAAGAAAGATATATCAAAAATGGCTTCAGGCTCTAAGGGAATGGAAATGAGGAGCTCAGAGGGTGTAGAGTAATCAGGTGTATTTGCAGCCACCTCAGGAACCACCTCCTTCCCTTTTTGTTGTGCCGTAGAGGACTTGGCTTTCTTAGGGGCCTGCTCCACGGGAGCCTGATCCCTGGCTCTCTTCACAGGTGCACTTTTAGGAGCCATTTGGATTCTCCTTGGTGAGTGTGCAGTTGAAATTTTGGAAGGAAAAAAATAAGAGCTGAGTCTTACCCTAAAAAGTTAGGGTTCTGTTTAATATGATGCACGGTAGACTGCAGGAGTTCCTTGCAGAGGGTAACTGTTGATAGAAGCTTTAAGAACAAAAATCCAGAATTTCAAAGTGAACGATGAATTGTAGATAGGATGCTGGAGGAGAGAGATTGAGAGGAGTGGGAGCTAGGGTTTCGTTGGCAGGAGAGGAAAGAGAAAGCAGTAAAGAAATGTAGCACGGGATTGGATTTTAAATATCGCGAGGCTCGACACGCTTCAAAAATATCTGCTCGCTGGATAGGCTGAATGGGTAGCGAGATTGGATGTTCATTTAAACTGCGCGAGGAAGCCCACACAACTATATCTGAAACTCGCGATGGCAAAGCAAAGTGATTCTTTATGAACTGCGCGAGAGGAAACCAAACCAAATTTTCACAACCTCGCGTTGGCTTAACAGAGTCAGAATTCACACACCAACTAGTCAGCCTTTTGACCTTTATTTTATGGGTGGATTCTCTCACAGGCTCTCTTCCAGGGACACCCATAAGCATTACAAAGCATTCAAAAATTCCCATACTCTCAAAGCATTAAATTCACACATGATGAAAAGCATTCAAATAATACCATCATCTTTCAATCACTTGAAATTAGCAAACAAGGAGAACAGGAATAAAAGTAGGCATAAAGCACTAAACTCAGACTCCAACAAGATCACTAAAATTCCTCTAAACTGTAAAGTACATATCATACAAAGTGCACAGTTCTTAACATCAATTCAATGAAAGATCCCCCTCAGGGTTTGAGGATCCTTCACCAATCAAAAATTGGCCCTTAGGATTAACCACTGGTTGACTGGGCAACCTTCCCTCTTCTCTTTTGGCTAAGGTATTCGCTAGTTGGCCAATCTGCTCTTCCATCTTCTTGATGCTCTGACCATGAGAATTCACAGTCTGAGCCAAGGAACCCAGGTTTTGCAGTGAGGTCAAGACCTGGTCCTTGAAAGAAGTATTTCTGGGTAGAGATGGGGGTAAGACCAATTGATTTTGTTGCTGATGGGGCTGCTAATGGTGTTGGAAGTTAGACCTAGGGCATTCCCTTGATTGAACTGCTGCTGTAGCCTTTGTGGTAAGGCCAACCTCTGCTAGGGCTGCATGTAGTTGTCTTGCCTCTACCTCAGATTTGGGTGGTCTCTCCATTGGTAACCAGCATTTTGGTGCTTGTATCCATATGGTTGTCTCTTGTAGCCCCTAGATTGTTGTTGGCCATAAGATTGGGCAGCAGCAGCATGTTCCAAAACCAACTCAGGAAATTGCCCTGCAGATGGACATTCCTCCACTGTGTGCTGTGGGGACTAGCATATCAAACATTCCTCCGCCACATGAGCAGCCCTTCTGGAATTTGTCAAACTTCATAGAGAGGTTTGCCATTTACAGCTGCAGGTCATTGTTCCCAGACACCTCATAAACTTTACCTCTTGATCCAGCAGGAGGCCCCTCCTTTGACTCAGAATCCTGACTAGTTCTTGCCAGGGATGGCTTTTGAAAAGCATTCTCACTAATCACCTCAAACAATTCGCATGCCTCCTTAGCAGTCTTGTGCATGTAGGATCCACCACAAGAGGCATCGACCATATCTCTATTTTTCTCATCAATCCCATTGTAGAAGCTCTGTACAAGATGCCACTCTGGGATCTTGTAGTGGGGGCATTGTTTGAGCCTTTCTTTAAACCTATCCCAGGCTTGGTTAAAATCCTCAGTTGGGGATTGAGCAAAAGCAAGAATCTCTTTCCTCAACTGGCTAGTTTTGGTCTCAGGGAAGAACTTTCAGGAACTTGGTCTGTAGGTCTTTCCATGAAGCAATGCTATTGTTGGGAAGAGTGGTCAATCAGGTACTGGCCCTATCCTTCAGAGAGAAGGGAAAGAGTCTGAGCCTAGTAGCCTCAGGTCCCTAACCAGTGATATTAAAAGTGGTGCACAGGACCAAGAACTAGTCAATGTGCTTGTAAGGGTCTTCCTTGCTAAGCCCATGGAAAGAGGGCAGCATCTGGATGATTGAAGTTTTTATTTCATAATTCCCCTGAACATCAGGGAATTGAATGCTAAAAGGGGAGTTATAATCATCCGGAGCATTCAACTCCTTGAGAGTTTTGGGTTGTTCTTCACCCATATTTCCTGTCACAGGTTCACTTGGGGGCTCTCCTGTGGTGTGTCTGTCTCTTCTAAGTCTCCTTCCCCTTTCTAACTCAGGGTTAAGAGGCTCTAAAGTAGGGCTGAGAGATCTCCTCCCTAGCATACAAACACTCCAACAGCAAGGAGAGCTTCTTGCAGGCACATTGCAAATTAATAACTTTACAATTAACAAATTTATCTAACTAATTTACAGCTATTTAAAGAATACATTTACAACTATCCTAGATACTGTTAGTGAATTTTCAAGAAAGATAGACAGAGTTTTAAAAGTTAGAGCCAATTGCAAATTCAACCTGCCTTTTCACTGCTGCGGTCTAGATCTGAAAAAAAAAATTCAAAAATTCATCAGCAGTATCAATTATTCTGAACTACAAAAGAATAATAAAACTACAAAAACTTAGGGTCTACTAATAGATCAACTATCCCCGGCAACGGCGCCAAAAACTTGTTGCTTCCCCAGCTGTGCTTTCTTTATTTATTTATGGTAAAAGAAATTTAAAATCAAAATAAAATAGGGGATGAAATCAGCGCAACCGAGAAGTCCTGGACCTGCAAGATACAGGGTCCATTGTGGCAAGTTTTGATAAGTAAGAGTTTGTCCCATAGGGAAAGATGATCTACAGCTCCAAGGGAGCCATCTCTAGTAGTCCATCCATATCTGACTACAGATTTGACAGTCCTTAAGGGAAGGGAGTTTATTAAGGTCACTTAGTTTACAAATCCTAAGGTAGCCTAATGTCTAAACTACAAAAAGGGTTGAGAGGATGGATGGAGTGTGGAAAATAAATATAAAAGGGTGAGAAGTATATAATTGAGCCTAAATCAGAGGAGTTTTGTAACTCAGATTTAGATCAGATGTTATAGAAATCCTGTCCAATGGCTACGTTATCACCACTGAGGAGAAAGGATTCAACCCATCTCTCTGCCATGATTCAATCCCTTAAGGTTATAACCTGTCCACTCAAATGGTCACAGACTATCCCATAGGGGAACCACAATCCAGGGATGGGTCAAAACAAGCTAACCATTGTAGGCACTATTTCATCCAGGCTACCAGCTCAAGAATTCATAGGGAACCTCAACCTCTAAAGCTCTATGTGTGGGGCTAAGGCTGTATAGGACCTTGATAGCCCTGACACATAGAACCAACTAGAGATTGAGTACAACCTTCGATCTAGCTGTCCATTGCTTGAGTGAGGCTACAATGGTCAAGTCACAAGCCTACAATCTCTATAACCAAATCAGATCTAACATCTGATAGCGGATCTATACAAATATAGGGGAGTCTGCCTCTGTATAATCTCCCACCAGGCTAATACAAGCTCAGGTGCAAAGAAGAATGATCCATCTTGGATCAGTGGCTTAGAATCACCCTAAGGCTATAACCTGTCCACTTGAATGGTCACAGACTATCCCAGAGGCTATCCTCCACACGGAACCCAAGACAAAACAAGAATATCGCTGCCACCACCATGGTCACAAGGCTCCAGCTCAAGCTCCCATGGGGATTTCAGATCTAGTGGGTCCTGTGGTGGGGCTAAGACTGTATAGGACCATGATAGCCTAGACACACAGGTCACTTGGATCTGAGTGGCCTTTAGAATCAGTCCTCCGTTGCTTTGAATCACAGCCAAAGCGATGGCAGATCACAAGGTAGCAGCCTGCACAGAGCATCTCACATTCAAACACAAATCCCATAATGTAAAAATCCTATTACAAAACTTCCATTAAACTAGTTCAAAAATGCATACAAAGGCATAGCCAGCAAGTGCTGGACTATGGAGAAAAAGAAAAAAAAGAAAAAGGAAACTACTTATAACTATAAAAAGAAAAGAAAAATGATCTTAGATCAAATCTCCAAGAAATGAGATGTGTTCCCAGCTATTCCAGGATGTAAAAAGATGGTAAAAGATCCTCTAAACCTAAGCTAAGTATGGGTTTTTATAGCAGTGGTGTGGCGGCGCATTAGGGTTAGGAAACCCTAATTTTAACGATGCCATGTGGTCGAATAGTGATCCTTGGATGCCTTGGGGCACGTGCACAGAGATTTGAGTGTGGGAGTGCATGCCCTAATCGCTGGAAATTCCCAAAAGGTCCTCTGCTGAAGAGATGGAAGTTGAAGTTCAGAGCTTCGCTAGGCAGCCATTGTTTCCCAGACTTGTCACGTGGTAGCTCTTGCTCTTCGCTAGGATGATTTGATATTGAAACTTCAATCGTCGCGAGGTTGCCTTGGTTAGCTCTTCAGGCAGTCGTGAGGTTGAGTAGACATCAAAGCCTCAGATGTCGCGGGGTTGGAGTTCAAGCAGTCGAGAGGTAGCTGCGCGATAACTGGGTTGATCTTCGCGAGGACAGATTTGAATAGCGCAAGAACTTCACGAGCACTTATCTTCAATGGACTTTGCAAGTTTCCTCGCGAGGCTTTAATGAGTTCTGAACTGTGCGAGGTTCCATGTCTTAATTGATCTTCACGAGGATGGCTCTGCCTTCGCAAGGATGCTTTCTTCTTGAATGGCGCAAGAACTACGCGAGGAGTTCTCTTCTGATAATTACATCCTGCGACGATCGCGCGATAGCTGCGGGAGGAGTCTTTTGACGCTCTCTCTCCTAAGCCGTTTTGAGCGAACTACACGAGGTTGAGAGAGGTCTGCTTTGAATTGCGCAAGACTGCGCGATGTGTTCTACTCTTGAGCTTCGCGAGAGCTGCGCGAGTTTGTGCTTCTGAAGCTCTTCAGTCACTCATCTGCGTGACAAGTTGTTGTAGAGTCTTGGGAAGCTCAGTTAGACTACGCGAGGCATATTTCTCCTGAATCCTCTAAAGCTTGGGTCGGTTGCGCGAGGCTTATTTCAGGTCTGGATTCAGAGTTCATCCTTCTGAGGGACTTCTGGTGCCAAAACAGGCTCCTTAGCAGGATTCCTGACCTTATTTCACTACTGGTTATTACCTACATAAAACACTTTAACAAGAACTTATTAGGTGGCTACGGATCTAATCAAAGGTTAAGTTAAGGGGTGAAAAGTGATACTTTTCAGGTCTTAACAATGTGTCTGGGCCTTCTTGGTCTTCTGTCCCTTTCTATCTCAGGGTTAGGAGACTCTAATTTGGGACTGAGGGATCTCCTTCCTAACATGCACACACACCAACAACAGGGAAGACTACTTGCAGACACATTGCAATTAACAAAATTACAACTATCCTAATCAACTGCAATGGAATTTTCAAAGGAGAAATAGACTGAGGTTTTGAGGGTTAGAGAAGTGCAAACAGAGGTAGCTAGACTCCCAGTGCAATTCTACTCTCCTTCTTTGCTACTGTCCAGATCTGTAAGAAAAATTCCAAATGTAAATCAGCAGTATCAATTATTCACAAATATAGCTACCAAAGAATAAAGAATATAAAAATCTAGGGTCTACTAATAGATCAAGATTCCCCGACAACAGCGCCAAAAACTTGTTAGGTTATGTTAAGTACTTGCTGCTGACTTTATTGGAGACAATGATAAGAATGGGGTTAGTGAAAATGAATCAAAGGTGGATTGAAAACTACAAAGGAGTAAGCCTAAAAATATATAGACCTGCAAGATACAGGGCCTGTTGTAGCAAGTTTTAATAAATAAGAGTTTGTCCCATAGGGAAAGTTGATCTAAAGCTCCAAGGGAGCTATCTTTAGTAGGCCCTCTAGATTTGGCTACAGATCTGGCAATCATAAATGGAAGGGAATTTAAGGTCACTATTGTCTAAATCCTAAGGTAACCTAATGCCTAAACTATAAAAATGGTTGAGAAGAATGATGGAGTGTGAGAAAATAAATATAAAAGGGTGAGAAGTAAGCTATTAGATATAGATCTGATGGGTTTTATAACTCAGACTCAGATCTCCTGCTATAGAAATCTTGTCCAATGGCTACATTATCCCCAAAGAGGAGAAAGGATCCAACTCACCTTAGTGCCAAGATCTAATCCCTTATGTCTATAACCTGTCCACTTGAATGGTAACAGACTATCCAATAGGGGAACCATAGTCCAGAGATGGGTCAGAATAAGTTTATCATTGTAGGCACTACTTCATCCAGGCTACTAGCTCAAGATTCCTTAGGAACCTCAGCATTTAAAGTTCTTTGTGTGGGGCTAAGCCTGTAATGTGCACTAGCCTGGACACACAGGACCAACAAGAGTTTGAGTATTAGCTTTTAAGCCTAGCTGTTCATTGCCTTAGAAAGACAGTAGTGATCCAGCCACAAGCCTAAAATCTCTACAACCAGATCAGATCTACAATCTGATGGTCGGTCCATACAAATACAGGGGAGTCTGTCTCTGCACAATCTCTCACAAGGCTATAAGCACAGGTGCAGAGAAGAAGGATCTGTCTTAGATCTGTGGATTGGCCTCACCCTAGGGCTATAATCTGTCCACTTAAATGGTCACAGACTATCCATAGAGGCTATCCTCCTCACAGAGGTCTAAGACAGAACAAGAAAATTGCTGCCACCACCATGTTCACAAGGCTACCAGCTCAAGCTCCCATGGGGATTCAGATTTAGTGGATCCTGTGGTGGGGCATAGGCCTGCAATGTGCCTAACTTGGGCACACAGGTCACTTGGATCTAAATAAAACCTTAAAAATAATCCTCCATTGCTAATAATATAACTTAGCAATGGAGAATCTCAAGGCAGTAGCCTTGTACAAAACAACTCACAAAACACCAATCCCATACATGCATAAAATCCTATTATAAAACTCCATTAAATCTATTTCAAATAGACATATAAAGACATAGCCAACAAGTGCTGGACTATGGAGAGAAGAAAAAGGGAAAAGGAAACTACCTAAACCCTAACCTTAGCGTCCTGCTATTCTACAGTTGGTTCAAGAAGGAGTACATAAGTCTCCTAAACCTAAACTAGGCTTAGGCTTTTATAGCAGTCAGCTCTCTCAACATTAGGGTTAGGAAAACCCTAATTTACCAATGCTATTGTGGCCCATTTTTGTTCTTTGGATGCCTCGAGGTGTGTGCACCAAGATTGGAGCATTAGAGTGCGTGCCCTAGTTGTTGAAAGTTCCCAGGTTGCCCCTACGAAACTGGGGAGAAGTTAAGATCCCAGGCCTCGCTTGGTAGAAAGGATTTCTAGGTCTTGTCACGTGATAGAATTGGCATCGCGAGATTGGATTGACTTAAAGCCCTTGTAGTCACGAGATTGATACTTTGGTCATTGCGGGGATGCTCTGGTCGTCGCAGGATTGCTCTTTCCATTTGAATGGCACGGGAATTGCACGTGCGGTTTGTTCCTTGGTGAATCCCACGGGGATCCTTGCGAAGATGCAAGGTGCATGTGCTTTTGGATCGCGTGAGCAGTTCCCTGAAGGTCTGTATCTCGCGGTCACTGTGTAATAGATACGTGCAGGAATGCCTAGAGCTCTCTCTCCTCAGTGAATCACACAAAGATTAAAGGCTCCTTTCTTGAGCTGTGTGAGCCTGTGTGAGACTGCGCGAGAGCTTATGACTAAGCTTCGCGAGAACTGTGCAAAGTCTACTTTATGAGCTCTTCTGTCACTCATCTACACGAGAACAGAGCGAGCAGTTGGTGTGCTGCCTTCAGAAACCTGCGACAACTGTGCGAAGCATTCTTTCTGATTTAATTTGAACCTTGCGACATCTGCGTGAGGATCATTTCTTAGCTTGTTGCTGCTTTGCTATGCCTATGCTGCAGCCAATTCTCTGTCTAGGTCCAACCTCCTTTCTTCTGAGGAACTTCTGGGGCAACAGTAGCCTTCTTGGCATGTTTAGGGCCTTATCTGCAACTGCTGCTTATTACCTACAAGATGGGCTTAACACACTTATTAAATGACTAAGGGTCTAACAGAGATTAAGTTAAGGGGTGAAAAGTGGTACTTTTCAGGTCTTAATAGATCCCCATGGGTAGTGAGCTCTTTCCCTTGAACTTCATAATATGTTAGGATGAGTACGCATGCTCGGCAGCGAGGCTGGCAATGGTGAGAAATGTAGGGTGATCCCCAAGGACATTCCCTTCCTTCTGAGTGAGAGTCGAGGTTGGCATCGAACTCATCTTCTTGATCTGACAGTGCTTGAAGTCCTAGGTTAGCTTGCTCTACTAACTTGAGTGCAGGGAGGTCTATCCAGTAGTCCTCGTCATCACTCGGGGGAGGTTACCACTCTTCCTCAAGAGATTTCTAAAATATTTGGAGTTGTGGCGTGTTTGGGGATGGGGGCATGTCTAGTTCAAGTTCCTCTTCAAACTCTATGAGGGTGATGTGAGTGTTTCCTCCTGGGTCAACCAAATGACTGTCAGGATTATCTCCTTCTTGTGCTAGTAGTCGAGTTGGTGGGTCATTACTCATTTCTGTTGTCACGAGGTTGGGGTGATTCGATTCTACTATTGCAGAATGTTAGATCCAACTAGTGAAGCATTCTAATATGCTGGTGCATGCACAACAGTGGGATTGGTATGGGTGAGTAATGGAAGGGGTGTCCCACGGGCATTCCCATCCCCCAAGGCCAAGACCGAGGTGGATGCTATGCGAGTTAAAATCCTCTTGTGGAGTGTCATCTTCTTCCCATGTTGAGTGTAAATGTTCTTCATCATCTTATAAGGCAGCTTTGTGAAAGTCTTTCCTATCAGTGGATTCCCAATCTTCTAATAGCGACTCGAGTTCTGGAGGTTCTTCAGTTCTCTCTTCTGTAACTCCTTAGTGTCAAACAAGGGTTTGACTCCCTCGAGCAGTTTATCAATATCGTCATTTTGTTTCGTTAAATCGTTGAATGCCTTAGCCATTCGTTCGATTTTTGCTTCTTGGGATTTTGTGAAGGACACTTCCTTTTGCCTTGGTACATCTACATTCTCAGTGGTCCCATAGACGAAGTGGTCATATAGAGACCATTTTGGTGAGGTAGGGAACAAGTCGGCTTATGGGCCATCCAATTGGTAACCTAACGCTATGTGCTTGCATATTTTCGTTGGGACGATAGGTCCTAGACGACCTTGCTTATTTTTATAGAGTTCAGTGTGGGGGATGTACCCGAGCTGATACATAAGATTCCATCCTTTTGTCGCGGTTGGATTGATGTCATAAAGCTTGGCGAGGTCTGGACCGACCTCTCTTCTCATCAATTTTTGTTGACGCGTCAGGGGAGAACTAGGAGGGGTAGGGGGATGGACTTCTGCAACGGTTGCCTCGTCAGGGATTCTAGTCTTTTGAATATGACCCGTGTTTAACACAGAATCATTGGCGATTGGAATACTTGTCATGTAATCAGTGTCCATCTCCTGGAGGGGTGCATTAGCGTATATACGGATAATGGAGTCCTCGTGCGAGGATTTGACACATTGGTGGTATGCAGATGCGACGACCTTCATTGACTCCAACCATTTTCTTTCTAAGATAAGATTGTACGTACAAGTTGTTGGTGCACGCTTTTTCTAGGTTCCTCTCGGTTCCCGTTCAATCAATGACTCCAATTCTGTCCGGGTGGGTGGACTCTAGCAATGCTGTGTTTGGAAGGTTGGAAATGAATAAAGAAAGGGGGTTTCCTAAGAAGGTTCGTAGTTTGATTGCGGTCAGTAGCTGCAGATATTTAATAATGCTGCAACACGTCAATGATCACGCTGTGAAGCGGGTGTGGGCTACTTCTATTCTGAATCGTCCGCCTGCGAATGTCAGCAGTAGTGCTTCTCTTAAGTTTAGTTAGTTTATTTTTCCTTTTCTTCCTTTATGCGATTATAGTTCCGGTCAGTTTAGATTTCCCAATTCTATTATTATTATTCTCTGGTTATAAGGCCTTATTAAGGTGAGTTATTCTAGTGTTCTCATGTTGTCAGGAGCCCAGTTAGTATTAAGGTTCTAGTATTACTAAAAGTTCAATCAGTTTCAATCTCCTACTGGTACTAGGAGTGCATATGTATCAGTTCCAATAATGTTCTAATTAAATCAGGCATGCTAATTATACTGGGATTTTAACTAAAGCAAGTATACGACTTGTACTGCAATTCTAATCAAAGCAATTGTAATAATTCTACCACAATTCTAATCGAAATAAAAAGACTGACTTTTTTCTTACGTGCCTAATTAAAGCAATAAATTTAATTCTCTGCTAAAATATCAATGGAAATAACAAGACTGATTTTTCTACGGCCCTAATAATCGATGAATTAATTATGGCAAAATATAACTAATCATGCATAAAGTGAACTTCCTAAAATTCTGATTTAAACAATTAATTAACTAAACTAAAGGAAAACAAATTTTTATTTAAACATTCTAATAATTATTTCAAGGCCTAATTAATGCGATTAATTAAATATAGCTAGATAAACTAATCAAAGCAATTAATTAATCCTAAAGAGTCTAGAAAAGGAAAGGGGTTTGGGCCCGCTATGCTAAGGAGGATTGGCCTCATTCTTGAGTACCCTCCATAAGCTCCCTTGGGCAAATCGGGTGGCTGAGATTAAAGGGAAAATTGAATTTTAGATTATAAAGTAATATTTTGTGGATTTTCGGGTTGTTTTCGGTATTATAGAGATGAATTAGATTGAGAAAATAGAATTAAATAACTAAACTAATGATTGGAGGTTGTAGAAAATATTAAACGAAAAAAAAACTAAAATTAAAACCTAAAATTCTAGGACGGAATTCGGGATCGAAATCAGAAAGTCAGGTCGTATGATTAAGAACTTGTTCTAAACTCTAAGAGTTAGAACCAAAGATTAATGATAGGACTGTAAATTGTGATTTTAGAGTAGAATAGAAAAGAATTCAGTCTTAGGGGTTGGTGTATCGAACTGTTAATTAAGGACTGGCTGTAGAAGCAGAAAACTAGAACAAGATATATAGAACTTCGGTCAGAAAAGGGGGTGTTATGGTCTAAGACTGAAAGTAAGATTAGTACTAAATTTAAGAACTAGAAGCTACAATCGGAAGCTAAAAATTAAATTCCTACCTAGGGTTGGGGCTTCGGAGAAGGATCATCGAAAGCTCGGAGTTTTTTTTTGAATCTCGAAATCATGACTAAGTTGCTCTATGGGTTCGTTCTCGGAGCTCTCTGGTTTCGAAACTTGCGGTCTCCTCTCTCAAAATTTGCAGCCTCTGCTTCTCTCTTCGAGAAAAAAAGCTTTTATAGGTTTTCCTTCAATTACGCGCTGGTTTCTGGGCGTTTAATTGAATTACGCACCTGATTTCTGGTGCTTAATCACTTTGAGTCTGTCACAGACTCAGTGAGCGACTAGCAGACTTGTTCAGCGAGTTTCCTAATCCTAAAAAATAGGGCTAATTACACGTGGGTTGAGCCATGCACAATCCGATTAAGAGTGTTACCTGAAGCTCTTAATCAAGGAAACTTAGGGGTCAAGGGTAGTAAGACTAGTTCGGGCATAGGCCAATTGCGCGCCGGTGGTGGGGCGCTTAATCCGATCATGCGCCTCGATTTAGGCATGTCATCGAGTCTTGAAAAGGTATGGGAAAGGAAATTTGGTTTGAAAGGTGGACTAATCGCGCGCTTGTGGTTTTACGCGCGAACGAATTGCGCGCGAGGTTTCTAGCGCATAATTTGGGGTTGTCTGGGTTGCTCTCTAGTATGAAATGCAAGACTATTGTTTCAGTCTGTATTCTGACTATATACTATTATTTCAGTATATAGTCTCCCTACGCTGGGATTCGAGCCACAAAACTATTATTTCAGCCTGTGTTCAGCCATGTACTATTGCATGGTCCCACACTAAGGGTTAAAAAGGTCAAAGGTTGATCGAACAAGTTTGTATACTCCGAGAAAGCAAAATGGAGGTGTCTACAGATGCCTCTCTTCGGCACGCTCTTGTGAAGTAATATCACGTCGAAGAAGTAGACACCCCTCATGCGAGGTGGTTTCTCATTTCACTTAGGAATTCACAAATGTGAATTGTGGATGCTGACATCACATGCTAGGCTTTCTTCTCTATCAACACAAGCTTTAATGGAGCATTCGGGGGCCCAGTGGTAGTTGTCGAAAGGCACTTTTCGGATCTGTGGGTGGATGGTTCATCTCGCCACATGACGCGGGCTAACAGAGGGATATGGCACGATCGAGGTACAGGGGGGCATCATACAAATTTCCATAAGGTCCAAGGAGCGATAATACAAAAAAGAAGAGAAAGTAATATGATGTCGAAGGCTTCAACAAGTCATGTCAGACCGGGCGCATCATTGCTCACACCAATGCTCGTCAGGCATCCCTTTTCCAATAGGCGTTTGTAAGTTCTTAGATTGAGTATATTTGTTATTCTGTTTCCCAGGGGAAGGGGCCGGTTTGGGCTGATAATTAAGGTGAATTTTGTGGGGGTCTTGTGAGGTGTGCTCAGTTGAATTCAGTGTAGTGGCGCGTGCGCTTGATTCTTTTGGAATCGCCTTTTAAGTAGGAAATTCTAGTCCTATTATGTTTGAACAAATGATTCTGCACAATGGCATATGCGCTCGATCAAATTCTGCGTAGTGGGATATGCGCTTGATTGTGAGTTTAGGTAGTCTCAGGAGTTTTAGGTCAGCTTTATGGCATGTGGGTAATGAGGTACTTAACTGGTTTTCTTTTGGTATTTAGAGAAAGTTGAATTGGGTCTATCTGCTTTGTTGCTCTTTTTTTTTAGTTTTTTTTTTAGGTAGTATTGTTTTCTTTCTAGTTTTTTTTTTTATAGTAAAAGATTTTTGAAATTCTAGGGATTTTAACTTAAGATCAATTCAGTGGTTAAATGGTGAAAAACGTGCCTATCGAGACATCGCTGAGCAGATCCATTGGTACGGGATTTGTGGACCCGACCATTTATGTGGTTGTCAAGATGACACTTGACATGCCGGATACTTCGTCTAACCTTCTCGGCAAATACTGATGATTGTCTCTTATGGGAGGACTACATTAATTCGCGAGTCGAGAGAGATGAGTTTTTTGGAAAACATTTTTACTTAATCGTAGATAACTATATTTATAAGCAATATCAAGTAATTGAAAAGTGGGTGGTACTTACCTGGGGGTGATACTTACCTAAATTGTGTGATGGGATCTGTGATATTGTAGTGGGGTGCTGTTGCGATGGGGCTTTGGGGATTTCTTTTCTTTCTTTTTTTTGTTGCGACAGTTGTCGGCGGTCGTCGGTGTGGTGTAACGTCTTGGGGGAGCGATGTCGCGATGGGGGAAGTTGTGTTGTGGTGATACCGTGATGGGCCTTGGATAGTTTTCGATAGTATGTTCATGCTGTAGCTTGGCATTAGTGAGATGCGATGGGACTTGGGACGAATCCCAAGTCTTCCTGCATTCCTGCTGCAGTGGTGGTTGGCAACTACTCGTAGTGAACGATTTAGGAGGAGGCTCTTCGTTTTAGCGATGGGACATGATCGAGCGTTCTCCCTTTTCTTCTTTTGGCGTAGCCGATGTTGTTTGAGCTTTTCGGGTAGTGATGTCTGCGATGGGAAGTGGGCTAAGCATAGGTAGCAATGGGACGCTGGTAGGATATTTGTGTAATAAGTGTGTTTTGTTTCTTTCTTTGGCAGATCTTGGGTTATGTGAGATCACGTTGTGATTGCATTGTGTTGGCTTAGTTTTGGCGGTGTATTTGCATTTTCAGGGGATTTGTTTTCGGCTTTTGGCGATGGGCCATGAGGGCATGACTACAATTTTGCGATGGGATTGGATATCGGGGTGGTGTCATGTTTGTAATTTTTATTATCTTGGTGGAATGTGTTTGAGTGGCTGCACGAGGGGACAGGAGGGTTTTGAATGTGGTGTAGTCATGGGTGACGGTGTCACAGGAGGCATATGTTTTGCTTGTAAGAAGACCAGGGGGTGGTCAATGTTTTGGTAGGGTTACGTGATGGGAGATCAGCAAGCGGCTATCCCTTATTCGATTTAGATAGCCTACAAGGCTAGGCAATGGGACAAAGGGGATTTACACTGGAAGCGGAATAAAGTTTCGTGTAAAATCAGGAATTAAGCTCCCGTTTCTAGTCGTAGGATCTGATTGCGCGCCCAATTTCAGGCATGCGATTCAGGGCCTAAGGGGCTATTTACGCGTGTGAGTGTTGCCGTGGGATTGGATTGCGCCCTCTAATCCTTGTGCGTGATCAAAGCATCACTAGGTCAGTGTACAGGTGGCCTTTCAAATTGCGCGGTGACAGTGGGTCGTTTAATCGGATTGTGCTGCCTTTCTCTAGCGCGGGATCTGAAGGTCGCACCACCTGTGCAGGCGATAGTCTCATTGCGCGCCTAGTTAGGGGCGCAGGTTTCGGATTGAACGCAATGTGCATGGTGCATGATCAGATTAAGCGCGTGCAGTTAAGAGTGTGATTAAGGCCGTACTCTATATAAGCGAGGGGGGCTTCATTTATTTCTCATTCTCTATTTTAGTCTCGAGTCTTGACTTTTCTGAGTGTTCTGGTGTTCTGAGATTCGTGTTTCAGGGATATTGAGCAATCTAACTGTCAAATCGGGATGAGATTTCTTCCTATATTAATTATTTCTTGTGATATTCGCTTTGAGGTGATGCTCAGGGACAACATTATTTTGGGAATGGGCGGTATTGGGAATGAGGGCGTTAGTCTTCACACCGTTCCTATTTAGGGAGCAGCGAAGGCAGTGTTGCGGAGGCGACATCGGAGGAGGTGAAGATGATGGGGAGAGGAGGTGCTGTAAATGGAGGGATGTACTCCCTAACCCGTTTTTCGTCTCTTCTGTTGGTGGCTTGTTTGAGTTCTCCAAGTCTGGTGGCAACATCTCTGAAGCCTCCGATTGGACGTTCTGCTCCTTGCTTTGGCTCATTGTGGTTTTGATTTTGATTTTTGGTTGTATGTTAGGTTTTAGGTTTTCATTTTGGATTGTATGTTAGGTTTTAGGTTTTCATTTTAGGTTGTAATTCAGGAGGTACGCCTTTGGTGATATTGTAAAATTTTAAATTATGAATAAAGGGGCATTTTTTTTTTGTCTATTGTGCTCAGTTAGTTGGTTTAAATTTCATTAATGGATTAGTTGGACTTATCTGATTTGTTTGATGTAGTTTTAGGATTTGATTTAGCGTAGTAATATATATATATATATATATATATATATATATTTTTTTTTTTATTCATTTTGGAATTCAGAGTTTATCTCGAAATCATTTCACCTGGTTTAGAGGGTTTACTTGGTTCTATCGGATTTGTTTGGGACATTTTTTTTGGGTAATCTTAAACAAGTTAGATTTTGTTTTGTTTGAGGTTTTTTTTTTGTTTGAGGTTCTGCTTTGGTCTTTTATTTGTGATCTGAGATGTCATTTGTGTGAGTTTCCATGGGTCCTAGATGGTTGTTAGGTGTTTTAATCCTTTTGGTTTATCTAGACTTGGGGAATTTGTGCTTTTTCAAAGGAGCAAGTGTTGTGTGATTATTGGTCCATCATGTTTATCATAGATCGTGGTTTTTCAAAAGGGGTATGCGTCTGGTTTTGGATTCGATAAAATTGGGAGGGTTTCAAGATGTGTGACACTTGTCATTTGTAATTAAAGGGGTATGGTTTATAAATGTGTGAGTCTAAGGCTTTGGGTTTGAATCATTTGCTTTCTTATTTCAAGTTTAGAGATTGAAAGTTTTGGGGACATATCTTGTGTTTGTAACTTTGGACATTTTTTTGTTAATGTCTTTCATTCCTTTTTACTTCGTATCCCAGGTATTGGACCCGAGGAATTGTGTTTATTAAGTGGATTATGAGAATGGACGGGATTGGAAATTCGGGGTGATGCCCTCGAAGTGTCACCTGATCGGGAGAAGAGGTGGAGAAGAAAAAGCTGGTAGAAAGGAAACCCATGGATATGGAAGGGTCAGAGTTCTCATGACTGACACCTATTTTTCCTCGGTATGCTCTACGAATTTAGTGTTAGTTGCTCCTCCTTTTTAATGTGTCCATGGGGAGCTTCCAAAGGCAGATCCCGCAGGTCCTGGGTGTCTTTCTGTAAGCCACTCTTTCTTTTCTATCATCTTGGGGCGAGGGGAAGAGGTCATCACGGTTAGAATTCGTTCAGGGTGCATTCCCCCTCCGGGTCTCTCTGAGATCTCTAGTCTCTCGAATAAATCCGAATTCGGGCATTGCCTGAATGTGCTGATTTTAGCATTCTTATTTTAAGTTGTATATTAGGAGGGTATGCCCTCGGTGTGTGTTGTAATGATTTCTATTAATCTATGGAGTGATTACATTTTAATTCCATTTGTGGTGATTTATGATTTTTCTTGGTTTGATTTAATTTATAATACGTTAGTCTCGTTGTGGGTGTGATGCTTTTTGTTTTAATTTGGTTTGTTTATTTAGATCTAGGGCATGTTAAGGATAATTTTTTTTTCGTTTAATCTTGAGTATATAGAGGCGATGTGAGTATTTGATCTTATTGAGGACACGTGAAGGGTGGGGGCATTTTTTTTGTTGAGGAAAGTGAAGGAAAGGGCATTTTTTTTTGTTTTAATTGTTTAATTTAGAGCATTTTCTTTTCCATTTTCAGGGTGTAAATTTTCTTGAGTTAAGAGTGTTTTAGGTTGGTCTTATCAAGGGCGTACTTTAGGTTAGTAGTGAGTGTCAGAATGTCTTAATTTCATGTTCGGGTTTACTATTCTGGATATGTGAAATTTTTGGTTTCTGGACAATTACACGCCACTGTCTGAACGCTTGAACGAATTGCACGCTTGGATGAGAACGCGCATTCACACGGGGCAGAAGGTTATTAAATGTCAGTTCCCTGGTGCTTAATCGAATTAAGTGCATGATTGAGGTGCAGGATCAGATCACCTTTGGTATTTATGCGCCACTATTCTAACGCTTGAAGAGATTGCGCGCCTAGTGGGCGACGCGCAACCAAGTGGTCGACTTATTTAGAGCGGGCGACGATTAGATTACGCGCTCAGTATAGGGCGTTTGATCCCAATTAAGCGCGGAGTGGATAGCGCATGATTCGATCGAGCACATGGATTTAAGCACGCGATTCAAGCCTATTCTATAAATAGTTCAAACTTTTCATTTTTCATCGTGCTATCCATTTTAGTCTTCGATTCTCTAGTTTCTTGATTCCCTTATCCTCGGGCTTTCATGTTTTCGCGATATCTAGTGATCTGGTCGTCCGTTTGAGGTGTCGTTTCTTCCATTCTCTTAAGTTTTTTTGGTCGAGCTCTTTATTCTGGGACGGAGGGTGAGGGTGATGGTAGGCCAGTACTTACTATTTCAGAGTTGGAGAGATTCATGATGGGCGATGTGGGTGAGACTTCTAAGGCGCAGACTAGCGCTGTCGCCATGGAGGGGGATACCGGGGAGATGATCGTAGAGGAGGTTCCCGGGGGTGACCAGATGGCGGTCAGGGAGGAGGTACCCGAGGTTGAGCCAGGGGTAGCTGAGGAGGTACCCGAGGGTGAGAGGGTCTATGGCGAGAGAGTTGAGGGTGAGCAAGGTGAGGAGTAGGGCGAGGAACCAGGCGCGGAGCCTCAGGATCGCAAGCACTATCCGCTGGAGGATTTCTTTGCCAGAGGCTGGGTATGTTACAACCCAAATTTTCCCAACCTGAATTTTGAGACATATATTTTTATTTTTATTTTCAAACACGAATGGGAAAATCCAAACCGTCGGGTCGTAGAACACGTTCCGAACACAGAATGCTTGGTACAAAACCTAGCATGCAGAAATCAAAGCAGATAATACATATGACATGAATAAATCTCTAATTCTAACATATAATATTACAATAACTAACAATGGCCACCGGTGATGTACCAACATCACCAAACAGTGGTGTATAAAATTACATACGAGTTCAAAGGGTACCAAGTCTGAACTCACCAATCTCCACAAAGTACTCAATCTACGACCCCGAATATCATAGCCCTCCTCAATTCCTCAATCTGCAAGTCTGGTGTCCACGTAGAAGCTATACCTGTGACGTATAGTCGAAGGGGTGAGCTACATCCTAGCTCAGTAGAGGAAATTTCAATACTCATTCACATCTTATCATAAGGAAACATAGATTCAATGTCACAATCAAACCTTTTCTTATTTAAAACTGAAACTCATTTCAAAGGTACTTTTTCTTATCAACAAAGACTGATTTCAAATACTGTTTTCTTATCACACGACTGATTTCAAAACTGACTTCCTTTTTTCACATAAAACTGATTCAAAAGCTTATTTCCTTATCATACAAAACTGATTTCAAAACTAATTTCCTTTTTACACACAAAGGTGATTTCAAAACATTTATTTATCCTTCAAAACTGATTTCAAATCCGCCTCGGCGGCCCACATGGTACTTGCACTCCGCCCATAGCGGTCCACGATAAGCATAATCCGCCCACAGCGGTCCACATACATATAATCCGCCCATAGCGGTCCACATACACAATATTCGCCCATAGCGGTCCACTTTAATCTCACGACTTATGGTTTGATTTACGAAGTATAATCCAAAGAGTACATAAAATGCCGCAAAAGCGGTCCAAGGGCGTGCATGACTACATCGAAATTCAAGGGTGTACGTAAATCCCGTAAAAACGGTTCAAGGGCGTACATGACTCACAACAGTGTCCAAAGGAGTACGTAAAATCCTGCGAAAGCGGTCCAAGGGCGTACATGAGCACAACAAGTCCGAGGGTGTACGTAAAATCCTGTAAAAACTATCCAAGGGCGTACATGAGCACAACAAGTCCAAAGGTGTACGTAAAATCTCGTAAAAACGGTCCAAGGGCGTACATGAGCACAACAAGTCCAAGGGTGTACGTAAAATCCCGTAAAAACGGTCCAAGGGCGTACATAAATCCCACCACAGGGGTCCAAGGGTATACATAAATCCTGCCACAGCGGTCCAAGGGTGTACATAAATCCCGCCACAACGGTCCAAGGGTGTACATAAATTCCGCCACAGCGGTCCAAGGGTGTACATAAATCTCGCCACAGCGGTCCAAGGGTGTACCTTCTCACAAATCTACAAGACTCAAAGATTTCGAGTTCACATTCTAGTTCAGATTTCTAAATCACGATCCAAAGCTCACATTCTTGCTTAAAAGGTTTTAAAAATCACCATTTGAAAATCAAGTTTAAAAATCGAATACTATAGTACAAATTTTAGGTTAAGTTCACAGTTCAAAATTCACTATTTTCGACTCACAGATTTTAAATTTCTATTTTGCAAGGAGTTCAAGTTATAATTCAAATATCTATCAAACTAACATCAAAATACATCAGGAAAACTTATCAATTTTTTTTCATATAAATACCTCAAAGAAACAATGAATCAAAGTTAAACATGCAAGTTTGTGTTGAAGTTCCCCTACACGTCCAGTTAGATTCAAGCATCGATTTTAAATAACAAAACTTCAAATCACACTTATCATTTTCATTTGATTAAATCAAGGCATCTATGAATCAATTTTAAAAATATAATCAAATATTAAATTTCCCCTACCTTAACCTCGAAGCAAGCAAAGTCATATTGATGGCCGTCCACCCTTAATCTACATCACAAGCACACAATGATGCATCAAGGATTAACCCCAACCGCTAATAACTTAGACTATTTAAGTGTTTTCTAAAAAAATCGAGTCGGAACGGGCAAGTTCGCGCCAACACAGAAATTGATGTAACCTTCCTCCTAAATTTTGACCTTTAACGATTTAGATGCATAAGTTGGTCAAAACACAAACGTTGTAGATCTCTTTGTTATCTTTTTAACTCCTCAAGAATCGCATCAATCAGAGGTTGGAGTGGAAAGTTATGGTCAAAATACCAAAGCAGCACTGGCAAACTCAGACAAAATCGATTGATCTATTTTCTCTCGATTGATCGATTTTCAAAGAGCTAAAAATCTTGTTCACTATTGGAGGTCAGTCGATTAATCAACTCAATTTCGATTAATCGAAATTCAAAAATTGATTAATCGATTTTACTCGATTAATCGGTTTCGTTTCTCGACAAAATTAGAAATTTACCTAACTTATTACTAAATTTTGACCTTTAACACGATTGATTCACAAGTTGGTCAATTCATGAAAGTTGTGGGGTTGGCTGTCTTCTTTCCAACCCAACATGAATCATATCAATCAGAATTCAGCACAAAATGTTATGGCCGAAATACAACGGTAGTGTCTGTAAGCCCAGGCAAACTCGATTAATCGATTTTCAAAATTGATCAATCAAATTTCAAAATCGATTAATCGAAATTCTCTTTGATTAATCAATTTCATGGAGTTCCTCTTGAATTTATCTCTTGTCAAAAATCGATTAATCGAGTTTCAAAATCGATTAATCGATTTTGGCAGTTTCTGAGCACTTCTCGGGTTTGAACCTTGAAACCCATTTTTTTTTCATCAAAATTCAATCCTTTTGATCCTAATCTTTTGCGCACATCTAAGAAACCTATATTTAATTAAATACATGGAAGAATTGCGTTATTTACCTCTTTAAATCGGCGATCTACTCGTAGATCAGATCGTCTTCTTCGTTAAATAAAAAGGGTTTCTAAACCCACCTCGATCATCTCCGTGCTCCAAGATCACAACCAAACCCATGAAATTAACGGCAATCCTTCCACACACACTTCACGCAAACCCATGCTACAATTTACGGATCAAAACAATCTCTTCGCAAGAAGAGGGTTTCAAAACCCCAAACACCTCCAAAACCCATAAAACCACAACCAAACGTCGAAATCGACGGCGATCTTCCCCTTAGACGAACTCACAAATATTTTTTGCGCAAAACTAAGGCTTGGCACTCATGGATTCAACACGTTCATTTCATCTCCTCCTCTTTCTCTCTTCCTTCTCTCCTCAAAAACCCAAAACCTAAAAAAACCTTGTGCAAACCGGGTGTTAGCTCCCAAAAGAAGAAATTGCCTTCTTTAACTAAATGGGATCGGTTCCCATACAAAACACATATACTTGTCTTTGGGCGTATTAGTTCTCATCTAAGGATCTAGCTCCCGTGTGAAATGAATGTACCTATTTAGGTGTTGTCTCATAACAAAATAGTTTTCTTTGATTACGTGTGGGCCTACACACCCAAACCATCCACTAATCGGACCCGGTGTTGAGCCCATACACCAAAGCTTGGTGCATAAGAAACCACCTAATGCTCAACACACAATCTAAATCGGTCTTTTTCCACTCAAGACCAAACCCAATTTAATTTACATAAGTAATTTCATAAAATCGAGCACGTGACCAGTCGGGCACGCACACCGAGGTACACTATTCAAAGTCGGGCATACATCCCAGGATACACTATTCAAAGTCAAAATTTTCAGGCTGTTACAGGGTAGGTCCCCACAAGCAAGAGTTCCTTCATTTTCTTAGGCATTCAGGTTATGACATAGACTTATTGGGATTTGGGAACCCTTCTGATTTACGTCGAACCTACATTGATTATTTTTTCTGTGCCCGCTCATGCATCATGCTCGCACCTAGAGATAGGTCATGTTTATGTTCAACGTTCTCATCATGTTTTGTGTGCCTGTTGTAAGTTGTTATAGTGTTTGAGACATGTTTTATTCATTTTTAACTCCTAAATTCATTTATCTTTCATCATAAGTACATGTTAGACTTATTATTATTGTCATTCTTTTTCGTGTTGGTCATTATGGTCGATGGAGCCTCCGTAGTTGGCTATCAGGTCGGCATGGGGTGACTCATGCTTGGTACCGTGGCTTGTCAGAGTTTCAGTGGGAGCGGCTGGTGTCTTTTAGTTTTGGGAGGATTCTTAGGCTGGAGCCCTTTTAGGTCGATCGAGACCTGATCGCGGTGATCATAGAGAGGTGGAGTGAAAGGCATTAGGCGCTTCTCTTTCCAATTGGTATGATGCTGCCAACCTCGGAGGACTGGGTCAGCATCACCGGTCTTCGTTTTGAGGGCGAGCCGATCACGGGGTGGATGGAGGGACAGTTGTTAGAAGTGTTTGAGGAGATCTTGGGAGTCCCTTGTAGGTCGCGTGGATCGGGGCCAGGGGTAGTTCAGTTCACTTAGTTCTTCGATACGTTTGTGAGTGGTTTCACCCCTCCGAGGCGCCATTTGGAGACAAGGGCGCTTTATGAGGCACAGTGTGCGATAGTGCTAGGTCGGGAGCCCGTGACCGAGCCAAGGTTGGCTACAGACAGAGTACTCTGAGCATTTCTAATGCACTTCTTTGGTGAAGTACTTTTCTCTTCTTCAACTCAAGGATGCCTCACTGGGTTGTTTTTTATGGTTCTCAGAGACTTGGATCGGGTCCCTACCTTTGCGTCGGGTGCGGCCGCATTGGCGCATCTCTATGAGCAGCTCTATAGTCGGGGATAGGGCATCGCTTCGATCAGAGATTTCCTTCCATTCCTCCAGGTGAGCTTTAGTTAATTGGTATTACAGTAACTTTAGTTTCATTTATTTTTGTTTGTAGTGGTTCTTAACGGTCCTTTTTATGTGTCATCATTGCTTCTCTTTTTTTTTTAGTTTTGGGCCTATGATCGTTTCGCTTTTCTTCTTCTGGGGGTCCCAGTGGCTGTTAAGTTCACAGTTCCACGGATGCACGTGTGCAGGGAAGCATTGAAGGGTCGTCGCTAGTCGACTGATATTAAGACCGCGCGAGGCCTCTTCGAGGATATGCATGTGGGGCAGGTATATATCGTCATGCTTTCATTTGGCTTCATTCTATTTCGGGGTTCTACGGTTTTGTTAATGGATCGACTTGTTTATTTTGATAGGTGATCTGGAGGCCCTACGACTATGAGGAGGATGCGGGTGAGGTGGTGATTAAGTCTGGCCGGCCCTTCTTTGATGTGGACATATGGGTCCATTATTTTTAGAGGGTGGAGAAGATCTACACCTCTCGAGCGGTATGAAAACTGGGGCTTGCTCAGAGAGTCCCTCCAGAGATTAGCCACAGAGTGGCGAAGAGGATGACTGACCCTCCATGCCTGAATTTTGTGAAGCGGATGGCGCTCCAGATAGGTGAGAGTATAGGAGGTGGTTCAGTTCGTTGGGTGGTGGGCTCCTCTTCACGTGTCTGTTTCAAGGCAGTGGTTCTTTCGTAATTGGTGGGCCGGAGTCGGCATCGACATTGAGGGAGAGACTGGTAGCACTGGAGCAGGGCCATCTCACTGTGAGTGTGCGGGGGGCATTAGATGCTCTCCATAGGGTGATGGAGCAGATGGGGCATGCTCCTCATCCTGATGAGGAGATGTTGCACTCTTTGACCGACTCAGTTGCTCGGGCCAAGGCAGCGGAGGATGAGTTAAGGGCTCGGCTAGCTGAGACTCGAGATCTCCTGGTGAGTTGATTTATTGGTTTAATTCATTCGCGTATTATATTGGCTTATTCTGGTGATGTTTTTGATATGGTTGTCTTATTTTATTGTGGACAGTCAGAGAGAGTCTAAGGTTGCTCGTCAGGCAGCTCTGCTGGAGGTCTATCACAGTTAGCAGCAGGGCGATCGTGGGGTGGCAGCTAGCCTTCATTTCGAGATTGAGCGATTGGTGGGTATTTTGGATTGGATTTATTAATTGTTGATGGTTTGGGGATCCTTGTTAATGTTGGGATGTTCGCAATGTTTGTGGTCGGCAGAGCTTTTCGCCGCTGGGGCTTCCACTCGGGCATTTGATCCTTCTTCAGTGGCCTCCTCTAGCCGGGAGAATCTAGCGATGGCTGGTCTTCGGTTTGAGCTGGAGCATTGGGTAAGTTCCCTCACTCTTTCAGTTTACTTGTGCTATTGTGCTAGTTTGTTAGGCGTTATTGTTGTGTTTACTTAATAGTTTACTAACATCACGTCGATATTTCAGTGTCAAGTTGCTGAGGACCTTCGGATGAGGGAGGCAACTACTGCCTCTTTACGCCCAGAGAGTTAGGTATAATTTCTAATTTTTGATGCAATTCTATGTAGGTTGTTTCGTCCTATTTATTTTTGACATATTTTGTGTTGGTTTGTTTGGTTTTTTGTGCAGGCTGTTTCGAATTTTGCTCCTGAGGCTCCCCCTCAGGGGTCTGTCCCTATTCCTAGTCGGTTATATTTTAGTTGATGTATTTATAGATTATTAGTCATCGTAGAGTTATCTGATGTATTCGTTTATTCTTGTTACAGTCGCCTAAGTTCGCCACTACTTCTGTGCTGCCAGTTGATCTTGTGACTACTGCGACGGTCGAGCGCCTTCTGGGGGAGAGATCGGTTCTAGTAAAAAAAAAAATTTCAAAAGTTTTCTATGTTTATATATATATATATATATATCAATTTTCTTTTGACTTGGGGTGGTTACACAAGTTCGTCAGCTTGAGGAGGCGCATTTAAAGGCAATGTGAGCGCATGCCACTCCCGAGGAGAGGCGAGTCCTTGGGGAGACACAGAGTCGCGACGACCTATTTGTTGAGATGATGGTTGCATAGAAGACTCAGGTCGAGGCATTGGAGGCGGCGCGCCAGTCGGTGTGGGCAGAGATGTAGGCGTCTATGGATCGGCTACAGTATCGTCTGGCAAGGGAGTGAGGGACGCGTAGATCAACTAGTCGGCTTGAGGGATCAGAGTCGAGGGCTACGGGCTCTTCTTTTGGGCAGTCTCATCACACGTCATGTGATTGTGTCAGGAATGATACTCGCGAGAATTCTGTTACTCGTGGGGTTCTCAGTGGGCATCCTCCCCATTCTTGGTCGAGGCGAACTGTCAGCCAGGTGAGCGAGGGGGGTTCTATGGTGGGGTCGCGCCGTCTAGAGGTTCCAGCGATTCTAGGCATCGAGATCGTATTTTCAGAGGACCAGTCTACAGACCTTCGAGCTAATGATACCAGGGACAGTGGTACTTGACCGTCCTAATGGTAGTGTAGGGAGTAGGTGTGTGCATGTGTATGTTTTGTCCATTGTGAGTGCACATTGTATATGCAGGGGGTATGCCCCCGGTGACAAGTGTAAAGAAAAATAAGAAAGAAAATTTTGACATATATATATTGAGATTTTGGGATTAGGTGTACCTGGCTGGCTCTTTTAGTTTTGATTACTTCGTGCGTCTACTTTTGCTTTTGTTCTTGGTGTCGTCAATCGTCATTGGGACTTGGATGCTTCCTAAGCTGGCCCGATGGTAGTTGAAGGTCGCTTTATATTTGTACATGTAAAGGTAACGCTATTAGTAATATTTATTCTCCCCCTTGCTTGTCGTCAAGAGGGTAAGGATCTCATACCAGAGTCTGGTAACCAAGGTGGATATATGCTCTTCTTTTTTTCTTTTTCCTTTCTTTTTTTTTTTCAAAAGTAATGCAACAGGGAAAGCAAATAACTAGCGTAGCAACAAGAAATAAAATAAAAATAAAAATAAAAATAAGAATAAAAATAAAATGCCCTAGTGTAGGAGCGCGGTTGCATCGACAGTATAGTGTCTTCGATAGCTTTCTTTGTACAGTAACTTCGACGTTCTTTATCTTTTGGTGGAGGAGTCGGTGATTTTGATATGATTCTCCTTCCAATCCAAAAAACATGCCCTAGCGTGTAGATGCAATGGAGCTTTCCTAAGCTTTAGATGAGCACTGCGGGTCTATGTATAGTCGTAGGTATTTGGTGAGTTAGTTTTGAAGAAAACGTTCATCAATACTGTCGTCAAACTAGGGGGGTGGTCTCTTTGGTTAGGTCAGTTGCATACGGGGTCTATCTTGGGGTGGTGGTCATCCTATCCTACGGTTATTTGGGGGGAGTATGGTAAGTACAGTAGGTGATTGCATCAGTCATCATTCATCAGTTTTCAGTTTCATTCCTTGGAGTATCCTGCGAGGCTTCCAACTTATCGTCCAAAACATAGAAAAGTAGAAAAGGGATAAGGCTCAATGATGTGGGGAGTAGTTTGTACCTAACGCTTCGCAAAAGAGATGTGTAACAGCCTTCTTCTCGGGGGAACGGGGGTGCCATGATTGAGCTCTCCGTCATATTTTGGTACCATCAAAATCTCACATTCTATGGTTAGCAGGACTTTGTCCTCCTTTCGCTACCTTACGACGACATCTAGTATTATAGGGATATCAGGGGTGCCCTGACAGCTTTCTTATACACTTCTCGTGATGTTACTAGAGATGTCCTCATGGCCTCTTATGCTTCCCTAAGCTCATTGACTTGTTCATTCGTCGTAATACTCTCGCTCAACTTTTGATATGTAGATATATTTTGAAAGCATCCTAGTAGTGCAAGAATAATGAGTTTTGATTGAACCTAACATCTTCATTTTTCTTTGCTCTAACGTCTCCTCCAATGGCGGGGGAAAGGGGTGAGGATTAGGTGTTACTTATGCTTTTGAAAGAGGTTAGGTATGTCACTAGTCTTTTGGTTAGATTGCCCGAATAAGAAGGTGGATAATAAATGGGAGGTCTTAAGGATATTCTGGGGATTGAAAGCGTACGACCAATGAATGAGTTGTGACAACTACGAGGGTAATAACTATAAGTATTTAACCGTGGGATGTGATGATCACTGCGCTAAGGGTAGTATTTTCTGAGGTACATGGCGCTCCAAGGGCTAAGGAGTTCTTCCCCATCCTAGTTCATCAATTTGCATGCATTTGCAGGGTATGCAGCTGTTATGACGTAAGGGCCTTCCCAATTTGGTTTCAGTTTTCCTTTCGGATGGGCATGCTTAGAGGGCATGATTTTCTTCAAGACTAATTCTCCGATATTGAAGGTTCGCTCAAGGACTTTCTTATCGTAAGCCCTGGCCACTCTCCTCTAATATACCTGCGTGTGATCAGCTGCCCTTAGATGTATTTCATCGAGCTGCTCTAGCTGCATGAGTAGGGAAATTCTCTTCTCATCTAAGGATTAGTCATCATTGAGTTGAATTCGTAAGGATGGTACTTGTATCACATATGGTAGGACGGTCTCCATCCCGTAGGTAAGGAAGTAGGGAGTTTGGCCAGTGGCAGTACGAATAGAAGTCCGATAGGCCCAGAGTGCTTCTGGTAGTCGTTCAAGCCAGTCAGCTCCATTGCTTGTTTCTACTATACGTTTTAGAATTCAAATCAGCGTTTTTGTTTGTGGATTTTGCTTGTCCATTTCCTTGAGGGTAGAACGGTGAGGAGTGGCATAGCTTGATACCGAATTTCATACATAACTTCTTCATCTTCTTTGTGATGAACTGCAGTCCATTGTTGATGACAAACATCTCGGGTACTCCAAACTTGGTGATGATATTGCGAACGATAAACCTTATGAGTGTGGAAGTAGTGATTCTGACATAGGATTCGGCTTCTGCTCATTTAGTGTAGTATTCGATTGTTATAAGTATAAATGGGTGCTTGTGAGTGTTCTCAACTGTGTCTTTGAAAGGTCCAATGACATCGAAGGCCCACATCGAGAACGACCATGGCGAGGTCAAAGTGCTCAATGCAACTGATGGAGCATTGATGAGTGCGGCGTGTTCTTGGCATTGCTCGCAGAATTGGACGGCAATCTCTTATCATTATCGGCCAGAAGTAGGCTTGTTGTGCAATTTGATCGGCGAGTCTCTATCTATCAGCATGGGCACCGCAGGCATTGGTGTGTGCTTCTTGAATGATGTACTACCCTTCGGTGGTCGTAACGCATCATAGCAGTACTCCTTTGCTGAAGGCTTCTTTGTATAATGTTTCGCCAAGTATGTAGAATCTGGCACATCGGTTCCTTATAGTCATCCATTCGATCCTCATTGCGTAGGGAGGGACATGCTGAGGTTTGAGAAAATTCCAAATGTCAAAATACCATGGCTGTCCATCGTCGTTTGGTGATCCTTGAAATTTGAACATAGCGATTTCGGCTCCTGACTTGTCGTGCTTTCCCGAAGTAATTGCTTCCTTTGGTCCTGTGCTCGTGGGGAAGATTGGTAATTCTCTCTTGACGGCCCATGCTACGTCGTGGGTAGGTACGATTAATTTTTCTACGAAGAAGGTTTTAGTACTTTGTCCAAGGGGTATCCGAATGACCGAGGCTAGTATAGCTAGGGAGTCTGCAAGATCATTTTCTAATTTGGGGATGTGCGTAAAAGAGATTCTTTCAAATTTGTTTACTAAATATTGAGCGATTTCTAAATATGCCATTAGTCCCCTTTCCTTAGTTTTCCATTCACCTATGACTTGTGAGATTACTAGCTTAGAGTGACCGATCATTTTCAACAATTTAATGCCTAATTGTAATGCTGTTCGTAGTCCAGCTATGAAGGCTTCATATTTGACAATGTTATTAGTGACAGGGAAGTCTAATTGAAAAGTTTTAGGTATGACGACTCCCTCTAGGCTCAGGAGGACTATCCCGATGCCTTTTCCTTTTTAATTTAGAGCGCTGTCAAAATAAAGGGTCCATGAAGTCATATCGAGCTCCTCATTGTGGATTGTAAGTAGGTCTTCATCAGGGAAGTCTGCGTGTATGGGTTCATCATTCGAGAGTGGGAGATATTTGAGGTAATCGGCGATTGCTTGCCCTTTGACCGATTTTTACATGACGTAAGTAATATCAAACTCTTGTAATAGCATATGCCAGCAAGCAATCTTTCCTGATGCTGCGGGCTTTTCGAATACATACTTCAGAGGGTCCATTCGGGCTAGTACTAGTATCTTATATGCTCCAAAGTAGTGTTGTAATTTGGTTGAAGCCCATACCAACGTGAGGCAGGTCTTCTCCATGGGTGTGTATTTTTGTTCGTATTTGACCATCGTCCTACTAAGGTAGTAGATAGCCTTCTCTCTTTTACCGTCTTCTTCATATTATCCCAGAATTACTCCCATTGCTTTATCGTTTACTGAGAGGTAAAGGATTAGGGGTCTTCTAGGAACTGAGGGGTATAATATTGGCTGGTTAAGGAGGTACTTTTTAATGTTGTCGAAGGCCTGCTGGCATTGGTCATCCCATTTGTACTTAGTTTCTCCTTTAAGTAGTCTGTAGAAAGGATCACATCTGTCTCAATGCTGGGAGATGAATCTCCTAATGAATTGCAATCTTCCTATCAAGCCGCGTAATTCTTTCATATCACGGGGAGGTGGCATCTCAAGAAAGGCTCTAACTTTAACAAGGTCGACTTCGATCCCTCGCTTGCTAACTATAAAACTGAGTAATTTTCTGGAAGTGACTCCGAAGACACATTTCTTTGGGTTCATTTTTAGATGATATTTCTTAGCCCTTTGTAGTACTAGTCGGAGTGCTTCAACATATCCTGCCCGTGTTTGAGACGTCACTAGTATATCATCGACGTAGACTTCTACACATTTATGCATCATGTCGTGAAAAATGGCCATCATGGCGCGTTGGTACGTAGCTCTTGCATTCTTGAGCCCAAAAGGCATGATGACGTAACAGTAAGTTCCCCATGGTGTGGTGAAAGAAGTCTTCTCTTGGTTAGACTTTGCTAATTTGATTTGATTATGTTCGGAGAAACCATTCATAAAGGATAGCATCTCATGTCCAGCAATGTTATCGACGAGAATGTCAATATGTGGAAGTGGGAAGTCGTCTTTTGGGCATGCTTGGTTGAGGTTTCGAAAGTCAATGCAAACCCGTACTCTGTCATCTTTCTTAGCGACAGGTACTATGTTTGCAACCCATTTGGGGTAGAGGATGACTCGAATGAATTTGGCTTTGTGTAACTTATCAACTTCCTCTTTAACTTGAAGGGTTGTTTGTGGGTGCATCCTATGCTTTACGGGTTTCGCATCGGGCTCCAAGACAAGCTGATGTTCTACCAAATTGGGGTCTAAACTAGGCATATCTTCATAGGACCATGCGAAAGAGTCAAGGTGTTCTTGCAAGACTTGCACAATTTGTTGGCATTTTTTAGAGTTAAGCATTGTGCTAATTAGTAATTTCTTAGGTTTCTCTTCAGTCCCAAAGTTAATTTCTTTTGTCGGTTTTGTGGTAGCTTGAGTTTGCTCGTCGAAATGCTTGATAACTAGTTGAAAGTCGTGCACCCCCTCGGTGACTGGTGTTCCTTCCTGATAAGTAGTGAAAAATACCATTTTTTACCCCTAAACATGAGCCTTGAAAGACCCTTGAGAGGACTAAATAAGTGCTTTAGTGTTCATATTGCAGCTAACCAAAAAGACAGGTCCAAATCCGAAAACCATCCTAAAATGATCAAAAAGCTGACAACGCATGTCAAACTCAAAGAGGGAGTGAAGAAATAGCCTCAGCAATGGCTAAAAAGGTCCTAAAAGAGCAAGAAAAGACCTGAAGAAGAAGAAGGATCCATTCGCAAAGAAGAATGGAAGCTAAAAGTTCAATTCGCAAAGGACATCTACTATTCGCAAAGAACTTTGAACTTTGCGAAAAGAAGAGAAGTCCTTTGCGATAAGACCTCCTGAAGCCAAAATGCTTTGCGAAAAGAAGAGAAGTCCTTTGCGAAAAGATCTCCTGAAGCCAAAGTCCTTTGCGAAAAAGATCTCCGAAGCCAAAATGCTTTGCGAAAAGAGATTCTGGAGCCAAAATGCTTTAGAGAGAGATTGAGCCAAACTACTTTCTAAAAGCCCTTAAACTATGCGAAATGGCATTACGGGGATTTGCATTTCGTTGAAGGTATTTCAGAAACTTTGCACGCCCAATGCGTTTTAAAACCCAAGGACATTCCGAAGATTCGAGCACGAACCAAAGGCATATTCCACCCCATGTGAACACCCAAAGATGAAATTACTTGGCGGGAACTTCTAGAAGCTCAAACAGATTTTTGAATTACATAATGAATTGATGCCTCTGTTTCTGATTGGTGAACCGGATCAAGCATTTACGATTGGCGACTGGATCCCGGTGCTCGACTCCTATTGGTTGATACAGATCTATCCAATTCGATTGGTTGATACACATCCGAGTGGCTTAGGAAAACTATAAATAGGCGAACCATTTGCCCAATTTGGGTATCCAGTTTTAGAGTTTTCATCTCTGCTTTCCCCATTCGGTCGAAGCTCATCCGATTCCTGTAATCCCTTCTTGTATTTTACCTTTGAGAGCCATTGCAGTGATTTGTACTTCCAAGTTCGGATTCAAGGATCAGAATCGAGGGCTCTCGAGAAGCTCGGTAAGTCCGAGGGCTCTCTAAAGCCGTGCTCTGTAATGTAACGTTGATTTTAAAAGGTTGCTATAATTTGTGTCTTCTCCATTGAGTCATGTCGAGGGTTCCAATGTTCACCTTAGTGCATTAGACTTCTTTAGATTCACTCATCCGCATCCAACTTCCCTTAATTCATCATCCAATTAGCGCTGGTAACCTAATTCAAGCAGATTTACAAGGATGTTCATGTTCAAATAAAGAATAGGCCATGATTTAGTCGATGATCCGTGACAAATCACAGCCATATAAGTCTAAACCTATTCCTTAATTCGATTTATTTCTCTTACATCCGTCGGTAGCCGATGAAGATTGAATCCTCGTTGAACTACGATTCTCCATTAAAATTCAAAGGCTAAAATACATGAAGCTATTATTGCATTTGTCTTATTTTAAACACCTCCACAACTCGGATCTGGATCATGTAGTTAGTTCTTTTCTTTATTTGCTTATAGTTAAATGTGACACAATCCAACACTCTCTTTTATCTATTCTTTATTTTAGATAATTATAGAGCCAGATCTGGTAGCACAGATCTGGAGGTTTATCTCTCATTTTAGACAAACTTCCCTGTGGACGATCTTGAAATACTTACTTTTAAAACTTGCTACAATTGGCCCTGATCTTGCAGGCCAGTGTTAGCCCCAATGTGCTGATATCCCTTTCATAAGTTAACATCCATATAATTTAGCATTCTTTAATTCTTTAATTTTTTGCACACATTTTTGGCACACTTGGAGCGACAACAAGTTTTTGGCGCTGTCGGGAAGTTTGTTCTAAAATAGGTAGACCTAAGTTTTTTATTTTGTAGATTTGATTTTATTTTAATTTTTTCTTTAAACCTGCACTTTGCATTCCAAGTGCTTGATTAAATGTTCTACAGCAGCTTTTGTATAGAAAACCTGCTTTACCGCAGCAGTAAATTTTTTTTTTTTTTTCCGAGTTTTTATTCTTTGCCTTCTAGTTATTTGAATAAATGCGCCGCCACTCTTTGTCTTTTGTGTCAAATTTGGGCGTGCTTTGAGTTTTTCTTTTTATTTTTGTCAATACTTGAATAAGGTAATCGCTGCAGTTTTTGGATGTTTGCAGATCCGAGCAACCGTCAACAAGGAGCATCTGGACCAAAGCTGGAGCAGATCTGCTTGAGTTTGCATCCCCTTCTCCTTTGCATTCATTTTCTATTTTTAAATTCTTGAGAACCAGCAGTTCTGCTGTGTTTAATGTTTGTTTTGATTATAATTTCTTGTCTTTTAGGCATGCTGATTTTTTTTTTTTTTACAAAACCAAATACAAAATAAAAGAAGGTAAAAACACAAATAGAAAATCCCTGAGTTGGTTCTACTTTTTTTCAGGCGGAGTAAATAGGGGCTCTTGTTGAGCCGGTGATCCAAAACAAGTAAAAAACAATTTGGATAGCAATATGGTCTTGATTTACATCGAAAAATTCAAAAATGAAAAATGTAAAAATAACAAAATTGTTGAAAAAGATGAGGAGGAGAATTTGTTCCTCACCTCCCATTTCCCCATGCAATGAAGTCAGTTTCTCCTTTTGACAAAGGAAACACAAAAATTGAGGAAATGATGGAGACATTCAAGCAAGTTAAAATTAATCTACCTCTGCTTGATGCAATCAAACAGGTCCCTGCTTATGCAAAATTTCTCAAAGAGGTGTGCACCCACAAAAGGCAATCTAGGATACATTTATCTAAGAAGGCCTTTGCTGTGGAGAAAATCACCCAAGTGCTATCAATTGCAACACCACCTAAGATGCAAGACCGAATCCCCACAATCCTCGCATCATTGGGGAGCACACCATTGAGAAAGCCTTGCTAGATCTGGTGCTAGTGTCAACGCTTATGAGAAGCTAGGTTTGGGAGAATTGAAACCCACTCAAGTGGTGTTACAATGAATGACAGATCCGAAAGGAAACCTATGGGGTTGATTGAAGATGTTTTGGTAGGAGTAGACAAGTTTTTCTACCCTCACGACTTTTTGGTGTTGGACATGGAACCAACCAAAAGTACCACCGCCATCCTGTCATTATGGGAAGACCATTCCTGGCTACAGCTAATGCATGCATTCAATGCAGTCCGCATCATGGAGGTGTCTTTTGGAAATATGAAAGTTAAATTGAATGTGTATAATGTCATTACTCAACCTCAATTCTCTCCGAGGAATGTTTCCATGTTGACATCATTGATGAGTGGAGGAGTCTTTACAAACATTTCGCAAGGTAAAGACTCCACCATCTATTCTAATCCTCTCGCCTTTTCTCTTGTCAAATCAAAGGTGTAGATCAAACATGATCTTTTCAGAGCAAAGAAACTCACAGAGGAAACCCTCGATCATGTAATCGCTTCTACTCTTATTCTTTCTGTGATTGGGTACTTAAGCTACATTTGAGGCCATTTTAAATATGGGAAAAACCGAGAAATCTCTTCGCCATGTTCCCTAAATCTTCACCAAGAAGACAAAAACACCCCAAAAGCCAAAGGCAAAGCCAAGAAGTCTCAAAGAGAAAACTTTCAATGGACAAAGCAGATAGGGTTGAAAAGAAAAAAAAAAAAATACGCCATGAGGAGCCCACCGCCTCGAGCCCGTAGTCCGAAATGTCCCCATTACCCATTCCTTTGGTTTTGCCTAACCCATTCATTGATGCCCAAGCTCATACACGAGCTATTGGTGGATGAAACTTTTTCTCCTCCCAACTGATTGGCATGCTATCTTTAAGATATCTCAGGAGGCTTCCTCAAAGACCATCCTCACTCCATTACCCGAGAAAATTTACCCAAGGATGACAAAGCTGTGGTATCGAACCTCACCACAGTCACAGAGGAACATCGATGTGCCAACCCTAGTTATTTTTATAGACAACTGTGACTTAATCAGGATCTTGAGGACATTGGACATGCCCTAGGGATACCTTTTCAATTCAACTCGATGGACCCTTGATCGCTCCCTCAAGTTGCCTCTTTCAGAGATATGGCTGCCCATTTGACACAGGGCATGGTGGGTTCTGGGCAATCAATAGTGAGAAGAGATCTCGCCCCGCAATATCTCTGATGGATTCCATACTCGAGAGAGTTTTTATGTTCTTGGGCACACCCAAGAGGCGAACCCCCATCTTAGAAGCCCTCTTTCACTTCTCTAAGGGGCAATTCTTCAATGCCCCATCCGATCTGAAAGCAATGGTGATGTGAGTGCCAAGGTAAAAAGGAACATGTAAGATTCTGGCCTCCCTTTGGAAGACTCATTCTGACCCTCTTAAGAGCCAAGTTTGACATTGATAGGAAGAGCCCTTTGAGGTACTCTCCTCACAACTTTGGCAAGAAAGCGGACCACAAGTCGGCCATGTTAAGAAGAATGAGGGAAGTAGGAGAATCACCCCTACCGGTTTACAAGCCCAATTGTCAATTGTCTCTTTCTTATTTTCTTATTTTCGCTTTTTATTCTATTGCAATTTTTTTCTGTTATAAGTCGTGCCTAACTCTGCTTTTTGTTCTCCCTATTTCGTAAAAACTTACAACCCTCCCCTACTCCCTTTCCCTTTTTTTCCTTTTATTTTCTATCCAAATTTCATGTGCTTGTCAGAATCGCCCAGATTATTGTTGTTTCATTGCCTTCCCTAATAATTGTCCACCACCTTTGAACCAAAGTGAGGACACTTTCCCCATAGGTTTGGGGGTGTGGAGACAAGTCTGCCTTAGGGAATAGTTAACATAAGGGCAGCAGAATCACCTAAGTAATAAGGAAATGTATTACTTTACTTAAGAATCATGACAACTAGAAAATTTAAAATTCCTTTGCCAAATTTAGTCATTCTAAAACTTGCGATATTCTACATTTCCATGATGGTTACTCCATAAAAACATAATCGGTATCAAAGACGTAGTAAGTCAAAAGGAAGAGAAAAGGTAAAGATATACTTAAAAGCTCAAGGAAAACCATAACCAAAGTGAGAATTGAGCCCATATATTTTCCATCTCTGTTGAAGAGTGATGAGGCAATTTTTACGATTCAAAGGATTGGTGAGGCATTAGATCCACTAGAAGTTAGGAAACTCCAAATTAAAACAAGTAACAGCACTCATGAAAGCGAGGAAAGATCAAGGCCTTCTTTAGACTTGAACCTAACAGAACCAACCAAGAAAAATCTGCCCTGTTTGTACCCCATTTGAGTCAGAAATCCTACAATTCTTCATCAAAATACTCAAAAGTACTTGCACTGAACCTATGGAACCAATTCAGCCTTCTCTCACTCGAGAATTCAGGAGGTAAAGGAGAAAGAAGCGAAGATGGACCATTTACGGGCAACATCAAGAAAATGAAGAGAAAATACCTCAAAAACAGGCAATATGGTGGTGAGAAAAGAAGAGACAAACAATGTGAAAAGTTGCAAGCAAAAAGGCAAAAAAGGGACCTTATGTTGAAAATGCAAGATCAAAGAAAGAACTGATCCTTTGTGAATGTGAGAATCTCGAAAAGAAGAAGAAAGAAGCTAAACTCAAAAGGTGGAGTCATGAACCATCTCACGCACTTCCCGAGTTCTCAAATTCAAACCTCTGTTCAAATTGCCTTTCCTTGAAACTTCACTCCATAAGCCATACTAACAAACCTAGATTAAAAGCCCTTGTGATCCAAAGTTGAGTGAGCTGTCATGTGGAGATGGGAGGTGACCCAATCTAGGGTGGGGGGATGTCAATGATGCCATTGCCTAAGGATCATGCCTATGCTCATGCTTACGATCCAGGTTGGGAGATGTAAGCGCTCTTGAGCTTGAGTGAAAATGAACCCCTCAACAAAAACAACGATGAGAGTATACCACGGTGAGTATTTGGGTTGGAACTTGAGCACCTTAAGTATGACTTATAACCTAATTTTTATCCATAGGATGAGCTTCACCTTGCACATTTGTATGATTTTCTATGACTTTGTTTCACAGATTGGAAATATTGAAACATTCATGAGGTTTATAAATGTTTAAATTCTCGTGCAAACAATATTGCCTTGATGTTAACTTTCATGGAGAAGTTTGTGGGTACCTTCATGAAAACCCTCGAGACTTCACTCCTCCTCTAGGGATCACCTGGGGGTTGTAAAGGCTTGTTGCATATGCTAAATGCACCTGTGCTTCCTACAAAAGTGGCTCTTTACTTTGTTTTTTATGTTTCTTTGCTCAGGGACTAGCAAAGCTTAGGTTTGGGGGTGTGATAAGTAGTGAAAAATACCATTTTTCACCCCTAAACATGAGCCTTGAAAGACTCTTGAGAGGACTAAACAAGTGCTTTAGTGTTCATATTGCGCTAACCAAAAGACAGTCCAAATCAAAACCATCCTAAATGATCAAAAAGTCGACAACGCATGTCAAACTCAAAGAGGGAGTGAAGAAATAGCCTCAAAGAATGGCTAAAAGGTCCTAAAAGAGCAAGAAAAGACCAAGAAGAAGAAGGATCCATTCGCAAAGAAGAATGGAAGCTAAAAGTTCAATTAAGAAGGACATCTACTATTCGCAAAGAACTTTGAACTTTGCGAAAAGAAGAGAAGTCCTTTAAAAGACCTCTGAAGCCAAAATGCTTTGCGAAAAGAAGAGAAGTCCTTGAAAAGATCTCCGAAGCCAAAGTCCTTTGAAAAGATCTCCGAAGCCAAAATGCTTTGCGAAAAGAGATTCGAGCCAAAATGCTTTATGAAGAGAGATTGAGCCAAACTACTTTGCTAAAAAGCCCTTAAACTATGCGAAATGGCATTCGGGATTTGCATCGTCCAAGGGTATTTCAGAAACTTTGCACGCCCCAATGCGCTTTTAAAACCCAAGGACATTCGGAAGATTCGAGCACGAACCAAAGGCATATTCCACCCCATGTGAACACCCAAAGATGAAATTACTTGGCGGGAACTTCTAGAAGCTCAAACAGATTTTTGAATTACATAACGAATTGATGCCTCTGCTTCCGATTGGTGAACCGATCAAGCATTTCGATTGGCGAGCAGATCCGGATCCCGGTGCTCGACTCCTATTGGTTGATACAGATCTATCCAATTGATTGGTTGATACACATCTGAGCTTAGGGAAAACTATAAATAGACGAACCATTTGCCCAATTTGGGTATCCAGATTTAGAGTTTTCATCTCTGCTTTCCCCATTCTCAGAGCTCATCCGATTCCCCTGTAATCCCTTCTTGTATTTTACCTTTGAGAGCCATTGCGAGTGATTTGTACTTCCAAGTTCGGATTCAAGATCAGAAATCGAGGGCTCTCGAGAAGCTCAGTAAGTCCGAGGGCTCTCTAAGCCGTGCTCGTAATTGTAACGTTGGATTTTAAAAGGTTGCTATAATTTGTGTCTTCTCCATTGGAGTCATGTCGAGGGTTAATGTTCACCTTAGTGCATTAGACTTCTTTAGATTCACTCATCCGCATCCAACTTCCCTTAATTCATCATCCAATGCGAATAGCGTTGGTAACCTAATTCAAGCGATTTGATGATGTTCATGTTACGAAATAAAGAATAGGCTACTTAGTGATGATGCATGACAAATCACACCATAAGTCTAAACCTATTCCTTAATTCGGATTTATTTCTCTTACATCTGTCTGGTAGCCGGATGAAGATTGAATCGCTCGTTGAACTCTGATTCTCCATTAAAATTCAAAGGCTAAAATACATGAAGCTATTATTTCTGCATTTGTCTTATTTTAAACACCTCCACAACTCGGATCTGGATCACGTAGTTAGTTCTTTTCTTTATTTGCTTTTAGTTAAACGTGACAAAACCCAACACTCTCTTTTATCTATTCTTTATTTTAGATAATTATAGAGCCAGATCTGGTAGCACAGATCTGGAGGTTTATCTCTCATTTTAGACAAACTTCTCTGTGGACGATCTTGAAATACTTACTTTTAAAACTTGCTACAATTGGCCCTGATCTTGCAGGCCAGTGTTAGCCCCAATGTGCTGATATCCCTTTCATAAGTTAACATCCATATAATTTAGCATTCTTTAATTCTTTAATTTTTTGCACACATTTTTGGCACACTTGGAGCGACAACACTTCCTCATTGTCATTAAGCTCGTATACTATAAAATTACTACACTGGGGATTCGATTTTGCGAGAAGTAACCCTTTATCAACGCAATTTGTGACCGAGAGATCTTTGGGAAGGTAAAGGTCAAGACTATTGATTCTTCTCTCAAAGTCATACAGTATCTCGTCGGGTATGATCACCGACTTGTTGTTTAGTAGGGATGCTTTATGTCCTAGGGCGGGAAATGGGATAGTAGTCTTAGGAGAAAAATCTCCTTATTGATCGAACAATGGATTCAGGACGAAGGGTTTCCTTTCTTTTTTGAGGTTTTCTAATTTTTTTGGATTTTATATTTTCAAATTTTTTAGATTTTCTACTTCTTTCTATTTTTTTTATTTTTGATAGTAAATATGGTACAGGGTCGGTCGCCTGAAGAGGCGTTGGGAGAGTTGCTTCCTCTAATTGAGGGAGCGAGATAGCCACTGGAGTCATTCGAGAGATTCTTTGAGAGACGCAGACTTGTTCCGAATTAGGCATTTTTTTTGGAGTCCTCACCAAATGAGTTCTTTTGAATAAGTGACGTGGGTGATAGGGGTATCGTAGTTTGGATTCCCTCCATCACATTGATTGCCTCTTCCTCAGAGAAGCTGTGGAGATCATAATCGATTGAACTAACATCCTCGAAGGTATGATATGGTTGCTCTTCCCCCCAAGGGGGGTCTCTTAAAGGATCCCTAGGGGGAGCGAGCTCTCTCTCCTGATCTTCATAATACGTTGGGATGAGTATGCATGCTCGGCAACGAGGCTAGTAATGGTGACAAATGTAGGGAGATTCTGAAGGGCATTCCCATCATTTAGAATTGACGATAATATCAAATTCACTTTCTTGATCTGATAAGGCTCGAAGTCCTAGGTTGGCTTGCTCTACTGATTCGAGTGCAAGGAGGTCTATCCAGTAGTCCTCGTCATCACTTTGTGGAGGTCGCCACGCTTCCTTGAGCGATCTCCAAAATAATTGGAGTTGCACTGCTGCATCTGGGGATGAGGGAGAGTCAAATTCAAACTCCTCTTCAAACTCTAAGAGTGCGACGTGGGTATTTCTTCCTGGGTCAGCCAACTGGCTGTCGGAATTCTCTTCTTCTTGTGTCGATAGTGGAGCCGGTAAGTTGTTGCTTGCTTCTATTGTTACAGGGTTGGAGTCATTGCAGAATGTCGGATCCCCCAGTGAATTGCACTAATATGCGAGTGCATGCCTTGCAACAAGGTTGGTAGGGGTGAAAGATACAAGGTGAGTCCCACGGGCATCCCCATCCTCTAAGGCCAAGGCAAAGGCAGATGCTATATGAGTTAAACTCTGCTTCTGAGGCATCATCTTCTTCCCACGTTGAGTATAAATGCTCTTCATCTCCTTGCAAGGTAGCTATGTGGAAGTCCTCATCATCAGTGGATTCCCAATCTTTTGATTGCGGGTCGGGCTTGGGAGGTTCCTCTTTTCCCTTTTCTGTAGGCTCTTTGAGGTCAAACAAGGGTTTGACTCTTTCAAGGGGTTTATCTATGTCGTCAGTTAGGTTCATCAAATTGTTGAATGCTTTAGGCATTTGTTTGATTTCTGCTTCTTGGGATTTAGTGAAGGATACCTCTTTCTGCTTAGGTACATTGGCTTTCTCAGTGGTCCTGTAGACGAAGTGATCATATAAAGACCATTTCGGTGAGGTAGGGAACAAGTCGGCCTGTGAGCCGTCTGATTGGTAACTTAGCCCTATATGCTTGCATATTTTCTTTTGGATGACGGATCCTACATGACCTAACTTATTCTTACCAAGTCCGGTGTGAGGAATGTATCCAAGCTGGTACATAAGATCCCACCCCTTTGTTACGGTCAGGTTGATGTCATAAAGCTTGGTGAGGTCTGGACCGACCTCTCTCCTCATCAATTCTTGTCGACGCGTCGGGGAAGAACTAGGATGGGTAGGGGGGCGGACTTTCACAATGGTTGTCTCATCTGGGATTCGAGTCTTTTGAATGTGTCCCGTATTTAAGATAGAATCATGGGCCGTCGGAATGCTTGCCGCATAATCAGTATCCATTTTCTGAAGTGGTGCATCGGCATATATACGGACGATGGCGTCCTCATATGGGAACTTGACACATTGATGATATGTAGACAGGAAGACCTTCATTGATTCTAACCACTTTCTTCCTAAGATGAGATTGTACGTGCTAGCGGAATCCAAAACATGGAAGGTAATGTCTTTTGTCACAGGCCCGAGGCAAACTTGGAGTTTGATAGTCCCTTTAGCAAAGCGACGTGAGCTGTCATAAGCTATGAGTGACAGGGCCGAGGGCCTGACGTCTTGTTCTGTGTATTCAAGGGTCTTTAATGTCGTGAGCTGGAAAATATTTAGTCTTGCTCCTGTATCAACCAATGCATGAGGTACAGAGAATCCTCTAATGATGACTGTGAGATATATAGGAGCAGCATTCCCTCGGAGTGACTCCTTAGGCATGTCTGCATCGGTGAACGGTAGTGCTGGCGATTGCACCATGACCGAGGTGATTTGATGAAGCTCATCTAGGGTCATGTCCTCATCTACCTGTTTGTCCTCGAGTGTCCTTATCAACAGTCGGTGATGATCAGGCAATTTCTTGATGAGTTCTACTATGGATATCTGAGCTAGGATCTTTTAGAGATGCCGCAGCAGATCGTATTCTTATCCCAGCTCGAGTGTAATCTCTTTGCCTGGGCGATGAGCTTTAAGTGAAGGTGGTGAAAGCGGTTGAGGTGCAGGAATTGGCGGAGGGATGATGTGAGGTGGGGGCGACAAGTTAACCTCTCTTTCTCTTGTGTTCCCGTCTAATTGTGGCGCATTCGTAGAATCCCTATTTCGAGGGAAAGGAGGAGGTGGATAATTGGTTCTGGATTTGAGAATCAGGCAAGTCGGCTGTTGACTGAACCTAGCATGGTTTGATGCTGACATATTTGTGAAGCAGGTGAAATTAGAGGTCGGAGCGTGGGCCTGCACGACGTCATTCCAAGGTGGGAGGTACTGTGTGCAAGTTGGCTGTTGACTGAACCTAGCATGGTTTGATGCTGACATATTTGTGAAGCAAGTGAAATTAGAGGTCGGAGCATGGGCCTGCACTACATCATTCCAAGGTGGGAGGTACTATGTGTAATCCACTTCTTCTAAGAAAGCAGAGACCAGTGCCTCGTGCAGGTCGGAATATTCTTCTCGCTCGCTTTCTTCCATGTTTAGTGAACACTCAGCTTTCATTTTCTTTTCTAGGTTTGGAGTCTTTTGAGTGACACTTTCCACCCATACGACAATTTGGGTGGCAGTTTGAAGAACGTGATCTCCATACTTGGGTTCAGAATCAGACAGAGGAGGTGATGATGGTATAGGTTTAAGATTTTGAGGGGGTGAAGGTTCTAGTGGGAACTTATAGAGGAATGGTTTTCTGGCCCTAAAGGAGTGGACTCGTATCTGAATAAACTTTGGATAAGGAGGCTGGTTTGGCGGGGCAATGCGAGTGATCAAGGTCGAGGGACATGGGGATGATGAGACTCTCACAGGGGTAGCAGGATCGTTAGAGGGTTGGATGTGAGTGATTAAAGTAGAGGGTTGGAAAGAGGGTTGAGTAGAGAGATCCATAGTAGTGACCTGGGCCGGGGTCCCTTGGTTGGGGTTAGGCATGGGGTTGTTTATAATCCCTAAGTTTGATTGGGGTTGGTTATCATTGGGGTTAGGATTCTTCAACGGTTTCCAATCGATTTGATTTCGGTCGTTCATGTCATAGATTACGTCTCAGAGGACCCGACAGTCCTCTAAGTTGTGTCCCGCATATCAATGGAATGAACAATATTTGCTATAGTCTAGATTTGCAAGCCATGGTCGAGGTTTTTCTGGTGGGAATCGAAGGAGGTTTTGGGTGTTCAGAAATCAGAAGATGTTGGGGATCATATTGGGTAGAGGGGGATAATGTTCTCGCCTCGGTTGGTAGGGGCCTCTAGTTGGATTAAAGTTCTGCTCCTAGGGTACGTTGTTATAATTTGGCACGTGGGCCGGTCGATTATGTCTTGCATTTTGGTTCTGATAGGTATTAGGGTACTAGTATCTAATTTGGTATTGCCCTTGACCATGGTTTTCACCTTAGTTGTGGTTTGCATATCTGGATTGATTAGCGCCCTGATTCTGGTTGGTATACCGTTGTTGGTTTTGGTTTTGTCTGAAGTTTCACGGTTGGAAGCTACTGTTATTAGAATTTTGTCCTTGGTTAACAACGGTGTTAACCTGTTTGGTTCCTAAGGCTTTATTATTATTTTTCGACTTTGATTCACGAGAGGAGCCTACGTTGGACATAATGATGGATAGGGCGAGGTCTTCGCCTTTAATATGTCATGCTAGTCGGGATGCTGTTGGGATATTTTTTTAATGCTTGCTACTGACTTTTATTGGAGACAGTGATAAGAATGGGGTGAATGAAAATGAATGAAAGGTGGATTGAAAATGGCAGAGCAGCGAGCCTAAAATATGCACAGTCCTGCAAGATACATGGCCTGTTGTAGCAAGTTTTGATAAGTAATAGTTTGTCCCACAGGGAAAGATGATCTAAAGCTCCGAGGGAGCCATCATTAGTAGGCTCTCCAGATCTGACTACAGATCTGGCAATCCTAAATGGAAGGGGATTTAAGGTCACTAAATTTTAAATCCTAAGGTAACTTAATGTCTAAACCATAGCAAGGGTTGAGAAAATGGATGGAGTGGGAAAATAAATATAAAAGGGGTGAGAAGTATGCTATTAGGCTCAGATCTGATGGGTTTCATGACTCAAATTCAAATCAGCTGCTATAGAAGTCCTGTCCAATGGCTACATAATCACCACTGAGGAATCCAACTCATCTCTGTGCCATGATCCAATCCCTTTATGGTTATAACCTGTCCACTTAAATAGTCACAGACTATGCAATTGGGGAACCACAGTTTAGAGATGGGTCAGAACAAGTCTATCATTGTAAGCACTACTTCATCCAGGCTACAAGCACAAGAATCCATAGGGAACCTCAACCTCTAAAGTGCTATTTGTTGGGCTAGGCCTGTATGGGAGCATGTTAGCCCAGACACATAGAACCAGCAAGAGTTTGAGTAAAGCCTTAGGTCTAGCTGTCCACTGCTGTAGAAAGACTACAGTGATCCAGTCACAAGCCTACAATCTCTATAACCAATCCAGATCTACCATCTGATGGCGGGTCTATACAAATATAGGGGAGTTTGTCTCTGCACAATCTCTCACAGGGCTACAAGCACAAGTGTAGAGAAGAAGAATCTGTCTTGGATCTGTGGATTGGCCTCACCCTAAGGCTATAACCCGTCCACTTAAATGGTCACAAACTCTCCCAGAAGCTATCCTCCTCACAGAGGTCTAAAACAAAACAAGAACATTGCTGTCACCACCATGTTCACAAGGCTACAAGCTCAGGCTCCCATGGGGATTTCAGATCTAGTGGATCCTGCGGTGGGGCTAGGCTTGTATGGGAGCATGTTAGCCCAAACACACAGGTCACTTGGATCTAAATAGGTCTTTAAAACCAGTCCTCCATTGCTCATAATACAACCCATAAATGGAGGATCTCAAGGCAGCAGCCTGGTACAGAACAACTCAATCTCAAACTTCAATCCCATACATGTAAAACACCCAATCATGAAATTTCACTAAATCGAAACCAAATAAGCATACAGAGGCATAGCCAACAAGTGCTGGGCTATGGAGAGAAAAAAAAGTAAAAAGAAATCTACCTAAAACCTCCCTAGAGATCTACAGCTACTTTAAGAAGAAGATAGACAAAATTCTATCCTCCGAGCCCCCTAAACCTAAACCAGGCTTAGGTTTATATAGCAATCAGTTTGGCGGTGCATTAGGGTTAGGAAACCCTAATTTTATCGAGGCCACATGGCCTAATACTATTCCTTGGATGCCTCGGAATGCGTACATGGAAATTGGAGCATTGGAGTGCATGCCCTAATTGCTGGAAGTTCCCAAAATGTTCTCTGTAGAAGTGAGGGAGAGTTAGAGTCCAGAGCCTCGCCAGGTAGCACTGGTTTCCAAGACTGTCACGTGGTAGCACAGCCTTCGCGAGATTGGATTAACTTGAAATTCTAGCCGTCGCGAGATTGTCTTAGTTTGCAGCTTAAGCAGTTGCGCGATAGAGCATTGAATCCTCGCTGGATTGCTCTGGTCTTCGCGGGATTGCACTTTCCTTCTGAATGGCGCGGGAATAGCGCGAGCAATTTATTTCTCAATGGATCTTCACGAGGATCCTGGTGAGGGCGTGATGTGCATTGGCCTCTGAACTATGCGAGAGGTTTTTCTAAAGTTTTGCATCCCGCGGCCACTGCGCGACAGCTGCACGCAAAAATACCTGGAGCTCTCTCTCTCTCCTTAGCTTATTTGAGTGAACTGCGCAAGGATTTGAGTGCTACTTTCTTGAGTTGCATGAGACTGTGTGAGCATTTAAGTGCTTGAGCTTCGCGAGGGTTGTGCGAGTCATGATTCTGAAGCTCTTCTGTCACTAAATTGCGCGAGAACAGCGAGGACAATTGGTATGAAGTCTTGGGAAACTCGCGAGGACTGCGCGAGGCTTACTTTCTGAATCCTTTGAACCTTGCGGCAACTGCGCGAGGCTCATTTCTTGCTCTGTTGCTGCTGTGCTTTGCCTTCATGCAGTCAAGTTCTTGTCTGGATCCAGCTTCCCTTCTTCTGAGAGACTTCTGGGGCAAAAGTGGGCTCCTTAGCAGGATTAAGGCCTTATTGCAGCTGCTGTTCATGATTCTGAAGCTCTTCTGTCACTAAACTGCGCGAGAACAGCGAGGACAATTGGTATGAAGTCTTGGGAAACTCGCGAGGACTACGCGAGGCTTACTTTCTGAATCCTTTGAACCTTGCGGCAACTGTGCGAGGCTCATTTCTTGCTCTGTTGCTCCTGTGCTTTGCCTTCATGCAGTCAAGTTCTTGTCTGGATCCAGCTTCCCTTCTTTTGAGAGACTTCTGGGGCAAAAGTGGGCTCCTTAGCAGGATTAAGGCCTTATGGCATTGCTTCATTACCCATGAGCATGTGATTAAAACACTTTTATTAAATGATTAAGGGTCCAACAGAGATTAAGTTAAGGGGTGAAAAGTGGTGCTTTTCAGGTCTTAACACACCCCCAAAACTAATCTTTGCTAGTCCCTTAGCAAGCCTGTAAACGCCACTTTCGTAGGAATCACGGATACAATTAGCATATGTACTAAGCCTTTTAAACCCCTAGGTGATCCCTAGTGGAGGAGTGAAGTCTCCTAAGGGTTTTTAGTGAAGACACCCACAAACTTCACCATTAGAGTCAGTTAAGTATAGTGCAGATAATGACAATACAAATTCAAATGTCTAAAGTTTCATTCCACAGTAAATTTATTTAACACTTAGAGGAAATTGTAGCAATGTTGCAGGCCATTTAAAACTTAAAAGTTAACATGTGTTTGCTTGACCACCATTCATTTAACATTAGAATTTCAATGTATAAAAATCAGTACCCAGCTTGCCTTTGATTCAAAACTTAGGTTAGATACAATCCCAATGGGCTTAAAATTCAGACCTAATTCTCACTTTGGCTATCTCTCAACATTAATATCCTAAGGGTGTTCACATTCTCAACGGCTCAAGAGTAGTTGCAGACCCCAAATGGGTTTGTAAGCATGAGCATAAGCCAAGCTTCTAATTTCTGACATCTTCAAAGATTTTCACCATAGATTGGACAACTCTTAATCTCCACATGATAGCTCATTTGACTTTGGATCCACAAGGTCTTTTTAGAATGGGTTGTAATGTGGCTTATGGCTGAGGGGTGTACAAAATAAAAGGGGTAAAAAGGGAATCCAAATTGAGAAATCAGCAAGGTCAGGAGTGGTTCATGACTTCACAACCTTCATTCCAGTAAAAATTTCATCTTTCTTTTCTATTTTAGAGACAAATTGGCCAGCTTCTCCTCTTCTTTTCACTTTTCAGATGATGATGTTCTCTAGACTTCTCTTTCTTTTCCTCTTTTTATTTTCTTTATTCATTCTTTTGATGAAATGCCACACAACTGCCATTGATACATAGCTGTTCACAAGATGCTTTTCTTCACCTTCCACAGAATATTGGACCATTCTCAGTATCTTTTCTTCCTTCTCCTTTACCTTATGAATTCTTAGAGTGAGGGTAAGGTAAACTCAGGTAATGAGGTTAAGGTGCAAGTGTTCTGGTGTTTGTGAAAGAAGAGTATGATTTTAAGGCTCAACTGGTATATGCAAAAGGGCAGATTTTAAAAGGTTAGATTTTTAGGCTCAAACTGTCCAAATAAGGGCCTTAGATCATTTCCTTAGTCTCATGAGTGCTGTCAGTTAGTTTTGATTTGGAGTTGCACAACTTCTAGTGACAAAGTCTTGATTCAATCAATCCTTAGAGCAGAAATAATGCCAAAAACACTCTTCAAAAGAAAATTTTGAGCCTAAATCTCACTAGGTATGGTCTTCAAATTTAACTCATGGGTTGTATTTTTGTCTGTTTCTCTCCTCTTAGGGTCACTGAGTACTTAACTCAAAAATTTTCTAATATTAGCTTCATGGTGGTGCCAAAAATTAACTTTTTCTGTTTCCAAAAGTCAGCAAAAATGTTTAAATTTTTTACATGTTTCCTCATTGTGTCAAGTTAAGTGGAAATTAACTTTATTCTTCTCAGTTAAATCACCATTACTGTAGTAAAATTAACTAATCTATTGGCAGACCTATCACACCCCCAAACCATTTGGAGCAGTGTCCTCACTGGTTCAGAGGTGATAAAAAGCAGTAGAATCCAAGCAGTCAGACAAAAATAAACACAGAAGAAGATAGAGAAACAGAGAATGCAAACTGCACAGTATAGAAGTAAAAGAAACTGTCATTGAAATAAAAAGAAAATATGATAAAAAGATGGAAAAAGAAAAGAGAAAATGGGGGGAGGGTCAATGTGTAGCCGGGGGACGGTTTGAGGAAGATGGAGGGGGAGATGCAGGTGGTGCCATTTTTTTGTTCTTCTTTTTCTCTCGCTTCTTTCTTTTTTTCTTTTTCTTTTCCTCCTTGGCCAGGATCCGCTGGACCTCATCAAATTCATCCCAGAAAAATTGTAAGGGGTCCGGCTCCTTGGGTGGTGGGGTATCGTCCCAGATGGGAAAAAATTTGATTGGGAAGCCGAAGGGGCTGTCATCCGCCATTTGTGTGAGGAGGTATGGACTTCTATGGTTAGAAGAGGAGGGATGAGATGAAAAGGGACTGATGGCCGCTTAAAAAGAGAGGGGCGAGGGAACAGGAATCGGCGGAATTGAAATTGCGCCCCTTTTCAAACTTGGTAATAAATGCATGCTGTGTGGGGAAAGAAGAAACACACACTGGCTCTTTGGAAAAGAGAAGGAGCATTAAATGAATGTCCAAAGATAGGCATGGTATTAAAAGAGGCAAGTATAGCGCGCGGGGATCCTCGCGAAGAGCAATCAGTGATGAGTGAAGGACATGTCTCGCGCAGCTGAGCTGGGGATCTTCGCGAGGTACACTGAATAGGGCACATCAATTTGAAGAGGAAGCCATTGAAATCCCTGAGGCAGGTATTTGCACAACTTTACATAGCCACCATCTCCATCTGTTCTCCAAACAGATTACTATTTTAAAGATACATATCCTCCCAAAATGCATCTCCCATGAATGGCAAAAAGAATAAAATCAAAAGTAGCTAAAAAAAAAAGAAAGAAGCACACAGAAAAGAGCTAAAAAAAATTCTATTAAAGTGGAATAAAAATAGTTACAAGTGGAATTACAAGAAGAAAAAACTAAGATACAATCTAGAAGTTTGGATCTAATCTGAATCAGAATCTGTAAGGAAATCCCAGCCCATCTTTTTAGCTTGTTCCTTAAGGGCAGCTCTATCCTATTTCTTCTTTTCCACCCTCTCCTTTTTCTTTTCGGCTAGTGTTTTCGCTACAGTTGGATCTTTAGGTGCCCTCACCTGCACTTTTGGTGGCTTTAGAGCCTTTGGTTCCTTGGGTTCTTGAGGGGCTTTTCCTTTGTGCTTAGCAGGGGGGTGGCAGGAGATTTTCCTTTGCCTTTAGCTTTGGGTTCCTCAGTGGGGACCACTGGTGACTTTCCTTTTCCAGTGGACTCAGATTTGGCAGGGGACTGTGCCTCAGACTGGGCAGCAGGCTCTTTGCCAATTTTTATAGGGAGAGCTTTGGGAGCAGACCTCTTGGCAGTGACTTTCCTCCTCTGAGGACAAGTTTGCTTCTGTGGTGGTTCAGTAGAGGCCGTGGTAGGGGTAGGTTGCTCTGTAGATGGAGGCTGCTCCGTAGGAGGTGAAGCATGAGCTATTCCTTTGGCTTTCTAGGGCTGAGGTGGTGCCTCCTCAGACTGGGCAGGTGGAGTTGGAGTAGTAGTTGGCGCAGGCACGTGAACAGAGATGGGGGTCGGATGGTAAGGTTCATTACGGGCAATAGCCAAAGTAGATTCCAATGAGGCAATCTTGATTTGAAATTTGAGGGCGTCAGTCTCATGGATCTCCTTTTAGATTTTTTAGATTTCCTGGGCATTGTTAAGTCGTTTTTCAAGCATTCACGCCCGGGCATTAGCTGCAGCAGCATTTGATTTCTCATATTCCCAATTGATCTGATGATAAGTAGTCGTAGCCTTGGCCTTTTGGTAAGAGTCCAAAATGTTTGTCCACCCCAATGAGATGCCCAGAAGCTGCTGTCGGTGTTCCTCCATCATTTTATCAATCTGTTCCAGCAGGGGGGTCTCAATTGATTGGCGAAGCTTGGCCATGCCCCTCAGGACATCCTTCCTCAGGTATGCATTATCTCTCATATGGTGGAGGATGGTGAGGTAGGGGGGGCTATAAAAATGATGTTTTGGGGCAATGGGAAAATAAGAGGTGGAAGGAGCAGATTGTGCTTGGTCCGAGAGGGGAGGAGGGGGGATGATAGTAGGAAAATCAATTTGTGGGGGAATGGGGTCAGGCTCTGGGTCTGTTTGGGTGGATTTGGTAAAGAAGGTGGGGGTAGGATAAGAGGGGGTGGAGGGTATAGGGGCAAGGAAAAGGGTGTAGGCTCAATAGAAGTTGGGGGTGATGGGGATGGAAAATGGGAATTGTGAAAGGGATTAAAGGAAATGGGTGGGTAGGAGTTAATGGTGAAGGTGGGGGGGGAAATGAGTCGGGGAAGTCTGTTTGTGCATGCACGTGGAGACCTGTGGGGGGTGAAGTGGATGGAGGTGGGATGGGTGGAGTGGTTAAGGTGTGTAGGGTAGATTGGATGGAGGTGAGTTCAACTTGCATCTGGTCCTGTTTTTGGGTATTTGGTGGATAACTGGGCTTCTATGTTGTGGATAAGGGGTAGGATGAGGGTTAGTGTGTCAAAGCTAGGAGGTTGGGTTATGGAAGAAGAGGGTACTAGTTGGAAAGGGGAGGAAGGAGCATGATGGAAAGTGGAGGGAGGGGAAGAGTGGGGTTCTGGGTAGTGGTGTTGGGAGGTAGTTGGGGATTCTGGCAGAGGGGTGTAGTATGCAGGCATTTTTTCAAGGAATGTAGAGATGAAGGCTTGAAAGCATGTGGATGTGTTAAGGGTTAAGTCAATGTCAGGGAGAGGGAATATGGAGGGTGGTGTTTGGGAGATGGTTGGAATGGTCGTAGTTGTTTTTTTGTTTTTTGTAGGAGATGAGTGGTGGGTTGGTAGGCTTAGGTGGAGATAAGGGGGGAATGGTGGCTGTGTACTGAGGTAAGGTAGGAGAAGGTGAGTCCTCCCATAGACCAAGCACAGGTGAAGAGGGAGTGGGCATGGAGAATGAAAATAGAGGGGGTGAGAGATGGATGCAAGAGGGGTGGTGGATGCAGGGGTAACAGGGGCTGCTGCAACGATGGAAGTGATAATCTCTGGAGGCACCTCCTCTGTAGCAGGGGTAGACCGTGATCTAGCTACCTCTGGTTGCTTGGGCAGTGCCTCAGCCTCAACTTTCTTCTTTTTCTAGCCCCCCATCAAGCTCCTACTGATTCCCCATTGCCTTTTGGCGAAGATAGTAGGGGTAAGAATGGTGCTCTGCTTAGTCCGTCCTACCTTGTAGCCCCCTTTGAGCAGCAGCAAGGTAATGATTCTTGCATAGGGTAGAGTGTGAGGCTTCTTGTTGGACCCTTACTTCTCCACTACATCCTTCATAGCCTCAAAAATTAGCCAGGCTGCATGGAATCCATGGCCCATGTGGTAGGAGTAGACAACATCCACAATGGGGGTTCTCCTCTCCTGCTGATGTCCTGAGCAATATATGTTCTTCTGCAGGACTTAGTCAATGAACAGCAGTTTAGGTTCTAGTTCCCTCCTTATTGAGTCCCCGGGGGCTTTTAATCCTCTAGTTAGGGCAAATGCAATTGTATCAATCGATGCTCTGAGAGGAGGGCCATATCCACAGCTAGGATTGAATGCTGCTGGGATGCCCAACACTTTCGCGATCATCTTGGGGCCCACCAACATATCGAAGTCGTCAATCAGCACCATCAAGCACCCTTGTCCATCATTGTCCCTCTTGACCTTGATGTGCTGATAAAACAGCTGCACTAGCCTGGGGTAGGCTAGTGCTGGAATTCCTCTCATCAATGGCAGCAGGCCTGCTTTGCTCATAAATTGTACTGCAGGGGCAGAGAGAGGTTCTTTCTCAAAAAATGGTACATCAAAGGCTATTTCAGGCTCTAATGGAATTGACTCCATGAGCTCAGAAGGAGTAGAGAACTTTGTGGTTGATACCGCCGCCTCGTCAACCACTTCCTTTCCTTTTTTGGGGGACTTTGAAGTCTTGGCCTTTTTAGGAGTGGTCTCTGCAGGGTCCTTGTCCTTCCCTTTTCTCTTCTGTGTAGATTTTGGAGCCATATCTAACTTTGTCCTATAGTATGAGAACCGAGGGCTGAAATCTAGGGTTTGGTTTGATTTGACGCACATGGCACCTCAAGATCTCTGAGCATAGGGCAATGGATGGTGGTGATGTCAGGAACAACTTTGTAGAATTGTGAGGTGAATGATGAGCTGTAGGAGTGATGTTGAAGGGGGAGAGGGGAGTGCTCCAGAAGCTAGGGTTTCGCAGAGGGAAGAAGGATTAAAATAATGAAGAAGGGACAAAGCGCGGGGTTGAAATACTTATCGCGAAGCTCGGCAGGCTTCGAAACATCTGGTCGCGGGCTTGGAAATGAACCTAGCGAAGGTGTGGATTAAATCTAGATTACACTACAATCTCTCAAGTTATCCTTATAGCGCGCGACAGAGTGAGATTAATTCATGTGGATCGCGCGAGCGGCTCTTAGGTTTCATTTGGATTGCGTGAAAACCTCTGAGGTTCATTTTTGAATCTCGCGATAAACTTAGAATCTCACGATAGGAAATGAAGTATTTTTGTTGAATTGTGCGAGAGTCTCCCAGTTTACCTTGGGAACCTCGTGATAGCCTGATAATATCACGAGAACTACTGAAGAGCGCGATGTGGACCGCGCGAGAGGTTTTCAGGCACACATGAAACTTGCGATAGGCATTTGATGTTGCTATGCAAATTGCGTGACATGCTCCCAGGCTTCCTTTTTAACCTCACGATAGCTTTTGATTCTCGCGATAGTCTCCCAGACTTTCATTTTGGACCTAGCGACTGTAAGGAATAAAACAGAGAGCATGTGCTCTTTGTTCTGCCCCTTTTCTTGTTTGCTTGTGGTTGGATCCGAGGCATGACTCTCTCCTATGGCTACCTCTAGACACATGCAAACTCAAGCTTTTAATCAAAATGACCTCCCATATTAGCCGTGCAACAGAAGCTATCTATTGAAAAATAGTAAGAATCAAACCATGCATCAAAAGCTTAAAACAGATTGGTCCAGATTCAGATAAGACCATGAACAAATCCTAAAGAATAGAAACAAGTAAGATAAATCAACCAAAAACATCATACATATGATACAGTAATGACATACCTGTGGATCAATTTGAAGAAGGATCTTTTTGAAGGTGAATGGTGTCCATGGGTTCAACAGATTTTTCAAAACAAGGCTTAAGCCTCTGACCATTCACTTTCAAGGTTCTCCCAGACTTAGGATCCTTGATTTCTACAGCACCAGATGGGGAAACATGTATGACAATATAAGGACCTTCCCATCTGGATTTCAATTTGCTCGAAAAAAACTTAAGTTTGGAGTTAAATAACCAAACCTTATCACTAGCAATAAATCTCTTTCTCAATAGCCCTTTGTCAAATAAAGTTTTGGACCTTTCCTTGTAGATCCTGGCATTAGCATACGCATCCATCCTTAGTTCTTCCAATTCAGACAGCTGCAGCGACTAGTGAAGACCAGTAGAAGTTAGATCTAGATTTAAATGTTTGATGGCCCAATAGGCCCTGTCTTCTAACTCCACTGGGAGATGACAGGCCTTGCCATAGACCAGTCTGAATGGGGACATACTAATGGGGGTCTTATAGGCAGTCCTATAGGCCCACAGTGCATCATTAAGCTTGTCAGCCCAATCCTTCCTATCAGTCCTCATAGTCTTCTCAAGGATATGCTTAATCTCCCTATTTGAAATTTCAACTTGCCCACTGGTTTGTGGGTGGTAGGGAGTAGCAATCCTATGGGTGACAAAATATTTCTTGAGCAAGCTCTCAAAATTTCTGTTACAGAAATGGCTCCCCCATCACTGATAATGGCTCTAGGGGTACCAAATCTGGAGAAGATATTCTACTTTATGAACTTGAGGACAACCTGATTATCATTAGTTCTTATGGAAATGGCTTCTACCCATTTGGAAACATAATCCACTGCCACTAAGATGAAATGAAAACCATTTGAAGGAGGAAAGGGGCCCATAAAATCAATACCCCACACATCAAACAGTTCTATAACAAGGATGAGCTGTAAAGGCATTGAATTTCATTTAGACAGCCCTCCTAGTTTCTGACATCTTTCACATGTCTTACAGTGTGTATTGGCATCTCTGAAAAGAGAAGGCCAATAGAACCCACACTGCAACACTTTATCAGCTATTTTTCTCCCACTAAAGTGACCCCCACAGGCATTTTCATGGCACATGACCAGAATACTGGGGACATCACTTTCGGGGACACATTTCTGAATAATTTGGTCTGCACAATACTTATACAAGCAAGGTTCATCCCAGAAAAAGAATTTGACCTGTGAGAAAAATAGGTCTTTATCGACTTTTGTCCAATGGGAAGGGATCTTGCCTATAACTAGATAATTGACAATATGTGCATACCAGGGGACTAAAGAGAGGATGGTAAACAGTTGCTCATCCGGGAAGACATCATTTGTAGCAAGGTCATCATCACCTTTTTTCAACATAATTCTAGACAAGTGGTCAGCCGCCACATTTTCTACACCCTTCTTTCTTGTCTTTGATTTCGATGTCAAACTCCTGCAATAGGAGTATCCATCTAATCAATCTGGGCTTTGCATCCTTCCTGGATAGTAGGTACTTTAATGTTGAGTGGTCAGTGAAGATGAAAATTTTAGACCCAAGTAGGTAAGGTCTAAACTTATCCACAGCAAAAACCACTGCCAGAAGCTCTTTCTCAATGGTTGTGTAGTTCAGCTGAGCTTCCGCAAGTGATTTGCTGAGATATGCAACGACCACAGGCAGCTTATCCTTTCTCTGGCCCAAGACAACACCTATTGCTAAGTTAGATGCATCACACATCAACTCGAAGGGCAAGGTATAGTCAGGTGTTTGGAGTACAGGAGCAGAGGTGAGGCAGATTTTTAACTTTTCAAAAGCCTCAAGACATTCAGCAGAAAAATCAAAGGGCCCATCCTGACAGAGCAGGTGGCACAATGGTTTAGCAATTTTGTTGAAGTCTTTGATAAACCTCCTGTAAAATCCAGCATGCCCAAGGAAGGATCTGATTTGCTTGACTGTTCTTGGAGAGGACAAATTTGCAATGAGGTCAACTTTGGCCTTGTCTACCTCAATTCCATCTTTAGAGACCACATGGCCCAACACAATTCCTTGTGTTACCATGAAGTGGCTCTTTTCCCAACTTAAGACCAAATTAGTCTCTTCACATCTTTGTAAGACTTGATGGAGGTGTTGTAGACATTGGTCAAAGCTATCTCCATAAACCGAGAAATCATCCATGAAAATTTCCAAGAATTTATCAATCATATCAGAAAAGATGGCATACATGAACCTATGAAAGGTGGCTGGGGCATTACACAGTCCAAAAGGCATCCTTCTGTAAGCAAAGATGTCAAAAGGACAAGTAAAAGTAGTTTTCTCTTAATCCAAAGGGTGCACAGGGATCTGGTTGTACCCTGAGTACCCATCAAGAAAATAGTAAAAAGCTTTCCCAGCCAACTTATCCAAATTTTGATCAATAAAAGGGAGAGGGAAGTGGTCTTTTCTGGTCTTAGAGTTGAATTTTCGATAATCGATGCAAACTCTCTAGCTAGTGGTCTCCCTGGCTGGTCTCAACTCTCCAGAGTCGGTTGTGATCACTGTGATGCCAGACTTCTTGGGTACCACCTGGATTGGTGCCACCCATTCAAAATCAGAGATGGGGTAAATTACCCCAACATCCAGCAACTTAATAATTTCTTTCAGGGCCACCTCTTGCATGTGAGGATTTAATTTCCTTTGTATTTCCCTGGAGGGTGTTGAGCCCTCTTCTAAATGGATCCTATGCATACAGATTGATGTATCAATCCCTCCCAGATCAATAATGGTCCAGCCAATTGCTTTCTTGTGCTTCCTCAGAACTGTTAGCAATTCCTCCTCTTGCTCACAGGTTAGAGAAGAGGAGATAATTACAGGAAGTTTCTCTTCTTTCTCGAGGAAAGCATATTTTAATGTCTCTGGCAGCTTCTTGAGCTCCAGATCAGGGGCTTGTTGTATGGATGGTAGGATTGGTGTATTGTTGGTTGGAGGAAGGGGCAGCAATGTGGGTTTCCAATTGGAATGTTGCACTAAGCCCACAGAAGACCTCACTAGGGGCATGTCTTCTGGCATTAAAGCTAGGCTTCCTTCCTCCACCAAGTTCCAAACTTCAGTTAAATTAGTAACAATGTTGCCCCACTCCAGCAGAGTGGGCAGTTCTTCTTCAACAATTTCTTTTAGTACATCTACTGCAAAGCATTCCTCATTGTCCAGCTGAGAGTACTTTGCACTGTTATACACATTAAGCTTAACTTTCATATGTCCAAAAGTAACCTCCATGATTCCAGACCTGCATTGAATGCATGCATTGGCAGTGGCCAAAAATGGTCTGCCCAGGATAGCAGGTACCGGAGATGTACTTTTGTTACAACCCATGTCCAAAATAAGGAAGTCTGCAGGGTAGAAGAACTTGTCTACCCCCACTAGGGCATCCTCAACCACTCCCATGGGCTTCCTCTCAGACCTATCAGCCATCAATAGAATAATGGGGGTGGGCTTCAGCTCCCCCAATCCTAGCTGCTGGTATACACTATAAGGCAGCAGGTTAACACTTACTCCAAGGTCTAAAAGGGCCCTTCCAATCATGTGGTCTCCAATAATATAGGGAATAGTGGGTATCCCTGGGTCTTACAACTTCTCAGGTATTGTCATAGTTAATCCAGAATTAGCTGTATCAGTTGCAAAGACCTTTTTGGACAAATGGCCTCTGGCCTTCCTTTTTTGAGTACAAAGGTCCTTCAGAAACTTTGCATAGGCTAGGACTTGTCAGATTGCATCAAGCAGGGGTAAATTTATTTTTACCAACTTAAAGGTCTCCATCATTTCCTCGATCTGTGCCTGACCCTTATCAAAAGGGGTAGGGCCACTCAAAGCTTGAGGAAATGGCAGTTGAGGTACTGCTGGTTCCTCAGCTGCAAGCCTATGGCTGAACTTTTGTTTTTTTCTTTTATCTATTTTTATCTCCTTTTGAGGCTCAACTACAACCTCTTTATTTTTCCTTTGTTGAAGGGTAGCAGGCAGTTCTTGACTCTGTGTGCTAACAAAGTCCTTATCATTTTCATTTGATATTTCCTTAGGATAGACCTCTCCTTGTTCTTTTCCCACTTGGTTGTCTACCAGCTTGCCAGACCTTAAGGCTGTGATGGCATTGGCCCCCTCAAAATTTGAGGAGCCTTCTCCGATGGAATACTGGCCCTTTGGGTTGGCTTAGCAACCTGCCCTCCTCCCTCTTAGCCAGAGCATTGGCTATTTGGCCAAGCTGCTCTTCTATTTTCTTAATGCTTTGACTGTGAGAAGTCACAGTCTGATTTAAGGGTCCAAGGCTTTACAATTGGACCAAAACCTGGTCCTCGAAAGAAGCACTTCGGGGCTGAGGTGGGGGAACTACCAATTGATTTTATTGTTGGGGCTGCTGTTGTTGGAAATTCGACCTTTGAGCATAACCCTAGTTAAACTGCTGCTGTGACCTTTGAGGTAAGGCCAACATCTGCTGTGGCTGCATATAATTGTCTTGCCTCCACCTCAAATTTGGGTGGTCTCTCCATTGGTAACCAACATTTTTGTGCTGGTATCCATATGGTTGTTTATTGTAACCACCAGATTATTATTGTCCAAAAGATTGGGCAGCAGCAGCCTGTTCTATTACAAACTCAGGGTATTGCCCTGCAGATGGGCATTCTTCCACTGTATGCTGTGGAGATTGGCATATCAGACATGCCTCCATCACTTGAATAGCCATTCTGGGCTGCACCACAGTCAAAAGTTTATCAAATCTTTCAGTAAAATTGGCCATCTGCATTCTCAGGTCATCGTTTCCTCTAACTTTATACATCTTTCTTTTATAAGTTTCAGTCACTCCCAACTTAGGAGAAGGCTCTTGAACAGTTCTAGATGAGGACATCTTCTGGAAAGCATTTTCACTTATGACCTCGAATAAGTCCCATGCCTCATCAGCTGTTTTATGCATGTATGTTCCACCACAAGAGGCATCTACCATGTCTCTGCTCTTCTCATCAATCCCATTGTAGAAGCTCTGGACAAGCTGCCAGTCAGGGATCTTGTGGTGGGGACATTGTTTAATCATCTCCTTTAATCTATCCTATCATTGGTTAAAATCTTCAGTTGGAGATTGGGCAAAAGAAACTATGCCCTTCCTCAATTGGCTGGTCTTGGTCTTTGGGAAAAATTTAAACATAAATCTTGTTTGGAGGTCTTTCCAGGAAGTGATGCTATTGTTTGGGAGAGTAGATAACCAGGTCATGGCCCTGTCCTTTAAGGAGAAAGGAAAAAGCCTTAACCTAGTGGTTTCTGGTCCCAAACCAGCAATGAAGTATATCGTACACAGGGCCAAGAACTGGTCAATGTGCTTGTAAGGGTCTTCCTTGCTAAGCCCATGGAAAGAGGGAAGCATTTGGATGATGGAAGTTTTGATCTCATAATTACCCTGAACATCTGGGAATTGAATGATGAATGGAGAATTATAATCATCCGGAGCATTCAATTCCTTCAATGTTCTAGGTTGCTCTTCACCCATAATTGCTGTCTCTATTTCAATAGGGGGCTCGACTGTGGTGTGTCTGTGCCTTCTCGACCTTCTACCCCTTTCAATCTCAGGGTTAGCAGGCTCTAAAGTAGGACTGAGAGATCTCCTTCCTAACATGCACATACACCAACAGCAGGGACAACTATTCGCAAGCACATTGCACTAGAAAAAATTACAACTATCCAAATCAACTGCTTATGGAATCTTCAAAGGAGAAATAAACTGAGGTTTTGAAGGTTAGAGAAGTGCAAACATAGGTAGCTAGACTCTCAATGCAATTCCAGTCTCCTTCTCTGCTACGGTCTAGATCTGCAAGAAAAATTCCAAATGTAAATCAGCAGTATCAATTATTCACAAATACAGCTACCAAAGAACAAAGAATACAAAATTCTAGAATCTACTATTAGATAAAATTTCCCCGGCAACGGTGCCAAAAACTTGTTGGGATATTTTTTTTAAGGTGAAGGTCAAAACTATTGATTCTTCTCTCAAAGTCATACAGTATCTCGTCAGGTATGATCACTGGCTTGTTGTTTAGTAGGGATGCTTTACGTCATAGGGCGGGAAATGGGATAGTAGTCTCAGGAGAAAATTCTTCTTATTGATCGAACAATGGATTTGGGACGAAGGGTTTCCTTCCTTTTATGAGGTTTTCTAATTTTTTTGGATTTTATATTTTCAAATTTTTAGGATTTTCTACTTTTTCTATTTTTTTAATTTTTGATAGTAAATATGGTACAGGGTCGGTCGCCTGAAGAGGCGTTGGGAGAGTTGCTTCCTCTAATTGAGGAAGCGAGACAGCCACTAGAGCCGTTCGAGAGATTCTTCGAGAGACACACACTTATTCCGAATTAGGCATTTTTTTTTTGGAGTCCTCATCTAATGAGTTCTTTTGAATAAGTGACGTGGGTGATAGGGGTATCGTAGTTTGGATTCCCTCCATCACATTGATTGCCTCTTCCTCAGAGAAGCTCTGGAGACCATAATCGATTGAACTATCATCCTCAAAGGTATGATATGGTTGCTCTTCCCCCCAAGGGGGGTCTCTTAAAGGATCCCTAGGGGAAGCGAGCTCTCTCTCTTGATCTTCGTAATACATTGGGATTAGCATGCATGCTCGACAACGAGGATAGTAATGGTGACAAATGTAGGGAGATTTCGAAGCGCATTCCCATCCTTTAGAATTGACGATAATATTGAATTCACTTTCTTGATCTGATAAGGCTTGAAGTCCTAGGTTGGCTTGCTCTACTAATTTGAGTGCAAGGAGGTCTATCTAGTAGTCCTCGCCACCACTTTGCGGAGGTCGCCACACTTCCTCAAGCGATCTCCAAAATAATTGGAGTTGCGGTGCATCTGGGGATGAGGGAGAGTCAAATTCAAACTCTAAGAGTGCGACGTGGGTATTTCTTCCTGGGTCAGCCAACTGGCTGTCGGAATTCTCTTCTTCTTGTGTCGATAGTGGAGTCGGTAAGTTGTTGCTTGCTTCTATCGTTACAGGGTTGGAGTCATTGCAGAATGTCGGATCCCCCCAGTGAATTGCTCTAATATGTGAGTGCATGCCTTGCAACAAGGTTGGTAGGGGTGAAAGATACAAGGTGAGTCCCACGGGCATCCCCATCCTCTAAGGCCAAGGCAGAGGCAGATGTTGTATGAGTTAAACTCTGCTCCTGAGGCATCATCTTCTTCCCACATTGAGTATAAATGCTCTTCATCTCCTTGCAAGGTAGCTATGTGGAAGTCCTCATCATCAGTGGATTCCCAATCTTTTGATTGTGGGTCAGGCTTGGGAGGTTCCTCCTTTCCCTTTTTTGTAGGCTCTTTGAGGTCAAACAAGGTCTTTCAAGAGGTTTATCAATGTGATCATTTAGGTTCATCAAATTGTTGAATGCTTTAGCCATTTGTTTGATTTTTACTTCTTAGGATTTATTGAAGGATACCTCTTTCTGCTTAGGTACATTGGCTTTCTCAGTGGTCCCGTAGACGAAGTGATCATATGAAGACCATTTCGGTGAGGTAGGGAACAAGTCGGCTTGTGAGCCGTCCGATTGGTAACTTAGCCCTATATGCTTGCATATTTTCTTTGGGATGACAGATCCTACATGACCTTGCTTATTCTTACCAAGTCCGGTTTGAGGAATGTATCCAAGCTGGTACATAAGATCCCACCCCTTTATTGCGGTCAGGTTGATGTCATAAAGCTTGGTGAGGTCTGGACCGACCTCTCTCCTCATCAATTCTTGTCGACGCATCGGAGAAGAACTAGGATGGGTAGGGGGGTTGACTTTCGCAATGGTTGTCTCATCTAGGATTCGAGTCTTTTGAATGTGTCCCGTATTTAAGATAGAATCATGGGTCGTCGGAATGCTTGCCGCATAATCAGTATCCATTTCCTGGAGCGGTGCATCTGCCTATATACGGATGATGGAGTCCTCGTATGGGAACTTGACACATTGATGATATGTAGACGGGACGACCTTCATTGATTCTAACCACTTTCTTCCTAAGATGAGATTGTGCGTGCTAGCGGAATCCAAAACATGGAAAGTAACGTCTTTTGTCACAGGCCCCAGGCAAACTTGGAGTTTAATAGTCCCTTTAACAAAGCGACGTGAGCTGTCGTAAGCTATGAGTGATAGGGCCGAGGGCCTGACGTCTTGTTCTATGTATTCAAGCGTCTTTAACGTCATGAGCTGGCAAATATTGAGTCTTGCTCCTGTATCTACCAATGCATGAGGTACAGAGAATCCTCTAATGATGACTGTGAGATATATAGGAGCAACACTCCCGCAGAGTGACTCCTTAAGCATGTCTGCATCGGTGAATGTGAATGCTGGCGATTGCGCCATGATCGAGGCAATTTGATGAAGCTCATCTAGGGTCGTGTCCTCATCTACCTGTTTGTCCTCGAGTGTCCTTATCAATAGTCGGTGATGATCAGGCAATTTCTTGATGAGTTCTAGTATGGATATCTGAGCTGGGATCTTTTGGAGATGCCGCAGCAGATCGTATTCTTATCCCAGCTAAAGTGTAATCTCTTTGCCTGGTCGATGAGCTTTAAGTGCAGGTGGTTGAAGCAGTTGAGGTGTAGGAATTGGCAGAGGGATGATGTGAGGTGGGGCCGACAAGTTAACCTCTCTTTCTTTTGTGTTCCCGTCTGATTATGGCGCATTCGGTGAATCCCTATTTCGAGGGAAAGGAGGTGGATAATTGGCTCTGGATTTGAGAATCAGGCAAGTCCACTGTTGACTAACCCTAGCGTGGTTTGATGTTGACATATTTGTGAAGTGAGTGAAATTAGAGGTCGGAGCGTGGGCCTACACGACGTCATTCCAAGGTGGGAGGTACTGTGTGTAATCCACTTCTTCTAAGAAAGCAGAGACCAGTGCCTCGTGCGGGTCAAAATATTCTTCTCGCTCGCTTTCTTCCATGTTTAGTGAACACTCAACTTTCATTTTCTTTTCTAGGTTTGGAGTCTTTCGAGTGACACTTTCCACCCATGCGATAATTTGGGTGGCAGTTTCAAGAACGTGATCTCCATACTTGGGTTCAGAATCAGACAAAGGAGGTGGTGATGGTATAGGTTTAAGATTTGGAGGGGGTGAAGGTTCTAGTGGGAACTTATAGAGGAATGGTTTTCTGCCCTAAAGGAGTTGACCCGTATCTGAATAAACTTTGGATAAGGAGGCTGGTTGGGCGGGGCAATGCGAGTGATCAAGGTCAAGGGACATGGGGATGATGAGACTCTCACAGGGATAGCAGGAACGTTAGAGGGTTGGATGTGAGTGATTAAAGTAGAGGGTTGGAAAGAGGGTTGAGTAGAGAGATCCATAGTAGTGACCTGGGCCGGGGTCCCTTGGTTGTGGTTAGGCATGGGGTTGTTTATAATCCCAAAGTTTGGTTAGGGTTGGTTATCATTGGGGTTAGGATTCTTCAACGGTTCCCAATCGATTTGATTTCGGTCGTTCATGTCGTAGATTACGTCTCAGAGGACCCGACAATCCTCTAAGTTGTGTCCCGCATATCAATGGAACGAACAGTATATGCTATAGTCTATATTTGCAAGCCATGGTCATGACTTTTCTAGTGGGAATCGGAGGAGGTTCTGGGTGTTCAGAAATCAGAAGATGTTGGGGATCGTATCAGGTAGAGGGGGATAATGTTCTCGCCTTGGTTGGTAGGGGTCTCTAGTTGGATTAAAGTTCTGCTGCTAGGGTACGTTGTTATAATTTGGCGCGTGGGCCGGTCTATTATGTATTGCATTTTGGTTCTGATAGGTATTAGGGTACTAGTATCTAATTTGGTATTGCCCTTGACCCTGGTTTTCGCCTTAGTTCTGGTTTGCATATCTGGATTGATTAGCGCCCTGATTCTGGTTGGTATACCGTTGTTGGTTTTGGTTTTGTCTGAAGTTTCACGGTTGGAAGCTACCGTTATTAGAATGTTGTCCTAGGTTAACAATGGTGTTAACCTGTTTGGTTCCTAAGGCTTTATTATTATTTTTCGACTTTGATTCACTAGAGGAGCCTACCTTGGACGTAATGATGGATAGGGCGAGGTCTTCGCCTTTAATATGTCGTGCTAGTCGAGATGCTGTTGGGATATTTTTTTAATGCTTTCTACTAACTTTTATTGGAGACAGTGATAAGAATGGGATGAATGAAAATGAATGAAAGGTGGATTGAAAATGGCAGAGCAGCGAGCCTAAAATATGCACAATCCTGCAAGATACAGGGCCTGTTGTAGCAAGTTTTGATAAGTAAGAGTTTGTCCCATAGGGAAAGATGATCTAAAGCTCCGAGGGAGCCATCATTAGTAGGCTCTCCAGATCTGACTACAGATCTGGCAATCCTAAATGGAAGGGGATTTAAGGTCACAGAATTCTAAATCCTAAGCTAACTTAATGTCTAAACCATATAAAGGGTTGAGAAAATGGATGGAGTGGGAAAATAAATATAAAAGGGGTGAGAAGTATGCTATTAGGTTCAGATCTGATGGGTTTCATGACTCAAATTCAGATCTGCTACTATAGAAGTCCTGTCCAATGGCTACATTATCACCACTGAGGAGAAAGAATCCAGCTGATCTCTGTGCCATGATCCAATCCCTTTATGGCTATAAGCTATCCACTTAAATAGTCACAGACTATCCAATTAAGGAACCACATTCTAGAGATAGGTCAGAAAAAGTCTATCATTGTAAGCACTACTTCATCCAGGCTACAAGCACAAGAATCCATAGGGAACCTCAACCTCTAAAGTGCTATGTGTGGGGCTAGGCCTGTATGGGAGCATGTTAGCCCAGACAAATAAAACCAGCAAGAGTTTGAGTACAACCTTAGGTCTAGTTGTCCACTGCTGTAGAAAGACTACAGTGATCCAGTCACAAGCCTACAATCTCTATAACCAAACCATATCTACCATCTGATGGCGGGTCTATACAAATACAGGGGAGTTTGTCTCTGCACAATCTCTCACAGGGCTATAAGCACAAGTGCAGAGAAGAAGAATCTGTCTTGGATCTGTGGATTGGCCTCACCCTAAGGCTATAACCCATCCACTTAAATGATCACAGACTATCCCAAAGGCTATCCTCCTCACGGAGGTCCAAAATAGAATAAGAACATTGCTGTCACCACCATGTTCACAAGGCCACAAGCTCAGGCTCCCATGGGGATTTCAGATCTAGTGGATCCTGTGGTGGGGCCAGGCTTGTATGGGAGCATGTTAGCCCAGACACATTGGTCACTTGGATCTAAATAGGTCTTTAAAAATAGTCCTCCAATGCTCATAATACAACCCAGCAACGGAGGATCTCAAGGCAGCAGCCTTGTACAGAACAACTCAATCTCAAACTTCAATCCCATACATGTAAAACACCCAATCATGAAATTTCACTAAATCGAAACCAAATAAGCGTACAGAGGCATAGCCAACAAGTGCTGGGCTATGGAGAGAAAAAAAAGTAAAAAGAAATCTACCTAAAACCTCCCTAGAGATCTACAGCTACTTTAAGAAGAAGATAGACAAAATTCTATCCTCCGAGCCCCCTAAACCTAAACTAGGCTTAGGTTTATATAGCAGTCAGTTTGGCAGCGCATTAGGGTTAGGAAACCCTAATTTTATCGATGCCACATGGCCTAATACTATTCCTTGGGTGCCTCGGAATGCGTACATGAAAACCGGAGCATTGGAGTGCGTGCCCTAATTGTTGGAAGTTCCCAGAATATCTTCTGTAGAAGTGAGGGAGACTTAGAGTGTAGAGCCTCGCTAGGTAGCACTGCTTTCCAAGACTATCGCGTGGTAGCACGGTCTTTGCGAGATTGGATTAACTTGAAATTCTAGCCATCGCGGGATTGTCTTAGTTTGCAACTTAAGCAGTTGCACGATAGAGCATTTAATCCTCGCTGGATTGCTCTGGTCTTCGCGGGATTGCACTTTCCTTCTGAATGGCGTCGGAATAGTGCGAGCAGTTTGTTTCTCAATGGATCTTCATGAGGATCCTCACGAGGGCGTGATGTGCATTGGCCTCTGAACTATGCGAGAGGTTTTTCTGAAGTTTTGCATCTCGTGGCCACTGCGCGACAGCTGCGCGCAGAAATACTTGGAGCTCTCTCTCTCTCCTCAGCTTATTTGAGTGAACTGTGCAAGGTTTTGAGTGTTGCTTCTTAAGCTGCGCGAGACTGTGCGAGCATTTAAGTGCTTGAGCTTCACGAGAGCTATGCAAGTCATGATTCTGAAGCCCTTTTGTCACTAAATTGCGCGAGATCAGCGAGGACAATTGGTATGAAGTCTTGGGAAACTCGCGAGGACTGCGTGAGGCTTACTTTCTGAATCTTTTAAACCTTGCGGCAACTACGGGAGGCTCATTTCTTACTCTGTTGCTGCTATGCTTTGCCTTCATGCAGTCAAGTTCTTGTCTGGATCTAGCTTCCCTTCTTCTGAGAGACTTTTGGGGCAAAAGTGGGCTCCTTAGCAGGATTAAGGCCTTATTGCAGCTGCTGTTCATTACCTATAGAACAGGCTTAAAACACTTTTATTAAATGATTAAGGGTCTAACAAAGATTAAGTTAAGGGGTGAAAAGTGGTGCTTTTCAGGTCTTAACAGATGCCCGAGAGTGAAGTGTGGTGAAATCGAGGCAATCGCTAATAATGGTTCCCTAGTATTGTCGATAATAATGTCGACTGCATCTTTCTCTTTCATCGAAGTGCCAGTCCTTGTGGCAAGTTTTCTCCATCAAGCGACGAAGTCAGCAAATTCTTCATTTGGTCCTTGCTTGGTGGCCATCAGGTTGCTAAGGTTGACTGTCTCTTGGATCAAGTGTTTGTATTGGTCCAAGACCTGACCGACTCGTCGAAGGTTTTGATCTTATAGAGCGGGAGTCCCACAAACTAGTCTAGAGCTTCCCCTTGTAATTAATGTTGGAAGTTGTGAGTGAGAAGTCCTTGGTTGTCGTGTATGGGCTAACAGTCATTGTAGAAGAGTGCCAAGTGATGGTTCGGATTTCCCGTACCATTATATTTGGTAAATTTTAGCGGTTTAAATCCTATAGGCAAGTTAAATTCGATATCCCAATAAAATTTATCGAACCCAAATAAATGACCAGGGCGCTCCCTCTTGGCCATGTACTCGTCAAGCATTTTAGGGAGATCTTCGATCGTAATGGTGTTGTCCTTTGGCACAAGCCGTGAGCAAGCCCTATCCAGTGCGTCGTCGTTAAAGAATGTGTGAGAATGCTCCCTCAATGACACAACGCGAGCTGACATCGTACTCGGGGTAGGGGGTGGTCTTTCTTATCGCTCTTGCTCTTCCAAATTTTGTTGTCCCATAATGGTTTCGTATGCAGCAGCCAATCCTCGAAGCAACTCTTCAGAGTCATCACCACCTCTTTGTATTCTTTGGATGCTAAGTTCTATGATTTGTTGAGTGGTGAGGTTCTGTCCAGAGCTACTATTTCCCCCGCTATGATTATTACTAGTGTGCGGTGTAGAGAAGCGATTCTCTTGTTCACCAGCCATATTAACCTCAGGTTGTCATGGATTAAAAGTATAAGGCGGCTCTTCCTTGTATGCGGGGTTGTCATGAAGTCCCTACAACAGGGGGTCTCCTAAACTTACTCTACGTATGCCAGACATCTCAAGTCTTTGACGAAGACTCATATATCTAAAAAGGAATCTAAACGACAAGACCGGAAGGGAAACAAGAAAGTAAAATAAAACTAACTATCTAAGAAAAGTTTGCAAAAGAGTCCCATCGCGATCACCAGTCTGTTGGTGCGCGCTTTTTCTAGGTTCCTCTCAGTTCCTGTTGAACCAGTGGCTCCAATTCTGTCCAGGTGGACTCTAGCGATGCGGTGTTTGGAAGGTTAGAAATGAATAAAGAAAGGGGGTTTTCTAGGAAGGTTCCTAGTTTGATTGCGATCGCCAGCTGCAAATATTTAATGACGCTGCAATACGTCAGTGATCATGCTGTGAAGCAGGTGTGGGTTACTTCTATACTGAATCGTCCACTTGCGAACGCCAGCAGCAATGCTTCTCTTAAGTTTAGTTAGTTTCATTTTCCTTTTCTTCCTCTATGCGATTATAGTTTCGGTCAGTTTAGATTTCCCAATTCTATTATTATTATTCTCTAGTTATATGGGCTTATTAAGGTGAGTTATTCTAGTGTTCTGATGCTGTCAGGAGTCCAGTTAGTATTAACGTTCCAGTATTACTAAAGGTCCAATCAGTTTCAATCTCCTACTGGTACTAGGAGTGCATATGTATCAATTCCAATAATGTTCTAATTAAATCAGGCATGCTAATTGTACTGGGATTCTGACTAAAGCAAGTATACGACTTGTACAGCAATTCTAATCAAAGCAATGGTAATAATTCTACAATAATTCAAATCGAAAAAAAAAGACTGATTTTTTTCTGACGAGCCTAATTAAAGCAATAAATTTAATTCTCTGCTAAAATATCAATGGAAATAACAAGACTGATTTTTCTACGGCCCTAATAATCGATGAATTATTTATGGCAAAATATAACTAATCATGCATAAATTGAACTTCCTAAAATTCTGATTTGAAACAATTAATTAACTAAACTAAAGGAAAAGAAATTTTGATTTAAACATTCTAATAATTATATCAAAGCCTAATTAATGCGATTAATTAAATATAGCTATATAAACTAATCAAAGGAATTAATTAATCCTAAAAATTCTAGAAAAGGAAATGGGTTTGGGCCCGCTATGCTAAGGATGATTGGCCTTGTTCTCGAGTACCCTCCGTAAGCTCCCTTGGGCAAATCGGGTGGTTGAGATTAAAGGGAAAATTGAATTTTAGATTATAAAGTAATATTTTTACGATTTTCAGGTTGTTTTCGGTATTATAGAGATGAATTAGATTGAGAAAATAGAATTAAATAACTAAACTAATGATTGGAGGTTGTAGAAAATATTAAACTAGAAAAAAACTAAAATTAGAACCTAAAATTCTAGGACTGAATTCGGGTCCGAAATCAGAAAGTCAGGCCATATGATTAAGGACTGGTTTTGAACTATAATAGTTAGAACCAGAGATTAATGATAGGACTGTAAATTATGGCTTTAGAGTAGAATTCGGTCTTAGGGGTCGGTGTATCGGACCGTTAAATTAAGGACTGGCTCTAGAAGCAGAAAACTAGAACTAGATATATAGAACTTTGGTCCGAAAAGGGGGTGCTACGATCTAAGACTAAAAATAAGATTAGTACTAAATTTAAGAACTAGAAGCTATAGTCGGAAGTTAAAAATTAAATTCCTATCTAGGGTCAGCGTTGCGGAGAAGGATCATCGAAAGCTCGGAGTTTTTTTTCCAATCTCAAAATCATGACGAGGTTGCTCTATGGGTTCGTTCTCGGAGCTCTCTGGTTTCGAAACTTGTCATCTCCTCTCTCAAAATTTGCAGCCTCTGCTTCTCTCTTTGAGAAAAAAGATTTTATAGGTTTTCCTTCAATTACGCACCTATTTTCGGGCGTTTAACTGAATTACGCGCCTGGTTTCCGGCGCTTAATCGCTTTAAGTCGATCATCGACTCAGTGAGCGACCAGCTGACTTGCTCAGTGAGTTTCCTAATCCTAAGCAAATTAAGGCTAATTGTGCGTGGGTTGAGCCGTGCACAATCCAATTGAGTGTGTTACCTAAAGCGCTTAATCAAGGAAACTTAGGGGTCAAGGGTAGTAAGACTAGGTCGAGCGTAGGCCAATTACACGCCGGTGGTGGGGCGCTCAATCCGATCGCGCGCAAGGATTTAGGCGTATAATCAAGTCTTGAAAAGGTTCGGGAAAGGAAATTTGGTCTAAATGGTGGACCGATCGCACACTCGTGGTATTATGTGCGATTGAATTGCGCGCGAGGTTTCTAGCATGAAATTCGATGTTGTCCGGGTTGGTCTCTAGTATGAAATGCAAGACTATTATTTCAATCGACATTCTGACTATATACTATTATTTTAGTATATAGTCTCCCTATGCTTGGGATCTGAGCCATAAAACTATTGATTCAGCCTCTGTTCAGCCATGTACTATTGCATGGTCTCACACCGAGAGTTGAAAGGGTCAAAGGTTGACCAAACAAGTTTCTATACTCCGAGAAGGCAAAATGGGAGTGTCTACACTAGCGAATTTAAAAACATGGAAGGTGACATCTTTTGTTACAAGTCTGAGGCAAACCTAGAGTTTGATCGTTCCTTTGGCAAAGCAATGTGAGCCATCGTAAGCTATGGGTGATTGTGCTAAGGGCTTGACATCCTGCTCCATGTATTCGAGCGCCTTTAACATTGTCAGAGGGAAAATATTGAGTCCTGCCCCCGTATTGATCAACGCATGGGGTACGAAGAATCCTCTAATTATGATTGTAAGATATATGGGAGCTGCACTTCTGCAGTGTAACTCTTTCGGCACGTATGTGTCCGTGAAAGCGACTGTTAGAGGTTGCGCCATTACTTAGGAGATTTTGTGTAGCTCATCCAGTGTTGTGTCCTCATCCACTTGTGTGTCTTCAAGTGTCCTTATCAATAACCGGTGATGGTCAGGCAATTTCTTGATGATTTCCAATATGGATATCTGGGCCGAGATCTTTTGAAGATACCGCAGAAGGTCATATTCTTGCCCTGGCTCGAGTGCAATTTCCTTGCCTGATCGATGAGCCTTAGGTGCAGGCGGTTGGAGTGGTTAAGGCGCAAGTATCTATGGAGGGATAATGTGAGGCGGGGGTGACTTCTCTTTCTCTCACGTTCCCCTTTGGTGGTTGTGCATTTGTGAAATTCTTATTTCGAGGGAAAGGAGGTGGATAATTGGCTCTTGACTTAAAAATCAGGCAAGTTGGTTGTTGGCCGAACCTAGTTTGGCTCGGCGTTGATGTGTCTGTGAAGTGATTGAAATTCGTAGTTGGAGCGCATACTTGCACCGTGCCACTCTAAGGTGGGAGGTATTGTGTGTAATCCTCTTCTTCTAGGAAGGCAGAGACCGGTGTCTTGCATAGGTCAGGATGTTCTTCTGGCTCACTTTCTTCTTTGATTAGTGAACACTAAGTCCTTGTTTCGTCTTCTAGGTTTCGGGTCTTTCGGGTGACACTATCTACCCATGCGGTGATTTGGGTTGCAGTTTGAAGAGCCTGATCTCCATACCCGGGCTCTAAATTGGATGAGGGGAGTGGCATTTGTGTTGCTTCAGGATTTGGAGGGGTTACAAGTTTCATTTGGCGACTATGGAGGAATGGTCTTCGGGCCCTAAAGGAGTGGACTCGTATCTGGGTGAATTTTGGATAAGGAGGTGGGCTCAACAAGGTGACGTGAGTGATCAGGGGCAAGGGGTGCGGGAGTAAAGGAGTTCTCATAGGGGTAGCAAAAGTGTTTGAGGGTTGGATACGAGTGATTAAGGTGAAGGGTTGGAAGGATGATTGATCGAGGCGGTCCACAGTGGTGACCTAGGCCGGTGTTCCTTGATTATGATTGGGCATAAGGTTATTAATGATTCCTAGGTTTTGTTGGGGTTGACTATTGTTGGGGTTAGGATTCCTAAGCGCCTCCCAATCGATTTGGTTCTGATCATTCATATTATTGATCACATCTCAGAGGACCCAGCAGTCCTCTAGGTTATGTCCCGCGTATCAAAGGAATGCACAGTACCTGCTATAGTCTAAGTTCGTTGGCCACGGCCGGGGTCTCTCCTGTGGGAATCGAACGAGATTCTGAGTGTTAAGGAGACGGAAGATATTGGGGATCATATCAGGTAAAGGAGGATAATGCTCCCGCCTCGGCTGAGAGGGGCCTCTAGCTGGGTTGAAGTTTTGTGGTGGGGGTGCGCTATTATAGTGAGGCGCATGGGCTGGTCGATTCTGCATTGTATTCTGGTTCTGGTAAGTATTAGGGTATTGGTTTCTGTTCGGGTATTGGCCCTGATTCTGGTCCTAGCCTTGGTTTTGGTTTGCGTATCTTTTTGATTAACTCCTTGGTTTTGGTTTGTGAACCGCTGTTGATTTTGATTTTGCTCGAAATTTTACGGCTGGAAGTTTACGTTCTTAGTGTTTTGTCCTTGGTTGACAACAGTGTTGACCTGTTCGGTTCCTAAGGCTTTCTTATTATTTTTTTACTTTGGTTCACCAGAAGAGCTTACTTTAGACGTAACTATGAATAGGGCGAGGTCTCCACCTTTAATGTGTCGCGCTAGTCGGGACGCCCAGGAGTGGAGTGCAGTGAAGTCGGGGCAATCACGTATGACAAGCGCACTCTTTAACGGTTCTCTAGTGTTGTCGATGATAATGGCAACTGAGTCTTTCTCTTTCATTGAAGTGTCAGTCCTAGCAACGTGTTTCCTCCATCTGGCGACCAAGTCAATGAATTCTTCATTGGGTCCTTGCTTGGCCACCATCAGATCTCTGAGACTGACTGTCTCTTGGATGAGATGCTTATATTGGTCCAGGAACTGACCAACTAAATCATCAAATGTTTCTATTTTATAGAGCAGGAGTCCCGCAAACTAATTTAGAGCCTCTCCTTCTAATGAACGTTGGAAATAGTGAATGAGAAGTCCTTGATTATCACATATGGGTCGAAAATCATTGCAAAAGAGGGCTAGGTGATGGCTTGGATTTTCCGTGCCATTATATTTGGTAAATTTTGGCGATTTGAATCCTATTGGTAAGTTAAATTCGACGTCCCTACAAAATATGACGAATCTGAATGAGTGACCAGGGCGCTCTCTCTTGGTCATCTACTCATCAAGCATTTTAGGGAGATCATCAATCTTGATAGTGTTGTCTTTTGGGACAGCCCGCAAGCCCACCTTGTTCAGGGAATCCTCGTTGAAGAATGTGTGAGTAGGTTGCCTCAATGGCGAGGCACGGGCCGACACCGTGCTCGGGGTAGGAGGCGGCCTTCCCTGCCGTTCTTGGTCTTCTGAAAACTGTTGTGCCCTAATGGTCTCATATGTAGCAGCTAGTCCTTGAAGCAATTCGTCGGAGTCATCATCTCCTCTTTGTATTCTCTGAATACTGAGTTCTACGATCTGCTGAGTAGTGAGGTTTTGTCCAGTGTTACTATCTCTTCCATTATGATTTTACCAGGGTGCGGGGTAGAGAAGGGATTTTCTTGTTCGCCAGCCATGTTAATCTCAGGTTGTCATAGGCTGGGATTGTAAAGTTTTTCTTCTTCGTATATGGGGTTATCATGATCTCCCCACAAGGGTGGGTGTCCTAAACTCACTCTTCGTATATCAGACATCTCGAGTTTTTGACGAAGACTCATGTATTTAAAAGGATTCGAAATGATGCGGTGGAAAAAAAATAGGAAAATAAAATAAAAAGTAACTATCTAAGAAAGAGTTTGCAAAAGAGTCCCATCACGATCGCCAGTCTGTTAGTGCGCACTTTTTCTGGGTTCCTCTCAATCCCCGTTGAATCAGTGGTCCAATTTTGTCCAAGTGGACTCTAGCAATGTAGTGTTTGGAATGTTAGAAATAAAATAAAAGGGGGGTGTTCTAGGAAGGTTCCTAGTTTATTGCGATCGCCAGCTGCAGATATTTAACGATGCTGCAACACGTCAGTCATCATGCTTTAGAGCGGGTGTGGGTTACTTCTATACTGAATCGTCCGCCTGCAAATGTCAGCAGCTATGGCTCTTCCTTGTAGTTTAGACAGTTTCATTTTCCTTTTGTTTCCTTGTTATTACTGTAATTCTGATTGGTTTAAATTTCCTACTTCTACTATGAGTCTAACTATGTGAATTTATGGTAGTGGCCTAATCTGGTATTCTAGTCCTATTAGGAGTCTAATTAGTTTTACTATTTTTAATACTATTACAAGTCTAATTAATTAAGTCTCCTAATCCTATTAGAAGTCTAATTGAATTCCTAATTGTACTAGGAGTCTAATTATTACTAGTTCCCTAATCCTATTAGAAGTCTAAGTAATTTTAGTCTCCTTAGTCTACTAGGAATGTAAATATACTAATTCAAATGAATCTCTAATTAAGATAAGCACGCTAATTGTACTGGAATTCTAACTAAAGCAAATATAATAGTTCTACTGCAACTCTAATTAAAGCAAATATACTAATTGTATTAGAACTCTAATTAAGGCAATGACACTAGTCGTATTAGAATTCTAAATACAACAAAAGAACTAATTTTACTGAAAATCAAATTCAAATAGACAACTAGTTTTATTAAAAATCTAATTAAAGCAAACAAACTAATTTTTTTACTAGATTTCTAATTAAAGCAATGGATTAATTAGACTAAAAATCTGATTAAAGCAATTAATTAATTATACTAAAATTTAATTAATACAACTAATTAATTATACTAAAATCTAAAAGAAGAAGCAATTAATCAACTTTTACTAAAAAAATTCTTTGAAAAAAGGTGTTTTGGGCCTGCTATGCTAAGGACGATTGGCCTAGTTCCCGAGTATCCTCCGTAAGCTCCCTTGGGCAAATCGGGTGGCTGAGATTAAAAGAAAATTGGATTTTTGTATTATAATATTATTGATTTTGTGGATTTTTGGAGTTGATTTTGGACTATAATTATAGATTAAATTTTGAAACTACAATTTAAGAGAGCTAAATTATGAACTGAGATTTTAGAAATATTGAATTAAGGAATTAAAACTAGAATTTAGAAATTCAAATATTGAATTCGGGTCGAAATCAGAAAATCAGATCGTATGATTAAGGACTGGTTCTAGAAACTATGGACTAGAACCAGAGATTAATGATAGGACTGAAAATTAAGATTTCAGAACTAAGTTAAGTCTTAAGGGTCGGTGAATTAGGCCATCAGATTAAGGACTGGTTCTAGATTCCGAGAACTAGATATAAAAACTACAATCTAAAATGGGATGCTAAGGTCTAAGACTGAAAATTAATACTAATAATTAAAACTAAGAATAATCCTAAATCTAAAAACTAAAGTCAGCAACTAAAGGTTGGATTTTTACCTAAGGTCGAGACTGCAGAGAGGAATCTCAAAAATTCAGAGCTTGAATCTCGAAATCATGGCTAGGTTTCTCTCTATATTCGTTCTCGGAGTTCTCTGATTTCGAAATTTCCAGCCTCTCTTCTCAAAATTCACAGCTTCCCTTTTGGGGCAAAAATAAAAAAATCTTTTATAGGTTTTTCTTCAATTACGCGCCATTTTTCAGGCGTTTAACTAAATTACGCACCGATTTTTCGGTGCTTAATCACTTTGGGTTGGTCACCGACTCAGTGTGCGACCGGCTGACTTGCTCAACGAGTTTCCTAGGTCTAACAATGTTAGGACTAATTGCGGGCATGATGTGTAGTGCGCAATCCGATTAAGCGTCTCTTTGGAAGCGCTTGATCAGGGAAGCTTCGGGGTCACGGACAGTGAGGCTAGGTCGGGCGTAGGCCAATTGTGCACCGGTGGTGGGACGCTCAATCCGATGGCGTGTCTTATGTCAGGGACGTGATTGAATCTCAAAGTGATCTCAGAAAGAGAGTTTGCTCTGAAAGGGGGACTGATTGCATGTGTGTAGTTTGGCGTGTGATAGAATTGCGCGCATGGTTTCAGGCACGAAATTCAGGGTTGTCCGGGTCTGGGTCGAGTCTGAAATGCTAAACTATTGTTACAGCCTGCATTTCGACTATACACTATTGTTTCAGTGTATAGTCTCCCTACGTAGAGATCTGAGCCACAAAGCTATTATTTTAGCCTGTGTTCAGCCATGTACTATTGTTTCAGTGCATAGTTCCCACATTAGGGTTATGGGGCCTGAACTACAGAGCTATTGTTTCTACCAGTGTCAAGCCATATACTATGCTTTTAGTATATGGTCCCCTATTATGGTGTCTTAAATGCAAGACTATTATTTAAGTCTGCATTCTGACTATATACTATTGTTTCAGTATATAGTCTCCCTACGTTGGGATCTGAGCCACAGAGCTATTATTTTTACTTGTGTTCAGCCATCTACTATTGTTTCAGTGCATGGTTCCCACGTTAGGGTTATGGGGCCTGAGCCACAGAACTATTATTTCAGCCTGTGTTCAACCATGCACTATTGTTTCAGTGCATGGTTCCCACATTAGGGTTATGGAACCTCCAGAGAAGGTAAGTCCTTTTCGAAAAGTCACGGGCGAGGTCAAAGGTTGATCGAACAGATTTGTATATTCCGAGATGGCAAAATGAAGGTGTCTACAACCTCAATTTCTGCTTAACGGGCTTTATATTGGGATACAACAACAACTCATGCTCGACCAAATCGGTGTCCAAACCAGGCATATCTTCATATGACCATGCGAAGATGTCTTGGTATGACTGAAGGAAATCAATCAAGCCTTTTCTTCCCTCGAGAGATAGTGACATTCCGATCTTAGTGATTCTAGAATCTTCCTCGGTGCCCAGATTGACCTCCTCAGTCTCTTCAATTATCGGGGTAGGGACATTCTCAAAATTGATGTATTGCTCAAGGAGCTCATTGGGAAGCTCCTCAGCTGGGACCTACTCATCCAGATTTGTGACTCCTACCTCTCCTTGTATTCCTACAGGAAAGAGGCCGACTTCGCATTGGGCGGGGTTTTCAATTAAGACATCATTTTTCTTTTTCTCGAGAATTTTAAAAAACAATATTTTTGGATTATTTTATGCTTTTTCTATTTTTTTTTATGGTTTCCTTTTTCGTTGGAGGTGGGCCCTTGGCGAGGCAAGTTTTTATACATGGATGGCGTTGCTTTCCAAGTGCTAACCTCACTATTTATAGATTGATTTTATTTGAAAGTGGATACCAAATTTTAGGCCACCAGAAGCTACTTAGGGGCGTGGATACCCAATTCCTTACCTTGGCCATTGCGCCCTTACCATGTTCTGTAGAGGAGGGGGAGTGAGATGGACCTGCGGGGTTAGCCTTTAGCTTGTGGGTTCATTTGGAACTTGGTCCTCAAATATTAACACGAAGTTGGGATGGGTTAAGACAGGTGGTTGTATAAGCAGGGGTGCCTCCTCCTCAAAAAGTTATAGGGAGGCCAGGCCGATTTCAATTTTAGGGGGAATGATTCTAGGGTTGGTTTTATGGATGGCGGATTTTTTATGCGGGGTCAACTGAGTCACCCCATTCTAGTAAATCTAGATGACCCCTGCGCTTATGAATGTGCTCCGGATATGTGGTCGCAAGCGGGGTTCTTCTTCGTCTAGGTTTATCCCCCTAGCTTTGGTTACAGTTGTTGCATGGGCCTTTTCCTTGGCCTCTCGGAGCTCTTCTACAAAAAAATAAATCCTAATCTTGAAACTATAGATTATGGTCGTCAATCACAATCTTTTGCTCTCAGATATTTATGAAAATAAACAGTAACATTATATTATATATCAAGTTTCCTAGCGTTGGTTGTCAACCAATACTAAAATCCTATCAATAAAGATTTAATCTAATCAACAACTTCTTGAAACTTGGGCGTCAATCAAACCTTAGAAAACTGAAGATGGAAAAGTAAAAACCGTTACACTAATCAACAAATTCTATTCTAAGTCATCAATTCATATCAAAACTTGGAGATGTTTACAAAGCCATAAATAAAATAAAGTAAAATCTAAACAAGAGAGCAAGTGAATATATCGTTCACCCCTCAGCTGCAGTCATTAATTGCTTCTGAGAAACTACAAATATCTACACTAATCTTCAGCACCCAATAGTAATCATCAATTGCTCTCGAGAAGCCTCTAATATCTAAACTACAAAGCAATAAAATCTACTCTAATGATCGAAAGAAAACCCAACCTCAATCGTCAATTGATGCTGAGAATTTCTTGGATACTTATTCCTATACCAAGCCCTCGTATTTAGTCTTTTCTTCAGCTTGTAATGGAGCTTTGGGTTTTAAAAGGTATCAAAGAAAGGTATAACAAGATTCAAAGATTTATGAGAATTTAGCTCTTCTTTTTCTTTACTTCTTCTATTGTTCTATTTTGGTAAGTATCCATTATTGGATAACTTCTTCCCATTTCTTTCTTTTCTTTTTCTACATACATCTCAGTTCTTCAACTATAAATCGTCTTTTATGACTTTTCTTTTTTCCACAGCTTTTTGCTAAATCATAATCTTTTCTTACGATTTTTCTCTCCTTTCTCATATCTTTTCTTTTTCTTGTTTCTTTTTATCCCTCTTTCTAACATTCCATCTCTATTTTATTCTTACTCCTTTCACTCCCTCTTTTTCCCTTCTTTACGTTCTAAACTCTCAGAAATTGTAAGAGTTAAAGGTAGAAAGCTTTGGGTAGTACATGGGGTTAGAGGTGTATCAAATTTTTGGGTACAAATAATTTCAGTTTAGGCTTCTAATATGGGTTCAAAGGGTAAAATTTTCTGGGATTTTAGCTTTTTGGCTCTGGTTTTTATAAAATATGACCTTTAATCATCTTTACGATTTACTAGCATAGATGCCTTATTGCTTTGATATTTCTCATAGACAGTTCTAGACAAAAAATCAGTTCATTATATTCATAGAATAATGAACTGATTCTAAAATTCAGCAATATGAGATTTCATAAGTATAGAAGTTCAAAGAACTTTTAATGGAATAAAAACAATCTCTCTCTGAATAAAAGAGGAAATATGGCTCAAAATTCAATGGTTTATAAGTTTGAAACTATAGTTTAAATTTTTACAGTTTAGATCAATTTATTGTTTCAAACATTCGTTCTAATACAATGTTCTATGAGCTAAACATGAATCATAACTATTCAATTCTAATTGTCAAACTTCTACTATATTGAATCGTAAGTTTTCAGGATTTGTAAAATTTTTCTATCATAACTCATATGTACTAAGCAATTTTGAAAAATAAAATTTTTAGAACTAAACTACTACTATACTATAGACTACTATTATACACAGTAATCGGTGTATCCCCCAAAACTTAAATTGGACAATGCCCTCATTGGCATAAAAATATATAGGGGACACAAAAGTTATATTATAAAATTATTGGTAACTGAGTATTTACCGAAAAAGATCTGTTACCAAATAATGCTATTTATGCAATCGTCTTTTGAGTCGGATATCTCTATTGTGGAACAGTTAGAATTGTCTTCTGGTTCATGTTCTTCTTGTGGTTCCTGTGGTACTTCAGCAGAGTGAGCCTCCAGATTTCCTTTCTGTCCTACTAGTGATTCATATCTTTCCCGTAGTACTGACAATTCCTTTTCTTTTTTTGTAGGCTCACTTTGAAGTTGGCATATGACAACAAACTTTGAAGTTGCCATAGTACCACTCCTTTCATCTCTCTCTCAGCTCTTGAATGATTCCAAACTCCTCTTATTGGCCCTTTTAACTGAAAAACGGCACTATGGATGCAAATTCTTCCTAACTGCAAAACAACACTAAAAGTAATTATTAGTTACTCTAGGTACTAACAAAAGCGAGGTTTAAAGGCGTATAAAATGGTATAAAACAGTGACTAACATACCCCCAAACCTAATCTTTTCTAGTCCTTGAGCAAAGTGAAATTTAAAACAATTAACCTACAAAACTAAATGCAACTTTCATAAAGAACACGAATGCATTTAGCTCATGCACCAAGCCTTTTAAACCACTAGGTAATCCCTAGTGGAGGAGTACAGTCTCCTTAGGGTTTTCAGTGTAGGTACCCACAAACTTCCCCAATAAATCAGTTAATATCAGTGCAACATGTCAAAACAGAGGTCAAAAATAAAATTCATTCCACACCTTATTCATTAAATTTTTTTAGAGGATTCTCAGTAGTAAAACAACAGTTTACTACTAAAATTCTGCTATAATTCCTTCACAATCAATCAGCTCATGTCAAGACATTGTGTATGAAAATTAATGCAAAGCTCACCATCAATTTGAGAGTTTTATTTCGATAATGTCCCAAACAACTTCAATTTCAGACACAAGTCTCCCCAGACTGTCACTTAAGATAAACATAGAAGGTGTATGATTTCACACAGCTCAAGAGTAGTTACAACCCTCAAATAGGACTGCAAGCATGAGCATAGGCATTGCTCTAATTCTTGAAACCTTCTAGCTCCTTTCACTGTAGATTACACAGCTCATTATCTCCTCATGACAGTTCAATCAACTTCAGATCAGTAAGGCCTTTTTATTGGATTGTAATGTGGCTTATGGGTGAGGTTTATAAGGAAGAAAGGGATAAAGAGGGATTCAAAATTGAGAAATCTGTAAGGTAAGGAGCTGGTGCACACACCTTCTTCATTTCAGTATAATTTCATCTTCTTTTTGAATTTTTAGATTTGAAGTGATCAGTTTCTAATCTTCTTTTCAATTTTTCAATGAAATGACTTCTATATCTCATTTTTGTTTTGCTTTTCTATTTTTCTTTTCCTTTTTGTATGCTTTTTGTATTTTTATCAATTTTTTTCTTTTTATGGGCTGGAATGCCACAACTGCCATCAAATGTGTGTTCTTCTCTTTCAACCAAATGTCAAACCAACTCCGCCTTCTTCAACTCCTTCACCTTTACCTTCTAAAATCTCAGGTTAAGGGTAGGGTTGCATCAGGTCACTGAGGTTTGGGTTCAAATTCTCTGGTTTTTGTCAAAGAAAACTTGGATTTTCAAGGCTCAAATGGTGTGTATCAAGGGCAGTTCAAAGGTGAGAAATTTTTAAGCTCAAACTATCCAAAGGATGGCCTTACATCATGTCTTCAATGTCATGAATGTTGTCAAGCTATTTCAACTTGGATTTGCATAACTTCTTGTGAGCAAGAATAAACTCAATCAGTCCTTAGAGCAGAAAAATTGCCAAAACACTCTTCAAAGAAAAAAATTTCAGGCCCAAATCTCACTGGGTATGATCTTCCATTAAATTCCTGGGGTATATTCTCACAATCTTCTCTCTTTTCAAGTTTACTAAGTACCAATTCTTTTTTTAAAAAAAATAATTTTGACATTTGCTTCATGAAAGTGTTAGACCTACAACAAATTTCAGTTTTAAAAAGTTTTTAATTTCCTCCTTTTTTTTCAAAAATCAGGTGGGAATTCACTTTATTTTCAAAAATTTTATCCAACACAGCTGCACTAACATTAACTATTCCATTGGCATACCCTACCATACCCCAAAACCTAAGATGAACATTGTCCTTAATGTTTACATAGTGAATAACTAGGGGCGGCATGGTAAAAACAAGAAAGAAAAATGAATAACAAAATAAAAGCCATATACATCAAAGAAGAAAAAGAATAAAGGCTCAAAACTGAATCTATGGACAGAAAAATAGAAAAATGATATACAGATGAAAGAAAATTCTTGCAAAAAATAGAAATTTAGATACAAGAACTGTAAAACAAAATCAAAAACTGAATACAAACATCCAAAAATCAGTAAAAATAGTATACACATTATCCTAAAAAATATATCAGCAACTAAAATCAACATTTAAACTAAAAACAAAATTCCTAAAACAGAAAATCCTAAGACAATATCCTACAATTAGCAGTGCTAAGGTAATGTCTGTGTTGTGATGAGTTCTGTGTTGTGAAGGTGTATGAATCAATATGAATTTCAAAGTGATGTCGGCATGGAGCACGCATTTGAAAACAGGATTCATACACAGCTGAGACCCATTAATGATGAAAGATCTTGAAAGTGAGCGAATTCAGAGGCTCCATTGAATTTTCAAAACAGAATATGATCCACTGCTCCTTAACTTTCATGATTCTTTCAAAATTTAAGAACTATGATCTCAACAGTTCCAGATGGGGTATATGAATGACAGCAAAGAAAACAGCCCATCTAGATCTGAAATTTTTTTATGTTTTTATAATATATATATTTTTTTTTCAGTTAGGGCTCAACAATAGCCCTTATTTACTACTACTGAAGAATACAAACAATATTATTGAAAAAGAAATTTGAAATTTTTGTTTCTGCTTACATTTTCTTTTATTTTTTTTATATTTTATATTTTATAGTTGTTTTTGTTGTTTTACACAAAAATTAGAATGTAAAAATGACAGCAGAAATTAAAACAAAGATAAACACTAAACACAGCAAAAGTGCTGGTTTTAAAGAATTTCAAAAAAAAATTGAAATTAAAAATAAAAGAGAAGAAAATGCAAATTCCAGCAGATCTACTCCAACTGCAATCCATTTGCTCCTCTTTTGGCTGCTGCTCTAGATCTGAATAAAAAATTCAAAAAATTGCAGCAGTACCCTATTCAAGCTTAGTGAATGTAATAAACAAATCAAAAACAAAACAAAAACTCAAGCTACTGTTGTAGTTCTGCAAAAAAGGCTACAGCAGCATTTATTCAAACACATAAAATGCAAAATCAGATCTAACTCAAGAACTAAAAAAAATCATATCTACAAAACGAAAAACTCAAATCTATTAACTAGATCAAAACTCTCTGGCAACAGCGCCAAAAACTTGTGATATTTTAGGTGCTGATTATTATTGGTGATAAAAACAAATTAAAATCAAAGTAAAACAGAAGATGAAAACAGTAACTCTAAAATATACAGACCTGTAAGATACAGGGTCCTTTTGTAGCAAGTTTTAAAAGTAAGAGTTCATTCCACAGGGAGTAGTGATCTAATACCTAATAGGTTGTATAGTAGACTTCTAGATCTGCTACAGATCTGGCAATTCTAGCCTAAACTAAGAAGAAAGAGAGTTTTTCGGGTGTTACTAGATCTAATTTACAAAACAAAAATATAAAACTAGATCTACAAGATGGAGGAAGACGAATGGTAAAATAAAATATAAAATGGAGAGAAATAGACAGCTAGGGATTGGTTCTTATTGCAAAACAGATCAAGATTATGGACTTGCAGTTGTCCTTCACTTGGCTACAAGCACAAGTGCAAGGTAGAGGAATTCAAATAACACCAAAAGCTTGAACTGATCTTAAGGGTATGATCTATCCACTTAAATGGTCACAGATCATCCTATAGACTTCAACCAATCCAAAGGTTTAAATTGAAACAATAAAAGCATTGCAGCCACTATGCTTGAAAAGATATAAGCACTTACAACCATAGGATCAAATAATCCATAGAGGTGTGGTGAGAACCACTATAAATCACAGAGTATTTACAGATCTAAACTTTGCTGGTCATTGCATCAAACGGGTGCAATGACCGAGCTTACAAGGCTGCAATCTCTACATAATTCCAGATCTCTTCATTGAAAACATATATAGAAATTAACGCAAGAGTTGGATCTGCTACAATCTTTCACTTGGCTACAAGCACAAGTGCAAAGAGGAAGGATTCAAGTTCACCTTCACTTCTGGATTAGTCCAAAGGGTATGATCTATCCACTTGAATGGTCACAGATCATCCTAGAGATTTATTCCAGGAGTGAGGATAAAGATTAGAACATGAAAATTACTGCAAGCACTATGGTTGCAAGGCTACAAGCTCAGGCAACCATAGGTGCATCAGATCCGAAAAAATCTAAAGCAATTGAATAGAAAAATTACAGATATAATGGGATATTAAAATTAGCATTTCATTGATTAAACAAAACTTACAATGATCTACCTTAAGCATACAGTCTATGCATGAATCCAGAGCTCTTCACACTGAATTTACAAATTTATTTACAATTATAAAATAGATCTAAGCTGCTATCTAGATCTAATCCAAAAGACTAGATTAGGGAGAGGAGGGGGAACAGAAAAGAGAAAATTAAACCTAAATGAGTCAAGGAGAACTAAAGTTATTCTTTCATTTCCTTGTTGAGGAATTACAGCAGCAAGGAGGCTTATTTATACAGATGCAGTGATCCATATGCTTTGAATTGCAGCCAATCAGAGGAGAGAATTTCTATTTTAGTTTTATGATAATCCATGTGTTTAACATTCCAACCAATCAAAGAGAAGAGAGATCAATTCAGTTACGCTCAGCTGAAGCTTCCCGCCAAGAATTGCCTCATTTGGCTTGAAACACAGTTTACACATGGGCAAAATTCTTTTATACTTTGGAGTTCCCAAATTTACCCATGTCTTCCATTGGTATTTCCAGCTGCAGTCCTCATATAATTGCAGCCAATAAATTGAAATCAAACTATTGTGGATGCCCAAATTAATCTCACAATCCATTGGCTGTATTTAGAACCTAAAATTGCCTCCAAGTGGTCATTGATAGTAGCCAATGACATTTCATCTATTTGCCCTAATTTTTAGTGCGCTCAACCAGAGCTCCCAGTTCCTTCTTTCCTCTTTATCTCTTACGTCAGTCCACCTGAGGCTTTTTCCTCTCACCATTTTGCTCCCCAGCTATTCCTGGTTACTTTGAGCACGGTTTGGGGAGATTTAAGTTGATGTGCGCATTTCTCAGTGGAACCCTAGCTTGCATTAGGTAATCTCTGCAGCTCTCCCTCTGTGTTTCAATTTATTTAGTAAATTAGAGAGAGAGCACCATATTGTGATATTTTTATGCCTTCTTAGAGTAATCTACATTCTCTGAGAGTTGTGAGCCCTATTTTTGAGAATTAAAGCACCCATGGCCTCTAGTTAAAGATTTACGAATTCATTAACTGCCATGTTGAACCCTGCTCCTAGTGGCAGCCCTGTGGCCACTAGGAAATCCATAAGGATTGCAGAGGCCTCCACATTGGAGACCTCTGTGGTGCCTCCACCTGTTGTCAAGCCCATAATTCCCTTAGAAAAGAAGAAATATGCTCCCAAGAAGAGGGCCAAAGAGCACCCACCTGCTATGAGCCCTGAAAAATAAAAGAAGAAGCAGAAAAAGGGAAAGGTTGTGACCCCTATGGCCCCTGAGGTTGAGGAGGAAGTAAATAATGAATACCTCAGGGTCCCCAATGACTTTGTAGAAGCAATCCCACTGGAGGCTGAGACTATTTTTGACAAAGTCGATTTTGAGGACCTACAAGAGACCTCAGCCTCCATTGAATATCTGACTAAGGTAACTCTGCTGCCACTACTGAGACCTCTAATGCATCTGGTATTCCCAAGATTGGTGAGATTGTTTTATCAAAATATGAGGTTGAAGACTGCGGATGATGGGAACCCAGCACTACTGGCACTGATTGATAATTTTGAAATGTTGTTTAACCAGTCTGACATTGCAAGGGTATTAGGGTTACCAGCTGGGTATGACCCTAAGTTTGGCTTGAGACCTCCCCTGACTACCACCATCACCGAGATATCTAGGGATCTAACTGGAGGAATCATGGCTTCATGGGACTCGATCAAGAAGGGAGACCTGCACCCCAATATCAGGCTCATGGATGCAGTGCTGAGGAAGAATCTCTATTGTTCAGGTCATGAGTAAGAGAGGAGGTACCCCATAGCAGATGCCCTCCTTTCATTTCATAGAAATCACTTCTTGGATGTAGCAAAGTTGATGTTTGAAGGGATTAAGGACTTCTGTGAGAAGGTGAAAGTAAAGAAGAAACCTCATGCCCTTCCCTACTGCAGGTTGATTACTGCACTGCTGAAAGATGGGAAATACCCCTTCAAAAGGGAGGAGGAGACAGTGGCCCTGAACCCCAAAAATAGTGGAAAGAAACAATGGGGCATCAGTGGCACGATGATGGAAAAGAGGAAGACAAGGAAGGAAATATTGAGAGAAGCAAATTTCACCATTCAGAAGCAACATTCTGTTGGTATTTCACGAGGTAGGTAGCCTCTATTAGGCCAGCCATGCCCCCCACATCATTGCCAATACCAACCCGCTCTCCCTCAACCTTGCTCACACCCATTGCCCCACCACCTCCACCCTTTATTCAGTCATCACAGCCCCACACAAGCCCACTACTCCTACCTGAGCCTATCTTACCCATCCCCACAACCTTACCTATTTTTCTAGCCCACACCAGCCCACCTGTGAAAGTTTCCTATACACAAAAGAGGAAATTATCCAAAGGCAAAGCCCCCATAGAAGCCCAGCCCACCTATATCTCCCAAACCATTCCAATCCCTGACACAACGGCATTCCAGACCCAACACCCACAACCTATGAACCTGAACCCCATACTTTTGATACCCCCCAGCAGTCCTTTGACACTTCCCCACCCTTCATCCCTATCCTTAGTGAGCCTGCAGGGCATTCCATTCCCCTACCCCATCATTGTGAGCCATTTACAGGAGAGAAATTTTCCACTATGATGTCCACTATTCTAGGAGACGTCAACCTAGAGTATACCCCTCTCCCAGACTCACCTCATCCTCCACACTTTACCCCCCCTCATGAACCACCTTAGGCCACTTCCTTCACCCATAGACCCACTTCTCCCTTTCAACCTATTTCACCTATCCAACTCACACCTAATACCACACCGGACCTCTTACCCCAAATCCTACTCCTTTTACTCTCCCTTCAAGCCCAAGTGTTAGCCACTAACCAATCCCAAGCCTCCATTGAGGCCAACCTTCAAACCATTATCCCCATCCTACCAACCCCCGAGACAATCCAAACAAGTTTACAATCCATCCAAGAAACTTTATTCACTCTAACACAGCCTTCCCAATAGTCACCTCTCTCTACATCAATCCATCAGCCCCCACCTACTTCCACACCCATTGTACCTAGCCTAGCAACTTCTACCATTCCCACTGAAGATTCATTCACCAAAACTGACCCCGAACCTCAGCCATGCCCTGAACCTGCCCTTCATCTACTTCCAACTCTATCACCCTCCCTTCCTCTCCCTACTTCAATCCCCTCTCCTTCACTGGCTAGACCTTGCATTGCTGATCTCACTCTATATCCTGACTTTACTAATCCGGTACCCCCTTACCCCTCCCTCCTCAAAGCCATGCAAGATAATGCCTACGTTAAAAAGGATGTAATTCCAAGGCATGGCCAATTTGAAAGCTACAGTACGGTGACCCCTCCTTAATGCAATTAAACTCTTAAAGCTTGCACATAAGATTGAGAAAAAAGAAATCAAGGATGGGTGGAGGGAGATTATGGTCCAATATAATCAGGAGAAGAAAAGGGTAGAGAGTCAAGAAGATGTCATCAAAGAACTGAAAGAGAAACTCCGGCTGACTGAGGAGAGAGCTTATGATTATGGGGTGACCATTGCAGCTTTGGAGAAGTCCGTAAATGTACAAACTGACAAGGAAATGGTTGTAACTCTTTTAAGAGAATTAAACCTAGATGTACCTCTTGAGAACCAGTTCTCGAGCCCTAAGACCCTACCGAACCCAAACCGGCCCTTAAAATAATAGGTCCTACCTCAAAGCCAGCACCCACTCCTAAGAAGAAAAGCCCAACCAAGCCTCGAAAGGCTGTTTCAAAAAGACCAATGTCTATGGTTGCTGCTTTGAAGCAGGCTAAGGGAAAGGTCGTCCAAGAATCATCTGCGGATGCCAAAGATTCTGATGATTAAATCTGTGCACATGTATTTAGCTAGGAAGTAGTGTGTAATATTTAGATTTTTCTTTTCCCTCCTTTGTACATACGTTAGTTTTTCTAATATATTGTCTGTTTGTGTCTTTGTTAATGTGTTGTTTGCTCATTTCTTGCTCTTCTTTGCTTTACTACTATTTTATATTTCTCTGTTTGTTCATTTCTAACTACTGCACACCCATTGTGATTTGAATCAGTTAGGACACTGATCCTCATAGGTTTTGGGGTGTGGCGGATTCTGTCAATAAAATAGTTAACCTAAGTGCAGCAGAATCATGTGAGTAACATAGAAATGGAACCATGTTCACCTAAGAATCACTAAAAAAAGGAGAAATTTAAAACTTCTAACAGATCTTTAAGCAGAACAGCTTTCAATTTTAATTTTTCCATAATGTGAACACCAAGTAAACTCACTTGTACCAGTACTTAGTGAATCATTAAGGAGAGAAAAAGGTAAGGACAGGCCTAAGAACTCAATAAAAGACCATAACCAGTGCGAATTGGGCCTAAATTTTTTTTTCCTTCATTTGAGGAGAGACTGAGGCAATTCTTCAAGTTCTAAGGACTGGCTGAGACAGCACCCTCACTAGAAGTTAGGCACCTGCAAGTTGAAATAACTAACAACACTCATGAAACCTAGGAAAAGATCAAGGCCTTCTCTTGGACAGTTTTAGCCTAAATAGACCAAACCCTGAGCAACTGCCCCTGTGCATACACCCCTTGAGCCTTAAATTCCAACTTTTCTCAAAAATACACTTGAGTATTTGCACCTGAACCTTTCGACCTAATTCAAACCTACCCTCACTTTGAGAATTTAGAAGGTAAAGGTGAAGGAGCTGAAGATGGATAAGATAGGGTCAACATTGGGTGAATGGAGAGAGATACCTAAAGTTAAGCAGTGTAGCAGCTGAGGAAAGAGGTGGCAAGTCACAAAAACAAAAATAGAAAGAAAAATTCAAGAAAAGAAAGAAGAATAATGAAGAGGAGTGAGAGAGGAGTCAAGAGGATAAGTTCATTGGAAAAATCATAATGAAGAGGAGAAGTTGGCCACTTCAACTCTGAAAATTTTGAAAGAAAATGAAAGGTACTGAACTACAAAGGGGTGAAGTCATGAATTGCCTCCTTCACCTACTGATTTCTCAATTTTGAGCCCCTTTTATAAGCCACATTATAGCCTAGTTAAAGACCTTGTGATCCAAAGTTAAATGAGCTGTCATGTAAAGACAAAGAGTTGTCCAATCTATGGTGAGAATCTGCCAATGAGGCCAGAACTTAGGTACTTTGCCTATGCTCATTCTTGCAGACCCATTTGGGGGCTGTAACTACTCTTGAGCTTGAGAGAAAATGAAACCCTTAAGGTTTCTTATGAGAGTATGCCCTGGGGAGCATTGGGTCTGATATTGAATGTATTGGGCATGACCTAGGACCTAATTTTTGAATTAAGGATGTGCTCAGTGCTGACATACAGGTGTTGTCCCCGTGGGTGTGAACTAATTGGAAAGGATATGCATTCATGTGAAGTTTGTGATGTCTAAATGTCTATGCATATCATGTATTGAAATTCCTCACATTTTTAGTGAATCAAAGGTGAACTGATGCTCTGTTTCTTGACAACTAACTTGATAATGTTGCACCTTTGTTAACTAAGTTTATTGAGAAGTTTGTGAGTGTCTTCACTGAAAACCCTTAGGAGACTTCACTCCTCCACTAGGGATCACCTAGGGGTTTAAAAGGCTTGGTACATATGCTAAATGTATCCGTGCTTCCTACGAAAGTGGCATTTAAATTTTTAGAAAAGTGTTTTAATTTTTCTTTGCTCAGGGACTAGCAAAGCTTAGGTTTGGGGGTGTGTTATTCCCTGAAAAGTACCACTTTTCACCTCTTAACCTAGCCTTTGATGGACCTTGAAGCCCACAAATAATCATGTGTTAAGTATATTTTGCAGTTAGTAATAAAATGTGCAGCTTCATACAAAATCCTTACTTTTTGCCTAAAAAGAGAGAAAATACAAGCAAAGATGATAGCTGAACCAAAGCCTGATGGAACACCTTGGTAGTGCTCACCATGGTAACTCACAGTTGCTGATCATCATTGACCAAAGTCTAGCAGATGAAAGAAGTCAGCTGAGAAGGAAGGAGACTGCAAAAGCAGCAAGTGTAATGCACCAGAGCAGCAAAAGATAGACTTCACAGAGTTGAGGAGCTTCCTCGCGAAGCTCAAGATGTAGTGGAAGAGGTCCTCGCACAGATATGCCACGCAGTCAAGAGGAAAATTGCAGAGACACCACAAAGAGCTTGCGGTGTAAAACCTTCAGAATTCATGGTCGCGAAGCTCTCGCAAAGATCAAGCCTCAAAGCAGCCGTGCAAAGAACACAGCGAGCCCATATGCATAGAGAATAAAAAGTCACCTCACGGAGTTCTTGCGTGGCCCTGGAAGAGAGAGACTCCCAAAATTTTCTTCACACAGATCTTGTGCACTTTGGAGCCTTACAAGTTACTACGCAAGTGTAGGAGCCCACTTGCGCGAGCACTTAGCTAGAGAGAGAGCTCCTGAAGCTCTACTGTGCAAAACATCCTAGCTCTCCAGATCTTCTCCGCGACAACACTACGATGCGAAGCAACTGTGTGATTCACTAAAAGGTTACTACACGAATGAGCTCTTCCCATAAGCAAAGGCAACTCCGCGAAGGCAAAGCAGCTGCGCGATTGAGCTAAAAGCACATATCAGCCCCGTGAAGCACGAGCTCTCAACTTCTCAGTTTTATTCAAGGACCTTTTGGGAATTTTGTAAGGCTAGGGCACACTTCTCGTGGTGTAGATTTCGAGGTGCATATCTTTAGGCATCCAAGGGTTGTAACAGTGCCACGTATGCCGGAAAATTAGGGTTAATCTCTTTAGAGCCAAGGCTATTTTCAGAGAGTATATAAGCTATACTTAGATCTTAGAATAAAAAATCTTTGCTTCATCCTCTGTCAGCTGAGAGCTCCAGCAAGCTAGGGTTAGGGTTAGGTCACATCTTTTTCATATTTTTCTTCTCTCTTAGCTCAGCACTTGCTGGCTAATCCCCCTATAAGCAATTAGGTTTAGTTTTGTTTCAATTTTGTAATAGATTATGCATACATTGGGATTGTAGATGAACAGTTGTGTACCAGCTACAGCCTAGAGGGCAGTTCATTGTAAGTTTTGTTTTCATCAACAGACTGTTGTTTTAATGCTTAATTGAACCTAAAGATCTTATGATTTTCTTAGATGCCTATAAGATCCATGTATTTGGGATTAGCCCATTCAGTTTCTAGTGGATCTATTATTTACCATCTGATTTCCCTTGGTTTGATAGACCCATGGAAAGCAATGCTGGATCTATAGAGAGATATGGGGAGCTCTGTTAAGGTATTTTAAGGGCTTGCTATTGACTTTATCGGAGATGGTGATAAGAATGGGGTGAATGAAAATGAATGAAAGATGGAGTGAACACTACAGAGCAGCAAACCTAAAAATACACAGTCCAGTAAGATACAGGGCCTGTTGTAGCAAGTTTTAATAAGAAAGAGTTTGTCCCACAGGGAAAGTTCATCTAAAGCTCCAAGGGAGCTATCTTTAGTTGGCCCTCAAGATTTGGCTACAGATCTGGCAATCCTAAATGGAAGGGGATTTATGGTCACTATAGTCTAAATCCTAAGGTAACATAATGTCTAAACTACAGAAAGGGTTAAGAAAGAGGGTGGAGTGCGAGAAAATAAATATAAAAGGGTGAGAAGTATGTTATTAGGTATAGATCTGATGAGTCTTGTAACTCAGACTCAGATCTGCTGCTATAAAAATTCTGTCCAATGGCTACAATATCACAAAAGAGGAGAAAGGATCCAACTCACCCCTGTGCCATGAGCTAATCCCTTATGGCTATAACCTGTCCACTTAAATGGTCACAGACTATGTTGGGAACTAGAAAATACCATTTTCCACCCTTTAACCTGGGTCTTAATAGACCTTTAAGAGAACTAAATAAGTGTTTTAAGTGTTTGTTTCACAGCTAACAATAAAGGCAGTCTAAAAGTGCCAAAAAGATGATGATCCATGTTGATCCGAAGGAAGAAGGAGAAGGGACAACCTCACTAACTATCAAAATGCCAAGAATAAAGAGGACAAAGGCCTGGTTTCAACCTGGAAAGAGGTTTGGAGCTATTCGAATAGAAGAATACATTACAGATTGCTTTCTGAAAAGAATCTGAACTTTTCGAAAAGGATTTGAACTTTTCGAAAAGAACTTGAACTTTGCGAAAAGAACTCAAAGCTTCAGGCTCAGTTTTCGAAGAGCACCTAAACTCTTCGAAAAGATTTCTGAACTTTTCGAAAAGAACTTGAACTGTGCGAAAAGAGCTTCAGAAGTCACAGTACCTTGCGAAAAGTTCTCCAAACTATGCGAAATGGTATTTTGAAGACCCCCAGAATCTACAAGGGTAATTCAATAATCTTTGCACTTGCCCCAATGTAGTTAAAAATCTAGGGACATTCCAGAAGATTTTGAGCACGAACCAAAGGCATATTCCACCCATGTGAACACCCGAAGATGAAATCACTTGGCGAGAACTTCTAGAAGCTCTAACAGATTTTTGAATTACATAACAGAATTGATGCTTCTGTCATCTGATTGGCTGAACCAAATCAAGCAGTTCTGATTGGCCAATACAGATCTGGGTCCTTGTGCTCGACTCCTATTGGTTGATACAGATCTAACCAATTCTGATTGGTTGATACACATTTGAGCTAGACTTGGGGGAAACTATAAATAGATGAACCATTTGCCCAATTTGGGTATCCAGATTTCGAGTTTCATTTCTATTGCCTCATTTCCAATTCAGATAGCTTGTCTGAAACTCCTGTAATAGCCTAGCTTTTATTTGTAATTGAGAGTGGAGATACTGTAATTCAAAAGAGAATTGTATCCAAGACTACAAGTCAGGCTTTGTAATTGTAATGGTGAATTTGAAAAGGTTGTCAGAACCGCATCGCTCTCAATTGGATTCGTGTTGAGGGTTCCTATGATCTCCTTATTGCACTAGACTCCTTTAGATTTACTATTTTTAAGCAATTTCCTTAATTCATTATCCTGTGAGAATTTGTGTTTGTAACCTAATCTCTCACAAAGATTTGTAGTGGTGTTTCTCGCTCAATTAAGGGTTCTGGGATTAAAGATTATTGGATGGTCTGTGGGCCATTGAAGTGATGCACTATAACCATAAGTTTAACTCTAACCCTTGAGTTAGATTACTTTCTCTTGCATCTGTGCTTGTAGCCAGATGAAGATTGGATCACATCTCATTTGATCTACATTTATTCTCATTTTGCATCAAGGACCAAATCAAAGTTAGATATTATTTCTCCATTCTTATTAATTTACATAAAAATCTCCCAAACTCAGATCTGGATCACTTAGTTTTAATTTTACTTTTATCATTTAGTTAATGTGACAAATTCAACCTCCCATCTTGTTTGCTCTATAGATAGGATCAGAGGCCAGATCTGGAGGTTTATCTTACATTTTAAATAAATTCCCTGTGGACGATCTTTTACTCACTTACATTTAAAACTTGCTACAGTTGGCCCTGATCTTGCAAGCTAATTAACTTCTCTCTGTGCTGATATTTCCTTATTCGTTTTAATTTTCCAAATTCAGTAGCATTCATCATTCGCAAGTATGTTTTCAACATACAAATAAATCATGCACACTTAGAGCAGCAACAAGTTTTTGGCGCCGTTGCCGGGGAATTTATTTTAAAATTGGTAGACCTAAGTTTTTATTTTATTATTGCATCAGTGCTAACTGTTCTATTGTTTAAATCTGTGCAGTTATTCATATACACTTTGAGCGTGGAACATACTTTGAAAGGAATACTGAAGGTTTGCTGTGCATAATTTGATTCTTTGTTTCTGTGTTGTATGTTTGGTAGGAGGACTCTCAATCCTGAGATTTTTCCTCTGAATTTAAAAGTTGAAAGGCTACTAAGAACTAGACAAACATCACAGAATTTTGCTGAGACTACTACTATGGGTGAAGAACCTAGACTTTTGAGGGATTACTTTGCACCTGGTGCATATAATTCTCCATTTTGCATTTAATTTCCTGCTGTTGAAGGAAATTATGAGATCAAATCATCAACTATCCAGATGCTTCCTTCCTTCCATGGTTTAAGTAAGGAAGATCCATACAAGCATGTGGATGAGTTCCTGTCTCTTTGTACCGCATTCAACATAGTAATTTGGGTCGAGGCAACCAAGCTTAGGCTCTTTCCTTTTTCATTAAAGGACAAAGCTAGAGCATGGCTGCCTATGTTGGCACCAAATAGTATCACTTCTTGGAATGATTTACAATGTCAATTTTTAGCCAAATACTTCCCTATGTCTAAGACCAGCCAGTTGAGACAAAATATTATTTCCTTTTCACAACACTCAACTGAAACTTTCTATGAAGCATGGGAAAGGTTTAAAGAACTTTTAAGGCAATGCCCTCATCATCAAATTCCCTGATGGCAGCTTGTTCAAAGCTTCTATCAAGGAATTGATCAAAAGGGCAAGAATATGGTAGATGCTTCCTGTGGAGGCACCTACTTGCAAAAAACAGTTGAGGAGGTCTGGAATTTATTTGAAGTGATTGGTGAAAATTCAACTCAACAGGAATCTTTGTCAAGAGACATTGAGAATCCTGCTCGATTGAACAATCAGCAAACCACCAAGGGAAAGATTTATGAGGTGAATGAGTTGGAAAGAAAGATGGATAATTTAGCCACAAAGTTTGATAGATTGATGGACTCACTTAAAAATCCAATGGTTGCAAGAGTAGAGGAGGCATGTCTGATATGCCAGTCCTCTACTCATCCTCTTGATCAATGTCCAGCTGCATCACAGTTCCCAGATTTAGTGGTGGAGCAAGCTCATGCTGCGTAATCATTTGGACAGATGCAGTCAAATAAATATGCATAGAGAGGACACCCCAATTTAAGGTGGAGCCAGGGCAATTATCAAAAGAAAGAAGAACCAAAGAACCAAGTACCTTTCAAACCGCTTTCAAATCTATTAGCGTAATTTTTATACTAAGCCAAATTTTCAGCAATTTCATTCAACAACAACTCAAAGAATCTGCTCCAGCTTGAAACCCCTTCCAGATCCCCTTCTTTGAAGACCAAGTTCTAAATTCACCTGTAATTTAGGGTCTTTAACTCGATCAGAACTTTCACAACAAAGCATAAAGAAGATTGAAGAAATATTGGGTCAACTTTCAAATACTTTGGCCAAAAGAGAGGAAGGTGTTACCCCAACCTTGAACAATCCCAAAGGACAGTTCATGGTTGGAGAGGTTTCTGTTTCACATGAAGAAGTAAAAGCTGTCACTACTTTGAGAAGTGGAAGAATTGTAAATAACAATGTGGGTACTGAAAAGGAAGAAGAAAAAATTGAGGAAATTGCTAGAGATATGCAGCAGGAGCAGCATGATGTTAGCATTGGGTGTGCTGAAGTACCTCAGAAAAATCAAAAAAATGAAAAACAGAAAAATCAAAAAGATTCTGATAATGATTCTAAAGCTGTAAATGAAGGACTAGTTCCTCATTTACCATTTCCCCATGCCATGAAATTTGCATCCCCTTTTGATAAGGGAACACAAAAATAGATGAAATGATGGAGACTTTCAAGCAAGTCAAGATAAATCAAACAAGTCCCAGCATATGTAAAATTTTTTAAAGATATTTGCACTCACAAAAGACAATCTAGAATACAGTTATCCAAGAAGGTCTTTGCTGTGGAAAGAGTTAATCAAGTTTTGTCCATTACCACACCTCAAAAACTCCAAGATCCTGAAATCCCCACAATCTCTTGTATTATTGGGGAACATACCATTGAAAAGGATTTATTAGATTTGGGTGCTAGTGTCAACCTGCTTCCATATTCTGTGTATGAGAAACTAGGTTTGGGAGGGTTAAAACCCACTCAGGTGGTGTTACAACCAGAGACAAATCTGAAAGAAAGCCAGTTGGGGTGATTGAGGATGTGTTGGTAGGGGTAGATAAGTTTTTCTACCCTGCTGATTTTCTGGTATTGGACATGGAACCTACAAAAAGCAAAACTTCCATCCCTATCATTTTGGGGAGACCATTCCTGGCTACAGCCAATGCTTGCATTCAATGCAGATCTGGTATTATGGAAGTGTCTTTTGGAAATATGAAGGTAAAGTTAAATGCCTACAATGCAGTTACACAGCCTCAATTCAGTTCTGAGGAAGGTTTTCTTATTGATTTGTTGGATGAACTGGTAGAAGAAACTTTACCACAGTTTTTACAGTGTGAAGATTTAACCACAGATTTTAAAGATGCTTGGAGAAATGCTGAGGAAGAAACATTTTGTACCTCAAAGTCTGAGGAAGTAAATGTTGTGCAAGGAACAAATGATCAATCAACAAGGTTCTCTTCATGGAAACCTGCTATTCTTCCCCTTCCACAAACAGCCAAGGTACCTTTGTTACCTTCTTTTCTTAGCCCACCTGATGTAGAGCTGAAGCAGTTGCTAGAAAATTTGAAATATGTGTTTTTAGGAGACCATAAAATATTGCCTGTGATTATTTCTTCCTCCCTCACTGAGGAGCAGGAGGAAGAGTTGTTGATTGTATTGAAACAGCATAAGAGGGTAATTGGCTAGACTATTGCTGATTTGGGAGGAATCAGTCCAGTTGTTTGCATGCATAAAATTCATTTGGAAGAAGATGCAAAGCCTTCTAGGGAAATACAGAGGAGGCTGAATCCTCATATGTAAGATGTGGTCATGAAGGAGGTTGTTAAGTTGTTGGATGCAGGGGTCATTTACCCCATCTCAGATTCAGCTTAGGTGGCACCTACACAGGTGGTACTTAAGAAATCTGGGATCACTGTGGTAACCTCAGATTCTGGTGAGCTCATTTCAACCAGGCAAACCACTGGTTGGAGGGTCTGTATTGATTACAGAAAACTAAACACAATGACCAGAAAAGACCATTTCCCTCTTCCATTCATGATCAAATTTTAGATAAGCTAGCAGGAAAAGCTTATTATTGTTTTCTTGATGGTTACTTTGGTTACAACCAGATTCCTGTGTATCCACAAGAGCAGGAAAAGACCACATTCACTTGCCCCTTTGGCACTTTTGCCTATAGGAGAATGCCTTTTGGTCCTTGTAATGCTCCTGCTACCTTTTAAAGATGCATGTACTCCATTTTCTCTTATATGATTGACCAATTTATAGAGATTTTTATGGATGATTTTTCAATATATGGAGACAGTTTTGCCCAGTGTTTACATCATCTCAACTTGGTGTTACAGAGATGTGAAGAAACCAATCTAGTTTTGAGCTGGAAGAAGAGCCATTTCATGGTCACCCAAGGCATTGTCCTTGGCCATGTTGTCTCCCACAAGGGCATTGAGGTGGATAGAGCAAAAATTGAATTAATTGCACATTTGCCACCTCCCAAAATTATTAAACAAATCAGAAGTTTTCTGGGGCATGCTGGATTTTACAGGAGGTTCATTAAGGACTTCAGTAAAATATCCAAGCATCTTTGTCATTTATTGTGCCAAGATGTCCCTTTTGTTTTTAACAATGAATGCTTGAAGGCATTTGAATTCTTAAAAAATTATTTGATTTCAGCTCCAATACTACAGTCTCCAGACTATTCATTGCCTTTTGAGCTGATGTGTGATGCATCAGATTATGCTTTGGGAGCTGTTCTTGGGTAGAGAAAGGATAAGCTGCCTCATGTCATAGCTTATTCCAATAGATCAGTGATTGATGCACAGCTCAATTACACAACAACTGAGAAGGAGCTACTGGCAATTGTTTTTGCTTTGGAGAAATTTAGGTCATATGTTTTGGGTTCACAAATAGTGGTGTTCACTAACCACTCAGCCTTGAAATACCTTATGTCTAAGAAGGATACCAAACCAAGATTAATCAGGTGGATCCTCCTATTACTAGAATTTGATTTGCATATTAAAGATAAAAAGGGTGTGGAAAATGTGGTGGCTGACCACCTGTCTAGAATTCTAACTGCTGAGATTGAGAGGCTGCCTATCAATGAATCTTTCCCTAATGAGGAACTTTTTGCTATCAGTGTACACACCCCTTGGTTTGCAAATATAGTCAACTTTTTGGCTACTGGAAGAACTCCTCAACACTGGAATAAAATGGATAAAGATCTTTTCTTCTCAAAGGTCAAACATTTTATTTGGGAGGATCCTTATCTGTTCAAGATTTGTGCAGACCAAATAATTAGAAGATGTGTCCCTGAAGAAGACTTTCATAGCATACTTTCTATGTGTCATGAACAGGCCTGTGGAGGCCATTTTAGTGGAAACAAAACTGCTGCAAAGGTTTTGCAGTGTAGATTTTATTGGCCTACACTTTTCAAAGATGCAAAGATCAGATGTCTTGTCAGAACTGCCAGAGATTGGGCAGCATTTCCAAGAGAAACTCAATGCCTTTACAGCCCATTTTGGTAGTTGAATTGTTTGATATTTGGGGGATAGATTTTATGGGACCTTTTACTCCTTCAAATGGTTGTAATTTCATCTTAGTAGCTGTGGATTATGTATCCAAATGGGTTGAAGCCACAGCTACTAAAACCAATGATCATAGAGTTATCCTGAAATTTTTAAAAGACAACATTTTTTCCAGGTTTGGTTCCCCCAGAGCTATTATCAGTGATGGGGGAAGCCATTTTTGTAATAAGCATTTTGAAGCTTTATTAAAAAAGTACTCTGTCACTCATAGAGTAGCTACTCCATATCATCCACAGACCAGTGGACAAGTGGAGATTTCCAATAGAGAAATCAAACATATACTGGAAAAGACTGTGAAGAAGGACCGAAAGGATTGGTCCTTTAAGCAGAATGATGCATTGTGGGCATATAGGACAGCTTATAAAACCCCAATTGGCGTGTCCCCATTCAGATTGGTCTATGGTAAAGCATGCCATTTACCAGTGGAGTTAGAATATAAAGCCTTTTGGGCTATTAAAACCTTGAACATGGATCTTACTACTGTTGGTAATCATAGGAAACTGCAGCTTGCTGAGTTGGAGGAGCTGAGAATGGATGCATACACCAATGCAAGATCTTACAAAGAAAAAGTTAAAGCTTTCTATGACAAAAATCTGCTGAGAAGAGAGTTCATAGCTGGCTCTAAGGTATGGCTATTTAACTCAAAACTTAAGTTTTTTCCTGGAAAGCTGAGATCTAGATGGGAAGGGCCATATACTGTCATTCATGTATCTCTTTCTGGGGCTGTTGAAATTTTGGACCCAAGTGATGGGAGAACCTTGAAAGTAAATGGTCAGAGGCTCAAACCATGCATTGAAAATACTCTGGAGCCTGTGCTGACCATCTATCACCAAGAACCTCCACATATCTGATGATAAACAACTGTCTCATATGTATTTTACCTGTGTTTGTTTTGTGGTTTTTTTTCATAGTTTCTTCTCTCTGTTTTTAGTCATGTGTACACTCAATTCGAGAAGTTTATAATATGTGAAAAATGAACTCGCAAAGAAAAAAATTCATTTTGAAAAGTTCAATTTTCTGTTCGAAAAGGATCTGGCCCTGTAACTAACTGATCGAAAAGAGCTATTTGCTTTTTGAATAGTTAGTTCTGAAGCTATTTGCTTTTCGAATAGTTAGTTCTAAAGCTATTTGGTTTTTGAATAGTTAGTTCTGAAGTTATTTTCTTTTCAAAATGTTGTTTCTGAAGCCATGTGCTTTTCGAATGGTACTGATGCCATTCTCTTTTGTAAAAAAGACTGTTTTGAACTTTTTGAAAACTTCAAAGATACTTTGCGAAACTCATTTTAAGCATATTTAAACCCTTTCGAAGCAGGGGTTTCATATTCGAAAGCCTTCCCTGAGTGTCCTGTTTCACAGAAAACCCATTTTCGTTCCATCTCTGTGTGCTTTTAAAGTTCAGATCCAATTTGTTTCATATTTGTTCCACTAATTAAGCATGAAGAGCGGGACATTTTGCTTCTGATTCTGGTGGATCTCATCAAGCGTTCAAAGAGTTCAACCAAAACCCTAGATTTCGGTATTTTTCTGTGCATTGCCTCTGTTTGTGTTTTGCAAAGTTCAATTTGATATCAGCATTCATTGTGTGAGATTCAAACAAAACTTTAAGAGGGGGAAAACTGAAAAATCATTGGCCGCAATGTTCCCACAATCCTCTGCTAAGAAAGTTAGCAAACCCTCCAAAAAAGGAAAAGCCAAAACCTCAGCCAAGAGAAAACTTTCGATGGATAAAGCGGATAGAATTGAGAAGGGGAAGAAGGTTAGACATGAGGAACCCATCCCAGCAGCTGACCCTAGTCCTGAGCCTGAGCTTCCTCCTCTTCCTATGCATTTGGTACTGCCAAACCCATTCATTGAAGCTCGTGTCGATCCCAGAGCTTATCGTGGATGAAACTTTTTTCTTAAACAAACCTGAATGTCAGCTATCCTTGAAATACATCAGGGATGCTTCTCTGAACAATATCCTAACCCCTCTTCCAGAGAAAATTTATCCACAAATGGTGAGATTATGGTACCAAAACTTGGTAAAAGTGACAGAGAAAGATGCTGATGTCCGTAATTTTCATTGATGATTGCGATTTAACTGTCACTTATGAAGACATTGGAAATGCTTTGGGGATACCATTTCAATATGACCCGCCGGGTCCATTAGTCGCACTGTAAACAACTTCTTTTAGAGAAATGGCTGCCCATCTAACAAAAGGAATAGTTGGAAGTGGACAGTCCATCATGAGGAGAGACTTAGAACCCCACTGTTTGCTGATGGACTCCATTTTGAGAGGGAGTTTCTATGTCACTGGGCACAGCCAGGAAAGAAGAACACCAATTTTGGATGCCCTCTTCCATTTCTCTAAGGGGCAATTCTTCAATGCCCCTATGCTCATTTTTAAAGCCATGGCTGACATCAGTGCCAAGATGAAAAAGGAACAGAAAATAGCTGGCATACCATTTGGAAGGCTGATCACAACCATGTTAAGAGCTAAATTTCATATTGATGAGCAAGAGCCATTCGAGATTATTTCCCCTCATGCATTTGGGAAGAGGGCTTAGACCACAAGCCAAACCATGTTGAATAAAATGAGGGAAGAGGCTAAACCAGCCCCAGCAGCTGCCATTGAACCTGCCATAGCTAAACCAGCCCTTGCAGCTGCCCAAGAATCTGCTTTACCAGACCCTGTGGTGACCAGCTCTTTAACTGCACCTCTTTCCCTTGCAGCTGATATTAAACAAGTTGTCCCTCCTGTGATGACCAGCTTTTCAACTGCACCCATTGGTGAAGAATTCATCATCTTACCCACTTCGCCTAGCCCAGCTCCTATTCTTTCATCCATTCCAGCTGTCCCATCCCCCATAACCACCATAATCCCAATTGCAGACTCTCCCTCTACACCAACCACTCCAGCCATACTCACACCACCAATTTCTCCTAACAATGACCAAGATATGGCCCCAGATTTTCTTGAGCAATCTCCAAGCACTCCCCTTCTCCAAAGCTTCTCAGGTTCACCTGCTCATTCAACTCATGCACCTGAAGTAACTCATACCCCTGAACCTGAGATATTCACTACTGAGGCCTATTCATCATTGATGGGTTCTATTTTGGAGAATATTGGGCTTGAATCTGTACCTATACCTGATCCTCCTCATTTCACCCACTTGGCTACTTCCCCCTTTACATCCATTTCACCCATTGCCCTTCAGCCGTCTACAACAATTTTACCAGCCCCTACTTTGCATACCACACCCACACCTGACACAATTAGCCAAATATTCACCTTCCTCCAATCCATCCAAGCCCAACTACAGATCAACACGCATAATCACCAGGACAAATTCCCTTCTCCAAACCTTAGCCTCCACATCCCACACAACCACCTTAGCCACTCCTTCCATCGCTCATTTTGACCATGCTAACCAAATGCACTTCGAGGTAGTATTTGTAGATCCACCCATCCTCACCACTGCTGACAATGTTACCCAAAAAGAACCTGAGGTCGTACTTTTGGATTCCCCTTCAACTTTCCTCAATTTCTCTGATCAAGCTACTCAAACTGACCCTGAGGTAATACTTTTGGACTCCTCTTCTCCCACTGTTGGGATACCTTTGGTCCCCTACCACTCCATTCCCATTCCCAGATTTGCCACTCTCAAAAGGACTATGGAAGAGAACCCTTATATCTATCGCGATGTTCTCAAGGAGTTAGCTGATCTGCAAGCTTACATTAGAACCCCTTATGAAGACCAGATTCAAAAATTGGAGTTGTTCATGAAATTTGAGAGAGAGAAGATGCAGGACCTGCTGGGCCAAACTTTTCAGATGGTTAGGAGTGAGCAGCACAAGGTTACCATGTTGCAAGCACAGCTTGAACAGGAAAAATTGAGGACTAGTAGACTTGAAAAGTATATTGGCCTCACCAAAAAGATCAAAGCTGAGGAATACACCGAGCTGCAAGCCACAATCTAGGAGAAGGCCAAATCGAGTTCAGACTCCAATACTGACTCATGTTCTGACTCTAACAGTGATTCTAGTTCTGATCCCATTGAACCAACTTATGATACTGATTTTGACCCCAGTTATTAGAATACATTGTACATGTTTGTTTTGTGAATTTGTAATATGTAATTCCTGTTTTCTGTTAACTTTTGTTAATCAGTAATTACTGTGCATTTCTTTTCTTTCTTCTCTGTCATTATAATTTCTGTTTGATTGTTTTCTTTTCTTTGCTTATGCACCTCGGACCAGTGAGGACACTGCTCATCATAGGTTTGGGGGTGATGTAGCAGAATTACCAATAGGCTAGTTAAAATCAGTGCAGCTTATGATCACAGTAGAATTTTTGAAGATAAAGTAATTTCACACCTGTTGTTTTGAAAAATGAGGAAGTCAAAATTTTTTTAAACTGATTTTTAGAGTAATTCCAATACCTTCATGAAGTGAATGTCAGAAAATTTTCAAAATAAAATTGATGTTTTAGTAAACCTAAAAAGAGAGAAAACAGTGATGATATACCTCAGGAATTTGATAGAAAACTACACCCAGTGAGACTTGGGCCTGAAATGTATTCTTTGGAGATATGAATTGGCAATTTTTTCTGCTCTAGGGACTGTTTGAACCTACTTACTATCACTAGAAGTTACACATATTCAAATTGAAATAACTTGACAGCAATCATGATATTAAAGACATGATGTAAGGCCTCCTTTTGGCCAGTTTGAACTTCAAAAAGCCCCACCTTTTGAAACTGCCTTTGATACACACCAGTTGAGCTTTATAAATCCAAAATTTCTTTGTAACCTCATCAACCAACCTAATCAACCTCATTGAGCCTAACCCTCACTCTGAAAATTCCAAAGGTAAAGGAAAGGAAGCTGAAGAAAGGACAGTTGGGTAACAGTTTGGTAAAAGAAGAAGAAAAATAATTGAAGGCAATGATATATCAACAAAAGAAATGTGGCACTCCAGTCAATGTTGCTTTGAAAAGGAAAAAAGTCAGAAAAAGTCATTTCATTGGGAATTTGAAAAAAGAAAGAGAAAAAGATGGCCACTTTTGCTTTGAAAATTCAAAGAAGAAGATGAAATTGTGCTGAAATAAAGAAGATGTGTCTACCACTTCCTTACCTTGACTGACTTCTCAATTTTGAATTCCATTCCACCTCTTTATTCTTGATAAAGTTCACTCATAAGCCACAAGCATCCACCCAAGTCAAAGTCCTTACTGATCAATGATGGATTGAGCTGTCACATGGAGATAAGGATTTGTGTAATCTATGGAGAAAAGAGCAGTAGATTCAGAACTGAAAAGCAATGCCTATGCTCTTGCTTACAGTCCTATTTGAGAACTGTAATTGCTCTTGAGCTGTGTGAAATAGTACAACCCTCATATTTGCATGGTGAGTGAAAACCCTGGTGAGAGTTCAGTTTGAAATCAACTTATTTGGGGTAACATCAAAACTGAATTTTCAAATAGAAGGCAAGCTTTTCATTAATTTTTTTATAAAAAACTTTTTGATACCAACTGAGTGAATGGTAAAAGGAATTACAGCTGAATTTTAGTTTTAAACTAATGTTTTCTTGAAGATCTTTTTACAGCTTGACTGATGCAGGTGTGAATAACCTGAATGGATAAAAGTTTGCTTTAACAGAACTGCATTGATATTAACTGATTTATTAGAGAATGTACCTTCACTGAAAACCCTCAGGAGACTTCACTCCTCCACTGGGGATCACCTAGGGGTTTAAAAGGCTTGTTGCATATGCTAAATGCAACTGTGTTCCCTACAAAAGTGGCTTTTCATTCTATTTTTAATTTTGTCTTTGCTCAGGGACTAGCAAAGCTTAGGTTTAGGGGTGTGTTGAGAACTAGAAAATATAATTTTCCACCCTTTAACCTGGGTCTTGATAGACCTTTGAGAGAACTAAATAAGTGTTTTAAGTGTTTATTTCACAACTAATAATAAAGGCAGGCTTAACCATGAAAGCAGTCTAAAAGTGCCAAAAAGATGATAATCCATATTGATCCGAAGGAAGAAGGAGAAGGGACAACCTCACTAACTGTCAAAATGCCTAGACTAAAGAGGACAAAGGCCTGGTTTCAACCTGGAAAGAGGTGTGGAGCTATTCGAACAGAAGAATGCATTACAGATTGCTTTTCGAAAAGAATCTGAACTTTTCGAAAAGAATCTGAACTTTGCGAAAAGAACTCAAAGCTCCAGGCTTAGTTTTCGAAGAGCACCTGAACTCTTCGAAAAGACTTCTGAACTTTTCGAAAAGAACTTGAACTGTGCGAAAAGAGCTTCAGAAGTCACAGTACCTTGCGAAAAGTTCTCCAAACTATGCGAAATAATATTCTGAAGACCCCCAGAATCTGCAAGGGTAATTCAGTAATCTTTACACGCGCCCCAATGCAATTAAAAACCCAGAGACATTCCAGAAGATTTTGAGCACGAACCAAAGGCATATTCCACCTCATGTGAACACCCGAAGATGAAATCACTTGGCGGGAACTTCTAGAAGCTCTAATAGATTTTTGAATTACATAACAGAATTGATGCTTCCGTCATATGATTGGCTGAACCAAATCAAGCAGCTCTGATTGGCCAAAACATATCTGGATCCTTGTGCTCGACTCCTATTGGTTGATACAGACCTAACCAATTCTGATTGGTTGATACACATCTGAGCTAGACTTGGGGGAAACTATAAATAGATGAACCATTTGCCCAATTTGGGTATCCAGATTTTGAGTTTCATTTCTATTGCCTCATTTCCAATTCAGATAGCTTGTCTGAAACTCCTGTAATAGCCTAGCTTTTATTTATAATTGAGAGCTGTGAGATACTTCTGTAATTCAAAAGAGAATTGTATCCAACACTACAAATCTAAGAGTTGTTTAAGCTGTGCTCTGTAATTGTAATGGTGAATTTGAAAAGGTTGCTGTGAACCGTACGTTCTCAATTGAATTCATGTTGAGGGTTCCCTGTGATCTCCTTATTGCACTAGACTCCTTTAGATTTACTATTTTTTAAGCAATTTCCCTTAATTCATTATCCCTGTGAGAATTTGTATTTATAACCTAATCTCTCACAGCATTTGTAGTGGTGTTTCTCGTTCGGAATTAAGGGTTCAGATTAAAGACTATTGGATGGTCTGTGGCCATTGAAGTGGACAGACCAGAACCATAAGTTTAACTCTAACCCTTGAGTTAGATTACTTTCTCTTGCATCTGTGCTTGTAGCCAGATGAAGATTGGATCACATCTCATTTGATCTACAATTATTCTCATTTTGCATCAATGACCAAATCAAAGTTAGATATTATTTCTCCATTCTTATTAATTTACATCAAAATATCCCCAACTCAGATCTGGATCACTTAGTTTTAATTTTACTTTTATCATTTAGTTAATGTGACAAATTCAACCTCCCATCTTATTTGCTCTATAGATAGGATCAGAGGCCAGATCTGGTAGCTCAGATCTATTTACATTTTAATTAAATTCCCTGTGAACGATCTTTTACTCACTTATATTTAAAACTTGCTACAATTGGCCCTAATCTTACAGGCTAATTAACTTCTCTCTGTGCTGATATTTCCTTATTCATTTTAATTTTCCAAATTCAGTAGCATTCATCATTCGCAAGTATGTTTTCAACATACAAATAAATCATGCACACTTAGGCCTCGTTCGAATAGGTTTCCTGAGAGAGGAAACCGAGCACAGCTCGAAATGTAAGCCTTTTTTACAGATTTGGAAGCTTTCCCCCGTTCGGTAATGGCGGTGGGCCCCATCAGAAACCGACCGTTTTCTGAGTTTGCTGCAGCTTTGCATTTCCGACCAAAAAACTCTGAAAAGCTCAGAAACTGAGGACTTGGGAGTATACTCCTCTCACAGAGATGTACCAAATTACTTCTCTTCTCCTCTGCTCTGCAACAGCTACTTTGAAGAGCCTCTACAACGGCTACTTTGAAGAGGGCTTTTTGCAGATTTAGATGTTTGGTCTTCGTTCCTATCCAATTTCTGACCACTCTGCTTTGGGGATTGGCTCCATCTTGGCTGAAGCGTCTTCTTCTTGACTAAGCTACTCTCTAGAAAACAACACATAAAGCCTTCAACTGGTTTGGGTTTACAACCTCCAACGGCTACTTCTGGTAGGCTTCGTTTGCCATTTCGAAGCAAACACTAGGTGTCCCTTGTCTTCTTCCCAAATCTACAAAAACAGAGCTGCCAACTTCTGCTCATCTATAGTTACCAAAGCTCCTTCTCTAATCTTCCCATTCTACCATGAAGGGACAAGATGAGATGAGATGCAGATAAGCCGCCTTAGATCTGCACCGAAAGATAGCTCTTTATGGCCTTCACATGGGCAACAGAGAAGGGTTGTCACCTTCGCATAGGCAACTTGAAATAGCTACCCCTGATCTAGCTGCTGCAACCCCTTTTCTAGCTGGTGTGCTATGCAGAAGCTATCGGCTGTTGAAGGGCAAGACGTCCTTCTATAAATGCCCCTCCCCCCAGCCAGTGAAAACACCCTCCAAAGTCCCATAGATCAAATTTCCTTTGAGCTTGTTTTTGGTATGTAAGTCTTCTTTGCCTTTGCTCAATTTTTTTTTACAGTTTTCCCATCCAATCCATCTCCTTTTTGGTATGTGAAGCAACAATATTGGTAGGCTTTTATTTTGTTTTTTATTCATGGCCATACCCAACTCATTCTTCTAATTCTGTTGAGGTATGCGATTCTATAATTATTACTAGTTATAGGTATGTGATTCTATTTTTTTTCATTGCATACCCAGTTCATTCTTCTAATTGGGTTGTGGATGTTAGTATATTTTTGTTCTGGCCAAAACAGAGTCCATTTGGTTGAGTCCATGTGATTCTATTATTATTACTAATTATAGGTATTAGATCATAAATGTCACTAAAACTATTTCCTGTTATTGTAGGCATAAGATTCGATTTTTCTAGGGAAAATATATGCATGATCTAATAATTATCTTCCCAATTTTTATAGCTTGTACCTACTCTAGTGTTGTACCTAGGGGAAGCATGAGTAGTTTTTAACACATTAAACCTAGCTCAAATTAAGTTGAGATAGTGTCACTTCTAAAGGCCACATTGCTATGAGATAGTCTTCTAATAGTTCCAACTCTCACTTCATATTGTAACGTCATTTAATAGTCTTGTTTAAAATCACTTGCTGAAAACAGAGGTTTTAAATCTATTGCCCATACTATAAATAGTCTCCATTATGTTCGATTCTGCTTTGCTACTTTCGAACAATTAGAGTATATTCTTAACCTGATAAATTAAATTATTTAGTTGGTATTAGGTGACTGAAGTGCTCACCAACAAGTATGATCAGATCATCAACTCTGTACAAATGGAACTGTTTTGGCATCACTTAATGCCATGTGGTGCATGAAGCCATTGTCTAGATTGGAATCCGCTCGAAATTGCATAAAAAAACTCTCTTATCATATGATTAATAGTCTTAAAGCACCAAAACATGAACGACCACCATGTGATTGCTCATTCCTGTTTTAGCCATTCTTTTTTTGTTGCTTGTAGGGACTTACTCACATGGTAGAGATGGTTTTTTTATGCAATTTTAGTACTGAATCTGATGTAGAGATTGGCCCATGCACTACATGGCAACAAGTGGTGCCAAAACGGTGCCACGTTTGCAGAATGATGACCCGTATCATCTAGTATAATAACAACTCATAATGTTATAAACCGAGTTCGGATTAGTGCACGGTCCAATATCAGCAATAAGTCTTAAAGGGCAAGCACTCAACACCAAAGGACCATGCAGATTATTGCAGGGTCCAGTATCAGCAATAAGTCTTAAAGGGGGAGCACTGAACACCAAACTTTACTAATTTATTTCTCCAACCTGTTTGCCTATCCATGAAATATTGAATGTCCTCCAGCTGAGAAAGAAGATAAGGTACGCTATATACATGCACAAGGCTCACAATGGGAGTTTAAGGTGAAGTCCTTTTACAAGCTTCTTGATAAAAGACCACTAACTAGTCATAATCGGACAATATTTGGAAAAGCCATGCTCTTCAATAGATTCTCTTTTAGCCGGTGTGTAGCTTGGAGTAGAATTCTGACAGTAATGTGGATGATAGAAGGCTCTAGAATAGGGACAGTAAAGGGTGTTTACAATGAAATTCTTTTTAGAAAGTTCTAGATAGGAAGTTACTCAATGATTAGGACTGAATGGGTATTTGAAAATTCATGATCCTCTAAAGGTTGTCTTTTTAGATGGTATGTGGCTTGGAGTAGAATTTCTGATGGTAGATAAGTTGGTGTAAAAAGGGATGAAGCTTCTTGATAAGTGTGATGTGTAATGGTGTAGTGGAATCTGTGGAACTCTTGATCATTCACTGTCCATTTTACAAGGTTGGTTTAGGTTTATATCTTGGTAATCTTTGGTGTATGTAGCTCTCCTCTTCTCTATGCCAAAGATCTGCTTGCTTATTGGGCTAATGGTTCGTTCAAGTAGTGGGGAAAGATTCTATGGAGACTAGCTGCTATATTACCCTTTTAAAGGATTTGGATAGAAAGGAATGATCAAATACTTTTTGGCAAATTGTTCACTGTGAAGTTGGTAATTCAGGATATGTGGGCTATTTTCTTCAGAACATACATTTTACTGTGTTTCCTTTCGTGGGAATTCAATCAGGGCTTGAATAATTTTACTTTAGGGAACTCTTAATTGCTGTTTTGAAATATACTTCGATATCAATGTAAGTTTTTTAATGAATTGCATGAAGCCATCAAATACCAGTAATTATTATGTCTTCAAAATTAAAAAGCCCCATACTTTTTGTCACAATGATCAGGGTTTAGCACAATTTTATCGTGAAATTTACTTAGCTTTTTCACCATGAAATTAAGATACAATTATAGAATGCCTTAATTATATTATGAATTATGTGTATATACTATATGTTAAAGTGATTCTTTAATTGGTGACCATTGTATTACCTAGCTAATAATTGTGTATATACTACCTATAATTAGTTATAGTTGATCTGTGGTGCAACTTACGAAGTGGTTTTTCGGAAACAAAGCTCACTTCCCTTCATTTTAGTAGGTGGGTTAAGAAAAAAATCTGTGATGCCTTTCTTCAACACTGTAATATTTTGTAATATGCACTGTACACGTATAAAGTTAGGACTGTGTGTGTGAACATTTTACGGAGGACATTTGGGGTACTTACACATCTCATTATATTGGTAAAGCATGAGCTATTTTCGCAGTTAAAGAAAATAGCCCATGCTTTCGGTCCCAATCGAACATGGGATCATGGGACACCCACATGACCAACTATAAATATAAACGTCCGTCTAGTTAGCACCGAAATTGGATAAATTAACATTTCCCACCTACTATTACTCGGGAGCACGATCATTTTTACTGCCGAGGAACAACCCGATGGGATCACTATTGACATCTAGTACATGTTTTCTAACAGTAATGAGTAGTCGCAAGGCTAAGGGTAAAGGTGTAGCTGCTTCCGAAGATAAAGGAAAAAATTTCATATGGGATGAAAATATGGACAGTGCATATATAAATGAAATTGTGGACCAATTTCATATGGGCCGCAAAATGGCGAACGGTACTTGGTGTAAAAATGTCTAGCCGGAAATGGCCTTGAAGTTGAGGTGTCACTCGTGTTTTGAGGATAAACTTGAAGAACTAACGAAGGACAAGTGTTATAACCACCTAAGGACCGTGAGGAACCGATACAATCAAATGCACACGCTCATAACCACTAGTGGCTTTGGGTGGGACGAAGATGCTATGATGGTCGTCGCAAAAGACGATATATGGAGACATTTTATGAGTCGACCGGTGAGATGCATAAAAGTCACAATTTTTACATACTTCCTATATTTTAAAATGAGAGAAATTTAGCATTCCTAATTATTTGAGTAATTATATATTCTCAGGGGACCAACTGGGCTGGTAACTACAAAAATAGGAAGGTGCAAGACTATGGTCTCCTACGCCTCCTTTATGACAATACGATCTACACTGGGGCACGAGAATTCCACTCGCAAGACCCTCATCATGAAGAGCCCATCGTTGAATTGGGAGACTCTAACGATGATGGCTCGTACCATCCTCAATTCGAGGACCCCGAAGTAGAGATGCCCCACAATGCTAACTCTCCCTTCACAGCTGAAAGTGGTCAGAGCCCAACCGTACGCCCACCGTCAAGTTGGGAACGTTCTACTGGATCGGGTACGAAACGAAAGGCAAACGGAAGTGAAGATGGGTTTTTAGATGAGCTAAGAGGGTTTCGTTTTTCACGGTCTTATAAATCAACGTGCAATCACAACAAACCCAATGGACTCATTCATGAAGGTCTTAGAAGAGATGAAGGAAATGAACTTAATAGACGATAATATCTTTTTTGATGTTACTGTTAGAGTTACTGAAAGTTCGTCTCGCATCGCTAAGACATTATTGGCGATGCGGCCTGAACACCGCCAACGGTATTTGTTCACGTTGACTGGGAGGCAGTGGCCTCCATACCAATAGTCTTGTAATCGTAAATCGCTACCAAGTTATTAATAGTACTCATTTCTTATCAGTTGCATGCAAGTTACTCAATATATTAATAGTACTCCATCATTGTATGTAGGAATGACTCCCCCCCTGCCCGACGATGCAATCGTAGGAATGCTTGCAATCGGTGCGCTTCTGGCAGCCACGATTTATTACAAGAGGATACGTAAAGTGGAGAGGCAGAGACGTCATACCTCTATCCTCACTGGTCCCTTGTATATCGAAGAAACCCTGAACGGGCATCCTGATATTGCCTATGAGTTATTCCGCATGCACAAAGACGCATTCCTAAGCTTGTGCAATGCCCTCAGAATTAGGGGATTGTTACATGATTCACGAAGAATGATGATTGAGGAACAGGTAGCAATATTTTTGTATAGCGTCACCAAAATCGTAAAAATTATAGTACAAGATAGATTCCAACGTTCAGGATCAACCATAAGTTTCTACTTCAATGTTGTGCTCGATGCAATTTTAAAGTTATATCCTGAGTTGGTTAAGCAAGCAACAAGTACCACCCCCCCTGAGATATTGAACAAGCCATGGGTCTATCCGTGGTTTGAGGATGCGGTAGGTGCCCTTGATGGTACACATGTAGATGCAACTGTTCCAAGGATAGACTCGCAAAGATATCGCAATCGCCACTAATATACATCACAAAATGTGTTGTGTGTAGTGAGCTTCGACATGCTATTCCAGTATGTACTGTCAGGATGGGAGGGCTCTTCACTAGACTTGAAAGTCCTCGGAAGTGCTCTATCAAGAGGACAAAATTGGTTGCATGTTCCAATGGGAAAGTACTATCTTGTCGATGGGGGATATTCGAACATGCACGGGTTTCTCAGTCCTTATCGTGGTGTGCGATACCATCTTAAAGAATTTAACTCCTCAAACCTTCCAACGACTCCCTGAGAACTATTTAATAAACGACATGCATCACTACGAAATGTCGTAGAACGGACATTTGGGGTACTCAAACAACGCTTCCCAATTCTCAAAGTCCAAACGAGGTTTCCTATAGAAACGCAAAGTAAGATAGTTGTTGCATGTTGTGTCCTACACAATTACGTAATGACTTACGATCGCGAGGATCCATTCTTTTACGAATGGCCAGAAGATCGAATCGTGCCACCTAGTGATACGTCGGTGGAAGTAGAAGACCCAGATGTTCATAGCACTCAAACTCCTGCGAATCGTCAGTGGATGAATGCTTTTCGCGATGATATAGCAAATAGAATGTGGGACACATAATCTCATTGACTTCATACAATAAAATAATGTTCAATGGTATTATTTAACTGATGTCTCTTTTACTGACCCACTATTTTTTAATGCATAAATTTATGCTAACTATTTCATGCTGACACAAAACATGGGTAAATATATGTTCTCAGATGTAATGGGTAAATATTATGTTGCTTTTATTAGTAGAAGACCCGGTGTTTATCGAACATGGGAGGATTGCTCGCGAGAAGTAACCGGATTCTCAGGGGCCTATCATCGCTCGTTCAGAACGTATGATAAAGCGATGAACGCATTTCTGATGTTTACAAACACTACCTCAGTTAATCATCCCACCAACTAACATCATCATGTAGTAGGAGACTCTATTGTGATATCCCAACCCCCAGTCATGACACATGGAGAAGCACCCCACTTTCCCCAAGAATGGAGAATTCCTCGGGTAGTATTTAGAAGTCAGGCTGAGAGTGTCTATGTAGAATGTGTGTGTGGGTTTTTTTCGCGACTTACTATTCTCTTGGTTGTAGCTCTTTTGATTGTCTATGTATTTCAAAGGATGTAATGAATCTACGAATTTAATATTAAATGAGATGCTTGTACATGATTTAAATATTTCAAATTTTATTATATTACAACAACTGAAGATTTTAAATAATACAATAACAATATTATAAATTTTTGGCAGCCATGTCTGGAACTCCGGGCTCATCTCACTCACGCACTGGGTCTTCATCATCACAGCATGCCCCTCCAGCTAGGCGAAGGATCGAAGTAATAGACCTAGATCCTCCATATTGGGGGGCACAGACACATCCACAATCACAACATCATGTAGTTCCACTTGCGCCTCTTGGACATCACCATCGAGTAAGGGCACCAGAAATTCGACGCCCTTTCAAAAACCCATCCAACCTGTGCCCCGCCCAACTAGCCCGATCGCCCTATCGGGCATGACATATGCGGCCCATGCCTCTGAATATTCGACCACCAGGCATTGCAAATAACCTAGTGCTTCTATGTTTGGACTCAGAGGGCGATACTGTGGAGCAGTCGATGGAGTCGGAGGATGAGGACGACCCCGATTGGATACCTCCCATGCAGCATCATCGCAATGATAGCTCAGACGATGGGAGTAGCTCCCACATTCATACGATCACTACCTCCTACTCTTCCGACCAGGGAGGTGGCGACGACGCAACCTCATAGTCATATGTGGAGTTATATGTCGCTTTCCTGTGCACTTGTATTTGTTTTAATCTTGTAATTGGATCTCCATTTAACCCGGTAGTCATATTTGGATCTCCAATTTCGTAGTCATATTTGTTGACTTGCTTTTGCTTAGGCTTGTTTTATTGGGTGTAACAGGGGTTATGTTTGTAGGAAATTAGTACACTCCGAGATTGGATCTCACATGTCTACATGATGCTATATCTTGAATCACTTTAAATGATATGTCAGTATGCTTTTGTTTGGTCCAATTAATCTGATTTTGAAGCGTACTATGAGTTGAGTTTGAATGCACAGAAAATTTGATTACATAAAATTTAGTAATTTCTACTTGTAATAAATTATTCTAATGGTCAAATATCGAGTGGCTAAGTCTAACACCCTCTTTTCAGAGCTCCTAAGGGCTTTCGGTTGAAGGGGATGAGTAGCTATTTTCTGCTGGATAGGGAAAGGGCGTCTATAAGCTTCATTCCAGTGTGCGGCATTGTAATACTTTAGACATCCATTTATCACTTCATAGTGCTATTTTGTCATTATTTAGGTGAAGAAATGACCAATTTGTCAGTTTTGACCGCACATCTCTCTGCTTTGATGGCTATTTTATAATAAAGGCTAAATCACAGAGGAGATGAGAGAATAAAAAACATCTTTGAGTTAGAGTTGGGAGAAGAAGAAATCTCGGGAGAAGAAGAAATCTCAATTACTTAAATATGGGACCCAGATCTAGGATTGATCTAGTTAGTAGTAACAATAAGAATTTTGACTGCTGAAATCTTCAATCACCTTGAATTTTGGGGCTAGCCTGGCCTGTTATACGACTTGCTTGACAGTAATTTGATTAAATAACCTTGGAAAACCAGAAATTTAGAAATGTTCAAATTCAGGTTCGTAATTCAGAATTTGCTAAGTTCGAACGAACCCGATTCACTAGGGGTAGGACCGTAGGGTGAGTTTAAATAAGCCACACAAATGTTTTAGTAAATTTCAAGGTAGCTATCAATGATATATGATTGATATATTTTCTATATATAAAATATTATATGTAGAATTTACACAAACAACTAAAGGGAAGCAGTTAACCAAAGAGTCGTTACTTTTGAAAGGCCTGACCACCTGAGTTCGAATCCCCTTGAGACAATTTTTTTAGCAACTGTGTAGTTTGGTTCGCCTGCCCTTAGCCAACTGAACCAAATCGAATGAACCGGTTCGCGATTCGCACCCTTCCCCTTAGATTAGCCCAATTAATCCTATGTGTTATCAACTGGTTTGGATGTTGGAGTTGTCATGTCTGTATTGGCATATTTTTCCCTACAAATGAAGGACATCAATGGGGTCAAAAGGTACAGTTTTCACTGATGTATAAAGCGATGGCTGTTTTCATCAACTCAGTTACTACTATTACCTTTATAAATTTTGCAATAAGATAGCCCAAGACATAATCTTTTAATTTGTTGCTATTTCAACTTTAATCCTTTTTTCTTTGTTCACTTATAAATTGAAATAAGAGGGCCTTAAACCCTATGAAACATTTTTATAACTTAATACTAAAATTAAATGGAACCAGCATGCTGCAGTGATAAATATTTTTGCAGCTTCATCTTCCATCTTTATGTATTTACCCTTCTGCTTGTAGTATATGTTGTGTTTGACTGATATCTTGAACCAATATATATATATATATATATATATAATTTTCTCTTTGCTGCATTCATTATATTCAAATCTTATATATTTTGATGTGTCAATTAATTGAATACTGTCTATTTTGTCACCTCACAGGAACTTATGCTTCCTTTTACTGTTATTGCCAATAAATTTGACAAACTTCGGTATTGGGAGGAGCCCCAATGAACTCCCACTTTTCTTGCATTTTCCTATAATGTGATCTTCAGGTAAGCGTAGTCAATGCATTCATGATAACGTTTATTCTCGTAGTTTGATTTATAATATCAAACTCTACTTGCTCCCAGACATACTGTATATGTAGACAAATAGTGTATTAGTATGCAAAAAATTTAAGGTCTAGCTAACAAAATAAACTATCATTCAAACAATTGCAACTTGAATTACAATAAACTGTCTAAATACTTCATAAAAGGGAGTCTTTAATGGAAGAAGTTACAAAAAATTTCAGCTGGTTTGATTTTGGTGATTATGAGTGAGAGTTTTGACTTTTGAGTAGGATAATGTGGGAAGTTTTAGCTTGGTGATTTTGTTTTTAGAAATTTTTCTTGTCATTGGTGTTGTTAATTTATCATAACTTTTGGATTATACCTGCTTGGATAATGTGTTTCTTTCAAGATCTTTGGATAATGTGTTCCTTTTCTTTTTTCTAAATAAATAAATAAAACTAATCTGGGTAAACTCATTAGGTAGTTTAATTTGGCATAATAGTTTTTTAAAAAAATTCTTAATTGGATATTTAGATCCTTTTGAGTTGTATATGAGTACAGTGACTACAGTTTATGAAGTGACTGGTAGGTCAGTTGTCTGGCCTGTCAATCTATTCAACTCATGGGCAAGGCAAATTGGCCATAGGCTGTAAAAAAAGTAACCAGTTTTGGTTAACTAACCACCTCCCAACTAGGCTGCAAGCAAGGTGAAAGAAGGAAAATCTCTCTAATTTTGCCCAATGGCTTACAGTGTTTTCTGAGCAGTGAACAGGGCCCAAAAATACATTTGAGATTTAGGGGGTGTTGCAATGTTTGGGTGCATGGTTTAGGCTTTTGGTTTAACTGGGTTTTTAGTAGGGTTTAAGGGCATTAAGGAAAAAGTAATGCAGTTCATTTCTGGCTCAGGTGCCATCATTTGGATCAGTTTGTAGACATAGAATCATTTTACTAACTGTTCATTTTCTGGCTCTCGTAGTATCTTAATTACATTGTAGAGATATTTTTTTGATGCAATCATCGGGCTTATATGATGTCTCCATCAACCACATTGGGACAAAAAATGGCACTGTGTAAGAATTGATGATTGAGAGAACAACTTTGGTGCTCTCCTTGATTAATAGGATAGTGTAACACAAATGACGAAACTTCTGAATTATGGACCTGCTCAGCAAAAAATTGTGTAAGTAAATATGTCTATGCATGCAATACGAGATTTTCTTACACTACAAAAAATAAGACTATTAGCTGCAATGAGTTTGTATATATGGTTTGATCTAGATATATTCAACACTTCAACTAAAACTGCAATGAGTTTGTCAATAAAGGATATCTACATGCTGGTGCCTCCAATGAGAAATATCTGATCCAGCCTCCTTGTGCTTTGTTTGGATCCAGTCTCCTTGGAGAAATATCTGATCCAGTCTCCTAGGAGAATCAAAGTTCAAATGGCTGGTCTATAATGAACTATAGATATGCCAAAAACTAGGCAAGACTGATAATTTGGTAGACCGTAAAGAAAAATGCATCATGAAATTATATATTGATGTTATAGTTGTAAAACTAGGAGAGTCAACGAATAATTCAATTGAGTTACACGACTCACTGAGATTTCACTAGCATGTTAAAATGTTTATTGTTGTGCAAAAATTGATTAATTGAAGAGCTAAATTGGATTTAATTCTTTGAGCCGCATTATTTATTTATTTATTGGTCAATTTTCATGTAAAAATTAAATTAAATTCTTCAAAATTTGAACAAATGATGCAAGGAAACAGAATTATGGAAAACAATTATTCCGTGTTCCTTCGTTTGGTGATTGTATAATAAGTTAAAACTGATGTCAAAGGAGTTGAGGGGTCTCATTTGGTCTCTGCAATCTAACCATGAATTGGGGCAAAATGCTAGTTTGTGTTCCATAGGACTCATAGAAAGGTGGGGGTGTGACACTATCCAGAAACTGAGTTTTCTAGAGTAGCTTGTCTTCACATACAATGATGAATGGACCAGTCTACTCTGGTGACCTTACTATTTACATGTGATGCAACGCAATCTATTATATGAAAAAAAGTTTTGAGCCATGAAAGCATTACCGAACTCAAACCACATAAGGTGCATTTTTTTCCCTACTCAAACCCATGTGCTTTTTTCTAGCTAACCACTCAATCCCAAGTGCTTTCTAAGCACAAGTTCATGAAGAGAATAATGAGCAATCTGAGTGCAGTTTATTATGCCTACACTGTCACACATGTTCACAATTTCATATTACACATGTATATGCTGAAAATTTAACATATAAAATGGATTTGAGCTTGTTGTGAACTACGTAGTCTTATAGACAGTAGACGACCTCAAATCTGTTGAATTAATGGAGATGCAAAAGGATTCCAGGAGAATCTGCATTTAGGATGCAACAAAGCCTAGTTTTGCCTACAAACTATAGGTTATATTCTAAATTATAGTATGTAAAAGAAACATGTTAAACAATAATGGATTGAGCTAGCACCGAAGTCTGTGGCACCCAGACCTGTGTTTGGGTCCCATATGGCGCTCATCTTACTATAGTCGAGGGCTCAAACACTGTTCTCTTTCTCAGAGTCCGATGCTCTAATATTTGAGATCCCTATTGTTATCCATAAAATCTTTTTCATTTGATGCATGCACGCCAAGAAATGTGCATTAATGCACATTTCTTGGAGTCTTGGTTTCATTACTTTTTGGTGGAGTAACACTAGTTTTAATGTCAGGATGATCTAGGCCATTCAATTTCCATCTCAGGGAGTCCATCTCATCCTGCTAGCGCCAGTGCTTTTGATGATGGCATCAAAATGTTAGGTTCTACTGAATCTCATCATCCCCATTTACATCAAAACATGGGTAGGGTCCAAAGTATTAGCGCATCAGCTTTTAATTCTTTTGCATCTAGGCCAAGAAGCACCACTCCTAATCATCATCCTTTAAATGCTTTTACTGCTATGGAGAAGAAAACTATGAATGGCCCAAGTTCATCTAATAGTGACCAAGCAAATCTTGTAGCTACTTTGTTGGGTATGAGCCTATCAAAGAATGGTGTGGTAGATGAACAAACCCATTTGCAGTTAAAGATGATTCAACAGGAAATTGACCTCTCTTCAGATTTTCTTCTTAATGGCCAGCATCATCGTAAGAAACATCCATACTTGGAGACGTCTGAATCGGGCCATGTACATCCCTATTTTAGTGAAAACAATGGAGCTGTTATGAACCTTAACAAACCCATGATGGCAAGTCCATTCGGCAAAGATAATTTGCCTCCTTTGTATGAAAAAGCTGCTACAATATCGGCAATTGGAAGATCAACAGAATTGCAAGATCTTAATAACATGGGGAATCACAGAGTGGAAGCTGTAGTTCAGATACCCCTCATGGATCCGTTGTATTTTTAGTATTTGCAGCCAGCTGAGTATGCAGCTACCTTTGGTGACCCTTCGTTGGACATTAACTACATGGGCAATTCATATGTAGATTTACTTGGACTCCAAAAAGCATACATGGGGCCGTTTTTTCAACCTGAGAAGTTATAGTTTAATACTATGTTTTTAGCTAATTCTGGCGGTTTGGATTGTGATATCTAGAAATATGTGTTTTCCTTCTGCTACGAGAAATCTTGCAGGAGGTGTCGTTGGATCATGGCGCCTAAGTAACAGTGGTAACATGCATGAAAGTTTTTCAACCTCTCTATTGGAGGAATTTAAGGGAAACAGGATCAAGTGTTCTGAACTTGCTGAGATGGCTGGTCACGTTATTGAGTTCAGGTAGCTACAGCTTGTAATCATATTTTATGGTCATATTCTATCCGAATGTCTGGAGAATTTAAGTGGTTTAAAATTTCTGTGAGCAGCCTTGACCAGTATGGAAGCCGGTTCATTCAGCAGAAGCTTGAAACAGCCACAACAGAAGAGAAAAACATGATTTTCCAAGAAATCATTCTCAAGCTCTTTCTTTAACAACGGATGTGTTTGGGAATTATGTGATCCAAAAGGTATGACATTTTAGCCGTCCTTCTAGATTCATAAATGAACTCTCTCTCTCTCTCATCATAAATTTAACCAGCTTTTGTCTTCGCTTCTTTGAACATGGAATTGCAAGCCAAAGAATGTAATCGCCAACAAGCTCTTTGGGCACGTGCTGACACTTAGCCTTCAAATGTATGGATGTCGAGTGATCTAGAAGGTATTTTGATTCTTTCTGACCTATTTACTATTTTTTTTTTTAAATTCTCCAAAACACTTTGAAGAAAAGGTTTGGGAGGAAAAGGAAACAACGGAGGGATCCAAATCGGACCTAAATTTTCCAGTCCTTTCCATATCTAGAATTTTCCTTGCTGTCCTCATCTCCATATGGCCACCAGACTCCCATCTTTCTAATTAAGATGGTGGATTTCAGGACCATTTCCTCTTGATTTTATTTTGAAGGTTGTTAGTCATATATTTTAGTCTATGATTTAGAGATCTTCCATGTTTGCAAAATTTAAGTTATGTTACCCTCGAAAAGGTTTTGTTTCTTAATACCATGTAAATGAGACTAAAACATATTAGTCGGAATTAGTGCATGGAAGTTTCTAAGAATTAGATTTCTCTTTCATTGTTTAAGGAAAGAAATTTCAAGTTGGATGGCATTAAGGTATGTGCAAAAAATTGTGTGAATTGATTCATTATAATTCTTTTCTACAACGAATGCACATTCTTCCTATCATATTGTCGTCATTTGAATAACAAAAATCATCACTTGAATCGACAGAAGTAGGTTCAATCGCAGTCGGTTTCTTCTGCTTTACCCTATTTCATAGCCGTTTGTAGAGTGGTTGGGTTAATCCTATTTGGTCTAAAGACTGATACATATTTTTTTTATCAATAAAGTCATCAAGTTATTAAAAACATAGAACTGTTACAAAGAGGCTAAGAGAGACGAGCAGGATAGGCACAACCTAGAGTATCTGCTCCAAACAGAACAAAATAAACATGCAAAACTAAACTGAATAATTTTCTTTTTCATCCATTATTTTTGTAAGGCTTCCATTTAAAACCAATTGCTAATAAAAGCAAAATGATAACACCTTTCGTGGAGTTACAAATTCTGTGACATTAAGGAGAATTTGTACACAAGTTTCCTCACACAGCGGTCTCCTAAATCTAGGACAAACTAGTTGTAGTCTTTGAAGGACCCCTGTCATGCTCTAATAGATATTATAGATGATTTAATAGGAGAGCTAAAATAAGTTGGTTGAACTTGATGTCAAATAGGGCTGAAAACAAGTTGGGTTGTGGTTCTGGTCGATCCAAATTAGGGTCTTTCATCAACCTAACCCAGCCCTACCCAAGTATGTTCGAGCCTCAACCTAAACCCGATCCAACCAGATTGGTGTAGGGACTTCGGTTTGGTCAGGCTCGGGTCGAAAAACCAGGACACAAACCTAATTTGTGGCAGTTTATATCACTTAACTTCTTGTTGAGACAACTTAGGTAAACTCTTACAACAAGGCTTCCTAGACTCTTTAACTCTGTAAGAGTTTACCATAGCTTTGAACAAATTTGGTGACTCAGATTGGCTCTAATTTGGATTTTGTTGATATCTGATATCTAGACCTTTAAATGTTGAAACTAGTGTAGAAAGCTCCCACTTTTAGCAAGGTCCACGAGGGAGTTCATTGGCGGATCAATATAGTTTTACTTAGAATATATGTCCTTTTTTTATTGAATATAATGGTGATAAATATTTGATAGGTTAATTTTGAATCTAGCATTGAATCAGAAAAAGATTTCGTGTTGCTTATATGCTTTCTGTGGACTCTGTTGTTTACTGATTTTAGTTGAAATCTAGCATTGAATCAGTATATATCTTGTAGAAAGGTTCAAATATCTTATCTATTACAGTCTGCTCCAAATTTATCTTTTTATCCTTATTGCGCTATTGGGCAGGGCACTAGTTCTGGTTGTTCTGTTCGGATAGCTCAAAGAGCTAGACACCCTGATGAGATAATTGGTTACTTATAGGTACCTCTATTTACGCGTACTGCTTTAATGAAATTGGCTCCCAATTTTAACGGTTGATTTTGTCTTTCATCTAGCAATTGTCCTCCAAAGAAGTTAGTTTTGGCATTTTACCAGTTTAATTGCTTAATATCATCAATATCTCAATTTAATTGTTTAATATCATAAATATTTAATTACGTTCTTTTTTTTATTTCAGGCGAAGCTTTTTAATTTGAAGCTCACCTCAAACGGATCACTAGGGGACGGGGATACTTGGCAAGAAAGGCGAAACACATTTTTTTTTTTTTAAATTATGAAAATAGGTCATGGGGTCCTTAGATTGTTAACTCTCTTTCTTTTCTTCTTTTTTTTGTTTGAATAAAAGGATTGAGTATGTAAAGTTTAAAATATTTGGTTGATTTGAAAGGTTGGATCATAGGTTGAGATGCAATATTTTGTTTGAATAAAAGAATTGGGCATCTATTTTATTTATTAATGGCATTGAATGATTTGCATTTGAGTTGAATGGATGTGTTTAAATATGACATTAATAGTTTTTTTTCTTTATATAATTTTTTTTAAAACATTAAAAAAAGCATTAAAAAATTGTATTAAAAAAAAACATAAAAAAATATTATTTTAAAAAAATTTGCATAAATTTTTTTTTAAGTAATTTAAAAAAAAAAAAAATATTTATATTTTTTTAAAATTTACATAAAAAAAACCACTGCCCTTAATAGTTGTAAAAAAAGGAGTGGTTTTTTTTTACCACTATACAAGACAGTTGTTGTTGAAGTTCATAAACCACTGTCTTGTATGGTGGTAAAAAAAAACCACTCCTTTTTTTACAATTGTTTAGGGCAGTGATTTTTAAAATAAAAACCACTATCAAAGATAGAGGTTTTTTTTTTTGAAAAAACCACTGTTTAAGGCAGTGATCTTTTTGGCTTTTTCACCTAGTGGCAACCTCCATCGCCGGATTCAAAGTAGTCAATGGGTTTAACGTGGGTGAACTCAAAGATTCGGTGGGTGGATATAAAGGCATTCTTATTTTATTAAGGGAGCCATTACTTTAAAAAGCGTGTGCAAGTAACGACTACCTTTAGGGACCTGTGAAAATGCACTCTAGGCCGTTTGATTTAAAATTCATGACTTATAGATCCTTAGTGGATAAGATTGGAACAAAACATGATATTTACCATATGATCTATTGTTTTCAACCATTATATCAAATAATAGCCTTTGACCATATTTAATCACACGATGAAGATAATATTTCGTGTCAATCTTATCTGCTAATGATCTATAGATCAAGAACTTTAAATCGGACGGTTCAGATTGTGTTTTCACATATCACATGGCCCTAAAATACAGAGTGGTTTTATTAACTTGGGTGCAATCATTGAAAAAAAATGAGTGCAAGTAATGGCTTCCGTCCTTAAAATACAAAGTGTTTCTTTAATATCGGTGCAATCACTAAAAAGCGTCTGCAAGTAATGACTCTCGTTTATCTTATTAAAAAGGCAACCCGCTTATTAAAAGGCAACTTACCCTTATTAAAGGCATTATTTTGCAGGAAAAACAGAAACCATAGGAGGAGGAGGAGAAGAAGAAGAAGAAAGGAAGGGAGGGAAAAAAAAAAGGTGATTTCATGACTCAGGAGGCTAGGGCAACTGCCATGTAGCTCCTCATCCTTTTTTTTATTTTATTTTTTATTCCTTTCTTCTTCTCCTCCATTTTTTAATTTTTTTGAGATTAAAGAAGCAGGCAAGAGAAAAAAATGGATGGAAAGAATGGAGGAGGGAAGAAGAAGAAAAATAAGGAAAAAAGTTTGTGATTTTTTAATGCAAAAAATGGGTTTAAACTCTATTAAAAAATTTCAAACTCCAATATGTGATCTCGGCCGATAATTTGAAATTATCGGCCGATAATTTCAAATTTCAGCCGATAATATATTTTTTTCGGAGGGAGGGGGGGGGGGCAATAAATAGGATTTTATCATTTTGGTTCAGGTCGAAACCGAGACGACTTGACCGAATTTTTAAAATTTTGGCCGAGATTTTGATCCATGCTACAGACGAATTGGGGCGTGTTTGCCTCTTTGTAAGCCACCCCATCGATATCTTTTGAGCAATCTATATGTAAGATATTGGTTTGTCATGATATATATCAACCTAATGGAACATGTAGGAATCTATGTACTCAATTGCACCTATGAAAGTGTTCAACTTCTCATGGATCGTGCATCGCCCAAAAATGACCTCCAAATATATACAGCACGGTATCGGATGCTCTACCGTCATTCCTACGGTCATATGATGTCCCTAAAGTAGACCGATTTTGTAATTTTTTGGATTAATTAAGGGGATAAAGATCTCGTTTCACCTCACTATTTCACACAATAGATCTTGCAATAAAAAACTAATCATCTGATAGCCGTTTCATGATCTCAAGATCTATTGCGTGGAAGATCGGGGTGAAAAATGATCTCCGTTATCTGATTAGACGAAATCAACAATTGCACCAATGGAAGTGTTCAACTTCTCATAGATCGTGTATCGGCTAAAAATGACCTTCAAATATATGCAGCACGGTATCGGATGCTCTACCGTCATTCCTACGGTCATACGATGTCCCTAAAGTAGGCCGATTCTGTGCTTTTCCGGAACAATTAAAAGAACACAGGAAATCTTTCGTTTCTGTGAAATGCCAAGAATCATAGCTTTTCTGAGGCCTAAAAGAACACACCTGGGGATAGCTAGGAATCTGAGTTGGCCAGGAATCTGCAGGAAACTGAGTTGTCAGGAATCAGAGCTTTTTTGAGATAACTGGGGAAATACCCGAACATGGCCTTAGAGTAGCAACAGACAATCCAATAGGGGAACCACAATCCTGAGATGGGTCAGAACAAGATTATCATTGTAGGCCCTACTTCATCCAGGCTACAAGCTCAAGAATCCATAGGAACCTCAACCTCTAAAGTTCTGTGTGTGGGGCTAGGCCTACAAAGTGCACGAGCCTGGACACACAGGACCAGCAAGAGTTTGAGTACTAGCTTTTAAGCTTGGTTGTTCATTGCTTTAGAAAGACAACAGTGATCCAGTCACAAGCCTACAATCTCTATAGCCAGATCATATCTGCAATCTGATGGTGGGTCTATACAAATATAGGGGGGTCTGTCTCTGCACAATCTCTCACAAGGCTACAGGCACAAGTATAGAGAAGAAGAATTTGTCTTAGTTCTGTGGATGGGCCTCACCCTAGGGCTATAATCTGTCCACTTGATTGGTCATAGACTATCCACAGAGGCTATCCTCCTCACAGAGGTCTAAGACAGAACAAGAACATTGCTGCTGCCACCATGTTCACAAGGCTACCAGCACAAGATCCCATCGAAATTCAGATTTAGTGGATCCTGTGGTGGGGCTAGGCCTGTAATGTGCCTAACCTGGGCACACAAGTCACTTGGATCTAAGTAAAAACTTAAAGAAAATCCTCCATTAATTATAATACAACTTAGCAATGGAGGATCTCAAGGCAGCAGCCATGCACAGAACAACTCACAAAACATCAATCCCTTACATGTAATAGATCTTATTAAAAAACTCCATTAAAACTATACCAAATAATCATACAAAGGCATAGCCAGCAAGTGCTGGGCTATGGAGAGAAAGAAAAGGAAAAAGAAAACTCCTAAAACCTAACCTTAGCCTACTGTAATTCTACAGTCAATTTCAAGAAGAAGCACTACAGAAGTTCAGTCCAAAAAAAGTCCCTTAAACCTAAGCTAGCCTTAGGCTTATATAGCAATCGGTTCTCTGTGAATTAGGGTTAGGAAAACCCTAATTCACCAATGCAATTGTGGCCCATTCTTGTCCCTTGGATGCCTTGGGGCGTGTGCATAGAGATGGGAGTATTGGTGTGCGTGCCCTAATTGTTGAAAGTTCCCAGATTGCCCCTGCAGAAGTGGAGAGAAGTTTAGAACCCGATCCTTGTTAAGTAGAAAAGATTTGCTGATCTTGCTGCGTGGTAGAATTGGCGTCACGGGGTTGCTTTGACTTGAAGCTCTTGCAGTCGTGGGGTTGGTACTTTGATCATCGCGGGAATGCTTTGGTCGTCGCGGAATTGGTCTTTGCATTTGAGTGGCACGAGAATGGCGCACGCAGTTCGTTCCTTGATGAATTCCGTGACGATCCTCATGAAGAAAACAATGTACATAGGCTTCTGGATCGTGCGAGCAGTTCCTCGAAAGTATGTGTCCCGCGGCCACTGCTCGACAGTCGTGCACTAGAATGCCTGGAGCTCTCTCTATTTAGTGAATCACGCGAAGGTTGAAAACTCATCTCTTAAGCTGTACGAGACTGCGTGAGTGCTTAAGACTGAGCCTCACGAGGACCGCATAAAGTATACTTTTTACTCCTTGCTGACATCCATCTGTGCGCGAATGGTGCGAAGACTGCATGACCAGTTCGATTTCTCCTTTCAGAAGCCCGCGACAACTGCACGACGCATTCTTTCTTGTACAATTGAGCCCTGCGACATCTGCGCAACGCATTCCTTTTGATTTGTTTCTACTTTACTGTGCCTCTGCTGCAGCCAATTCTTTGTCTGGGTTCAACCTTTACACTTCTGAGGGGCTTCTAGGTCAGCAGGAGGCTTCTTGGCCTGCTTAGGGGTTTATTTGCAGCAGCTGCTTATTACCTACAGACTAGAATTAAATCACATTTATTAAATGATTAAGGGTCTAACAGAGATTAAGTTAAGGGGTGAAAAGTGGTACTTTTCAGGTCTTAACACACCCCCAAACCTAATCTTTGCTAGTCCCTTAGCAAAGCTGTAAAATATTTGTGTTTTATCTTTTAGATCCCATCTTCCATCACCACACCTTGAGAGTAAGCTAGAACTACCAATTAGCCTAACTCTCCTACCCTCTAGCTCCCAAGCCTTGGAGGTTCAAACCCATTCCTTAACCCATTTCCTATCGGAAGCTCACTAGAAGCGCATCAACGCGAAGGTCTACAATAGTACTACAAGGGCCCGAGCGCTCCGGCTCTCCCATCTACTTGTCTACCTTCTTTGCTTTTCCTCTATCCTAGAATTGAGCCGTTACGCTGCCCAAATATTGGTAGGCAGAAAGGGTTCAATAGGATCGGTGTGCCTTCGGACAAGAGGAAGTGCCGCCCATTTTGTTTCTTTATATATATATATATATATATATATATATACATATTATATAAAATAGCCAAAACATAGTTCCAGCCATACTAGAGACCGCATACGAGCAAGTCGATCGGTAAATCAGAGTCCTATTTTTACACTTCTATGCTTGTATATCGATTTTGAGGTATCTCAGGTAACCAAAAGCTTTGGGTGGCTACTCCATCATTGAGCACATCATCATGACGGATTGAGAAATCCATGGTTGCACAGCTGGGCAATTGAAGGGACCGTGATGGTGGTGTTGGCTGCCCTAACAGTAGATCCAATGAGATTAGGGGCGGAGACAACCGATGTCTCCATCAGAAGCGTAACCAAAGCAGAAACTACAGTAGCTTGCTCTGCAACAGTGGGATGGACTTTTCTCCTTTAGCCCGCATCATAGATCTTTGGTAAACCAGTACATGGTGGCTTTGTAGACACCTCATTTTCATCCTCTCGGAATGTACAGACACATTCGATCAACCTTTGGCCTTGCCCACAATCTCCGAAAAAGGACTGAGCTTCTCTGAAGACCTTAAAACCTTAAATACGGGGACTATATACTATATGCATAGTATATGGTCATGGTATGAGTTGGAATATCAATCCAGAAACTCGAACCTAACCTAGCACGGGATTTCCTCCAATTCTGCGTTATCACCCATGCACGGAATTGATTGACACGAGTACCATGACGCGCTTAATTGATCCCAAACAGACCAGAACTCCACTACCATGCACCTCCCAAAGTCCTCGATCTCGCACCTATATACCTGCGCAGAATCAATTCCACATGGGGGACCACACGCGAAATCAGTCCAGATATGGACTAGGACTCTAATTCCAAAAGCCTCTCGAACTCTCCAATTTCATGCAGACCTCCCTGTGCAGAATTTGATTCCACACACAGCCATATGCACGGAATTGGTTCCACAGCACATTGGAACTAAGACACCCGCCCAGTCGGTCACTCCAAAGTCAATGACCAACCAAAAGTGAATTAAGCGCGTTGGCATATGAGTGGAATTCAATTGAGCACCTGTGGACATATGCAAAACTCGTCTATTGCACACATGACCCCATACATGGAATTCGTCTATTGCGCACATGACCCCATATGCGGAATTAGCCTGACACCTATAAAAAGACCCCCCTACCTCTCAAATTTCCGAATAATTTTCATAGAGATCTCTTCTCTCTCGAGCTCAGACCTCTTTTAAGATTTCGAAGTTCCTCTCTACGGCACCAGAAGAAGGAGAATCAGGGAGGAAGAAGCACTTGGTTTCAGGTAATCACTCCCCTAGTCTTCTAGTTCTTTGTTTCAATCTTCTAGTTATAGTTTTAATCTTCTAGTTCTTAATTCCTTTGTTTTAACTCTTCATAATTATCAAGCTCTTGATTCTTAATTCTTAATTTTCAGTTCTTAATTTAAATATAGTCCATTATTTCTCATATTTATAAAATAGGAATTATTGACCACGAAATCTGAATCCCTGTTGCTCCGCACAACTGAACACCCATACTTGTAGTCACTAGCAATTATCGACCACTAAGTTTTAATTTCACATCATTTGGTAATAAATCAAAAAAATATATATCGATAGTTACACAGTTTGTCGTTCCTAGATTCTAACAACCACACGTCGTAATTTATTCATCAGTTAGCACAATGACCATTTATAACAGCACCACTGTCTCCATAAAATTTAATACATCCACGACAATATTAGCCATAATTTAACTACCCATTCACATAATACTTATTTTAACCCATTCATTACACTAACACCAAGTTAACCATTCAAGTAATAATCTTTTACTAAAGATGATATTCTATCACTACCAACAGACTTAAGCCTTAACCACGAAAAGTTATCCATAGTTAATATGTACCCTTGCATATGTATTAAATTAGCCTTTCATCCAAACACACATTACCATAAAATTTTAAACTTGTTAATTACAAACTTTAACCTTTGCTTCGGTATTCCATCATCTAATCAAGCATCACCCATGATGCAACAGTGTCTAGGTTTTCAACATTGCAGATTATTACAATTTCCACCAAATAACCACAAAATTCTCAGAGTTGATGCAATCAAACCAACACAGTTTATCAAAAGAGGTCATTCTCACTGACCTGCCTGCTAGACTGCTTGACTTATGCTACCTCCTGCTCTAGAGGTAGAAGCACCTGAAGTATACTCCTGCGCCTTCGCGATAAATTGATGGGCGGTGGTCGGGAAATAGTACTACATTATCTCTGTGAGCATTGTTGGTGGAAATCCATACATCTAGTAAGTTCTAGTTGATTAACTATGTTGTTGTACGAGGCAGGTGGTGGTTGAGGTGGAAACTGTCGGTACGGTTGGTCGGGTACACTCTTGTTCAACCTCTGATAGCTTGATTTCCATTCCTTAGCTCCAAAAGTTCTAATGTTGTCATTGCGTTGTACCTCACCAGGCGGCATAACATAGTCCGCCTAGGTATTGCTCAATGAGTCATGAGATAAGATGGGCATACAACATAATGTTCGAGGGTTTCTTCCTTGTTTCTAACATCCACTTGTTAGCATTAATCAATCCTTCCCAAATGACTTCTGGTGAGCCGAAAAGAAGGCTTGCGAAACACTCCGCCCCTCTCCTCTTCATGACTCAAAGGAGAGAGATTACTTCGAAGAACTATGTCAAGCCACCACATATCAGACGGCATTTGTGATATTTTCACTGATCGACCAAGTTCCTGCTCCCTGTGGGTCCTTTCTTCGATAATTTGGTGGAATGGTATCTGCTCGGGGTTTGGTGGTAGTAAACCCAAGTTTTCCACATAAGTTGTAGAGCCACCCATTGTTGTGGCTATGTGGTTAAGATTGACCCGAAACATTCAACCGTCGATGATCATGGAGAGTCTCCCATCCTCTCCAGTGTTTAGGTTTTGATAGAAGATCTGGACGATTCAGGGATAATAGTGTTCAAGGAAGGGTTTGAGCAGGGGTGTCAAATTGGCTCTCTCCAGATAGTCGACTGACCACTGGGGTGTTTCATCGCTCTCGAAGTATTCTTGGTCGAAGAACCATTCTGTCTTGAATACTTTTGCGTCCCACCACGATGTGGGTTGGTCCGATGGGGGTGTTGAGGGGTTGGTTCTACAGCATTTTGACACTTAGGCCTTTGTGGTTGGGGATTTCGTATGTGGTGGTTTCGAAGACATTTGTTTCCTAGGTGCCATGCAGAAATTCAATAATCTAAAGCTTGGGTGGAAGGTAGGGTTTACCTTTTATCGTGAGGGCAAGATCGCGGGCGAATGCGTGAGAGAAGGTGGAGAAATCCTAGTGGATTGCGTAAAAATGGCATGCACTTAAAGGGGACTGTTGAGTTCTCATGTGGGAAATAAGTATTTTGGAGGGTCCCTTGGTTTTGGTTCAAATGCATGTGAAATGAAAAGAAAAAGAACTCTAAGTTCTTATATACCGCAAAACTCGCGTAAGCGGAAAGCAACTTCGCTTGAGCAAAAACCAATTTACAAAGGGTCGCTGGAAAAAGTCGCATGAGCGAATTCCCGAATTCACGCAAGCCAAACATTTTCTACAGGAATCATGCGAGCTATTTTCTAAGCTCGCTCAAGCAATTTTCTCAGGTGCCATTTTAAGTTTAAACATTCCAAGGACTGTTCCCTTGGTCTTAAGCCTATCTGGCCCCTTTTTACCTGCACACAATCTATCCATTCACACACATATTTTTGTAGTTATATATATATATATATATATATATATCCTTGTACATCACACTCAATTGAAAGAAAATTTGAATCTTCCATTGTCCATTTACATATTACATGTATAATCCAACCTTTAGTCAAAAAGATGCGGGTATTGATCACGAATCTCTGCTGCGCGCTCCCAAGGGGCTGCAGTGGTTGGGTGATTTTGCCACCGTAAGAACAAGTGAAATCTGCTTGGTCCACAAAATCTGCTCCTTACTGTCCAAAATTTGTATCGGCTCCTTTGCCATTGTTAGATCCTCTTGGAGTTTGATTGGTTGATAATCTAAGATATGAGTCAGGTCCTTCACGTACTTCCACAACATTGACACGTGGAACACGTTGTGCATATTTGATAGTTGCGGAGGTAAATCGATCCGATAAGCCACTTCGCCAACCCGGCCCAGTATCTCGAAAGGTCCAACATAGCACGAACTCAGCTTCCCATGTCTTTCGAAACACATCACGCCCTTCGTTGAAAAAATCTTGAAGAGAACGTGGTCCCCATTCTGAAAAGAATGTGTGGAGTCAGTATTATGCATAGATGATGGGGAGAATAAGGAGATCAAATTATTTATTTATTTTTTTTTTAAATAGAGTTTACTTGAAACTCAGCATTTGTTCTCTTAAGGTCGACATAGCTCTTTTGTCGGCTCTGTGCGACCTTCAATCTCTCACGGATTAACATAATAGCTTCGGCCATGTCTTCAACTATCTCTGGTCCTAACAAAAGTCTTTCTCCAATATCTTCCCAATTTATTGGAGATTTGCATCAGTGACTGTTGGGGAATTCCAGTGTGCTGATTTATGGTGTAAACATCAAGAGAAAACAGAGATGGGTTCAACACAGCTGGGAGATCCTAGGGCTGCAAGATACAGGATCCTTTGTAGCAAGTTTTAAAAGTAAGGGGAAGTCCACAGAGTGGTGGTTTGGAATTAGGTAAATCTCCATATCTGTAAGAGATCTGGCACCCTAACTAATGTTGGGCTAGCTAAAAGACAAGGGAGAGATTAGATTGGATTTTCAATTAATCTAAAGTACAATTAAAATGCAGATTGCTTTAGATCAAAACTGGAGCCTCAGATCTTGCAGATGGAGGGTTTAAAAACTCAGAAAATGGAGAACAGCTTAGAGGTTGTTTTCACTGCAATCAGGTTGAGCTAAGCATATTACAGGGGTTCAAAAGCACACCAGTCCCTCAGCTGGCCACAAGCACAGCTGCAGGGTATAAATTGCACTCCAAATCACAGGATCCACCTGGTCTTAAGGCTATGATCTATCCACTTTAATGATCACAGACCATCCTATAGAATTTATCGATTCCATGGATTGCAGCGGATGAATCCAATTGAGGCCTGAGCTTAGATTTAACTTAAGGTTATGATCTGTCCACTTTAATGGTCACAGACCATCCTAGAGATCTCCTACAAAGCCAGACCCTCAATTAGAACAATTAAAACCACTACAGATGCTGCAATTTCCAGGTCACTGACGCAGAAAATTATAGGGATATCAGATCCAGGGAATTCAAATGATATCCAAGAGGTCTACCAGTTAAGTGGCTGAGCTGATCAAGCAACTCCTCTACACAAATCCGATCAAGCACCAAAAGGAATTAAAAGAGCTTTAGATCTAATTAAAACATTGAAAACAACATTTACATTGCAATCAAACTCACTCTAAAATGAAATGCTCTCAGATCTGTAGTCTGTGTAGCAATTAACCCCAGCAACACTCTTAACCTTACCCAATCACAAATCTAACTCACTCCTTACTGCTCCTAGGGAATTAGCCAACCATGGTTAGGCTAAAGGAAGGAAAATAGAATCTCGCTACAAGCTTCGATCTCCAGGAAATTGTTCAGAATTTCGATGCCCCAATGGCAATTGGGGATCTCTATATATAGCTTTCTCCTCTGTTTCTCCTGCCAAAAATCCCTTCTAGAAGGTCGCCAGAGTTTGTTAGAGTTCTGTTAAAGCACGTGGGTCAGTTAGGGCTTTCTAAGGCATCTTCTAAAACCTCACGCCGGTCACCAAAAGGCCTCAGTTTGTGTGCAGCAGGTTAGCAAGTCTCAGCGTGTGCATAGCATAGTTTCTGAGGAGTTCAACACATGATTTCGATAGGTTAGAGAAGCTTCCGACAGGTTAAAAGTAAGCTTATAGACCCTTTCGAAAGGTTCCCTTGTCTCTTCGATAGGTACCAATAGGATGAGTTTTCTCTTTAAAGCTTCAGGGTCCTCAGCCCATTATCTGGAGTATTCGATAGGTTGGCTGAGTAGTTTGATAGGTCCAGAGGTCCTTTTCGATAGGTTCCACTCTGCATGCTGTCATCCCGATAGGTTGGCTCTCATTCCTATCGAAAGGCTTAAGCATCCTTCGATAGGTTCAATTCTAGCGTCTTCATTTCGATAGGTTCAGGAAGCCTTCGACAGGTTCTCTTTTTCTCCTCAGGCAAGCTTTCGATAGGATGAGCTTTCTCTTTCATTCATGTGCTCGATAGGTTCAGGGATCCTGTCGAATCCCTCACTTCAGCACATGTCTTCCTCTTTCTGCCTTCAGATCCTATCGAGCCCTTCTCCAACTGCATGAATTCTTCTCTTTTATCCTTCAGCTCCTATCGAAGTCTTTTAGTTGCCCTTTCAATAGGTTGTTTTATGACTTGTCTTCACTTCCTTTCCTTTGTTCTGCTGCAGTCATGCATTCCAAGGGCTCAGTGATGTGCTGCCCTCTGGTGTGTTATTGTTGGGTCTGCATAGTGCTGAGAGATGGCTTCTTTGTGGGCATTCTTAAGTGGTTTTCTATATTATTACCAGCTTTCACTGCTATCTACAAAAGGCACTCAACAGAGGCTTATTAGTATGCTCACAGGTCTGTCAATGGTTAGGTTAAAGGGTGAAAAGTGGCATTTTTAACCACTTAACAGTGACCGTACAAGACTTCTAACGGGTGCCATTCCAATGCTCGCCTGGTAACTATTGGTGTATGCGAACTTGATCAGGGGTAGGTGCTTATCCCATGATCCTTGAAAGTTTAGCATACAGGCTCGGAGCATATCTTCAATTATGTGGTTCACCCTTTCGATTTGCCCATTGATCTGAGGGTGAAATGTCGAGCTGAAGTCTAGGCTAGATCCCATGCCATCTTGGAACCATTATTAGAATTGTTATATGTACAACGAGTCTCTATCGAAAACTATGCAATAGGTATACCATGTAGTCTAACAATCTCTTTGAGATATAGCTCTGCAAGCTTACTGGCTGTATACCTCGTGCTGTATGGTAGGAAGTGGGCAGATTTGGTTAATCGGTCGATAATTACCCAAACTGCATTATGCCCTTTTGCTGTTCTCAGTAATCCAAGGATAAAATCCATGGATATGGCTTCCCCTTTCCATTCGGGTATCGGTAATCGTTGCAATAAACCTGAAGGACTTCGATGGTCCACTTTCACTTGCTAACACACCAAACATTTTGATATGTATCTGCGACCTCTTTCTTCAATCCTTCCCACCAAAAGGTCTTCTTTCGATCCTGCGACATCTTTGTTTAACCAGGGTGGATTGCATACTTAGATTTGTGAGCTTCTTTCAAGATTGTGCGTCTAGGATCAGCATCGGTCGGTAAGCACAATCGGTCTCTAAAAAGTAACGATCCGTCCTCCCTGAGGGAAAAATTAGGTTGGTTTCCACTAATTACTTCTTGTCTGATGGCCAGGAGCTCCACATTGGCCATTTACAGCTCACGGATCTTATCGAAGAAGGTTGGTCGGATGATGACGTTGGCTATTAAATCTCCTGAATCCTTCACGTCGAAGCTCGAATCATACAAGGAGATGTCTTTGAATAACTTTCATCCAGACATTCTTGCAACGAGATTGGATAACAAAGCTAAGGATTTCTGACTCAACGTGCCTGCCACAACATTGGTCTTGCCTAAGTGGTACTGAATGGAGCAATCATAATCTTTGAGAAACTCCATCCATCTTATCTACCTCAGATTCAAAACTTTTTGTGTGAGCAGGTACTTGAGGCTCTTATGGTCACTTAAGATCTCAAACATCTCACCGTAAAGGTATTGTCTCCAAATTTTGTAAGGGAAAGATGATTGCTGCTAATTCCAGATCATGAGTTGGATAGTTCTTCTCACGGTCTTTGAGTTACTACGAACCAGAGGTAATGACTTTCTCCTTCTGGTTATGGACACAGCCCAAACCACTGTGTGAAAGATCATTGAAAACCATAAATCCTCCATTGCCTGAAGGTATAACAAGCACTGGTGCAGAGGTTACCCTTCTCTTGAGCGCCTGAAACCTCTATTCACACGAATCGGTCCACTCAAACTTGGTGTTCTTTCTAGTGAGCTAAGTGAGTGGTCCCAAAATCTTAGAGAATCTTTCAACAAATCTCCTGTAGTATCAGGCTAATCCCATAAAACATTATACTTCTGTCACTGTCCCCAATTGTTCCCACTTAACCACAACTTCAATCTTAGTTAGGTCTACAGTTATGCCCGCATCAGAGATGACATTGCCTAAGAAGTTTACTTGTTCTAGCTAGAACTCACATTTGCTCAGCTTCTCGTAAAACTGATGTTCACGAAGTGTCTGAAGTGCGATACGCAAGTGCTGCTCATGTGCTTCTCTTGTGTTCAAATATATAAGGATATCGTCTACGAAGACCACCACACATTTATCAAGGTGTGGTTTGAACACTCTGCTCATTAGATCCATGAATGATACTGGAGCATTCATCAATCTGAAAGGCATCAGTAGGAATTTATAGTGGCCATATCTCATACAAAAAGCAGTTTTCGGCATGTCCTCGACTTTGATCTTTAGTTGGTGATACCCTGGCCTCAATTCGATCTTTGAAAAGAATTTTGCTACTTGGAGCTAATCGAAAAGGTCATCGATGCGAGGAAGTGGGTAATGATTCTTAATCATCAACTTATTCAACTGACGGTAGTCGATGCACAGTCTCATTGAACCATCCTTTTTGACAAAGAGCATTGGTGCTCCCCATGGGGAAACACTCAGCCTGATGAATCCTTTGTCCAACAGTTCTTACAATTGCTCCTTGAGTTCCTTCAATTCTGTTGGTGCCATCTGGTATGGTACGATACCGATTCAGTGTTTGGAGCCAAATGGATTACGAACTCAATTTCTCGATCAGGTGGTAATCCCGTCAAGTCTTTGGGGAATACATCCAAAAATTCACACACAATAGAGATATCATTGAGGTTGTTCTTCTCCTCCCGCTGGTTCTGCAATTCCATGGCATCCAATCTTCATCAGTCATTCGACACTAATGGCTGAAATGAATGGCGCGATCTTGGACCTTATGCCATGAAATTGGAAGGATTTTCCTTCAGAGGGTGAAAGGTAACCACCTTTTGAAGAAAATTGACGCTGGCATGGTACGTGGATAGCTAGTCCATACCAAATATTACATCGAATCCTTACATGTCTAAAAGAATTAGATCTGCCATCATCTCACGGTCTTCAATGGCAACGATGACCGATCGATACACCATGTCTACGTTCATTGAGGTCCCGGTAGGTACTGATACAGCTAATATGAAGTCTAAGGGCCCAGGGATGATGCTCAATTCTGTCGCAAATTGAGGCTTGACAAAGGAGTGAGTAGACCCTAAATCTATCAAAACTCATGCCTTGTTATAACAAATGTCGTATCTTCTTTGATATAGAGACAAGGTTCCTAGGGTTGATGCATTTTAGTTAATAGTTGTGTAAAGTTGATTCAGTGAGTATGCAACAACAAAATTGAATTTAATTTCTACTAATACCCACTAACTTAAGCGAAATCAATAGCTTATGATCACTGGGTTGTTCATACCTTGGATGATATTGTTGGTTTCCTGAGAATCATGAGCTGAAACTATAAAGGTGCGACCTTACAATGTAGACCGAGAAGGCCTCTGTGCAGACGTTGCTAACATTATCTGCGTTTTCTTTTCCTCTAGGCAATCCCTTATCTTATGCCTTTGCTTTCCACATTTGAAACATGCACCCAAGACCCATCTACATTCCTGTCTTGTGTGGCTTCCCACACTTCGAGCAAGATTGGATCAGTGCGGGTGCACGGGTGTGTGAAGCTTGCGAATCTCTAGTCGTTCCAGTCGATGTAGAGTTTGCAGGACGAACAAGCATCATATATGAAGGAACGGAAGGTATCAAATACACCATCTAAGCAGTCTGGTTGGGCGCAGCCAACGAGAACTTCAGTCTCTTGTTTGCCTATTCGGAGGCATAAGATTGCACCCGACTAGTTCGAGCCTTGTTCTACTGCTCTCTTCTTTGGTGCATCTTCTTAATGTCCTTCTCAGCGATTAGGGCCAATTCCATGACCTCAGCATATGTCGTTAGTCTAAACAGCGAGAGTTTCTCTTGAATAATGGGCTTTAGGCCACACTTAAACTTCTTGGCCTTCATTAGTTCCATGGCAATGTGTAACGGTGCGAATCGGGAAAGCTTAGTGAATTCTGCTTAATACTCAGTCACGAACATTTGCCCTTTTTCCAATGTAGCAAACTTGACTTCCCATTGATTTCTATTGTGGTCAGGGAAGTACTTCACGTTAAACACCTTTGTGAATTATGGCCATGATCATGGGGCGTTTGGTGTTTCTTATACCTGTGTTATTTAAATAGATTTCCACCACAGGTCTACTTCTCCTTCTAGTTGAAAAGCAACCGATCTAACTTTTTCTTCCTTGGTGGAAGGGATGACACTGAGAATCTTCTCTATCTAGTTTAGCCATTTTTCCACTTCGAGAGGATCAACCTGACCGTAGAAACTAGGAGGTCTCATCATCCTGAACTTCTGAAATCCTGACGGCTAGCGTCTCTATGCCAGTAGCGCCGTCTGTTGAGCCATGATGTTCACCATGGTTTATAGTAGCTGTCTATCACTTCCATTATCGTTTCCTCCTCCCAGATGAACATTGCTAGTGCCCCTACTATTTCCTCCTAAAGGAGTGCTATTTGCACCAGTGGCGATTCCCTCACCACTAGCGAAGCTTCTAGTACGGATCGCTCTAGGCCTACCTCGTGAAAGTCTAACCCAAGGTAATACAAAATCTACGGCTTTGATACCAACTGTGGCATCCCGCCCTTCCCACATGGATTTTCGAGAACGACGGTTCATTCGTTGCCTTGATACCAAAAGTAACAACCCAATTTTCCCCACAAGGAAGCCTAGAATGGTAGGATTATCCGATAGAGAACCATAATTTTGACCTAATATCAACCTTAGAATCAAGGGCTCTAAAAACCCAATGGTGCCAACCAAACATTTAAGAGCAGAATTTAGGAAAGTCAGATCGTTAGGGCACTTGGTACATCCGTACAAAAGTGGAAGCCAATGCAGTATCGAAAGGGCAAAAGTATAGTTCCATTCTAATAGTTACACAAGAGCGACACAAAAATAACCACCGATGATGGCCGACCATCACCTAACCACTTTTTCTTATCCAAAATACAATTTCTGGTTTCTATACAACTTTCTTACACTGTACCAAGTCAAATTTGATCAAAACGTGAACATGGGAAAAACTCTTCGGGTGGAAGATCTGCCAACTCGTGAACCTGCTCAATGTCTACACCTGTGACACAGAGTATCGGGGTGAGCTAATAGTCTAAGTTCAGTAGGGCAAGTTCAATACAAATTTTCATTTTAACATAGGAAGCATAGATTCAAGGATGAGAAGCAAAAGCATTTTCAAAGTAAATGTAGTATTCAAAAAATTTGGTTCAACATTTCAAATCTAAACATGTCTTATGCAAAAGAGTGATAAAAAAGATGGACGAATAATCAGAACAAATCTTATAATCAAGTCTGAAAGCAAAGTGGGACCCAAGCATTCCAAAAGCAGAAACAGAGTATCCCATTGTGGGAATAGGGTCAAAACCCCGGGGCCTTTACCACTCTCCGGAGATTCTACCCCTCTCACCCACTCGAATTCATAGTCAAATACATAACATTTTGAAGATCACGGTTCGAAGATTCAAGTTTGGATTTCACACACATATACCAAGATTCAGAGATTTATGCGATTCAATGAAACAAGGATTCAATATGCAAATGCGAAAAAGTTAACAAAGTCTATTTTACTACTCACGATCATGAATTCGGTTATCAATCGAATCTATGAATCAAATCAAAATGAAAACACACATTGAATTTCACCTACCATAACTTCAAGTCGTGCGGAACGAAAGCAAAGCGATGGTCCTACCAATGGTCTCCAAGTCTCAATCAAGAACACAAGAGGTTTACAAGCACACATCAATGTCACAAGAATCAAATGAGTCAACGTTCCTCAAGTTCTTCTAGATGAAGAGTTTAGATAGGCTGAAACAGGGAAATTCACTTGAGTGGATTGTAATTCGCGCGAACAAATTTCTCAGATTCCAAGTGGCACACACAAATTCCCACGAGCGAATTTCTCCCAAAATATTTTGCCTTCAAAATGAGGCAAATTTGTGTGAGCGACTTTCCAAGACAATTTTCTTTGTATTTTGAAGACATTTCGCTCACGAGAGTTAAAATTCGCGCGAGTGAATTTGACAGGTTCAGAAATATTTCAGAACTCCTTTTTTCCAAGTTTTTAAATTCCCAAAACTCCATCCTACAAAGCCTTAATCAATCCATAACCAAACTAAGCCTATTTTTTTATGATCCCAAACCGAAATCTTACTTCCTATTCTCGCGCATGCGATGATTCGGAGATCGATTATAGGAAACATCGACAATCGCTCTTTTCATGCGTCCAATCTTCAAAATCTCTGCATGCGATCCATACGTCCATAACTCAAGATTTAATTTCTAGAGAATGAAGTTGCTATGATTGCGTTGCAGTGCTTACTTTTCTAGATCATGCATGCAGGGCAACGATCGTCAAAATCGAAGAATAATGGCGTGAAATCTTCACATTCATCCGATGACTCGGTTCCTCACATTCTTCGATCTTAACGGGGATGGACAAGATGCTCGATTGTATTCAGAACTACAATGGTTTTCTTACAGGAGTAGAAGTTTGGGAATGATCAGTTAGCTGAGGTTCCAAGACTCCTCCATTCTACTCCTTCCTCAGTTCTTTCTCTCAACAGCAACTCAAGCAAGTTTTATCATTTTTATGAAACTGTTCATTTTATATTAGAGTGGGTTGGCTGAGTGTGAAGCTGGTACACACAACTAGGTGTATAAGCCCGTATAAAAAGTCAAAAATGGTTTTTGAAAACTTACTTGAACGCAATTTGAGCCTTAGACCTCTCATTAATCAACCAAGTCCCTAACCCAAAGTTCTCTCATGGAGCTTGTATAAATGGTTACACTCTTAACACGTAAGTCTTAGTACACGTGTAGACATTCCTAAAATCAGTTTAATAACTGAGGTCAAAACTAAGGCATATATTGCCTACGATATCGAACACGTGCATTCAGCCAGAGTGTTCAGGTTCGGAAGTCTCGGGATATTACAAGTTGTTTCTACTATTGCCAAATATAATAAAAAATAAAAATAAAAATGAGCAGCACTCCCCCTGGCCTGAAGGCACTCCGATCCTATTGAACCCTTTGCACTCGATGAAATTTTGGTGGTCTAACAGCTCATTTCTATGATAGAGGGAAAGCAAAGAGGGTAGAGGAATAGAGGGGAGAGCTGGAGCTCTCAGGCCTTTGTAGCACCGCTGTGGACCATCATGTGGATGTGCTTTCGATGGAAAATGGGCTAAAGATTGGGTCTTGACCTATAAGGATTAGGAGCTAGAGGGTAGGAGAGCTAGAGGGTAGGAGAGGTAGGCTAAGGCCTTGTTCTTGCTAAATCTGAGGAATTTATGATGGAAGATTTAGTGTAAAAGAGGAACCTAGGTTCATGAATTTTGGAGGATTAATGCTTGAAAAGGGAGAGGGAAATCTCGATAGCTTTCTCTATTTTAGAAATTTTTTCAAAGTCCTAAACAAGGGGGGGGTGGCTCTCTACTTATAGAGTTGAGGGTATGTAGAGGGATACTTAAGGACTAATGTTTTTAGCAATTAGGTAATCTCTAATCTATGGTTTCCTAGGGTTTTTGGGAGCTTGGATAGATGGGAACTTGGGTTTAATGCTTGATGATAGGGTGGGGTTCTAAATGGCAAAAGGGTAGAACTTAAGGCTAGGAAGGGTGAAAAAGTCCCAAAGAAACCCAACCCAAACTTTGGAGTGGTCAAAAGGTCAAACCCCAAAGTGGAAATTCAGCCATTTTCCCAAAAAATAACATTTTAAACCTTGCGTACATAATATGTACTCTAGGTTTAGGAACAATGTTTCTTGAGAAGTCTAGAGCCCGTTCTAGGGCTCAAATCTGAAGAAAGAAGTCAAATTGGCCTTGTGTACATAATATGTACGCAAGGCCAATTTCAACCATAAATTGCATTTGTGTATATATTATGTATGCAAGTGTAAATTCCTGCACTCTTCCGTATTTTTCAAATCTCCATAACTTTTTATGTGCAACTTGGAATCAGGCGATTCTCGGCTAATTGGTAAGCTGGGAACCTCTACTTTCTAATGGTATAGGTAGTAGCTCCTGTAGAGGTCCATGTAAACTTTGTTACTCCTCCTTCCATCTACTATTATAGTTAGGCTTTCTAAGGGTCTTGGGAGGGTTTTAAGGGTTTGGGAGGATTCGTAAGGGTTTGGGAAATGCTTTCTGAAGCTCGGGGGTAAACCTTTCTCGAAGTAACTGTCGATCATGCCTTGGGCCAGTTTTGCGTGTCTACACCCAGGATACCCAAAATCAATATCGTGCACACCGAAGTGCTAGATTTGACTACGAATCACTAGTCAATGCCAAAGCCTCTAGGTAAGGACTTCGGTTATTAATCGGGAAGGTGTTAGCCACCCTATTAACCTGCTCATAAGCAATCTTTACTATGACCAAGTTTGTGTGTGTATCTATATATATATATATATATAATTATATATATAAAAGGACAAGAAAATGAGCGGCACTTCCCCTTGCCTGAAGGCCTAGGATCCTATCAAGCTCAGTGCCAACATCGAAATTTTGGCAATGTAATGGCTTGAATCCTTAGATAGAGGAAAAGAAAAGAAGGTAGAGGAATAGAGGGGAGAGCCGGAGCTCTCAGGCTCTTGTAGCTCCGCTATGGACCTTCGCGTGGCTGTGTTTGATGAGCTTTCGAAAGCTTTGATGGTTGAGAGATGGGTTCTAGACTCTAAGGTTAGGAAGCTAGAGGATACGAGAAGAAGGCTAAGGCTTAATTCCTATCAAAACAAGGAGATTGATGATGGAAAATGGGATAAAAATGGGTGAACTCAGTTATGGAATTTATGGATTTTAATGCTCAAAAGGGAGGAAAGGGATCACTAAAGGTTTCTCTCTCTTGGGAAATTTTTTCAAGCCTCTATAAAGGGAAGGGTGCCTCTCTATTTATAGGAAAAAGGGAAGTTAGGAGGGTACATAAGAGCTAATTAGGTTTAACAATTAGGTAATCTTCTAATCTAAGGTTTCCTAGTATCTCAAGGTCTTGGAAAAATGGGCAATGGTCTTCAATGGTAGATGATAGGGTGCGGTTTCAAATGACTAAAGGGTTGCAAATAGGGTAAATAGGGTTGCAACAGTCCTAATGAAACCCATCAAAAACATTGAGATGGTCAACAAGTCAAACCCCAAAAGTGAATTTTGAGCAAAAACACATGGTTACTGTAGCTAAGCCTAGCGCATTTATTACTCGCGCCAAGCATAGCTATAGTGCTTCGGAAGAAGCCAGAGGTTTAGTACCCTCCCTGGAGCCCACAAAAAGACCATATTTTTCCTGGCACATGTATTAGGCACGTCAGGCCAAATTTTCCAAAATTTGCCTGGTGCATGTATTACTGGCGCCAGGCAAAATTCTGCCAAAATTGGCCCGATGCATGTATTACTCGCGCCAAGCTATGTTCCTGCAATTCTGCTCGATTTTCAAATAGCCATAACTTTTGATTTACAACTCCGGTTGAGACGATTCTTAGCTCGTTGGAAAGCTGAAGAAGACCTCTTTCCAATATTGGAACTAATGGAGTCAATGATTGACCCATCATATCATCCGAAGAAATGGAAAATACCAAAAAGTTCGAATTGACAGCTAGTGACATTGATTCGATTGGCATTGACATAATAGGAATATTTCGTCTATTAAGGAGGATTCCCCAAATACCTAAAATAGAGATAATCATTGAAAATGTGAAATATTTGATAGGATCCATTTCAGAAATGTGGAATGTTAGAGAAATTCAAATTAGAAAACTCAAACTTTGTTTTGACTCGCAACAAATAGTGGTTTGACTATACTACCTACCCTACCGTGGGAGCCAATGTTCTAAGTGAAGCCTGTCGCTCCTTTAAAATGAGAAAGCTTGGACTATGATTTCCATAAGTGTGAAGTTTCTACGAGAATCTGCCCGTGTTTATTGAGTGGGCCAAGATCCAGAATGGGTTACACATGTTTGGGATACGCTCGTAAACGAGACTCGACCCAATGACTTACCAGGGCTCTTTCTTTTGAGCTTAATAGGACTTTGGAATCGAAGTTCCCCTATACTTTGGGGAATCTTCTTCTTACCTTGGCCTCTTCTTGCCTGATCCAACAGAAGCTCAAGCCCAGCCCACTCGCTTTGCCCCATAAAGTCTATAAAGCTATTTATCTTAACGAAAAGCAATCGGTCGAATAGATATCAACGCCCACAGAAAGCTCAAGCCTTTAGCTCTCAAAGCCCTGAACTCCACCTCTGCCAGTTATTGACACATGGATTCTCGTCACTACCGACAGCAAGCCCTCAATCTTAACAATCCAGGATGTAAAATGCCCAATTTGCGGGTTGAGGCCATGGCGGGTCCTGTTTCCCCTTAGCCACCGAGCATGATGATCGTCTGTTTTTGGGTGGCCATCTGCAAAAAAGTATATAGCTCAGTTCCAACAGAGGTTTGTGTAAATTTTGATACTGCTCTCCCTAACCACTGCTCAGGAGGGTTCGAAATTGGCCTGGGAAGGGTCTGGGAAGGTTAGGGTTGATTCCTAAGGGTTCGAGATGATTCCTAAGGGTTTTTAAATGACTCTGAAGGGTTTTGGGATGACTCCTAAGGGTTTGGGGAATGCTTTCGGAAGCTCAGGGGGGGCGCCCTTCTCGAAGTATGTTTCGATCGAGCCTTGGGCCAAATTTGGGTGTTTACAGGAATATTAATGTTAGATAGTGGATTTTCGTGCAGGTAGAATCATTCTATTAACTTTAGATAATTTAGAATGTAATGGCTATTACTATGGCCATGTTTCATAGTGGATTTGTCAATTTTGGAAGTGATTGGTTTTGAGTTTTGAATTTGGCACTTACATATGTGGTTTATTGAATTTTGAATGTGAATGTGAATGCTTTTTGGATTAACATGCTTATACAGGTGGAAATTGAGTTAAGCGTGCTTAAGTTTGATGTCAAATTTTCATAAGTAGATGTGTCAATTTTGAGTTCTCCATGTAGGTACGATTGTAAGGTCAAATTTGACCACGTGTTGCTTTGGATGTGTGATCCAATTATGTTTCAGTTACTTTTCTAGATGTGTGTAGTGAATGCTTGGTAACTATTTGGATAATGTGGATGAGTAAATGTGTGGATTGTGAATGAATTTTTCGTGCAGGTGCGATGTCTGCATTAACTATGGCTAATTCCACTACTCGTTGATATGTAAATGTGTTTTCATGCAGGGAATGTGTGCAACCGTGGGCTCTCGCGAGTCCGTCGTGACGATGCACTCGTATCAGCATTATATAGAGTCGCCACCCGGTACTTTTTGTATTGGTGTCCCGCAAAAACTATATCAATATTAAAGGCGCCGAAGTGCAAAAAATGACTCTGATTCTGGTCTACGCCAAAGGCTCTTGGGTAGGGGCTTCGGTTATCGATCGGGAAGGTGTTAGGGGCCCGTTCAATCCGCTCGTAAGTGGTATCTACTTATGGCCAAGTAAAAGAAGAAAAATAAAATAAAAAATGACACTTCCTCTTGCCCAAAGGCACTCGGGTCCTATTTAAGTCCCTAACAATCACCGAAATTTCGGCGGTGTAACGGCTTAAATTCTAGGATAGAGGAAAAGAGGGGAAAACCGGAGCTCTCAGGCCCTTGTAGCACCATGGATCCTCGCACGAGAGCGTATTGGATGAGCTTCAGAAAGCAAATGGGTTACAGGGTGGGTTCTAATCTCTATGGCTTGGTAGCTAAGAGGTGAGAAAAGAAGGCTAGGGGGTAGTTCTAGCTAAGTCTCAAAGATTGAAGATGGAAAATGGGTGGTAAATGGATGAATCTCAGTTCTGGAATTTGGTGGATTTAGTGCTCAAAAGGGAGGAGGAGATATCTAAAGCTATTTCTCTCTTTGGAAAAAAAATTTCAACTCTTAATCAATGGGGGGGGGGGGTTTCTATTTATAGAGAAACGGTGGGTTAGTGAAGGGTTAAAGGGGCTAATTGGGTTAGCAATTAGGTAGTAGGGATCTAAGGTTTTTGGATTTTTCAAGGTTTTAGAAAGGTAGGAAATGAGTTTAATGGCAGATGATAGGGGGGCTCCAAAGGGCTAAAGGGTTGCAAATAGAACAAATGGTGGTGCAACAGTCCTATCAAAACCCACCCCGAACATTGGGGTGGTGGTCAACAAGTCAAACCACAAAAGTGAGTTTCGTACAAAATTCAAAAAAATACTGTAGCTAAGCCTAACGTGTATATTACACACGCTAAGCTTAGGAACAGTGCCCCAGAGAAGTCCAGAGCCCATTCTGGAGTTCAAAGATGGAGGAAGAAGGCCAATCTTGCCTAGCATGTATATTATGCATGCTAGGCTAAATTCCTACAAAATTGGCCTAGCGTGTATATTATACACGCTTGGCACAATTCAGTCAAAAAACGGCCTCACTTTCAAACCGCCAAGAGTGTATATTATACACGCTGGGCACAATTCAGTCAAATCCTGCATCATTGGCTCACATTCAAATCACCATAACTTTTGATATTCAACTCCGATTGAGGTGATTCTTAGCTCGTTGGGAAGCTGCGAACATCCTCTTTTTGATGATATAAGGTTCAGCCATAATAGAGTTTTGTGTAAACTTTGGCATTCCTCTTTCCAACCACTTCCCGAGAGAGTTTGAAATGGGTTCGGGAGGGGTTCTGTAGGTTAGGATTGACTCCTAAGGGTCGGGGATAGGCTTCTAAGAGTTTGGGTTAAGTTCTAAGGGTTTGGAAAGTACTATTGAAAGCTCAGAGGTACACCTTCCTTGAAGTGTAGGTCAGTTGGGCCTTAGGCCAAATTTGGGTATCTACAGATGCCCCTCTTGGGTATTTGATCACTAATGATTGTATGCCAAAGAAAGAGATGTCTGGAGAGGCCCAAGGTATGCTAACGGGTCTGCCGTATAAAAAGCATAACTTAAACATCAGATGATAACATGGTGAATAAACGAAAGCCCTGTATGCCGGGAAAAATATTCGTTCCTTAAGGCTATCGGTTCCAAGCGTTTAGCGACATTACTGGGCATGACCGATATTGTGCGAGTTGTGAAAGCCCAATGTGTTGGAAAAAATGTCCGCTCCTCAATATGGCTTGATGAGGTGTGATGTTTGTTTTTCATTTTGAATAAAACAGCCCCGCGAGCAGGGGGAAGGGTCGACCTATACTTCAAGGAGGGCGTGAAGCGAAGAAGCGAAGATCCATAGCTTGTGCCCAATCTTGTGAGGCATGGATTGCCCGATTTGATTTGTCACAGGTGCCACTAAGCGAGGTAGGTTTCATGATTTTTAGGCGAACCCATCGATCCCAAGGTTACTTTAGCACAACTAGCCGAGCGGAGCGAATATTGATGTCGCAACGCTTTTTGGGAGTGTGTGCCACCTTTTTAAGCCACTTATATATATTATTATTTATTATTATTCATTATTATTATTTATTTATTTATTTTTATTGTTTTCATTATTATTTGTTATTAGTATTTTTTTTTGTTTTATTTATAGAAATAGAAAGAAAGAAAGACCCACACGCATAATGGGGGGGATTTAAGCCTAGCCTGTATAATATACACGCTCGGCCAAATCTTGCAAAATTAAGCGTAGCGTGTATAAAGGCCATTCTATGGCTTAAAATAGTCGGGTATGACCAGAAACCCAAAAATTGGAATTTTTTCTTATTCTTTCATTCCCCCTCTCTCCAAGCCGAAACGGGAGACCCTCTTTGTGTTCCTTTTATTTGATTCAAACCTTGGCATCGCGTCGATGTTCGATATCTCCAATCAAACGTGCATTCTACTCTGGATCAAGGGTTCCTTTTTCAATCAAGGTAAATATTTTAAACCCTTTTTCCATAGTAATCTTTTGATTTTTGTATCAATGTCTAGAAATCTCATATTTCGGATGGTTGAGAATTAAATTTTCTAGTAAATGCATTTGTTTGTGATCCCTTGCATGGATTTTGTTTATGTATTTGATGAATTTGTGCCTATATTTTTTTTTGTTGAATTTTCTTGAAATTTTGTTAGGGCTTTTGCACAAATGATGCTCTTTTTCAAACATAAACATTTTCAAACCTTTCCTTGATTTACGCAGGTGCCTTGGTTGAGTCCTGGTTGAAATTTTTGGGATAATTTTTTAAAGAAAGAAAAAATGTGGCGGGGTTCTTATTTTTTAAAGCTATCATTTTATGCACCCCTTCGAATCTATGTGGAGCATACTTACCCCCCCCCCCTTTTAGTTTTCAGGATGTCAAGTGAAGAGGAATAGAGTCAGGATGGTGGTCCTGACGTGATTTATGGTACCAGGGGGGAGCGCCTTATTCAGGTGCAACGTTCCTCTCATACCTGGTATGAGATGCCGGGCGAAGCGACCCGCAGTGGGTTACTCCATCAGCAGTATACCCACATTTCCAACTTTGGCATAGCCGAGTAGGTAAGAAAGTATCCCTTGCTTGCTTTCTTTTGTTCGGACATCCTTGTTTCCGGATTTGACATTCCGCATTCTTTTGATGCAGTCTCTGCCCCCGATTATGTTCCGCGGCGGTTGTTTCGACCTCCAGTGCCCTTACGTCCATCTTCCTTAGGTTGTGAGGTTCCTTTTGGCTCAGGCTGGTTTTGGGGACTTCCTGTCATGTCTTGCTATGGGGAGCGACTCAGCCTATGTGAAGGCCCTGTTGGAGCGGTTTTGTCCAGAGACTATGACCTTCCACATGTCCATAGCTGAGATGACCATCACTCCTGTGGACTGGTCCATGATCACAAGGATTGGGATAGGAGGGGTGCCAGTGGTCTGACCCCACATACCAGATTGTGTGCAGAGGCGATTCAGTTGATCGGGGACTATCCCCATTTCGGACATATGACCGGTTCTGAGGTCAACCTTTCTTGGCTAGCAAACTTGTTAGAGGCTGATGAGTTGGTGGACTCGAACCAGCCAGACATGGATATCATTGTTGAGCCCAAGCGGCCCTTGATGTTGGCCTGCATTATGCTCCTCTTTCTTCTAGGCAAGACGATTCTTGCCAACGCTAGTGGCGGTCGGGTCTTGTTATCCCTTCTTAGTCCGATGGGAAACTGAGAGAATGTGCATCATTTTGATTGGGGCAGAGTTGGGTATGCCGTGCTGATGGCTAGCTTGGCTAGAGCTGCAATCGGGGATGTTGCTTCGGTTCTTGGCTTTTGGTCCGTGATCAGGGTAACTCATTAGTTTAGCATTTTCTTATCCTTCCCAGTTCATTATTTCTGGTTTGCCTTTGACATATTTTCCTATTGTTCATCTTTTTAGGTTTGGGGATCTTTACTTTTCAGTTGGGCCGCCCCTTCCTCTTCTTTGACGAGTTCACATACCCTTCATGAGCTAGGATCATCGTTGGGACCTAGGGATGAAACATCTGGAGCTAGGCCTGAGGTCCCCATTTGACTTGATGATCCTGAAGCAGGTATCAATACCCCTCCCTCTTTTTTTCAGTTAAAGAGTTTTTTTTTTGAGTTTTGATCACAAACTAGTGGGCAAGTTGTAATTTCAAATAGGGAGATCAAGCACATCCTTCAGAAGACAGTGAGGACTGACAGGAAGGACTGGACTAACAAGCTAAATGATGCATTGTGGGCTTATAGGACTGCCTATAAGACTCCCATTGGTATGTCCCCATTTAGACTGATAAATAGCAAGGCTTGTCATCTCCCAATAAAGTTAGAACACAGGGCCTATTGGGCCATCAAACATTTAAATCTAAACCTAACTTCTGCTGGTCATCATAGGTTCCTACAGCTGTCAGAACTGGATGAGCTGAGGATGGATGCATATGCCAATGCCCGGATCTACAAGGAAAGGTCCAAAGCTTTCTTTGACAAGGGTTTGTTGAGAAAGAGATTCATGGCTGGTGACAAGGTTTAGTTGTTTAACTCCAAACTTAAATTTTTTCCTGGAAAACTAAAATCTAGATGGGAAGGTCCCTACATTGTTATGAGTGTTTCCCCATCTGGTGCTGTGGAAATCAAGAATCCCAAGTCTGGGAAAACCTTGAAGGTGAATGATCAGAGGCTTAAGCCTTGTTTCGATAAACCTGCTGAACCTATGGACACCATTCACTTTCAAGGGGATCCTTCATTAAACTAATTCATAGGTGTGTCAATATTGTATCATATGTACTTTGGTTTTGTTAGTTTTATCTTGCGTTCTTTTGTTCAAATTCTCTAGGAAACTTTAGTGGCCCCACTTGAATCTGGACCTGTCTGGTCTGATTTCTTTATGCTTGGTTTGATGATTACTGCTCTTGAATTGATGGTTTTTGCTTGAATGCACAATGTTGGATGGTGATTTTTACTGTCTATGCTTTAATGTTTGATCTTAATGTGTCTAGGGGTACCTATGATGGTGAGTCATGCCTAGGATCCAGCCACAGCACAGATGGAAATGGCAGAACAAAGAGCACATGCTCTCTGTTTAATAATTTGTTGTCTCTGGGTCTAAAAGGAGGCCTAAGAGACTCTCGCACAATTCACATAGAACCCTTCAATAGCTGTCGCGAGATTCAAGTAAACCTAGGAACTTTTCGCGCGATCCAAATAGAGCATTTCACTAGCTGTCGCGAGGTTCAAAAGGAAGTCTGGGAGACTCTCGCGCAATTCAAATTGAATACTTCACTAGCCGCCGCGAGATCCAAAAGATTGTCACGAGATTCAAAGTGAACCTGGGGGCCTCTTGTGCAGTCCAAAAGGAAGTCTGAGAGACTCTCGCATAATTCACATAGAATTCTTTACAAGCTGTCGCACACTCCAAGGTAAACCTGGGAGACTGTCGCGCAATCCAAGTTGAATTGCACCTTCATTAGGTTTCATTTCCAATCCCATGACTAGATATTTCCAAAGTGCGCCAAGCTTAGCGACAAGTATTTAAACCCCACGCTTGTCTCCCTTTCCAGTACTCTCTTCCTTCTTCATCCAGCAAAACCCTAGTTTTCGACGCTCTTCTACCTCTCTCGTCCAGCGTCCATCCTACAACTCATCATTCACACCAGGAATCTACTAATTTGTTCCTAACGTCTTCCCCATCAATTGCCCTCTGCTCAGAGATCTCGTGATGCACTGTGCGTCAGATCGAACCAAACCCTACAATTTTAGGGTAAGCACTCAGATCTCAGTCCCCCTTTCTCATATTCAAAAGTAGAGTTTGTAATGGCCCCTAAGATTGCACCAAAGAAAAGGGGCAAGGATAAGGTCCCTGTTGAGACCACTCCTAAGAAGGTCAAGACTTCAAAGGCACTGAAAAAAGGGAAGGAAGTGGTTGAGGAGGTGGAGGAGCCAACCCCTGAGTTTTCTTCACCCTCCGAGCTCATGGCTTCAATCCCATTGGAGCCTGAAACGGCTTTTGACTCGCCCTTCTTTGAGAAGGAGCCTCTCTCTGCCCCTGCTATTCAATTCATGAGCAAGGCTAGCCTGACACCCTTGATGAGAGGAATTCTAGCACTAGCCTACCCTAAGCTAGTGCAACTCTTTTACCAGCACATCAGGGTCACCAAGGACAAAGATGGACAAGCAGATTTTCTTGTGTTGATTGATGATTTCGAAATATTAGTTAGCCCCAAGGTGATTGCAGTGGTATTGGGCATCCCAGTCGCATTTGATCCTAGCTATGAATATGGCCCCCCCCTCAGTGCCTTAATTGATATAATTGCAAGGGCTCTGACTAGAGGATTAAAGGCCTCAGGGGATTCTATCAGAAGTAGAGAGTTGGAGCCTGGACTCTTTTCATTGACCAGGTCCTGAGAAAGAACATCTACTGCTCAGGCCATCAGCAAGAGAGAAGGGCTCCTATTGTTGATGTTGTCTACTCCTTCTCTCTGGGCCATGGCTTCCATGCAGCCTGGTTAATCTTTGAAGCAATGAAGGATCTGGTGGAGAAATTAGGGCATAACAAGAAGCCACACACACTCCCCTATGCCAGAGTCATCACCAAGCTGCTAATTAAGGGGGGGTACAAGATAGCAAAAAATGAGGAGACTACCACCCTTGCCCCGACAACCTTTGCTAAGAGGCAATGGGGAATCAGCAGGAGCCTGATGGAAGCACAGAAGAAGAAGAAGGCTAAGACTCAGGCCCTTCTCAAGCATTTTGAAGAGCCAGCTGTTACAAGGCCCACCCCTGTTACTATAGAGGAGATTTCAGAGCCTGTCACCACCACTGCTGTAGCAGCCACCACATGCCCCCCACATTTTACTCCAACATCCCCTACCCCTATTCCATCTCTCTCTCACCCTCCTTTGTCTTCATTATCCATGTCCACACCCCTTTCTTCTGTGATTGGTACCTGAGAGGACACCACTCCCCATGTCAGCCCCTCATCATCCCCTACCCTACCTCAATACATAGCCCCAATACCCCCATCTTCTTCACATAAACCTGACAGCCCTCCACTCATTTCCTAAAAGAAAAGGAAAACCACTGAGACAACCCCTACCATCTCCCAGACAGCACCCATAATCTCTTTTATCCCCAATGACACACCTCACATTGAAGAAGACACCACTCCTGCCATGCCTACTATATCCCTATTCACAGACATAGACCTAAACTTTAACTCAACCACAGGATTCCAAGCCTTTATGGCTAGTTTCCTTGACACCATGCCCACCCACTACACCTTCCTCCCGGACTCCCCAACTACATCACCACATCACTCACCAGAACCCCACTCTCCTCCTCCTTCCACTTTCCATCATGCCCCTTCCTCACCTTTTCAACCTATGCCATCTTCTACACAAACTCAACCTCCCAGCCTAGACACACTGACACTCATCCTCACCATCATCCAAGACATCCAATCCCAACTATCCACCACAACACACACACAGGACCAGATGAAAACTGAACTCACCTCCATCAAATCCACACTTCAAATATTGACCAACCTACCCATCCCTCAATAATCTACTCAAACACCCCTAGTCCTTTCCCCACCCAGCCTTGACCCCACAACCCAACCATTCTCTTTCATACCCTTCACCATTTCCTTTTTTCCTCCACCATCACCCCCTACACCTAGTGAGCCTACCTCATTTTCTTTCCCCCCCATACCTTCAATCCCACCTCTTATCATACCCCCTCCAACATTCACTGACAAACAGACCCAAACAGACCCATAACCTACTACCCTCCCCCAACAACTAGACTTACCCACTGATAACCCCACTTCTCCCACCTAGGACCAATCACATTTTACTCCTTCCACTTCCTCTCTTCCTATCGCACTCAAACACTTCTTTTACATCCCTCCCTACCTCACCATCCTCCATGCCATGAGGGACAATCCCTACCTTAGGAGGAATATTCTGAGGGGCATGGCCCAACTTAGACAATCCATTGAGATCCCACTATTACAGCAGATTGCTGAACTGGAGGAAGCCCACAGAAAACAATTAGTAGGTATCTCCCTGGGGTGGACTAACATCTTGGAGGCCTATGAGAAGGCCAAATCTATGGCTGCTTATCATTAGCTGAATCTGGAGCTGGAGAAAGCCAATACTACTGTAGAGAGGATGAAAGCCAGACTGTTCGAAAAGAGGCTCAACAATGCCCAGGAGATCTTTAGACCCCAAATGAAAATCCATGAAACTGACCTCCTCAAAGCCAAAATTCAGATAACCTCATTGGAAGCTGCATTGGCTGCTGCCAGAACTGCAGCTCAATAGCCCACCCCACTCTCTATACTCATGCCTAACCCAGAGCCTAAACCTTCTCAAACCCCAGCTGCCCAGTCTGATGAGGCACCACCACATGGCCAGCCTGCCAAAGGGAAGTCCCCAGTAGCCCCCAATGAGCAAGACAAAGGAAAACCCCCTATGATCCCTCCTGAACGCAAAACCAAAAAAATGAGGGTGAGAGCACCAAAAGCTCCAACTATGAAGAAACTACCAAAACCAAAGAAACCAAGGCAGCCTAAGAAAAAGACTCCAGCTGAGAGCAAAGCTAAGAAGAAAAATAGTCCACTTGTGAAACAAGCAAGGAAGAAAGAGGACAAAGCTGCACTTAGGAAACATGCTCAAAAGATGGGCTGGGACTACTTTACAGATTCAGATTCTGATTCCTCATCCTCTTAAACTAGATTGTACTTAGGCTTTTCTTTTCTTTCACTTCTTCTCTTCTCATTGTAATTACAGTTGTACACGTCTTCTCAGTTAATAGAATTTTTTTTTATATATTGATTAGAGTGCATTATCTGAGTGTTTACTTTTTTTTGTTTGTTCCTGACTATTACCCTGAACCAGTGTGGACACTACTCCAGTGTGGACACTACTCCTCATGGTTTGGAGGTGTGGCAGGATAGGTCTGCCAATAGAATAGTTAACTTTAGTGCAATAATGGTGGTGTAACTGGGATGAATAAAGCTAATTCCCACCTAACTTGTTGAAAGGAGGAAATTTGTGAAAAATTAAAATATTTTTGCAGACATTTTGAAACTAAAAATGTTAAAATCTTGACACTACCATGAAGCTAACATTAGAAATGCTAAATTAATACTTAGTGAACCTAAGAGGAGAGAAACAGGTGAAAATGCACCCCATGGGTTAATTTGAAGACCATACCTAATGGGATTTGGGCCCATCATTTTCTTTTGAAGAGTGTATTTGGCATTATTTATGCTCTAAAGACTGATTGAGTCAAGACTTTTTCACTAGAAGTTAGGCACCTCCAAATCAAAACTGATTGACAGCACTCATGACACTAAGGAAATGATCCAGGGCCTTCATTTGGACAGTTTGAGCCTGAAAATCCAACCTTTTAAAAACTGTCCTTTTGCATTCACTAGTTGAGCCTTAAAAATCCTACTTTTCTTTGACAAACACCAAAGTACTTGCACCTTAACCTCATGACCTGATTCAACCTCACCCTCACTCTGAGAACTCAGAAGGTAAAGGAGGAGTTAAAGATAGTGAGAGTGGTCCAACATTTGGTGGAAGGTGAAGAAAAGTAACTTATGAACAGTAGTGTATCAATGGTATTTGTGGGACAGTTCATCATAAAAATCATAAAAATATTGAATAAAAATAAAAAGAGAAAAAGAAAGAGAAGTCTAGAGAAGAACATCATCTGAAAATTGAAAAGAAGAGGAGAAGTTGGCCACTTTGATTCTGGAATATATCAAGTAAGATGAAGTTTTACAGAAATGAAGGTTGTGAAGTCATGAATCACTCCTTACCTTGCTGATTTCTTAATTTTGATCCCCTTTTTACCACTTGATTCTCTATATCCCTCACCCATAAGCCACATTACAACCCATTCAAAAAGTCCTTGTAGATCCAAAGTGAAATGAGCTGTCATGTGGAGATGAGGAGTTGTTCAATCTATGGTGAAAAGTCATGAGGATGTCAGAAATTAGAAGCTTTGCCTATGCTCATGCTTGCAGGCCCATTTGGGGTCTGTAACTGCACTTGAGCTATTTTGAATGTGAACACCCTCAGATTGTCAATGTTGAGAGATAGCCCTGGTGAGAATTGGGTCTGAATTTAAACCTCATTGGGGTTGTGTCCAACCTAATTTTTGAATTTAAGGCAAACTGGGTACTGATTTTTACACATTGAATTTCTAATATAAAATGAATGGTGGTGATGCAAACACATGCTAATTTTGAGTTTTAAATGACCTGCATACTGCTACAGTTCCCTCTAAATGTTAAAGAATGGGTGTGGAATGAAGCTTTATACATTGAAATATGTATTGTCATTAACTGCACTATACTTAACTGTTCTAATGGTGAAGTTTGTGGGTATCTTCATTGGAAACCCTCAGGAGACTTCACTCCACTAGGGACCACCTAGGGGTTTAAAAGGCTTGATACATATGCTAAATGTACCCGTGATCCCTACGAAAGTGGCATTTAATTAGTTAAAGCTCTGCTAAGGGACTAGAATAGAGTAGGTTTGGGGGTGTGTTAAGACCTAAAAAGTACCTCTTTTCACCCCTTAACTTACTCTCTGCTAGACCCTTAGTCATTTAATAAGTGTGTGTTAAGCCCATCTTGTAGGTAATAAGCAAAAACTACAGATAAGGCCCTAACCATGCCAAGAAGTCTATTGTTGCCCCAGAAGTTCCTCAGAAGAAAGGAGGTTGCACCTAGACAGAGAATTCGCTGTAACATAGGCACAGCAAAGCAGAAAAATGTCAAGAAGTGAGCCTTGCGCAGATGTCGCAGGGTTCAATTATTTCAGAGAAAAAGGCCTCGCGCTGTTGTCACGAGTTTCTGAAGGCAGCACACCAACTGCTCGCACTGATCTCACGTAGATGAATGACAGAAGAGCTCAGAAAGTAAACTTCATGCAGTTCTTGCGAGGCTCAGTCATAAGCTCTCGCACAGTCTCGCACAACTCAAGAAAGGCACCTTTCATCTTCACACGATTCACTGAGGAGAGAGATCTCCAGGCATTCCTGCGTGCAGTGGCCGCGGGATACAGACCTTCAGGGAATTGCTCACGCGATCCAGAAGCCCATGCACATTGCTTCTTCGCGAGGATCTCCGCGAGATTCACTAAGGAACAAAATGCGCGCGTAATTCTCGCACCATTTGAATAGAAAGCTCAATCCCGCGACGACCAGAGCAACCCCGCGATAACCAAAGTATCAATCCCACGACTGCAAGAGCTTTAAGTCAATTCAACCTTGCGATGCCAATTTTATCACGCGATAAGACCTGGAAATCCTTGCTACCTAGCGAGGATCGGGATCTTAACTTCTCCCCACTTCAGCAGGGACAATCTGGGAACTTCCAGCAACTAGGGCATGTACTCCAATGCTCAAATCTCTATGCACACGCCCCGAGGCATCCAAGGAATAGAAATGAGCCACGATTGTACTGATAAATTAGGGTTTTCCTAACCCTAATGCTCCCACAGTTGACGACTATATAAACCTAAGCCTAGTTTAGGTTTAGGGGACTTTTGTGCTCCTTCTTGAATCAACTGTAAAATTGTAGTAGGCTAAGGTTAGGGTTTAGGAGGCTTCTTTTTCCCTTTTTCTTCTCTCCATAGTCCAACATTTGCTGGCTATGCCTTTGTATGTTTGTTTGGAACAATTCTGATGGTGTTTTATAATAGGATGTTATATTTATATGAGATTGGTGTTTTGAGAGCTATTCTATACAAGGTTGCTGCCTTGAGATCCTCCATTACTATGTTGCATTGTAAGCAATGGAGGATTGTTTTTAAGGATTTATTTAGATCTAAGTGACCTGTGTATCCAGGCTAGGCACATTGCAGGCCTATGCCCCACCACAGGAACCACTAAATCTGAATCCGCATGGGAGCCTGAGCTGGTAGCCTTGTGAACATGGTGGTAGCAGCAATCTTCTTGTTCTGTCTCAGACCTCTGTGAGGAGGATAGCCTCTGTGGATAGTCTTTGACCATTTAAGTGGATAGATTATAGCCCTAGGGTGAGGCCAATCCATAGATCTAAGACATATTCTTCTTCTCTGCACTTGTGCTTGTAGCCTTGTGAGAGATTGTGCAGAGACAGACTCCCCTGTATTTGTATAGAACCACCATCAGTTGGCAGATCTGATCTAGCTATAGAGATTGTAGGCTTGTGACTGGATCACTACTGTCTTTGTAAAGCAGTGAATAGCTAGACCTAAAGCTAGTACTCAAACTCTTGCTGGTCTTGTGTGTCCAGGCTAGTGCACATTGCAGGCCTAGCCCCACACATAGAACTTTAGAGGTTGAGGTTCCTATGGATTCTTGAGTTGGTAGCCTGGATGAAGTAGTGCTTACAATGATAAACTTGTTTTGACCCATCTCTGGATTGTGGTTCCCCTATTAGATAGTCTGTGACCATTTAAGTTGACATGTTATAACCATAAGGGATTGGATCATGGCACAGGGGTGAGTTGGATCATTTCTCCTCTTTGGTGATAATGTAGCCATTGGACATGATTTCTATAGCAGCAGATCTAAGTCTGAGTTATAAGACCCATCAGATCTATACCTAATAGCTTACTTCTCACCCTTTTATATTTATTTTCTCACACTCCATTTTTCTCAACTATTTCTATAGTTTAGGCATTAGGATACCTTAGGATTTAAACATTAGTGACCTTAAATCCCCTTCCATTTAGGATTGCCAGATCTGTAGTCAGATCTGGAGGGCCTACTAAAGATAGCTCCCTTGTAGCTTTAGATCAACTTTCCCTATGGGACAAATTCTTACTTATTAAAACTTGCTACAACAGGCCTTGTATCTTGTAAGTCTGTGTATTTTTAGGCTTGCTGCTCTGTTGTTTTCAATCCACCTTTGATTTATTTTCACTAACACATTCTTATCACTGTCTCCAATAAAGTTAGCAGCAAGCACTAAAAATACCCTAACACCTACCCATCTCAATCCACCAATCCAAGCACCCTGAGACCGGCACCCAATCCATTCCAGATCCCAGGACTAACCTACGATCCCCATTAGGTCCCACTCAGTTAAGATCAGACTAATGTCAATGCCAACGGCAGCAGAGAGGGGGCAAGGGACTTCGTCACCCGATCAGGAAGAATCCTAAAACAATCAAAAGTACCAGCATTAGCCCGGCCGGAAGAAAAGAAAGAACCTACTGCGAACCTTTAAATGAATGAGCCGAGAGCACATACTTGAAACACTGCTGAAAAGAATGCCAGCCCATATCATAGTATGGGACCTGCTAATGCCCAATTTCTCATTTACATCTACCCAAGCCATGACCAATTGTCCCCCATCTACCCAGGTCATGCCCATTTTCTCCCATGCATATCCCTCATCAGGTGAGCCATCCCTTCCAATCCCATACGCGACCCCATGTCCATGATGGAGGACATGATGAGGGCTTCTGTCACATGGAAGATTTTTCGAAGCCTCCCGAATCCACCCCAACATACCCTCCAAAATCTCCAAACCCCATTCCCACAAAGTCCAAATCAACCTCCCACTGTCCATACCATCCAAGCTTCCCGTCAATCGTAGTGTCATTTGAGAAGGCCTCAAGGCCCAATAGCCTAGGCCTAAGCCCATAAAGGCCCCTAGCCCTATACCTTATCCCATCAAAGCCCAATAGCCCTGGCCCACACCCATCAAGGCCCAATACCCTAAGCCCACCAAGGCCCAATGGCCCAATCCCATCAAGGCCCAATGGCCCAAACCCACCAAGGCCCAAATGGTCCAAGTTCATTAAGTCCCAATGGCCCAAGCCCATCAAACACCAATGGCCCAAGCCCATCAAGACCCAATACCCCAAGCCCATGAAGGCTCAATACCCCAAGCCCATCAGAACCCTCCACAATTCCCATAATATCCTACATTCACTTACACCCAACAGGCCTCATTCCTCCTCAAATAATACATGCATCTCATCTAATCCCTCAACTCGGCATGGGCCCTATTTTCCCCCATCCCTCACACCCCACTCAATATGGGAATCTATCCCATTCCATCAACCTTCCCCAAGTCACCCATCCTCTAGCCTGTCAAACCCATCCCAAAGCTTCCCTCCAAATGCAATGGCCTTATTAGGCACCTACCCAAAATCCACAAATAACTCATCCCCTTACCCCATGTATAGTGGTCACACCAAGCACTCACCCAGCCCATTCAGAACCAATAGGATAACCTCCCCCTCCCCCCACCATATGTGGACCCATAGTATGAGGAGGATGAGATCAGGAATAGCGGAGCCTATACAGGGGCATTCACCAGCTTCAATCCCCCACCACCCATATTCATTAACCTACCGGTAGCCCAAGGAGGTAGCCTATTTAGGGGCCGACCCCACCAACCCGGGAGTCAGAGCTATTAAAAGAATAAATGTACAAAATCTAAAAACAGCTGATGAAGATGGGTGCAGCTGAAATCCATGCCACAGACTTTTCTGGCCTATGCCTATTAGCGAAAGTCCCTTTGCCCCAAAAATTCAAGGTCCCAATTTTTGACAAATACAATGGCAGGGGCAACCACATTGCACACCTCAAGTCCTACTGCGAGGACATGTGCCAGTAGGGTAGAGACGAATGACTCCTCATCAATGTGTTCCAAAAGATCCTCAAGGGACCAACTTTGAAGTGGTTCACATCTATGGAACTTTCCACGATTAAAAATTGGAAGGATCTAACCCACCTGTTCTAAGAACAGTATGTCTACAACATAGACATTGAGCCCCTCAGGTTAGATCTAACTCAATTAAAGCAGAAGCCCAACGAAGCATTCATTGACTACCTTAGGAAATGGAGGGCATTAGCAGGTCAGGTTAGGAATAGAATACCCGATGACGGGCAAATCGAGATGATCTTGAAAAACACTCTCCCGATCATCTCGAATTTCTTGGTATACCAACAGTAGTTCAACTTTGCTAATTTGATCAGAAAGGTCAACCATTGTGAGGATGCGATAAGAGAGGGGCAGTTGAACAAAACTGTGAATAGCGAGATTCAGAGATTCACTGATCAGAGGAATGAAAGAAGGTTTGGAGCAGATATACAGACAGTCGTAAATACACTATCTAATACTAGCATAACTCCATTCCAGTTTAGGGTACTACAGTCAGCCCGGATGCGAAGCGAGCCAATGAAAAGGACTAGAAATGGACACGGGGCACAGATGAGCCCATAATAGAGAAAGGCCAATTTCGATCGAGTCTTTACACCTTTGGGGCAATCCTTGAATATCTTATTGCCTTTATTAATCAAAAAAGGTTTGGTTATCGCGCTCAAGCCGCAACCTCCGCTAAATCCGATCCCAAGAAATTGCGACCCTAATACCCACAATAATTTCTACCAAGGATCGGGCCACCCGACTAATCACTGCTTCCTCTTAAAGCATGCGATACAAGAGCTAATATGGGCTGACACGATCATTCCTCCAATACTTTCCCAAGCGAACCAGCATGCCAATATACATCAGGTGCCATTGCCACCACATCCACTAGGTGGAATAGGCCTAAGACCTATCGTCAGCATAATAGAGGAGGATTGCGAAGAGTTTAACCCTTCAGAGTATATCCTCACCCAAGAAGACTTTATAGCACTGAAGCAGAGGGATCAGGAAGATAGAAGCGTTGGGGTAATCGAATCCCTTAATTTGGCCGATTACTTTCCCAATCCCACACCACAAGTAGAACCCCTAGAATTAAGGGTGTATTTTCCACCACCAGCTCCTGTCAGCTATGTCTAAACCAGCTCATATCAACCATATGCAGCAGCCCCCACCAATTACCAAATGGCCCCCATACCCCCCGCTAGCGCTGATTAATTATCAATGGCCCACCCTCATAACATAGTCTCTGATACAATCATTCACAATCCCCACCAACCCCAGTTGACCCACCTTTGCCACTCCTCCGGCCTATCCAGAGGTTAACCAAGTATCACCTACCTATCTCAATCCACCAATCCAAGCACCCTTGAGATCGGCACCCACTCCATTCAAGATCCCGGGACTAACCTATGATCCCCATCAGGTCCCACTCAGTTATGATTAGACAAATGTCAACACCAACAGCAGTAGAGAGGGGGCAATGGGGTTCATAACCCGATCAAGAAGAATCTCTAAACAATCAGAAGTACCAGCCCGACTAGAAGAAAAGAAAGAACCTACTGTGATAAACCCCTTCGAATGAATGAGCCGAAAGCACATACTTGAAACACAGCTGAAAAGAATTCTAGCCCACATCATAGTCTGGGACCTGCTAATGATGTCTCCACTCCATTTCCAAGATTTGATGAGAGCATTAAAAGACACACATGTGTCTATTCAAGTGAGCCCAGATGAAATGGGGAAGATAATTGGACAGGTGTTTGCTCTTAATGCCATCTCTTTTTTAGATGTTGATTTGCCAGATGAGGGAAATAATCATTCCAAATCCCTCAACATCATGGTAGAAACAGGGAACTTAGTGATTCCATTGGTATTAATCAAAAATGTATTGGCCTTAAATGTGTGCCCCCTAAGAACCACTACCAAAATAGGGATGGATCCCTTCGCTTCACGCCAGCCAGAACTAGCGCTAGGGGATTTGATAACACGAGAAGAGAAATAATTAGAGAAGTGATCTTGAGCTCATGATTGGGCCAATGACCTTTTTCATACCTTTCCAAGTAATGGACATCTAATCCACTTTCAATTTATTATTGGGGTGACCCTGGTTACATGAGGTCGGGGCAATTCCTTTAACCCTGCACAGAAGCTTAGATTTGTATCAGAGCAGAAAATTGTCACCATCATAGGTGAGGGACAAGATGAAAGAGAGAAAGCTATCCACGGCATCGAGAATCCCAAAGTATTGCATGTGCCATACACGACCGAAGACACTGACTTCCATAGCTTTGAATATGATGTGTCAGCAGTAATCCCAGAGCCCCTCGAGAGAATCACTATGAAGATCGGTGGAGGAATGGTCGCAGCCGTAGCCATGCTCATGAAATAAGGCTATCAGAAAGGTAAAGGATTGGGATGCTGATTACAAGGCATAAAGGAGCCAGTTAGGGCCAAGGGCAGACAACAAGTCAGATTTGGGTTAGGTTACAAGCCCATCAAAGAAAAATTCTGAGAGGCTAAGGAAAAGGCCCGAACCATTATTGTAGGAAAAGCCCGGGGAATAGGCTTAGAGGAGGAACCCCATTATTGAATCCTGTGTATGTATTGTTTATTATTTAAAGTGTGATGAGATGGTAAGAATCAGAATACAAAGGTGGAGTGAAATGGCTATGAAAATAGCAAGCTAAGATACACAGAGCCTGCAAGATATAGGGCTATTGTAGCAAGTTTTAAGTAAGGGTTTGTCCCATAGAGAAATTGATCTAGAACCCCAAATGGGCTATAATAGTAGGCCTCAAGATTTGGCTACAGATCTGACAATCTAAAGAAAGGGAGTTGGGTGTCACAACTACACTAAATTACTTGTACAAGAAGAGAAATAAAGTACAGTCCTATCCTAAAGAAAGGGTTATGAAGCAGGTAGTGATGGTGTGTGCCAAAAGAAAGATAAAATGATGGGAAGTAGGAAATTAAGCTAGGGTTGATTCAGTTCAGTAACTCAGACTTAGGGCTGTCTCTGTAGCAGTCCTTCAAATGGCTACAAGCACATCTGCAAGGAAGAGGTATCTAAATCAATCCCTATGGTTTGACCTGGTCTCATAAGGCTATAACTTGTCCACTTAAATGGTCACAAACTATCCAATAGAGAGGATCAAACCACATGAATCAAGTTAGAAAACTAATCTGATCCAAAGGAGTAGACTGATCTTAAGGCTATAACCTATCCTCTTAAATGGTCACAGATTATTCAATAGATTTCCTCTACCCAATGGCTCAAATTAGATCATGAAAACCATTGCAGACACCATGTTTTCCAGGCTACAAGCTTAAGCATCCATGGGAGGAAATAAATCTTGAAAAACTAGTGAAAACCACAGTTGTTCAAGTGCTATTTGGAGAGTTAAAAGCAGCTGGTCAGTGCTACAAAAGGCTTGTAATGACCCAGCTCACAAGTCATCAATCACAACAGAGAATTAGATCTAAAATCTAAAATTGGTCAAGTAAACCAGAGGGGAGCTAGTTCATGCCACAACCCTCTGACAAGGCTACAAGCTCATGTGCAAAGGAGAAGAATCCTTCTCAGATCTATGACTTGGAGTCACCCTAGGGCTATAGTTTGTCCACTTAAATGGTTACAGGCTATCCACAGAGGTTATCTATACCACAGAGGTCTGATAAAGAACATGTAAACTGCTGCTGCCACCATGGTCCCAGGGATACAAGCTCAAGCTTCCATGGGCCTTTCAATTAGCTCAAATCCTAAATGCATGCATAGAATGAACAAGACTATGGGCAAATAGAAGAATAATAGATTGAGTATACAATTAAAATACAAATTTCATTGATCAGCACTACTTATAATGTAAATCCTCAATGCAACAGCCTTCTTGTGCATAACAGCTCATCCACAAAATCTCAATATTTACATGACCCATTAAAGAGCTAAATAAAACTATACCTAATGCTTACAGAGGGATTATCCAGCAAGTGCTGGGCTAAGAGAGAAGAAAAATGAGAAAGAGAGGTGATCAAACCCTAACCCTAGTCTGCTTGAGTTCCCAGCTAATAGAGGTTAAAGGAAAGATAAAAATTCTAAGTTACAAGTACAGCTTATATACTCAGTCCCTAATGCCTTTGCTCAAAGAAGATTAACACTAATTTTATAGCATATGTGACACTGTTACAACCCTTGGATGCCTTGGGATTTGTGCCTCAAGATCAGCGCCTCGAGAAGTGGGCCCTAAACCTTGAGAATTTCTCGAAAGGTCCTTAGAGTTAAAACTGAGAAGTGGAGAGCTTAAGCTCCTCTGGGCTGACACTTGCACATCAATTCCCTCGTGTGGCTTGTAGAGCACTCACAAGGTTGAATTTGGCTTTGAATGCCGCTTCCTCGCGCTGAAGGATTTAAGCTTGTCGCGTAGCTGCTTTTTGCTTTTTTATTCCTTCGCGGAGTTTGTAGAGTCCTCGCGAGGTAAGAATTAGCCTAGAAGGTTTGTTCACTCGAGCAGGTTGACTTTGAGTTATCGTGCAGCTGCTTTGACTTTGAATGCGCTCACACAATAGAGCTTTAGAATTTTCTCTCGCGAGGTACTCGCGCAAATGCCTTTACATCTCCCTTGGTAAAGGGGTGAGCTTCCAGACGCGTGAGAGCGTGAGATATTTTCTGGGTGTCTCTCTCCTCCAAAGTCACACAAAAACCTTGTGACTTAGTCACGATGTTCTCCCATGCGGTTAGTCTAAGCTTTGATCCTCGCAAGAACTCCGTGAGCTGTATTTCTGAAGGTTTAGTGTGCGAAAGCCCCGCGAGTTCTTTGAGTATTGCTTACAGCTGAAGTGCGCGAGTGCTGTGTGAGTTCTCTTGTGTTGCATATCCTAGCTGCCCAAGGAAGCTCTACTACTGAATTGAACAACGCGAGGCAGAATCTCTAACTGTGCGAGAAAATGATTCAGCTCCTTTGCTACAACGCACATGCTTCTGTTGTAGCTTCCTCCACTCTCATCTATACTTCTTTCATCTACTAGACTTCCTAGGTCCATCATGACAAGCAAAATAGTCACCATGGTGAGCACTACCATGGTGCTCCATCAGTCTTTAGCTCAGTTGTCACATTTGGCTTGAGTTCTCTCTCTTCTTTGGCCCCAACAGCATAGACTTTGTATTAAGCTGCATAATTTATTACTAACTACAAAACACACTTAAACAGAAGTTATTAGTCAGCTGCAAGGGGTAGCAAAGGCCAGGTTAAGAGGTGAAAAGTGATACTTTTCAGTGAATAACACACCCCCAAACCTAATCTTTGCTAGTCCCTGAGCAAAGCAGGATTTAAATAACTACTTCTAAGAATATAAAAGCCACTTTTGTAGGGAACATAGATGCATTTAGCTTATGCATCAAGCCTTTTAAACCCCTAGGTGATCCCTAGTGGAGGAGTGAAGTCTCCTTTGGGTTTTCAGTGAAGTTACCCATAAACTTCTCAATAAAACAGTCGATAAAACTACAAAATTATCAAGTCAACTGTCAATACACAGACCATCAGTTCACCTTTGATTCTCAATGTGAGAAATTTAAACACATGATATGCACAGACATTTAATCATTAAAAATTTACATGTATGCACATCATTTCCAATCAGCTCACACTGAGAGAAAACAACAACTGTATGTCAGTACTGAGCTCACCATTAATTCAAAAATTAGGTTTAGGCAATGCCCAATACATTCAATGTCAGACCCAATGCTTACCAGGGCAGTCTCTCACAAAGAACTTTGAGGGTTTTCATTCTCTCACAAGCTCAAGAGCAATTACAGCCCCAAAATGGGTCTGTAAGCATGAGCATAGATAAAGCTACTAAATTCTGGCATCATTGGCTATTTCCCACCACAAATTTGACAACTCCTCATCTCTACATAATAGCTCATTCAACTTAGGATCACAAGGTCTTATGACTGGGTTGTAATGTGGCTTATGGGTGTAGGTTACAAAGAATGGAAGGGTGAAAAGGATTCATAATTGAGAAATCAGCAGGTATAGGAGGTGATTCATGACTTCACCTTCTTTAGTTCAGCATATTTCATCTTCTTTGACATTTTTCAAACTTGAAGTGGCCAGCTTCTCCTCTTATTTTTAATTTTTACAATGAAATTTCTCCTTGACTCCTCTCTATTCATTTTCATTATTATTTTTCTTTATTTTTGATGCATTTTTCTTTTTATTTTTATTTTTATTTTTCTAAAATGCCACCCCTTTCTCCAGCTGCTACACAGCTATCCTCCTTTTAGTGTTTTTTCTACATTCTCCCAATGTTGACACTATCTTGTCCATCTTCAACTCCTCCTTTACCTTCTAAATTCTCAGAGTGAGGATAGGTTTGAATCAGGTTTTCAGGCTCAGGTAAAAGTACTCAGGTGTATTTTGAAGAAAATTGGAAGTTAAGGCTCAAGAGGTGTATGCATAAGGGTAGTTGACCAGGTTTGGTATGTTTCAGCTCAAACTGTCCAAGAGAAGGCCTTGATCCTTTCCTAAATGCCATGAGTATTGTCAGCTGTTTCAACTTGGAGATGCCTAACTTCTAGTGAGGACATTGACTAAGCCAGTCCTTAGGGCAAAAAGAAATGCCTCAGACACTCCTCAAAGAATTTTTTTTTTTTGTAGGCCCACCCAAATCTCACTAGTTATGGTCTTTTATTGAACTCATAGGCATGTCCTTACCTTTTTCTCTCCTTAATGAATCACTAAGTATTGATTCAAGTGAGTTTTATTGGTGCTCACCTTATGGAAATGTTAGAATTTAAAAGTTTTAATGCCTAAAGGTCTGCAACATTTTTAATTTTTTTCCTTTTTAATGTTTCTTAGGTGAACCTAGCTCTATATCTCTCTCACTCACTTAATTCTGCTGCACTTAGGTTGACTACATCATTGGCATACCTTGTCACCCTCCCAAACCTATGAGGAGTAGTGTCCTCACCATTTCAAAGATGAATGGCATGTACAGTAGGGTAAAAACAGACATAAACAAAGACAAAGATAATAGTGAACAAGGCACACAAAAACAAGTAAATCACACAAGCAAAAACAGCATAAAGTAAATTACACCAAACAGAATAAAGAGATATTGCATTTGTAATATAAAAAATTTGTACGATGGAAGGGAAAATTAATACACAATTTATACAACTACTTCCTATCTAATTACATGTGTAAAATTTAATCATCTGATTGTCTGCTGGATCAGCCTTAACACTTACTCCTTTATCTTTGTCTTTCTCCACAGTAGCAGCAACAGCTTGTGTAGGCTCAGCTATTTGTGAAGGTACTCCCCCAGTCAATTGAGCAAGTCTCCTTTCTAGGATTTGAGATTTCTTCTCAGCCAGTGTAGTTCTAGTTTCATAGAGCTCCCTGATGGCCTTATTAACTTCTTTGGATGCAGCTAACCTTGTCTCCAGTGCATCTGCTCGTTGCTTCTCTATTGCTACCGCATACTTTTGGGCTTCATATTGGATCAAAATTTGTTTCCAGCCCTTTGATATTTGTCGCATGTTAACTTTGTTCTCCAGCTCCATTTGATGTATCTTGTCTTCATAGGGCACCTTCATGGAGGTTCTGAGGTCAACCATGCCTCTAATGACATCCTTTTAAATAATTAAGGTAAGGGTTAGTTTTCATGGCATGGAGGAGGGTGGAGTAGGGAGGTATGGAAAAGGGAGATGCATGTAGTAAGGGCTGCTCAGGTAGGGGTTCAGGTTCAGTTTCAAGTTCTGCTTGGGTTGGGATTGAGGAGGTAGGAATTAAGTCATCCACATCTGTGACAACATTAGAGGTTGCTACAGCAGGTGGGATATCAGGTAGGGGAATAATGGGTAACTGGATAGGAACAGGTTCAACGGGTGCAGCAATAGGGGAGGTTACAGGCAAGGTTATGGGTTGGGAAAAGGGGGGGGGTAGGTAAAAGGGTGGGTGTAGGGATAGGTGGCTGTTGGGATGGTTGGGCTAAGTTGGCCAATGTGTTTGGGATGGCTTGTAGGCTATGATGGATTGAGGCCTGGTTTTGGAGGGTGGGGTTAATGGCTTGAAGGTTGGCCTCAATGGATGGTTGGGTGTGGTTGTTAGCCAACACTTGGGCATGAAGGGAGAGTAGGAGGTTTAGGATTTTGGGTAGGATATCAGGGATAATAGGTGTGGTTGGAATGGTTGAAATAGGTTGAAATGGAGAAGTGGGTGCATGGGTAAAGTTTTTTGGCTGAGGGGAAGTAGGTATAGGTTCAAAATGATGGGGCTGTGATGACTCATGAGGAGGAGTGAAATGGGGAGGGTGAGGTGAGTCAGGGAGAGGGGTGTACTCATAGTTGACGTCCCCTATGATAGAAGACATCATAGCAGAGTACCTCTCCCCTGAAAAAGGGTCTTGATCATGGGAAGGTGAAAATGGCATGGGTTGGCTTAAAGGCTCAAGTGTATCAGGTTCACAAGGTAAGGAGGTGTCAATGGGTTGAGATGAGGCTAGAAGGGTGTGAGGCTCACGTTCAGCGGTTGTAGGGAGTGGGTTTGGAATGGTAACTGTTGCAGGGATTGGGAGAGTTTAGGATATGTAGGTGGGTTGGGGTTCTTTGTGGGCCTTGGTTAATTTTATTTTCTTTTTATAGGTTTTTGTCATAGGTGGGCTAGGGTGGGCTGGGAAAGTAGTCACAGGTATAGGTAAAGTTAAAGGTATGCTTGGTATCGTTGGGCTAGTTGTGGCTGATGTGATGGGTGGAGGTATAGGTATGATGGTTGTGGTAGTTGGCAAAATAGGTTGAGGTAAAGGTAATGGGACTATGGGGGTTGTGAGGCTTGAATTGAGGTAGGAAGTGCAGTGGTAGTCGGTGTAGCTAAAGGTGAGGGTGAGGTAGTGGTGGCTATGATTGTGGATGGCATGGAAGTAGAGGGGATGGCTCGCCCAGTAGAGGTTGCTACTTACAAAATAGCTGCAGAGCTGGCAGCCAAAGATGCATCAGCAGCTGCAGCAGTTGCTTCTTCAATTGTGGGGGCTGCATCTGCTAGTATCTCCTCCTTTTTCTTCTCAATCAGAGTCCCACTGATCCTCCACTGTTTCTTTCCATATTTTCTGGGGGCCAAGGTACTAGTCTCATCCTCCCTTTGAAAGGGGTATCCACCAAGCTGCAGCAGGGCTGTAATAAGCCTGCAGTAAGGAAGAGAATGCGGTTTCTTCTTTGTGTTCACCTTCTCGTGAATGTCCACCATCCCTTCAAAAATTAACTTAGCCGCATCAAAGTAGTGTCTCCTGTGAAATGAGTAGAGTGCATCTACAATTGGGGATCTCCTCTCCTGCTCATGGCTAGAGCAGTACACATTCTTCCTCAACACCCTATCCATAAATATGAGGTTTGTATGTAGATCCCTCTTCCTGATTGAGACCCCTGAGGCTTTGACTTCTCCAATCAGCTCCTTAGCTTTCTCTGGGATGGTGGCTATTAAAGGGGGACCCAAGCCACATTCAGGGTTGTATTTGGCCGGTATCCCAAGTATTTTTGCAATGGCTATCTGATTGAACAACATCTCAAATTTATCTATCAACACCAGCAATGTTGGGTTCCCATCATCCCCAATCTTCACTCTAACATTCTGAGAAAACAGCTGCACTAGTCTAGGGAAGACTAGCTGTAGTGGGGGCCTCAATAGGGGCAACAGGGATGCCTTGGTCAAGTACTCAATGGAGGTTGTAGTCTCTGGGAAGTGCTCAAAGAAAACTTTATCAAAAATGGTCTCTGCCTTCAGCTTGATTGCTTTAACAAATTCATATGGCACTCTAAGGTACTCAGTGTCCTCTTCCTCATCAGTGGCCACCTCAGGGATCTCATGGGCCATAGCTTTGCCCTTTTTCTATTTCTTAATTAATTTTTCTGGGCTTTTGGTAGGTTGGTGCTCTCTGGTCCTCTTGTTTAGGGCAAATATATTTTTGGCTTGGGCATCAGAAGCCATAGCCTTGCCCTTCTTCACTGGGGCAGCCCTCTTCTTAGTTGGTTGCTCAATATGGGGCTCTACAGTGGATGAAGGCACCTCAGAGGTCTCCACAATGGAGGCCTCTACAATCCTAGCAGATTTTCTAGTGGCCACAGGGCTGCTAGTAGGTTGGGGGTTACGCATGGCAGCCAAAGCATCACCAAATTTAGAACCCGTGGCCATGGCTATTCAATTTGTCCAAGTTAGGGCTTTAAACTCTCAGATTATGTAATGCACACTTAATAAATACAGAAGCACCCAGACTCTTCCCTTCTTAACACTAAAGTACTATCCAATCAAAGCAACAGGGAGAGAGTGAGAGATCTTACCAACTTGAAGCTAGGGTTGCACTTCAAACGTTGCACAAAGGTTCAAACTCCCCCATATCTAGCTCAGAGTAATCTAGAGGTGATGGGTAGTAAAATGGTAGGAGGAAACTATTTGAGGTGGAGTGGAATAGGTTGTAGAGAAGAAAGAAGGGAAAGAGAAGCTCGGTCATGCTCAGAGGAGGCTAGGGCAAAGAGATATGAAATAAAGAAAATGAAGAAAATCGCAGGGTTTATAAGGTGATCTCGTGCCTCGCGCAGCTGTCACCAGGTAGTCGTGGGGCAAATTTATCCCGCAGTAAAATCTCAAGCTCGCGAGAAGTGTGTTATAAAGAAAAATAGTTGCCTCGCAAGGACAAATTTTTTTAGATTCTATGTGTCTCGCGCAGTCACTCGCGAAGCTGAAGCTGGGCCTTAGCGCGCGAAGAGATTGTTCATCCCTTACATAGTTTAGCTGATAAACTTCGTGAGGTTTAACATGTGTAATTCCTGGTCTTCATGCGGTTCCATGTTGCTGACAGGATGGAGCCTCTCGAGGCTCAATATTAGGCATCAGCAAGCATTTCTGCTCACGAGGCTCTCGCGAGGAACAACATTTCTATCAGAACTCCATGAGAAAGCTTCAAGTAGCTTGCGAGTTTGAAATGTAGGCTATAGAGCCTTGTGAGAAAGCAGCACTTAACCTATTGCATAGTGCTGCACATTGCACATTGGCCAGTGCATCCATACTATCATGCACCTATCCATTGTGCATCAGTAGCAACCCTTTCACATGTACTCCATTTCATCATTATAATTGTATGCTCCTTATCAACATCTGTACATCAAAAATACAGAATTCTAAAGATAGTCTTACAGATCAACTTCATGGCATTTATTATGAGAGCACCTCAACCATAGCAGCAACAGACATGCACATCAAATTTAGATGACAAATGTGCACATGTATTTAAAACAGAACAAGATAAAATAGAATAAAACAAACAAGAAGGGCAACATCATACTAAAAACATCAATTGAAAAATTTTTAAACAAACAAAACAAAACACACATTCAAAACATATGGAACACATGGTACAAAGCTGTGGATCACTACGCAGTGGGAGGTTCATATAGGTGAATGGTCTGAGGAGGCTCCACTGAATATTCTATACAAATTTTCAGCCTTTGATCATTCACTTTCAAAATCTTCCCAGACATAGGATCCAAGATCTCCACAACACCAGATGGGGAGGCATGGATGACAGTGTCAGGTCCATCCCATCTAGATTTTAATTTCGTAGAAAGAACTTTAATTTGGAGTTGAAAAGCCAAACCTTAGAACCAGCATTGATGTCCTTCCTCATTAACTTCTTGTCAAAGAATGCTTTTGATCCCTCCTTGTAAATTCTGATATTTACATAAGCTTCCAACCTTAGCTCATCAAGCTTTGCCAATTATAATGTCCTCTGAGAACCAACAATAGTTAGATCAAAATTCAATTTTCTGATAGCCCAATAGGCTTCGTGCTCTAACTCTATTGGTAAGTGGCAGGCCTTGCCATAAACCAGTCTAAATGGGGACATGCCAATAGGAGTCTTATAGGCAATCCTATAAGCCCACAAAGCATCATTCAGCTTATGTGCCTAGTCCTTTCTATCTCTCCTCATAGTCTTCTCTAAGATATGCTTGATCTCTCTATTGGAAATTTCAACTTGCCCACTGGTCTATAGGTGGTAGGGAGTTGCAATTCTGTGTGTAACATAGTACTTTCTAAGCAGGTTCTTAAAAGGTCTGTTACATAAATGACTCTCCCCATCACTAATAATAGCTCTGGGGATGCCAAATCTTGAGAAGATATTATCCTTCAAAAATTTAAGGACAACTGCGTAGTCATTGGTCCTTGTGGTAATGGCTTGCACCCATTTGGTCACATAGTCCACTGACACAAGTATGATTAAAACTCATAGATGGAGGAAAGGGACCCATAAAATCAATGCCCCAGATGTCAAAATGTTCTACTACAAGGATGGGCTGCAATGACATTGAATCTTTCTTAGAAATGCCTCCCAACCTTTGACATCTCTCATAGGCTTTGAAATGTATGTATGCATCTCTGAACAAAGAAGGCCAATAAAAATCACATTGCAGCACTTTTGCTGCATCCATAGGCTTGCTCATGACACATAAAAAGAATGTTGTGGAACTCACTTTCAGGTACACATCTCCTAACCACCTAATTTGCACAATGCTTATAAAGGTATGAATCCTCCCTCATAAAATGTTTGACTTGAGAGAAAAACAGGTCTTTGTCCATCTTGGACCATTGAGGGGGGATCCTTCCAACAGCAAGAAAATTTACAATGTGTGCAAACGAGGGCACATTGGACTGCAGAGCAAATAGCTGCTCATCAGGGAATAATTCATTGACAGGTGCTGTTGCACATTCTTTCAAAATAATTCCAGAGAGGTGATCAGCCACCATATTCTCAACTCCCTTCTTGTCTCTGATCTCAAGATCAAACTCCTGCAGTAGGAGGATCCATTTGATCAGCCTTGGTTTGGCATCTTTCTTGGGCAATATGTTTTTTAGAGATGAGTGATCAGTAAAAACAATAATTTTAGACCCAAGCAAGTAGAGTCTAAACTTGTCCACAACAAACACTATAGCAAGCAGCTCCTTCTCAGTGGTGGTGTAATTAGCTGAGCCTCTATTACTGTTTTGCTTGCATAGTAAATCACCGCAGGAAGTTTATCTTTTCTCTGCCCTAAGATAGCACCTATGGCCAAATTTTATGCATCACACATCAGCTCAAAGGGGAGTGAGTAGTCTGGGGCTTGGATTAGGAGCAGTGGTAAGACACTTTTTTAAGACCTCAAAGGCCTCAAGGCACTCAGCAGAGAATTCAAATGGTACATCCTGACACAACAGGCTGCACAATGGCTTTGCAGTTTTGCAGAAGTCTTTAATGAACCTCCAGTAGAATCTAGCATGTCCTAAAAATGATCTAATTTGCTTGACAGTCCTGGGTGGGGGCAGGTGTGAAATCAGGTCCACTTTAGCCTTGTCAACCTCAATTCCTCTGTGGGAAATCACATGGCCTAACACAATTCCTTGTGTCACCATAAAGTGACTCTTTTCTCAGCCTAGGACCAAATTGGTCTCCTCACATCTTTATAAAACCAAGTCAAGGTGACTCAAGCACTGGCTAAAGCTATCCCCATACACTAACCAATCATCCATAAAGATTTCTAGGAATTTGTCAATCATATTAGAAAAAATAGCATACATGCACCTCTGAAATGTGGTTGGGGCATTGCACAATCCAAAAGGCATTCTCCTGTATGCAAAGGTGCCAAAAGGATATGTGAAAGTAGTTTTTTCTTAATCTTGAGGGTCCACAAGGATTTGGTTATACCCTGAATATCCATCAAGAAATTAGTAATATGCTTTCCCAGCCAACTTGTATAGAATTTGGTCAATGAAAGGGAGAGGGAAGTGGTCTTTCCTGGTTTTGGATTTGAGCTTTCTATAATCAATTCAAACTCTCCAGCAAGTGGTCTCTCCGGCTATCATCAACTCCCCATAACCAGAAGTAATAACTATAATGCCTGATTTTTTAGGTACCACCTGGATAGGTAACACCCACTCTGAATCTGAAATGGGGTAAATCACCTCTGCATCCAAAGTTTTACTATCTCTTTCAAAACCACCTCTTGCATGTGAGGATTAAGCTTCCTCTACATCTCCCTAGAGGGTTTTACACCCTCTTCCAATTGAATTTTGTGCATGCAAACTGAGGCATCAACGGCTCCAAGATCAGCTATTGTCCATCCCATTGCCTTTTTATGCTTCTTGAGAGCACTCAATAATTCCTCCTCTTGCTCACTACTGAGAGAGGAGGAGATAATCACTGAAAACTTGTTATTTTTCCCTAAGAAGGCATATTTTAATGTGTCTGGGAGCTGTTTCAGCTTCAGCTCAGGGGGACTTTCAATGGAAGGTAATAAAGTTACCTTAGTGGTTTGAGGAAGGAGCAGCAATATAGGTTTCTCGTTGGAATGCTGTACTAGACCCACAGAAGACTGTATTTTTGCATTGTCTCCTATCATGAGAGTTTGGGTCTCCTTCTCAACCATACTCCAAATTGTATCCAAGTTCTCAGTCTCATTATCCCAATCCAGCAGATTGGATAATTCTTGTTCCACAAGGTCATCTAGTACATCTATTGCATAGCAGTCCTCAATGTCCATCTGAGGTTGCCTTGTAGCATTGTACCTATTTAATTAGGCCTTTATGTTCCCAAAGGTCACCTCCATCACCCCTGACCTGCACTGTATGCAAGCATTTGCAGTTGCTAAGAATGGCCTGCCAAGGATGACAGGAATTGGGATTTTACTTTTGCAAGGGTCCATGTCCAAAACAAGGAAATTAGTTGGATAATAGAACTTGTCCACCCCCACCAAAACATCCTGTACCACACTCACAGGTCTCCTCTCAGACCTATTAGCCAACTGGAGTACAACTAATGTTGCTTTTAGCTCCCCCAAACCTAACTCCTCATACATAGAATATGGGAGCAGGTACACAGTGGCCCCTAAGTCCAAGAGGGCTCTTCCAATGGTGTAGTTTCCAATTATGCATGGGATAGAAGGTATCCCTGGGTCTTGTAATTTCTTAGGTGTGATAATTGACAGAACTGATTCAACATGTTCAACAATAAAAACCTTTTGGATAGCTACACCCTTGCTTTTCTCTTTTGTGTGCAGAGGTCCTTCAAGAATTTAGCATAGGCAGGGACCTAATTTATAGCATCAAGCAAGAGCAAATTGATCTTGACCTGCTTGAAGGCCTCCATCATTTCGTCCATCTGAGCATTTCCTTTTTCAAAAGGAGATGAGCCAACTAGTTATGCAACCGTGGGAATCGAGACGATCCCGTCGCGACGATGCGCTCTCTAACGGAAAAAAATATAGAGTCGCCACCCGGAGCTTTCGGTGTCCTGGGATACCTAGTTCATTTTTATGAGCACCTAAGTTCTAAAAATATGACTCTGAATCCGGTCCACACCAAAGGCTCTTGGGTAGGGGCTTCGGTTATCAATCGGGAAGGTGTTAGGCACCCGATCAACCCACTTAACGTTGTCTCTACTAATGGCCAAAAATAAAATGAAGTGAAAGAAAAGAAAATAGCTTCCTCTTGCCCAAAGGGGCTTAGAATCCTATTTGTGCCCCTCCGTACCAACCGAAAAATCGGTGGCGTAACGGCATAAATGGGAGGATGGAGGGAGCTAGAAAGAGATAAGAGAAAAAACGAGAGAGCCGGAGCCCTCGAGCCCTTGTAGCACCGTAGGAGAGCCTTACGTGGCTTGCTTTGATGAGATCTTGAAGGCTTTGTATGGTGGAAAGTGGGGTTCTAACCTCTAAGGCTTGCTAACTAAGAGGTAGAGAGGGAAAGTAAATGGATAGCATATACCTAAACTAAGGGATCTAAGGTGAAAAATATCACTCAAATGAGGTTTTAGAATTCTAAAATTTCAATGGGAAGTGTGCACCAAAGGAAGAAAGATCTTCTCACTTTAAGCTCTTTCTCTCTTAGGCTAAAATTCTCAACCCTTAAGCAAGAAGGGTGGCTCTCTATTTATAGAGGAAGGGAGGATTAGTGAGGGGTTAAAGTCCTAATTGGATTAGCAATTAGGTAATGGGCAATCTAAAGTTTTCTAGGATTTTTGGAGCCTTGAAATGTGTGGGAAGGTCCTCCAATGGTGGATGATGGGGTGAGGCCTTAAGCCACTTATGGGGTTGCAAATAGGTAGTGAATGGGTGCAACAGAACTATCAAAACACACCTCAAAAGTCAAGGTGGTCAACAAGTCAAACCCCAATCATGATTTTCAGGACAAATTCCAACAATTACTATTCATATGCCTGACACAACTATTAGTTGCGCCAGGCAAATGTATAGTAAAATAGTGATGAACAGTAGCCTGGAAGTTGGCCTCGCGAGGGGTGGGGGGACCCATTTATACCTGGCACAACTATTAGTTGCACCAGGCCATTTCTAGGAGAAAAAGACCTGATGCAACTATTAGTTGCGCCAGGCAAATCCAAGGGGAAAATGGCTTGGTGCAACTATTAGTTGCGCAGGCAAAAATCCCTAAAAAAAAAGTCTGATTTTCAAATGGTCATAACTTTTCATATACAACTCTGATTGAGGTGATTCATGGCTCGTTGGAAATTTGGAGAAGTCCTCTTTCCAATAGTATATGATTTGATATCAATAAAAGACCTCAGCTAGTCCTAGTACACCACTATTCATCTATTACTCGGGAAGGTTAGGTTTAGGATTTGAAATAGGTTCTAAGGGTCGGGATTGGTTCTAAAGGTTTGGGATAGGTTCCTAAGGGATCTAAGGTGATTCCTAAGGGTTTGGGGTGATTCCTAAGGGTTCCATACATGCCATCAAAAGCTCAGAAATGTACCTCTCTCGAAAGGTATTTCGATCGGGCCTTGGGCCAAATTTGGGTGTCTACAGATGCCCCTCTTTGGTATCTGATCACTAATGATCGAATGCCAAAGAAAAGAGACATCCGAAGAGACCCAAGGCATTACTAACGGGTTCACTATATTCAGAACGAACTTTAAACATCGGGTGAGTAACACGGTGAGAAAATGAAAGCCCTGGGGTGAAGGCTAATCATTCGTTTCTCAAGGTAATCGGTTCCTAAGCGCTTAGTGACATTACTGGGCATAACCGAGGTAGAATGAGTTGCGAAAGCCCAATAGCTAGAAAAAATGTTCGCCTCCCGAGTTGCGAAAGCCCGTTAGTTGGGAAAAACGTCCGCTTCTCGAGATGATTTGAAGGTATTTGATGTTTAAAATTCATTCTGAATGCAACAGCCTCGTGAGTAAGAGGGGCGATGGACCCACCTTCGAAGATAGGCGTGAAGCAAACATACGCAAGGCTCCATGATTTCTGTCCAATCCTACATGGCATTTGATAACCTTACTGGATTATTCACGGGTGCCCCTGCTGAAAGCAGGGTTCAAGAATTTTGGGCGAACCCATCGACCCCGAAGTTTATTTAGCATGACTGTCCGAGCGAAGTGGATAGATGTCACAACGTTTTTTGGGAGTACGTGTCATTTTCAAAAACGTGCCCCAGATCTGCCTGACCAAGAGGGTCCAGTTTCAAATACCACTAAACAGATCCAATCAGTTGTTGGGTGTCTCCCAAGAAGGGGCATCCAATCTTGGCTTCCGCCGACAATGATCATAAACATCAATTAACTATGCATAACCATGCACCCATCAGGGGTAATAAGTAACAACAAAGGCGATGGAAGCCTCGCGCCGGACCCGCCCGGGTACAATTTACGGGGGACAAACGACCATCATACAGATACCCAAATGCATGGCGTACACTTTATAGGGATACCGCTGCCCATACAGGTTTTAAGCCTGCAGAAAATAAAAAGGGAAATGATCCCTTCTGAATGCATGGTTGCACATAGTTTGATTAACACATAATCTCATTCTCAACAGGTTGGTCTCAACCAACGATTGACCTTTTCCAACGAAGAATCTGAACCTTTAGTCACTTAAGTTCATACGAATCCAAAATAGAGCGGTCATCGCTCAAAAGATTTAGCAGCGGAGTCGACTCGACCGAAACATTGACTGTATGATCGGGACTCACACCGTTGCTCCTTCCTTGAAGTAGGATCCATAATCCAAGGTGTGCCTTAGACTTAGGACGTTATTATCGCACAGTGGTGTTGCTGATAAAATATCGTTATTTTACCGCATCAGAATATGCATGTGCGTTGCTCTGTGGGGAAGCACAGATTTATTCTTTTTCTCTTTTTTCTTTTTGTTTTTCAAAGATTGCTGTTTTTTTTTTAAGCATTATCTAGACCTCAAACCCCGGGAGGCGAACGCCTAGACAATGCATACCAAGAGCTCGTGCCTCCGCAATAGTTTGTAACGAAACTAAAGCCAACGTACTCAAGTTCACCTGAAACCGAAATATGGAATGATCAGGGCAAAAATTTAGCGGTGGAATCAATCCGATCCAAGCATTGACTGTTTGACCGAAATTGACACCGTCGCTCCTATTTTGAAATAGGATCCATGGATCTAAGACGAACCTTTGACCTAAGACATTAATTTTGCACAGCTGCGTTGCCGGTAACATATTGGCATTTTACCGCATCGAAAATATGCAAGTGCATAGCTGTGCGTAGCATGAAAACATAGATTTCTTTTTCTTTTTGAAATGATTTTCATCATCATATTTTTTTTTTTAGACCTGACGTTGGTGGTGAGATGCTTTATCTGATTTGTCCATTGCTGAGAAGTTACCTGCTTCAAGGCTTTGGACCGTGTGATGTTCCTGCACATTCTTGAGAAACCGTCAGTCCCTATTTTGTTTATACATATAAAGAAAATGCATCCTAAATAATAGAAGAAAAAGTAGATTTCTACCTACACTTTTTTATTTTTAAGATATTTTTTAGATTTTTGTTTTTAGAGATTTTTTGTTATTTTTCTTCATTTTGAGATTGAAATATGATGCTAGAAATATGTACATGAAAATATGTAGAAATATATACACATTTTTTGGTGTTTGGATTTTTCCTGATTTTTTTGTTTTAAGCTTTTCTTCTTTTTTTGTTTTTGATGCCTTGATAGTGAGATGGAGTAACGAGTCCCATTTTGAGCATAGTCGAACTCTTTCATGCAGTCGGTCCTGAGTGAGTTTCCAGATTTTATCAAGGCCGGAATGTTGATTCCTTTGGATTGAGTTAAACCCTTCTCCTTGCCACGAGTCATACGTTTGACAGTGCAGGTTTTACTAAGACAATTATGGTCGGGACCCAATTCGAACTAGCATGAGCGGCCCAGTCGGACAAGAGGGTACAGGAAGAGTAACAAAAGGGTTCCTCAAGCATCAATCTTCTTAATCAGACCAAACCTTTCTTTTTCAATTTTTCTTTATTTATCTCCTTCTTTACCCGTGGCGCCCTTTCGGGTTTTCACCACATCCATGGGTTTAGCTCTCTTACCCCAAGCGCCCTTTCGGGTTTTTACCTGGCCCGCACAAGCTCACTGTTTTTACCAGTAGCGACCTTTCGGGTTTTCACCACGTCCTTCTTGCTTTGAGCTTGTAATTTTATTTTATTATTATTATATTTTATTTTATTCTTTTAAATAACCATGACATAGACCTTGATTCCGTCATAGCCGGCTAGATGGGCTTCTGGTGTCGTCTCATGACTCGGCTCATGTCGACTTAACAGATATTATGACTATTTGCGAACCTACAAAGAGGGCATCCTTCAGGGTGTAACTTGGCCATGGGTTAAGTTAAGATTTGAAGGTATGTTGGGCTAAAAGGGTTTCCTTAATATGGCTTCAGTTTTCTCAACATACTTTCTTCCTTAGGGGTTTTACTGTACATGCCCCATGATTCTTCTACATTTTTTGTTCTTTTTGCTTCATTTCAGGCAATCTCTTCTTGAGGTTTTACTTTTTCGATTTTTTTAGATTTTGATAGTAACTCTACTTCATCTTTTCTCTCTTTTTCTTTTGGTATATGTACACGTATATTTTTTTGGGGGAATGGATTTATTGAAAGAAAGGCTCAGGCTCAAATGGGGTAGCAAAGGATATCATCATTTTTAGGGATGTTTTTGGGCTACTGTGCTTGGAATGATGTTCTCTTTCGGGTGGTTCTTAAGTAGTCACGTATCTGTTTCACCAACACTTACCTCGTAATGATGGACTAAGAGTAGAACCATCGGACGTATCCAGCATTGATGGGCTCAGGAAGATGATCTCCGTCCATGGTGGCGAGGCGGATGGCGTATCCCAACAGCACTTCTCGAATGACGTATGGTCCTTCCCAGTTCAGCTTAAACTTTCCTCTTGGATCGGCATGGAGGGATGGGAAGATCTTCTTCAGCACAGTATCTCCTACTTTTAGATCTCGATCGCGGACACATTTATTGTAAGCGCGTGCGATTCGCCCCTGGTATACTTGAGTGTGACACAAGGCTAGGAGTCTCTTCTCGTCCAATAAGTTCAGCTGATCAAAGCGTGATCTCTCTCTTTTTGCTTCAGGTAAGCCTGATTCCATGAGTATTCAGAGTGAGGGTACTTCAACCTCCACCGGGAGGACGGCCTCGGTTCCATACACAAGGGAAAATGGTGTTGCCCCTGTAGCGGTACGGACCGACGTTCAGTAGGCCCACAAAGCATATGGCAGCATTTCGCTCCAATCTCGATAAGTGACGACCATTTTCTCAAGGATACGGATGACTGTCTTGTTCGCGGCTTCCACGGCTCCATTAGTTTGAGGCCGATAAGGGGATGAGCGATTATGCTTGATCTTGTATTGCTCGTAGAAGTCTCGAATGTGCTTATTCGCAAAGTTTATGCCGTTGTCCGTGACGATATCTTTGGGTACTTGTTGTCGCTCCAAGTGTGCCAAAAATGTGTGCAAAAAATTAAAGAATTAAAGAATGCTAAATTATATGGATGTTAACTTATGAAAGGGATATCAGCACATTGGGGCTAACACTGGCCTGCAAGATCAGGGCCAATTGTAGCAAGTTTTAAAAGTAAGTATTTCAAGATCGTCCACAGAGAAGTTTGTCTAAAATGAGAGATAAACCTCCAGATCTGTGCTACCAGATCTGGCTCTATAATTATCTAAAATAAAGAATAGATAAAAGAGAGTGTTGGGTTTTGTCACGTTTAACTAAAAGCAAATAAAGAAAAGAACTAACTACGTGATCCAGATCCGAGTTGTGGAGGTGTTTAAAATAAGACAAATGCAGAAATAATAGCTTCATGTATTTTAGCCTTTGAATTTTAATGGAGAATCTGTAGTTCAGCAGATTCAATCTTCATCGCTACTAGCACGATGTAAGAGAAATAAATCCGAATTAAGGAATAGGTTTAGACTTATGGTGTGATTTGTCACGGATCATCATAGTGGCCTATTCTTTATTTGAACATGAACATCCTTGTAAATCTTTGCTTGAATTAGGTTACCAACGCTAATTACGCAGGTGGATGATGAATTAAGGAAGTTGGATGCGGATGAGTGAATCTAAAGAAGTCTAATGCACTAAGGTGAACATTGAACCCTCGACATGACTCCAATGGAGAAGACACAAATTATAGCAACCTTTTAAAATCCAACGTTACAATTACAGAGCACGGCTTCTTAGAGAGCCCTCGGACTTACGTCGAGCTTCTCGAAGAGCCCTCAGATTCTGATCTTGAATCCGAACATGGAAGTACAAATCACACACAATGGCTCCCAAAGGTAAAATATAAGAAGGGATTACAGGGGAACCAGATGAGCTTTCTGACGGGAAGGGGGGAAACAGAGATAAAAACTCTAAAATCTGGATACCCAAATTGGGCAAATGGTTCGTCTATTTATAGTTTTCCTAAGCCGACTTTTAGATGTGTATCAACCAATCGAATTGGATAGATCTGTATCAACCAATAGAGTCGAGCACCGGGATCCAGATCTGTTTCGCCAATCGAAATGCTTGATCCGTTGACCAATTAGGAAACAGAGGCATCAATTACATTATGTAATTCAAAAATCTGTTTGAGCTTCTAGAAGTTCCCGCCAAGTAATTTCATCTTTGGGTGTTCACATGGGTGGAATATGCCTTTGGTTTGTGCTCGAGAATCTTAGGAATGTCCTTGGGTTTTAAACGCATTGAGCGTGCAAAGTTTCTGAAATACCCTTGGACGAGCAAATCCCGTAATGCCATTTCGCATAGTTTAAGGCTTTTCAAGAAAGTAGTTTGGCTCCGAAGTTCTTTTAGCATTTTGGCTCCGGTTCTTTTCGCAGCATTTTGGCTTGAAGTTCTTTTCGCAAAGCATTTTGGCTTGGAGATCTTTTCGCAAAGGTCATTCTTCTTTTCGCAGAGGTCATTATTCTATTCGAGGAGTGTTTTCTTCTTTTCGCAAAGTTCAAGGTTCTTTGCGAATAGTAGAAGTTCTTTGTGAATTGACTTTTAGCTTCCATTCTTCTTTGCGAATGGATCCTTCTTCTTCTTCGAGTCTTTTCTTGCTCTTTTAGGACCTTTTAGCCATTCTTTGAGGCTATTTCTTCACTCCCTCTTTGAGTTTGACATGCGTTGTCGACTTTTTGATCATTTTAGGATGGTTTTCGATTTGGACTGTCTTTTGGTTAGTAAAATGCACACTAAAGCACTTATTTAGTCTTCTCAAGGGTCTTTCAAGGCTCATGTTTAGGGGTGAAAAATGGTATTTTCACTACTTAACACACCCCAAACCTAAGCTTTGCTAGTCCACGAGCAAAGAAACATAAAAAACAAAGTAAAGAGCCACTTTTGTAGGAAGCAGTGCATTTAGCATATGCAACAAGCCTTTTCAACCCCTAGGTGATCCCTAGAGGAGGAGTGAAGTCTCTGAGGGTTTTCGTGAAGGTACCCACAAACTTCTCCATGAAATAGTTATTATCAAATGAGTAAATCATGAGCAGGGTTAGTTACTCTTGAATCAATGATGAAACAGAAAATTTGATTATTGTTTGCACAGAATTTAAACATTTATAAACCTCATGAATGTTTCAATATTTCCAACACAAATCATAGAAAATCATACAAATGTGCCAGGAAGCTCATCCTATGGATAAAAATTAGGTTATAAGTCATACTTAAGGTGCTCAAGTTCCAACCCAAACACTCACCAGTGGTATACTCTCATCGTGTTTTTGTTGAGGGGTTCATTTTCACTCAAGCTCAAGAGCGTTACATCTCCCAAATGGATCTGTAAGCATGAGCATAGGCATGATTCTTAGGCAATGGCATCATTGACATCTCCTCACCATAGATTGGGTCACTTCTTATCTCCACATGACATCACTCAACTTTGGATCACAAGGGCTTTTAATCTAGGTTTGTTTGTATGGCTTATGGAGTGAAGTTTCAAGGAAAGGCAATTTGACAGAGGTTTGAATTTGAGAACTGTGAAGTGCAGGAGATGGTTCATGACTCCACCTTTTGAGTTTAGCTTCTTTCTTCTTCTTTTCGAGATTCTCACATTCACGTGATCGCTTCTTTCTTTGATCTTGCATTTTCAACATAAGGTCCCTTTTTTGCCTTTTTGCTTGCCACTTTTTCACATTGTTTGTCTCTTCTTTTCTCGGTCACCATATTGCCTGCTTTTTGAGGTATTTTCTCTTCATTTTCTTGATGTTGCCCAGAAATGGTCCATCTTCGCTTTCTTTCTCCTTTACCTCCCGAATTCTCAGTGAGGGAAGGCTGAATTGGTTCCATAGGTTGTGCAAGTACTTTTGAGTATTTTTGATGAAGAATTGTAGGATTTACTCAAATGGGGTACAAACAGGCAGATTTTTCTTGGTTGGTTCATAGGTTCAAGTTTGTCCAAAGAAGGCCTTGATCTTTTCCTCGTTTCATGAGTGTCACATTTGTTTTAATTTGGAGTTTCCTAACTTCTAGTGGATCTAATGCCTCACCAATCCTTTGAATCGTAAAAATTGCCTCACCACTCTTCAACAGAGATGGCAGATATATGGGCTCAGTTCTCGCTGGCTATGGTTTTTCCTTGTGCTTTTAAGTATATCTATACCTTTTTCTCTTCCTTTGAGTTGCTAAATGCTGATACCAGTAGGTTTTCATGGTGCTAGCATCATGGAAATGTAGAACATTGAAAGGTTTATGAAGTCTAAATTTTCCAAAGAAATTTTAAATTTCCTAATTGTCATGATTCTTAAGTAAAATAATTCATTTCGATTACTAGGTGATTCTGTTGTCCTTAGGTTAACTATTCCTTGGCAGGACTCCGCCACACCCCCAAATCTATGGGGAGCAGTGTCCTCACTGGTTCATAGGTGGCATAGTCACAGTTATTGGGGGAGTACAGCAGAAAAAATCATCGCGTGGAGAACTACAGAAAGCAAATTGTATGACCCAGAAATTTTACACATAATTAAAGGAAAAGAGGGGGGAAGGGGAGTAAGGGTGAGGGGTTTATTTTTGTTTGTTTCTGAAGTAGGGAGAACAAAATGCATCAATAGTTAGCACTTATAATGTAAAAAATTGCAATAGAATAAAAAGCGTAAAATAAGAAAATAAGATAATTGGGCTTGTAAACTGGCTACCTCAGTACTGTGTGGACTAAGTGCAGGAAGTGGTGCAGCTAAAGAGCTGGGCACCACAGGGAGTTGGGCTTGTAAACTGGTAGGGACTGGCTGAGGCTCAGGGGCTGGTTGAGGCTCCACAACAATTTCCACTGCAAAGATGCCCACCCACACTTCGTGGCTTGGTTCTGTCGTGCTCAGCAAAGAAGAACTAGCTCGCTCAAAGCATGGGTTCAGCAGCAGGGCAGAATAGGTGCAAAGCGAGCAGGGCATGGGCTGGTTCTCCTACTTCCCTCATTCTTCTTAACATGGCCCGACTTGTGGTCCGTGCTTTCTTGCCAAAGTTGTGAGGAGTGAGTACCTCAAAGGGCTCTTCCTATCAATGTCAAACTTGGCTCTTAAGAGGGTCAGAATGAGTCTTCCAAAGGGGAGGCCAAAGAATCTTCATTCCTTTTTACCTTGGCACTCACATCACCATTGCTTGGGGATCAGCATGGGGGCATTGAAGAATTGCCCCTTAGAGAAGTGAAAGAGGGCTTCTAAGATGGGGGTTCGCCTCTCTTGGGTGTGCCCAGTAACATAAAAACTCCCTCGGAGTATGGAATCCATCAGTAGATATTGCGGGGGCAGATCTCTTCTCATTATTGATTGCCCAGAACCCACCATGCCCTGTGTCAAATGGGCAGCCATATCTCTGAAAGAGGCAACTTCAGAGCGCCAAGGGTCCATCAGATTGAATTGAAAAGGTATCCCTAGGGCATGTCCAATGTCCTCAGCGATCCTGATTAAGTCACATTGTCTATAAAATAACTAGGGTTGGCACATCAAGATGTTCCTCTGTGACTGTGGTGAGGTTCTGATACCACAGCTTTGTCATCCTTGGGTAAATTTTCTCAGGTAATGGAGTGAGGATGGTGCTGAGGGAAGAGGGCAGCAAAGGTACCTTGGTAACTTGTGGAAGAGGGAGAGGAGCAGGTCTCCAAGAGAGAGAACTTGATGACTGTTGGTGAGTGCCTTGCACAAAGCAAACTCCCTTTGAATTTGATCTCCCTTTTCCTTCTTTCTCAGGGAAGCAGGTTCACACACAGTTGAGACCCATTTATGATGAAGAAATCTCGAAGGAAAATAAAATTAGTGAGTCCATTGAATATTCAAAACAGCCTATGATTCACTACTCATTATCCTACATGATTCCAAAAAAAAAAAAAAAAAAAATGATCTCAGCAGGTCCAGATGGGAAAAGTGGATGCAAATGGAGAAAAAGCATTTATCCTAAGATATCTATATTGTTTTTATAATTTTCTAATTTTTATTATAATTTTTTTTTTTTTTACTTGTTTTGATCACCGGCTCAACAAGAGCCCTTATTTACTCTCGAAAATAATGAGAAATAACTCAGAGATTTTCTATTTGTGTTTACTTCTTTTTTTTTTGTATTTGGTTTTGTAAAAAAAAAATCAAGATGCCTAAAAGGCGGAGAAATTATAATCAAAACAAACATTAAACACAGACTACTGGTTCTCAAGAATTTAAAAATAGAAAATGAATGCCAAGGAGAAGGATGCAAACTCAAGCGGTCTGCTCACTTTTGGTCCAGATGCTCCTTGTTGGAGCTCCAGATCTGCAAACATCCAAAAAGCTGCATACCTTATTCAAGTATTGACAAAATAAAAGAAAAACTCAAAGACTCGCCCAAATTTGACAAAAAGACAAAAGAGTGGCTGACATTTATTCAAATAACTAGAAGGCAAAGAATAAAAACCTAAAAAATAAAAAAAATAAAATTTCGCAAAGAAAAAGCAGTTTTCTATACAAAGCTCAGAGACATTTAATCAAGCACTTGGAATGCAAAGTGTGTTTAAAGCAAAAATTAAAATAAATGAAAATAAACATAGGTTTATCTATTTTAGAACAAACTTCCGAACGGCGCCAAAAACTTGTTGTCGCTCCAAGTGTGCCAAAATGTGTGCAAAAATTAAAGAATTAAAGAATGCTAAATTATATGGATGTTAACTTATGAAAGGGATATCAAGACATTGCTAACATCGCCCGCAAGATCGGGGCCAATTGTAGCAAGTTTTAAAAGTAAGTATTTCAAGATCGTCCCACGAGAAGTTTGTCTAAAATGAGAGATAAACCTCCGGATCTGCTACCAGATCGGCTCTATAATTATCTAAAATAAAGAATAGATAAAAGAGAGTGTTGGGTTTTGTCACGTTTAACTAAAGCAAATAAAGAAAAGAACTAACTACGTGATCCAGATCCAGGAGTTGTGGAGGTGTTTAAAATAAGGCAAATGCGAAATAATAGCTTCATGTATTTTAGCCTTTGAATTTTAATGGAGAATCAGTAGTTCAACAGAGCAGATTCAATCTTCATCGGCTACCAAAGACAGATGTAAGAGAAATAAATCGAATTAAGGAATAGGTTTAGACTTATGGCTGTGATTTGTCACGGATCATCGCCTAGTATGGCCTATTCTTTATTTGAACATGAACATCGTAAATGCTGAATTAGGTTACCAACGCTAATTCGCAGGATGATGAATTAAGGGAAGTTGGATGCGGATGAGTGAATCTAAAGAAGTCTAATGCACTAAGGTGAACATTGAACCTCGACATGACTCCAATGGAGAAGACACAAATTACAAAGACAACCTTTAAAATCCAACGTTACAATTACTGAGCACGGCTTCTTAGAGAGCCCTCGGACTTACGAGCTTCTCGAGAGCCCTCGAGTTCTGATCTTGAATCCGAACTTGGAAGTACAAATCACTGCACAATGGCTCTCAAAGGTAAAATACAAGAAGGGATTACAGAATCAGATGAGCTTCGAAGGAATGGGGAAACAGAGATGAAAACTCTAAAACTGGATACCCAAATTGGGCAAATGGTTCGTCTATTTATAGTTTTCCCTAAGCCACCGATGTGTATCAACCAATCGTAATTGGATAGATCTCAGTATCAACCAATAGGAGTCGAGCACCGGGATCCAGATCGTTTCGCCAATCGAAATGCTTGATCCGGTTCACCAATCGAAACAGAGGCATCAATTACATTATGTAATTCAAAATCTGTTTGAGCTTCTAGAAGTTCCCGCCAAGTAATTTCATCTTTGGGTGTTCACATGGGGTGGAATATGCCTTTGGTTTGTGCTCGTAATCTTGAATGTCCTTGGGTTTTAAACGCATTCGCGTGCAAAGTTTCTGAAATACCCTTGGACAGTAAATCCCGTAATGCCATTTCGCATAGTTTAATGCTTTTCGCAAAGCATTTTGGCTCCAGAAGTTCTTTTCGCAAAGCATTTTGGCTTCAGAAGTTCTTTTCGCAAAGCATTTTGGCTTCAGAAGTTCATTTCGCAAAGCATTTTGGCTTCAGGAGATCTTTTCGCAAAGGTCATTCTTCTTTTCGCAAAGGTCATTCTTCTATTCGAGGAGTGTTTTCTTCTTTTCGCAAAGTTCAAGGTTCTTTGCGAATAGTAGAAGTTCTTTGCGAATTGACTTTTAGCTTCCATTCTTCTTTGCGAATGGATCCTTCTTCTTCTTCAGGTCTTTTCTTGCTCTTTTAGGACCTTTTTAGCCATTGCTGAGGCTATTTCTTCACTCCCTCTTTGAGTTTGACATGCGTTGTCAGCTTTTTGATCATTTTAGGATGGTTTTCGGATTTGGACCTGTCTTTTTGGTTAGCTGTAAAATGCACACTAAAGCACTTATTTAGTCTTCTCAAGGGTCTTTCAAGGCTCATGTTTAGGGGTGAAAAATGGTATTTTTCACTACTTAACAGTACTCTAAATCAGCACACAATATTGTTCTTGAGAAACTTCTCAACATGACTGGTCGTGATGTTGGCATATGATGTCGCTTCTGCCCACTTGGTGAAGTATTCAATGGCGACAAGGATGCACCGATGTCTGTTTGATGCTTTCAGATTAATCACTCCAACAACGTCAAGGCCCCAGGTAGCAAATGGCCAAGGAGTGGTCATGCAGTGAAGATCAATGGCAAGAGCGTCTATCAGACTAGAGTGTTCCTGACACTTGTAGCATATTTGAACATGTTTATAGCAATCTGATTCCATGGTGGTCCAAAAGTATCCCTGCCGTAGGATTTTCTTGGCGAGCATGTGATCGCTGACGTGGGTTCCGCATACTCCCTCATGGATTTCTTTCATAATATTGACCGCTTCACTTTCACTAAGGCACCTGAGTAAGATGTTATTGTATGATCGCTTGTAGAGGCATTCCCCGCAAATGGCGTACCTGTCGCTAAATGCTGAAGGGTTCTTCGATCTGTCTTGGATGTACCCTCTGGGAAAGTTAGGGTTTTGAGGAAATTCTTGATATTTGAGAACCAAGGTGGCTCATCATCAGGCTTTATAGGGTCCTCAATCTGGAGGCAGAAGGGCGACTCATTCCTCTGCTCGATCACGATCGGCTTCATCTCAACACCATAGGGGATTTCAATCATTGATGCCAAAGTTGCTAATGCGTCGGCAAAGCGATTCCTTATCCGGGGGATGTATGAGAAAGTCAACTCTTGGAAGCAAGCTATCAGATCTTCGAGGTGTTTGTGATAGGAAATCAGTTTCTCATCTTTCATCTTCTAGTCACCATTCGTCTGGCATATGATTAACTATGAATCACCAAATACTCAAAGGTGAGTTACATTCAGATCGAGAGCAGCCTGCAGACCAGCGGTGTAAGCTTCATACTCAGCCATATTTTTAGTGTAAGGGAAGTTAAGCTTGATAGAGATCGATACATGGGATCCTTTTGGTGAAATCAGGATGGCGCCAACTCCTTGGCCCTCGACATTTGCTGCCCCGTCAAAGTGCATTACCCATGATTCTTCTGCTTCTTCTGTATCGTCTTTCATCATGAATAAGATATCTTCATTTGGGAATTCGGTTCTTAACGACTCATAGTCAGGTAAAGGATTATCAGTAAGATGATCAGCAAGCGCCGACCCCTTGATCAATTTCTGAGTGATGTACGTGATGTCAAATTCAGATAATAAAAGTTGCCATCGTGCTGTTCGTCCAGTGAGAGCTGGCTTTTCAAATAGGTATTATAACGGGTCCATTCGGGCTAAGAGCAGAACCGCCTGAGATAGCAAATAGTGGCAAAGCCTTTGAGTAGCCCATACAAGAGCCAGGCATGCTTTCTCCAGATGAGAGTAGCGCGTCTCGTAATCAGTAAACTTCTTACTCAGATAGTAAATGGCCTGCTCTCTTCTTCTCGTTTCATCATGCTGCCCCAAAACACATCCCATCGAGACTTCCGTCATGGAGAGATACATCAAGAGTGGTCTCCTTGGCTCAGGTGGTACCAAAATAGGTGGATTAAGGAGGTAGCCTTTTATTTTTTCGAACGCTGCATGACAATCGTCGTTCCATTCGACGGGCGAATTCTTCCTTAGTAACTTGAAGATCGGTGTGCAGATTGGAGTTAGTTGTGCAATGAACCAACTTATATACTGTATTCTGCCCAGAAACCCTCTAACCTCTTTCTCAGTAGACGACGGTGGCATTTCAGTGATGGCTTTGACTCTAACTGGGTCGACCTCGATCCCTCTCCTGCTGACGATGAATCCTAGCCGTTTCCCTGATATAGCCCTGAATGCGCACTTTTGGGGATTCAAACGTAGTCTATATTTCCTCAGCCTTTCGAACAACTTCTGAAGGTTTACCAGATGGTCGCTTTGCTCCGGTGACTTGGCTATCATGTCGTCGACATACACCTCAATCTCTCAGTGCATCATGTCATGAAATAGTGCAATCATAGCTCTCTGGTATGTTACACCGGCATTCTTCAGCCCGAATGGCATGAATTGATAGCAAAAGCTTCCCCAGGGGGTAATGAACACTGTCTTCTCGTGATCAACCTCTGTCATTTTGATCTGATTGTATCTTGAGAATCCATCCATAAAAGAAAGCATCCCGTGCTTAGCTATGTTATCAACCAAGATGTCGATGTGTGGCAGTGGGAAATCGTCCTTTGGGCTAGCTCTGTTCAAATTATGGAAATCGATGCACATGCGGACCTTTCCATCTTTCTTCGGTACAGGCACGATATTGGCTAGCCACTGTGGGTATTTGGATACCATGAGAAACCCTGCATCGTATTGCTTGATGACCTCGTCTTTGACTTTCAGCATCAATTCGAGTCGGAGACGTCTCAGCTTCTGCTTGACTGGCTTCATATGAGGGTAGAGAGGCAACTCATGCTCGACTAAATCAGTATCCAAACCAGGCATGTCCTTGTAAAACTAGGCAAAAATGTCTTGGTATGATTGAAGGAAGTCGATCATGCTTTTTCTTTCCTTAAGAGACAGTGACGTTCCGATTTTGTTTATCCTGGGAACCTCCTCAGTTCCTAGATTGACGTCTTCGGTCTCTTCGACAATGGGGGTAGGGCCATGCTCAAAGTCGGCAAATCGGTCAAGGAGGTCATTAGGGAGCTCCTCGAAGGGGACATCCTCATCCAGACTCGTCATCCTTACCTCTTCTTGTATTTTTACAGGGAAGGGGTCGATTTCATGTGGGACGGGCATTTTGATTAAGGCATCCTTTTGTGGGACATTTTCTGGAATTTTAAATGACAATATTTTTGAAGTTTAGATTTTTTCAATATTTTTGGGATTTTGTGTTTTTTTCATGTTTTTGAGATTTTGTATTTTTTCCATATTTTTGTGATTTTTGTTTTCTTCGGAGATGAACCCTTGGCAAGGCGGGTTGCTATATACACAAGGTATTGCCTACCAAGGGCTTATCTCACTTTTTATAGGTTGTTTTTTTTTTTGAAAATGGGTGCCAAATGATAGGCCACTCCCCGCTTCCAGGGTAGTTGCGTACCTGAGGGGCCGCTTCTTTATCTATTGGGATGGAGGGTCCTGACTGATATGGCCCATTGGAGTCAGCCTCCATCATATTGATCCCCATTTCGTCTGAGATCATGTCCTCAAAAGATAACTCGATTTTATGGTGATTCACCACAGGGGGGGTTTGTTCAGGTACCGACCGTCGTTCCTCGAAAGGGACAACGTGGCCAAATCTATCTCCAAGCTGGGAAGGGAGGATGGGCTGGGGCTATGGGTTTGTGTGGGGTCAAATGGGTTGCCCCATTTTGATCGATCTTTACGACCCCTGCACTGACAAAGGAATCCCTGATGAGCGGCCTAGGGCAAGGTTTCTCTTATATGTTGATTCCTCGAGCTTTTACAGCCGCGGCGACCCTGACTTTCTCTTTGGCTTCTCGAACCTCTTCTTCTGCGGGCTTGTATCCTAACCCGAATCGAACCTTCTGCCCCTTGGCAATAACTGGCCCTTTCCTTCCTTGTAATCTGGGTCCCAAACCCCTTCCTTTCTGATAGCCCCACTTTTGGAGCATAGCCACCGCTACTTCCATTTCGCCGTTGGTTGCTGAAGTGATGTTTCTAGGGGGTTCTGGGTCTACAGCCGACACCTCATATTAAAAACTGTGCAGGTCGGTGTCTCCCTTAGTATGTGGCACATCCACTACCTTAGGATTTTCGATGCTGTGGGTGGCCTTGTCTTTCTCATTGTGCCCTTCACCAATGATGATGATCACCTTCTGTCCTGATATGAATTTCAATTTTTGATAGAGGGTAGAAGGTATCGCCCCAACCTCATGCAACCATGGGCGTCCTATCAGTAGATTAAAAGGGGATTTAATATCCATAACTTGGAATGGTATGGAAAAGGTCATGGACCCGATTACGAGCTCAAGGTCAACTTCTCCCATGATCTCTCGCCTTTTGTTATCAAAACCTCGAGCACTCGTCCTTGTTGGCCTCAACATGCAGGGGTCCACCCCAATTTTGGTGGCAGTTCTCAATGGGCACACGTTCAATGCAGATCTATTGTCAATTAAAACCAAGGGCATTATCATGTTCCCAGATTCTACAGTGATGTTGAGAGGTTTAGAATGACTATTTCCCTCCTCTGGCAGGTCCGCATCTAAAAAAGATATGGCATTGAGAGCCATCACTTGACCAATTATCTGCCCAACTTCATCCGGGCTGACTTGAAGTGATACATGAGCATTTTTCAATGCCCCCATTAATACTTGGAAATGGAGTGGTGATGTCATCAACAAATCCCATAAAGTAATATGGGCCGGCATTCTTTTCAGCTGAGTCTCCAGTATATGTTCTCGACTCATCTTCTCAAACAGATTCACAGTGCTCTCTTTCTTCCCCACGGGTTGGGCTTGTGCCGCTGCTGCTGTTGCTGCCGCTGTCTCAAGATCTTCCCCGACCTGGTAACAAAGTCCATCGTTCCCTCTCTGTTGCTGCTGCCGGCATTAGCATTGGTTTGCTCGTAGCTCAGCGGGACCTGATGTGGATCATAGGTTGGTCCTGAGAGCTGGAATGGTATGGCTATCAGTGTCTGGAGTGCATGTACTGATGGCTCTGGGAGGGTAGGTAAGAGATGGCTTTCCTTCGTGATCAATGGGGGGGAGCAAAATTTGGCCAGGTAGGGGCTATGAGGTTTAATGGTGGTTGTACCGAGGGTAATGGTGTGGGCGCAGGCCATTGATAATTGATGGGTGTAGGCGGAGGGTTGGGAGTTTGATGGGCCATGAGGGAATTGACAGGGGTGGTAGAGTTTGCATGTGATTGAGCTGACGATAATGGGGTGGGAGCAGGCCATTAGTAATTTATTGGTGGTGGGGGATCGAGGGTCTGTTGGTTTATTGGGTAATGGATGGTGGTGGTAGAATATGATTGATACGAATTCATTTATGCGTAGTTAATGGGAGTGGATGGTGGGAAATAGGCTCTAAGATCTAGGGGTTCAACTGTCGGTGTAGGGGTAGGAAAATAATCTGCCAGATTTAGGGGTTCAATCACCCCAACAGTTCCTTCTCCAAGATTTCTCTGCCTTGGTGCCACAAACATTTATGGATTACAAATGAAGTCTGACGGATCAAACTCCAATTCTTCTTCAAATTCCTCTACCATCCCTATGGTAGGTTTAGGACCTGCTATTCCGGTAGGGTGTGGTGGTAAAGGCACCTGATGGATATTCGCATGCTAGTTTGATTGGGCGGGTGCAGGGGGAATGATCTTTCCAGCATCGATTAAGTCCTGGATCACGTGCTTCAATGGGAAGCAGCGATCAGTCGGGTGACCCGAACCCTGATGAAAATTGCAATGAGTATTAGGGTCAAAATTATATGGAATCAGATTGGGAGGAGGTCGTGGTTGGAGAACAATTATTAAACCCTTTTCAATTAATAATGGCAAAAGTACACTCAGGGATTTCCCTATGGGTGTAAAGACTCGATCATAACGGGCTCTCCTCTCCAGGGTCATTTGCATTCCCTGCCCATTCCCTACTCTTTGTACTGGCCATGTCCTGACGGGAGCTAGTTGCGCTGCTTGGAATTGGAACATGGCTACATTGTTATTATTGGGTCGAGTGTTCGCAACATTTTGCACCTCTGCCCCTGTCCTCCTGTCGTTCTTCTACTCAGTAAACCTCCTAACCCCGTTAGGGCCCCCTGAAGCATTCTTACTCAATCGCCCTTCCCTGATGGCATCCTCACAGCGGTTGGCATTCCTCACCAAATCAGTAAAATTGGACTGCTGTTGATATACAAGAAAATCAGAAATCACTGGTAGAGTGTTCTTTCAAATCATCTCTATCTACTCATCGTCCCGTATTCTATTTCTGACTTGAGCTGCCAATGCTCTCCAAAGCCCTAAATAGTTGCCAAAGGTCTCGTTGGGATTCTGTTTTAAACGGGCCAAACCAGACTTGCGCGATTCAATATAAGTATTATAGACATACTGTTCCTGGAACAAATGTGTCAAATCCTTTTATGTCTTCATCATGGATGGTTCAAGAGATGTGAACTACTTTAGGGTCGGTCCGGTCAAACTTTTCTGAAAGACTTTTATTAGCAGTCTCTCGTCCCCCCCGTACTGGCACATGTCCCCACAATAAGACTTGAGGTGTGCAATCGAGTTGCCTGTGCCATTGTACTTGTCGAATATTGGCATTTTAAATTTGGGGGGCAGGGGGACCTTGACAAATAGACATAAATCCATGAAATTCGTGGCGTGGATTTCAGCACCACCCATTTTTAACAATTGTTTTTGGATCTTCTCTAGTTGCTCCCTTAACTGTTTCGATTCTTTGGATATGGGGGCCATTTTTTCATCAGCTGGCTAGGACTCGCTCTGGGCTACTAGGGGATGGAAACTTATGGGAGGAGGGTTGAGGCTGGTCAAAGCCCCAACATAGACCCCGCTATTCCTAATCTCGTCCTCTTCATACTGCTGGTCGGCATAGTGTGCAGCGAGGGCAGGATTCTCCTATTGTTGTTGCATGGGTTGGATGGGAATGACATGAGTGGGGGTTGGGTGAGCCCATTGGGGGTGAGGAAAGGTTTGTTGGGTGATGGGAATTTGGTTTTGAGGTGGGGCCTGATAGGGCTATTGGGTATGGGGGAAGGTTTGGAGATGGCTTTGGGGTGTGGGGCCATGGGAGAATTGGGTTTGAGGTATGGCATGGGTTTGACCCAGCTGTGAAGGTTGGGTTAACTGTTGGGGGTATTGTGGAAGGTATGAGTGTGGGGTTTGGGTTTGGGCCATGAACCCTTCGCCATTTTGGGTCATGGGCCACTAATAGGTTTGGGCCATGGACCCTTGGTAGGTTTGGGCCACGGGTCCTTGATGGGTCTGGACCAATGGGCCTAGGTAGGTTTGGGCCAAGGGCCCTTGATGGGTCTAGCCCAATGGGCCTTGATGAGCCTGGCCTAATGGGCCTTGGTGGGTCTAGCCCAATGGGCCTTGGTGGGTCTGGCCCAATAGGCCTTGATGGGTCTGGGCCATGGGCCCTTGGTGGGTCTAGCCTAATGGGCCTTGATGGATCTGGGCTATGGGCCCTTGGTGGGTCTGGCCCAATGGGCCTTGATGGGTCTGGGCCATGGGCCTTGGTGGGTCTGGCTCAGTGAGCCTTGATGGGTTTGGGCCATGGGCCCTTGTGGGTATGACATGGGCCCTTGGTGGGTCTGGGCCATGGGCCCTTGGTGGGTCTGGACCGTGGGCCCTTGTGGGTCTGGGCCATGGGGTCCTGAGATATGTGAAAAAAGGGGGTTTGGGCCAATGGGTCTTGAGGTATGCGGGAATTTGGAGATTGGGCCATGGGGCCTTGGGGTAAGTGGGTAATGGGGGTTTGGGTGGTGTGGATTATGGGGGGTTGATGGGAGTCATGGGAGAGTGAGGCATGGAGATTACCTATGGTATGGGAAGGGTTCATGGGCATGGGGTGTGAAGGAGGGGGGGTGTTTTGAGAACCCTTCCACATGGAATAGGCTTGGAACATCTCCTCCATCATGGTCATGGAGGAAGGGTTGGATGGAGATGGGGGTCTTAAGGGGTGATGGGGTATAGATGGAATGAAGGTGGTGGAAAAATTGGGCATGACCTCGGTATAATCGGGCATGGCCACGGTAGGTGGTGGGTATGAGGTGGATGAGGGGATATATTGGGCATATTTTGGGATAATGGGGTGTATGATGAGGAGGGATGAGGAAAGTTGGGCATGGCCTCGATAAAAAGGGGCATGACCCGGATGGATGGGGGATTTTGCAGGGGGTTAGATAGGGCGGAAGTGGTGTATGTGAATCTGGGTGGATCGGGTCTGTAGGGGGATGATGGGAATTGGGGCATGGATGTCGATTGAGAAAATGGGTTTGGGTTTTGTATGGATGTGGATGGGAGATGAGCTGGACTTGGCATGGCTTGGGCAAAAGATGGAGAATCGGGGGTTGGATTTTGGATATTTTGGGAGGTATCGGTTGGGAAAATTGGGGAGCTAAATGGGCGGGTAACGGTAAAGGGGGGTTGGGTGAGGGGGATGGTGGAAAAGACTTATCCCGAATGGGAGTGCATTGGAAAATGTGGTAGGGATGAGTCGGGATCAGCGTAAGCCGGGTCCACTACCCACGACATTCTACGGGGGCGGGTTGGGTAACGGTGCCTTGGATAAGGCCAAAAAATCCTCCTCCTTCTTCCCCTATGGGACAGCAGAGGGCAAGATGATGCCGTTGTCCCGGCACCACAAACTATCTATTTCTTTTTGGGTTTTATTTATTATATATTTTTTTAATTTTATGAAATTTTTTAAAAAAACAAAGGTTCTGAGGCCTTAGAATTCCCTTTTCGGGTGACTCTCGTACCTTAATTCAAGACCTGCGACGACAACTCTGATGCACTTCGAAAGAACGGAAGGAGAACCTTTGATCTATTGAAGGCACGGAAATTGAGGTAAATGACCCGATCCCCCAGAATGAGCCAAAAAGAGGTTGCCCTCTTTTGATCGGCGGGGGCATATTGGGTGTCGGAGATGGCGGGGCCTAAACAAGGCACTAAGCACACTGATCGGGGGACTCGGGAGGTGAAGAAGGCCACAGATTTGGGCTGGTGCTATTAAACATACCTAGCGCAACTAATACCTGCGCCCAGGTTGCAGGGCAGCTTTTTTACACTGGCGCAACTATTAGTTGCGCCAAGGTAAAAAAGTGGAGTTTAAAGCTGGAGCAACTATTAGTTGCGCCAGTTATAAATTCCAGCTTTTTGTGCTGGCGTAACTAATACATGCGCCAGCCAAAAACAAATACTCCAGAATTTTTGACAGCAGCCACTGATGCCCGAAATGAGTCTCTTTTTTTGGTTTTTGTGGAAGCTAGGCTTCCGAGAACTGAGCAGTTTTTTTTTATGATCGGTTCTCTCCTTACCGCACCTAAAGGTATTAAGTCCGGTATAACTTGCTTATGCGCTCCCCAAGGGTTTTAAGCTTCAGAATGGGAACCCACCACTAGGGCCTACCGCCGTACTAAGACCCGGCTGTTTGTATTTGTGCCTAACCCATCCCCTTTGAAAATCTAACCCGCAAAACTAATTAATTAAGGTCCCTAACTTGGTTCAATTTTAATTTTTTTCAAAGCTTTTCTCTTTTTTTTGGAAGTTTTCTTTAGTTCAAAGACGGGGGTGATTATCCCGTGCCGCCCCTACGGGCCGACGTCCACTGTTAGGATATGACAAGAAATAAATAAAAGGATGGCGGGGCCAGTCAAGCGACTAGGCGGAAAATATAAAGTGCTGAAATTTAAAATCGGATCGTAAAGGTAAGTAAGAAAGGTGTCAGTCAAGTGATTAGGTGAAAATTGCTGAAATTTAAAGCCGAAACATAGGGGTAAGTAAAATGACGTAACCAGAGGGGTGAGTAAAAAACCAACAAAAATACACTAAAAAAACAATAGCAATAATATGTTAGCAAAAATAAAAAATAACAAGGCCAAGTTCAAGGGGAAGCTCTACAAGCAACTCCCCAGCAGAGTCGCCATCTGTGCAATCGTGGGAATCGAGACGATCCCGTCGCGACGATGCGCTCTCTAACGAAAAAAAATATAGAGTCATCACCCAGAGCTTTCGGTGTCCCGGGATACCTAGTTCATTTTTATGAACACCTAAGTGCTAAAAATATGACTCTGAATCTGGTCCACACCAAAGGCAGACTCTGGGGTAGGAGATTTGATTATCGACCGAAAAGGTGTTTGGCACCCGATCAACCTGCTTAACGCGGTCTCTACTAATGGCCAAAAATAAAATGAAGTGAAAGAAAAGAAAATAGCTTCCTCTTGCCCAAAAGGGCTTAGAATCCTATTTGTGCCCCTCCGTACCTACCAAAAAATCAGTGGCGTAACGACACAAATGGGAGGATGGAGGGAGCTAGAAAGAGATAGAAGAAAGGGGAGAGCCGGAGCCCTCGGGCCCTTGTAGCACAATAGAAGAGCCTTGCATGGCTTGCTTTGATGAGCTCTTGAAGGCTTTGTATGGTGGAAAGTGGGGTTCTAACCTCTAAGACTTGCTAACTAAGATGTAGAGAGAGAAAGTAAATGGGTAGCATATACCTAAACTAAGGGATCTAAGGTGAAAAAATATCACTCAAATGAGGTTTTAGAATTCTGAAATTTGTATGGGAAGTGTGCATCAAAGGGAGAAAGATCTTCTTACTTTAAACTCTTTCTCTCTTAGGCTAAAATTATCAACCCTTAAGCAAGAGGGGTGTCTCTCTATTTATAGAGGAAGGGAGGATTAGTGAGGGGTTAAAGTTCTAATTGCATTAGCAATTAGGTAATGGGCAATCTAAGGTTTCCTAGGATTTTTGGAGCCTTGAAATGTGTGGGAAGGTCCTCCAATAGTGGATGATGGGGTGAGGCCTTAAGCCACTTAAGGGGTTGCAAATAGGTGGTGAATGGGTGCAACAGAACTATCAAAACACACCCCAAAGGTCAAGGTGGTCAACAAGTCAAACCCCAATCATGATTTTCAGGGCAAATTCCAATAGTTACTGTTCATATGCCTGGCGCAACTATTAGTTGCACTAGGCAAATGTACAGTAAAACAGTGATGAATAGTAGCCTGGAAGTTGGTCTCGCGAGGGGTGGGGGGACCCATTTAAACCTAGTGCAACTATTAGTTACGTCAGGCCATTTCTAGGGGAAAAAGACTTGGCGAAACTATTAGTTGCGCCAAGCAAATCCTGGGGGAAAATGGCCTGGCGCAACTATTAGTTGTGCCAGGCAAAAATCTCTCCAAAAAAAGCCCGATTTTCAAATGGTCATAACTTTTGATATACAACTCCGATTGAGGAGATTCTTGGCTCGTTGGAAAGCTGGAGAAGTTCTCATTCCAATGGAATATTATTCTATATCAATAAAAGACCTTATCTAGTCCTAGTGCACCACTATTCATCCATTGCTCGAGAAGGTTAGGTTTAGGATTCGAAATAGGTTCTAAGGGTGGGGATTGGTTTCTAAAGGTTTGGGATAGGTTCCTAAGAGATCTAGGGTGATTCCTAAGGATTCCATACATGCCATCAAAAGCTCAAAAATGTACCTCTCTCGAAAGGTGTTTCGATCGGGCCTTGGGCCAAATTTGGGTGTCTACACTAGTGCCTGAGGAAATGACAGTTGTGGGACTGCTGGTCCCAATGCTACATGCCTAAACAACATCATGGTCAAATTTTTACTTTTTTCTCTTTTCTTCATTTATTGATTGTTGTTAGGGCTCAACATCAGCCCCTTTATTTTGTCATTGTTGATTCACAGCAGGGGATGCAATTCTTGATTCTTCAACACTGATATTTCTTTCATCTTCACTCTCCATGGCCTCTTTAGTTGTATTGCCTACCAAATTGTCAACCACCCTACCACTCCTTAGGGTAGTGATTGCATTAGCTTCCTCATGGGTAGAGGATGCTTCTCCAATCATGTACTGCCCTTTAGGGTTGGCCAAGGGTTGACTAGGCAACCTGCCCTCCTCTCTTTTGTTCAAAGCATTACAGATTTGACCAAGCTGGTCTTCTATTTTTTTAACGCTTTGCCCATGAGAGTTCACAGTTTGGGCCAGGTTTCCCAAATTTTGCACTGATGTTAGCATTTGCTCTTCAAAGGAAGAGGACCTGGCTGCGATGGGGGAAAAACTAACTGATTAGGTTGTGAACCAGGCAGCTGAAAATTCTGCCTTGGTGCATATCCCTAGTTAAATTGATACTGAGGTCTGTATGGAGCTGCTAATTGCTACTGTTGGGGTTGTTGGTATGTATCTTGTCTCCACCTCCAATGTGGATGGTTCCTCCATACATATCCAGTAGGTTGTCGCCCAAATGCTTGGGCAACATTAGCATGTTCCATTACTAACTCAGGGAACTGGTTGGGTGATGGACACTCTTAGATTGAATGTGTGGGAGATTGGCATATCATACATGCCTCCTCCACTTGTGCAACCATCTTAAGCTGCATTACATTCATTAATTTATCAAATTTCAAACTCAAATTATCCACCTTCCTTTCTAATTCACTTTGCACCTTGACCTCATACATGCCACCTCTAGGGGTGGATTCTTTCACCAATTTAACTGGGGTCTGGCTATCATTGCGAGACAGTGAGGACTCCTGCTGTATGGAATTCTCACTTATAATGTCAAACAATTCCCATGCCTCATTAGTTGTCTTGTGGAGGTAACTACCCCCACATGAGGCATCCACCATGTCCCTACTTTTGGGATTAATTCCTTGGTAGAACACTTGCATAAGTTGCCACTGTAGAATTTGGTAGTGGGGATATTGTTTTTACATTTCTTGAAATCTCTCCCATGCCTGATAAAAATCTTCAGTTGAGGATTGGGTGAATGGTAATATGTTTGCCCTCATCTGACTAGTTTTATTCATGAGAAAAAATTTGGCCAAAAATGGGCTTTGAAGGTCACTCCATGTCTAGATGCTACTGGCTACGAGCTTAGAGAGTCAGGTGCTGGCTTTATCCTTAAGAAAAAAAGGGAAAAGCCTCAGTTTGGTGGCTTAAGGTCTGAAGCCAGCAATGTTAAATGTGGTGCAAAGTGCCAAGAATTGATCTATGTGCTTGTAAGGATCTTCTTTACTGAGTCCATGAAAAGATGGCAGCATGTTAATGGTGGAGGACTTGATTTCATAATTTCCCTCAACAGAAGAAAATTGAATGCAAAAGGGAGAAGTGTAATCCCCAGGTGAATTATACTCCTTAGGAGTTCTTTACCTCTCAGCCATGACAGCTGGCTCAGTTTCAGCAGTGGGATTTTGTGTGGTGTCTTTGCCTAAGCACCCTTTCAACCTCAGGATTTGGAGGTTGCAACTCAGGGTTAAGGGACCTTCTACCAAGCGTACGCACACAAAAATCAGCAGGTAAAGAAGATGCTCACGGTACACAAAAAATTTTAAACAAAATTTACAACTAAACAGATTTACAACTAAACTAATGGCAGGGAATTCAATATAATGAGACTGAGTTTTAAGGCAAAAGAAGTGCAAACAGAGCTAGCTAAACTCAAACTGCCGCTCTAGCTTTTCCCTGCTGCTGTTGTCCAATTCTGTTATAATTCCATAAAAATCAGTAGTACTTTTTATTCTAGTTAAGGCACAACTACAAAGAAGTGGTTAGCCTAAATTACAATACAACTCAGGTCTACTAAAAAGATCAATATCCCCAGTAGCGGCGCCAAAAATTTGTTGAATCCTGTGTATGTGCTGTTTATTATTTAAAGTGTGATGAGATGGTTAGAATCATAATACAAAGGTGGAGTGAAATAGCTATGAAAATAGCAACCTAAGATACACACACAGCCTATAAGATATAGGGATATTGTAGCAAGTTTAAAGTAAGGGTTTGTCCTACAGAGAAATTGATCTAGAACCCAAATTGGGCTATAATAGTTGGCCTCCAAATCTGGCTACAGATCTGACAATCCTAGAAAAAGGGAGTTGAGTGTCACAACTACACTAAATTACTACTACAAGAAAGAAATAAAGTGCAGTCCTATCCTAAAGAAATGGTTATGAAGCTGGTGGTGATGGTGTATGCCAAAAGAAAGATAAAATGATGGGAAGTAGGCAATTAAGCTAGGGTGGTTGATTTAGTTCAGTAACTCAGACTTAGGGTTGTCTTTGTAGCAGTCCTTCAAATGGCTACAAGCACATCTACAAGGAAGAGGTATCTAAATCAATTCCTATGGTTTGACTAGATCTCTTAAGGCTATAACCTGTCCACTTAAATGGCCACAAACTATCCAATAGAGAGGATCAAACCACATGAATCAAGTTAGAAAACCAATCTGATCCAAAGGAGTAGATGAATCTTAAGGTTATAACCTGTCCACTTAAATGGTCACAGATTATCCAATAGAAGTCCTCCACCCAATGGCTCAAATCAGATCATGAAAACCATTGCAGACACCATGTTTGACAAGCTACAAGCTCAAGCATCCATGGGAGCAAATAAATCTTGAAAAACCAGTAAAATCATAGTTGTTCAAGGGCTATTTGGAGAGTTAAAAGTAGCTGGTCATTGCTACAAAAGGCTTGCAATGACCCAGCTCACAAATCTGCAATCACTACAGAGAATCAGATCTAACATCTGAAATTGGTCAAGTAAACCAGAGGGGAGCTAGTTCATGCCACAACCTCTCACAAGGCCACATGCTCATGTGCAAAGGAGAAGAATCTTCTCAGATCTATGGCTTGGAGTCACCCTAGGGATATAGTCGGTCTACTTAAATGGTCTCAGGTTATCCACAGAGGTTATCCACACCACAGAGGTCTGAGAAAGAACATGTAAACTGTTGCTGCCACTATGGTCCCAGGGCTACAAGCTCAAGGTCCCATGGGCCTTTCAATCAGCTCAAATCCTAAATGCATGCATAGAATGAATAAAGCTATGGGGAAATAGAAGAATAATAGATTGAGTGTACAATGAAAACATAAATTTAATTAATCAACACTACTTGCAATGTAAATCCTCAAGGCAGTAGCCTTGTGCATAACAGCTCATCCACAAAATCCCAATGTTTACATGACCCATTACAAAGCTAAATAAAACTACACCTAATGCTTACAGAGGGATTAGCCAGCAAGTGCTGCGCTAAGAGAGAAGGAAAATGAGAAAAAGCAATGATCAAACCCTAACCCTAGTCTACTTGAGCTCCCAGCTGACAGAGTTTGAAGGAAAGATAAAAATTCTAAGTTACAAGTATAGCTTATATACTCAGTCCCTAATGCCTTCGCTCAAAGAAGATTAACCTCAATTTTCTAGCATATGTGACACTGTTACAACCTTTGGATGCCTTGGGATGTCTGCCTTGAGATCAGTGCCTCGAGAAGAGTGCCCTAAACCCTGAGAAATTCCCAAAAGGGCCCTAGAGTTAAAACTGAGAAGTGGAGAGCCCGAGCTTCGCTGGGCTAGCTCTTGCACATCAATTCCGTCGTGCGACTTGCAGAGCACTCGCGAGGTAGAATTTGGCTTTGAATGCTACTTCCTCGCGCTAAAGGATTTAAGCTTGTCGTGCAACTGCTCTTTGCTCTTTTATTCCTTCACTCAGTTTGCAGAGTCCTCGTGAGGTAAGAATTAGCTTGGAAGGTTTGTTCACTCACGCTGGTGGACTTCGCGTTATCGTGCAGCTGCTCTGGCTTTGAATGCACTTGCATAGTAGAGCTTCAAAATTTTCTCTCGCAAGGTACTCACGTAGATGCCTTTACATATCGCTCGGTAAAGGGGTGAGCTTCTAGACACGTGAGAGCTACACGAGATATTTTCTGGGCGTCTCTCTCCTCCAGAGCCACGCGAGAACCTCATGAGGTAGCTGTTGTTCTTTGTGCAAATAGACCTCGCGATATTGTGCGCGCGATTAGTCTAAGCTTTGATCCTCGTGAGAACTCCGCGAGCTGTATTTTTGAAGGCTTAGTGCGCGAAAGCCCCGCGAGCTCTTTGAGTATTTCTTACAACTGAAGTGCACGAGTGCTGCGTGAGTTCACTTGTCCTGCATATCCTAGCTATGAGAGGATGCTCTTCTAGTGAATTGAATAACACGAGGCAGCATCTTTAACTATGCGAGAAAATGATTCTGCTCCTTTACTGTAATGCACATGCTTCTGTTGTAGCTTTCTCCACTCTCATCTATACTTCTTTCATCTGCTAGACTTCCTAGGTCCATCATGACAAGCAAAGTAGTCACCATGGTGAGCACTACCATGGTGTTCCATCAGTCTTTGGCTCAGCTGTCACCTTTGGCTTGAGGTCTCTCTCTTCTTTGGCACCAAAAGTAGGCTTTGTATTAAACTGCGCAATTTATTACTAACTACAAAATACACTTAAACAGAAGTTATTAGTTAGCTTCAAGGTGTAGCAAAGGCTAAGTTAAGACGTGAAAAGTGGTACTTTTCAGTGAATAACACCAGTCCTAGACCTCACATCCGAAGTACCTTCGTCAGTGTGGGGATTGTTGGAATTCCTCAGAGTGGGGCAACACAGCTAAACCCGCACAAGCCTGAAGCCCCGATATATCAGACCAATCCCCAAATCATCCCTCCCAAGTTTGAATAAGACCTAGCTTCCCTGTCCCTTTTTGAGAAGGAGTTTTCTATGCCCACACAATCCCCCTTGTCGTAAAATCACCATCGAATGATGCTTATGTTCGAGGACAAGGTCTCGGACGAGCCCAGGATCAACATGATGGAGGCTAACTCCGAAAAGTCATATCAATCAGACTCCTCCATCCGAGCTAGTTAAGGGACAGCACCTCAGATAAGGAATTTGGCATTTGTGCCCCTAACTCTAGAAGCATCAAATGGCCATAAATACGGCACCAACTTTCAAAAAAAAAAACAACCTGTAAAAAGTGAGATTAGCCCTTGACAGGCAATACCATGTGTATATAGAGACCCACTTTGCTAAGGGCCCATCTCCGAAAAAAAGAAAATCTAATAAAAAAAGAAATACAAAATAATCCAAAAAAATTATCTTTTAAAATTCTCGATAAAATCAAGAAAAATGATGCCTTAATTGAAAAGCTCATCCCACGTGAAATCGACCCCTTTCCTGTATAAGTACAGGAAGAGGTAGGAGTGATGAGTCTAGATGAGGAAATCCCTTTTGAGGAGTTCCCCAATGAACTCCTTGACCGATTCGCCAATTTTGAGCATGGCCCTACACCGATTGTTGATGAAACAGAGGATGTCAATCTAGGGACCGAGGAGATTCCAAGAATCCCTAAGATCGGAACATCGCTATCTCCCGAGAAAAGAAAAGGCATGATTAATTTCTTTCGGTCATACCAAGACGTCTTCGCATGGTCATATGAGGGCATGCCTGGTTTGGATACCAATTTGGTCGAGCATGAACTGCCGCTATATCCAGATGTTAAGTCAGTCCAGTAAAACATAAGACCTCTCCTGTGATAGCCCGAATTTTCTCAACCTAAATTTTCATATATATATATATATATATATTTTAACTTTACACTAAAACCAAATGGAAAAACTTGGACCGCCAGATCATAGATCACAATTTGATACAGAATTTACTTGGTACATCCACATACATGCATAAATCAAACCAGATAATTTGCATGGCTTAATTAAATCTCCAGTTCTAATGTCATACATGAACAGTAAACTGAAACAAACCACCAGTGATGATGAACCATCACCTAACAGTGGTGTACAATACATGTATAACAATATGAGCGTACCAAACCCAAACTTACCAAAATCCATAAGGTACAAAATCTACGATCCCGAAAATCATACCAATCCTCAAGTACTCAAGCCACAAGTCCGGTGTCCTGATAAGTATTATACTTGTGATATATAGTCGAAGGGTGAGCTACATCAAAGCTCAGTAGAAGAAATGTCAATATCAATTTCACATCTCATCATATCAATGCAGATATTCATGACAGAGTTCGAAAGCACATTTTACTATCAAAAAAAAATTTGCATATATCCTTATTTTGAAATCAAAATCAATAGCTCGTCTTTTCACACAATTTCAACGATTCATTCTCAGTTCCCAAGTTCAAATTCAAATTCCTAGTTCACATCATATAGTGTTCACATTTCAAGTGCATATCTTACAGTATTCACATTACTAATTTCCATCTTACAGTATTCACATTTCTACTTCACATCTTACAGTATTCATATTTTGACTTCACATCTTATAGTGTTTAGATTTCTAATTAACATCATACAGTGTTCACATTTCTAATTCATATCTTACAGTGTTCACATTTCTAATTCATATCTTATAGTGTTCACATTTTTAATTCCCATCTTACAGTATTCAAATTTCAAATTTCCATCTTACAATGTTCACATTTTTATTTCACATCTTACATGTTCACATTTCTACTTCACATTTTACAGTGTTCTAAATTTTCAGTTCCAATGGTCCATCGATTGTTCACCGTTCAATCAAGATGTACAATATATACGGTGTATGGATAACCCATTGTAGCGATCTATACGAGAGGCGGTGTGGATTAACTCGCACGAGGTTCAAAGATACGATGCGTGTGTATGGATAACTCGCCTTACCGGTCCACTATACATTATGCAGTGTGTATGGATTAACTTGTCAGATCGGTCCAAGATGCGATGTAGTGTATAATTAACTCATCAGATCGGTCTAGTATGCGATGTCATGATATACGATAACTAGACATACCGGTCGGTCCAATGGTAATCATTACATTACGCTCAATTTATACTCATTCAAGGTCCACAACTTCACATTCAAATTTCACATCAAATTCAATGTTCCTCTCAATTTCTATCAAATTCTATTGATTCGATATTCATATCTTTCGATTCATGGTCCATATTCGGAGTTCATATTATTGTTCAAAGTTTGGATTTGTATTCATATTCACAACTCATGTTCAAAGTCTATTTTCTAAATTCATATTCACTTTCGAATACAGAGTTCAAATTTCATGCTCATACTAATAATTCCAAGATAAATCGATCTTATTCTAATTTAGAGTTCATATTCCATATTCAAAATTATTGATGCAACTAAAACTTCCAAAACTTCAATTATATCTCAAAGATTCAGAGATTTTCTAACATCAGTCAAATCAGATTCAAACACAAATGTCTTTTCTAACAGGTTCATTTCTAACTCAGTGACAATCATACTCATCACATAATTTCATGGCATTCTACGGATCAAAGTCAAATCACAATTACTGATGACATCTAATCAAATCATGAGAATCTATAAATCAAAGATAAGAATGAAATTAAAGGTTTAATTTCCCCAACCTCAATCTTGAAGTTGCGTGAAGCCAAGCAAAGTCCTATCGATGGCTTGCCATCCTCAATCTACATCACAAGCGCACAATGATTCATCAAGGATTAACTCTAATCACTAATAACTTAGGCATACGAGGCAGAAACGGAAAAGTTCATGCTAACTTAGAATTTGACGTAACTTCCCCCTCAATTTTAACCTTCAAAAAATTTGATTTATGAATTTATTAATTCACCAAAGTTGTAAATCTCATTGTCTTCTTTCCAACACCATAAGAATTGTGTCAATCTGAGTTCAGAATAAAATGTTATGGCCAAAATACCAAAGCTGTGTCGGCACTTCAGTGAAAATATGCTACCTCAGAACTTAACCCAAATTCCCACTCAATGTTGTCCCTCAAAAAATTTGATTCATGGGTTGATTAATTCATAAGAGTAGTAGAGATAGGTGTTCTCTTTCCAACGCCATAAGAATCACGGAAATTAGAGATCAAAGCAGAACGTTATGGCAAAAATATCAAAGTAGTGTCGGCCAGCTCAGACAAAATCGATCAATCGATTTCCAAAATCGATCAATCGATTTCCAAAACCGATCAATCGATTTCTAAATCAATCGATCGATTTAGACAGTTTTAGAAACCCTTCAGGCTTCTTCTGGAATCGAAAATACTCAAAACTCATCCACATGCATCCAAAGCCCACATAAACCAACACTAAACTAATTTCATACACATTAAACCAACTCTTACCTCTTTAGTTCGCCAATACGGGGTTTGCGATGATCGCTACCAAAAGGGGTTTTGGTGATGAGCGTGTGGATTCTCATGTGCCCTATATACAAATAAAGCTCCTCACTACCATGCAATGATCTTCATGTTCTCATTCGTGAACACCACGTTTATGGTGTCCAGTTTGAGTTCCTTCCAAGCTACGTTTCCCCTCCATGATCTTCAAATGTTGAGATCGAGGTGTTTCCTTGCGATGCAAAGCAGAGCACGGATCTATTAAATGGAGTGGAAGAACTTGAGAGGAGATCGATGGTTCGGATCTCACCCCAAGGGAAAACGAGAAGGGGCTTGGGGGTTCTCTTCCACTTTCTCTTCTCTTTCTCTTCTCTCCTCTTTTCCTCTTCTCTTGTAAGCAAATGAAAAACCCAAGTGAGGAGTTTTGCTTTTTTACTTGGGGGTGGCTTCGGTGTGAAGCGCACACGTAGAAACAGGGTGTTAGTCTTTTATCCAAGGGTCTAATTTCATTTCTCGTGGCCCACATGCACAATTAGTTGACGTACAGGTATCCGAAATCTCATAACGTTATACAAGCTCTCCTCCTTTCGACTCCTGCAAAAGAATTCACTTAAGTACTTGGGCCATGGCTCGGTGTGAAATTCATACACCCAAGTCGGTGATTGTTACATATCTAAAGGTCCTAATTTAGGCCCAAAATAGTAGGCCCAAATAGTCAGCCCAACTAGTTGGCTCAAATAGTCGGCCCAATCAGTTGGCCCACATAGTTGGCATATTCGGGTGGAGGCCCAAGTTTGAAATTTGGGCCCGGGTGCATGTGCAACATGCATACACTCTACACAGGGTACGGTTTGGGCTTTAATGTGTTTGGCGCATACCCCTAATTATAATGAATGGGTTTCAGGCCACGTTACCCAGGTTAAATGATTTGACTCGGGTCAAATCAGTCAAAATATCCGTTCTCGTCAAAGGTTAATGATTCAACATTTTTTCAAAAAATTTTGGGTTATTACATTCTTCCCACCTTAAATAATTTTCGTCCTTGAAAATTTATGTGTCGTATTCAAAGTGGTATGAATATAATTCAACATCCTCCAAATTAGGATCATTACATTCACCCCTCCTTATAAGAATTTTTATCCTCAAAAATTTACACAGATTTAATTATGAATAATGAAATTCTCTAACCCTGCAATGAAAACACATAAATTTGTCAAAATTGCCATCAAAGCATAATAGTAATTGTACCAATAAACATCAAACTTAAGTCGTTCATCATTACAAAGTTTACACGATAGGTTCAACCACAACTACATGTAATGAAGAGTAGTCTAAAAAGGTAATTGCCACAGAATGTAACTTACCAAGGTAACCTAGGGCCTCTGAATAGATGTTGAAGTTGTTCTTTCCTTTCTTTTCTTGGGACAACCCTTTACTTGATGTCCCATCTGGCCACACCTGAGGCAAGTGCCAGTGGACCACCAATACCCCTATGTCTTATGTTGTCCTCCACACCATGTGCATGATTCTATCGATGCAAATGAAGTGGTGCGTGAAGGTTGTTGCACCCTTGACGTTCCAGTCGTAGTCACGGGTGGTCTCGAGTAGGCAGTTTGAGTAGACTGAATAGGTGCTGGCATTAGGAGTCTCTGTTCCATGCTTGCTTGCCCGTGAGCATATGAATGCATGTGACTTGGTCTGCCTCAATTCTGTTAGTTCATTCTCTTATACATTTCTTCAATATCTTCCTCGATAACCAAGGCCTTACTCATCACTTCCCCATAGGTTTTCAGCTCCAATATAGAAATCCTATCGCTTATATTCGGTCGTAAGCAGCGTTGGAACTTCTTGCCCTTCATCAGATCTGAGGCCACATGTTCCAGAGTGGACCATGAAAGTCTCATAAACTCAACCCCATATTCTCGCACTGTCATCCGACCTTGTTCTAACTAGATGAGCTTCATTTCCATTTGATTCCTCACTACCTTAGGAAAGTACTGCTTATTGAACGCTTCAACAAACTCTTCCCAAGTCCACAATATACCTGGGGCTACATGCTCCCTTTCCCTGATACAGACTTCCACCATGGGCCTGCTTCGCCATCTAACTTGACTGCAGCCCATCTTACCCTCTCACCTTCACTGCATGGCAATACACTGAATAAGTTCTCCATTTCATTGAGCCAATTCTCAGCTTCCATTGGTTCTGCTTGCCCTGAGAAATTTGGAGGACACATCTTTCAAAATTCTATAAATGTTGAAGGTATAGGCGGGGGCTGATAGTAATTAGCGTTGTTAGTAGCCATCAACTCTGTCTACTGAGCCATTGCATTGGCTATAGTTTCCATTGCATATGCCATTCTTTCTCTTTAATCTCCTTCCCCCAACGATGTATTCACACCCGTGGCGACTCTCACCTCTAGATGTTTGCTCGCCACTTGAGGTGCCTCGGTTGTGTCTTGGTCTACCACATGGGGCCATATCAAACTGTCACAATGAAACAAAAGCTTTAATTAATAAGTGACCATCATGTTGTGATAGAATTCCAACACTCACAACCATTATTCCGATAGGTCTCTCATCATATTCCTGTACTTAGAGCTATGGCTCTGAGTCTCCCATAAGACCTAAAGCCTAGCTCTGACCGAACCTAAAGTCATTCAGAGATTTCAGAATAGGGATAGAGAATCCCTCCTAAGTTTTGACAGAATCTAATGCCATCACGTTTGAGCCCCAATAAGACCTAATGCCTAAGCTCTGATACCAACTGTGACAACCTCGATTATCCCAACCTAAATTTTCTCATATATATATATATATATATATATATATATATATATAACTTTACACCAAAACCAAATGGGAAAACCCGGACCACCAGATCCTAGATCACAATTTGATACAAAATTTACTCGGTACATCCACATACATGCAGAAATCAAAGCAGATAATTTGCATGACATAATTAAATCTTCAGTTCTAATATCATACATGAACAGTAAAATAAAACAAACAACCAGTGACGACTAACCATCACCTAACAGTGGTGTACAATACATGTATAATAGTACGAATGTACCAAACTCGAACTTACCAAAATCCATAAGGTATAAACTCTACGATCAAGAAAATCTTACCAATCCTCAAGTCCTCAATCCACAAGTCCGATGTCCTGATAAGTATTATACCTATGACATATAGTGGAAGGGTAAGCTACATCAAAGCTCAGTAGAATAAATGTAAATATCAATTTCACATCTCATCATATCAATGCAGATATTCATGACAGAGTTTCAAAGCAAATTTTACTATTAAAACACAATTTACATATATCCTTATTTTGAAATAAAAATTAATAACTCGTCTTTTCACACAATTTCAACGATTCATTCTTAGTTCCCAAGTTCACATTCAAATTCATAGTTCACATCATATAGTGTTAACATTTCAAGGGCACATCCTACAGTATTCACATTACTAATTTCCATCTTACAGTATTCACATTTCGACTTCACATATTATAGTATTCATATTTTGACTTCACATCTTATAGTGTTCAGATATCTAATTCACATCATACAGTGTTGACATTTCTAATTCATATCTTATAGTGTTCACATTTCTAATTCACATCTTAGAGTGTTCACATTTTAAATTCACATCTTACAGTATTCAGATTTGAAATTATCATCTTACAATGCTCCCATTTCTATTTCACATCTTATCATGTTCACATTTCTACTTCACATCTTACAGTGTTCTAAATTTTCAGTTCCAGTGGTCCAGTCAGTGTTCAATCATTATGTACAGTATGCAGTAAGCAGTGTGTACAGATAACCCGTTATATCGGTCCACTATACAGTATGCAGTGTGTACGGGTTAACCCGCCGTACCGGTCTAGTATGCAGTATGCAGTGTGCATGGATAACCCGCCGTACCGGTCCAGTATACAGTATGTAGTGTGTACGGATTAACCCGTCGTACCGATCCAGTATGCAGTATGCAGTGTGTACGGATTAACCTGCCATACCGGTCCAGTATGCAGTATGTACGGATAACCCATTGATCGGTCCAGTCAGTATACAGTCATTCAATTATGCAGTCAGTGTCCGGTCAATTTATAATCATTCAAGGTTCACAACTTCACGTTCAAAATTCACATTAGATTCAATATTCCTCTCAATTCCTATTAAATTCTATTGATTCGATATTCATATCTTTCGATTCATGGTCCATATTCGGAGTTCATATTATTGTTCAAAGTTCAGATTTGTATTCATATTCATAGCTCATGTTTAAAGTCTATTTTCTCAATTCATATTCACTTTCGGATACAGAGTTCAAATTTCATGGTCATACTAATAATTCCAAGATAATTAGATCTTATTCTAATTCAGAGTTTATATTCCATATTTAAAATTTCAGATGCAACTAAAAATTCTAAAACTTCAATTATATCTCAAAGATTCAAAGATTTCCTAACATCAGTTAAATCAGATTCAAAGACAAATATCTTTTCTATCAGGTTCATTTCTAACTCAATGACAATCAAGCTCATCATATAATTTCATGGCATTCTATGAATCAAATTCAAATCACAATTACTAATGCCATCTAATCATATCATGAGAATCTATAAATCAAAGACAAGAATGAAATAGGTTGAATTTCCCCTACCACAATCTTGAAGTTGCGCGAAGCCAAGCAAAGTCCTACCGATGGCTTCCTGTCCTCAATTGATATCACAAGCACACAATGATTCATCAAGGATTAACTCTAATGACTAATAACTTAGACATATTCAAGTGTTTTCTCAAAATGAGGTAAAAACGGACAAGTTTGTGCTAACTTAGAAGTTGATGTAACTTCCCACTCCATTTTATCCTTCAAAACATTTGATTTATGAATTTATTAATTTCACCAAAGTTGTAGATCTCGTTGTCCTCTTTCTAACCCTACAAGAATCGTGTCAATCAGAGTTTGGAGTAAGGCATTATGGCGAAAATACCAAAGTTGTATCCGCACTTCGATCAAAGCGTGCAAACTGAAAACTTGATCAAATTTCCTGCTCATTTTTTACCATTAAAACATTTGATTCATGAGTTGATTAATTCCAAAGAGTTGCATAGTTAGTTGTCCTCTTTCCAACGCTATAAGAATTGTGGCAATCAGAGATCGGAGTAGAAAGTTATGGCAAAAATACTGAAGTAGTGTCAGCAAGCTCAAACAAAATCGACCGATCGATCGATCGATCAATTTCAAAAACCGACCGATCGATTTTCAAAAACAATCAAGCATTTTCTCCAAAATTTTAACACTTTTCAGTTCTATACAAACCGATCGATCGATTTAGACAGTTTCAAAAACCCTTCGGGCTTCTTCTTCTTCAATCCAAAACACTCAAAACTCATCCACATGCATCCTAAACCCACATAAACCAAAACCGACCGATCGATTTCCAAAACTGATCAATCAATTTCTCCAGAATTTTGGCATTTTTCTATTCTATACAAAACGATCGATTGATTTCTAAATCGATCGATCGATTTAGACAGTTTCAGAAACCCATCGTGCTTCTTCTTCTTCAATCCAAAACACTCAAAAGTCATCCACAGGCATCCAAAACCCACATAAACCAACACTAAACTAATTTCATACAAATTAAACCAAATCTTACCTCTTTATTTTGCCGATACGGGGTTTGCGATGATCGATACCAAAAGGGGTTTCAGTGATGAGCACGAGGATTCTCGTGTGCCCTATATAGAAATGAAGCTCCTCACTACCACGCAATGATCTTCATGTTCTCATTCGCGAACACCACATTTATGGTGGCCGGTTTGAGTTCATTCCAAGCTACGTTCCCCCTCCATGATCTTCAAATGCCGAGATCGAGGTGTTTCCTTGTGATGCAAAGCGGAGCACGGATCTATTTAATGGAGTGGAAGAATTTGAGAGGAGATCGACGGTTTGGATCTCACCACAAGGGAAAACGAGAAGGGGCTTGGGGGCTCTCTTCCTCTTTCTGTTATCTTTCACTTCTCTCCTCTTTTCCTCTTCTCTTGCAAGCAAATGAAAAACCCATGTGAGGGATTTTTCTTTTTAACTTGGGGGTGGCTTCGACGTGAAGCGCACACGCATAAATGAGGTGTTAGCCTTTTATCCAAGGGTCTAAATTAATTTTTCATGGCCCACACGCACATTTAGTCAGTGTATGGGTATTTGAAATATCTGAGCTACAAGCTCTCGTCCTTTCAACTCCTACAAAAAAATTCACTTAAGTACTTGGGCCATGGTTCGGTGTGAAATTCATACACCCAAGTTGGCGATTGTTACATATCTAAAGGTCCTAATTTAGGCCCAAAATATTTGGCCCAAAAAATCAGCCCAACTGGTTGGCTCAAATAGTCAGCCCAATCAATTGGTTGACATAGTTGCCGTATCCAAGCAGAGGCCCAAGTTTGAAATATGGGCCTAGGTTCGTGTGCAACATGCATACACTCTACACAGGGTACGGTTTGGCCTTTAATGTGTTTGGCGCAGACCCCTAATTATAATGAATGGGTTTCAGGCCACGTTACCCAGGTTAAATGATTTGACTCGGGTCAAATCAGTCAAAATATCGCGTTCTCGTCAAAGGTCAATGATTCAACATTTTTTCAAAAAATTTCTCGTTATTACATTTTCGACCAGATTCGATGCTGAAAGTGAAAGATGAGGACATCAAACAGTATGATGCGGGGTTTCTCATGGTCGTTAGTGCCCACAATGGCTAGCCAACATCATCCCAGTACTGAAGAAGGATGGAAAGGTTTGCATGTGCATTGATTTCAGAAACTTGAATAAGGCGAGCCTGAATGATGACTTCCCTTTACCACACATCGATATCATGGTTGATAACACTACCAGGCATGGGATTCTCTCATTCATTGACGGATTCTCCGAGTACAATCAGATCAAAATGGCCGAAGTAGATCGAGAAAAAATAACATTCATTACTCCATGGGGAACCTTCTACTGCCGTGTCATGCCATTCGGATTGAAGAATGCTAGTGCAACATACTAGAAGGCCATGACGGCACTGTTCCATGACATGATACACCGAGAAATTGAGGTGTACGTTGACAACATGATTGCCAAGTCACTAGAGAGCCGTGACCATCCGATAAACCTCCAGAAGTTGTTCGAAAGACTGAGGAAATACAGGTTATGTTTGAAATCTATGAAATGCGCATTCGGTGCCATGCCAGGAAAGCAGCTAGGCTTCATCGTTAGTAGAAGAGGCATCGAGGTTGACCCGATCAAAGTAAAAGCTATCGTCGAAATACCACCACCATCTATCGAGAAAGAGGTCAGACATTTTTTGGGCAGGATATAGTACATCAGTCGGTTCATTGTACAGCTAACTCCTACCTGCATACCGATTTTTAGGTTACTAAGAAAATATTTGCCCATTGAATGGAACGATGACTGTCAAGCAGCATTCGATAAGATCATGAGTTACCTTATTAACCCGCTAGTGTTGGTACCACCCGAACCAGGGAGGCCCCTTTTAATGTACCTCTCCACAACGGAAGTTTCAATGGGATGCGTCCTCGGGTAGCATGATGAAGCAAGAAGACGAGAGCATGCCATCTACTACCTAAGCAAGAAATTAACTGATCACGAGATGCGATATTCTCATCTAGAGAAAGCATGCCTGACTCTCGTATGGGCTACACAGAGGCTCCGCTATTCTTACTATCTCAAGTCATTCTACTCCTAGCATAAATGGATCTGTTAAAGTACTTGTTTGAAAAGCCAGCTCTCACTAGTCGAACTGCACGTTGGCAACTTCTCTTATTAGAGTTTGACATCACATATGTCACTTAGAAGTCTATCAAGGGGTAATCACTCACTAATCATCTTACCGAGAATCCTTTTCCTAACTACGAGCCTTTGAGAACTGAGTTTCCAGCTGGTGTTAGATCCAAATTAAGAGTTTTAATAGCCTAATAGGCTCTATGTTCTAACTCCACTGGTAGATGATAAGCCTTGCCATAAACTAGTCTGAAAGGGGACATGCCAATTGGGGTCTTATAGGCAGCCCTATAATCCCACAGTGCATCAGTCAGCTTCATGGCCCAGTCTTTCCTATCTATCCTCATTGCCTTCTCTTGGCTGTACTTTATCTCCCTATTATAAATTTCAACTTGCCCACTAGTTTTTTAGTGGTAGTGAGTTGCAATCCTGTGGGTAACATAATATTTCTTGAGTAAGCTCTCAAAATTTCGGTTATAGAAGTGGCTGCCTCCATCACTGATGATGGCTCTGGGGGTGTCAAATATAGAGAAGATATTTTCTTTGATGAATTTCAGGACAACCTTGTGGTCATTAGTCTTTGTGACAATGGCTTCAACCCACTTGGACACATATTTCACTGCCACAAGGATAAAATTATAACCATTTGAGGGAGGAAAGGGACCCATAAAATCAAGTTCCCAAATATCAAACAATTCTACAAGAAGAACGGACTGCAATGGCATTGAATATTTTCTTGATAGGCCACCCATTTTCTGACATCTTATATAGGCCTTACAGTGTGCATGGGCATCCTTGAACAAGGAAGGCCAATCGAAACCACACTGGAACACCTTAGTTGCTATTTTTCTCCCACTGAGGCGACCCTCACAGGCATTTTCATGGCACATGCTCAGAATATTGGGGATGTCACTATCAGGGATATATTTTCTTATGAGCTGGTCTGCACAGTACTTGTATAGGCAGGGATACTCCCAGAAAAAGAACTTGACTTGTGAAAAGAACAAGTCTTTGTCCATTTTAGACCAATAGGAAGGGATCCTACCAACAACTGAGTAGTTAACAATGTTGGCAAACCATGGCACAATGGACTGAATAGCAAATAGCTGCTTATCTGCGAAATAGTCACTAACTGATGTAGCTGCACATTCTTCTAACAAAATTCTAGACAGGTGGTCATCGACCACATTTTCTACTCCCTTTTTGTCTTTGATCTCAAGATCAAACTCTTGCAACAGGAGGATCCTTCTGATCAATCTAGCCTTGGCATCCTTCGTGGCTAGTAGGTATTTGAGGGCTAACTGGTCAGTGAAAACAATAATTCCAAACCCAAGTAGGTAGGGTCTGAATTCATCCACAATAAAAACAACTGCCAAAAGCTCCTTCTCAGTTGTGATGTAATTGAGCTAAGCTTTTGCCAGGGTTTTGCTGGCATAATATACCACATAGGGCAACTTATCATTTCCCTATCCTAGGACATCACCTACAGCAAGATCTGATGCATCACACATCTGCTCAAAGGGGAGAGAGTAGTTTGGGGCCTGCATCACAGGTGCACAAGTTAGGCATTTCTTTAAGACCTCAAATGCCTCAAGGCACTTAGCAGAAAAATCAAATTGCACATCTTGACAAAGCAAGTGGCACAGAGGTTTTGCAATTTTGCTAAAGTCGTTGATGAACCTTCTATAGAATGCTGCATGCCCAAGAAAAGATCTGATTTGTTTGACAGTTTTAGGTGGGGGCAAGTGTGAAATTAAGTCAACTTTAGCTCTATCCACCTTAATACCTCTGTGGGAAACCACATGGCCTAACACAATTCCTTGTGTTACCATGAAGTGGCTCTTTTCCCAGCTTACGACCAAGTTGGTCTCTTCACATCTTTGCAGCACTAGGCTGAGGTGATTCAAGCAGTGACTAAACCTGTCTCCAAAACTGAGAAATCATCTATAAAGATTTCTAAAAACATGTTCATCATGTTTAAAAAAATAGCATACACGCATCTCTGAAATGTGGCTGGGGCATTGCATAGTCTAAAAGGCATTCTTCTATATGCAAAAGTGCCAAATGGACAGGTGAATGTCGTTTTCTCCTGATCTTGAGGATACATAGGTATTTGGTTATAACCTGAGTAACCATTGATCGGTGCCAAAATGTGACTATATTTCGCACCCTAATTCCTATATTTAGCTGTTCGATGAAAGCATCTGATGGTTGTTATGAGGTTTTAATTATTACAGGTGTTTCTGACCGTTGGATCGTAAAAGAGCATAAAAGAGGGTAATTAAAGGCTACACAAGGGCTATGGATAAAAGGGTCAAAAGAAGGATCGAAATCCGTGAAGTAGCTCAACATCCACCAAGAGAATGATGATTCTACCCCTATGTGTCAATCGATTAAGAAAAAAGTGTCAATCGATTGACAGGAGAAGACAAGTTTGCCCCCATCTTTTTTCGAAGTCAAGTCAATTGATTGAGATTTAGTTCTCAATCGATTAAGGATATTAGGAATTTGCCTTGCTCGCCCCTATAAGAAGAAAGCTACGGCTTTGTTTTAGGGGACTACTCTTCATTTCATATTTTTTGAGGGCTTTTCTTCTTCGTCTTTTAGGGTTTTTCTCTGGGTAGATTGTACTTAGGCATTTACATTACTTTTCTTTTACATTTTATGAAATCATAGATTGTATTTAGGAAAAGCATTGTAAAGAGATCTCTGATAATAGATAAAAAGTGGAATGGCTTTGAATGTACAACGAGATCGTACACCAAGGATGAGCGGCTAAATCATTTGTTCAAGGAGGATGAAATCCCAAGATAAGTAACATTTTTATGATTAACTCTGTAATTTCCAAATGTCATCATGGAATCATTCTGCTAAAAGTATGTTTGATTGAATATCTATTGAATGCTTTATTATGACCGTTGATTGCGCTTATCAACGACCATAATCGCTAGATCTGTACCTGCAGGCCGATCTAGGCTGCAGAGTGATTATGTGCCTATTGCCGTGATCTAAGCATCTTGATACACTATGCTTTTTACATGATTCATACTGCAATGATAGGCTGAGTCATCGTTTTTAGATAGGGTATGCCGAATTGATGATCATGTTTTCTTACGAATCATTTTTCTAGATAAATGATAGTGTGATTGGTGTGTTATGAAATTGGGGGTTTAATTGTAGAAAGGGTACAAATCTGGGGTAGCAAATTCCTTGATCATTCTAAAATCGTCCTTTTATTTATCGTAAATCATTTATGCTCAGATTAGTTATTTTTATTGCATTTAGAAAAGTGTGTTAATTGTTTGGTAAAGTGAACTGTCTCCCTTGGTACTTCCTCGGGCGTTTTTAATCTCTCTTTAACGGATTAGTTAAAATTCACGTTTCCCTATGGGTTCAACACCTTTGTATTTACCGTGCAAAAACCGATCTTGTACACTTGCAAGGGTAACATTTAAAATCGATCAAGTTTTTGGCGCCGTTGCTGGGGAAATTGGCAAAATTTTGATTAATTCGAAAAGAGATTTGTGTGAAATTATTTGACAGTCAATCGATTGAGATCTTTTCCTCAATCGATCGACTGTGTTCTGTGGTTGTGGTTGCTGATGTGTCAATTGATTGAGTCCAAAGAGTCAATCGATCGACTGTTTTGAGTGTTAATTCTTAAAATTCCAGCAAGTAAAAAAAAAAAATCTGAATTTTTAATTTAAAATATTGAAATTTTGGATTTTTTTTTATTTTTTTATTTTTATTTTAAATTTTGAAAGTTTTTAGATTGTTAAAATCTGAAATTTGGTGCTCCAAGGTTGATTTTTGATTTTTGAACTTTAAAATTTGCAGGTTGAATTTTGAAATTTAATTTTTAAAATTAAATTTTGATTTTTGAAATCTAGAATTAGCATATTAATTTGTGATCTGTAAAATTTTCTTCCCTTATTTTTCTCTTTTTAATAAGATTTTGTGGAGTTCTTTTAGGAAGTAGAGGATTTTTAGGATCTCTTGTTTAGGAAGTATAGGAGTTTTTTATTCTTTTCCTTCTTTTTCTCTTTTAGGTAAGATTTTGTAGGATTTTGTGGGATTGCCTTTAGGTTTTAAAATTTAAATTTTGAAATTCAAATCTTGATTTTGATTTTAAACCTTTAAATTAAAAATTTTAATTTCAAATTTTGATTTTGGAATTTGAATTTTAAATCTTAATTTTCAAATTAAATTTTGATTTTTGAAATTCGAATTTAATTAAAAAAAAAAAAAAAAATTCCAAGAAAATTTAATTTTCTTTTCTTCTGATGCTGGCTACTGTTCAACATAGAAATCAATCAATTGAAAATCTCTGCCAATCGATTGAGATTGGAATATTATTTACTGTGGAAATTTATGGAAGTGTATCAATTGATTGACATTTCTCTGTCAATCGATTGACTAGACCGCTGCTACTTGCCATCTCAGTTGAAAAATCTGTGCTGACTCAGTTTGACTTTTGAATATCAATCGATTGAGACCACTGCTTCAATCGATTGACTGATAAAGTCCTTGTTGGGAATTTTGTCGTGTACGTTGCTTCAATTGATTAAATTTGAAGTTTGTGATTTTATTGTGGATTCAACGATCTTTGTTTTGGGTGTTGGTACATGAGCTTTACTCGATCTCATCACCCACATCTACAGCCGTTTAATCTTGAGATTGAAAGATCTTGTAGAGAAAATTGTAGACTCCAAAGGAATGTGTTTTGTAGATCGAAAGATCGAGTGTGTTTTATAGATCAAAAGATCGAGTGTGTTTTGTAGTTAGTAATAAAGTGCAGTCATAGTGTAGACATCCATCCAAAAATTCCAAAGAAGAGACTTGCTGCTCGAACATGTGCTCATGCAGCCCAAAAGGCTAGCCATCAAATAGTTCATAGAGCCTCAAAAGTCTATGGGAATACCATGTGCCCAACTGTGTATACATGGGAGCAAACCAACAGCTGCATTTGATGAAGATTGAACGCCCCAAAGGCTACTGAGGGTTGGACAGAGGAAGGACCGCACCCCAAGTTGTGTGCCAGCTGTAGCAGCAAAGAACAGAACCTATTGAGAGGTTAAAGCAACTTGTTGAGAGGTTTTAGTGTGAAGAAGTCAACCTATTGAGAGGATGGATGCAGTGTTTAAAGCCCTCGAGAGGTTCCCAGAACCTGTTGAGGAGTTAAAATTGAAGAAGGCACCCTGTCGAGAGGATCTAAAGCTAAATTATAACCTGTCGAGAGGTTCTGATGTGAAGAAATGGACATTTCTAGAGGTTACAGAACCTGTCAATTAGTGCAATGCATCTTGTCCAGAGGCTACCTGGAGATGTAGTGGATCTCGCGAGGCTCCACCTACATGTCGAGAGGATACCTAATGTTGTTGAGAGGTTATTTCAACCTGTCAGCATGTTTGTGTGCTTAAATATGAACCTGTTAAGAAGTGCCTCCGACCTGTCGAACAGCAGAACAGAACCTGTCGAAGACTCACCTGGAGCTATATAAGATATCGAGAGGTTGAATCATCCTGTCGAGAGGATGGCTAAAGCCAGTGCAACAGTTACACATGGAATCCATCCTATCAAGCAGTCAAAAGATCCTATAGAAAGCTAAATCTAACCTATCGAATGGAGCACAAATGAGGCTCAAAACATGTCGAGAGGTTCCCTGAACCTCTCGAAACACGATTTGGGAACTTCTTAGTTCCAGCCACATCAGCAGCTCACTTCAGTGCCGTCATATCATGGTCTATGAAATTAAGTCTTCAATTCCCTGTTGTCCGAGGGAACTATGAAATTAAATCTTCCATCATACAGAAGTTACCCTCATATCATGGTCTGAGTAAGGAAGACCCATACAAGCACATTGATGAATTCTTAGGCTTGTGTACTACCTTCAACATTACTGGTTTGGGGGAGAAAGCAACCAGGTTGAGGGTCTTTCCTTTTTCACTAAAGGACAGAGCTAGAACTTGGCTATCTACGCTCCCAACCAATAGTATACAGTCTTTGAATGACCTTCAATGCCAATTTCTAGCAAAATTTTTCCCCATGTCCAAAATAAGTCAGTTGAGGAAGAGCATAATTTCCATTGCTCAGTTTGTAACTGAAGACTTTTACCAAGCATGGGAAACATTTAAGGAGCTCTTGAAGTAATGTCCCATCACCAAATTCCTGAATGGCAACTTGTTCAAAGTTTCTACCAAGGAATTGATCCCAAGAGCAGTTACATGGTTGATACCTCATGTGGGGGTACTTACCTCCATAAGACAGCTGATGAGGCCTGGGAATTGTTTGATATAATTAGTGAAAATTTCATGCAAAGGGAGACTCTGTCTAGGGACATTGAGACTCCTGTTAGATTAGTGAGAGAGAACACTACAAGAAGGAAAATGTATGAGGTCAGTGGGTATGATGATTTGGAGAGGAAGGTAGATAGCTTGACTCCAAAATTTGATAAGCTCATAGGAGTAATGCAGTCTCCAGTGGCTGCCAAAGGGGAGGAGACATGTCTGATATGCCAGTGCCCTACTCACTCCCTTGAAGAATGTCCCTCTGCTGCATAATTTTCTAGATCTGGTTATGGAGCATGTTAATGCTGCTCAGTCTTTTTGACAACAACCAACTGCTGGTTATCAATGGATAAACGACCCCAACTTGAGGTGGAGGCAAGATAATTTCCAAAACCAGTAGCAACAATAATAGCAGCCAATGCCCTATAGAAATGCTCAGCCCTACCAGCAGAATTACTTCCCAAGGCCTCAATACCAGCGGCCTATGGCTCAGCCAATGGCACAACCTATGCATCAAAGTGCACCAGCCCCAACACCCTCTAGATCTCACATTTGAAGAGCAAGTTCTGGCTTCATTCTAGAATTTAGACTCTTTGTCTCAAATAGTTAACTCCCATAGCCAAAGTATTAAGAAGATAGAGGACTATCTTGGTCAGCTATCCAATAGTTTGACTAGAAGAGAAGAGGGAAGACTACCTAGTCAGCCTTTGAATAACCCAAAATGGCAGTATATGGTGGGTGAGACTTCTTCATCACATGAAGAAGCTAAATCTGTCACCACTTTGAGAAGTGAGAGGTTGGTTGATAACAAGGTTGGTGTTAAGCCTGAGAAAAGTATAGAAAAAGAAAGAATAGCCCATGATTATATGCAGCAGGTGCGACATATGAGAAATAAGGGGGGTGTTGATGAACCCCAACAAAAAAATGAAAACAAAAACAAGGAAAGAACTGATGAGATTGCTAAGACAACAAATGGGAGATCAGTTCCCCATTTGCCATTTCCCAATGCACTTCAAGCACCATCTCCTTTTGATAAGGGGAATGCTAAAATTGAGGAAATGATGGAAACATTCAAACAAGTGAAAATTTACTTACCTTTACTTGATGCAATCAAACAAGTGTCAGCCTATGCAAAGTTTTTGAAAGATTTATGCACACACAAAAGATAATCTAGCATACACCTATCTAAGAAGGTCTTTTGTACTAAGAAAGTGAACCAAGTGCTGTCCATTATAACCCCAACAAAGTTCAAAGACCCTGGAGTTCCCACAATCCCTTGCATCCTTGAGGAGCAAACAATTGAAAAAGCTTTGTTAGATGTGAAGGCCAGTGTGAACCTAGTTCCATATTCAATTTATGAGAAGTTAGGTTTGGGAGAATATAAACCCACACATGTGGTATTGCAACTGACTGGCAGATCTGAAAGGAAACCAATGGGAATGATAGAAGATGTGTTAGTTGGGGTTGACAAGTTTTTCTATCTAGCAGATTTTATGGATCTTAACATGGAACCAAGAAAGTGCACTACCTCCATTCCTGTAATTTTGGGCCGGCCTTTCTTGGCCACTGCCAATGCCTGTATAAAATATAGATCAGGTGCAATGGAGGTATCTTTTGGCAATATGAAAGTAAAATTGAATGTTTACAATGCAGTAAGTCAGCCTTTCTTGGATAGTGAGGAGTGTTTTATGATTGATATGTTGGATTAGCTTGTGGAAGAAATTTTACCCAAGCTACTCCATTGTGATGACATGTGTGATGTTTTTGAAAATATTTAGAATTAAATTGTGGAAGGCCCCCACACCTGTGATTCAAGAGGTGAAAGCCTTAAATTCTGAAGTGGGGCCAGCAACAAGGTATCCTCCTTGGAAACCAGCTGTGTTACCTCTTCCACCTGATGTGAAATTAAAGCAGTTGCCTAAGTCTTTAAAACATGTATTTTTGGGAACAAATCAAAAGTTGCCTATGATAATTTCTTCTTCCCTCACTGATGAGCAAGAAGAAGAGTTGTTGTGTGTATTGAAAAGGCATAAGAGAGGAATAGGTTGGACTATTGCTGATCTTGGAGGAATCAATCTTGTTGTTTGTATGCATAAGATCCACTTGGAAGAGGGTTCCAAACCCTTTAGAGAGATTCGGAGAATGTTAAACCCCCATATGTAAGAAGTGGTGATGAAGGAGGTGGTTAAATTGTTAGATGCAAGAGTCATCTATCCCATTTCAAATTCTGAATGGGTGGCACCTACTCAGGTGGTACCTAAGAAATCTGGAATCACTGTGGTTAAATCTGATTCTAGTGAGCTAATTCCAATCAGGGAAACCACTAGTTGGAGGGTGTGCATTGATTATTGAAAGTTCAATTCAAAGACCAGAAAATACCATTTTTCTTTACCCTTTATAGACCAGATTTTGGACAAGTTGGTAGGCAAAGCTCTTTATTGCTTTCTTGATGGATACTCTTGGTATAACCAGATTCTTGTGTATCCACAAGACCAGGAGAAAACAACTTTCACCTGTTCATTTAACACCTATGCCTATAGAAGGATGCCATTTGGATTGTGCAATGTCCCTACAACATTCCAAAGGTGTATGTATGTCATCTTCTCGAATATGATTGATCAGTTTTTAGAGATATTCATTGATGATTTTTCTGTCTTTGGGGACAGTTTTAGCCAGTGTCTACATCTTCTTAGCCTAGTGCTATAGGGATGTGAGGAAACCAACTTGGTTTTGAGTTGGGAAAAGAGTCATTTTATGGTCAATCAACGCATTGTCCTTGGCCATGTTATTTTCCACAGAGGCATAGAATTAGACCAGGCTAAATTTGATTTGATTGCACATTTACCCCCACCTAAAATTGTCAAACAGGACAGATCCTTTTTAGGGCATGCTAATTTTTATAGGAGATTCATCAAAGATTTCAGAAATATCTCAAAACCTCTTTGTCACCTGCTGTGCCAAGAGGTTCCTTTTGTATTCAATGATGAATGTCTCACTACTTTCAAATTTTTGAAAGGATGTTTGACCTCTGCACCTATCCTTCAGGCACCTGATTATTCTTTACCATTTGAGCTGATGTGTGATGCATCAAATTTTGCTATTGGTTTAATTTTGGAGCAAAGGAAGGACAAGTTACCTTGTGTGATTGCTTATACAAGCAAGACAATGATTGATGCTAAGTTAAACTACACCATAACTGAGAAGCAATTGTTAGCCATTATCTATGCTTTGAAAAAATTCAGGTCTTATGTGTTAGGATCTAGGATTGTAGTGTTCACAGACCATTCCGCCCTAAAGTACCTTTTGTCTAAAAAGGATGCCAAGCCGAGATTAATCCGATGGATCCTCCTATTACAGGAGTTTGATCTTGAGATTAAAGACAAGAAAGGGGTTGAAAATGTGGTTGCAGACCACCTATCCAGGATCCTAGCTGCTGAGTTTGATAGGCTGCCTGTCAATGACTCATTTTCATATGAGTAGTTGTTTGCTGTCAGCATGAGTGCACCTTGGTTTGCAAACATAGTAAATTACTTGGCAGTGGGTAGGATTCCTCCACATTGGAATAAAATGGACAAGGATCTGTTATTTTCTCATATTGGACACAATATGTGGGAGGATCCATACCTTTTCAAGCACTGTGCAAACCAGGTAATGAGAAGGTGTGTACTTGAGAATGAATTTCACGGCATACTAACCATGTGTCATGAACAGGCTTGTGGAGGCCATTTCAGTGGAAACAAGACTGCTGTAAAGATACTTCAAAGTGGATTTTATTGGCCCAATATGTTCAAAGATGCATGACAGCATTGCAAAGCTTGTGAAAGATGCCAGAAAATGAGAAGTATTTCAAAAAGAAATTTCATGCCTTTGCAACCCATACTTGTTGAACTATTTGACATTTGGAGGGTTGACTTCATGGATCCTTTCCCTTCTTCTTATGGATATAATTTTATTTGTGTGGCTGTAGAATAAGTGTCCAAGTGGGTTGAGGCCATAGCCACAAGAACCAATGATCACAGAGTTGTCATCAATTTCTTGAAAGATAACATTTTTTCTAGGTTTGGTACCCCTGGAGCTATCATTAATGATGGGAGAAGCCATTTTTGCAATAGACAGTTTGGAAACCTGCTTAGAAAGTACTCTGTGACACACAGAGTTGAAACCCCATACCACCTATAGACCAGTGGGCAGGTGGAAATTTCTAATAGAGAGATCAAACACATTTTAGAAAAAACTATGAGAGGAGATAGGAAGGATTGGACCTTGAAGTTGACTGATGCTCTTTGGGCTTATAGAACTGCCTATAAGACCCCAATAGGGATGTCTCCCTTTAGGTTGGTGTATGACAAGGCATGCCATTTACCAGTGGAGTTAGAACATAAAGTCTATTGGGCTATTAACTCATTGAATGTTGATCTAATTGCTGCTCATATGCACAGGAGGCTGCAGCTGTCAGAACTTGAAGAGCGGAGATTGGATGCCTACACTAATTTAAGGATCTACAAAGAAAAAGCCAAAGCTTTTTATGATAAGCACTTGCTGAGAAAGGAATTTGTTGCAGGCAACAAGGTATGGCTGTTTAATTTCAAATTAAAAATTTTCCCAACTAAGTTGAGATCTAGATGGGAGGGACCTTACATTGTAATGCATGTAGCCTCATATGGAGCTATTGAAATCATGGATCCAAAGGATGGTAGAATCACAAAAGTTAATGGTCAAAGGATCAAACTCTTCATTGAAAATGTAGTAGAGCTTGTGGTGACAATTCACCTTCAAAAACCTCCAAAGTGTGACTAATTTTCAACATTGTACATTATGTATCCTAACAGTCAGTTTTATTGTTGTTGTTGTTTTCAAGACTATCTGTCATTGTATATATGTTGTAATTTTTGCTTAGTTTCTCATTTAGAATAATGAGTTAGCTGTGATAAAGGTAAGAAGGTCCCTAATGCATGGGAAATAAGTGGGATTAGAGGAGGATTGATGAGCTTGGGATTAATGGAGACAAGTGAACTAATGAGAAACAATGTGGATTGCTAAACAGACCTATCGAGAGGTGCTAGGAGATGTTCGACAGGTTCTGAAGGCTCCCCCTGTGAATTTCGACAGGTACTGAGACCTGTCGAGAGGTGTGAGATGATTTTCGACAGGTACTAAAGGTGTTCCTGTGAAATCCGACAGGATCTATGTACCTTTCGAGAAGTTGAGAGAGGAAGTCGATAGGTACTCAAGGTGTTGGCTATATTTTCAACAGGTTATATACCTGTCAAGAGGTCGAGAGGTCAACTAACCCTATGCTTGTGGTTTTGGTTGACAATTGGGAAGTAGTTGTGGACTACAATGATATTGGGTTGGCATTAGGGGTCCCATCAGTATAGGACTCAGCTTATGGTCTAGGAGCCCCTGATAATGTGTCCTTCCGAGCAATGGCCAGACATCTGACTCAAGGTATTGTGGGATCTAGAGAGTCATTGATGAGGAGAGATCAAGACCTTAGCCTATTTTTCATAGATTCAATCTTGAGGAAGAATATCAATTTCAGTGGACATCAGCAGGAGAGAAGAACTCCTATAGTGGATGCCTTTACGTTTTCTCTAAGGGCCTATTTTTGAATGACTCTCCACTGATATTTTGAGGCCATGATAGATGTGAATGATAAGATAAAATATGGACAGATTTTGCCAGGGTTACCCTGCAACAGACTCATCACTGCTCTGCTAAGGAAAGAGAAATATGTGATACAAAAGGATGAGCTAGTGAAAAATTTGAGTCCAAAAGAGTTTGGGAGAAGAGCTTAGTCCACAAGCATGACCTTGATTGGGAAAAGCAAGAAGAAGCCAGTTGAGGGTCTTGAAAAGGAAGCAACTCAGGTGACCAGCTCAGCAGTTGCACCTGCGGTCTCTACAACCCCAGCAGCCAGCTTAGAGCCTCTGCATACATCTGCAGCTACTAGCTCAGTGCCTCCACTTGTGACCCCTACACCCATACCCCTCTCTTCCACTACTGTGACCTTGCCTATTATCAACTCTACTGTTGTCAGCTTCCCCATTTCATCACCTTCCATATCATCCATTTCAGTCCCCATACTTTCCACCAGCTCAGCCACCCCTTCTACCATCACCACAATCACCCCTGTGTCAGCTCCTCCTACCACAGACCTCATTGTCACCTTACCTTCACTTCCCATCACAACCACCTACCAGAGAAAATCAAGGCAAGCCACAACCCCTCCAGCTAGCCCATCCATCCCATATTTCAAACCCTTAAGCCTTGAACCAACAGCTCCATCTACATCAGCGGACCCACTTACTTCCTCTTCACCCTCCATACCCTCTGATATTGACCCCACTACCTCTATGTCAACTGCACATACCCAAGAGCTGGAACACTTGACCCCTGAGAGGTATTCATCTCTGATAGAGTCCATCATGGATGATATTGGGAATGAGTACTCCCCTTTACCTGACTCTCCACAACCTACCCACTTCCAGCATGCTCCCACATCTCCCTTCCAGCCTATTATGCCCATTCTACCAGTTACCCAAGCACAGATTCTACCAGATTCTGTTGCTCAAATCCTTTCCCTTCTCACATCCATCCAAACCCAGCTGCAGACCAATACAGACAACCAGCCTGTCATGGCCAATTGCCTTCATGCAATCTAGGCCAACTTAACCCCAGCCACCTCAACCATTCAACCTCTTACAACCCCTACTCCTACACCTATTCCTGTACCCTCTCCACCTCCATCCCCTCAATCCTCTCCTACAGTGGTCACCACCATTGCTGACACTCATCTAGCTATGGTGGCTGAGGACTTACTCCCTACCATACCTACATCTACTCAGTTGTCCTCTGTAGTAGTGGCTACCAACTGAGGTGGAAGCCCTAATCCCACTAGCACCTGTAATCCTTACTTCCAATGTTGCTACTCAGACTGACTTTGAGGAAGCAAATTTGTTCATCCATGCTGCTATTCTGACTGACTATGTGGAAGAGCATGTACCCATAGACCTTGAGGAGGAGCTGCCACCCACTCCCTTACCTTCCCTCTCTATTCCATCACCCTCACCCATGCCATACCATCTTTTTGCTGACCCCACTGAGAGGGCCATAGTCCCAGCTTCTTCAAACCCTTTGCCCCCATTTTCTACCCTTCACAGAGCAATGGATGAAAATCCCTATATCAGGAGGGATGTCATTGAAGGGATGGTTGAGCTTAACACCAGGGTGAAGCTGCCACTGGTGGCCGAGATTGACCAGCTGAAGTTGGATCATAGAGTGGAGAAGCTTCATTGGGAACAATTGTTCAGACATGCCCTCAGTTTATATGATGAGAAGAAGCAAAAGGCTGAAATGCTAGTTATTGTTGGATGGACCAGTGATGGTGTTATTTAAGTGAGGATGAAATGGAAAAAATTAGATTACAAAGGTAGACTGAAATGGCTATGAAAATAGCAACCTAAGGTACACACAACCTGCAAGATACAGGGCTATTGTAGCAAGTTTTAGTAAGAGTTTGTCCTATAGAGAAATTGATCTAGAATCCAAAATGGGTTATAATAGTAGGCCTCCAGATCTGGCTACAGATCTGACAATCCTAAAGTAAGGGAGTTGGGTGCCACAACTACACTAAATTAATTCTAAAAGAAGAGAAATAAAGTGTTGTCCTATCCTAAAGAAAGGGGTATGAAGAAGGTGGCGATGTTGTGTGCTAAAAGAAAAGATAAAAGGATGGGAAGTAAGCAGTTTAAGTTAAAGTTAATTTAGTCATGTAACTCGGATTTAGGTTGTCTCTGTAGTAAATCCTTGCTGATGTGCTATCAATAACCTCAGCAAAGAAGAACAATCCAACTTAACCCATGCCATTTGGGCTGCTCTTAGGGCTATACTCTGTCCACTTAAATAGTCACAGACTATCTGATAGAGTCTGTCAAATCCCATTGATTAAATCAAACAGCTAACCTAATCCACAGGAGTGGACTGATCGTAAGGCTATAATCTGTCCACTTAATTGGTCACAAACTATCCAATAGATTTTCTCTAACTAATAAACTAAATCAGGCCATGAATACCATTGCAGACACTATGTTTGTATGGCTACAAGCTCCCTAGATCTACTACAGATCCAACATGGCATTCATAGGAATACACAGACTGTGAAAACTAGGTGGAAACCACAAGGTATCTCAAGCTGAATGAGGACTTAGGTTCAACTGATCATTGCTACAAAAAGGCCAGCGATGACTCAGCTTTCAAGTCTGCAATCATTATAGAAAATTCAGATTTAACATCTGATATTGGTCAAGTAAAATAGAGGGGAGCCAGTTCCTGCAATAATCTCTGACAAGGCTACAAGCTCATGTGCAGGGGAGAAGAATCCTTCTCAGATCTGTGGCTTGGACTCACCCTAGGGTTATAGTCTGTCCACTTAAATGGTCACAGGCTATCCATGGAGGTTATCCACACCACATAGGTGTGAAAAAGAACATGTAAACTACGGCTACCACCATGGTCCCAGGGCTACACACTCAAGCTTCCATGGGCCTTTCAATCAGCTCAAATCCTAAATGCATGCTATAACCTAAACAAAACTACGGGCAAATAGGAAAATAACAGATTGAGTGTACAATTCAAATAGAAATTTCATTGATCAATACTACTTACAATGCAAATCCTCAAGGCAGCAGCCTGGTGCATAACTACTCATCAAAAAAGTCCCAATGTTCACAAGACCCATTACAAAACCAAATAAAACTATACCTAACTACTTAAAAAACAATTAGCCAGTAAGTGCTGGGCTAAGAGAGAAGAAAAATGAAAGAAAGAGATAATCAAATCCTAAACCTAGTCTGCTCGAGCTCTCAGTTGATAGAGGTTGAAGGAAAGATAAAAATTCTAAGTTCTAAGTGTTAAGACCTGAAAAGTACTACTTTTCACCCCTTAACTTAGCCTTTGATTAGACCCTTAGCCATCTAATAAATGCTTGTTAAGTGTTTTCTGTAGGTAATAAATAGCAGGGCAATAAGGCCATGAATCCTGCTAAGGAGCCTGTTTTGGTACTAGAAGTCCCTCAGAAGAATGAACCATGAATCTAGACTATAGAAGAGCCTCGCGCAGCTGACAAAGCTCCAGAGGATTCAGAAAAATACACTTCGTGCAGTCCTCGCGAAGTCCCAAGACTTCACAAACAAGTTCTCGCACAGTAGAGTGATAGAAGAGCTTTAGAAGCCTTGAGTCGCGCAGCTCTCGTGAAGTTTAGATGTTAAAGGTCGTGCAGCTCCCGCACAGTTCAAGAAGACCCCTCTCACCCTCGCGCGGTTCGCTCAGAACAGCTGAGGAGAGAAAGCTTCAGAATCCTACCTCGCGTAGCTGTCGCGCAGTAATCGCGGGATGCAAATATTAAGAGAACCTGTCACGTAGTTCAGAAAAGCCTCAACGCCTTGTGAGGATCCTCCCGAAGATCCATTAAGAAGTGAACTTCTCACGTAGTTCTCGCGTTGTTCAGAAAGAAAGCAGTCTCGCGAAAGCCAGAATTAGCCTCGCGAAATGAAGTGGAAAGCTCGCACAGTTCCCACGCTATTCATAATTATCAATCCAACTATGCGAAGCCCAACCCAGCGAGAGCTTAACTGTCTACCTCGCGACTGCTCAAAGCATCAAGAAGCTGTAACCATGCGACGTCTGAAGCTTTAATGTTAAACTCAACCACGCGAAGACTAGAGCTACCACGCGACAAGTCTAGGAATCGATTGCAACCTGGCAAAGCTCTGAACTCCAACTTCCATCATTCTGCAGAGGACTTTCTGGGGATTTCCAAGGATTAGGGCACGCACTCCCATGCTTAAATCTCCGTGCATGCGCCCCGAGGCATCCAAGGATCATTATTCGGCCACGTGGCATCTTTAAAATTAGGGTTTCCTAACCCTAATGCGCCGCCACTCCACTGCTATATAAACCTAAGCCTGGTTTAGGTTTAGGGAGATCTGAAGGGAGACTTGGAGTTAGAATTTAGAAGAGGAACTCCTATCTCAGATTTTGTAATTTTCTTTTCCGTTCTTGTTCTTCCTGTAACAGTAAGTAATTTTCTTTTTTCTTTTTCTTCTCTCCATAGCTCAGCACTTGCTGGCCATGCCTTTGTATGTCTATTGAGGTTAGATTAATGGAGTTTTTGTAATAGGATTTGTAGTCTTATGGGATTTGTGTATTTGTGAGTTGTTCTGCAAGGTCAGCTTTATGATCCGCCATTGCTTTGGCAGTGTTTCAAAGCAATGGAGGATCGATTCTAAGGATCCACTCGGATCCAAGTGACTGTGTGCAGGCTATCACGGTCCTATACAGCCTTAGCCCCACCACAGGACCCACTAGATCTGAAATTCTCATGGGAGCCTGAGTTGGTAGCCTTGTGACCATGGTGGTAGCAGCAATTAACTTATTTTATCTTGGGCTCCGTGAGGAGGATAGCCTCTGGGATAGTCTGTGACCATTTAAGTGGACAGGCTATAGCCTTAGGGTGAATCCAATCCGCTGATCCAAGATGGATCCTTCTTCCCGAGCTTGAGCTGTTAAGCCTGGTAGGAGATTATGCAGAGGCAGGCTCCCCATATATTTGTATAGACTCGCCATCAGATGTTAGATCTGATCTTGTTATGGAGATTGTAGGCTTGTGATTTGACCATTACAGCCCCACTCAAGCAATGGATAGCTAGATCTAAGGTGGTACTTAATCTCTTGCTGGTTCTATGTGTCTAGGCTATCATGGTCCTATACAGCCTTAGCCCCACACATAGGGCTTTAGAGGTTGAGGTTCCCTATGGATTCCTTGAGCTTGTAGCCTGGATGAAGTAGTGCCTACAATGATTAATTTGTTTTGACCCATCTCTGGACTGTGGTTCCCCTATGGGATAGTCTGTGACCATTTAAGTGGACAGGTTATAACCTTAAGGGATTGGATCATGGCACAGGGATGAGTTGAATTCTTCCTCCTCTTTGGTGATAATGTAGCCATTGGATAGGATTTCCATAACATCAGATCTGAATCTGAGTAACAAAACTCCTCTGATCTAGACTCAATAACCTACTTCTCACCCTTTTATATTTATTTTCCACAATCCATCCATCTTCTCAACCCTTTCTGTAGTTAACTCATTAGGCTATCTTAGAATACTTAGAATAAGTGACCTTAAACTCCCCTCCTATTAGGATTGCCAGATCTGTAGTCAGATCTGGAGGGACTACTAGAGATGGCTCCTTTGGAGCTGTAGATCACCTTTCCATGTGGGACAAACTCTTACTTGTCAAAACTTGCTACAAATGGACCCTGTATCTTGCTGGTCTAGGATTTCTCAGTTGTGCTGATTCCATCCCCAATTTTACTCTTTCTTTGATTTTAAATTGTTTTTACCACCAACAAATAAAACAAGCACACTGAGATGTCAGAACACTAAGTACAACTTAAATACTCAGTCCCTAATGCCGTGGCTCAAAGGAGAATAACCCTAATTTTTCTAGCAGATGTGGTACTATTACAACCCTTGGATGCTTTGGGTTGTGTGCCTCAAGATCAGTGCCTCAGGGTGTGTGCCCTAAACCTTGGGAAATTCCCAAAAGGTCCCTAGGGTTAAGTCTGAGAAGTGGAGAGCCCTAGCTTCGCGGGGCTGGCTTTTGCATGTTAATTCCTTCGCGTAGCTGCAGAGTCCTCACGAGGTAAGAGTTAGCTTGGTAGGTGTGTTCACTCGTGCAGATGGACTTCACACAATCGCGCAGATGCTCTGGCTATGAATGCACTCACGCAATAAGATTTGTAGGCTTGAGTTTGCTCACGCAGTAAAGCTTCAGAGTTTCCTGTCGCGGGGTACTCGTGCAGATAGGTTTCTGCTCGTGCTTGGTAAAGGGTCAATCTTTGAGGCACGTGAGAGCTGTGCGAGGAAATTTATGGGCGTCTCTCTCCTCCAGAGCCATACGAGAACTTTGCGAGCTTGCTTCGGTTCCTTGTGCATATTAGACACATGAGGTATTACGCGTGGCGACTTTAAGACTTGATCTCCGCGAGAGCTTCGCAAGCAATGTTTTGGAAGGTTTTGAGGTGCGAGATCTTTGTGAGTTCTTTAGGCATTGCTCTCTTCTTGACTGTGCTCCTGTTGGGCGAGGAGACTTTGCCAGTGAATTGAACAGCGCAAGGTTGTGCCTCAGCTGTGCTAGATATGGCATTTGTTCCTCTGCTGCAATGCACATGCTATTGTTGCAGCTCCCTCCACTCTCATCTATACATCTTTCATCTGCTGAACTTCTTTGGTCCATTATAACATGCAGAGTAGTCACCATGGTGTGTATCACCATGGAGTTCCATCAGTCTTTGGTTCAGCTGTCATACTTGGCTTGAGTTTTCTCTCTTCTTGGCACAAAAAGCATGGACTTTATGTTAAGCTGTAAAATTTATTACTAATTATAAAACACACTACACAATGGATTATTAGTTTGCTTCAAGGTCTATCAAAGGGTAGGTTAAGAGGTGAAAAGTGGTACTTTTCAGTGAATAACACTAGCCAAGCTGGTTGACACCCTGCAGGCCACCTTAGTAGGAAGGAAACCACCTTCAGCTGCTGGGGTGTCCATAAAGGAGCCCACCATGCCCCAGGGCAGCACTAAGCCTCAGAAACCATCTGCCATAAGGACTAAGGAGGGTGCTTCCAACACTGAGAAACTGAAGAGGAAGGAGAATTTCAAGGAGTATGACAAAATTGCTGAGCAACAAGGATTGGAGCCTATGACCTTATCAAGCTCTCACTCGGATTCTAACTAGGTGTAGACTGTGTTTAGGATTTGGTTGTAGTTAGTTTGTATTTCGAATATTGCTGTATATACTCTTTGTCAAATATAAATTGTATTGTTTCTCTTTTGCTTTGTAATTACTTGTTGTCCAATAAAATTTCTGTTTTGTCAACTACAATTGTGTTTGTTACTTTCCTTTGTGCTTAAATTTGTTCTAGGGTGCCCTTTTTGCTTAAATTTGTTTCTCTCCTTGTGATTACCCTGTTGTTTCCTTTTGTTATACTTCCACAAAAGTGAGGACACTATTACTCATAGGTTTGGAGGTATAGCAGGGTAATTTTAAAAAAATAAAATAAAATTTGTATGAGATAATTAAGCCAAGTGCAATGGTATGAATGAGATCAAAATAAATTTAGCAGAATTTCAAACTGAGTAATTTTGAAAAAGGAAGATTTAAAAATGTATGGTAGACTATTTAAATTGTTGGATTTTTTTGAAAATTCATCATTTCCATGAAAGACATCATCAAGAAATTTTTATCATAATCAGTGTGTGGTGAACCATTAAGGAGAAAAAAAGTAAGAACATGTCTTGGGAGTTCTAAGGAAGATCACACCCAATGAGATTTGGACCTATAAAAAATATATATATCTTTTGAAGAGTGTTTTGGCAAAATCTTTCTACTCTAAGGACTATTTGAACCTACTTTCTTTCACTAGAAGTTATGCACTCCATGTTGAGACAAATTGATAGTACTCATGACATTGAAGACGTGATGTAAGGCCATCCCTTGAAAGTTTGAGCTAAAAATACCTACCCTTTGAACTGCCTTTGTATGCACCATTTGAGCCTGAAAATTCCATTCTTCTTTAACAAGAACCAAAATATTTTTTTCCCTGAACCTCTTAACCTATTTCAGTTCACCCTCAAACTAAGAATTCAGGAAGTAAAGGGAGAAGTGAGGTTAAAGGAGCAAGGTTTGATATTTGGTATAAGGAAAAGGGAGAAAATCTAAGAAAAACAATGTTCAACAGTGAAGTTGTAGCATTTCAGCCAATAAAAAAAAATTTCTTTTTTTTCTTTTTTGAGAAAAATACAAAAGAAAAGCACACAAAAGGAGAAAATTAGAAAAACAAAAAGAGAGAAAAAGAAAGATAAGTCACTTCATTGGAAATTTTGAAAAAAAAGACGAGAAGATGGCCACTTCAAATCTGAAAAAAATATCAAAGAAAGATGAAGATTGTGCTGAGATGAAGAAGGTGTTGTCATGACCACCTCCTTGCCTTTACTGATTTCTTAATTTTTAATCCCTCTTTACCCCTTTGTCCTTATAAACCTCACCCATAAGCCACATTATAACCCAATAAAAAGACCTTACTGATCTGAAGTTGATTGAGCTATCATGTGGAGATAAGGAGCTGTGTAATCTATTGTGAAGAGAGTTAGAAGATTTTAAGAACTAGAGCATTGCCTATGCTCATACTTGTAGTCCTATTTGAGGGCTGTAACTGCTCTTGAGTTGTGTGAAATGATACACCTTTGAAATCATTTGTGAGAGTATGCCTCTGAGATAATTGGGTTTGAGATTAGACATATTGAGGCATTGTTTGAACCTGACTCTTAAATATATGGTGAAGTATATATTGTTATGCACAGAGCATTCCCTTGATGATTTCAAACTGGTTATGATGAGTTTGAAAAAGGATTTAGGTATTAAATTTGTTTACATTTACTATTTTGAAACTTCTAAAGTCAAAAGGGTAAGATATGGAATAAAGCTGAATTTGTTGGGACCTAACTTGTAACTATTTGCACTTAGTTTAATCATGTTCATATGGAAGTTTGTGGGTAACTTTAGTGAAAACCCTCAAGAGACCTCACTCCTCCACTAGGGATCACCTAGAGGTTTAAAAGGCTTGATGCATAAGCTAAATGCATCTGTGCTCCCTACAAAAGTGGCATTTTCTATTTTCAGTAATTGTTTTTAATTTCTCCTTTGCTCATGGACTAGCAAAGTTTAGTTTTGGGGGTGTGTTAATCAGTAAAAAACATCATTTTTACCTCCTAACCTGACCTTTGATGGACCTTTGAGTTGACTAATAAAGTGTCTTGAGTGTATTTTGCTGTTAGCAATAAAGTGCAGTCATAGTGCAGACATCCATCTAAAAATGCCAAAGAAGAGACCTGCTACTCCAACATGTGCTCATGCTGCCCAAAATGCCAGCCATCAAGCAATTCACAGAGCCTCAGAAGTCAATGGGAATGTTATGTGCCCAACTATGTACACATGGGAGTACACCAACCGCTGCATTTGATGAAGATTGAACCCCCCAAAGGCTAGTGAGGGCTAGATAGAGAAAGGATAGCACCCCACACTGCGTGCCAGCTGTGGAAGCAAAGAACATAACCTATTGAGAGGTTAAAGCAACTTGTCGAGAGGTTCTGGTGTGAAGAAGTCAACCTATCGAGAGGATGGATGTAGTGTTTGAAGCCCTCGAGAGGTTCCCAGAACCTGTCGAGGAGTTAAAACTAAAGAAGGCCCCCTGTCGAGAGGATCTGAAGCAAAATTATAACCTGTCGAGAAGTTCTGATGTGAACAAATGGACATTTTGAGAGGTTTACAAAACCTGTCAATTAGTGCAACACATCCAGTCGAGAGGCCACCTGGAGATACTGTGGATCTTGTGAGGTTCCACCTACATGTCAAGAGGATACCTAAAGCTGTTGAGAGGTTATTTTAACCAATCGATAGGGTCTGTGTGCTTAAATATGAACCTGTCGAGAAGTGCCTCCAACGTATCGAACAGTAAAATAGAACCTGTCGAAGACTCACCTGGAGCTCTTATAATATATCGAGAGGTTGAATCATCCTACCGAGAGGATGGTTGAAGCCAGTGCAACAGTTATACATGGATTTCATCCTATCGAGCAGTCAAAAGATCCAATCGAAGGCTAAATCCAACTTGTTGAATGGAGCACAAATGAGGCTCAGAACCTGTCGAGAGGTTCCCTGAACCTCTCGAAGCACGATTTGGGAGGTTCTTAGTTCCAGCCACATCAGTAGCTCACTTCAATGCTCTTTGCACACATTCTGAGGCATGTTAACAACCCTTGGGGGTATTTTTGGAATACAAATGGGCACAAATGGGAACCCTCTAACTACCTCACATGTACTTATCCAGTTTGAACCAATTGGTGGAGGATTTCTAGAAGTAAAATTAGCTACATCAGCAACTCAAAATAATAGAATTATTCCCTTGAGCTCCGATTGGCTAAAACAGATGTGAGGACAAAGGGGAAGACAATAAATGGAATCAAACTTTCACAAAAGAAGGATCCAGAAATTGAGAGAGCTTAGAACCCAAATTCGAATTTCCTTTTCCCTCCAAAATTTCATCCCTCTTCCTTCTTCCCCATTCTCTCTTTAGTCCAACCATGGTTAGCTAAACACTTTTAATAGCTAGGGTGAGGTAGAGCTATAGATTGAGAGGTTCAGAACTCTGCAAGAAGATTAGATGTTGCGCAGATTACAGATCTAAGAACAATTGTATTGTAATTTGTATTGAATCAGTAAATTGTTGGTTGTAAAGTTAATTTGAGTCTATAGATCTCTTGATTGTCATTTGATTTCTCTAGATTTAAGATCCCTGTGGATGCCTGAGCTTGTAGGCTTGCATCCACAGCTTCTGCAATGATTTTATTATTCCGATTAACACCGTTGAATTAGAAGAAATCTTTAGGATGATCTGTGGCCATTAAAGTGGACAGAACATAGCCTTAAGATCAATCCAATTATCTGGTCTAGATTAGATTTTTCTACCTTCCATCTGAGCTTGTAGCCAGATGAAGGATAGTTGCAAATCAGCCTCTTGCATTGCCTCTGAACCAATCAATTCTCTGTGAAGACCAAAATCTCCATCTGCTATTCTCCCCCTTTTTTATTTTAATCCTTTTCTCCATATCTTTAAATCTGTATTTTACTCACCTCTGGATCTTTTGCTTTTACATTTAATTTTTATTGTTTTAGTAAAGTGACAACACCTTAAAACCTCTCCTCTTTCCTTTCTAGCTTTATTTTAAATTAGGATAGGATAGAGTGCCAGATCTGTTATAAATCTAGAGATTTATCATATTTAAAATTACATTTTCCTGTGGACATACCCCTACTTACCCCTTTAAAGCATCCTACAACAACCCTGGTTCTTGCAGGCATGGTTGCCTTACCTTGGTTCCATTTTGTTGTGATTTTTCTTCTAGTTAGTTTGTTGTTTTTAACCTTATAATAATCACAAGGTAGGCAATACAACCAAGGGAGGAGCCTCAATCACTTGAATGGATTCATCCTAAGGCTATAATTCGTCCACTTAAATAGTCGCAGACTATCCTAGAGATTTCCCTCAATCAATGGATTAAATCATAATCGGAATACCATTGCAGACACTATGTTTACAAGGCTACAGGCTCATGCATCCATAGGACCTAACAATCCTTAAAATGAGGTCGAAATCAAGTGGAAACCACCTCAAATCAAAGGCTGAATGGAGCTCTAAACTCAGCTGGTCATTGCTACAAAAGGCCTGCAATGACTCAGCTCACAAGCCTGCAATCACTACATCAAATCAGATCTAAACTCTAATTATGACATTGCAATACAAATGAGGGTTTAGATCTGTAACTATCTTTCACAAGGCTACAAGCTCAAGTGCAGAGGAGAAGAATCCCACTCAGGTCTATGACTTAGATCAACCCTAGGGCTATAGTCTGTCCACTTAAATGGTCACAGGCTATCCACAGAGGTTGTCTTCCTCACAGAAGACTAAGATAGAACAAGATAATTGCTGCAACCACCATGGTTACAGGGCTACAAGCTCAAGGAACCATGGGTATATTAAATCCATAGAAACCCATGTGTAAAATATAAATAAATATAGATTCGAATAAGTTATAAACATGGCATTGCAGTGATTGAAATAAAACTTACAATGTTCTGCCCTCAAGGCCACAGCCATTGCAGACTCCAAATCAGCACCCACTGCTCATACAATACTCATTACAAAACTGAAATTACCTATCTACTTACACAAGAACTCAGCTAGCAAGTGTTGAGCCAAGGAAGAAGAAGAGAAAAGTGGAGAAAGTGACCTCATCCTAACCCTAATCTACCTTAAGCTCTCAGCCAATTTTAGGTTGAGGAAAAGATGCCTAATTCGGATGAAAATTATAGCTTATATACTCAGTCGAGTGCCTTTGCAGCCCTTGGATGCCTTGGGATGTGTTGAAGGAGATTCAGGGCCTCGGGATGTGTGCCCTAGAGGTGGGGAAATTCCCAAAGAGTCCCTGATGTTCATTGAGAAAGCATGGGCCCGAGCTTCGCGCAGATGAATTGTAGAAAGAAGGACATCGAGAAGCTGGATTAGTTGTTGGGAGAGACCTCGTGTGGTTTGAAGTAGCTGTAGAAGAGTGCTCGCGAAGATGAATTTGTAGTGAATGGTCTCAGCTCGTGCAGTTGAGCTTCAGGTGAATGTTGTCTCGAGGGTCTCGCGTAGATGATTTGGAGCTCGCGAGGATGAATTTAGAGCTTCGCTAGAAGCTTGCTAAGATGGATTTACCTTTTTGCGTGGCTGGCTTTGGCTCTGAGGTGTGCGAGAGCTTTGCGAGATATTTTTTGGAGCACTCTCTCTTCTTGACCTGCGCGAGAACTGCGTGCGCGGTAGGAGTCTTCTGTATAAATGAGCCTCGTGAGATCCACGCGAGGACTTTCCTGAGGCTTTCAAGTTCGTGAGAACTCCACGAGGTGTTCCTTTGAGACCTGTTTACATCTGAGGTTGCTTTCTGTGGATTTAATTGTGTGAGAGCCTCTTTCTGCTCCTTTACTGCAGTGTACATGCTGCTGCAGCACTCTTCTCTGTTCAAGTCCACCTTCCTCTCATCCAGTAGGCTTCTAGGACCCACTCAAGCAGCCAAAAATACTTACCATGGTGTGTTCTAACATGGTGTATTCTTCTGGTCTTCACTGGGCTTCAGAATTTGGCTTCAAATCTTCTCTTTTTGGCCTCACAAGGCTGGCAGTTGTACTCAGCTGCATTTATTATTCCTAACTACAAAATATTCTCAAAATGCACTTATTAGAAAGCTACAAGGAGTAGTAAGGGCTAGGTTAAGAGGTAAAAAATGGTATTTTTCATTGCTTAACAACCCGTAGCTGTCTACTTCTCCACAGTTTTGATTTATTTTACCAAACCACTTTCATTCTTCTTTACCCCCTTTCTTTAGATCTAGTTTTTATTTCGGTTTTTAGTTTAGTTAGTCACAACCCAAAAACACCCTCTCTTTACCTTGCTTTCTAGTGTAGGTTTAGAGTTGTCAGATCTGTAACTGATCTAGAGATTTACTATAATTTTAGATCATCACTCCCTGTGGGACAAACTCTTACTTATCAAAACTTGCTACAACAACCCTGGATCTTGCAGGATTGTGTGTATTGCTTTGTGCTGTGTGGTTAAATCTCCTATATTTTATCCCCCTTTTTTATCTATTTTTGATCCCATATTTTTATCATTCTTTTATAATAATAAGAACAACACAAGCAATCAAACCAATAAGTTTTTGGTGCACTATTGGAAATTTTTTATCTAAGTAGTAAATCTGAGTTTTTGTTTAGATTTATTTGTTGTAGATGTAGTATTTGAATACAGCTGTAATCTTTTATTTTGCATTCTTTCTTTATTTTTTGTTTAGATCTATTTATTGCCTTCTTTATGTTTGAATAAATTCCTGCTGTAGTTTTTGGACTTTTGCAGACTTGGAGTAGTGGCAAATAGGAGAGAATAGTTGTAGCTGGAGCAACTCTGCCTTATTTTGCATATCTCACGCCCCTGTTATAGTTTTATTTATTCATTCTTTAAATTTCAGCAGTAGTGTTTAGCATTTAGAATTTTTTTTCTATATGCTATAAGTGCCTTTTTACTTGCTATGTGTTGTATGCTAGGAAGAAGGTCTCTTCATCCTCAGATAGAACCTTTGAATCCTGAAATAGAGAGAGTCCATAGACCTAGGCTAACAACACACACCCTTGCTAAAAATTTAGAAACATTTGAGATGGGAGAGCAACCTAGACCCCTTGCGGAATATTATGTACCTGGGGCATATTCATCCCCCCTTTGCATTCAATTCCCTACTATTGAGGGTACTTATGAAATTAAACCTCAAACCATCCAAATGTTACTATCTTTTCATGAGTTACTTACAAGCACATTGATGAGTTTCTTTCTTTATGTACTACCTTTAAAATTGCTGGCCTAGGAGATGAAGCCACTAAAATGAAGCGTTTTCCTTTTTCACTAAAGGATAAGGCTAGAAATTGGTTTACCATGCTCCCAGCAAATAGCATAGCATCTTGGAATGCCCGGCAAAGCCAGTTCTTGACAAAAAAAATTCCAATAAGTAAAACCAGTCAGTTGAGGAAGTGCATTATCTCTTTTGCTCAGTTCCCAACTGAAGAATTTCATGAAGCTTGGGATAGATTGAAAAAATTACTGAGGCAGTGCCCACACCACCAAATCCCCAAATGGCAACTTGTACAAAGCTTCTACCAGGGGATAGATTCTAGAAGTAGATCCATGGTGGTTGCATCATGTGGTGGCACTTATCTTGGCAATTCTGATGAAGAAGCTTGGAACCTGTTTATTGTGATAAGTGAAAACTCTATGCAGCAGGAGGCTTTGACAAGAAATGACTCTGAGCCTACTGCTAGAGGTGTAAATGAACCCACTTCTACAGGAAAATTGTATTAATTAAATGAATACAATAACCTACAGAGGAAAGTGGGCAGGTTGTCAGAAAAGTTTGATAACTTGTTGAGTGTGGTGCAACCCCATATGGCTGCACAAATTGGGGAGGCATGTCTGATATGCCAATCCCCTAGACACTCACATCTTAATTGTCCCTCTACTAGTCAATTCCCTTATTCAACAATGGAGCATGCCAATGTTGCCCAATCATATGGACAGCAGCCTGCTAGGTATACTTGGAGAAACCACCCTAACTTGAGGTGGAGATAAGATAATTATCACCAACCCCAGCTGCAGCAGGCACTGCCCTACAATTCCAACCAGCACTACCCCCTGGAGCTATTCCCACATCAGTCCCCTCAGCCAAGTCTATTAGCTTTGCCCCCACCTCAAACTAGAGCCCCCTCCTTTGAGGAGCAGGTTTTGTCCTCACTACAAAACCTCAACTCCCTGTCACAGACTGTGCATTTCCACAGTCAGAGTATAAGGAAAATAGAAGACCAGTTGGGTCTAATCTCAAACACTCTAACAAAGAGGGAAGAGGGTTGGCTCCCAAGCCAATGAGCAATCCCAAGGGGCAGTACAGGATTGGTGAAGCTTCTTCAACTCATGAAGAAGCTATGGCAATCAATACCCTGAGGACTGGTAAGATGGTGGAAAACCAAGAAGTTTTTAATTGAAAGAGGAGTGCAGAAAGAGAAGACTGAGTACCAATTTTAGAAGCAGCAGGTGCTGAATAATCGGGGCTGCTATTGAGCCCCAGCTGAAAAATATAAAAAATATATATAAAAAATAAAAATAAATTTTTTTTTTATGAGAATGATGTGTCAGCAGATGAGTACCAGCAATACATCATCTACATTTCCTCAGGTTTTTAATGGTCCTCCATTTTACAAGGAGAATGCTAGATAGAGGAAATGAGAACTGTTTAAGCAGTGCTGTCATTGGTGAGATGGTGGATGATACCTTACCCAAACTGCTAGACCTGAGTTGAGGTGTGTGATAATGTTGAAGAATTTTGGACTGAGGAGGCCCCCTCCCTCAGCCTTCTATTAACTGTCCACCTGCTGTGGAGATGGAGCAGCTCCCTACATCTCTCAAGTAACTGTAATTTCTGAGCTGGAGGAACTGAGGCTTGATGCCTATGCATATGCAAAGGTATGATTTTTAACTTTTTAATTAGAGTTCTTTCCAAAGAAGCTGAAGTCCATATGGGTGTCCAATTTACTGTTATTCATGCTCCCCATTCGGACTGTTGAGATCATGAACCTTAATTCTAGGAGGGTCATGAAGGTTAATGGTCAGAGGCTTAAACCCTATGTTGAAAATGCTATGGAGCCTCTGAAACCATTCACTCTCAAAAACCTTCCACTGATATTTGATCTCCACCTGTGTACCATATGTATCATATGTGTTAGAGTGTTTTAAAAATTTGTGGAAATACTGTATTTTTTATGGTCTGTTTGTTCATGAATCTTGATGTGTGCAATATTCTGATTTGTTGTTGTGTGTGAATGTTTGCGTTTAGCATTCAGAATCTTTAATTTTTAATGCATGAGAGTGTATCAGTCCTCACAAGTCTTATCTATGTTGTTTTTAGCTTTCTCAAGAGGATCCATAGCCTTCAGGCATCCTCTTGAGCCAATTTAATTGTGATTATGTTGTCTCTCGAGAGGTTCACATGCTTCAATCCATCCTCTCGAGACAACTATCCTGAAGCAGTAACCAGTTCGATAGGCTCATTTTCATGAATGCAATCTGCACGAGATCCTCTCGAGTTGTTTGTTCCGAAGATCTATAAGGCATTGTGAGAATTCATTCTCTCATTACATATCTGTGCTAACCCCTCAAACTCCATCACCACACACCATGTATCCAATATCCTTGCTATTAATTTTGATTCATACTCAGATCATTTTTAGGAACTTGTGTTTAGGATTTTACTGTTCTAGGAGTTTTAGTATAACTGCTATTTTTAGTATAATAGTTGTTTTTAGTTAAATTGTTGTTTGAAGTTAGGTACACTTGTTGTTTTATTTAGTTGCTGTTTTAGGAGTGTGCGTACCTGTTTTGCCTTCTTAGTTGTCTTTTTGTATAAATTCTCTTTTTTTCTCTTTCCTAGTATAATTTCTGCAATCTTTTAGTTTAATTTCTCTTTATTTTCTGTTGTAGTTAATTTTTCTTTCCTTTACTTAACCCTAGTGCCCCTAATTAGAATACTGTTGAAACATTGAGGACAATGTTTATCTTAGGTTTGAGGGTATGGCAGGGGAGGCCAATACATAGTTAATTATAGTGCATCAGTGTTAGTTGAATTGAGATAAATAAAATCAATTCTCACCTAACCATGTTAGAAAGAGGAAATTAAAACTTTTGCTGACATTTTAAAACTGAAATTCTTTGAAAATTTAACACTTCCTTGAAGTTAACATCAAGAAAAAAATTTCACAAGCAGTACTTAGTGAACCAGAAAGGAGAAGAAAAGGTGAGGATGTAACCCATGAATTAAATTAAAGACCATACCCACTAAGATTTGGGCCTATAAAAAATTTTCTTTTGAAGAGTGTTTTTGGCAATTTTTCTGCTATAAGGAATGACTGATTAAACATCTTTTCACTAGAAGTTAGGCACCAAAAATTGAAACTATTTGGGAGAACTCATGACACTAGGGAGATGATCTAAGGTCTTCATTTGGACAATTTGAGCCTTAAATTCCTACCCATTAAACTGCCCTTTGCATACACTCTTTGAGCCTTAAAATTCATTTTTCTTCAACAAACACCATAGTACTTGAACTTAAACTTCATGACCTGATTCAGCCTTACCCTCACTCTGAGATTTTAGAAGGTAAAGGAGAAGAAGTTGAAGATAGTTGAGAGGGGTTCAACATTTGGTGAAAGGAGAAGAAAAGTAAGCTATAAACAGCAGTGTGTCAGTGGTATATGTGTGGCATTTCATAAAAAAAATATAAAAAAAATAAAAAGAGAAAAAGAAAGAGAAGTACTTCATCTGAAAAAGTGAAAAGAACAGAAGAAGCTGGCTACTTAAGATATGAAAAATATCAAAGAAGATGAAGCAGTGTTGTGATGAAGAAGGTGAAGTCATGAATCACCTTCTCCTCCTAATTGATTTCTCAGTTTTGAATCCATTCCACCCCTCCTATTCTTTTGAAGCTTTAACCTAAGCCATATTACAACCCATGTAAAAGACCTTGTTGATCCAAAGTGAAATGATCGGTCATGTGGAGACAAAGGGATGTCTAATCTATGGTGAAAAGTATATAATGATGTCAAGAATTAGAAGCAATGACTATGTTCATGCCTGCAAGCCTATTTGAGGTCTGTAATTGATCTTGAGCTGATGATAAAGTTAACACCTTGGATTTTCATTGTTGAGAGATAACCCTGGTGAGGATTGGGTTTGAGATTGAATATATTGGGGCAATGTCTAAACTTTATTTTTGAATTAATGGCAAGCTTGGTATTGATTTTTACACAGTGTACTCTTGATGTAAACTGATTGGTTGTGATGAAAATACATGTTGGCTTAGGTTTTAAATTGTTTACATTACTGTTTTGAAACTCCTCTAATTTTTAAAGAATAGGGTGTGGAATGAAACTTTATTTGCTGAAATCTGTTTGTCATGTTGCACTATACTTAACTATTTTATTGTGAAGTTTGTGGTTATCTTTACTGAAAACCCTCAGGAGACTTCACTCCTCCACTAGGGATCACCTAGGAGGTAAAAGGCTTGCTGCATAAGCTAAATGCATCCGTACTCCACACGAAAATGGCATGTCATTTTTAGAATAACTGTTTAATTTTTCCTTTGGTCGAGCAATAGCAAAGATAAGATTTGGGGGTGTGTTAATCTCTGAATTATGTCACTTTCCACCTCCTAACCTAGCCTTTAATAGAGCTTTGAGCTGTGTAATAACTGATTTTTAAGTGTGTTTTTGTAACTAGCAATAAATTGCATAATAGTGTAGCAATCCATTTAATGAGAACCAAGAAGAAAGAAATTAGAATCAAGTTATGGAGCTGATGGGAATTACAGTGATTGAACCATGGTGGTCCCCACCATGTGAATCTATTCAGTATGCCTTGGACCCCTAGAAGTCCTATAAGCAGAGAGAGAGTGGGGCCCAAGTTTAGTGGAGTGCTACAGTAGAGTGAACAGAACAATAGAGAAGCAACCAACTTCAGCACTTCAACAGCTCGAGCAGTTAAGGGCACAATATACCTTTAGAAAAGCAAGCTAGAGCAGCTGTCGAGTAGCTCTCTCTCTTCACAATCAACCTCTCGAGCAGCTCAAGTAAATTACACACTAAGAACTCTAAGCTAGAGCAGCTCTGTGCTTTCAAGAGTAACCTATCGAGCAGCTCAAAGAGACCACCACCTTCAACACTTCAAACTCGAGTGGATCTCGAGCACATTTTAGCTTCAGCATTTAAATCTTGAGCAGTTCAAGCAGTTTGCACCTTCAGCACTTCAATCTCAAGTGGATCTCGAGCACTTTATAGTTGCTGCAATGAATCACTCGAGCAGCTGAATAAAAGTTTTAGATTAAACCACTCGAGTAGATCTATACCTGTTGAGCAGTCTTGAAACCATCCTGTCGAGCTGCAGTGCTGAAGCATTACATCCTGTCGAGCTGAGAGGCCTGAGGCACTCCATCCACTCGAGCTGCATTGCTGAAGCACTATAACCACTTAAGCACTCTTTAGATAACCCCCAGCCACTCAAGCACCTCTCGAAATTCACATTCTGAAGCTTCAACCTGTCGAAGCTCGAGCTTTGGCATTTATATTCGAACTTTAGGGGTATTTTTAGAACCCCACAGCACCTGGTAAACCTGTCCATGTGTGATATGCTTTTCCTCATGACCTGAGGCAACACTTGGCTGAGAAAGAGCCTTGATAGCAGCTCTAAATGTTTTAATTTTTCCTTTTTTCTGATTGCCCAAAGCACTTTATGGCTTTATGGATTGTATAAATAGATGTAAGGCTGTTTTGTAAAGGCAGTCAGGACACTTTCTACCTATCCTCATTTTAGGGTTAGGGTTTTCCTTTCTTCTTGTTTTCTTCTTTCTCTTCCTTAGCTTAGCAGCAATGTTAGGTTAAATCTTTATAGTAGTTAGGTCTATTTTGAGTTGTAATCTGTTATTGTAATGGCATTGTAAGGAGATTGGAATCTTGTAGAGACTGCAGCCTTGAGGGCCAAGTCATTGTAAGTTTCTTTTTAACAATGAACAGTTGATTTTATTAATTCATATAATCAGTCTTTTTCTTGTGGTTTTTCATTAAGATTTTTATGCACCTATGGATGAATGAGCTTGTAGCCTTGCAAACATAGTGGCTGCAGTGATTATACTATTCTAGCTTTAACCCCTTGACTGGATCACATCTATGGGATATTTTGTGACCATTTAAGTGGACAGAATATAAGTCTAGGACTATCCTAGATCTAAGGGTTGGATTCTTATACCTTGCACTTGTGCTTGTAGCCAAGTGAAGGATTGCTGTAGATCCAACTCCTCCTCTGTTTTGCAATACTCTCTTCAATGAATAGATCTGGAGTCTTGCAGAGATTATAGACTTAAGAGATAGGTCATTGCAAGCCTGTTTGTAGCAATGACCAGCTGACTTTAATGCCTCATTCAATCTACGATTTCTTATGATTTTCACTAGATCTTTATGGATTGTTTGCTCTTAATGATGCATGAGCTTGTAGCTTTGCAAACATAGTGTCTGCAATGGTTTTCATGTTTTAGCTCTAACACCTATGATTGGATCACATCCCTGAGATATCCTGTGACCATCTGAGTGGATAGGATATAGCCCTAAGATTAGTTCAGATCACAGGGTTGGGTTGGATTCTTATACCTTGCACTTGTGCATATAGCCAAGTGAAGGACTGCTGCAGACCCAACCCTTGCTCTATTTTGCAATATCGTTTTCAGTGAATAGATTTGGAGTCTTACAAAGATTGCAGACTTGAGAGCTAGGCCATTGCAAGCCTTTTTGTAGCAATGACCAGCTAATTTTAATGCCCCATTCAATCTGTGATTTCTTGTGGTTTTCACTAGATCATTATGGATTATTTGCTCCTATGGATGCATGAGCTTGTAGCCTTGTAAACATAGTGTCTGCAATGGTTTTCCTATTTTAGCTTTAATACCTATGATTGGATCACATCCCTGGGATATCCTGTGACCATTTGAGTGGACAAGATATAGCCCTAAGATCAGTCCATGACTTAGGGCTGAGTTGGATTCTTATACCTTTCATTTGTGCTTGTAGCCAAATGAGGGATTGCTGCAGACCCAGCTCTTGATCTATTTTGCAGTGAAGATTAGCTCGTAGCTGTCTACTTCTCTATAGTTTTGATTTATTTTACCAAACCACCTTCATTCTTCTTCACCCCCTTTCTTTAGATCTAGTTTTTATTTCAATTTTTAGTTTAGTTAGTGACAATTCAAAAACACCCTCGCTTTACCTTGCTTTCTAGTTTAGGTTTAGAGTTGCTAGATCTGTAGCAGATCTAAAAATTTACTATAGTTTTGGATCATCACTCCCTGTGGGACAAACTCTTACTTATCAAAACTTACTACACCAGCCCTAGACCTTGCAGAACTGTGTGTATTGCTTTGTGTTTTGTGTTCAAATCTCCTTTATTTTGTCCCTCTTGTTTTATATATTTTTGCTGCCATATTTTTATCATTCCTTTTAATAATAAGAACAATATAAGCAATCAAACCAATAGGCCTCTTCGGATATCTCTTTCTTTTGCATTCAATCATTAGTGATTGAATACCAAAGAGGGACATCTATAGACACCAAATTTGGCCCAAGGTCTGATCGACACATACTACGAGAAAAGCGTATCCCCAAGCTTCTAAAAGTATTTTTCAAACCCATAGGAATCATCCCAAAACCCTTAAGAATCATCCCGAACCCTTAGCAATCAACCCTAGCCTTCCCAGACCCATTAAGATCCTTTCCCGGGCTCGATGCGAACCCTCCTGAGCAGTGGTTGGAAAGAGGAGTGCCAAAATTTACAGAGACATTTTTTGGAGCTGAGTCATATACCATTGGAAAGAGAATGTTTCCAAATTTCCAACGAGCCAAAAATCGCCTCAATCCAAGTTGTATATAAAAAGTTATGGCAATTTGAAAATCGGGCAGAAATGCAGGAATTGCCTAGCGTGTATAATATACACGCTAAGCCAATTTTGACAAATTTTGGCCTAGCGTGTATAATACTTATGCGAGGATAAAGTGGCCTTCTTCCTCCAAATTAGAGCTCCAGAATGGGCTTTGAACTTCTCAGGGATGCTGTACATAAGCTTAGGGTGTGTAATATACACGCTAGGCTTAACTACAGTGATTATTAGGAATTTTGTCCAAATTCGTATTTGGGGTTTGACTTGTTGACCACCCCATTCATTTGGGGTTGGTTTTGTTCGGACTGTCGCACCCTCACTAGCCTTCTTTTTCACCCTTTTGCCATTTAGAGGTCTACCCTATCATCTAACATTGAAACTCAATTCCCACCTATCTAAGACCTTGAAAAACTCAAACACCTTAGATATAGGATTACCTAATTGCTAATCCAATTAGGAATTTAACCCCTCACTAATCTACTTCAAGTCTATAAATAGAGATCGCCCCCCCTTGGATTAAGGGCTTGAAAAAATTTTAAAAGGGAGAAAAGGCTTTAGCTATTCGTCTCCTCCCTTTTTAGCATTTGTCCATTAAAATTCCAGCACCATAGTTCATCCTTTAGACCTCATTTTCCACCATCAATCCTTGAGATCTAGCTAGAACTAGCCCCTAGCTTTCTTCTCTTACCTCTTAACTGCCAAGCCTTGGAGAGTCAAACCCATCCATCAATCCATTTGCTTTCGAAAGCTCATCCAAGACACATCAACGCGAAGGTCCACATCGGTGTTACAAGGGCCTAAGAGCTCCGGCTTTCCCCTCTATTCCTCTACCTTCTTTTGCTTCTCCTCTATCCCAGAATTGAGTCGTTACGCTGTCCAAATTTTAAAAAGTGGAAAGGCTCAATAGGATTGGCGTGCCTTCGGGCAAGGGGAGGTTCCGCTTATTTTTGTTTCTTTTTTTATATATAATTATATATGTATTATATAAACCACCCACACATCCAAACAACCATAGTAGAAACCACTTACGAGCGGGTTTATCAGGTGCCTAACACCTTCTTGATCGATAACCAAAGTCCCTACCCAAGAGTCTTAGGCATAGACCAGAATTAGAGTCATATTTTTGCACTTCGATGCTTTCAATATTGATTTAGGTTTCCTGGGACACCGAAAGCTCCGGGTAGCAACTCTAGTTTTTATTAGCGAGCACATTGTCGTGACGGACTCGCGAGAGCCCATGGTTGCACACCAAGCAATAAATATAATATTTTGCTTTAAAAGGGACTTCCTAAAAACAAAACGAACTTCCGAAAATGAATAACACTATTTGGAGCTCCAATGAGAGAATAATATTCACATGGAACCATAGACATATCTGAAATTTCGAGGAAAATGGAAGTGATTGCAACTTGTAAAATGAATCATACAAATAAACAACAATTTCGTGGAAAATAGAAGCAAATAGTTTGTTATCATATAGCTTTCAGTGTATATCTAGTCATGAAAGAAACTCCTGGACTGAAATTTTGCAAACCCTACATCATAAAGGCAAACAAAAATAAGAGATGAAAATCCAAGATTAGGTATAAAAGCTCGAACCAGAACTGGGTATTAGATGGTGGTACAATTTGTAATCACTCAAAATTACCCACAAAATAAATAAAATCTAAGCAAACAATGGCATTTTCCTAAAACAACCAACCTCCTTTAAATAATAAAAACTAGTAAAATTAAATCTTTTAGATCAAACACAGATTAGAATCTTTTAGACCAAACAAAGATTAGAGCAATATGAATATCATATATACCTCATGATTCGAGAAGAGTTTTTTTTCGGATGTTCCTCCAACAAGAAAAGAAGAGGGTGAATAGGGTTTTGGGGTGACCCTTCAATGAGAAAACAAAATGGTGAATAGGGTTTTGTTGCTGATCCTTCAACGAGAAAACAAAATCAGCTATGAGGGCGCCTCTTGAGAAGATGAATCGCTTGAAGATTTTCATGGACTATCCGATGGTGAAGAGGATTTTGATAGAAGATCTAGGGTTAATAGAACAAGAAAAAACCTTAAATAATTAGAAGGTTGTTTAGAAAAACAAAATCTGCATACCTTTATTTTCTTTTAGGATTCATTTAAAGCCATACCTTTCCTTCCTTTGAAGAAATTCCCAAACCCCTTTGTCCTCTTCAACTGATGATAAAGAACAAAAATGATTAAAGAAGAAGAATGATTAGACCTTTTAGTGGAGGATTTGAGGTATGAGAAAAATGAGAGGATTCAACCAATCAAGGCTGAGAAAATCTCTTTCTGTGAGAGAGAGATGTGACGGTTATTAATGGAGGGTTTCAGTCAAAGGTTAGAGGCTTTGGCGCACATTGAGTTTTTAGAATATAAACCGCGAGTTTAGCACTCACTGAGTTTCTAGAATCGTGCTCGATTTTTGTCGTACGGTCCCATCCAACCATCATTAATTGTTACTTACAAAGGCGGTTCAATTAAACCGCGAGTATGACAAGTTTGCCATAAAAAGATGTTTAAAACCAACATTTGCTCAAAAATCGGTGTAAAAAGAGATCTGGTTGTCACCCACCAGCTTATAGTAATAACGAACTTCAATAATATAAACAATATTCTTGAAATAAATCTGAAGAACAAAGCTCAATATTCAAGTCTGAACAACCAACAAACTAGACTAAATAATATGTTTTTGAACAGTAAGAACAATAGATGTTTTGTTCCTGTTCAGAAAATAATGCCTACACAGAATTCTGGGAAAATATTTTTTCCAAATCACTGCAACTCAGTGAGGACAAACATCAGGTGTGGTGCCTCGGTCATCTATAATATACATGGGGCGGTCATGGTCAGCAATGTGTCCAAGTGGCAAAACCATTCAAGTTAATGGTACTATGCCTAACGCTCATTTTGGTTGGAAGATTCAAACGATTTGGTGAAAGAAGGTTTCTTATCAATTAATATGGTCCATAGCCAAACTCTTTTCACGATCCATTTGTAGGCTCTTGATCTGATGGTTAAGATTAGTCCTATCAACACAATGTTCTGTTTTGCTAAATATTTCAGGTTAGGTATATAGAGAGGTAAAGGCTGCTTGGATATACTTTGGAGAGAAGTTGAGAGAAAGAGGACTCTGAGGTATTTGGACGTGATAGAAGCAGAGCTCTTTAGAGGGGTGGGAGGAGTTGACGCTTTGGCGCTCGAATTTCAAAGGCAATTGAAGATTTCGGTGGTGGTTTTAGTAAACCATTGCTAATAAGGCGCCACTAAAAACACCAAATTTTGTAGTGTGTTTGATAATATATGATAACTGTTTATTATCCCATGCCACATATGTATTTGACTAGGTCACTTTTTCCCATATGATATAGCAAATCTGATATCAAGAACAAATGATTGGATCAGATGTAAAAAGAGAAAGTGTCACATCAAACTATATTTTTCACTAATCCATAAATGGAACATTAATTGGACTTCATTGAGTTGCCATGTTATAGACCAATAAATGGGGCCATTCAAACTCATATACAAGTGTAAAATTAATATATTTATTGTCATTATAACAGGTCTACAAAATCATATTAATTCTTAGAAGTATAATAGAGAGAACACATTGATGAACCCATTCAACACCTACATTCCTTATTAACCCATCCACAAACTCACGGCTACCATCTAATGTGTATGTAACAAATAACACATTGATGAAACAATATAAAATACCCTCAATAGCAGTGTACGTAACTCAAAATAAGACTGATGATGTGTTTCTGTTTTAAGATTTTTGACAGCAGAAAATTAGGAGACTGAAAAGTTCTGAAATATGAAAGATAAACTCACAAGTTTTCTACCATAATAATTCTCAGTCTTGATAAACTCAAAAGTAATAAAAACCAGATTATATGTCTCTTGGCCAGTCCCAAAAAATATAAAAGAAACTCTAAAACAACTATGCTGTAGTCCTTTGTAACTTGGACTCCAAGAAACTGAAACTAGAATTACATCTATACTTCAATTCCTAGTTTTTGAGGACTTAAATCTATGCAGCTTTGATAACCCGGGAATTGGCTCTGGGTAATGTACAGTGCACGTGATCGCTTAATTTATCACGTGACTCCAATTCTGGGATTATTAATATTGTGATTAAATGGCTCCCTTGGTTACTATAACGTGGTAATATCAGCCTTCTTTAAGTCTCAAACCCAGCCCAACTCAATATCCCTGTGGCTGTGAGAGCCTTTGTAAACTCTGTTTCAGCCATCAAAATAGTTTGAAACACCCCTCTTATCTCAGTATAATTGCCCTGTATCATACTCCCCGGGTTGGAGAGGACTCGGCCTTCTTGTTTTTATTCTTAATGCCTCAGATCTTGTAGGGTAAATTGAAACCTCGCATTGTAGAATGCACTATTGTCTAAGGAGCAAAGGGTACTCTTGTTTGATTTAATTTATTAACCCTATAAATTACCCCATGGATCAAAATTTATTTCATTGCTGCTTGTTCTTCGTCTCAGTTTACTCGAAATATTTTCAATTCGAGTTTTTCCTGTAATTTCTCACATCAATTATGCTATTTTAGCTGGATTGAATTAAATTCATAAAATTACATTTTCATGTTTGTTTACTAATGATCGAACAATTCATTTGGTTAATTGTTTAATGTATTATATGTTTGATTTAAGTTTTGAAAGATTACTGATTTTAGGAATTAGCAAAAACTAAACAGAGAGATCTAGAACATATGTATCTTCTATTTAAAAGTGAGATTACTCGTAAAATTCTTAAATTTGATTTCATATGCATGGTTGTAGCCACAAATTCTGACACTTACACAGAAAATCGGTGATCTTTGTTACCTGAATCCAGCTGTTATTATTGTTTTTGTATTATTCAACCTTGTTTTATATTAATCTCCAGAATTTCTAGCTATAACCATCACATTTATCACATTTATCCCATCTAGGGGTGTAGATTTGGTTAAACAAAACCAAAAATTTCATTTTCAGTTCGATTTAGCCAGAACCAAAACCGAACTGAAACAAATTGATTCAAATAATTTATTTTGAAAAAAGAAACAGAAAAAATTTGTTTGGTTCGTTTTCACCACCCCCCCTAGTTTTGTGGATTTTTTATGTTAATTGCTCAATGGGAAGCCAAGAGGCTCTAGCTGCTCAGATGGGATCCATGTTGGACATAATGAAATCTGTGTTGGAGCACATTACTGCTCAAAAGGCATACCCAATTACAGATAACATATTTTTTGTAGTGCAATGAAAAAACAATTCAAGTACTCAGTACATTAAATGGGTCAATTCTTCACTCAGTAAACATCTAGAAACAATGTGGATATGGAAGACTACATAAATTTAGGCCAAAATTTTGGTTCAAAATTTCGGTTTCGGACCAGCCCGAAACCGAAATGAAATCTGGATTTTGGATCCTTACTCACCAGTCTAACAACATTAACTACTAACTATTGCAAGGGCATTTGAACACATTTAAATTCAACTCGTAAAAAAGTCTAATAGACTAGTCCACATGGTCGTCGGAGTTCTCCAAGCCTTCTAGCCAGACGCGTGTCTCCTAACTATACCTGATTCTAAGGCCTCCTACCTATACATGATCCAAAGGCTCGATTTCTCTGAATTAGCATCTCTAACTAGTTGATAAACCAATCATAAGTAGTGAGAGTGTGCACACAACTAATCCAAATGAAATCTAGAATTTTAATGAAGACTATTTAATAAGAACTGAAACAAATTATAAAGGAAAATTCAATATAGCGTAAATAACAGGAAGCAATGTTATCGTCATGTATCTATTTAAGAGGCAACGAGAAAACGATATAAATATCGGACGCATCATACTCCAAGCAAGCAAACAGGTGGATGAGCCTAACATGCCAAGTTCAATCGGAACCGTAAAAAATGGTCATTTAGAATTCGATGGCAAAGGATCTGAGAGATAGAAGATAAATGTTGAATACCTGAGATCCACCAATTCGATGATCTGCGAGACACACCTCCGATCTCTAAGTATTTGGGTGAACAGAGAATAGGGCAACGAAGAAGATGAAGAAGAAGAAGGGCTTTTGCTGCTAGGGTTTCCGCTAGGAAAAGAAGACAAAGAAGAAGGGTTTCCGCTGCTAGAGTTTCTACTAGGAAAAGAAGACGAAGGACTTTCGCTACTAGGGTTTCTACTGGGAAAAGAAGATGAAGAAGAAGAAGGGCTTCTACTTGGATATTTCACTCTAATCCTTTGTTTCAGAAAGGTCTCCATGGGAAAGTGATTGGCTTTGGTGCCAGAAAGAAGAGGAAGGGTTTCCGCTGGGATATTTGCGCTCTAATCCATTGTTTTAGAAGGGTATCCACGGGAAAGTGATTGGTTTGGGTGCCATAATCATTTTAAACCTCAAGGTCATCGGTTCAAACTCACTCACTTACAAATAACACATTTAAGTCGCCCATTGTATTGGTTTAACCACTGATATGGGCCGTTGTATACGTGAATTGCTTCTATAATGGTCATTTTATTTTAAAAGTAGGTGGTGTTATTTTTTCTTTATTTTCATGTAGTGCCTTTTCGCCCTTTCGAAGTATACAAATCTGTTCAGTCAACCATTGGCCCTGCCCGTGACTTTTGGAAAGGAACCAATCCTCCCCAGAAGTCTTAAAACCCTTTAAGACCCTAAATCTGAGGACTATACTCTACCCATATAGTGTACGGTCGAGCTATGGGTTGAAATCTCAATCCATTGACTCAGACCCTATTAAGGCCCGGAAGGATCCCCAATTATGCACCCTAACCCATGTGCGTAATTGATTGCATGCATGGATACATGCACGCAATTGGCCCAATTTGGACTAGAATACTCCTTCTTGTGGACCATCCTAAGACCTGATTACACGCGGACACACATGAGCGTAATCGATTACGCTCCCCACTTGAGGCGCGTAATTGGCCCTGAGTGGACCAGGTCTCTAAATCCTAAGGCTGCCCAAACTCCCTAATTAAGGGCCCTGCTTAGCGTGCTTATTTGAATTGCATGCAGGCCCGTCGGCGCACAATTAGTTCCAAGCGAATTAGAACAAGGACTTCCCAGCTGAGCCAGTCATCCGGTCACCCACGAGTCAATGGCTAACTCAAACTTTAGTCATGTGCAGTGGACTTCGTACGTAATTCGATTAAGCATCCATGGGACGATGCACAGTTCACCAATTGTGCACTTTCCCCCAAGCACATAATTAGACCAATACCTATAAAAAGACCCCACTCCACACCCAGACTCACCAATTCATTAGCTCTTTTGTCTCTTCTCTGAGCTTAGTCCTTTTAGAAAATTTAAGGTTCTCTTTGGGGTTCTCAAAGAAAGGAGTTGGTTGCCTTCTAGACTTCTAGAAGTGTAGACTCTTCTCTAGCAGCCCCAGGTAGTGAGGTTAGCGGTACTGGCCAGCTAATCTTGATTCTCGAAGGAGTATTAAGGGAATAAGCATTCTTATCCTTATATCTTTAGGAAATCCCCACCCAAATCCTTAGCCTAGAGCCAATTAGGTCCCAAACCTCTCCCAATTTTCTCAACCTTAGCCACTCGATTTGCCCTAGGGAGCTTACGAAGGGTACCCGGGAATGGGGCCAATCCTCCTTAGCAAAACTAGCCAAACGCCCCCTTTTTAGAAAGGTTAAGAGACCAAACTAGCTAGATTTTAGGTGACCCATAGCTGTTGGTGTTGGCAGGCCGACGTTCAGCAAAGGAGTCAACCCACATCTCCACGTGTGATCAGTGACATGTTACAGCTAGTGATTGCATCGACCCAAGTAATCTCTGTTTAGAACATGCCTTTTTCCTTTTCGCATTTAATATTTCTTAGTTTATTATTCTATAGCCTTCAGCCAAAGTCCACATGGACCGAAGTGGGTTACTTCTTCTAGGGACCAAAAAGACCTAAAAAAAGCGCATACCAACAAATTGGCAATTGCGATGGGACTCTTTTCTGCTAAAGTCATCCCTATTTAGTAAGTTTAGTTTTTCTTTTTTGTTATGTATATATTTTCTGCTTTATATTCTGTCACTCTTCGCATACATTCATCTCGAGGGCCCTTGAAAAGTGCACGAACATCTACCAGAGACTATAGATGTCAGGAATACGTAGAATAAACCTTACTAGTAGCGACAACCCCGCCATTATGGGGGTAGCACGACAATCCCATATATGACGACGAGCTGTCCTTCGACTCGGCCCAACGTCATCCCGAAATCAACATGGTTGGCAGTGAAGAAAATTGTTTCACTTCCCCGAGCTCCAGTAACAACGACGGTAGGAGAGACAGTGGCATTGGACAGAACTTCACAACCTGACAACTCATGGAACTCAGTGCCCAAAAATTGCAAAAAGGAGGCGAAGAAACTAAAGAATTTCTCCCAGGCATGGTCGCCACGTACAAAACTATCAGCGATCAACAAAACGAGGAGGAACGAGAGTGACGAAGAGAGGAGAGACCACCACCTACTCCAAGTATAGTATCACCTCGTATATCGCCACTTAGACAGACTACTCGCACCCTCTTCGGCAACAACCACCAAGGAAGAACTCATCTCCAGACCGTCAAAAAAGATACCATTATAAAGATTGAAGACCTTACTGAGGTCCTACATTAATACATGGCTAAGAGAGAGCGCCCCAGCTTTTTATTCGGATTCGACAAGTTCTGTCGGGACCTTGAGTTCAACCTACCTATAGTATTTAAGCCGCCCAAGATCAACAAGTATAATGACACGGGAAATCCAAATCACCACTTAGCGTTATTATGCAATGACTGCTGATCTATACACGACAATCAAGGTCTCCTCATACACTACTTCCCAAGATCGCTAGAAGGAGAAGCTCTCGACTAGTTCATCAGGCTACCACTTCTTAAGATTGACACATTTGAAGACTTAGCTAGCTGGTTCTTGGACCAGTATAAGCACGTAATATAAGAAGCGGTCAGTCTTAGTGAACTGATGACAACAAAGCAAAAGCCGAAAAAGAGTTCAGGGACTTCGTAGCACGTTGGAGGAAACTTGTGGCTCGTACTGGGAGCTAGATGAAGGAGAAGGACGTGATTGACGTCATAATCGATAATGTCAAAGAGCCTCTTTGAAGCGCTCTTATCATAAGCGATTGCCCAGACTTCGCTACCCCCATACAACAACACAAAAAAGGTGGTGACCTCGCCCTCTCAATAATAGGATCAAGAGGTGCCTCTGCCAGTGACTCTAAGATGAAGAGCAATAAGAAGGCCTCAGGGTCCAAGCATGTCAACACGATTATCAACCAAGGACAGAGCTCTAGAAGTGAAACCTTTTAACAGTGAAACCCTGGTTAGAACCAATGCCAGAATCAGAATCAACAACGGTACCCTAATCGGAATCAGAATCAGTATCAAAACCAGAATCAATATCTAAACCATAACGCTTATGAGAATCAATGTTAGAATACAACCTAAAATAAAATGGCCAATCGTCCAAGCTACAACAATGTACCCCCACCAAAAAACTTCAACCAACAAACTAGGCCTCCTTATCAGCCCATGCGCGAGCACTACCCTCCTTACTTGATACCATCCCAAAAATCTTTCGTCTCCTTAGTAATCAGAACCTCCTTCGGTTCCCACCAGAATGACCGCAGGCCTGGCCAGCACACCTTAACTACAGTAAGTTCTGCGCTTTCCATCTGTTCGTTGGACACAACCTGGAAGATTGTTGGGTCTTATGGGACGTCATCTATGATATGAACGATCAGAACTAAATTGACTGGGAGTCCCTCAAAAATTCCAACCATAGCAATAACCAACCTCCGCAGAACTTAAGAATAATCAATAATCCTATGCCCAACCATAATCAAGGACCAGTATCCCACATCACCATGGTAGATCTTTCTAGTCGACTCCCCGTACATCCTGCGACTCAAATTACCCGTATTAATCCTTTAGCTACCCCAAGTAATCCAATTGAACCTCATAGATTTCCACCCATCGGGCCTCATCCATTAACTTTCATCACATGAATCAAACCACCAAATCCCCCTCCCTATCCGAATTTAACCAGCATACGAGTCCAATCATTCAGGACTCGAAGACCTAACTTTTACAGGCATCCACTAGAACCGTTAACTCCCCCAAACCCGAAATCAGCTCCCTCACCAATGCCCCTCTCTGATTCTGAACCACAAGCCGATAGAATCAATGCTCAAGACTCACCACAAGTCGATGATATGCCCGAAAGAGAATCTAAAGCAACTCCCAAATACGATCCAGCTACTGAAGCATGTTGGCAAGGCGAGGACTCAAGCAAAGAGGAGGCACTAATCTCCACATTTCTGGAGAAGGAACACTACATGCAATACCTTCCACCATGGAACGGCATAGCTCTGGTACGAATTCCCTCTAACTTTGCACCGTTTCTGATAGCCACTTTGGGTAATTCATCTAGACAGGTTACAGCATAGTTCAGGGACCAACAGCAGACATACCTCGTCCTCAAGTCAGGAGCCAACTATCCACCACCACCATTTCTCTAAGAGAAACAGAACGTAAGCTCTCAGCCACCAAAAAGGATAACAAGGGATAGGAAGCAAACTTGACTCCCTCGCCTCATGTGATTCCTTTGCCTCCAGCACCGGCACATTAGTCGCCTCAGCCAGTCACGAACAAAGCTCAAAAACTCGATAAAGAGCCCGCACTTGTGTCAGGCCAGGATTATGATCTCCTATGGCACCTTCAGAAAGTTCCCACCCAGATATCCATATTGGAACTCATCTAAAAGTTACCAGAGCACCACCAACTGCTGATGAAGGCACTAGCGGAAACCTTAGTAAACAAGGATACCACTCTAGACAAGCTACACGAGATCACTTCGGTCATGGCGCAATCTCAGGCGCTTACCTTTATAGATGTAGATATGCCGAAAGAATCATTACGAGGAAGTTCAACCCTTATATATTTAATAGTAATAATTAGAGGGTTTTCAGTTCCTCACGCATTAGTTGACACAGTCGTGGGACTCAACATCTACCCAATGACGACGCACAAGACCCTCGAGTATACAGAACAAGATATACAACCTTCGTCATTATCCCTCATCGAATATTACGGCTCGAGCGGCTTCGTCAAAGGCATCATCAAGCTTCAAGTGCGGCTAGGACCAGTGACCACTAACACTATATTCCATGTGTCAGACTCCTCCAACACCTACAACTTCATCCTTGGCAGAAAATGGTTACAGTCCATGAAGGGTCCTAGCATCCACATACCACTAATGCGTCAAGTTCCCCCATGAGGACACTATCATCAGAGTGTACGCTGATGCGCCTTTCAAGAACATGGATATTGACTATGCCGCAAGCATCCCAATAATGCACCATTCAATATTATCTACTGGTCATATAAGGAAAATGGAGACCCTCGATAAGAAATCCATAGTAGAAGTCAGCCTTCAATGGTCTCCACTAGTTCCCCAACAAAGGCTAACTAGGAGATAAGTCGACTCAAACCTCGCACAAATATACAACATAATCTCAACCACGACAAAAGGATGGGACCTTATGTATTAGCTGGGATACGTCCCGAACACTGGACTCGGCAAGAACAAATAAGGGCGGATAGGCCCCGTCGTACCAAAGAAAGTTCGCAAGCTCACTGGCATAAGCTACCAGTCAGATGGAAAATAGGTCGATATCCTACGAACATCACCTAAGTGGTCCCTCTATGATCATTTCGTTTATGGAACTACCGAGAAGGCCAATGTGAAAAAGAGGGAAGAATCCCTCACCAAGCCCTAGATAATTGAGATTGAACAGATGGTTGAAGCCTTCGCTGATCTAATAAATTTGAACCAGAATGCTGATATAGATAAACAACTCGAGGGGGTCAGCCCACTATTCAGAACTAAGGAATCACCCGATAAAGACAAACAAAGATGCCAAGAACCCGACCTGAAGACTGGAGTCACTGATGAGGAAGATTTCCACAATGCAGTGAAATAATTCAAAGAAGAACGGATGCTCAACGACCCTTAATCACCAGGATTACCCAAACTACAAATATTCTGAAAGTCCTTAGAGGAACAATGGCAGCCACCACCAAGTGATGATGAGGACTACTGGATAGACCTCCCCTCTCTTGAACTTGCAAACCAATTAAATGAAAATGCAAGAGGGCTATCAAATGAAGAAGACGAGCCTTGGCAAGAAGACTCTGATTCCAGCAGTGGTGATCCCTATCCCGAATAATAGGAATGCCCCTGGGAATATCCCTGTGACAATCACCCCTATCAATCATGTTGTAGAGCATGCACCGTCAAACTGAAATGCTTTGATCCTCGTGATGAAGGATTGTCGACACTGTCAGGAAACGTCCAAATAGGACTACTTGCACTAAAAGAAGATAGGTCAGAAGGCTATCAAGGTGATGCAGATGACGAGAAGATTCACAAGATAAAAGAGGTCGAAACATCCATCGGACCACCCCCGTCATCATTCATCCAAAGAATACCATCGGACTAAGGCCACAAAAAAAAAAGTCAAATTCTGAATGGATCCGCATCATCCAAAGGCTCTCACAGACGGCTCTAGCAGTCGTCACGCTTCCCTAAATAAAGGAAGCACCCTCATCAATTCCCCTCCAGGCAACCGACCCTGTATCCTGCTTATTATCAAAAATTTTAAAACATAGAAAATCACAAAACCCCTAAAAATTTAAAAATTGAAAATCCAAAAAAATTAGAAATTTTCCAAAAAGAGAGGGAGTCCTTCATCCTACACCCATCTAGTGACCAATTAAGAGAATTTTTTCTTAAGACTACAAGTGATCGCCATGAATTCAAGGAAGAATCAACTGATATGCCTGTGCAAAGTCATGTTGCTACTTTCGACACCACAGAGCTGCCCCTTGAGCCCGCTTGGCACAACCGTCCTACTTCACCCTCGCAAGAGCGTAGGGTATTCTGACAGAAAAACAAGTCAGTCATTATAAGCGATGAGATACTCTATGACTTTGAGAGGGGAATGAATAACTTTGATCTACACCTCACCAAAGAGGTCGCGGTCATCAATTGGACCGATGAAGGGTTACCTGTTACAAAACTAACCCCCCAGTGTAGTAATTTTACAGTCTATGAGCTCACGAACGATGCAGGAAGACCAGCCATCGAGGAAACACAGGACTTCCGACGGGTTATTAAATGCTTCGACGAGTAAACTCAAGCCACCGCAAAACCTATAGATGAAATCAACTTTGGCACCGAGGAGAAGCCCAAGAAGCTACTAATTAGTACAACATTCAGCCCCAAGGAGTGACAACAAATCATCCAAGTCCTTTAAAACCACCTCAACTCCTTTGCATGGTCCTACGAGGACATGCCCGGTATGGACCTCAGCTTAGTAGAACATTGTTTAGTCCTGGAGCCCGATGCTAAAGTAGTCAAACAAAAGCTAAGAAGAATACTCTCACAAATAATGCTATAAGTCAAAGAAGAAGTCAACAAGTTACAGAAAGTCAAATTCATCTGAGTTGTCCTTTACCCTAAGTGGGTCGCAAACATAGTCCTTCTCGCCAAGAAAGACGGTAGAGTAAGGGTATGCATCGATTTCTAAAATGTTAACCAGGCAAGCCCAAAAGACAACTTCCCGCTACCACTCATCGACACTCTTGTCGATAACACTGTCAAACATGAGATGTTGTCCTTCATGGATGGTTTCTCTGGATATAACGAGATCAAATTAGTAGAATCTGACTAATAGAAGACTTTCTTCACTACGCCATGGGAAACTTACTACTACGTTGTCATGCCATTCAACCTCAAGAATGCAGGAGCCACATATCAACGCGCCATGATGGCTATATTTCATGACATGATGCATAAGTGTGTAAACATCTACGTCAATGATATATTAGTGAAGTCACAAACCTGCGCAGGACATGCTGAAGCACTTCAACTAGTGTTAGAACAATCTGAGAAGTATCAGAGTCACCTCTGGAAAAATGCTGGGGTTCATAGTTAGCAACCAAGGAATTGAAGTTGACATGATGAAAGTCAAAGCCATTCTCGAATTGCCACCTCTCAGCAATATTAAGGAACTACAAGGCCTGATAAGAAGATTGCAATTCATTAGGAGATTCATATCCTAGCACTCAGATCCATGCGACCCTTTCTATAGACTACTCAAAGGAGGAGCCAAGTATATAAGGGATGACCAGTGTCAGCAAGCTTTCGACTACATCAAGAAGTACCTCCTACACCATCCAATATTGTCATCACCAATCCCCGAAAATCCCCTAATCCTATACATCTCGACTAATGATAAAGCAATGGGGGTGATCCAAGGACAACATGATGAAGATGGGAAGAAGGAGAAGGCCATCTACCACATCAGCAGAATGATGGTCCAATACGAACAGAAATACACCACAATGGAGAACACTTGCCTAACACTAGTATGAGCTTCGACAAAATTATGACACTACTTCAGGGCTCACAAGATAATGGTACTCACATGCATGGATCCCTTGAAGTACATATTCGAGAAGCCAACCACATCCGAAAAAATCTCTCAATGGCACATGCTACTACAAGAGTTCGGCATCAACTGCGTCACACAAAAGTCGATTAAAGGACAAGCGATCACCGATTACCTTGCTAATCTTTCACTCCCAGGCAACGAGCTAGTATGCACTGGCTTCCCCGATGAGGACCTGCTCTTAGTTCATGATGAAGACCCCGATAAAACTTCATGGATGCTATACTTCGATGGGGCTCTTAATCAGAAAGGAAAAGGCATCGGGATAGTCCTATTGAGCCCAGAAGGAGTTGTCATACCAAAATCCTTTCAACTCGATTTCCCAGTCACTAACAATGTTGCAGAATACAAAGACTTTATTGTTAGACTATGAGCAGCACTTCAGTTGGGCGTCAAGAAGTTGAAGACCATCAATGACTCCAAGCTTATCACAGGTGATTGGAGAGATAAAGAAATTCAAAAAGATTTCTTTCACCCACATCTCGAGATTAGAAAATGAGTTGGCTGACTCTCGGGCTACACTAGCCTCAATCATATAGATACTAGTCGGACATAGCACGAAATCTTTCTTCATCGAGAAACTAACCATGTCCCACACAGAAGGTAGCATGGAAAGTGAAACCAGAATTACCAGTCCTCCCGAAGACTAAGAAACGAAAGGAAACATCTACCACAAAAAGCCCCACGAAGAAAGAGGCGACCGTCGTAACCTTCAGATTCTAGTAATCACCAATCGTCGATGGACGGCCCTGGTACTACGATATATGGAACTTTCTGAAATAACGACACATTCCTCCTTACGTGACATGGATCGAATGTTGGTTGTGCACCCTAGGAGTCTGCTGATGTTTATTAAAATGAGATGATAAAAATTAGAATAAAAAGGTGGAGTGAAATGGCTATGAAATCAGCATCCTAAAATACACACAGCCTGTAAGATATAGGGTTGCTGTAGCATGTTTTGAGTAAGTAAGAATTTGTCCTATAGAGAAATTGATCTAGAACCCAAAATGGGTTATAATAGTAGGCCTCCAGATCTGACAATCCTAAAGAAAGGGAGTTGGGTGTCACAACTACACTAAATTACCACTCAAAGAAAAAAAATAAAGTGCAGTCCTATCCTAAAGAAAGACTTATGGAGAAGGTGGTGATGGTGTGAGTTAAAATAAAGATAAAATGATGAGAAGTAGGCAATTAAGCTAAGGTTAATTCAGCTATGTAACTCAAACTTACGGCTGTCTCTATAGCAGTCCCTTAGATGGCTACAAGCACATCCGCAAGGAAGAGGTATCTAACTCAGCTCCTATGGTTTTACCTGGTCTCTTAAGGCTATAACCTGTCCACTTCAATGGTCACCGGCTATCCAATAGAGAGGATCAAACCACATTAATCAAATCAGAAAACCAATCTGATCCAAAGGAGTAGACTGATCTTAAGCCTATAACCTGTCCACTTAAATGGTAATAGGTTATCGCATAGATGTCCTCCACCCAATGGCTCAAATCAGATCATTAAAACCATTGCATACACCATGTTTGCCAGGCTACAAGCTCAGGCATCCATGGGGGCAAATAACTCTTGAAACACTAGTGGAAATCATACTTGTTCAAAGGCTATTTGGGGGCATTAAATGCATCTGGTCATTGCTACAAAAGGCTTGCAATGACTTAGCTCAAAAGTCTGCAATCACTACAGAGAAATCAAATCTAACATCTAATATTGGTCTAGTAAAATAGAGGGGAGCTACTTCCTGCAACAACCTCTCACAAGGCTACAAGCTCAAGTCCAGAGGAGAAGAATCCTTCTCAGATCTATGGCTTGGAATCACCCTAGGGCTATAGTCTGTCCACTTGAATGGTCACAGGCTATCCATTGAGGCTATCCACACCACAGAGGATTGAGATGGAACATGTAAATTACTGCTGGCACCATGGTCCCAGGGCTACAAGCTCTAGCTTCCATGGGCAATTCAAATTAGCTCAAATCTTAAGTGCATGGCATAGATTGAACAAAACTATGTGCAAGTAGGAAAATAACAGATTGAATACACATTTAAAATACAAATTCCATTGATCAACAATACTTACAATGCAATTTCTCAAGGCAGCAGCCTTGTGCACAACAACTCTTCACAAAATCCCAAAGGGGAAAAATCCTTCTCATATTTGTGGCTTGGAATCACCCTAGTGCTATAGTCTGTCCACTTAAATGGTCACAAGCTATCCATAGAGGTTATCCACACCACAGAGGTCTGAGAAAGAACATGTAAACTGTTGCTGCCACTATGGTCCCAGGGCTACAAGCTCAAGCTTCCATGGACATTTCAATCAGCTCAAAGCCTAAATACATGCATAGAATGAACAAAATTATGGGGAAGTAGGAAAATAACAAATTGAATGTACAATTAAAATACAAATTTCATTGATCAAAACTACTTATAATGCAAATTCCTCAAGGCAGCAACCTTGTGCACAACTGCTCAACCAAAATCCCCAATGTTTACATGACCCATTACAAAAAATAAATCAAACTACACCTAATGCTCACAGAGGAATTAGCCAGCATGTGTTGGGCTAAGAGAGAAGAAAAAAAATGAGAAAAAGAGATGATCAAACCCTAACCCAAGTCTGCTTGAGCTCCTAGCTGACAGAGGTTGAAGGAAAGATAAAAATTCTAAGTTACAAGTACAACTTATATACTCAGTCCCTAATGCCTTAGCTCAAAGAAGATTAACACTAATTTCCTAGTAGATGTGGCACTGTTACAACCCTTAGATGCGTTGGGATGTGTGCCTCAAGATCAGCACCTCGAGATGTGTGTCCTAAACCTTGAGAAATTTTTAAAAGGTCTCTAGAGTTAAGACTGAGAGGTGGAGAGCCCGAGATTCGCGGGGTTGGCTTCTGCATATTAATTCATTCACACTGTTGCAGAGTCTTTGCCAGGTAGCATTTTGCTTTGAAAGGTTGTTCACTCACGTAGTCGAACTTTGATTAGTCGCGCAGCTGCTCTGGCATTGAATGCACTCGCGTAGTAGAGCTTCAGAACTTTCTCTCATGAAGTACTCGCAAGGCGGCATTTTCACATGATCAATTAAGCGCGTGAGGTAGAGGGTATGGCCTTGAAGAGCGCGAGAGCTGTGCGAGATATTTTTTGGGCATCTCTCTCCTCCATAGCCACATGAGAATCTCACGAGTTAGTTGTTCCTCTTTGTATAGATTGGCTTCGCGAGATAGTGTGCGCAGTTAGTGTAAGCGTTAATCCTCGCAAGAACTTCACGAGTTCTTTCAAGTATTGCTTGCAGTTGAAGTGCGTGACAGCTGCGCAAGAATTTGCTTTGTGTAAATCCCTTCACTGAGCTACATGACTTCTTCACGAGCTATCTTGTGCTAGAGCCTTAGCCACGTGAGGAAGCACCTCAACTATGCGAGATAAGTCATTTGTTCCTCCGCTGCAAGGCATATGCTTCTGTTGCAGCTTCCTCCACTCTCATCTATACCTCTTTCATCTACTAGACTTCCTTGGTCCATCATGACATGCAAAATAGTCCCCATGGTGAGCACTACCATGGTGTTCTATCAGTCTTTGGCTTAGCTGCCATCTTGGGCTTGAATTTTCTCTCTTCTTTGGCCCCAAAAACATAGACTTTGTGTTAAGCTACATAATTTATTACTAACTACAAAACACACTTAAACAAAAGTTATTAGTCAGCTTCAAGGTGTAGCAAAGGCCAGGTTAAGAGGTGAGCAATGATACTTTTCAGTGAATAACACACACCCAAACCTAATCTTCGCTAGTCCCTGAGCAAAGCAAGATTTAAACAATTACTCTAAGATTCTCATAAAAAATCCCAATATATACAAAGCCTATTATAAAACTAAAATAAAACTAAACCTAGCTGCTTACAAGAGGATTAGCCAGCAAATGTTCAGCTAAGAGAGGAAAAATAAGAAAAAGAGATGATCAAACCCTAACCCTAGCCTACTAGAGCTCTCAGCCAACAGAGGATGAAGGAAAGATGAAAATAATAACTCCTAAGTACAGCTTATATACTCTATCCAAAAGGCCTTGGCTTTAAGAGATTAACCCTAATTTTTCCAATGGACGTGGCACTATTACAACCCTTGAATGCCTGGAGATATGCGCCTCGAAATCCATGCCTCAAGAAGTGTGCCCTAGCCTTGGGAAATTTCCAAAAGGTCCTTAAGTTAAAATAGAGAAGTGGGGAGCCCGAGCTTTGTGGGGCTGACATCTGCATTAATTCACTCGCTCAGTGGTAGAGCCTTCGCAGAGTAGGCTTTGGCTTGTGAGAAGTGCTCACTCGCACAATAAATCTTTAGTTAATCGCATAGTTCCTTTGCATTGTAATGCTGTCGCGGAGATGATCTGGAGTGCATGGATTTCTCACGCAGGAGAGCTTCAAAAGCTCTCTCTCGCTGAGTACTCGCACTGGTATGCTCCTATGCTCACGAAGTAACTAGTTAGGCTTCAGAGTGTGTGAGATCTGTGTGAGGAGAATTCTGAGTGTCTCTCTCTTCTAGGACTATGCAAGAATTTCGTTCTGTATGCATATGGACTCGCTCAGTTCTGTGCACGGCTACTTTAAGGCTCGATCTTCGTGAGCACAAATTCTGAGGGTTTTAAGATGTGAGATCTTTGTGATTTATTTACTGCTCTCCTCTTAATTGTGCATCTTATCTGCACGAGGGCAGCTTCCACTCCATCCTTAGCTCCGCGAGGAAGCTCCTCAACTCTGCGAGATCTGTCTTCTGTCCCTCCATTGCAATACACTTACTGCTGTTGCAGTATCCTCCATTCTTATCTAACTTCTTTCATCTGCTAGACTTTTGGTCAATGATGACCAGCAAATGAGTCACCATGGTGAGCACTACTAGGGTGTTCCATTAGGCTTTGGCTCAGCTGTCATCTTTGCATGTATTCTTTCTCTTCTTTGGACCAATAAGTAGGAATTTTGTATTAAGGTGCACAGTTTATTGCTAACCATAAAACACACTTAACAAATGATTATTAGCCTGCTTCACGGTCTATCAAAGGCTAGATTAAGAGGTGAATAACACACCCCCAAACCTAATCTTTGCTAGTCCCTGAGCAAAGGAAAAATTAAAACACCTACTCTAAGAATTTAAATGCCACTTTTGTAGGGAGCATGGATATATTTAGCATATATACCAATCCTTTTAAACCCCTAGGTGATCCCTAGTGGAGGAGTGCAGTCTCCTGAGGGTTTTCAGTGAAGATACCCACAAGCTTCTCAATCAAAAAGTTAACAAAAGTGCAAAATTATCAAGTCAGCTGTCAAGAAACAGAGCATCAGTTCACCTTTGATTCAACAAAAATATGACGAATTTGAACATGTGATATGCACAGACAGTTAATCATCACAACTTTTACATAGATGCACATCATTTCCAATTAGCTCACAACAAGGGAAAACATCACATGTAGGTCAGTACTAAGCTCATCATTAATTCAAAAATTAGGTTATAGGTCATGCCCAAAACATTCAACATCAGACCCAATGCTCACCAAGGCAGACTCTCACAAGGAACTTTGAGGGTTTTAATTTTCTCTCAAGCTCAAGAGCAGTTACAGGGCCCAAATGGGTCAATAAGCATGAGCATAGGCAAAGCACCTAAGTTGTGGCATCATTGGCTAATCCTCACCATAGATTCGACAACGCTTTATCTCTGTATGACAGCACATTCAACTTTGGATCACAAGGTCTTTTGATTGGGTTGTAATGTGGCTTATGGGAAAGGTTATAAAGAATGGAAGGTTGAAAAGGGATTCAAAATTGAGAAATCAATAGGTGAAGGAGGTGATTCATGACTTCACCTTCTTTAGTTCAGCACTTTTCATTTTCTTTAAAATTCTTCAGACTTGAAGTGACCAGCTTCTCCTCTTATTTTTGATTTTTCCAATGAACTTTTCCTCTTGACTCCTCTCTTATTCCTCTTCATTATTGTTTTTCTTTCTTCTTTGGATGTATTTTTCTTTTTGTTTTTTCTTTGTTTTATTTTTGTTTTTATTTTTCTGACTTGCCACCTCTTTCCTTAGCTACTACACTTCTAAGATTTAGGAATCTCTTCTCCATTCACCCAATGTTGACCCTATCTTATCCATCTTCAGTTCCTTCTCCTTTACCTTCTGAATTCTCAGAGTGAGGGTAGGTTTGAGTTAGGTCCATAAGTTCAGGTACAAGTACTCAGGTGTATTTTGAAGAAAATTAGAAATTAAGGCTCAAAAGGTGTGTGCACAAGGACAGTTGATTAAGGTTTGGTCTGTTTAAGCTCAAACTGTCCAAGAGAAGGCCTTGATCCTTTCCTCGGTGTCATGAGTGTTGTCAGTTGTTTCAACTTGGAGGTGCCTAACTTCTAGTGAGGGCAATGACTCAGCTAGTCCTTAGAGTTAAAAGAATTACCTCAGTCACTCCTCAAAGAAAGGAAAAAAAAAATTGTAGGCCCAAATCTCACTAGTTATGGTCTTCCATTGAACTCTTAGGCATGTCCTTACCTTTTTCTCTCATTAATGATTCACTAAGTACTTATACAAGTGAGTTTTCTTGGTGTTCACATCATGGAAAAGTTAAAACTAAAAGCTTGTGATGCCTAAAGGTCTGCAAAATTTTAAATTTCTGAATTTTTTTATGATTCTTAAGTGAACATAGCTCCATTTCTATCTTACTCACTTGATTCTGCTGTACTTAGGCTAACTATTTCATTGGCAGATTCTGTCACACCCCCAAACCTATGAGGAGCAGTGTCCTCACTGCTTCTAATATAAAGGGTATGTGCAACAAGGCAAAAATAAAGATAAAAGAGAAAATGAAGTACATCAGGAAAATAAAACACACAACACAAAAACAAGCACACAAACAGACACACAGTAATAAAGAAAGATAGTGAAAAGAAATTTCATTATAAGTACAAAAAGATTCTAAAAAAAAAAACGTATAAACCTAAGAACAATCTAGACACACATTAATAAAACATCCTGTCAAAAACAAAATAGTTCTTTCCCTTGGCTCAGGGATATCCTCAACCTGCTGCATGTGGAAGAGGAACTGCAAGCCAAGAGAGGGGGGAAGAATAGGGATCAAGGAGAAAGATGATAAGTAAGTGGTGGGGGGATTGAAAAGGATGGGGGGAGATGCAGGTGGTTCAATCTTCTGCTTCTTCTTTTTCTTATTATTTTTCTTCTCCCCTTGGCCGCAATCCTCTGCATCTCCTCGTACTCATCTCAGAGGAATTGTAGTGGGTCCGGCTCTTTAGGCGGGGGCGGGTCCAACCAAATTGGAAAGAAGTTGCTTGGCAGATCAGTGGGTTTGTCATCCGCCATAGTTGTGAGTAGGGAAGGACTGCTGAGGTTAGAGGAGAATAAATGCGAAGAAGATGAACTACGCTCGTATTTAAAGTACTTGGACGGCAGAATATGAATCGGCATATTAAATATCACCTCCTGCCAAGCTCAGTTGCCTAAAGGAAATCAAAGAAGGTTAGTTGGCAATGAATTGTGATTATTATGGGGAATGGTAAATTGCACAATTTATTATGGGGAATGGGATCGCACAGTAAATGTTGGTCTATTTTTAGCACTGGGAGTTAAGGCAAAGGGATAGGAAATGAAGAAATCAAAGAAATCTGTCAGGGTTAAAAGGGCCAATCCTGCGCTTCACGCAACCGTCCATGGGTTTGCGGAGTAGAATTCTTGCACAGTTGGCATTTAATTCTGTGAGAAGTTCTGTCCCGCTGAAGAACAATGGTTCATATTGAAATTCACGGAACAAAAGCATTGGCTTTCGTGTGCGAGAGCAATTTTACCTTTCAGAATTGTTACCTCACACAGCAATCGCGTAGAACAACACATATGGCACATTTTTCGCATAGCTCTAACTCCGTGAGGTACTTTTACAGCCATTTCTCAAGTGTTTTAGCACGCGAGAAAACCAAGAGATGGCTTGCACAATTAATTCAAGTCATCTAGCTCTGCGAGATAGCATTTCTTCTCACCAGTTACTTTGTTAGCTCAGTGCGGTTATTGCATCCATGCTATTGTGCACCAGTCCATAGAGTATCGATACCAAACCTCTCACATGTACTTCATTATGACATGATACTTAAATACCCAATAACAACATCAATTCATCAGAATTGCATAATCTTAAAGATAGTTTTTCAGATCAAGTTCATGGCAATTATGAAGAAAGCACCTCAACCATTCATCAACAAACATAAACAACAAATTCAAATGACAAAAATGCACATGTATTCAACACAAATTTCAAAAACAGACAAAGCAACATAAGCAAATCAGCGTAACACTAAAAACACAACTGACAAAATTCTAAAGAACACAAATCAAAAAAAAAATTTCATACATATGGTACACTTATTATCAATCTTTGGATCACTGAGCACTAGCTTCCTCCTGAGTAGAGGATGCATCTCCAATCATATGCTGACCTTTTGGATTTGCCAGAGGCTGACTAGGTAATTTTCCTTCCTCACTCCTGTTCAAAGCATTACAAACCTGACCCAACTGGTCCTCAATCTTCTTAATGGTCTGTCCATGAGAGTTGATAGTCTGTACCTAGTTCTCCAAATTTTGCATTAAAGCCAGCATTTACTCTTCAAATGAAGAGGATCTGGGTTGTTGTGGGGGCAGGGCCAACTATTTAGACTAGGGGGCAGGTAGCAATAAAAATTTCCTTAGTGGGTACCCTTGGTTAAACTGGTGTTGGGTATGTAAGGAGCTATCACTTGCTGCTGCTGGGGTTGAGGATATGAATTTTGTCTCCACCTCAGATTTTGGTAGTTTCTCCAAAAATACCCAGCAGGCTGGTGCCCAAAAGTTTGAGCAGCATTGGCATGGTCCATAACAAAATCAGGAAACTTGTTGGCAGATGGACAAGCATGAATAGAATGTGTGGGAGATTGACATATCAGGCAAGCCTCCTCCACCTGTACAACCATCTAGGGCTGCATCACATTCATTAATTTATCAAATTTTAAGGATAAATTGTTCACCTTCCTCTCTAGATCACCTTGCACCTTAACTTCATAGATTCCACCTCTACAGGTGACCTCTTTCACCATCTTAGCTGGGGTCTGGCTGTCATTGCGTGACAGAGACTCCTGCTACATGGAATTTTCCCCTATTATGTCAAACAGCTCCCAAGCTTCCTCAGCTGTCTTGTGAAGGTAGCTACCTCCACAGGAAGCATCCACCATATTCCTACTCTTGGGATTAATTCCTTAATAAAATAATTGGACAAGCTACCATAATGGAATTTGGTGGTGGGGGCATTGTTTTAACATCTCCTGGAATCTTTCCTAAGCTTCATAAAAATCCTCAGTTGATGACTAAGTAATGACAGAATACTTGTCCTCATTTGGTTGGTTTTTTTCATAGGAAAGAATTTGGCTAGGAATTTGGTTTGAAGGTCACTCCATGACTGTATGCTATTGGCTAGAAGCTTTGATAGCCATGTGTTGGCTTTGTCCTTTAGTGAAAAAGGAAAAAGCCTCAGTTTAGTGGCCTCAGGTCCCAAGCCAGCAATATTGAAAGTAGTGCAAAGTGCTAAAAGTTGGTCGATATGCTTGTAGGGATCTTCTTTACTAAGCCCATGAAACGAAGGAAACATACTAATGGTGGAGGATTTAATTTCATGATTCCCCTCAACAGAGGGAAATTCAATGCAAAAGGGAGAGGTGTACTCCATAGGTGCATTGTACACCTTTAACGTTCTCTACCCCTCAGCCATGATAGCTATTTCAGTTTCATTAGTAGGGCCTTGTGTGGTGTGTCTAGGTCTAAGGATCCTTTCAACCTCTAGATTTGGAGGTTCTAACTCAGGGTTTACGAACTTTCAACCATCCATATACTCACACCTACAGTAAGTACAGAGAATGCTCACAAGCACACATAAAAAATTTCAAACAAAAATTAACGACTATAGATTTACAGTAAACAAATAACAGGGGATTAAATATAAATGGACTGAGATTCGGGGGAAAGGAAGTGCAAACAAAGCTATCTACACTCCAGCTGTAGCTCTAACTTTTCCCTGCTTATGCTATCCGTTTCTATAAAATTCTAAAAAATATCAGTAGTACTTTATTCTAGATTAGGCACAGCTACAAAGAATTTGGAAGTCTACATTATAGTACAACTCAGGTCTACTAAAAAGATTAATATCCCCGACAACGGCGCCAAAAATTGAGAAATTTAAGAATCAATTGAGTAAGATAGAAATGGAGCCATATTCACTTTAGAATCATAAAAAAATTGAGAAATTTAAAATTTTGTAGACCTTTAGGCATCACAAGCTTTTAATTTTAACTTTTCCATGATGTAAACACCAAGAAAACTCACTTGTATCAGTACTTAGTGAATCATTAAACAGACCAAGCCCTAATCAACTTCTCTTGCGGACACACCTTTTGAGCCTTAATTTCTAGTTTTCTTCAAAATACACCTGAGTACTTGTACCTAAACTTATGGATCGGACTTAAACCTACCCTCACTCTGAGAATTCAGAAGGTAAAGGAGAAGGAGCTGAAGATGGAAAAGATAGGGTCAACATTGGGTGAATGGAGAAGAGATACCTAAAGCTTAGCAGTGTAGCCGCTGAGGAAAGAGGTGGCAAGTCAAAAAAATAAAAACAAAAAGGAAAAAGAAATAATAAAAAGAAACATCCATCCAAAGAAGAAAGAAAAACAATAATGAAGAGGAATAAGAGAGGAGTCAAGAGGAAAAGTTCATTGGAAAAATTGAAATAAGAGGAGAAGCTGGCTACTTCAAGTCTTAAGAATTTTCAAGAAAATGAAAAGTGTTGTACTAAAGGTGAAGTGATGAATCACCTCCTTCACCTACTGATTTCTCAGCTTTGAATCCCTTTTCAACCTTCCATTCTTTATAACCTATCCCATAAGCCACATTATAACCCAATCAAAAGACCTTGTGATCCAAAGTTGAATGAGTTGTCATGCAGAGACAAAGAGTTGTCCAATCTATGGTGAGGATTAGCCAATGATGCAAGAACTTAGATGCTTGCCTATGCTCATTCTTACTGACCCATTTGGGGCCTGTAATTGCTCTTGAGCTTGATAGAAAATGAAAACCCTCAAAGTTTCTTGTGAGAGTCTGCCCTGGTGAGAATTGGGTCTGATGTTGAATGTTTTGGGCATGGCCTATAACCTAATTTTTGAATTAATGATGAGCTCAGTAATGGCCTACATGTGATGTTTTCCCTTGTTGTGAGCTGATTGGAAATGATGTACATCTATGCAAAAGTTGTAATTATTAAATGTCTGTCCATATCATATGTTCAAATTCCTCACATTTTTGTTGAATCAAAGGTGAACTGATGCTCTGTTTCTTGATAGTTGACTTGATAATTTTGCACTTTTATTAACTGTTTGATTGAGAAGTTTGTGGGTATCTTCACTGAAAACCCTCAGGAGACTTCACTCCTCCATTAGGAATCGATCACCTTGGAGTTTAAAAGGCTTGGTACATATGCTAAATGTATTTTTTCTCCCTACGAAAGTGGCATTTAAATTCTTAGAGTATCTATTTTAATTTTTCCTTTGCTCAGGGACTAGCAAAGATTAGGTTTGGGGGTGTGTTATTCACTGAAAAGTACCACTTTTAACCTCTTAACCTAGCCTTTGATGGACTGTGAAGCAGGCTAATAATCATTTGTTAAGTGTGTTTTATTGTTAGCAATAAACTGTGCTGCTTAATATAAAATTCCTACTTATTGGTCCAAAGAAGAGAAAGAATATATGCAAAGATGTTAGCTGAGCCAAAGCCTAATAGAACACCCTGGTAGTGCTCACCATGGTGACTCATTTGTTGGTCATCATTGACCAAAAGTCTAGCAGATGAAAGAAGTTAGATGAGAAAGTGCATTGCAAGAGAGGGATGTAAGATGATCTCAAGACATGAGGAGCTTCCTCATGGAGCTAAGGATGTAGTGGAAGCCACCCTCACACAGATAAGACGCACAAGTAAGAGGAGAGTAGTAAAGAAATCGCGAAGATCTCGCGTCTTAAAACCCTCAAAATTTATGCTCGCGAAGCTCTCACAGAGATCGAGCCTTAAAGCAACCGCGCACAGAACACAGCGACTCCATATGCATTCAAAACAAAATGTTACCTCACAGAGTTCTTGCATAGCCCTAGAGGAGAGAGATGCCCAGAATTCTCCTCGCACAGATCTCGCACACTCTAAAGCTTAACCAGTTACTACGCGAGCACAGGAGCATAGAAGTGCGAGTACTTAACGAGAGAGGGCTTCTGAAGCTCTCCTGTGCAAGAAATCCAGGCACCCCAGATCATCTCCGCGACAGCATTGCAGCGTAAAGGAACTACACGATTAACTAAAGATTTACTGCTTGAGTGAGCACTTCTCACCAACCAAAGGCTACTCCTCGAAGGCTCTACCACTGTGCGAGGGAATTAATATAGATGCCCGCCCCGTGAAGCTCGAGCTCCATACTTTTTAGTTTTAACTCAAGGACCTTTTGGGAATTTCCCAAGGCTAGGGCACACTTCCTGAGGTATGGATTTCGAGGTGCACATCTCCAAGCATTCAAGGGTTGTAACAGTGCCACGTCTGTTAGAAAAATTACGGTTAATCTCTTTAGAGTCAAGGCCTTTTGGACATAGTATATAAGCTATACTTAGGAGTTATTATTTTCATCTTTCCTTCATCCTCTGTCGGCTGAGAGCTCCAGCAAGCTAGGTTTAGGGTTTTAGCATCTCTTTTTCTTATTTTTCTTCTCTCTTAGCTTAGCATTTGCTGGCTAATCCTATTATAAGTAGCTAGGTTTAGTTTTATTTCAGTTTTGTAATAGGCTTTGTATACATTGGGATTTTAGATGAGCAGTTGTGTACAGGCTGCAGCCTTAAGACAGTTCATTGTAAGTTTTACTTTTATCAATGGATTGTTATTTTAATGACTAATTAAATCTAAAGATCTTATGGTTTCCTTAGATGTCTATAGGATCCATGTATTTGGGACTAGCCCATTCAATTTCTAGTAGATCTATTATTTACCATCTGATTTCCCTTGGTTTGATAGACCCATGGAAAGCAATGCTGGATCTATAGTCAGATTTGAGGAGCTCGGAGGCCTGTGGACCATGGTGGTTGAGCAGTTTACATGTTCTTTCTCAGATCTCTATGGTATGGACAGACCTATGGATACCCTGTGACCATTGCAGTGGACAGAGTATAACCCTAGGGTGGTGTCCATTCACATGTCTGAGAAGGATTCTTCTCCTCTGCACATGAGCTTCTAGAGCCTTGTGAGGAGGTTTGTACAGGAACTGGCTCCCCTCTATTTTACCTAACCGATATCAGATGTTAGATCTGATTTCTCGATAGTAATTATAGATTGAGGCTGAGCCATTGCAGGCCTTTTGTAGCAATGACCAATTGAATCTAGATCCTTATTCAACCTGTTACATGGTCCTTTTTATGGGCACAATGAGTCATTGGCCTTGGGAAAGCACTAAGGATTTTATGGGTTGGAATAACTATGGATGTCAGCCAGATCTGTGCGCAGATCTGGGGAGCTTGTAGCACTGACATTACATAGTGTCTGCAATAATATTCATGGCCCGATTTGGTCCAGTGGTTTGGAAATAGATCAGTTCACTCCTCTGGATTAGATTCGCAACTTTTGGCTTGATTAATGAGATTTGACAGACTCTATAGGATAGGTTGTGGCTATTTGAGTGGACAGCCTATAGCCTTAAGAGCACCCCAAATGGCATGGGTTATTTTAGATATTTCTACCTTGTTGAGGCTATTGATAGCGTCTCAGCAAGGATCACTGCAGAGACAGACTAAATCTGAGTTACATTACTACATTAACTCTAGCTTAACCTGCTTACTTCTCATCATTTTTATATTTTATTTTCGTACACACCATCATCTTCTTCTTCTTAACCCTTTCTTTAAGATAGGGCTGCACTTTATTTCGCTTTTGTTAGGGTTAATTTAGTGTAGTCGTGACACCCAACTCCCTTTCTTTATGATTGCCAGATCTGTAGCCATATTTGGAGGCCTACTATTATAACCCATTTTAGGTTCTAGATCAATTTCTCTGTGGGACAAACTCTTACTTATCAAAACATGCTAGAATAGGCCCTGTATCTTGCAGGTCTAGGATGTTTTAGGATTGCTGTTTTCACCATATCTTTATCCTCTGTTTCACTTTGATGTTAATTTTCCAACACCATATAAGTTGAGGTCAGCTCTAGGATGTGTTGATTTATTACATGGTATTGGCATCTGCATTAATTCACTCACGCAGTGGTGGAGCCTTTGTGGAGTAGCCTCTGGCTGGTGAGAAGCGCTCACTCACAGAAAAATCTTCAGTTAATAGCGCAATTCCTTTGCGCTGCAATGTTGTCACGGAGATGATCTGAAGTGCCTAGATTTCTCGTGCAGGAGAGCTTTGCGGGGCTGGCATCTGCATTAATTCACTCGCGTAGTGGCAGAGCCTTCCCAAAGTAGCCTTTAGCTGGTGATAAGTTCTCACTCGCGTAATAAATCTCCAGTTAATCATGCAGTTCCTTTGCGCTGCAATGCTATCACAGAGATGATCTGGAGCTCCTGGATTTCTCGCACAGGAGAGCTTTAAAAACTCTCGCTGAGTACTCACACTGGTATGCTCCTACACTTGCGTATCAAACAAAAACACATAATTTTTTATTTTTTTTTGAATTGATATGGCACACATAATACAAAGTTGTAGATCACTGGGTAGTGGGAGGTTCATGTAGGTGAATGGCCTGAGGAAGCTCCACTGGTTGTTCTACACAAATCTTAAGCCTCTGACCATTTACTTTTATGATCTGCCCAGAAATTGGATCTAGGATCTCCACAGCACCAGATGGGGAGGCTTTGATGACAGTGTAAGGTTCTTCTCATAAGGATTTCAACTTCCCTGGAAAAAATTTAAGTCTGGAGTAAAAATGCCAACCCTTTGTCCCAGCATTGAAGTCCCTTCTCAATAGCTTCTTGTCAAAGAATGCCTTTGATCTCTCCTTGTATGTTCTGGCATTTGTATAGGCTTCTAGCCTCAATTCATCAAGTTTTTCCATTTACAACTTCCTGTGAGAACTAGCAGAAGTTAGGTCTAAATTCATTGTTTTGATAGCCCAGTAGGCTCTATGCTCTAACTCCACTAGTAGGTGGCAGGCCTTGCCAATAACTAATCTGAATGGAGACATGCCAATGGGGGTCTTATAGGCAGTCCTACAAGCCCACAAAGCATCATTCAACTTTTGTGCCCAATCCTTCCTATCAGTCCTCACAGTCTTCTCTAGAATCTGCTTGATCTCCCTATTGGAAATTCCAACTTACCCGCTGGTCTGTGGGTGGTAGGGAGTTGCAATTCTGTTTGTAACAGAATACTTTTTAAGCGGGTTCTCAAAAGGTCTGTTATAGAAGTGGCTCCCCCCATCATTGATGATAGCTCAGGGGATGCCAAATCATGAGAAGATATTGTCCTTTAAGAATTTAAGGACAACTATGTGGTTATTGGTCCTTATGGCAATGGCTTTGACCGATTCGGACGCATAATCTACTGCCACAAGTATGAAATTGAATCCCATAAATGAAGGAAAGGGGCCCATAAAATCAATGCCCCAGATGTCAAAAAGTTCTACAACTAGGATGGGCTGCAATGACATGGAATCTCTTTTGGAAATGCCTCCCATCCTTTAACATCTCTCACAGGCCTTGCAATGTAAGTATGCATCTCTAAAGAAAGAAGGCCAATACAAACCACATTGGAACACTTTTGTTGTAGTCTTTTTGACTGAAATGGCCTCCACAGGCTTGCTCATGGCATATTGAAAGAATACTATAGAAGTCACTTTCAGGCACACATCTCCTAATGACCTAGTCTGCACAATGCTTGTAAAGGTATGGATCCTCTCACAAAAAATGTCTAACCTAAGAGAAGAACATGTCTTTGTCCATCTTATACCAGTGTGGGGGGATCCTATCAGCAGCAAGAAAATTGACAATGTGTGCAAACCAGGGCACACTAGACTACAAAGAAAAAAGCTGCTCATCAGGGAACAACTCATTAATAGGTGTTGCTGTACATTCTTCCAAAATAATCCGAGCCTGCATCACATTCATTAATTTGTCAAATTTTAAGGATAAATTGTCCACCTTCCTCTCCAGATCACCTTGTAACTTAACTTCATATGTTCCATCTCTAGGGGTAGCCTCTTTCACCATCTTAACTGGGGTCTGGCTGTCATTGCGTGACTGAGACTCCTACTGCATAGAATTTTCCCCTATTATATCAAACAGCTCCCAAGCTTCCTCAACTGTCTTGTGTATGTAGCTACCACCACAGGAAGCATCCACCATATCCCTGCTCTTGGGATTAATTCCTTGATAAAATACTTGGACAAGCTGCCACATTGGAATTTGGTGGTGAGGGCATTGTTTTAACATCTCCTGGAATCTTTCCCAAGCTTTATAAAAATCCACAGTTGAAGACTCATTAAAGGAGAGAATACTTGTCCTCATCTGGTTGGTTTTGTTCATAGGAAAGAATTTGGCCAGGAATTTGGTTTGAAGGTCACTCCATGACTGTATGTTGTTGGCTGAGAGCTTTGATAGCCATGTGTTGGCTTTATCCTTTAGTGAAAAAGGAAAAAGCCTTAGTTTAGAGGCCTCAGGTCCCAAGCCAGCAATATTGAAAGTAGTGCAAAGTGCTAAAAATTAGTTGATATTCTTGTAGGGATCTTCTTTACTAAGCCCATAAAACCAAGGCAATATACTAATGGTGGAGGATTTAATTTCATAATTTCTCTCAACAGAGGGAAATTGAATACAGAAGGGAGAGGTGTACTCCACAAGTGTATTGTACTCCTTTAATGTTCTCTGCCTCTTAGCCATGATAGCTGGTTTAGTTTCAATAGTAGGGCCCTGTGTGGTGTGTCTATGTCTAAGGATCCTTTCAACCACTAGATTTGAAGGTTCTAACTCAGGGTTAAAGGACCTTCGACCATGCATATACTCACACCCACAGTAAGTACAAAGAATGCTCATAAGCACAAAAAAATAATTTCAAACAGAAATTAACAACTACATAAATTTACACTAAACAAATAACAGGGAATTAAACATAAATGGACCGTGATTTGAGGGAAAGGAAGTGAAAACAGAGCTAGCTACACTCCAGCTGCAACTCTAGCTTTTCCCTTCTTTTGCTGTCCATTTATGTAAAATTCTAAAAAATATCAGTAGTACTTTATTCTATATTAGGCACAGCTACAAAGAATTTGAAAGTCTAAATTATAGTACAACTTAGGTCTACTAAAAAGATCAATATCCTCGGCAGCAGTGCCAAAAAATTGTTGTGATCTGCTCTAGGATGTGCTGATTTATTATGTGGTGTTGAAAGAAAAGTAACATCAAAGTGAAACAGAGGATAAAGATATGGTGAAAATAGCAATCCTAAAACATCCTAGACCTGTAAGATGCAAGGCCTATTGTAGCAAGTTTTGACAAGTAAGAGTTTGTCCCATAGAGAAATTGATCTAGAACCTAAAATGGGCTATAATAGTAGGCCTTCAGATCTGGCTGCATATCTGACAATCCTAAAGAAAGGGAGTTGGGTGTCATGACTACACTAAATTAATCCTAACAAAAGAGAAATAAAGTGCAGCCCTATCCTACAGAAAGGATTAAGAAGAAGATGATGGTGTGTGCCAAAATAAAATATAAAAATAATGGGAAGTAAGCAGGTTAAGCAAGTGTTTATACAGTAATGTAACTCAGATTTAGTTTGTCTCTGCAGTGATCCTTGCTGAGACACTATCAATAGCCTCAACAAGGTAGAAATATCCAACTTAACCCATGCCATTTGGGGTGCTCTTAAGGCTATAGGCTATCAACTCAAATGGCCGCAGCCTATCCTATAGAGTCTGTCAAATCTCATTGATCAAGCTAGAAGTTGTTAATCTAATCTAAAGGAGTAGACTGATCATTTCCCAAACCACTAGACTAGATAAAGCCATGAATATTATTGCAGACACTATGTAATGCCAGTGCTACAAGCTCCCCATATCTGCGCACAGATCTGGCTGACATCCATAGGTATTCCAACCCATAAAATCCTAAGTGCTTTGCCAAGCCCAACGGCTCACTGTGCCCACAAAAAGTACCATATAACAGGTTGAATAAGGATCTAGATTCAACTAGTCATTGCTACAAAAGGCCTGCAATGACTCAGCCTCAAGCTGCAATTACTACAGAGAAATTAGTTCTAATATCTGATATCGATTAGGTAAAGTAGAGGGGAGCCAGTTCCTGTACGAACCACCTCACAAGGCTCTAAAAGCTCATATGTGGAGGAGAAGAATCCTTCTCAAACATGTGAATGGACACCACCTTAGGGTTATACTCTGTCCACTACAATGATCATAGGGTATTCAATAGGTCTATCCATACCACAGAGATCTGAGAAAGAGCATGTAACTGTTGTAGCCACCATGGTCCACAGGCCTCCGAGCCCCCCAGAGCTGACTACAGATCTAGCATTGCTCTCTATGGGTCTATCAAACCAAGGGAAATCAAATGGTAAATAATAGATCTACTAGAAACTAAATGGGCTAGTCCCAAATACATGAATCCTATAAACATCTAAGGAAGCCATAAGATCTTTAGATTTAATTAGTCATTAAAACAACAATCCATTGATAAAAGTAAAACTTATAATGAACTGTCTCAAGGCTGCAGCCTATACACAACTACTCATCCAAATCCCAATGTATACAAAGCCTATTACAAAACTAAAATAAAACTAAACCTAGCTGCTGAGAAGAGGATTAGCCAGCAAATGCTGAGCTAAGAGAGAAGAAAAATAAGAAAAAGAGATGATCAAACCCTAACCCTAGCCTGTTGGAGCTCTCAGCCGATAGAGGATGAAGGAGAGATGAAAATAATAACTCCTAAGTACAGCTTATATACTCTGTCCAAAAGGCCTTTGCTCTAAAGAGATTAAACATAATTTTTCTAACAGACATGGCACTATTATAACCCTTGAATGCCTGGAGATGTGTGCCTCAAAATCTATGCCTTGAGAAGTGGGGAGCCCGAGCTTCGCAGCGCTGGTATCTGCATTAATTCACTCGCGTAATAAATCTTCAGTTAATCGCGTTGTTCCTTTGTGCTGTAATGTTATTGCGGAGATGATTTGGAGTGCCTGGATTTCTTGCGCAGGATAGATTTAGAAGATCTCTCTCGCTGAGTACTCACACTGGTATGCTTCTGCACTCGCATTGTAACTGATTAGGCTTCAGAGTGCGCGAGGAGAATTCTAGGTGTCTCTCTCTTCCAGCGCTTCGCAAGAACTCCGCAAGGTAACATTTTGTTCTGTATGCATATGGACTCGTTGTGTTCTACGCGTGGCTGCTTTAAGGCTCGATCTCCACGAGAGCTTCACGAGCACAAATTCTAAGGGTTATAAGACGCAAGATCTTCACTATTTCTTTACTGCTCTCCTCTTGACTGCGCATCCTATTTGTGCGAGATCAGCTTCCACTATATCCTTAGCTCTGCCAGGAAGCTCCTCAACTGTGCCAGATTTGTCTTTTGTCCCTCTGCTGCAATGCACTTGCTGCTATTGCAGCATCCTCCATTCTCATCTAACTTCTTTCATCTGCTAGACTTTTGGTCAATGATGACCAGCAAATGAGTCATCATGGTGAGCACTACCAAGGTATTCTATTAGGCTTTGGCTCAGCTATATCTTTGCATGTATTCTTTCTCTTCTTTGGACCAATAAGCAGGAATTTTGTATTAAGTTGCACAGTTTATTGCTAACTACAAAACACACTTAACAAATGATTATTAGCCTGCTTCACGGTCCATCAAAGGCTAGGTTAAGAGGTGAAAAGTGGTACTTTTTAGTGAATAACAATGTAAATGCCACTTTTGTAGAGAACACATATGCATTTAGCTTATGCATCAAGCCTTTTAAACCCCTAGGTGATCCCTAGTGGAGGAGTGAAGTCTCCTAAGGGTTTTCAGTGAAGGTACCCACAAACTTCTTAATGAAATAGTTAACAGAAGTGTAAAATTATCAAGTCAGCTGCCAATACACAGAGCATCAGTTCACCTTTGATTCATAGTGTGAGAAGTTTAAACTCATGATATGCTCATACCTTTAATCATTAAAACTTTACATGTATGCACATCATTTCCAATCAGGTCATAACAAGAGAACACAACATCTGTATGTTAGTACTGAGCTCACCATTAATTCAAAAATAAGGTTTAGGTAATCCCTAATACATTCAATGTCAGACCCAATGCTAACGAAGGCAGTCTCTCACAAAGAACTCTGAGGGTTTTCATTCTCTCATAAGCTCAAGAGCAGTTACAGCCCCCAAATGGGTCTGCAAGTACGAGCATAGGCAAAGTTCTTAAATTCTGGCATCATTGGCTAGTCCTCACCATAGATGGACAACTCCTCATCTCCACATAGCTACTCATTCAACTTAGGTTCACAAGGTCTTAGACTGGATTGTAATGTGGCTTATGGGTGTAGATTATAAAGAATGAAAGGGTGAAAGGAGATGCGAAATTTGAGAAATCAGCAGGTGTAGGAGGTGATTCATGACTTCACCTTATTTAGTTTAGCACATTTCATCTTCATTGACCTTTTTCAGACTTGAAGTAGCCAGCTTCTCTTATTTTTAATATTTCCAATGAAATTTCTTCTTGACTCCTCTCTACTCCTTTTCATTATTATTTTCTTTCTTTTTGATACATTTTTGTTTTTGTTTTTGTTTTTATTTTTCTGAAATGCCACCCCTTTCTCCAGCTGTTATAATGCTATCCTCCTTTTAGTGCTTCTTCTCTATTCACCTAATGTTGACCCTAGTTTATCCATTTTACGCTCCTTCTCCTTTACCTACTGAATTCTCAGTGTGAGGGTAGGTTTGAATCAAGTTAACAGGCTCGGGTACCAGTAATCGGGTGTATTTTGAAGAAAATTGGAAGTTAAGGCTCAAGACGTGTATGCGCAAGAGCAGTTTACTAGGTTTGGTATGTTTCAACTCAAATTGTCCAAGAGAAGGCCTTGATCCTTTCCTAAATACCATGAGTGTTGTTAACTATTTCAACTTAGAGATGCCTAACTTCTAGTGAGGACATTGACTCTGCCAATCCTTAGGGCAAAAAGAAATTGCCTCAGTGACTCCTCCAAGAGAAAAAAAAATTTTGTACGCCTAAATCTCACTAGTTATGGTCTTTCATTGGACTCTTAGGCATGTCCTTACCTTTTTCTCCCTTTAATGGTTCACTAAACACTGACACAAGTGGGTTTTCTTAGTGTCCACCTCATGGAAATGTCAGAATTTAAAAGTTTTTAATGACTAAAGGTCTGCAAAATTTTTAAATTCCTAATTTTTCATGTTTCTTAGGTGAACATAGCTCTATATCTATCTTACTCACTTGATTCTGCTGCACTCAGGTTAACTACCTCATTGGCAACCCTTGCCACACCCCCAAACCTATGAGGAGCAGTGTCCCCACTGATTCAAAGGTTAAGTGCATGTGCATCAAGGTAAAAACAGACATAAAAGAAAGTAATTAACAGCAGCAAATAAAACACACAAATACAAAACAAATAAATAGACGTAAAGACAGAAAGTAAACCAAATAAAACATACAAAAGAGATTTCATATAGACACAAAAATTTGTACAATGTAATAACTATAAAAAGTTGTTACAAAAAGATCCTAACTAATTACATGTGCAAAATCTAATCATCTAATTGTCTGCTGGTTTAGCTTTGACTTTTACTCCTTTTCCTTTATCTTTCTCTATACCAGTAGCAGTAGCTTTTTGTGCAGGCTTAACAGTTTGTGCAGGTACACCCCCAGTCCATTGAGCAAGTCTCATTTCCAGGATTTCAGCCTTCTTCTCAGTCAGTGCAATTTTAGATTCATAGAGCTCCCTGCTAGCCTTATTGGCATCCTTGGATGCAGTTAATCGTGTCTCCAGTGCATTTGCTCACTTCTTCTCTGTTGTTGTGACATACTTTTGGGCTTCATATTAGATCAAAATTTGTTTCCAGCCCTTTGATATCTGTCGCATGTTAACTTTGTTCTCCAGCTCCATTTGATGTATCTTTCTTCATAGGGAACCTTGATGGAGGTTCTGAGGTCTACCATACCTCTAATGACACCCTTTAGGTTGGTTTTCATGGCATGGAGGAGTGTGGAGTATGGAGGTATGGAAAAGAGAGAGGCATGTATTAAGGGTTGCTCCTCACTTGAAGAAGTGCCGGCCAGGAATGGAGGGGGAATGGGCTGAGGGATTTCAGATGTAGGCTCATATTGGGGTTTTGGTTCAAGTTTAGGGTCTGTTTGGATTGAAATTGAGGAGGTGGGGATTCAGTCATCCACATCTGTGGCAGCATCAAATGTAGGTAGAGCAGGTGGGATATCAGGTAGGAGAATAGTTGGCAACTGAATAGGGACGAGTTAAATGGGTGCAGTAATAGGGAAGTTATAGGTAAGGTAATGGGTTGGGGAGAAGTGGGTGGAGGAGGTATATGGGTGGCTGAAGGGATAGTGGATTGTTGGGAAGGTGAGGTTAAAAGGGATAGTGTGGATCGGATGGCTTGGAGGCTAGTTTGGATTAGGGCTTAGTTTTGGCGGGTGGGGGTCATGGCATGAATGTTGGCTTCAGTGGATTATTGGTTAGGTTGTTGGCTAACACTTGGGCTTGAAGGGATAGTAGGAGGCTTAGGATTTGGGGTAGGATATCAGGGATAACAGGTGTGGTTGGAATGGTTGGTATAGGTTGGAATGGAGAAGTGGGTGCATGGATAAAGTGTGTTGGTTGAGGGATAGTGGGTATAGGTTCAAATTGAAGGGGCTGAGAAGACTCATGAGGAGGGGTGAAATGGGGAGGGTGAGGTGAGTCAGGGAGAGGGGTGTACTTATGAATGATGTCTCCTATGATGGTGTCCATCATAGATGAGTATCCCTAAGATGCAAAGGGGTCTTGGTCATGGGTGGGGGAAAATGGAATGGACTGGTCTAAGGGCTCAAAGGTGTCAGGTTGAAAAGGTGTGGAGGTTTCAATGGGCTGATGTGTGGCTTCAAAGGTGTGAGTCTCAGGTTCAGAGGTTGTTGGAATTGGGCCTGGAATGGTAGCTGTTGTAGGGATTGGGATGGTTTCGGATATGTAGGTGGGTTGGGTTTCTTTGTGGCCTTTGGTTAATTTTCTTTTCTTTTTATAGGTTGTGGTTATAGGTGGGCTAGGATGGGCTGGGAAAGTAGGCAAGGGTGTGTGTGTGGGTAAGGTTTCAGTGGGTATGGTGTGTGGTGATGAGGTAGATGTGGTTGTGGTTGTGGTAATTGGTAAAGGTAAAGGTGGGGTAATGGGTATGGAAGGTGGGGTAATGGGTTCAGAAGTGAAGGTTGTGCTGGCTGACACATTTGAGTGGGCTGCCATTGAGGTAACATCAGCAGTAGCAGTAGTAGCAGCAACTGCTTGTTGAATAGTGGGGGCTGCTACAGCTGTTAACTCCTCCTTCTGTTTCTTTTTCTTTGCTATCATTGTGCCACTGATCCCCCATTGCTTCTTTCCACACTTGGTGTGGTTCAGAGTGATAGTCTCCTCATCCCTTTGAATGGGATATCCACCAAGCTGTAGTAAGGCTGTAATAAGCCTGCAGTAGAGAAGGGAATGTGGTTTCTTCTTAATCTTCACTTTCTCATGGATTTCCTTCATCCCCTCAAAAATTAACTTGGCAGCATCCAAGTAGTGGCTCTTGTGGAATGAGTAGAGTGCATCTACAATTGGAGATCTCCTCTCCTACTCATGGCCAGAGCAATGCACATTCTTTCTCAACACCCCATCCATAAATCTGAGGTTTATCTGTAGATCCCTCTTCCTGATTGAGATACATGAGGCTGTAGCCCCTCCAGTCAGCTCCTTGGCTATCTCTGGGATGGTGGCTGTCAAAGGGGGACCCAAGCCACATTCAAGGCTATACTTGTCTGGTATTCAGAGTATTTTTCCTATAGCAGCCTTATTGAAGAGCATCTCAAAATTGTCTATTAATACTAGCAATGCTGGATTCCCATCATCTCCAGTCTTCACTATGATATTTTGGTAAAATAGCTGCACTAGTCTAGGGGAGACTAGCTGCAGTGGGGGTGTCAATAGGGATAGCAGATTTGCCTTGGTCAGATATTCAATGGAGGATGCGGTCTCTGAGAGGTCCTAAAAAAAAACTTTATCAAAAATGGTCTCTGCCTCCAACTTGATGGCAACCACCCATTCAGAGGGGGTTCTCAAGTATTCATTGTCCTCCTCCTCTTCAGCTGCAACCTCAGAGACCTCATGAGCCACAGTCTTGCCCTTTTTCTGTTTATTCTTGGATTTCTCAAGGCTTTTGGTTGGGGGGAGCTCACTGGCCCTCTTCTTTGGGGCGGATTTTGTTTTGGCTTGGGCATCAAAGGCCATAGCCTTGCCCATCTTCACTGGGGCAGCCCTCTTCTCAGCTGGTTGCTCAATGTGGGGCTCCATAGTGGGTGGAGGCACCTCAGAGGTCACCAAAGTGGAGGCCTCTGGGATCCTAGCAGACTTCCTAGTGGCCACAAGGCTGCCAGTATGTTGGGGGTTCATCATGGTAGCCAAGGCATCACCAAATTTTACACTCATGGCCATGGATGCTCAATCCTTCAAAATTAGGGCTTGCAATTCTCGGATTATGCAATGGACACTTGATAAATGCAATAATACCCTAATTCCTCTCTACTTAACACCCAATAAATATCAAATCAATCGAATAAGAGAGAGATAGAGAAATCTTACCAATGGAGTCTAGAGTTTCACTCCAACCATTGCACAAAGGTTCAAATCCCCCCAAACCTAGCTCAGAGTAATTCGGAGGTGATGGGGAGTAAAATGGTAAGAGGAAACTGTTTGAGGTGGGTGGATTAAGATGTAGAGAAGAAAGAAAGGAGAGAGAAGCTCTATTTTGCTCAGTGGAGGCTAGGGCAAAGGGATATGAAATGAAGAAATCAAAGAAAGTCATAGGGTTTATAAGGTGATCCCGTGCCTTGCGTAGCTGTCATGAGCTTCTCGCAAAGTAGATTTCTCGCACACTTATGGATTCAATCTCACGAGAAGTGTTGTCGCGAAGAAGAACAAAGCCTCGTGAGGTATTTGCGGGGTTCACGGTGTGCAAGATACCATTTTTTTCTTTCATGCTGTTGCACTATCTGACTTCGTGAGATTTATAAATGGAGTGCATCAAGTGCCTTGCGAGGTTAAAATGCGTGAAGTCCATTTTTCGCGCAGCACCAAGTTGCTGGTAGGATGGAGCCTCACGAGGCTAACTATCAGGCTTCAGCAAACATTTTCGCTCGCGGGGCTCTCGCGAGGAACAATATTTTCATAAGAACTCCGCGAGAAAGCTTAAAGTAGATCACGAGTTTAATATTTATGCTTTTTAACCTTGTGAGAAAGTAACTTTTAACCTTTTGTTCAGTGCTGCACATTGGCCAGGGCATCCATACTGTCATGCACCTATCCATTGTGCATCCTCACCAACCCTTTCACATGTACTCCATTTCCTCATGATAATTTCATGCCCATTATCCACACATGTATATTAGGAATGTAGAATGAGAAAAAATTTCAATTAAAGCAACTTCTTGACCATTACACTGCCAGCACTTCAATTACACAACAACAATAGACATGCATCTCCAATTTAGATGACAAACTAGCACATGTATTCAAAATAGAACAATAAAATAGGATAAAACAAACAGGCATGGATAACAGTGTAGGGTCCATCCCATCTAGATTTCAATTTCCTTAGAAAGAACTTTAATTTGGAGTTGAAAAGCCAAACCCTAGTACCAGCATTAAAGTCCTTCCTCATTAATTTCTTGTCAAAGAATACTTTTGATCTCTGCTTGTAAATTTTGGCATTTTCATAGGCTTCCAACCTTAGCTCATCAAGCTCTGCCAATTGCAATTTCCTGTGTAAACCAATAGTAGTTAGATTAAAATTCAGTTTTCTGATAGCCTAATAGGCTCTATGCTCTAACTCTACTGGCAGGTGGCAGGCCATGCCATAAACCAGCCTAAATGGGGACATGCCAATAGGAGTCTTATAGGCAGTCCTATAGGCCTACAAAGCATCATTCAACTTTTGTGCCCAGTCCTTTCTATCAGACCTCATACTCTTTTCCAGAATATGTTTGATCCCCCTATTGGAAATTTCAACTTGCCCACTAGTTTGTGGGTGATAGGGAGTTACAATTCTGTATGTAACAGGATATTTTTGGAGCAAGTTCTCAAAAGGTATGTTACAGAAATGACTCCTCCCATCACTAATGATAGCGCTGGGGGGGCAAAATCTTGAGAAGATGTTGTCCTTAAAAAATTTAAGGATAATTGTGTGGTTATTGGTCTTTGTGGCAATAGCTTCCACCCATTTGGACACAGTCCACTATCACAAGTATGAAATTAAAGCCCATAGATGGAGGAAAGGGACCTATAAAATCAATGCCCCAGATGTCAAAAAGTTCTACTACAAGGATGGGTTGTAGTGACATTGAATCTTTCTGGAAAATGCCTCCCAACCTTTGACATCTCTCACAGGCTTTGCTATATATGTATGCATATCTGAACAAAGAAGGCCAATAAAAATCACATTGCAGCACTTTTGCTGCAGTCTTTTTACCACTGAAGTGGCCTCCATAGGTTTGCTCATGGCACATAAATAAAATGTTGTGGAACTCACTCTTAGGTACACATCTCCTAACCACCTTATCTACACAATGCTTGTAAAGGCATGGATCCTCCAACATAAAATGTTTGACTTGAGAGAAAAATAGGTCTTTATCCATCTTGGACTAGTGAAGGGGAATCCAACCAACAGCAAGGAAGTTTACAATGTGTGCAAACCAAGGCACACTAGACTGCAGAGCAAATAGCTGCTCATCAGGGAATAATTCATTAATAGGTGCTGCTTTACATTCTTCCAAAATTATCCTAGAGAGGTGATCAGCCACCACATTCTTGACTCCCTTCTTGTCTCTGATCTCAAGATCAAACTCCTGCAATAGGAGGATCCATCTGATCAACCTTGGTTTGGCATCCTTCTTGGTCAATAGGTATTTCAGAGTTAAGTGATCAGTAAAAACTATAATTTCAGACCCCAGCAGGTAGGGTCTAAACTTATCCACAGCAAACATTACAGTAAGTAGCTCCTTCTCAGTGGTGGTGTAATTGAGCTGAGCCTCTGCTAGTGTTTTGCTTACATAATAAATCACTGTAGGTAGCTTGTCTTTTCTCTGTCCTAAGACAACACCTATGTCCAAGTCTGATACATCACACATCAACTCAAAGGGGAGTGCATAGTCTGGAGCTTGGATAATAGGAGTAGTGGCGAGGCGCCTTTTCAAGACCTCAAAGGCCTCAAGGCACTCAGCAGAAAATTCAAATGGCACATCCTAACACAATAGGTTGCACAATGGCTTTGCAATTTTGTTGAAGTCCTTAATGAATCTCGTGTAGAATCCAGCATGTCCTAAAAATGATCTAATTTGCTTAATAGTCCTGGGTGGGGGCAGGTGTGAAATCAGGTCCACATTAGCTTTGTCAACCTCAATTCCTCTATGGGAGACCACATGGCCTAACACAATTCCTTGTGTCACCATAAAGTGACTCTTGTCCCAACTTAGGACCAAATGGGTCTCCTCACATCTTTGTAACACCAGGTCAAGGTGACTCAAGCACTGGCTAAAGTTGTCCCCATATACTGAAAAATCATCCAAGAAGATTTCTAAGAATTTGTCAATCATATCAGAAAAAATAGCATACATGCACCTCTGAAAGGTGGCTAGGGCATTGCTTAGTCCAAAAGGCATCCTCCTGTATGCAAAGGTGTCAAAGAGACATGTGAAAGTAGTTTTTTCTTGATCTTGATGGTACACAGGGATTTGAATATACCCTGAGTATCCATCAAGAAAGCAGTAAAATGCCTTCCCAGCTAACTTATCTTGAATTTGGTCAATGAAAGGGAGAGGGAAGTGGTCTTTCCTAGTTTTGGAGTTGAGCTTTCTATAATCAATGCAAACTCTCTAGCCAGTGGTCTCTCTGGCTGGCATTAGCTACCACCTAGATAGGTGACACCCACTCTAAATCTGAAATGGGGTAAATCACCCCTGCATCCAACAATTTTACTATCTCTTTCAAAACCACCTCTTGCATGTGAGGATTGAGTTTCCACTGCATCTCCCTAAAGGGTTTTGCACCCTCTTTCAAGTGAATTATGTGTATGCAAACTGACGCATCAATGCCTCCAAGATCAGCTATTGTCCACCCCATTTCTTTTTTATGCTTCTTGAGAACACTCAATAATTCCTCCGCCTGCTCACTAGTGAGAGAGGAGGAGATAATCACTTGAAGCTTGTTGTTTGACTCCAAGAAGGCATATTTTAATGTTGCTGGGAGTTCCTTAAGCTCAAGCTCAGGGGGACATTCAATAGAAGGCAACAAACCTGCCTTGGTGGTTTGAGGAAGGGACAACAATATAGGTTTATAGTTGAAATGTTGTACTAGACCCACATAAGACTCTATTTTTGTGATGTCTTCTGTCATGTGACTTGGGCCTCCTTCTCAACCATACTCCAAATAATTTCCAGGTTTTGAGTCGCATTATCCCAATCCAGCAGATTGGATAGTTCTTCTTCCACAAGGCCATCTAGTACATCTATTGCATAACAGTCCTCAATGTCCATCTGAGGCTGCCTTGCAGCATTGTATATATTTAATTGGACCTTCATGTTCCCAAAGGGCACCTCCATCACCCCTAACCTGCACTGTATGCAAGCATTTGCAGTTGTCAAAAATTGCCTACCAAGAATGGCAGGAATTGGGGTTTTACTTTTGCAAGGGTCCATGTCCAAAATAAGAAAATCAGTTGGATAATAGAACTTGTCCACTCCCACCAAGACATCTTCTACCACACCCACAGGTCTCCTCTCAAACCTATCAGACAGTTGGAGCACAACTGATGTGGCTTTAAGCTCCCCCAAACCTAGCTCCTCATACACAAAATATGGGAGCAGCTTCACACTGGCCCCTAGGTCCAAAAGGGTACTACCAATGGTGTGATTTCCAATTACGCAGGAGATTGTAGGTACCCCTGGGTCATGTAATTTCTCAGGTGTGGCAATGGACAGAACTGACTCAATATGCTCAACGGGAAAATCTTTTTTGGACAATTGCACCCTTGCTTTTCTCTTTTGTGTGCAGAGGTCCTTTAAGAACTTAGCATAGGCAGGGACCTATTTTATGGCATCAAGCAAGGGAAAATTGATCTTAACCTGCTTGAAGGTCTCCATCATTTCTTCCATCTGAGTATTCCTTTTTCACAAGGAGATGAGCAAACTAGTGCATGAGGAAATGGTAGTTGTGGGGCTGCTAGTCCCACTACTACATGCCTAATAACATCATGGTCAAATTTTTACTTTTTTCTCTTTTCTTCATTTATTGATTGCTATTAGGGCTCAACAGCAGCCCCTTTATTTTGTCCTTGCTAATTCAAACCAGGGGATACAGTCTTTGGTTCTTCAACATTCACATTTCTTTCATTTTCACTCTCCATTGCCTCTTCAGTTGTGTTACCTACCAAATTGTCAACCACCCTGCCACTCCTTAGGGTAGTGATTGCATTAGCCTCCTCATGAGTAGAGGATGCTTCTCCAATCATGTATTGCCCCCTTAGGGTTGGCTAATGGTTGACAAGGCAACCTGCCCTCCTCTCTCTTGTTCAAAGCATTACATATTTGACCCAGCTGGTCCTCTATTTTCTTAATACTTGCCCATGAGAGTTCACAGTTTAGGCCAGGTTTCCTAGATTTTACATGGAAGCCAACATTTTCTCTTCAAAAGAAGATGACCTGAGCTGTGATTGGGGAAAAACCATCTAATTATGCAGTGGAGCAGGCAGCTAAAAATTCTGCCTTGGTGCATATCCCTGGTTAAATTGGTACTGAGGTCAGTATGGAGCTGCCAATTACTGCTGGGGTTGTTGATATGTGTCTTGTCTCTACCTCAGATTTGGGTGGTTTCTCCATGCTTACCCAACAGGTTGCTGCCCAAATGCTTGGGCTGCATTGGCATGTTCCATAACTAACTTAGGGAACTGGTTGGCTGATGGACACTCTTGAATTGAATGTGTAGGAGATTGGCATATCAGACATGCCTCCTCCACTTGTCTAACCATCCTAGGTTGCATTATATTAATCAATTTATCAAATTTCAAACTCAGATTGTCCACTTTCCTTTCTAATTCACTTGGCACCTTGACCTCATACATACCACCTCTAGGGGTGAATTCTTTCACCAATTTAGCTGGGGTCTGACTGTCATTGCGAGACAGTGACTCCTGCTATATGGAATTTTCACTTATAATGTCAAACAATTCCCATGCCTCATTAGCTATTTTTTAGAGTTAACTACCCCCATATGAGGCATCCACCATGTCCCTACTTTTGGATTAATTCCTTGGTAAAATACTTGAACAAGTTACCACTGTGGAATTTGGTGGTGGGGACATTGTTTTAACATTTCTTGAAACCTTACCCATGCCTCATAAAAATCTTCAGTTGAGGATTGAGTGAATGACAATATGTTTGTCCTCATCTGACTAGTTTTATTCATGGGAAATAATTTGGCCAAAAATTAGCTTTGGAGGTCATTCCATGTCTGGATGTTATTGGCTGGGAGCTTAGAGAGCCAGGTGTTGGCTTTGTCCTTAAGCAAAAAAGGAAAAAGCTTCAATTTAGTTGCTTTAGGTCCCAAGCCAGCAATATTAAATGTGGTGCAAAGTGTCAAGAATTGATTTATGTGCTTGTAAGGATCTTCCTTACTGAGCCCATGAAAAGATCGCAGCATGTTGATGGTGGAGGACTTGATTTCATAATTTCCTTCAACAAAAGAAAATTGAATGCAAAAGGGAGAAGTATAATCCCTAGGTGCATTGTACTCTTTCAAAGTTCTTTGCCTCTCAGCCATGACAGTTGGCTCAGTTTCAATAGTGGGGCCTTTTATGGTGTTTCTTAGTCTAAGGACCCTTTCAACCTCAGGATTTGGAGGTTCCAACTCATGGTTAAGGGACCTTCTACCAAGCATACACACATAAACCTCAGCAGGGAAAGAAGACGCTCAGAACACATAAAAAATTTTCAAACAAAATCTATAGCTAAACAAATTTATAACTAAACTAAAGACAGGAAATTCAACATAATGGGACTAAGTTTTAGGGCAAAAGAAGTGCAAACAGAGCTAGCTAAACTCCAACTGCAGCTCTAGTTTTTCTCTGCTGCTGTTGTCCAATTCTGTAAATATTCCACAAAAATTAGTAGTACTTTTTATTCTAGTTAAGGCTCAAGTACAAAGAATTTGTTAGACTAAATTACAATACAACTTAGGTCTACTAAAAAATCAAGATCCTCGGCAGCGGCGCCAAAAACTTGTTGTTGCTTGTTGTTAGGTGTGCTGATGTTATTAAAGTGAGGATGTGATGGAAAAAATCAAAATACTAAGATGGAGTGAAATGGCTATGAAACAGCAACCTAAGATACACACATAGCCTGCAAGATATAGGGCTATTGTAGCAAGTTTTAAGTAAGGGTTTGTCTCATAGAGAAATTGATCTAGAACTCAAAATGGGCTATAATAGTAGGCCTCCAGATCTGCCTACAAATCTGACAATCCGAGAGAAAGGGAGTTGGGTGTCACAACTCACTAAATTTCTACTAAAAGAAGAGAAATAAAGTGCAGTCCTATCCTGAAGAAAGGGTTATGGAGAAGGTGGTGATGGTATGTGCCAAAAGAAAGATAAAATGATGGGAAGTAGGCAATTAAGCTAAGATTGATTCAGCTAAGTAACACAGACTTAGGGTTGTCTCTGTAGCAATCCTTCAAATGGCTAGAAGCACATCTGCAAGGAAGAGGTATCCAACTCACTCTCTATGCTTTGACCTAGTCTCTTAAGGCTATAACCTATCCACTTCAATGGCCATAGACTATCCAATAGATAGGATCAAACCACATAAATCAAATTAGAAAACCAATCTGATCCAAAGGAGTAGACTGATCTTAAGGCTATAACCTGTCCACTTAAATGGTCACAGATTATCCAATAGATGTCCTCCACCCAATGGCTCCAATCATATCATGAAAACCATTGTAGACACCATATTTGCTAGGCTACAAGCTCAGGCATCCATGGGAGCAAATAGGTCTTGAAGAACTAGTGAAACCACAGTTGTTCAAGGGCTATTTGGAGACTTAAAAACAACTAGTCATTGCTATAAAAGGGCTTGCAATGATCCAGCTCACTAGTCTGCAATCACTACAAAGAAATCAGATCTAACATCTGATATTGGTCAAGTAAGACAAAGGGGAGCCAATTCCCGTAACAACCTCTCACAATGCTACAAGCTCATGTGTAAAGGGAAAGAATCCTTCTCAGATCTGTGGCTTGGAATCATCATAGGGCTATAGTCTGTCCACTTAAATGGTCACAAACTATCCACAGAGGTTATCCATACCACAGAGGTCTGAGAAAGAACATGTAAACTGCTACTGCCACCATGGTCCCATGGCTACAAGCTCAAGCTTCCATGACCATTTCAATCAGCTCAAAGCCTAAATACATGCATAGAATGAACAAACCTATGGGTAAGTAGGAAAATAACATATTGAATGCACAATTAAAATATGAATTTCATTGATGAAAACTACTTACAATGCAAATTCCTCAAGGCACCAATCTTGTGCACAACTGCTCAACCAAAAATCCTAATGTTTACATGACCCATTACAAAAAATAAATCAAAGTACACCTAATGCTCACAGAGGAATTAGCTAGCAAGTGTTGGGCTAAGAGAGAAGAAAAAAAATGAGAAAATGAGATGATCAAACCCTAACCCTAGTCTGCTTGAGCTCCTAGTTGACAGAGGTTAAAGGAAAGATAAAAATTCTAAGTTACAAGTACAGCTTATATACTCAGTCCCTAATGCCTTGGCTCAGAGAGGATTAACCCTAATTTCCTAGCAGATGTGGCATTTTAACAACCCTTGGATGGTTTGGGATGTGTGCCTCCAGATCAATGCCTTGGGATGTGTACCATAAACCTTGGGAAATTCTCAAAAGGTCTTTGGAGGTAAGACTGAGAAGTGGAGAGCCCGAGCTTCACGGGGCTAGCTTCTGCATATTAATTCATTCGCGCAGTTGTAGAGTCCTCGCGAGGAAGCATTTAGCTTTGGAAGGTTGTTCACTTGCACAGTCAGACTTTGATTAGTCGCATAGCTGCTCTGACTTTGAATGCACTCGTGCAGTAGAGCTTCAGAACTTTCTCTCACGAAGTACTCGCAAGACTGTATTTTCACACGATCAATTCAACTCGCGAGGTAGAGGGTATGGCCTTTAAGCGCGTGAGAGTTGCGCGAGATATTTGCTGGGCATCTCTCTCCTCCAGAGCCACGCGAGAATTTCGTGAGTTAGTTATTGCTCTTTGTGTAGATTGGCTTCGCGAGATAGTGCGTGCAGTTACTGTAAGCCTTGATCCTCGCCAGAACTTTGTGAGCTGTGTTTCTACAGACTTAGTGTGCGTGAGCTTCGCGAGTTCTTTCAAGTATTGCTTATAGTTGAAGTGCGCGACTACTGCACGAGAATTTGCTCTGTGTAAATCCCTTCACTGAGCTGCATGACTTCTTCGCGAGCTATCTTGTGTTGTAGCCTTAGCCACGCGAGGAAGCACCTCAACTGTGCGAGATAAGTCATTTGTTCCTCTGCTGCAAGGCATATGCTTCTGTTGCAACTTCCTCCACTCTCATCTATACTTCTTTCATCTGCTAGACTTCTTTGGTCCATCATGACATGTAAAATAGTTACCATGGTGAGCACTACCATGGTGTTCCATCAGTCTTTAGCTCAGCTGTCATCTTTGGCTTGAATTCTCTCTCTTTTTTGGCCCCAAAAGCATAGACTTTGTGTTAAGCTGCATAATTTATTACTAACTACAAAACGCACTTAAACAAAAGGTATTAGTCAGCTTCAAGGTGTAGCAAAGGCAAGGTTTAGAGGTGAAAAGTGGTACTTTTCAATGAATAACATACGTTAGAGCGTAAAAATGAAGATGTTAGGCTCAATCAAAATTCATTATCCTTGCATTAGGAGGTTGTTTTTGAAAAATATATATGCTTCAAAAGATATAAAAGAAAGATATCAAAAGCGAGAGATAACAAAAGCATAACCGAGTGAGAGCAATACGATGAATGAACGAGTCAATGAGCCAAGGGAAGCATAAGCAAACCGTGAGAGCATTCCTAGTAATCTTATTAGGAAAGTATAAGCAAACTGCGAGGTCATCCTTGGTATCTTTACACTACTAGATATTTTCGTAAGGTGGTGTGAGGAGGACAAAATCCAACTAACCATATAATGTGAGAGTTTGATGGTGCCAAAACAAGACGGAGAGCTCAACTATGGCACTACATATCACCCAAGAAAAAGACTGTTGCCTACCCCTTTTAAAGTTGTCAAGTAAGAAACTGTCACTACATCACTGAGCCTTACCCCTCTTTCACTCCTTTATTTTATTGTCGGACAATGAGATAGAACCTTTCCTAAGATATCTTCAAAAATAAAATCGAAAACTCGTGAATGACAACTAATGCAATCAACTATTACTTACCGCTCAGCCCCTACCAAGACTATGGGATATGATGGTCACTATCAAAAGTAAACCTCGATATACGACTGATAAAATCAAATGTTCCCCTCCGATCCGGTAACATTATCAAAGAATTTTCTTCGACATTAACTCATCAATCACACACAGCTCTATAGACCCAAATGCTCATAGAAACTCAAAAAAGCTCCATCGCACCTCGACACAGGGGCATTATTTTTTATTCTGAAGAAGAATCCCATCAAGGCCCCTGCTTGCCTAAAGTTGGATGCATCATAATAAGGTTATCACTCGAGGAAGATTACCGAAGACACACCACTACCTATCCCATCACACTCTTACATTGGGGAATTTTATTTTCCCTGTTGCTTTATTTTTCTTTCCTTGTAATGAAAAGTAAATACAAAAAAATAATATATATATATATATATATACTTCTCTTCTTACCAAACTTCAGTTTGAGATACCTCCCCCCTTGACAATTAGAAAGGGGGAAAATAAATTGCTAATGACTTTGTTCTCATGTGCAGATATAAGTAGCCTTCAACTGCTACAAGGCCAGCTCGAGAGGCATCCAAGTCCCAATAGTAGATGACGGCATCTTAGTGAGTAGCTAAAGCATAAAAAAGGAGGTAAAGCAAAGAGGAAAAGTGACAAAAGGTACATTTGAACAAAAATTTATTTATATATGTCAAAACTCTTTACCTCAGCCACCAGGGGTATACCCCCTGTATATACAATGAATGAAAAATACAAAAAATGACTCCTACTCCCTCCGCTGCCTCTGAGATGGCCGGTCGTCGCTGTCTCCGGTATCATCTACTCATGGATCTGGAGTCTAATCCATCGAAATCTCAATCAAAGCCCCTGGAGGAGGTGGACACACCCTGGGAGGAGAAGGCCTGGTGACGGAACCTCCCTCCCTCGCCTGACTAGTCGATCGCCTGGACCGAGAGTGCAAAGGACCGCCGGACATTAGCTCACGAAAAATAGAGTCCTCATGGGCAAGGTCCCAGACACACTCATGGGTCATACAATGAGGTCGGCTAGTTGAGGGACCAGTAGCCATCAACTCTGACTCAGCCAAACCACTGACCATCTCTCGTGACCCTACTTCCTCCTCACCAACTGGTATTAGAAACGATCTATCTTCACTTGCATCTCTGCTCGCACCATCTGATGAGCAATCTCCAACTTAGTCGTATGGGTCGCCTGACGGATGAGAATATCAATAAGCATGCCCTCACAATCCTCCTCTGAAACACTGGTAACAGGACGTCTCAAGTCTGGGAGGGTGCTAACGCGCTCAACCTCTAGATGAGACTCCTTGAGCTAACGAGCCTACATAAGAACACATAACTCAGAACTACACATAACTACAAAAGCAAGAAAAATGCAATAGGAGAGACAATAATGTACCACATCAGCCCGCTCCCATTGAAGGTGCTCAACAATCGAGGAGGTCACTGGATCCCCAACAGGTGCAGGAGGATGAGGCGGCACCATCGTGGGTTGCTGTAAGAAGAACGAAGATGCGTCAAACACTACACAAAACTAGAAATAAAACTATACTAATCTAATATACCTGAGGAGGAGTGGAATCCTGAGGAGGAGGCTCAGGAGCAAAGTCAGGAACAGCCTACACAACATAAAATAAACAACAAACACCACCATGTCAGATGAAACCGAGGAACAAAACCAATGACGCACGCATAACTAAAACACTCATCCTATCTGACTCTTCAGACACTATGAGGCAGTCAAGGCCTCCCTCACCCGGAGCTCCTCGGCCAGCTTGCATTGAGCACATTCTAACTCAACGATAGAGAAGTGAATCGAGATAATGACAAATAAGTAAACAAAATATAGCAATTCAAGCATAATACTCACCCAATGACCTGACTCGCCCTGAAGGAAGGTAATCTCCGGGTCCTCACGGCTCGAGGATGCAACTGACGTCGGATAGAATGCTGGGACCGACACCCTAGCGGCATCAAGCTCCGACCGCTGCAAATATAACAAGTAACACATCAAAAAGATGAAACACTACTAATAGCTAAAAAAAAAATAAACACGTACCAGTCGATTGATCTCTGAGTGCATAGACAACTGCTCTCCTCGGAGAAGCTCAATATACTACCCCCGCTGGGCTACCTCTGCCTTAGTCATGATTTGAATACTTAAAGCATCGAAATAGACATGTCAACTTAACCAAAACCGAATCAACAAGCCTAAAACATAACAAACTAAACTCACAACTCACCAGTGCGCGACGAGTCTCGGCCAATTGGGTCACCGCCTAGTCCTCTCATGTCCTAACCTCATAAAGAGAGGTCATCAAAGATCTCAACATCTCCTCATCAGGGTGAGGAGCACTCCCCATCTGCTCCATCGTCCTGTGAAGAGCATCAACCACTGTGTGAACTCCGAGCCCGAGGTAGTCTTGCTCCATCGCGGCTATCCTCTCCCTTAATGTCATGGCGGAATCAGGTTAGGCAATGCCGAAAGAACTGCCCCCATGGAAGGGGCGCGTGAAGAGACTGTTAATCACTAAAAAATGCCACTTTTCACCTCCTAACCTGGCCTTTACTACACCTTTGAGTCATCTAATAATTGTCATTTGAGTATGTTTTTATAGTAAGAAATAAATAACAACCTAGTGCAATAGTCCACATAATGGATGCCAAGAAGAGAGCATTTTGGAAGTCAAGTCTTGAAGCTGATGGAAGAACAGAGAGTGCACCATGGTGGTCCACACCATAGGGGCCATTTTTCATGTCTGGGGGCCCGTAGAAGTCCAACAGTGAAAAGAAAGGTGGACCTAAGCAGTGAGGAGTGCTACAATAGGCTGTGCACAATAGCAAACATTCAGAAATGAAGGCTCGAGCAGTTGTTAAGTACTGAAAAATACCATTTTCACCTCTTAACCTAGCCTTTACTACTCCTTGTAGCCTTCTAATAATTATATTTTGAGAATGCTTTGTAGTTAGGAATGATAAATGCAGCTGAGTACAACTATCAACCTTGTGAGGCCAAGAAGAGAAGATTTAAAGATAAACTGTGAAGCCCAGTGAAGACCAGAAGAATACACCATGGTGGTACACACCATGGTAACTATTTGGGTTAACTGAGTGGGTCCTAGAAGCCCACTGGATGACAGGAAGGTAAACCTGAATAGAGAAGAGTGCTGCAGCAGCATGTGCACTGCAACAAAGGAGCAGAAAGTAGCCCTCACGGAGTCAGAGTTAGGCTCTCGCACAGTTTAAATCCACAGAAGCTGCCTCGTGAGAACCTTACACGGTTAGAACCTGTAGCGTACAGCATGCTCACACAGAACTCATGTAACTCAAGAAGAGAGAAAGCTACAGAAAACCTCTCGCACAGCTCTTGCGCACTTCAAAGCCAGAGCAAGCCATGTAAAGTAATAGTTCCAACTTGGCGAGCTTCTCGTGAAGCTCTAACCCCATCATGCGAGCTGTGCTACTCACTACACAGGGATCCTCATGAGATCCAAACCCAACTACGCGACACCCTCATGACAGGAATCACCTGAATCTCAACTGTGTGAGCTGAGACCATTCACTATAAATTCATCCTCGTGAGCACTCTTCTGCAGCTACTTCAACCACGCAAGGTCCCTCCAACAACTAATCCAGCTTTGTGATATCCTTTTTTTTGTAATGTCATCTGTGTGAAGAGCCTCGTGAGAAGCCAAAATGCAACATCTAGCCTCGCGAAGCACGGGCTCCTATTTTCTCTTTGCACCTCAAGGATACTTTGGGAATTTTGCCAATGCTAGGGCACACTCTCCGAGGTTCTAATCACTCACACACATCTTGAGGCATCTAGGGGCTTAAAAGGGGTCATGTCTTCAAACAGAAATTAGGGTTTTTCCCTTCTGTTCTCTTATTGGCTAGGGCCCTGGACTGTGTATATGTATATAAGTTGTAATTTGTTAGAAATCAAAATCTCTTCCTCAACCAAATTTGGCTGAGAGCTTAGGTATGATTAGGGTTAGGATTAGGTCATCAAATTTTTCGTTTTTCTTCTTCCTTAGCTCAATACTTGCTGGCTATGATCTTTGTAAATAGTTAGGCATAGTTGATTTCAGTCTTGTAGTGGGTTGTGTATGAACTGTGGGAGCTGTTGTGGGTTGTTCTGCACAAGGCTGTTGCCTTGAAGGCAACCATTGTAAGTTTCCTTTAGTCAATGGAATGCCATTTTTAATGTTCATTTTTTTTGTATTTGTCTGTGCTTTTAACATAGATCCATATAGATTCAATGCTCCTTTGGTTGCTTGAGCTTGTAGCCTTGCAATCATTGTGGTAGCAGCAGTATTCATATTCCATTCTTAGTCATCTGTGATTTGGATAGCCTCTGTGGATAGCCTGTGACCATTTAAGTGGATGGACTATAGCCCTAGGGTGAGTCTAGGTCACAGATCTAAGATGGATTCTTCCTCGCTGCACTTGAGCTTGTAGTCTTGTGAGAGGTTGCTGCAGAGATAAGCCCCCCTTCTGTTTACATTACCATTATCAGCTGTTAGATCAGATTTTCTGTAGAGATTGCAAACTTGTGAGTTGGGTCATTGCAGGCCTTTAGTAGCAATGACCAGCTGAATCTAAGTCCCCAAACAACCTTTGAATGACTGTGGTTCTCACTGGTTTTTCAAGAGTTGTTTGCTCCTATGAATGCATGAGCCTGTAGCCTTGCAAACTAGTGTTTGCAATGATTTCCATGTCTGATTTGATTCATTGGTTGGAAGAAATCCATTGGATAGTCTGTGACCATTGGAGTGGATAGGTTATAGCCTTAGATCACTCCATTCCCTTGGATTGGATTAGTTTTCTGATTTAACTCAGGTGGTTTAATCCTCTCTATTGGATAGCCTGTGACCATTTAAGTGGACAAGTTATAGCCATAAGAGACCAGTTTGAATTACAGGGGTTGGATTGGATTCCTCTACCTTGCAGATGTGTTGATAGCCATTTGAAGGATTGCTGCAGAAATAGCTCTAAATCTGAGTTGCATGACTGATGTGATCTTAGCTTAGCAGTCTACTTCTCACCATTTTATCTTTGTTTTATCACACCACCATCTTTCTTTAAAACCCTTTCTTTGCTAAAAGGGGAAGAGAGGAATAGCTAAAGCCTTTTCTCTCTTTTAAAAAAATTTCAAGCCATTTGCAAGGGGGGGTGCCTCTCTATTTATAGAAAAAGGGAGGGTTAGGGGGTACTTAAAAGCTAATTAGGGTTAGCAATTAGGTAATGGACAATCTAAGGTTTTTGGGGTTTTCTAGAGCTTGGAAAAGAGGGATTTGGGTTTAATGGTAGATAATAGGGTGGTGACTTGAGTGGCAAAAGGGAGATAACCTAAGCTAATAGGGTCACTAGGGCCCTAAAGAACCACACCCCAGACTTTGGGATGGTCCACAAGTCAAACCCCAATGTCAATTTTAGCAATTTTTTTAAGGAAAACCAGGCCCTAGCCTCGTCTCAATCAGAGTTACCACTGCTCAGGAGGGTTTGAAACTAGCTCTATGAGTCTGGTTTTACAATTTCCTACACAAATATGCGATCTTCATTTCGCCATTACTTTTGATGTACAACTCCAAATTAGGTAATTCTTCATTTGTTGGAAAGATGGGAAGCTCTACTTTCTAATGGTATATACCTTAGGTTCGATAATTATCTATAAAAACTTTGGCACTCCTCTTTCTAATTGCTATTCATGGGGGTTGGAATCGTTCTCGAGAAGGGTTCTAATAGGTCTAGGAAGGCTATGATTGATTCCTAAGGGTTCAAAATGATTCCTAAGGGTTTTGAGATGATTGCTAAGGGTTTAGAAAATGCTTTTGGAAGTTCAAGGCTACGCCTTTCACAAAGTATGTGTCGATCGGTCCTTGGGCCAAATTTCGGTGTCTACAGATGCCCCTCTTTGGTATCCGATCACTAATGATCGAATGCGAAAGAAAAGAGACATTCAAAGAGGCCCAAGGCATTACTGACGGGTCTGTTGCATTCAGAATGAACTTCAAATATCAAATAAGTAACATGGTGAGAAAATGAAAGCCCTATATGTCAGGAAAAATGGTTGTTTCTTAAGGTAATCGGTCCCCAAGCGCTTAGCGACATTACTGGGCATAGGTAAAATGAGTTGCGAAAGCCCAATATGCTAGGAAAAACATTTGCTTCTTGAGATGATTAAAGATGTTTGATATTCATGTTTCATTCTGAATATAACAGCTCCGTAAGTGAGAGGGTGATCAACCATACTTAAAGATAGGCGCGAGACAAATGTGCGAAGGTCCACGGCTTGTGTCTGGTCATACGAGGTATTGATTGCCCTATTTGAATGGCCAAGGGTGCCATTCCATGAAGCAGGGTTCGAGGTCTTTGGGCAAACCCAACGATCCCAAAGTTAATTTAGCACAACTATCTGAGCAGAGCGAATATTGATGTTACAACGCTTTTTGGGAGTGAGTGCCCTTTTTTGATAATGTGCCCCAGATCCACATGACCTAGAGCATCCAACTTCAAATAATACTGAATAGATCCAACCAAAATTGGGTGTCTATCAAAGGAGACATCCAATCCTGGTCTCTGCTGACAATGATCTTACAAGTCATTTAACTATGCATAAACATACACCCATTAGGGGCGATAAGCAACAAAGGCGATGGAAGTCTCAACCCAGAATTCATCCAGGTACAATTTACGAGAAAAAATGACCATCCTATGAATACCCAGAGGAAAGGCATACACTTTATAGGGATACCGCGCCAATACAAGTTTTAAGCCTGCAAAAATAAGGGAGATGAAGCCTTCTACATTCATGTTTACACAGTTTGATTGATGTGTAGTTTTATTTTTAACAGGTTGGTCTCAACCAATGATTGATCTTTTTCATAACAGAGTTATTCAGACCTCAAACCCCATAGGGCGAATGCCCGGACAGTGCAGACCAAGAGTCCACACCTCCGAAATTGCTCGTGATGAATCTCAAGTTAGACACTCATGTTCCTATGAACCCAAAGACAGAGTGTTCATCGCAAAGATTTAGCAGTGAAGTCGACTCGATCAAAACATTCACTGTTTGACCGACTGCTCCTACTTTGAAGTAGGATCCAGAATCGAAGGCGTACCTTAGACTTAGGACGTTACTATAACACAGCGATGTTGCTGATAAAATATTGATATTTTACCGCATCGAAATACGCATGTGCATCTAGTCATTTGAGGTGTAGACCGCCTCATTTAACTAGTCACAGGGGTTCCTGCTTGAAGCAAGTTTTGAGGTCTTTGGGTGAACCCATTGATCCTGAAGTTTATTTAGCACGATTACCAGAGCAGAGCAAATAGATGTCTCAACGCTTTTTGGGAGTGTGTGCTGTCTTTTCAAAGCATATTTTTTTTGTTATTTTATGTGGAATATTTTTTATCCTTTTAGTGTTTATCATTCTATGTATTTTTTTAGATTTTGAGTTATTATTTTATGTGATTTTTTTTGGATTTTAAGTTATCATTTTATGTGATTTTTTTGGGTTTTTTGAAGCTATTATTTAGTGTGATTTTTTTTTGTCATTTTTCAAAGTTATCATTTTATTTGATTTTTTTTTGGGTTTTTCAAAGCTATTATTTAGTGTGAGTTTTTTGTTATTTTTCAAAGCCTTATATGCCCGAGACAGTCCAGATTCCCTCTTTGTCTTTTTGACGTGGCCTTCTTGACTAATTCATTTTTTCCTTGCTTTCCCAAGGGCGGGTCCATCAACATATATTGAATTTTATATTCTTGAGAGACCTTTGTACGTTTATGGCCTGCTTTCCAACCCTCCCTTACATGGAGTGCCCAGAACCAATTTACTCATTTCGTTTGGCTTGGAGCCCAATTTTCTTAAAAGTTGGCTTGGGAGCTTGAACGAGTGCGAGCTTGTTGAATTGGAGCGGCTTGGGCTATCACGTCTCCCCTTCTTTCTTGATGTTCCTCTATGGTGGGACCTACTTCATGCGGCAACCTCTTTTTGGGATACAAATGCGCATGTATTCCGTTTTGGGAAGCGGGAGCTAACTCAAACCCTTGAGGAGCTATCCAATTTATCTGGCCTGAATCTTCACAGAGGCCTCACAAGAATTACGCCGAAATCGGCCTACTCCAAATACGTTCACCTTACCCTCGATTTGAAGAAATTTGAGTACGAGAAAAGTCACGTTGGGGGGCTCACAAGGTGTTCGATCGAATTCCTCAAAGAACTTTTTGGTGATGAAAGTCTTCAAAAATTGCCGATTAGGAAAATCTTCAATGTGAAAGCCTTTGCTCTCAGTCTCATCTTGGAAGTCCTTTTCTTTACTGGGGGAGAGAACTTCTTTTTGGCTCTTTGCGATGTTTTGATCGAATTGGTAGAGGGTCGATCAATGATGCATTTGCTCTGGGCAAGGTGGAGAACCTCAGGGGATGTCCTTTGCTGCTTCAAGTCTGGTTAGGTGAGCATCTCGCTATCATGGGACCCATGTCATGCTTTTATATTTCTCAAGGTGAGGTGGCTTGATGCTTTTCGGGTAGCTGTCACTTACTTTCGCAGGGTGATTCATCCGCTTTGAAACTTTGGTTGACCGACACCGAGCTGATATGGAGGCTTCCTTGGTTGGACTGGACTTTCCCCATATTTCATTCCAGAGACTGTTAAGACCTAAAAAGTACCACTTTTCACCCCTTAACTTAACCTTTGATTAGACCTTTAGACACCTAATAAACTCGTCTTAAGTGTTTTGTTCAGGAAATAATCAGCAGTGAAATAAGGCTAAGAATCCTGTTATGGTGCCTGCTTTGGCACCAAATGCCCCTCAGCAAGAATGAACCATGAAGCCTCGCGCAGATCAGCTGAGCTTCCCAAGGCTTTATAAGCAACCTCTCGCGCAGATGAATGACTGAGGAGCTTCACAAACACAACTCCGCGCAGCTCTCACGAAGCTCAAGAGTAGAACACAGCGCTTAGTGTCGTGCAGTTCAAAGCAGACCTCTCTGAATCTCGCGAAGGTCGCTTAAGACAGCTGAGGAGAGAGAGCTTCAAAAGATTTCTCGCGCAGCTGTCATGCAATTACCGCGGGGTACAATTCTCAGAGGAAGAATGCCTCGCGCAGTTCGCACGCCATTCAAGAAAGAAAGCATCTTAGCGAAGGCAAGGCCAAGCTCACGAAGATTGAGTAAGATAAAGGCCTCGCGCAGTTCAGAACTCAAAAGAACCTCACGAGGTAACTCGTGAAGTCCAAGTAAAGAAAAGAGCTCGCGCAGTTCTCACGCTGCTGCCCAGCGAAGACTAATCTATCGCGCGACTGCTTGAATTGCAACCTCGCGACACTTGAGACTGTGTTTTCTATTCAACCTCGCGAACTCCAACTCAGCGAGAGCTCACCTCTCTACCGCGCGACTGCCTGAAGAGCAAACCAAGGCAACCTCGCGATGGCTGAAGCTTCAGTGTCAAATCATCCTAGCGAAGAGCAATGAGCTACCATGCGACAAGTCTGGGAAACTACAGCTACCTAGCGAGGCTCTGAACCTAAACTTCCATCTCTTCAACAGAGGGCATTCTAGAAATTTTCAATGATTAGGGCACGCATTCCCATACTCAAATCTCCATGCACATGCCCCGAGGCATCCAAGGATCAGTAGAAGGCTACGTGGCATCATTAAAATTAGGGTTTCCTAACCCTAATGCGCCGCCACCCCACTCCTATATATACCCAGGCCTAGCTTAGGTTTAGGTATCTGGCAACCTATCTCAGATCGCTTTTCTTTTCTTTTCTCTTTCTTTTTAGCAGTAAGTAGTTTTTCTTTTTCTTTTTCATTTCTTCTCTCCATAGTCCAGCAATTGCTGGCTATGACTTGTATATGTACTTGAGTTAGATTAATGGAAATTTTGCAATAGGATTTATACTTTATGGGATTGCTGTTTATATGTGAGATGCTCTGTGCAAGGCTACAGCCTTGTGATCCCCATTGCCTTGGTTGTGCTTCAAAGCAATGGAGGACTGATTTTAAGGGCCACTCAGATCCAAGTAACCTGTGTGTCTGGGCTATCATGGTCTTCCAGCCTTAGCCCCACCACAGGACCTACTAGATCTGAAATCCCCATGGGAGCTTGAGCTGGTAGCCTAGTGAACATTGTGGTAGCAGCGATAATCTTATTTTGTTTTGGGCTTCGTGAGGAGGACAACCTCTGGGATAGTCTGTGACCATTTAAGTGAACAAATTATAGCCTTAGGGTGATTCTGATCCACCGATCCAAGATGGATCCTTCTTCTTTTCACATGAGCTTGTAGAAGCCTGGTGAGGGATTGTACAGAGGCAGACTCCCCCATATTTGTATAGATCTACCATCAGATGTTGGATCTGATCTGGTTATAGAGATTGTAGGGTGGTGAATGGACCATTGTAGCCTCTCTCAAGCAATGGATAGCTGGATCGAAGGTTGTACTCAACCGCTTGCTGGTTCTATGTCTCTGGGCTATCATGGTTTTTCAGCCTTAGCCCCACACATGGAACTGTAGAGGTTGAGGTTCCCTATGGATTCCTGAGCTGGTAGCCTGGATGAAATAGTGCCTGCAATGATTTATTTGTTATGTTCTGACCCATCCCGGGATAGTGGCTCCCCTATGTGATAGTCTGTGACCATTTAAGTGGACAGGTTGTAGCCTTAAGGGTGGAGTCATGGCAGTAGTGATGGGTTGGATCCTTTCTCCTCAGAGGTAATAATGTAGCCTCTGGACAGGATTTCTATAACATCAGATCTAAATCTGAGTTACAAGAACTCCTCTGATCTTGGCTCAAAAACATATTTCTCACCTTTTTATAATTATTTTTCACACTCCATCCATCCTCTCAATCCTTTCTGTAATTTAGTTATTAGAATACATAGAATAACTGACCTTAAACTCCCCTCCTTTTAGGACTGCCAGATCGGTAGACAGATCTGGAGGGACTACTAGAGACGGCTCCCTTGGAGCCCTAGATCACCTTTCCCTGTGGGACAAACTCTTACTTATCAAAACTTGCTACAGAGGACCCTGTATCTTGCAGGTCTAGGATTTTCGAGTTGTGCTGATTCATCCCCTGTTTTATTCTATTTTTGGTTTTTAATTAATTTTCAACACCAACCATTAAGCAAAGCACACTCGAAGTCGACAACAAGTTTTTGGCGCCGTCGCCGGGGAAAGATGATCAAATAGTAGACACTTAGTTTTTGTATTCTTAGTATTCTTTTTACATGTGAATAATTGATACTGCTGATATAGTTGTGAATCTTTCTTGCAGATCTGGACAACACCAGTGAAGGATAGTTGGAATGCAATTGGAGCATAGCTACCTCTGTTTGCAAACTCTCTGACTCTAAAGCTCGGTCTATCTTTCTTTTTAACAATTTTTCCAGCAGTATCTAGGATAGTTTAAATGTATTCTTTGGATAGCAATAAAATAGTTAGATAAATTTGTTTGTGTATAAGTATTCTTATGCAATGTGCCTGCAAGAAGCTTTCCTTGCTGTGGGTGTGCTTGTATGCTAGGGAGGAGATCCCTCAGCCCTACTTTAGAGTCTCTAAACCATGAGATAGAAAGGGGAAGGAGACTTAGAAGAGACAGGCACACCACAAGAGAGCCCCCAAGAAAATCTGCATCAGCAACCGTGGGTGAAGAACACCCCAGAACCCTCAAGGAGTTGAATGCTCCGGATGACGACAACACCCCTTATAGCATTCAATTCCCTGATGTTCAAGGGAATTATGAGATAAAAACTTCAATCATCCAGATGTTGCCAGCTTTCCATGGGCTTAGCAAAGTAGACCCCTACAAGCATATTGACCAGTTCTTGGCCTTGTGCACCACTTTTAATATCACTGGTTTGGGACCTGAGGCTACTAGGCTCAGACTCTTTCCCTTCTCTCGAAAGGATAGGGCCAGTACCTGTTGGCCACTCTTCCCAACAATAGCATTGCTTCATGGAAAGACCTGCAGAACAGATTCCTAACTAAGTTCTTCCCTGAGACCAAAACTAGCGAGTTGAAGAAAGAGATTCTTGCATTTTCTCAGTCCCTAACTCAGGATTTTAACCAATCCTGGGATAGGTTTAAAGAGATGCTCAAACAATGCCCCCACCACAAGATCCCTGAGTGGCAGCTTGTACAAAGCTTCTACAATGGGATTGATGAGAAAAACAGAGATATGGTCGATGCCTCCTGTGGTGGATCCTACATGCATAAGACTGCTGAGGTGGCATGGGAATTGTTTGAGGTGATTAGTGAGAATGCGTTTCAAAAGCCATCCCTGGTAAGAACTCATCAGGAATCTGAGTCAAAGGTGGGGCCTGCTGCCGGATCCAAAGGAAAAATTTATGATGTGTCTGGGAACGATGACCTACGGCTGCAGATGGCAAACCTCTCTATGAAGTTTGATAAATTATTGACTGTGATGCAATCCGTATACGCTCATGTGGCGGAGGCATGTCTGATATGCCAGTCCCCACAGCACACAGTGGAGGAATGTCCATCTGCAGGGCAATTTCCTGAATTAATGTTGGAACATGTCAGTCTTGCCGCCTTATGGCAGCTACAACTGGGGCTATAATAGAGATATGGATACCAAAGATCAAAATCAAGTTACTAATGGAGAGACCACCCAAATCGAGGTGGAAGTAAGATAACTACATGCACCCGCCGATGTTGGCTTTTACCACAAAGGCCAAAGCTTTAATCAAGGGCATGCCCCAAGGTCTACCTTCCAGCACCACCAGCAACCCCATCAGTAGTAAAATCAGTTGGTTCTACCTCCTGCTCAACCAAGAAATACTTATTTCGAGGACCAAGTCTTGGCTTCATTACAAAACATGGGTTCCTTGGCTCAGACTGTGAACTCTCATGGTCAGAGCATCAAGAAGATGGAGGAGCAGATGGGAAAACTAGCGAACACCCTAGCGAAAAGAGAAGAGGGAAGGTTGCCCAATCAACCAGTGGTTAATCCCAAAGGCCAATTTTTGATTGGTGAAGGATCCTCAGAACCTGAAGGGGATCTTTCATTGCATTGATGATAAGAACTGGGCATCGTTGTATAATATGTACTTTACTGCCTGTAGGAATAGTTTGCAATCTTGTTGGAATTTGAGTTTAGTGCTTTAATGCCTACTTTGATACCAACTTCCCCTGTGTGATAATTCTAAGTGATTGAATGATGATTTGAATGCTTTGCGTGACGTGCGACTTTCTTGCCTGGAGAGTATAAGAAGTGTGAATGCTTTATAATGACTAGGGGTGTCCCTGGAAGTAAGTCTGTGAGAGAATCCACCCCTTTTCTTAGGGTCAAACAGCAGACTGGGTGGTGAGTGAATTCTGCCTCGATTAAGCCATCGCGGGGTTCTGAATAATGAGTTTGGCCCCATCTCGCGCAGTTCATAAGGAATTACTTTGTTGTGCTATCGCGAGTTTCAAAGAACTAGGTGGGCTGCATCGCGCAGTTTCAAAGAACATTTAATCTCACGACCCATTCATTCCCAACCAGCGGGCGGACGTTTCTAAAGCGCGCCGAGCTTCGCGATATTTAAATCCCACCCCGCACTGCTTTTCCTCACTGCTTTCTCTTTCCTCTCTTACCAGCGAAACCTTAGCTCCCACTCCTCTCCACCTCTCTCCTTCAACATCTTGTCCCCAGATCATTGTCACTTCGAACTTCAGGATTTTTGTTCTTCAAGCTCCCATTAATAGTTGCCCCTTGTTTAGAGCTTTGAAGATCCTTTACACGTTCCATTAAATAGAACCCTAACTTTTAGGGTTAGACTCAGCTCCTGGTGTTTCCTTTCAAATCTGTAACTCCACACTCACCAAGGAAATTGGGATGGTTCCTAAAAGCGCACCTGTGAAGAGAGCCAGGGACAAGGCCATTGTGGAGCATACACCTAAGGAAGCCAAGTCCTCAACGGCTCCGCAAAAAGGGAAGGGGGTGGTACCGGAGCAGGCTGCACCCACATCGGATTATTCTACACCCTCTGAGCTCCTCCTTTCCATTCCCTTAGAGCCTGAAGCCATTTTTGATATCTCTTTCTTTGAATCTGAGCCATTGTTAGCACCTGCCATCGAGTTCTTGCGCAAGGCTGGTCTGTTCCCCTTGGTGCAACTGATTCCTGCCCTAGCCTACCCTCGGTTAGTGCAACTCTTCTACCAGCACCTTAGGCTCAGACCCGACACACAAGGGTGGCCAGGCCTCCTTTCACTAGTTGACAACTTTGAAATGCTGCTTAGTCCGGAGTTGATCGCTGAAGTCTTGGGCATCCCTGCCAGAGTTGATCCCAATTGCGGTTATGGTGCCCCTGTGAGTGCCCCCATAGACACAATTGCCCATGCCATTACCAGAGGCTTGAAGGCCACAGGGGACTCCATCAGAAGAAGAGATTTGGCGCCCAAACTGTTGTTCATTGATCAAGTTTTGAGGAAGAACATCTATTGCTCCGGCCATCAGCAAGATAGGAGGACACCAATTGCTGATGCTCTGTATTCCTTCTCTCTGGGCCATGGATTCAATGCTGCCTGGCTGATCTTCGAGGCCATGAAGGATACAATGGTGAAGTTAGGGCTGCAAAACAAGAGCCACACTCTCCCCTATGGAAGACTCATCACCAGACTGCTTCTAAGGGGAGGATATAAGATACCAGTGGGGGAATTATCTGCTGACCTCACTCCCACCACATTTGCTAAAAGACAATGGGGGATCAGTAGAAGCTTAATGGATCCCCAGAAGATGAAGAAGAAGACTAAAGCTCACAAGGTCTCCGAGCAGAGAGAGGAAGCTGTTGTGGCAAGGGCCACCCCTGCTCCCAAAAAGAAGCCAACAACCGTTGCCCCAAAGAAGGTGGCACGAGCTTCTGTCACCTCTGCTTCTGCAGCAATCCCCCCACCCACTACTCTGGCCTCTCCCCTCCCTTCTTCACCCATTCCATCTTTCACTTCTCCTCTTTCCTCTCCTTTCTCCCTTCCCCCTCCAACCATTATCCGAACCTGGGTAGAAAGTGCTGGACCCCAAGACACCACTCCACCTTCACCCACCCCTCCACAATCAACATCCCTAGTCTCTCCCATAGCCCATGATCCTCACCCTGACAGCCCTCCCTTGATATCGTACCTCAAATAGAAAACCTCTCACACTACCCCTGCTGTGACAGCCCAGATTTTGGCACCCCGAAACCCGTGCCATCAGCACGATCATCTTGACCGTGCCCTTTTTGCTAAGCACGGAACACTGGTATATCAAGCATCAAAAAGTATAATAAACGAGTTTGTAGAATTTAAATCCATAATAATTAACTTCCCAAAAGACAGTTCTACCCTCATGCCTCTGCACGAATGGAGAACCGATCCGAACCATCGATGATAGCTATCATCACGGATGGTTCGTCCCAAAAAGAAATCTCAACTCCTTATATACATGATTTTAAACAGAATCAAGGCTTGACATACCAAGCCGTACAAAACCTCTCCAAAATCCCTAAAAGTGGCACAACAGAGACCTCTAGAAGAAGTCCTCTGGAGGTGGCTCCAACTCGTCACCGGCCGCAAGGTCCGACTCGCCGGATCGCGTCTCCTCAGCGCGCTAGTAGTGGACCTGGTATAGGGTGAGCTACATCCTAGCTCAATAGGGAACAGACACAGTTTGAACATATAAATTATAACTCACATATATTCCATGATATGCCATGCATGATGTGTCTATGCAATTATTGATAAAACAGTTAAAAAGCATTTCGTTTTACTGTTGATTACTTATATTTTCATTTACTCATGAATGATGCTGAGAAGGCCTAAAGCAAAACTTAAACTTTCAACTTAAGTAATCCCGAGCAATATAGCATCGAGCCCCGACGAGATACCCATCATCGTCATCTATATAGACAGTTTTAACCGTATTCCCTGGGAATACAAATAGTACCCAAGCCCCTTTCCCCTGGGGATTGGTGGCGGGGTTTCACTTTTCTCAATCAACACCCCTGGGGTGTGCTTACCATGTACGGATAAGCCTCCGCACTGGCCTACGGCTTCGGCCAGACGGTCACGGATATCCCGCCACGGATATCCCGCCTATCAAACCTCAAATAACAAAAATATCGGTGCCTTACATATAGTTATTCACCGTGTAATTGTGCTATCTTATATCAGTTAGGCCCTATCAAACATGATTCAATCCTTGGATACATCCCTGGGATGTATCCATTTACTTGCATCACACCTGATGCTCTTATCTCTTTACTTCTTCATCCCCTGGGGATGGCTCATTAGTTTACTCTTATGAATATCACACACACACACTTTTCACAATTCTTTAAGCAGTAAAATAATTGAATGGAAATCTATATCACTACATACATGCTCTTGTAAAATAAGGTACATGTTCAAGGTGTTCCCTACCTCAAGTCTTCATTTGTTCAATGCATCAAGGTCCTAATGTGACTCCTTGTGCACTAGTCCACACGCATCACCCTATGGTACCACATCACACGTGAAACACATCACAAAGGATGCAATAAAGAAGGTATAAGATCCCCAAGAATCTTAAAGTCAAACCTAAAAGTCAATATAGTTTATCTCAACGATTAATCGAATTCCAAAATCGACATCGAATCGATTCGATTAATCGATTTCCAAAATCGATTAATCGAAGGTCAATATCGATTAATCAAGCAATTTCGATTAATCAAATTCTCCTTTTCGCAAAGTCCATTCTCGCTCAATAAGAGTTTTCATTCGATTAATCAATCCAATTTCGATTAATCAAATTCTTCTTTCGAAAGCAAATTTCACGTCAATAGTGAAGTTTTCATTCGACATCAATCCAATTTCGATTAATCAAATCCTTCTTTTCGCAAAGTAGACCTCGCTCAATCAAATGAAGTTTCACAAGTTGATTAATCGATTCCAAATCGATTAATCGAAAACTAAAATCGATTAATCGAAATCCCATTTCGATTAGTCGATTTTTCCTCAAGTCATTTCCTTCAACCCCTGGGGTCCACTGGAGGTTCTCACCGATTAATCGATCTCAAATCGATCAATCGAATCCAAAGTCGATTAATCAAATCAAATTCGATTAATCAAATCGGGTCCTCTCGACCTTTTCAACTTCCTCGCCAATTTCGACATCAAACCCAATTTCGATTAATCGAAATTGTATTCGATCTTTCGAGTTTCTTCCCAATCTTTTTCCATACTTTTTCTTCTATTTTTCTAATCCATTATCCTAAGATTTAAACTATTTTCAACTACCATTTAGCCTCTATAATCTACGCATTTGATTTACAAAATTTTACCTTGAATCAATCTCAAATTGATTTCAAATCTAGGGTTGGAAGGCTAGGGTTCCAGCTTTAGCTTTTCAAATGGATCCTTATGCTGAATCGGCCTCTTTAATACTTGGATCCTTCCTTCCTCAGCTAGTCTTTACTCCTTGCATTAATCACTCTTTTTACTCTCTCTCTCTCTCTTCTTTACTCTCCTTCAACAACAAAACTTTTGATTTTAGGGTTATTAACTCTTTTTATCCTCTTCCTCACTTGTGTGTTGAGCACATACACCGCGGTAGGTGTATGCGACTATACCTTCACAACACCCATCACATAGGCATTCTATTTATTACATCTCATCCGTTCATCACACTACATACTAACTGTTGGACTTCCATTTGGTCAAACCTATGACCGATCGGGCACGGATCCCGAGGTCATAGTTTAGCGTGATTTTTTTTTGAGCTATTACATCCTCCCCACCTTGGGAATTTTCGTCCTCGAAAATAACCCAAGGTTTGTCTGTCTGGGGCACTTCCCCCCCCCTCACTCTCAGGTGAGTTGGTCTATTTTACTTAGACGCATTCAACAGTTACAATACAGGTATGAAAGTACATTAATAAAGGAAACAATTTTACCAAAAAGTTTGATTTATTTTTAAACTTGGAAATTTACAATGCCAGATAAATTGGCGTACCATACAATTTACAGGTATACAATCAGAACTCAAAAATAAATACAAGACTCTGTCCTCGTCGGTGATCGATGTATGGTCTGTGTCTGCTGGAGCTGGCTCTGGCTGCGGTGGAAGCGTCTCTGTCGGCGGAGCGGATGTGGATGTAGAGGGGACCGCGTCTGTAGTGGTGGGAGGGAAGACGGGTCCTCTGTGGAAGGCGGTGCGTCCAGCGGTCCACTCCTCCTCCTGGGCGAGGTAGCGGTGGTAGTCCGTCTGGTAAATGTAACGGAGGGTGTGGAACATCAAAAAGTCCATCCTCCGGTTCATCCTCTCGTTGTTGGCTTCCATACGAGCCAACACGTCCTCGATGGTAGGACCGGATGGAGCGGCGCGCCGGCGGTAGGATGAGGTGGGTGTCGCGGGCGCGGAGTGGGCAGGTGGTGTCGGTGAGGCTGCTGTGTCAGAGGTGGCCCTCTCCACTGATGGCTCGGCTGCGGCAGGGTGTGCCCCACCCACGGGTGGGTCCTGCTGAGGTGGTGGGGGTGGTGGCGGTACTACTGCTGCGGCTGCTGCTGCTGGGGCGGGAGCGGGAGCCGGTAGGGTCCGCTTTAGGAGGTTGTAGCTACGGGCCCATGAAGACCTTGTAAACGTCTTCACGCGATCCGTAGCCCTCACCTCGTGAGGCGAGATGCTGTAGGAGGGCTCGTCGGAGTAGCACTCCAACATGCTCGAAATGAGCCTAGCATACGGCATCTTCTCCTTGGGCCGCATGTTGCCCTTCATCAACTTTCCTTTGATGTACTTCATCCCTTCTAGGATGACTAAAGTAGCATCAAACCATCGGCCATAGAAGGCCGCATAAAGTGCATGTTGCACTTTGTCCACGCGCTCAGTGTCGTGGTGCATCGGGTAAAGGTTGCACTTGATTATAGAATCAAGCATCCACATGTATGGTGGAAGGTCAACCCTCTTGACGGAGGAGCCCGACCCCTTTTTGCCATTTGTCATGCGGGTCATGACCTCCTCAAATCGAGGGTCCTCCTCGAAGGGTGGGAATAGGGTGGTCTCTGGGGTGAAATCGAGGTAACACTCGATTACCTCATGAATGTGGCGACGAGTGATCGTATAGAGACGACCCTCGATCTTGGTTATGATACAGTCGTCGGTAGGGCCATTGGTTAGCCCTTGGTAGAATAATCTCACCAATCTAGGGTAGTAGGAACCCCGGATTGGTTTGAGTAGGTTGCCGAGACCGGCATTGTTTATGTAGTTTTGAGCCCATTGGGTCTCGCCCGCATACATCGGGATCGGTGAAAAGGGTAGGGTCGATGGTATATTCGACTCAAAGGTCTTTGCCCACCATTCATTTGGTTGTTCGACGTTGGTGGGTGGTGGTGGCATGGGGTGGATTCGGGAAGACTCACAGAGACGCTGGCCGTCAATCGGAGGTGGTCTCCATTCCGACGGTGAAGGAGTCCTCACCGCGATGGGGTAGGTGGTGGTGCGCGTTTACGCCAAGCAACTTAGAAGTCGCCTTCTTCGAAGATAGACGGGTTTTGGGCGGCATTTCGAGACAATCTAGGGTTTATCTAGTTCGACTTGAAGGGAAAAACACAATCTAGGGTTTACCTTAGGTTTCGAAGATGAGTGTGGATGAGAATCGATCGAGAATGCAAACCCTAGGGTGCTCGGTTGGTTGGAGAAGAAGAAGAAGACGAAGCGCCCAAAAATCCCAAGCAAGAAGATTTTCGAATGGGGAATAAAATCCCCAATCTCATATATATAGCCCGCGGCTCGATTAATCGAAATTCAGAATCGATTAATCGAGATTCAAAACTAGGTTAAACTGCGTAGAATCGATTTCCCAAATCGATTAATCGATTTCCCAAATCGATTAATCGAAAGTCAAATTCGATTAATCGAAACCATTTCGATTAATCGAAATCGTGTCTGTTTAAAATTTTAAAATTTTGAGCTCACTGGCGCGAGCCAGTCGATTAATCGAAATCCATTTCGATTAATCGAAATTCCAAAATCGATTAATCGAATTTAGTTTCGATTAATCGAAATCGGGCTATAACTTCTAAATTTCCAGAATTTTCTAAATTTTTCGAGTAATCGAATTCATTTCGATTAATCAAAATTTCAAAATCGATTAATCGAAATCCACTTCGATTAATCGAAATCATCCATCTGATTTCAAATTTTTGTAAGTCCCTTTAGTAAATCGATTAATCGAAATATAATTCAATTAATCAAAATTTCAAAATCGATTAGTCGATTCCAAATCGATTAATCGAGATTCCAATTCGATCAATCGAAATTGGTCTTCTATGTATAATATCACTCTCCTTTCAATTTCCACATCGACATCATGTCACGATTAATCGAATAAATCGATTAATCGAAATTCCAAATCGATTAATCGATTTGAAATTGGAATGTCGGTTTTGCCCAATTCTCTTTTCAATCTCTTTGGTTCTTTTACTATTTTTGACAATTTATGACAGATTGGATTCGAAATTTTCCATTGAATTTCAAGCATAGTGGAGATTTCACAAACATGTTTGTGGTTTACATTGAATTCTCACGTCGTTGGAAACAAGGCTGGATATTGTTCTCTCACATCGGCCTCTCGTTCCCAAGTAGCCTCTTCTTTTGGATGATTGTTCCACCGAACAAGCACTAAGGGAATCACTTTAGTGCGCAGTACTTGTTCTTTTCGATCCAAAATCTCCACTGGTTCCTCTATCATGCTCATGTCCTCAGACATCTCTATAGGTTGCTTTCCTAACACATGAGACGGATCATTCACGTACTTTCTGAGCATCGATATGTGGAAAACATTATGTACTCGATCAAATAGCGGTGGTAAACCAATGCGATATGCAACTTCTCCTACTCGTCCCAAAATTTCAAATGGTCCAACATAACGTGGACTTAACTTCCCTCTCTTGCCAAATCTCATTACGCCTTTCATAGGTGACACTTTCACAAACACGTGCTCGCCCACTTTGTAGTCGACACTAGTCCGCTTCATATCGGCGTAACTTTTCTGTCTACTCTGTGCAGTCTTCAACCTTTCTCTGATAATTCGGATGACGGTAGCGTTATCTTCAAGTAGTTTCAGTCCTAACACAAATTTCTCACCTGTTTCCTCCCAATTGAGAGGTGACTTGCATCGTCGTCCATACAGAGCTTCATACGGTGCCATGCCAATACTCGTTTGAAAACTGTTATTATATGCGAACTCAAGCATCGGCAGATACTCATCCCAGTATCCTTGCATATCAAGCATGCACGCCCTGAGCATGTCTTCAATTACTTGGTTCACTCGCTCTGTCTGCCCATCAGTTTGAGGATGGAAAGCTGAACTAAAGTCTAGTCGTGTTCCCATTCCTTCTTGAAATTTCTTCCAAAACTTGGACGTATATAGTGGATCACGATCTGAAACTATGCTGCTTGGAATACCATGTAATCTTACAATCTCCTTCGTGTATAAGTCTGCCAGTCTTCCTGCTGTATATGTAGTATTGTACGGTAAAAAGTGCGCTGATTTGGTCAATCGGTCTACGACGACCCAAATGGCATTGTGTCTCTTGGCAGTACGGGGTAATCCAACAATGAAATCCATCGAGATCGATTCCCACTTCCACTCTGGTATTGGTAAGCAGTTGCAATAGTCCAGTCTGATCAACCTTCACTTGTTGGCAAGTCAAACATCATGACACGTACTCGGCCACGTCTTGTTTCAGTCCTCTCCACCAGTAGTTCTTTTTCAAATCTTGGTACATTTTGGTGCTACCAGGGTGGATAGCATAATTTGACTTATGAGCCTCATCAAGAATCGTTCGTCTTAGATCGGCATTGTCCAGAATGCATAGACGGCCTTTAAACAATAAGGAACCATCTTCTTTTACTGAGAAGTCCGATCTGATGCCTTCACTCACGTCTTGATGAATCTTTGTTAATGCCGGATCTTTCATCTGTAGATCGTGGATATGCTCAAATATCACTGGCTTTACTGATATGTTAGCCAAAAGGATCCAAAGGTCCTTTGACTCAATGTTCGCATCATAGAGTGCCAGGTCTTCCAATAATTTCCATCGGTGCATACCCAAAATCAAAGAAGCTAACTGAGCTGAACCTTTTCGACTCAATGCATCGGCTACAACATTTGCCTTGCCTGGATGGTATTGTATGGAGCAATCGTAATCATGAAATTCCATCCATCTGTTGTCTCATGTTGAGCTCTTTACGTATGCAGATATCGGAGCTCTTATGATCGGTGAAAATTTCAAAGTCTCACCATACAAGTAATGTCTCCAAATCTTGAAAAATAGCTGCTAGTTCCAAGTCATGAGTCGGGTAATTTTTCTCGTGTTCTTTCAAGTCTTGATCGTAAGCTATCACCTTCTTGTGTTGGTTGAGTACACAACCAAGGCCATTGTATAATGACGTCATTTGTACGGCGTATCCTCCACTTGCTGAAGGAATCGCTAATCTTTGGGCGAAGTGAGTCTCGTTTTGAGTTCGTGAAAACTCTTCTCGCATGCCTCACTCCACTCAAACCTTGAATCTTTTCATGTCAGCTTTGTGAGAGGTCCCGATATCTTTGAAAACCCCTCAACGAAACGTCGATAATAGCCTGCTAAGCCCAGAAAACTTCGGACATCGGTCACTGTCTTTGGCTGCTCCCATTTAACTACTGCTTCTATCTTTGCTGGATCTACAGTGACACCATGCTTTGAGACAACGTGTCCCAAAAATCTAACTTCTTCCAACCAAAATTCACACTTGCTGAGTTTGGCGTACAATTGGTGTTCACGTAGCGTCTGTAGAGCAATCCTCAAATGTTCTTCGTGTTTCATCTTGGATTTGGAGTATATCAGTATATCATCAACAAACACTACGACGCAGGAGTCCAAGTGTGGTTTAAACACTCGGTTCATCAGATCCATAAACGACGCCGGAGCATTCGTTAATCCAAACGGCATCACAAGGAATTCATAGTGTCCATATCGTGTTCGGAAAGCTGTCTTCAGAATGTCCTCAGCTTTGACTCGCAACTGATGATACCCAGATCTCAGGTCGATCTTGGAAAAATACCTTGCTCCTTGCAGTTGGTCGAATAGATCGTCAATTCTAGGCAAAGGGTAGCGGTTCTTCACAGTGAGTTTGTTCAATTGTCGATAGTCAATGCATAGCCGCATTGATCCATCCTTCTTCTTGACAAACAAGACCGGTGCTCCCCATGGAGACATGCTCGGTCTGACGAATCCCTTGTCCATAAGCTCTTGTAGTTGTTCCTTCAACTCCTTTAACTCAGCGGGAGCCATTCTATAAGGTGCTTTTGAAATAGGCTCCGTTCCTGGTGCTAAGTCAATGGCGAATTCTACTTCTCTTTCTGGAGGTAACCCAGGTAATTCCTCTGGAAATCGTCGTAAGTCTCGCTGGCTATCTCGAAATGACGTTCTTTTCTTCCTTGTCCTCCTTTAAGAAAGCTAAGTATCCACTGCAACCCTTTCTGATCATTTTCTCGGCCCTTACTGCTGAGATCAGTGGCACAGATGACGACCTCCTCCTTGAAACGAAATGATCTTCTTGTGTTGGGTGCGAAATGACTACCTTGTTCTTGCAATCAACGGTTGCACAATCTTTGCGTAACGGTCCATGCCAAGGATCACATCAAACCCTTGCATGTCTAACAGTATCAACTTTACTTCTAATTCATGCACTTCTAGGTCTCGAACTTCTACAATGATGGATTTGCAAGCTAACTCCGTGTCTACTAACTCTCCGATGGAATAGACACGAGATAGGGCCGAAATCCAACGTCTACGGAACAATCTTCATCTTCTTAGCGAAGCGTGGAGTGACGAATGAGTAGACCCGGTCTATCAACACTCGAGCGTCATATCCACCGAAGCATCCTTTTTCATATATATTTAGAGTACCTATAGTATACATGCATACATACAATAATTTACACATCAATATACACTCTTAATTTACGTACAGCTTTTTATATTGAGAAGAGAATCTATAAAATTTCTAATGCATGATCCTCTCTATCTAAAACCTTAACGAAATGGAAATTTCCTTTAATTTAAAAAAAGGTCTCACCTTGGATGACGTCATACGTTCCACTTCTGACGGTGTATGATCGGCTCTCCCTTTCCTTGCTTGAATTGGTCGTGGTGTCAAGAATCGAAACCGTCTTTCTCTTATCCGTCTCGGGGCAATCTTTGATCAAATGGCCCACCTTGCCACATCGGAAACAACCCCTAGTTCCCGATCTACAGTCCACTGTTCTATGAGGCTTGCCACACTTTGCGCAAGTCTCCCGAGGTGCGGAAGAAACAGTACGAGAACCTTGTGTGATAGTGGCTCCAGTAGACATGGCAGGGCTCTCATAGCGAATAGGTCTCCCCGACGCAAGTAATGGAAACCTCTGTTGGTGTTGTTGTTGTTGCTGTTGCGCCGGTCTTCCGAAACCCCCTTGAAATTGTGGTCTCTGATTCTGGCCCATGAACCTCGGCTTTTTGTTCACCGGTTCATAGTGTCCCATTCTTCCTTGTTCATTTCCTCCTCTCTGCTATTCCCTCTGTCTATATCTATTATTGTTCTCCTCCTCTACAACCAACGCTTTGCTCATGACCTCTTCATAGGTCCTCAGTTGAAATGGAGCTACGCCTCCCCTAACCTCAGGCTTCAAACCTTGCTGAAACCTCTTGGACTTCATCGCCTCAGTAGCGACGTAATCCGGAGCAAAATGGGCAAGTCGTAGAAACTCTACCCCGTATTCTCTCACTGTCATTCTCCCTTGTACTAACTGCAAAAATTGTATCTCAAGTTGGTTCCTCACCACTTCCGGAAAATATTGTTTGTTGAACTCCTCAACAAACTCCTCCCAAGTCCAAGGCAACTCTAGGGTCTCCTGAGCCCGAGTCCGTATCACGGACTTCCACCAAGGCCCAGCCTCCCCATCCAACATGTAAGCTGCCCATCTTACACTCTCGTCTTCCGTGCAAGTTAGCACGCTAAAGACTTTCTCCATCTCCATCAACCAGTTCTCAGCGGCCATTGTGTCTGCCTGCCCAGAAAATGAAGGAGGTCTCATCCTCGTAAACTCTTTAAATGATGAGGGCACAGGCAACGCAGGTCCTACAGGTGGTGTAGGTGGCTGTTGTTCTCTTGACGCATGAGCTGCAAAGGATGCGGCTTGTTGTGCCATGGCAGCTACCATAGTCTCCATAGTGTGCATCATCCTTTGTCGCTCTTCTCTGTCTTCTTGTCTTTCTCTCAATCTTTCTTGTTATCTTAGATCTTGATCTTGATGATCTCGATCTTCTTCATCCCGTTGTCTACTACTACTGCCCCCTGGGGCCTCAGTACCTCCTAAAGGCACTCTATTGGTAGGAGAGATGTAACCATCTCCACTACGTAGACTTCTTTGATTGCCTCCCCTTGGTCGGCCTCTTCCTCTAGACGACATTTGCGGCTGCATTTGAAACTAAAGTTTCGTTAGCAGAAGCCCCTATGTTCTGACGAAAGAACCCTTGTCAGAATTGCTAAAAGAAAATAGCTCTGATACCAACTGTGATGTGGCCGGATTTTGACCGAAACCCGTGCCATCAGCACGATCATCTTGACCGTGCCCTTTTGCTAAGCACGAAACACTGGTATATCAAGCATCAAAAGTATAATAAACGAGTTTACAGAATTTAAATCCATAATAATTAACTTCCCAAAAGACAGTTCTACCCTCATGCCTCTGCATGAATGGAGAACCGATCCGAACCATCGATGATAGCTATCATCACGGATGGTTCGTCCCAAAAAGAAATCCCAACTCCTTATATACATGATTTTAAACAGAATCAAGGCTTGACATACCAAGCCGTACAAAACCTCTCCAAAATCCCTAAAAGTGGCACAACAGAGTCCTCTAGAAGAAGTCCTCTGGAGGTGGCTCCAACTCGTCACCGGCCGCAAGGTCCGACTCACGGGATCGGCGTCTCCACCTGAGTAGCGCTAGTAGTGGACCTGCGACGTATAGTCTATAGGGTGAGCTACATCCTAGCTCAATAGGGAACAGACACAGTTTGAACATATAAATTATAACTCACATATATTCCATGATATGCCATGCAGATGTGTCTATGCAATTATTGATAAAACAGTTAAAAAGCATTTCGTTTTACTGTTGATTACTTATATTTTCATTTACTCATGAATGATGCTGAGAAGGCCTAAAGCAAAACTTAAACTTTCAACTTAAGTAATCCCCGAGCAATATAGCATCGAGCCCCGCTGAGATACCCATCATCGTCATCTATATAGACAGTTTTAACCGGATTCACAGGAATACAAATAGTATCCAAGCCCCTTTCCCCTGGGGATTGGTGGCGGGGTTTCACTTTTCTCAATCAACACCCCTGGGGTGTGCTTACCATGTACGGATAAGCCTCCGCACTGGCCTACGGTTTCGCCGCCGTATCGGTCACGGATATCCTGCCGTGTCAGTCGTGGATATCCCGCCACGTCGGTGGGGTACCCTATCAAACCTCAAATAACAAAAATATCGGTGCCTTACATATAGTTATTCACCGTGTAATTGTGCTATCTTATATCAGTTAGGCCCTATCAAACATGATTCAATCCTTGGATACATCCCTGGGATGTATCCATTTACTTGCATCACACCTGATGCTCTTATCTCTTTACTTCTTCATCCCCTGGGGATGGCTCATTAGTTTACTCTTATGAATATCACACACACACACTTTTCACAATTCTTTAAGCAGTAAAATAATTGAATGGAAATCTATATCACTACATACATGCTCTTGTAAAATAAGGTACATGTTCAAGGTGTTCCCTACCTCAAGTCTTCATTTGTTCAATGCATCAAGGTCCCACGTGGCTCCTTGTGCACTAGTCCACACGTACCACCTATGGTACCACATCACAGGTGAAACACATCACAAAGGATGCAATAAAGAAGGTATAAGATCCCCCAAGAATCTTAAAGTCAAACCTAAAAGTCAACATAGTTTATCTCAGTCGATTAATCGAATTCCAAAATCGATTAATCGAATCTGATTCGATTAATCGATTTCCAAAATCGATTAATCGAAGACCAATATCGATTAATCGAAGCAATTTCGATTAATCGAAGCAATTTCGATTAATCGAAATTCTCCTTTTCGCAAAGTCCATTCTCAGTTCGATTACTTCGATTAATCGAAATTCTCCTTTTCGCAAAGTCCATTCTCAGTTCGAACAGTCGAGTTTTCATTCGATTAATCGAATCCAATTTCGATTAATCGAAATTCTTCTTTTCGCAAAGCAACTTCACCTGCTCAATCGAGTTTTCATTCGACATCAATCCAATTTCGATTAATCAAATCCTTCTTTTCGCAAAGTAGACCTCGCCGAATAAATGAAGTTTCACAAGTTGATTAATCAATTCCAAATCGATTAATCGAAAACTAAAATTGATTAATCGAAATCCCATTTCGATTAGTCGATTTTTCCTCAAGTCATTTCCTTCAACCCCTGGGGTCCACTGGAGGTTCTCAGTCGATTAATCGATCCCCAAATTGATCAATCGAAATCCAAAGTCGATTAATCGAAATCAAATTCGATTAATCGAAATCGGGGTCCTCTGACCTTTCAACTTCCTGGCCAATTTCGATTAATCGAAACCCAATTTCGATTAATCGAAATTGTCAGATTCAGCCCCTTTCGAGCTGTTCTTCCCAATCTTTTTCCATACTTTTTCTTCTATTTTTCTAATCCATTATCCTAAGATTTAAACTATTTTCAACTACCATTTAGCCTCTATAATCTACGCATTTGATTTACAAAATTTTACCTTGAATCAATCTCAAATTGATTTCAAATCTAGGGTTGGAAGGCTAGGGTTCCAGCTTTAGCTTTTCAGCGGATCCCTTGCGTTGAATCGGCCTCTTTAATACTTGGATCCTTCCTTCCTCAGCTAGTCTTTACTCCTTGCATTAATCACTCTTTTTACTCTCTCTCTCTCTTCTTTACTCTCCTTCAACAACAAAACTCTTGATTTTAGGGTTATTAACTCTTTTTATCCTCTTCCTCACTTGTGTGTTGAGCACATACACCGCGGTAGGTGTATGCGACTATACCTTCACAACACACATCACATAGGCATTCTATTTATTACATCTCATCCGTTCATCACACTACATACTAACTGTTGGACTTCCATTTGGTCAAACCTATGACCGATCGGGCACGGATCCTGAGGTCATAGTTTAGCGTGATTTTTTTTCGAGCTATTACACCTGCCCTTCCCACAGCCACACCCCTTAGTGACCAACCCTTAGATCCACCTCTCCATGACATGGACTTCAACCTAGCTACCAACTCTGGGTATCAGGCCTTCATGGCCAGTTTGCTTGATACCTTGCCCACCCACGACATCCCTCTCCCTGAGTCTCCTCTCCCTTCACCACATCATTCCCCCGACCCCCCTCCCTTCCCCCCTACCACTTTCCATCATGCCCCCACTTCCCCTTTCCAACCTATTCCATCTTACCCTCCTAGCCCCCCTCATCCAACCTCAGATTCCCTTACTCATATCTTTTCCCTTATCCATGACCTCCAAACCCAACTATCCAACACCACAGAGATCCAAGCCAAAATGCAAACTGACATAACCACCCTCCAATCCACCCTTCACACATTGACAAACCAACCAATCCCAACACAACCCCTCCACCTCTGCCTCCCTGTTCCCACAATACCCCCTTGGCTCGCCTCCATCCTTCCCCTCCACGATACCATCCCTGACCACTCCTTTCCCTCTCTCCCTATCCTTCCACCTCTAATACTGCCTCCCCCTCACTTCACCAACACTTCTACCCAGACAGACCCCATTCCATTCCCATCCACCTTTCCCACTCCACCCCCCCCATTTGCACCCCCCTCCCCTCCATTTCTACCCTTCACCATTCCCCTCTTCCCTTCCCCAGACCATCCCCCCCTGCCCTCCTTCATTTCATTTTCCAGAGAGAAAGCCGAGAGGGAATGTAAGAAGAAAGAAGAAGAGGCTATCCTTCAAGAACATGCACGAAAGATGGGCTGGGATAAATTTTAATTCAAATTCTTATTAGATTGCACCTAGGATTTCCTCTATTTCTTTTACATTTGTTCTCTTGTATTTTGTACAGTTTTCATATTTCATAGAATTTCCCACTGTCTGCCCTGTCTTGCTTTGTCTGTGTGTTTTGTTGTTCTTTTCTGTTACGTTGCAATAAATATGCTGCACATTGACCTTGAACCAGTGAGGACACTGCTCCTCATAGGTTTGGGGGTATGGCAGGCAGACCTTGCCAATGGAATAGGTAACATAAGTGCAGCAGACTCATCTGAGCAATATGGAAATGGACCTCTGTCCACTTAAGAATCATGAAATTAAGAAGTTTAAAATTTATGCAAACATTGAACATCATAGACTTCTAATATTCCGCATTTCCATAATAATTTCACCAAGGAAACACACGTGTATTTGCACTTAGTGAATCAGTAGAGAGAGAAAAAGGTACGGACATGCTTAAAAGTTCAAAGGATGACCATAACCAGTGAGAATTGGGCCTACAAAATTTTTTTTTTTTGAGGAGTAACTAAGGCATTTCTTCTAGTTGTAAGGAATGGCTGAGTCTCTGTGCTCACTAGAAGTTAGGTAACTCCAAGTTGAAATAACTGACAGTACTCATGAGACCTAGGAAAGGATCAAGGCCTTCTCTTGGACAGTTTGAGCCTAAAAAGATTAATCCTAAAGCAACTGCCCTTGTCCATACCCCCTTTGAGCTTTAAATCCTAAATTTCTTCAAAATACACCTGAGTACTTGAACCTGAACCTATGAACCTGATTCAACCTACCCTCACTCTGAGAATTCAGAAGGTAAAGGAGAAAGAGTTGAAGATGGACTAGCTATGGCCAGTATTAGGTGAATGGAGAAGAAGCATCTATTCTGGCAAAATGGTAACTGAGGACATGGTGGCATTTCTGAGAAGCAAAAATAAAATAAAATAAAAAAAAGAAAACTCCAGCAAAAAGCAACAAAAAAATAATAATGAAGAGGAATAAGAGAGAAGTCAAGAGGAACCTTCATTGGAAAATCAAAATCAAGAAGAGAAACTGATCACTTCAAATCTGAAAATCTCAAAGAAGATGAAGGGAGATGAATTCAAGAAGGTGAAGTCATGAACCACCTCCTGCACCCACTGAGTTCTCAATTTTTGAGCCCCTTTTCAAACTTTCCATTCATTTTAACCATACTCCATAAGCCACATTTCAAACCAGTTAAAAGCCCTTGTGATCCAAAGATTGAGTGAGCTGTCATGTGAAGATAAGGAATTATCCAATCTATGGTGAGAAACTGACAATGATGCCAGCACTTAAGAACACTGCCTATGCTCATGCTTACAAACCCAGTTGGGGGATGTAACTGCTCTTGAGCCTGTGGGAAACTGAACCCCTCAACAAACCTTGATGAGAGTATGCCCTTTAAAGCTTTCTTTTGGGTCTGAACTTGAATATATTATGTATGACCTTAACCTAATTTTCTTACATAAGGATAAGCTCAGTGCTGACATGCATTTGTTCAGTTTTCTGTGATCACAAATTATTTAGAAATGCTGTGCTAACATGCGAATTATGCTGTCTAAGTTCCTGTGCAACCAATGAATTAAACTTCTTTTATGCTGATTCATGAGTAGACTAAATCTGATTCCTTAACTGCTCATTGGAAGACATTGCACTTTAGTTAACTATTTCATTGGAGAAGTTTGTTGGTGTCTTCACTGAAAACCCTTAGGAGACTTCACTCCTCCACTAGGGATCACCTAGGGGTTTAAAAGGCTTGGTACATATGCTAAATGTATCCGTGCTCCCTACGAAAGTGGTATTTAATTTTTAGAGAAGATTTAATGTAGCTTTGCTAAGGGACTAGCAAAGATTAGGTTTTGGGGTGTGTTAAGACCTGAAAAGTACGACTTTTCATCCCTTAACCTTTGATTAGACCTTTAGACACCTAATAAATTCATCTTAAGTGTTTTGTTCAGGAAAAAATCAGCAGTGAAATAAGGCCAAGAATCCTGTTATGGAACCTGCATTGGCACTAGATGCCCCTCAGCAAGAATGAACCTTGAAGCCTCGCGCAGATCAGCTGAGCTTCCAAAGGCTTTACAAGCAACCTCTCACGCAGAAGAATGACTGAGGAGCTTTAGAAACTCAACTCCGCGCAGCTCTCGCGAAGCTTAAGAGTAGAGCACAGCGCTCAGTGTCGCGCAGTTCAAAGCAGACCTCTCTCAATCTCATGAAGGTCGCTTAAGACAGCTGAGGAGAGAGCTTCAGAAGATTTCTCGTGCAGCTGTTGTGCAATTGCCGCGGGGTACAATTCTCAGAGGAAGAACACCTCACACAGTTCACGCGCCATTCAAGAAAGAAAGCATCCTGGCGAAGGCAAGGCCAAGCTCGCGAAGATTGAGTAAGACAAAGAGCCTCGCGCAGTTCGGAACTCAAAAGAACCTCCCGAGGTAACTCGCGAAGTCCAAGTAAAGAAAAGAGCTCGTGCAGTTCTCACGCTGCTGCCCAGCGAAGACTAATCTACCGCGTGACTGCTTGAATTGCAACCTCGCGACACTTGAGACTATGTTTTCTATTCAACCTCGCGAACTCCAACTCAGCGAGAGCTCAACTCTCTTGCAGTAGACTGGCTGAAGAGCAAACCAAGGCAACCTCGTAATGGTCAAGCTTGTCAAATCATCCTAGCGAAGAGCAATGAGCTACCACGCGACAAGTCTGGGAAACTACAGCTACCTAGCGAGGCTCTGAACCTAAACTTCCATCTCTTTAGCAGAGGGCATTCTGGAAATTTCCAATGATTAGGACACGCATTCCCATGCACAAATCTCCATGTACACGCCCCGAGGCATCCAAGGATCAGTAGAAGGCCACGTGGCATCGTTAAAATTAGGGTTTCCTAACCCTAATGCGCCGCCACCCCACTGCTATATATACCCAGGCCTAGCTTCGGTTTAGGTATTTGGGAACCTATCTCAGATCGCTTTTCTTTTCTTTTCTCTTTCTTCTTAGCAGTAAGTAGTTTTTCTTTTTCTTTTTCTTTTCTTCTCTCCATAGTCCAGCAATTGCTGGCTATGACTTTTATATGTACTTGAGTTAGATTAATGGAAGTTTTGCAATAGGATTTATACTTTATGGGATTGCTATTTATATGTGAGATGCTCTGTGCAAGGCTGCTGCCTTGTGATCCCCATTGACTTGGCTGTGCTTCAAAGCAATGGAGGACTGATTTTAAGGGCCACTCGGATCCAAGTAACCTGTGTGTCTGGGCTATCATGGTCTTCTAGCCTTAGCCCCACACAGGACCTACTAGATCTGAAATCCCCATGGGAGCTTGAGCTGGTAGCCTGGTGAAAATGGTGGTAGCAGCAATAATCTTGTTTTGTTTTGGGCTCCGTGAGGAGGATAACCTCTGGGATAGTCTGTGACCATTTAAGTGGACAGATTATAGCCTTAGGGTGATTTTGATCCACCTATCCAAGATGGATCCTTCTTCTTTTCACCTGAGTTTGTAGAAGCCTGGTGAGGGATTGTACAGAGGGCGACTCCCCCATGTTTGTATAGATCTGCCATCAGATGTTGGATCTGATCTAGTTGTAGAGATTATAGGCTGGTGACTGGACCATTGTAGCCTCTCTCAAGCAATGGGCAGCTGTATCGAAGGTTGTACTCAACCGCTTGCTGGTTCTATTTGTCTGGGCTATCATGGTTTTCCAGCCTTAGCCCCACACATGGAACTTTAGAGGTTGAGGTTCCCTATGGATTCCTGAGCTGGTAGCCTGGATGAAATAGTGCCTGCAATGATTTATTTGTTATGTTCTTACCCATCCCTTGATAGTGGCTCCCCTATGGGATAGTCTGTGACCATTCAAGTGGACAGGTTATAGCCCTAAGGGTGGAGTAATGGCAGTAGTGATGGGTTGGATCCTTTCTCCTCAGAGGTGATAATGTAGCCTCTGGACAGGATTTCTATAACATCAGATCTAAATCTGAGTTACAAGAACTCCTTTGATCTTGGCTCAAAAACATATTTCTCACCTTTTTATAATTATTTTCCACACTCCATCCATCCTCTCAATCCTTTCTGTAATTTAGTTGTTAGAATACTTAGAATAAGTGACCTTAAACTCCCCTCCTTTTAGGACTGCCAGATCTGTAAACAGATCTGGAGGGACTACTAGAGACGGCTCCCTTAGAGCCTTAGATCACCTTTCCCTGTGGGACAAACTCTTACTTATCAAAACTTGCTACAAAGGACCCCGTATCTTGCAGGTCTATGATTTTCGAGTTGCGCTTATTCATCCCCTGTTTTATTCTGTTTTTGGTTTTTAATTAATTTTCAACACCAACCAATAAGCAAAGCACACTCAAAGTCGACAACAAGTTTTTGGCGCCGTCGCCGGGGAAAGATGATCTAATAGTAGACACTTAGTTTTTGTATTCTTAGTATTCTTTATACATGTGAATAATTGATACTGTTGATATAGTTGTGAATCTTTCTTGCAGATCTGGACAGCAACAGTGAAGGATAGTTGGATTGCAATTGGAGCATCGCTACCTCTGTTTGCAAACTCTCTGACTCTAAAGCTCTGTCTATCTTTCTTTTTAACAAATTTTCCAGCGGTATCTAGGATAGTTTAAATGTATTCTTTGGATAGCTGTAAAATAGTTAGATAAATTTGTTTGTGTATAAGTATTCTTATGCAATGTGCCTACAAGAAGCTTTCCTTGTTGTGGGTGTGCTTGTATGCTAGGGAGGAGATCCATCAGCCCTACTTTAGATTCTCTAAACCCTGAGATAGAAAGGGGAAGGAGACTTAGAAGAGACAGGCACACCACAGGAGAGCCCACAGGAAAATCTGCATCAGCAACCATGGGTGAAGAACACCCCAGAACCCTCAAGGAGTTGAATGCTCCGGATGACTACAACACCCCTTATAGCATTCAATTCCCTGATGTTCAGGGGAATTATGAGATAAAAACTTCAATCATCCAGATGCTGCCAGCTTTCCATGGGCTTAGCAAAGAAGACCCTTACAAGCATATTGACTAGTTCTTGGCCTTGTGCACCACTTTTAATATCTCTGGTTTGGGACCTGAGGCTACTAGGCTCAGACTCTTTCCCTTCTCTCTGAAGGATAGGGCCAGTACCTGGTTGGCCACTCTTCCCAACAATAGCATTGCTTCATGGAAAGACACAGACGATTCTAACTAAGTTCTTCCCTGAGACCAAAACCAGCCAGTTGAGGAAAGAGATTCTTGCATTTTCTCAGTCCCCAACTGAGGATTTTAACCAGTCCTGGGGTAGGTTTAAAGAGATGCTCAAACAATGCCCCCACCACAAGATCCCTGAGTGGCAGCTTGTACAAAGGTGGGTCCTGCTGCTGGATCCAAAGGAAAAATTTATGATGTGTCTGGGAACGATGACCTACGGCTGCAGATGGCAAACCTCTCTATGAAGTTTGATAAATTATTGACTGTGATGCAATCCGTATGAAGGGCGCTCATGTGGCGAGGCGTGTCCGATATGCCAGGAATGTCCATCTACAGGGCAATTTCTTGAATTAATGTTGGAACATGTCACGCTTTCACCTATGGCTACACAATCGGGCTTAACAGTAAATTATATGGATACCAAAGATCAAAATGCTGGTTACCAATGGAGAGACCACCCAAATATGAGGTGGAAGTAATATAACTACATGCAGCCCCACCCGATGTTGGCTTTACCACAAAGGCCACAGCAGCAGTTTAATCAAGGGCATGCCCCAAGGTCTACCTTCCAGCACCACCAGCAACCCCATCAGCAGTAAAATCAGTTGGTTCTACCTCCTGCTCAACCAATAAATACTTATTTCGAGGACCAAGTCTTGGCTTCATTACAAAACATGGGTTCCTTGGCTCAGACTGTGAACTCTCATGGTCAGAGCATCAAGAAGATGGAGGAGCAGATGGGACAACTAGCGAACACCCTAGCGAAAAGAGAAGAGGGAAGGTTGCCCAATCAACCAGTGGTTAATCCCAAAGGCCAATTTTTGATTGGTGAAGGATCCTCAGAACCTGAAGGGGATCTTTCATTGCATTGATGATAAGAACTGGGCATCGTTGTATAATATGTACTTTACTGCCTGTAGGAATAGTTTGCAATCTTGTTGGAATTTGAGTTTAGTGCTTTAATGCCTACTTTGATACCAACTTCCCCTGTGTGATAATTCTAAGTGATTGAATGATGATTTGAATGCTTTGCGTGACGTGTGACTTTCTTGCCTGGAGAGTATAAGAAGTGTGAATGCTTTATAATGACTAGGGGTGTCCCTGGAAGTAAGTCTGTGAGAGAATCCACCCCTTTTCTTAGGGTCAAACAGCAGACTGGGTGGTGAGTGAATTCTGCCTCGATTAAGCCATCGTGGGGTTCTCAATAATGAGTTTGGCCCCATCTCGCGCAGTTCATAAGGAATTACTTTGTTGTGCTGTCGCGAGTTTCAAAGAACTAGGTGGGCTGCATCGCGCAGTTTCAAAGAACATTTAATCTCACGACCCATTCATTCCCAACCAGCGGGCGGACGTTTCTAAAGCGCACCGAGCTTCGCGATATTTAAATCCCACCCCGCACTGCTTTTCCTTACTGCTTTCTCTTTCCTCTCTTACCAGCGAAACCTTAGCTCCCACTCCTCTCCACCTCTCTCCTTCAACATCTTGTCCCCAGATCATTGTCACTTCGAACTTTAGGGTTAGACTCAGCTCCTGGTGTTTCCTTTCAAATCTGTAACTCCACACTCACCAAGGAAATTGGGATGGTTCCTAAAAGCGCACCTGTGAAGAGAGCCAGGGACAAGGCCACTGTGGAGCGTACACCTAAGGAAGCCAAGTCCTCAACGGCTCCGCAAAAAGGGAAGGGGGTGGTACCGGAGCAGGCTGCACCCACATCGGATTATTCTACACCCTCTGAGCTCCTCCTTTCCATTCCCTTAGAGCCGGAAGCCATTTTTTATATCTCTTTCTTTGAATCTGAGCCATTGTTTACTCGCCATCGAGTTCTTATGCAAGGCTGCTTCCCCTTGGTAACCGATTCTCGCCCTAGCCTACCTCGGTTAGCAGTAACTCTTCTAGACACCTTAGGCTCGTAACGACACACAAGGGTGGCCAGGCCTCCTTTCACTAGTTGACAACTTTGAAATGCTGCTTAGTCCGGAGTTGATCGCTGAAGTCTTGGGCATCCCTGCTAGAGTTGATCCCAATTGCGGTTATGGTGCCCCTGTGAGTGCCCCCATAGACACAATTGCCCATGCCATTACCAGAGGCTTGAAGGCCACAGGGGACTCCATCAGAAGAAGGGATTTGGCGCCCAAACTATTGTTCATTGATCAAGTTTTGAGGAAGAACATCTATTGCTCCGGCCATCAGCAAGATAGGAGGACACCAATTGCTGATGCTCTGTATTCCTTCTCTCTGGGCCATGGATTCAATGCTGCCTGGCTGATCTTCGAGGCCATGAAGGATACAATGGTGAAGTTAGGGCTGCAAAACAAGAGCCACACTCTCCCCTATTGAAGACTCATCACCAGACTGCTTCTAAGGGGAGGATATAAGATACCAGTGGGGGAATTATCTGCTGACCTCATTCCCACCACATTTGCTAAAAGACAATGGGGGATCAGCAGAAGCTTAAGGGATCCCCAGAAGATGAAGAAGAAGACTAAAGCTCACGAGGTCTCCGAGCAGAGAGAGGAAGCTGTTGTGGCAAGGGCCACCCCTGCTCCCAAAAAGAAGCCAACAACAGTTGCCCCAAAGAAGGTGGCACGAGCTTCTGTCACCTCTGCTTCGGCAGCAATCCCCCCACCCACTACTCTGGCCTCTCCCCTCCCTTCTTCACCCATTCCATCTTTCACTTCTCCTCTTTCCTCTCCTTTCTCCCTTCCCCCTCCAACCATTATCCGAACCTGGGTAGAAAGTGCTGGACCCCAAGACACCACTCCACCTTCACCCACCCCTCCACAATCAACATCCCTAGTCTCTCCCATAGCCCATGATCCTCACCCTGACAGCCCTCCCTTGATATCGTACCTCAAAAAGAAAACTTCTCACACTACCCCTGCCCTTCCCACAGCCACACCCCTTAGTGACCAACCCTTAGATCCACCTCTCCATGACATGGACTTCAACCTAGCTACCACCTTTGGGTACCAGGCCTTCATGACCAGTTTGCTTGATACCTTGCCCACCCACGACATCCCTCTCCCTGAGTCTCCTCTCCCTTCACCACATCATTCCCCCGACCCCCCTCCCTTCCCCCCTACCACTTTCCATCATGCCCCCACTTCCCCTTTCCAACCTATTCCATCTTACCCTCCTAGCCCCCCTCATCCAACCTCAGATTCCCTTACTCATATCTTTTCCCTTATCCATGACCTCCAAACCCAACTATCCAACACCACAGAGACCCAAGCCAAAATGCAAACTGACATAACCACCCTCCAATCCACCCTTCACACATTGACAAACCAACCAATCCCAACACAACCCCCCTCCACCTCTGCCTCCCCTGTTCCCACAGCCCCTACCCCCCTTGGCTCGCCTCCATCCTTCCCCCTCCCTGATACCATCCCTGACCACTCCTTTCCCTCTCTCCCTATCCTTCCACCTCTAATACTGCCTCCCCCTCACTTCACCAACACTTCTACCCAGACAGACCCCATTCCATTCCCATCCACCTTTCCCACTCCACCCCCCCTATTTGCACCCCCCTCCCTTCCATTTCAACCCTTCACCATACCCTTCTTCCCTTCCCCTGAACCATCCCCATCAGCTGCCCTCCCTTCATTTCATTTTCCGCCCAGCAGAGGAAAGCCGAGAGGGAATGTAAGAAGAAAGAAGAAGAGGCTATCCTTCAAGAACATGCACGAAAGATGGGCTGGGATAAATTTTAATTCAAATTCTTATTAGATTGCACCTAGGATTTCCTCTATTTCTTTTACATTTGTTCTCTTGTATTTTGTACAGTTTTCATATTTCATAGAATTTCCCACCTCTCTGTCTTGCTTTATGCTGTGTTTTGTTGTTCTTTTCTGTTACGTTGCAATAAATATGCTGCACATTGACCTTGAACCAGTGAGGACACTGCTCCTCATAGGTTTGGGGGTATGGCAGGCAGACCTTGCTAATGGAATAGGTAACATAAGTGCAGCAGACTCATCTGAGCAATATGGAAATGGACCTCTGTCCACTTAAGAATCATGAAATTAAGAAGTTTAAAATTTATGCAAACATTGAACATCATAGACTTCTAATATTCCGCATTTCCATAATAATTTCACCAAGGAAACACACGTGTATTTGCACTTAGTGAATCAGTAGAGAGAGAAAAAGGTACGGACATGCTTAAAAGTTCAAAGGATGACCATAACCAGTGAGAATTGGGCCTACAAAATTTATTTTTTTTGAGGAGTAACTAAGGCATTTCTTCTAGTTGTAAGGACTGGCTGAGTCTCTGTGCTCACTAGAAGTTAGGTAACTCCAAGTTGAAACAACTGACAGTACTCATGAGACCTAGGAAAGGATCAAGGCCTTCTCTTGGACAGTTTGAGCCTAAAAAGATTAATCCTAAAGCAACTACCCTTGTCCATACCCCCTTTGAGCTTTAAATCCTAAATTTCTTCAAAATACACCTGAGTACTTGAACCTGAACCTATGAACCTGATTCAACCTACCCTCACTCTGAGAATTCAGAAGGTAAAGGAGAAAGAGTTGAAGATGGACTAGCTATGGCCAGCATTAGGTGAATGGAGAAGAAGCATCTATTCTGGCAAAATGGTAACTGAGGACATGGTGGCATTTCTGAGAAGCAAAAATAAAATAAAAAAAAAAAAAGAAAACTCCAGCAAAAAGCAACAAAAAAATAATAATGAAGAGGAATAAGAGAGAAGTCAAGAGGAACCTTCATTGGAAAATCAAAATCAAGAAGAGAAACTGATCACTTCAAATCTGAAAATCTCAAAGAAGATGAAGGGAGATGAATTCAAGAAGGTCAAGTCATGAACCACCTCCTGCACCCACTGAGTTCTCAATTTTTGAGCCCCTTTTCAAACTTTCCATTCATTTTAACCATACTCCATAAGCCACATTTCAACCCAGTTAAAAGCCCTTGTGATCCAAAGATTGAGTGAGCTGTCATGTGAAGATAAGGAATTATCCAATCTATGGTGAGAAACTGACAATGATGCCAGCACTTAAGAACACTGCCTATGCTCATGCTTACAAACCCAGTTGGGGGATGGAACTGCTCTTGAGCCTGTGGGAAACTGAACCCCTCAACAAACCTTGATGAGAGTATGCCCTTTAAAGCTTTCTTTTGGGTCTGAACTTGAATATATTATGTATGACCTTAACCTAATTTTCTTACATAAGGATAAGCTCAGTGCTGACATGCATTTGTTCAGTTTTCTGTGATCACAAATTATTTAGAAATGCTGTGCTAACATGTTTATTATGCTGTCTAAGTTCCTGTGCAACCAATGAATTAAACTTCTTTTATGCTGATTCATGAGTAGACTAAATCTGATTCCTTAACTGCTCATTGGAAGACATTGCACTTTAGTTAACTATTTCATTGGAGAAGTTTGTGGGTGTCTTCACTGAAAACCCTCAGGAGACTTCACTCCTCCACTAGGGATCACCTAGGGGTTTAAAAGGCTTGGTACATATGCTAAATGTATCCGTGGTCCCTACGAAAGTGGTATTTAATTTTTAGAGAAGATTTAATGTAGCTTTGCTAAGGGACTAGCAAAGATTAGGTTTGGGGGTGTGTTAAGACCTGAAAAGTACCACTTTTCATCCCTTAACCTTTGATTAGACCTTTAGACACCTAATAAACTCATCTTAAGTGTTTTGTTCAGGAAAAAATCAGCAGTGAAATAAGGCCAAGAATCCTGTTATGGAACCTGCATTGGCACCAGATGCCCCTCAGCAAGAATGAACCTTGAAGCCTCGCGCAGATCAGCTGAGCTTCCAAAGGCTTTACAAGCAACCTCTCACGCAGATGAATGACTGAGGAGCTTTAGAAACTCAACTCCGCGCAGCTCTCGCGAAGCTTAAGAGTAGAGCACAGCGCTCAGTGTCGCGTAGTTCAAAGCAGACCTCTCTCAATCTCATGAAGGTCGCTTAAGACAGCTGAGGAGAGAGCTTCAGAAGATTTCTCGTGCAGCTGTTGTGCAATTGCCACGGGGTACAATTCTCAGAGGAAGAACACCTCACACAGTTCACGCGCCATTCAAGAAAGAAAGCATCCTGGCGAAGGCAAGGCCAAGCTCGCAAAGATTGAGCAAGACAACGAGCCTCGTGCAGTTCGAAACTTAAAAGAACCTCACGAGGTAACTCGCGAAGTCCAAGTAAAGAAAAGAGCTCGTGCAGTTCTCACGCTGCTGCCCAGCGAAGACTAATCTACCGCGCGACTGCTTGAATTGCAACCTCGCGACACTTGAGACTATGTTTTCTATTCAACCTCGCGAACTCCAACTTAGCGAGAGCTCAACTCTCTACCACGCGACTGCCTGAAGAGCAAACCAAGGCAACCTCGTAATGGCTGAAGCTTCAGTGTCAAATCATCCTAGCGAAGAGCAATGAGCTACCACGCGACAAGTCTGGGAAACTACAGCTACCTAGCGAGGCTCTGAACCTAAACTTCCATCTCTTTAGCAGAGGGCATTCTAGAAATTTCCAATGATTAGGACACGCATTCCCATGCTCAAATCTCCATGTACACGCCCCGAGGCATCCAAGGATCAGTAGAAGGCCACGTGGCATCGTTAAAATTAGGGTTTCCTAACCCTAATGCGCCGCCACCCCACTGCTATATATACCCAGGCCTAGCTTCGGTTTAGGTATTTGGGAACTTATCTCAGATCGCTTTTCTTTTCTTTTCTCTTTCTTCTTAGCAGTAAGTAGTTTTTCTTTTTCTTTTTCTTTTCTTCTCTCCATAGTCCAGCAATTGCTGGCTATGACTTGTATATGTACTTGAGTTAGATTAATGGAAGTTTTGCAATAGGATTTATACTTTATGGGATTGTTATTTATATGTGAGATGCTCTGTGCAAGGCTGCTGCCTTGTGATCCCCATTGACTTGGCTGTGCTTCAAAGCAATGGAGGACTGATTTTAAGGGCCACTCGGATCCAAGTAACCTGTGTGTCTGGGCTATCATGGTCTTCTAGCCTTAGCCCCACCACAGGACCTACTAGATCTGAAATCCCCATGGGAGCTTGAGCTGGTAGCCTGGTGAACATGGTGGTAGCAGCGATAATCTTGTTTTGTTTTGGGCTCCGTGAGGAGGATAACCTCTGGGATAGTCTGTGACCATTTAAGTGGACAGATTATAGCCTTAGGGTGATTCTGATCCACCTATCCAAGATGGATCCTTCTTCTTTTCACCTGAGCCTGTAGAAGCCTTGTGAGGGATTGTAAAGAGGGAGACTCCCCCATATTTGTATAGATCTGCCATCAGATGTTGGATCTGATCTAGTTGTAGAGATTGTAGGCTGGTGACTGGACCATTGTAGCCTCTCTCAAGCAATGGGCAGCTGTATCGAAGGTTGTACTCAACCGCTTGCTGGTTCTATGTGTCTGGGCTATCATGGTTTTCCAGCCTTAGCCCCACACATGGAACTTTAGAGGTTGAGGTTCCCTATGGATTCCTGAGCTGGTAGCCTGGATGAAATAGTGCCTGCAATGATTTATTTGTTATGTTCTTACCCATCCCTGGATAGTGGCTCCCCTATGGGATAGTCTGTGACCATTCAAGTGGACAGGTTATAGCCCTAAGGGTGGAGTAATGGCAGTAGTGATGGGTTGGATCCTTTCTCCTCAGAGGTGATAATGTAGCCTCTGGACAGGATTTCTATAACATCAGATCTAAATCTGAGTTACAAGAACTCCTCTGATCTTGGCTCAAAAACATATTTCTCACCTTTTTATAATTATTTTCCACACTCCATCCATCCTCTCAATCCTTTCTGTAATTTAGTTGTTAGAATACTTAGAATAAGTGACCTTAAACTCCCCTCCTTTTAGGACTGCCAGATCTGTAAACAGATCTGGAGGGACTACTAGAGACGGCTCCCATGGAGCCTTAGATCACCTTTCCCTGTGGGACAAACTCTTACTTATCAAAACTTGCTACAAAGGACCCGGTATCTTGCAGGTCTAGGATTTCCGAGTTGCGCTTATTCATCCCCTGTTTTATTCTGTTTTTGGTTTTTAATTAATTTTCAACACCAACCAATAAGCAAAGCACACTCGAAGTCGACAACAAGTTTTTGGCGCCGTCGCCGGGGAAAGATGATCTAATAGTAGACACTTAGTTTTTGTATTCTTAGTATTCTTTATACATGTGAATAATTGATACTGTTGATACAGTTGTGAATCTTTCTTGCAGATCTGGACAGCAGCAGTGAAGGATAGTTGGATTGCAATTGGAGCATAGCTACCTCTGTTTACAAACTCTCTGACTCTAAAGCTCTGTCTATCTTTCTTTTTCATAAATTTTCCAGCGGTATCTAGGATAGTTTAAATGTATTCTTTGGATAGCTGTAAAATAGTTAGATAAATTTGTTTGTGTATAAGTATTCTTATGCAATGTGCCTACAAGAAGCTTTCCTTGTTGTGGGTGTGCTTGTATGCTAGGGAGGAGATCCATCAGCCCTACTTTAGAGTCTCTAAACCCTGAGATAGAAAGGGGAAGGAGACTTAGAAGAGACAGGCACACCACAGGAGAGCCCACAGGAAAATCTGCATCAGCAACCATGGGTGAAGAACACCCCAGAACCCTCAAGGAGTTGAATGCTCCGGATGACTACAACACCCCTTATAGCATTCAATTCCCTGATGTTCAGGGGAATTATGAGATAAAAACTTCAATCATCCAGATGCTGCCAGCTTTCCATGGGCTTAGCAAAGAAGACCCTTACAAGCATATTGACTAGTTCTTGGCCTTGTGCACCACTTTTAATATCTCTGGTTTGGGACCTGAGGCTACTAGGCTCAGACTCTTTCCCTTCTCTCTGAAGGATAGGGCCAGTACCTGGTTGGCCACTCTTCCCAACAATAGCATTGCTTCATGGAAAGACCTGCAGACCAGATTCCTAACTAAGTTCTTCCCTGAGACCAAAACCAGCCAGTTGAGGAAAGAGATTCTTGCATTTTCTCAGTCCCCAACTGAGGATTTTAACCAGTCCTGGGATAGGTTTAAAGAGATGCTCAAACAATGCCCCCACCACAAGATCCCTGAGTGGCAGCTTGTACAAAGCTTCTACAATGGGATTGATGAGAAAAACAGAGATATGGTCGATGCCTCCTGTGGTGGATCCTACATGCATAAGACTGCTGAGGAGGCATGGGAATTGTTTGAGGTGATTAGTGAGAATGAGTTTCAAAAGCCATCCCTAGCAAGAACTCATCAGGAATCTGAGTCAAAGGTGGGTCCTGCTGCTGGATCCAAAGGAAAAATTTATGATGTGTCTGGGAACGATGACCTACGGCTGCAGATGGCAAACCTCTCTATGAAGTTTGATAAATTATTGACTGTGATGCAATCCAGAAGGGCTGCTCATGTGGCGGAGGCGTGTCTGATATGCCAGTCTCAACAGCACACAGTGGTGGAATGTCCATTTGCAGGGCAATTTCTTGAATTAATGTTGGAACATGCTGCTGCTGCTCAGTCTTATGGCCAGCTACAATCGGGGGGCTACAACAGGCAGCCATATGGATACCAGCATCAAAATGCTGGTTACCAATGGAGAGACCACCCAAATCTGAGGTGGAAGTAAGATAACTACATGCAGCCCCTGCCGATGTTGGCTTTACCACAAAGGCCACTGCAACAGTTTAATCAAGGGCATGCCCCAAGGTCTACCTTCCAGCACCACCAGCAACCCCATCAGTAGTAAAATCAGTTGGTTCTACCTCCTGCTCAACCAAGAAATACTTATTTCGAGGACCAAGTCTTGGCTTCATTACAAAACATGGGTTCCTTGGCTCAGACTGTGAACTCTCATGGTCAGAGCATCAAGAAGATGGAGGAGCAGATGGGAAAACTAGCGAACACCCTAGCCAAAAGAGAAGAGGGAAGGTTGCCCAATCAACCAGTGGTTAATCCCAAAGGCCAATTTTTGATTGGTGAAGGATCCTCAGAACCTGAAGGGGATCTTTCATTGCATTGATGATAAGAGCTGTGCATCGTTGTATAATATGTACTTTACTGTTTGTAGGAATAGTTTGCAATCTTGTTGGAATTTGAGTTTAGTGCTTTAATGCCTACTTTGATACCAACTTCCCCTGTGTGATAATTCTAAGTGATTGAATGATGATTTGAATGCTTTGCATGACGTGTGACTTTCTTGCCCCTTGTTTAGAGCTTTGAAGATCCTTTACACGTTCCATTAAATAGAACCCTAACTTTTAGGGTTAGACTCAGCTCCTGGTTTTTCCTTTCAAATCTGTAACTCCATACTCACCAAGGAAATTGGGATGGTTCCTAAAAGCGCACCTGTGAAGAGAGCCAGGGACAAGGCCACTGTGGAGCCTACACCTAAGGAAGCCAAGTCCTCAACGGCTCCGCAAAAAGGGAAGGGGGTGGTACCGGAGCAGGCTGCACCCACATCGGATTATTCTACACCCTCTGAGCTCCTCCTTTCCATTCCCTTAGAGCCTGAAGCCATTTTTCATATCTCTTTCTTTGAATCTGAGCCATTGTCAAGACTCGCCATCGAAGTTCTTTGCATAAGGTGGTCATTCTTGGTGCAACTGGATTCACGCCTAGCCTACCCTCGGTTAGTGCAACTCTTCTACCAGCACCTTAGGCTCAGACCCGACACACAAGGGTGGCCAGGCCTCCTTTCACTAGTTGACAACTTTGAAATTCTGCTTAGTCCGGAGTTGATCGCTGAAGTCTTGGGCATCCCTGCCAGAGTTGATCCCAATTGCGGTTATGGTGCCCCTGTGAGTGCCCCCATAGACACAATTGCCCATGCCATTACCAGAGGCTTGAAGGCCACAGGGGACTCCATCAGAAGAAGAGATTTGGCGCCCAAACTGTTGTTCATTGATCAAGTTTTGAGGAAGAACATCTATTGCTCCGGCCATCAGCAAGATAGGAGGACACCAATTGCTGATGCTCTGTATTCCTTCTCTCTGGGCCATGGATTCAATGCTGCCTGGCTGATCTTCGAGGCCATGAAGGATACAATGGTGAAGTTAGGGCTGCAAAACAAGAGCCACACTCTGCCCTATGGAAGACTCATCACCAGACTGCTTCTAAGGGGAGGATATAAGATACCAGTGGGGGAATTATCTGCTGACCTCACTCCCACCACATTTGCTAAAAGACAATGGGGGATCAGCAGAAGCTTAATGGATCCCCAGAAGATGAAGAAGAAGACTGAAGCTCACGAGGTCTCCGAGCAGAGAGAGGAAGCTGTTGTGGCAAGGGCCACCCCTGCTCCCAAAAAGAAGCCAACAACCGTAGCCCCAAAGAAGGTGGCGCGAGCTTCTGTCACCTCTGCTTCTGCAGCAATCCCCCCACCCACTACTCTGGCCTCTCCCCTCCCTTCTTCACCCATTCCATCTTTCACTTCTCCTCTTTCCTCTCCTTTCTCCCTTCCCCCTCCAACCATTATCCGAACCTGGGTAGAAAGTGCTGGACCCTAAGACACCACTCCACCTTCACCCACCCCTCCACAATCAACATCCCTAGTCTCTCCCATAGCCCATGATCCTCACCCTGACAGCCCTCCCTTGATATCGTACCTCAAAAAGAAAACCTCTCACACTACCCTGCCCTTCCCACAGCCACACCCCTTAGTGACCAACCCTTAGACCCACCTCTCCATGACCTGGACTTCAACCTAGCTACCACCTCTGGGTATCAGGCCTTCATGACCAGTTTGCTTGATACCTTGCCCACCCACGACATCCCTCTCCCTGAGTCTCCTCTCCCTTCACCACATCATTCCCCCGACCCCCCTCCCTTCCCCCCTACCACTTTCCATCATGCCCCCACTTCCCCTTTCCAACCTATTCCATCTTACCCTCCTACCCCCCCTCATCCAACCTCAGATTCCCTTACTCATATCTTTTCCCTTATCCATGACCTCCAAACCCAACTATCCAACACCACAGAGACCCAAGCCAAAATGCAAACTGACATAACCACCCTCCAATCCACCCTTCACACATTGACAAACCAACCAATCCCAACATAACCCCCCTCCACCTCAGCCTCCCCTGCTCCCACGACTACCCCCTTTCGCCTCCATCCTTCCCCCTCCCTGATACCATCCCTGACCACTCCTTTCCCTCTCTCCCTATCCTTCCACCTCTAATACTGCCTCCCCCTCACTTCACCAACACTTCTACCCAGACAGACCCCATTCCATTCCCATCCACCTTTCCCACTCCACCCCCCCTATTTTCCCCCCCCCCCCTACCATTTCAACCCTTCACCATACCCTTCTTCCCTTCCCCTGAACCATCCCCATCAGCTGCCCTCCCTTCATTTCATTTTCCGCCCAGCAGAGGAAAGCCGAGAGGGAATGTAAGAAGAAAGAAGAAGAGGCTATCCTTCAAGAACATGCACGGAATATGGGCTGGGATAAATTTTAATTCAAATTCTTATTAGATTGCACCTAGGATTTCCTCTATTTCTTTTACATTTGTTCTCTTGTATTTTGTACAGTTTTCATATTTCATAGAATTTCCCAATGTCTGCCCTGTCTTGCTTTGTCTGTGTGTTTTGTTGTTCTTTTCTGTTATGTTGCAATAAATCTGCTGCACATAGACCTTGAACCAGTGAGGACACTGCTCCTCATAGGTTTGGGGGTATGGCAGGCAGACCTTGCCAATGGAATAGGTAAGATAAGTGCAGCAGACTCATCTGAGCAATATGGAAATGGACCTCTGTCCACTTAAGAATCATGAAATTAAGAAGTTTAAAATTTATGCAAACATTGAACATCATAGACTTCTAATATTCCTCATTTTCATAATAATTTCACCAAGGAAACACACGTGCATCTGCACTTAGTGAATCAGTAGAGAGAGAAAAAGGTAAGGACATGCTTAAAAGTTCAAAGGATGACCATAACCAGTGAGAATTGGGCCTATAAATTTTTTTTTTTTTGAGGAGTAACTAAGGCATTTCTTCTAGTTCTAAGGGTTGGCTGAGTCTCTGTGCTCACTAGAAGTTAAGTAACTCCAAGTTGAAACAACTGACAGTACTCATGAGACCTAGGAAAGGATCAAGGCCTTCTCTTGGACAGTTTGAGCCTAACAAGATCAATCCTAAAGAAACTGCCCTTGTCCATACCCCCTTTGAGCTTTAAATCCTAAATTTCTTCAAAATACACCTGAGTACTTGAACCTGAACCTATGAACCTGATTCAACCTACCCTCACTCTGAGAATCCAGAAGGTAAAGGAGAAAGAGTTGAAGATGGACTAGCTATGGTCAACATTAGGTGAATGGAGAAGAAGCATCTATTCTAGCAAAATGGTAACTGAGGACATGGTGGCATTTCTGAGAAGCAAAAATAAAATAAAATAAAAAAAGAAAACTCCAGCAAAAAGCAACAAAAAAATAATAATGAAGAGGAATAAGAGAGAAGTCAAGAGGAACCTTCATTGGAAAATCAAAATCAAGAAGAGAAACTGATCACTTCAAATCTGAAAATCTCAAAGAAGATGAAGGGAGCTGAATTCAAGAAGGTGAAGTCGTGAACCACCTCCTGCACCCACTGAGTTCTCGATTTTTGGACCACTTTTCAAACCTTCCATTCGTTTTAACCATACTCCATAAGCCACATTTCAACCCAGTTAAAAGCCCTTGTGATCCAAAGATTGAGTGAGCTGTCATGTGAAGATAAGGAATTATCCAATCTATGGTGAGAAACTGACAATGATGTCAGCACTTAAGAACTCTGGCTATGCTCATGCTTACAAACCCAGTTGGGGGATGTAACTGCTCTTGAGCCTGTGGGAAACTGAACCCCTCAACAAACCTTGATGAGAGTATGCCCTGTAAAGCTTTCTTTTAGGTTTGAACTTGAATATATTATGTATGACCTTAACCTAATTTTCTGACATAAGGATAAGCTCAGTGCTGACATGCATTTGTGAAGTTTTCTGTGATCACAAATTATTTGGAAATGCTGTGCTAACATACGAATTATGCTGTCTAAGTTCCTGTGCAACCAATGAATTAAACTTCTTTTATGCTGATTCATGAGTAGACTAAATCTGATTCCTTAACTGCTCATTGCAAGACATTGCACTTTAGTTAACTATTTCATTGGAGAAGTTTGTGGGTGTCTTCACTGAAAACCCTCAGGAGACTTCACTCCTCCACTAGGGATCACCTAGGGGTTTAAAAGGCTTGGTACATGTGCTAAATGTATCCGTGCTCCCTACGAAAGTGCCATTTAATTTTTAGAGTAGATTTAATGTAGCTTTGCGAAGGGACTAGCAAAGATTAGGTTTGGGGGTGTGTTAAGACCTGAAAAGTACCACTTTTCATCCCTTAACTTAACCTTTGATTAGACCTTTAGACACCTAATAAACTCGTCTTAAGTGTTTTGTTCAGGAAATAATCAGCAGTGAAATAAGGCCAAAAATCCTGTTATGGAGCCTGCTTTGGCACCAGATGCCCCTCAGCAAGAATGAACCTTGAAGCCTGACGCAGATCAGCTGAGCTTCCCAAGGCTTTACAAGCAACCTCTCGCGCAGATGAATGACTGAGGAGCTTTAGAAACTCAACTCCGCGTAGCTCTCGCAAAGCTCAAGAGTAGAACACAACGCTCAGTGTCACGTAGTTCAAAGCAGACCTCTCTCAATCTCGCGAAAGTTGCTTAAGACAGCTGAGGAGAGAGCTTCAGAAGATTTCTCGCTCAGTGCTTGGAATGATTTATTTGTTATGTTCTGACCCATCCCTGGATAGTGGCTCCCCTATGGGATAGTCTGTGATCATTCAAGTGGACAGGTTATAGCCCTAAGGGTGGAGTCATGGCAGTAGTGATGGGTTGGATTCTTTCTCCTCACAGGTGATAATGTAGCCTCTGGACAGGATTTCTATAACATCAGATCTAAATCTGAGTTACAAGAACTCCTTTGATCTTGGCTCAAAAACATATTTCTCACCTTTTTATAATTATTTTCCACACGCCATCCATCCTCTCAATCCTTTCTGTAATTTAGTTGTTAGAGTACTTAGAATAAGTGACCTTAAACTCCCCTCCTTTTAGGACTGCCAGATCTATAGACAGATCTGGAGGGATTACTAGAGACGGCTCCCATGGAGCCTTAGATCACCTTTCCCTGTGGGACAAACTCTTATCAAAACTTGCTACAAAGGACCCTGTATCTTGCAGGTCTAGGATTTCCGAGTTGTGCTAATTCATCCCCTGTTTTATTCTATTTTTGGTTTTTAATTAATTTTCAACACCAACCAATAAGCAAAGCACACTCGAAGTCGACAATAGAGACCATGAGGGCATCACCCTTCTAGGATTGACTGGCAACACCTTCTATTTCCTATTTCGAGTGTTGCATCAGTTCGGCTGCTCTCAGCAAGTGCCTTGTGAGGCAAAACCCCCTCTATGTGACTTGATCCTTTCTAGGGGGTCCTCCGGGGATGTGGATCCGATTGTTTCCCTTTGGGAGACGCATCAATCAACGCTGATGTGTGATATGGAGCAGGGAGATTCAGTTCAGTCTTTCCTTGAGTATGAGGCTTGGCTATTGGCTTAGCAGCCTGTTGCTGATCATCTGGATCGGCCGGAGAGTATTGGTGTGGGAGGCCCCTAACCGAAGAAGGAGACAGCGCTCCGAGCCCTATTGAGTTGCTGACTAATGAGAAGAGGGTCCTGCTCAAGCTTTTAGCATAAGAGAAAGTTAGAGCAAGGATAGCGGAGAGTGAGGTCCTTCGTCTGAAAGGATATTTGAGTGTTGCCCTTGGAGCTACTGATGCATCTCGAAAGAGGTATAAGAGCTTGCTTGGTCGTTGGTTGACAAAGCGGAATGCTCGGGAGGATGGTTTTCGTGCTAAGCTTAGTGCCTTGAAGCACGAGCTGGGCCGTTGATCCCTTCTTGTACATAACTTTTTGCACAGATCAGCTACACAGAAAAAGGGGTGTAAGAAACCCCTTTTTAGATACACATCTTTTTGGCATACATATTTTGTTTATGTTTTTATTTTTTCGTTGTTTTTGTAAAAAGAAAGAAAGAAAGCTAGACATCACACCGACTATTTTTAGGATGTGGTGGAAGCGGTGCATTTGTAAAAAAAGAAAAATCTATTATATTTACACAGACTTTTTTGTTCTTTTTGTTTTGTGTGTATTTTTTGTTGGGTGTGGTGCCTTAATCACTGGGTGAGATCTCGGGTCCTCTTTTGAGCATGGTCGAACCCCCTTTTTTTTTAATGGTTGGGTTTGAGAGAGTTTCAATAGCTATACCAACATTGGAACATCAATCCCCTTGGACTGAGTCAAACCTTTCTCCTTACCTTGAGTCATACATTTGACGAAGTTGTTCCACAAAGATAATTCTGGTCAGGGCCCGATTTGAACTAACATGAGCGGCCCAGTCGAACAATGGGAGTAATAGGAGAGAGAGAACTAAGGTTCCAAATATTTCTTCATTCCTTTCCTCAATTAATTTTTCTTTTTAATCTCTTTTTACTCACAATGCCCAAGGTGGGTTCGTCGTGCCCGTTTTTACCCTCTTTTTACCCATGGCGCCCTTTCGGGTTTTCACCTGGTCCGCACAAATTCGCTGTTTTTATCCGTAGTGCCCTTTCGGGTTTTCACCACATTCATTTTGCTTTGAGCTTGTATTTTTATTTTATTTTTCTTTCATTCTTTAGAAGCCACAACATACATCGATTCTGTCATAGCCAGCTAGATGGGGTTCTAGTGTCATCTCACAACTCGGTTCGTGTTGACTTAACAGATATTATGACTGCTTGTGAACCTAAAAGGAGGGCTTTCTTCAGGGTGTAACTTGGCCATGGGTTAGGTTAGAATTTGAAGGTATGTTGGGCTAAAATGGTTTTCTTGATACGGTTTTAGTTTTTCGCAACATACTTTATTCCTTGGGGGATTTACTGTACACACCCCATGATTTTTTATTCTTTTTGTTTTATTTCAGGCAATCTCTTTTTGAGGTTTTGCTTTTCTGATTTTTTAATTTTCTTATAGTAATTCTGCTTCCTCTCTTTTTTTATATATGTACTCACTTTTTCTTTTTAGGGGAAGGGGTTTATTGAAAGAAAGGCCCAGGCTTAAATGGGGTAGCAAAGGATAGTATCATTTTAGGGATGCTTTTTGGCTACTGTGCTTGGAATGATGGCCTCTTTTGGGCGGTTCTTAAGCAATCACGTATCTATTTTACCAATACTTACCTTATCGTGATAGACTAAGAGTAGAACCGTCGGACGTATCCAGCATTGATGAGCTCAGGAAGATGATCTCTGTCCATGGTGGCGAGGCGGATGGCATATCCCGACAACACTTCTCAGACGACTTAAGGCCCTTCCCAATTCGGCTTGAACTTCCCTCTTGGGTCGGCCTGGAGGGATGGGAAGATATTTTTCAACACGGTGTCTCCTATCTTCAAATCTCGACCGCAGACACGTTTATTGTAAGAGCGTGCGATTCACCCTTGGTAAACTTGTGTATGGCACAAGGCTAGGAGTCTTTTCTCATCTAATAAGTTCAATTGGTCAAAGCGAGATCTCTCTCTCTGTTTTGGGTAAGCCTGATTCCATGAGGATTCAGAGCGAGGGTACTTCGACCTCTACCGGTAGGATGGCCTTAGTTCCATACACCAGGGAGAATGGTGTTGCCTTTGTAGCGGTACAGATTGACGTTTTGGCCCATAAAGAAAATGGCAGTATTTCGCTCCAATCTTGGTAAGTGACGACCATCTTCTCTAGGATGCAAACAACCGTCTTATTCACAGCTTCCACAGCTCCATTAGTTTAAGGCCAATAAGGTTATGAGCGATGGTGCTTGATCTTGTATTGCTCACAGAAAGCCCAAATGCATTTATTCACAAAGTTTGTGTCGTTATCCATGATGATATCCTTGGGTACTCCAAATCGGCACATAATATTACTCTTGAGAAACTTTTCGACGTGTCTGGCCATGATGTTGGCATATGATGCTACTTCTACCCACTAGGTGAAATATTCAATGGCGGCGAGCATGAACCGATGTTCGTTTGATGCTTTTGGATTAATCATTCTAACGATGTCAAGGCCTCAGGTAGCAAATGTCCAAGGAGTGGTCATGCAGTGAAGATCGATAGCAGGACTGTGTATCAGACTGGAGTGTTCCTGACACTTATAGCATTTTTGAACATGTTTGCAACAATCTGATTCCATAGTGGTCTAGAAGTATCCTGCCACCGAATTTTCTTGGCAAGCATGTGACAGCTGACGTGGGCTCCGCATACTCCTTCTGGATCTCCTTCATGATATTGATCGCTTCACTTTCTATGAGGCACCTGAGCAAGATGTTATTATAAGATTGCTTGTAAAGGCATTCCCCACAAATGAAGTAACCTGCTGCTAAACGTTGAATGGTTCGTCGATCCGTCTTAGGCGAACCCTCAAGGAAAGTTAGTGTCTCGAGGAAATTCTTCATATCTGAGAACCAAGGTGGCTCATCATCAGGCTTTGTAGGTTCCTCAATCTGGAGGCAGAAAGTCGGCTCATTTCTTTGCTCGATTATGATTGGCTTCATCTCAGCACCAAACGGGATTTCTATCATTGATGCCAACGTCGCTAGGGCGTCGGCGAAGCGATTCCTTATCTGGGGGACATATGAGAATGTCCCGTCTTGGAAGCAAGCTATCAGATCCTCAAGGTGTTCATGATAAGAGATTAGTTTCTCATCTTTTGTCTTCCAGTCACCATTCATCTGACATATGATCAACTGCGAATCGCCGAATACTCACAGTAGATTTATATTTAGATCGAGAGACGCCTATAAACCAGTGTCACAAGATTCTTACTTGGCCATGTTGTTAGCGCAAGGAAAGTTGAGCTTGATAGAGACTAGTACATGGGATCCTTTTGGTGAAATCAGAATGGTGCCAACTCCCTGTCCCTTAGCATTGGCTGCCCCGTCAAAGTGCATTACCAATGATTCCTCTGCTTCCTTGGTATCATCTTCCATCATGAACAGGATGTCCTCATCAAGGAACTCGATTCTCAAAGGTTCATAATCTGGCAAAGGATTGTCGGCAAGATGATTGGCGAGTGCCTGTCCCCTGATCAACTTCTGAGTGACATAGATGATGTCAAACTCAGATAACAAGAGCTGCCATCGTGCAGTCCTCCCAGTGAGAGCCGGCTTTTCAAATAAGTATTTCAATGGGTCCATTCGGGCCAAAAGTAGAATGGCTTAAGATAGCAAGTAATGGCAGAGCCTCTGAGTAGCCCTTTCTCCAGATGAGAATATCACGTCTCATAATCAGTAAACTTCTTGCTCAAATAGTAGATGGTCTGCTCTCTTCTTCCCGTCTCGCCATGCTGTCCTAGGACACATCCCATCGAGACCTCCATTGTGGAGAGATACATCAAGGGTGATCTCCCTAGCTCGGGTGGTACTATCATAGGTGGGTAAAGGAGGTAACTTTTGATTTTATCGAACGCTACCTGACAGCCATCGTTCCATTCAACAGGTAAGTTCTTCCTTAGTAGCTTGAAGATTGGCGTGCAGATTGGAGTTAGTTGTGCAATGAACCGACTAATATATTGTATTTTGCCTAAGAACCCTCTAACTTCTTTCTTAGAAGATGGCCACGACATTTCTGTGATAGCTTTGACTTTGACTGGGTCGACCTCAATCCCTCTCCTGCTGACGATGAATCCTAACAATTTTTTGGCCATAGCGCCAAAAGCACATTTCTGTGGATTCAGACATAACCTGTACTTTCTCAGCCTCTCAAATAGTTTCTAGATTTTTACCAAGAGATCGCTCCGCTCCGGTGACTTGGCTATCATATCATTGATATACACTTTAATTTTTCGGTGCATCATGTCATGAAACAGTACGGTCATGGCTCTCTGGTACGTTGCATCGGCATTCTTCAGCCCAAACGACATGACTCTGTAGCAAAAGGTTCCTCAAGGAGTGATGAACGCAGTCTTCTCTCGATCTGCCTCTACGATCTTTATCTGGTTGTATCCGAAGAATCCATCCATGAAAGAAAGCATCTTGTATTTAGCAGTATTATCGACCAAGATGTCAATGTGCAGCAATGGAAAATCGTCCTTCGGGCTCGCTTTGTTCAAATTTTGAAAATCGATGCACATGCGGACCTTTCCATCTTTCTTTGGCACATGCACAATATTGGCTAGCCACTACGAGTATTTGGATACCATGAGAAGCCCCGTGTCATACTGCTTGATGACTTCGTCTTTGACTCTCAACATCCACTCGGGTCGAAGATGTCTCAACTTCTGCTTAATCGGCTTCATATCAGGGTAGAGAGGCATCTCATGCTCGACCAAATCAGTGCTCAGACCAGGCATGTCCTCTTACGACTAGGCAAAATGTCTTGGTATGACTGAAAGAAATTGATCATGCTTTTTATTTCTTCGGGAGACAGCGACGTTTCGATTTTGGTAATTCAGGGAATCTCCTCAATCCCTAGATTAATGTCCTTGGTTTCCTCAACAATAGGTGTCATGCTCAAACTCAATAAACCGGTCAAGGAGCTCATTGGGGAGCTCCTCCAAAGGGATATCCTCATCCAAACTCGTAACACCTGCCTCTCCTTGTATTTCTACAAGGAAGGGGTCGATTTTACGTGGGACGGGTATTTCAATTAAGGCATCTTTTTGTTAGATTTTATTTGAAATTTTAAATGACAATATTTTTGGACATTGCATTTTTTTAATGTTTTTAGGATTTTGTATTTTTCCAATATTTTTGAGATTTTTGTTTTCTTTGGAGATGGACCCTTGGCAGTGCAAGTCTGTGTATATACAAGGTATTGCCTGCCAAGGGCTTATCTCACATTTTATAGGTTTTTTTTTTTTAGGAAACATGTGCCAAATATTAGGCCACTCCCCGCTTCTAGGGTTTGGGGCAAAGACGCCCAGTTGCATACCTGAGGGGCCGCTCTTCTACCTATTTGGATGGAGGATGCTGACTGATACAACTCTTGGGAGTCAGCCTCCATCATGTTGATCCCCATTTTGTCTGAGATGATGTCCTTAAATGTTAAAATAGTTTTTTGGTGATTCACTACAGGGGGAGTTTGTTCAGGTACGGGCCATCGTTCCTCAAAAAGGGATAATGCGGCCAAGTCAATCTCCCTACTGGGAAGGGTGACGTAGGGATTGGTGGGGGGTGAACTGGTGTTGTAGGCTTCTGTGGGTTAATCAAGTTTTCCCATTTCGGTCAATCTTCACAACCCCGATACTTATGAATGAATTCTTGATGTGAGGCCTGGGGCGGGGTTTCTCCTTTATGTGGATCCCCCTAGCTTTTACAACTGCCATCGCACGGGCTTTCTTCTTAGCCTCTCTCACTTCTTCTTTCATGGCTTATAGCCTAGCCCAAATTTGACTCTTTTGCCCCCCTTAGCTGTGACGGGCTCTTTTCTACCTTGTAATCTCGGCCCCAGCCCCCTTCCTTTTTTATAGCCTCACTTTTAGAGCATGGCCACTACCACTACCATTCCCCCTCCGGTTCTTGGGATGATGCCCTCGATAGGCTCCGGGAGTATCGTCGACACCTCATTTTCAAAACTGTGGAGGTCGACATCTTCAGTGGTGTGCAGTACATCCAATATATTAGATTTTTCAATGCTATTGGTGGCCTTTTCTTTCTCACTGTGCTCCTCTCCTATGATTGTGGACAATATTGGTCCAACATCATGCAGCCACGGGTGCCTTAACAGCAGATTAAATGAGGATTTGATGTCCATCACTTGAATAATATGGAGATGGTCATTGGCTCAATCAATAGCTCAAGGTCAACTTCTCCCATTATCTCTCTTTGTGTGTTATCAAAACCTCTGACGCTAGTTCTCGTGGGTCTTAGCATGCAAGGATCTACCTCAATCTTGGTGGCAGTTCTCAGTGGGCATATATTCAATGCGGACCCGTTATCGATTAGAACCAAGGGGATAATCATATTTCTGGACTCAACGGTTATATTCAAAGATTTTGAGTGACTACCTCCTTCCTCAGGTAAATCGACATCAGAAAACAAAATGGCATTTAGAGCCATCACTTGACCAATTATTTGCCCGACTTCATCCGGGCTAACCTGAAGTGACACCTGCGAATTCTTTAACGCCCCCATTAAAGCTTGAAAATGGAGTGGGGACGTCATCAATAAATCTCATATAGTAATATGGGCAGGCATTCTTCTCAACTGAGTCTCCAAGATTTGTTCTCGACTCGTTCTCTTAAAAGGATTTATTGCATTATCTTTCTTCCCCTCTGGCTGGGCTTGTGCTACTGTCGGTGCTTCTGGCTACTTTGAGATCTTTCCAGATTGGGTAGCGAAGTCCATCGCCCCTTCTCTGTGGCTGCTAGTGTTGATATCTATTTGTTCATAACTCAGGGGGACTTTGTGAGGATCATAAGTTGGCCCCGAAATCTGGAATGGTATAGCTGCTGATATCGGATGCACTTGCACTACGGGCTCTGGCGATGTGGATAACACTTGATTTACCTCAGTGATAGCTGGTTGGGTGGTAAAATTTAGCCAGATGGGGGTGGTGAAGCTTGTGAGTGGTGGCGTCGGGGGAAAAGGGGTAGGGGTAGGCCATTAGTAGCTGATGGGTGTCAGCCGGGGGATTGGGGGTAGGGGTAGGCCATTAGTAGCTGATGGGTGCTGGAGAGGGATTAGGGGTATGATGGGCTACTAGGTAATTGACGGGAGTGGTGGTGTATGGTTGATATGTAGTTATATGCACATAATTGACGGGTGTGGGTGATGGAAAGTAAGCCCTAAGATCCAAGGGTTCGGCTTGTGGTGTTGGGCTGGGAAAATAGTCTGATAGATTCAGGGGTTCAATCACCCCGATATTCCTCTCTTCGCAGTTCCTTGGCAATGGTGCTACATAGCTTTCTCGATCACTGATGTTATCGGATGGATCAAATTCGAACTCCTCATATCCCTCTACCATCCCGATGATTGGGTTGAGACCTGCTCCTTTGGTAGGATGTAGGGGCAATGGCACTTGATGGATGTTTGCGTATAAGTTTACTTGAGAAGGTGCTAGTAGAATGATTTTTCTAGCATCGATCAAATCTTGGATCGCGTGCTTTAATGGGAAGTAGCGGTCAGTCGGGTGACCTGGACCCTAATGAAAATTATAGTGGGTATTTGAGTCAGAGTTCTTTGGGATCGGGTGGGGAGCAGGTTGTGTTTGATGAATAGTAACTAATCCCTTTTCTACTAATAAAGGCAAAAGTATACTTAGTGATTGCCCCATGGGTGTAAACACTCGGTCATAGCGGGCTCTCCTCTGCTCCAGAGTTATTTACATTCCTTGACCATTTCCTACTCTCTGCATCTACTCAGTTCTGACTGGCGCTGGCAATGCTGCTTGAAATTAGAACGGGGTTATATTATTATTGGGCCTAGTGTTAGCAACGTTCTAGACGTTGACCCCTGTTCTCTTCTCATTCCTTTGTTCCAAAAATCTTCTAACCCCACTGGCTCCTCTTGATATATTTTTGTTCAGGCACCCTTCCCTGATGGCACCTTCACAGCGATTGGCTTTCCTCACCAGATCAGTAAAATTGGACTACTGCTGGTACACAAAAAAGTTCGAGATTACTGGTAGAGTATTTTTAGAAATCATTTTGATTTGCTCATCGTCAGGTATCCTGTTTCTGACCTGAGCTGCTAGTGCTCTCCACCGCCCCAAGTAGTCTTTGAAGGTCTCATTTGGGTTTTGTCTCAAACAAGCCAAGTCTGACTTACATGGCTCGATGTCTATATTATAGACATATTATTCCTGGAACAGGTGCGTTAAGTCTTTCCACGTTTTCTTCATAGATGGTTCTAAAGATGTGAACCACCTCAAGGCTGGACCAGTCAAACTCTTTTGAAAGACCTTTATTAGTAGTCTCTCGTCACCTCCATACTAGCATAGGTCCCCATAATAAGACTTGAGGTGTGCTATGGGATTGCTAGAGCCATTGTACTTGTCAAAAGCTGGCATTTTAAATTTTTGAGGCAAGGGGACCTCAACAAACAAACATAATTCTGTGAAGTCTGTGGCATGGATTTTAGCACCACCCATTTTCAATAACTACTTCTGAATTTTATCTAACTTCTCTTTCAACAGTTTCGATTCCTTGGATATGGGGGCCACTTTCTCAGTAGTCGGTTGAACTTCACTCTTTGCTACCAAGGGGTGGGCAATTATAAGAGGGGGGTTAAGGCTGGTCAATGCCCCAGTATAGGCTCCACTATTTCTAATCTCGTCCTCTTCATACTGCTGGTCTATATAAGGTGCAGTGAGGGCGTGATTCTCTTGTTGGTGGTGTATGGACTGGATGGGAATGGCATGGGTTGGGTGAGTCCATTGGGGATGAGGGAAGGTTTGTTGGAGGATGGGACGAGTTAGTTTTTGGAGTGGGGTATGGTGAGGCCATTGGGCTTGTGAAAAGGTTTGAAACTAACTTTGGGATGTTGGGATATAGGTGAAATGAGGCTGATGTTAGGCATGGGTCTGAGCTGGGTATGAGGGTTGTGAATGGATAAAATTTTAGAGGGATTGTGAAGGGTATGGGTGTGAGGTTCCAAGGTTTTGTTAGGCTTGGATTTGGGCTATGAAGCCTTCAGAGGGTTGGGCTACAAAGCCTTGGTCATGGTAGGTTTGGGCCATGGGCCCTTGAAGGGTTTGGGCCATGGGCCCCTGGTGGGTCTTGGCCATTGGCCCTTCTTAGGGCTGGTACATTTGGCCTTGGTGGGTCTGGGCCATGGCCCTTGTTGGGTCTGGCAGGTTTGGCCTTGGTGGGTCTAGCCCATTAGGCCTTGATGGATTTGGGCCATGGGCCCTTATTGGGTATGGCCCATTGGGCCTTGGTGGGTATGGCCCATTGGGCCTTGATGGGTCTGGGCCATGGGCCCATGGTGGGTCTGGCCCATTAGGCCTTGATGGGTATGGACCGTGGGCCCTTGTTGGGTCTGGGCCATGGGCCCATGGTTGGTCTGGCCGATTGGGCCTTGATGGGTCTGCGTTATGGCCCTTGTTGGGTTTGGCCCATTGGGCCTTGGGCTATGGGGCCTTGCGACATGTAGGGAATGGTAGTTTGGGCCATTGGGCCTTGGGATATATGGCTAATGGGAGATTGAATGGTGTGGATGATGGGGGGTTGATGGGAGTCATGGGGGAGTGAGGCATGGAGGCTGTATAGGGTATGGGATGGATCCATGGGTGTGTGGTATGGATGAGAGGGGATGTGTTGGGAGACCTTCCACCTATTGTAGGCTTGGACCATTTCTTCCATCAAGGTCGTGGAAGGGAGATCGGATGGAGACAGATTATTTGAGGTTTGGAGAGGCATGGATTGGGTGGATGTGGAGGATAAATTGCGCATGATCCTGGTAAAATCGGGCATGACCCGAGTAGGAGATGGGATATGGGGTGAATTGGAGGAATGAGGTGGGGCATTGGAAAAGGGGGATGGGTTGGGACTGTATGAGGATGATGAAGGGTAAGGTGTGGATGCTTGGGAAAAATTGGACATGGCCCCGGTGAAAACGGGCATGACCCGAGTAGATGGGGGGATTTGTGGGGGGGTGGATAGGGTGGAGGTAACATATATGAATGAGGGCGGATCGGGCCTATATGGGGAAGATGGAAAATGGGACATGGATGTGTATGGGGGAAGTTGGGTGGATGAGAAATAGGGTATGTTGGATGGGTTTTGAATGGGTGTGGAAGGGAGGTGAGATGGGTTGGAGATGGCCATGGATGAAGGCATGGTTTGGGAAAGTGATGGGAAATTTGGACTTTGGGTATTTTGGGAAATGGTGGAAGGGAAAATGGGGGCACCAAATGGGCCGGTTATGGTGAGGTTTGATTGGGCAAAGTGGTGGAAGTAAAGGCTTCTTCGGTAGGGAATGGGTTGAAGAATGTGGCAGGGATGAGTCGGGATTGGCGTAAGTCGAGTCCACAGCCCTCGACATGTCTCAGTATCGGGTCGGGTATGGGTGCCTCGGATGGGGCCTGTAAAGCTTCCTCCTTCTTCCCCTACGGGATGACAGAGCGCATGATGATGCCATTGTGCTGGTACCAATCAAAACTCTATTTTTTAATTTTTTAATTTTAATTTTTTTGGATTTTTATAAGTGAAAAGAAATGAGGATTCCGGGGCCTTTTTGAATTCCCTTCTAGGGTGATTCTCGTACCCTAAATAGGTCTCGCATCAACGGTTCTGAAGCACTTCAGAAAAATCAAAGGGAAACCCCTTGATCTATTGAAGGCACAGAAACCAATGCAAACAACCCGATCTCCTAAAATGTTTCAAAAAGAAGTCACCTTCTTTTGACCGGCGAGGGCGTATTGGGTGTCAAAATTTGCGGGGCCTAAACAGAGGCACTAAACACACTGATCGGGGAGTCCGGGATGTGAAATAGGCCACAGATTTAGACTGAGCTACTCAGGACCACACTGGTGCAACTATTAGCTACGCCAAAACACAAGGGCTCTCCAGTTTGCTTGGCAGCAACAGGCTTGGTTCTAAATGGGTCTCCAAACTGGCTTTTGGTGGAAGCTAGGTTTTCGGGGATTGACTGATTATATGATGCGCTCTCTTTCTCACCGAACCTAAAGGTTTGAGGCCAAATTGAGTTCACTGTCACTCACTTTTTCCCGGGTGTTAAGCTTGATAATGAGAAGGTTACCCACTCGATATACCTCAAGTGCAAGCACTTTTCTTAGGTACTAGGTGGGCTGGGACTTTTCTGGATCATCACCACTAGGGGCTGCCACCGTACTAAGACCCGGGTGGTTGTATGTGTGCCTATATAACCCAACCCTTTAAAATCTACCCTGTAAAAAAAAAAGAAGTTAAATCCCCTTTGTTGGTTTAATTTTATTTTTAACTTTTATGAAAATTTTCTTAATTTCAAAGACTGGGGGTGATGATCTCGTGCCACCTTTACGGGTCGGCGACCACTATTAGGATATGATAAGAAATAAGGAAAATGACGGGGCCAATCAAGCGACTAGGCGGAAAATATAAAGTGCTGAATTGTAAAGACAAATCGTAGGGGTAAGTAAAGAAAGTGCCAGTCAAGTGACTAGGCAAAAATTTTTGAAATTTAAAGCCGAATCGTAGGGGTAAGCAAAGATGTCAGTCAAGTAACTAGGCGAAAATTATCAAAATTTAAAGCCGAATCATAGGGGTGAGTAAAAAAGGTGCCAGTTAAGTGACTAGGCAAAAATTGCTAAAATTTAAAGCCGAATCGTAGGAGTAAGGAAAAAAGGTATCAGTCAAGTGATTAGGCGAAAATTGCTGAAATTTAAAGCCGAATCGTAGGAGTAAGTAAAGAAGAAAAAAAAATGCAAAAAGGTTACTAAATTAAAACAAAAATAAGGCCAAATACTAGAGGGGAAGCTCTACTAGCTACTCCCCAACAGAGTCGCCATCTGTGCAATCATAGGATTTTTTTGACAATCTCGTCGCGACGATACACTCGCTAAATAAAATATTTAGAGTCACCACACGGAGCTTTTGGTGTCCCTGGAAACCTAGATCATTTTTATAAGCACCAAAGTGCCACAAATATGACTCTGAATCTGATCTATGCAAAAGGCTCTTGGGTAGGAGCTTTGGTTATCGATTGGGAAGGTGTTAGGCACCCGATCAACCTGTTCGTAAGCGGTCTCTACTATGGCCGGGTCTATGTGGAGCTGGTTTATAATATATATATATATATATATATATACATATATAATTATATATATAAAAGGAAGAAGCAAAATAAGCGGCACTTCCCCTTGCCCGAAGGCACACTGATCCTATTCCCGCTTGTCGAAATTTGGACAGCGTAACGGCTCAATTCTAGAATAGAGGAAAAGCAAAGAAGGTAGAGGAATAGAAGGGAGAGCTGGAGCTCTCGGGCCCTTGTGTCAGTAATGTAGACATTCGCATTGATGTGTCTTGGATGAGCTTTCGATAGCGAATGGGTTGAAGGATGGGTTTAAATCTCTAAGGCTTGGTAGCTAAGAGGTAAGAGAAGAAGGCTAGGGGCTAGTTCTAGCTAGATCTCCAGGCTGATGGTGAAAAATGAGGTCTAAAGGATGAACTAGGGTGCTGGAATTTTAATGGGCAAATGCTAAAAGGGGAAGAGAGGAATGGCTAAAGCCTTTTCTCTCTTTTAAAATTTTTTCAAGTCATTTGCAAGGGGGGGTGCCTCTCTATTTATAGAAAAAGAGAGGGTTAGGGGGTACTTAAAAGCTAATTAGGGTTAGCAATTAGGTAATGGGCAATCTAAAGTTTTTGGGGTTTTCTAGAGCTTGGAGAAGAGGGATTTGGGTTTAATGGTAGATGATATGGTGGTTACTTGAATGGCAAAAAAGAGATAACCTAAGCTAATAGGGTCACTAGGGTCCTAAAGAAATACACCCAGACTTTGGGATGGTCCACAAGTCAAACCCCCAATGTCAATTTTAGCCATTTTTTGAAGGAAAGTTTGGCCCAAACTGTTGAAAGGTGAAGACCCGCAGGGGCCCAGCCCGGCTTTGCAATTTCCTGTATAAATCCGTGATCTTTATTTCGCCATAATGTTTGATGTATAACTGTGATTGAGACGATTTTTGGCTTGTTCGAAAGTTGGAGAAGTCCTCTTTCCAATGGCATATAACTTAGCTTTAGAAAATGTTTGTGTAAATTTTGGCATTGCTCTATTTAACCACTGCTCAGGAGGGTTCAAAACTAGCCTATGAGTCTAGTTTTGCAATTTCCTACAAAAATTCGCGATCTTCATTTTTCCATTACTTTTGATGTACAACTCTAAATTATTCAATTCTTCATTCGTTGGAAAGATGGGAAGCTCTACTTTCTAATGGTATATGCCTTAGGTTGGGAAACTATTTATAAAAACTTTGGTACTCCTCTTTCTAACCGCTATTCAGGGGTGTTCAAATCGTGCCCGAGAAGGGTTCTAATAGGTTTGGGATGGCTATGGTTGATTCCTAAGGGTTCAGGATGATTCCTAAGTGTTTTGGGATGATTCCTAAGGGTTTGGAAAATGCTTTTAGAAACTCGGGGGTATGCCTTTCTCAAAGTATTTATCGATCAGGCCTTCGGCCGAATTTGGGTGTCTACAATAATAGATCTTAAGATCATGGGGCATGTATACGACGGTCAGTGTTTGATAAAATGTATAACAGATCCCAAAAAAGTGGCGCCCTTGAATCATATGGCACACATCACTCTTAAACGTGACTTTAAAGCCTATTTTTGGGATATGTGATATGACTAATCGATAAATGACCGTCTAATAGGTACGCCATGATCTTAAGATCTATTGTGTCAAATTTTTTTGTGAAAATCAACTTCCATCATCTTATACGACCCAATCACTGGTTTTGAAGGGGTCTCCAAAGTGGGCTCTTTCGGTAAGTAAGGGGGCGCTAGCAGAGGTACCCAATAAAAAAGAATGGTGGCGTGCATTTTTATGGTGTGTACTGTGACTACTGTCACTTCAATTTCTATTTTTCTTAGACATTTAAGTGGTTTTAGACTAAAAAATTGGGCACTGTAACGGGTGGCATGCTTTTATACTCTAACATACTTTGGAGTCTCTTTTAGACATTTTTAAAATTGGGAAACTATCCGATGTATATCATAGTAATGAATTACAGTGCTACAACATTGCAACTTCCTATTTTTTTATAATAAAAATACTGAATACGTATCGATATCGGCCGATTCGTATTGGCCCCGGGCAAATCAATAGCCGAGAGCAATTCCGATTTTAATACCATGGTACCCATTAAAAGATTGTGCATCCACAAGAACCAAATCTAAACTGATCTGACTTTCAACATTTGATCGGTAAGTAGAGCCGTAGAGGTGACACATTTTTTCCATGGAAGAATAAGGGACTTTTTGCAAGATTCCTCAGAAAATTCATAAAAATAGCACTTTTCTCATCAACTTTCTAAAGTAGCATTTTTGTCTCATAAATAGTAAAGATTATATTAAACTAACATTCCAACAATAAAATGAGAACAATACTCTTTTTTGTTCGATTAATCTTATAATCAAATAAAGTGGTAAAATGATGCAAATATGATCTCCTATGCTTTGATCAAATGATCTAAAAAAAACATATTTTCACTTAATTGGGTGCTCATAAATAGTGGTGTATCTCGTAAGCCTTGACTAATTTGATGGAAGGAGATAGAGCCAAGCAAGGTATAAAAAATCGGCCAATACCAATACGTATCGGCGTCGATGCGTAGGTATTGCCCCCAAAAAGAAAATTAATCACTGCTTTTATGCAAAATATCCTGCGAAATCCTCTGGGTTTTTGTAAAATTTTTACAGTTTTTTTGAAAGATTTTTAGTAGCTATTGTTAGATCTTGTTTATGGCGTTTTACTCCAAATTCTATGAAGATCTCCCTTAGGAATTGTGTGTGCCAAGATGGATCGGTACTAGCCTTGATAAATCAAGGTTATCAATCACACATCCTTCACTTGTCTTTTTATAACTCAAAAGATCTTAGAAATGGTTTTAAAATTTAACCTGAAGTGATATCCACAGTGCGCTGTGGTTGTCTCCACAGCATGTTGTTGCTGCGAAAATTTTTCATTGTTCACAACATGTTGTGATGTAGATCCCAACACACTGTGATGATTCACAGGGCACTGTTGTGGACACAACATGCTATGGGTTCCTCGGGACAGAACTTCTCTTTTATCGAAAAGAGGCTTTTTGGACTTTTATGATTTTTTGGTCTTTTGAGGCTTTTAGGGTTTGGTTTGAAAGGTTTTGAAATGAGGAGGAAAGGTAAGCAAGCTAGAGAGAGATTCTTCCTCCTTGAGCAAAAACCCTAGAACTCTATCATCTTCCACCTTTTGAACTTTTGATTTGGAAAAATATATTATTCAAAAGGTGTTCCTTTCTTCTTCATTTTCAACATCCTATTTGCTCAAGTGAGTTGAGTGTTTTGAGCCCTAGAGATTAGGGTGTGTGAGTGATAACCTTGTGGATCTCAACGTGAATCGTTGCGCGGTCATCAACGATTGTGGAGGGGATTCAAATTTGGAAACAATGGAGGTGACCTGTGATGGGAAGTTGAGTTGCTTGGGGGTTTGATAGGGCATGCGCGCTTGTCAGTATATCATTCGGAACTCTTGTAATTATTTATTTTATGGTGGATTTGGTGTGTGCACTTCAGTCCCATGGTTTTTCCTAGTGATAGAATTTCCACGTAAATCTCGTATTGTGGTGATTATTGTTTATAGTGTAATCTCTAGATTAATTAGAATTAATCGAATAGCCTGATCAATTGGCATCAAAGTAGGTTCACTCGGGTTTGATTACTTTTGAATCGAGCTTCTATGGCTTATTCGGGTATTTCTGATTTACCTAGAGAGGACATTTTCACTAAATGACCTCCTTTGTTTGATGGTCACAATTATCCTTATTTGAAGGCTAGGATGAGGGCTTCTCTCAGATCTATGGACATTATGGTTTGGTCTATGGTTGAGACTGGGTGGTCTCCACCTCAAGAAATGGTACATTTAGATGGAATTGAGAAAACCTCTATTAAACCTGCTAATCGTTACAGTAATGAAGAAAAGCAGACTGTAAATGATAACTCTAGAGCTTTGTATGTCATTTTTGGAGTTGTAGCGGCTTCTGAGTTTAAGAGGATTTGTAATTGTGAGGTGGTTAGAGAAGCCTGGAAAACTTGGAGACCACTTTTGAAGGGACTCCACAAGTGAAGATTAACAAATTGGAAATGTTAACTACGCAATTTGAAAGTTTTCGGATGGAAGATGATGAGAATTTTACAGACTTCTATACTAAGCTTAATGATATTGTCAATGGCTCCTTCTACTTTGGAGAGGAGATACCACCTAATAAAATTGTCAGAAAAGTTCTAAGATCCTTGCCTGAAAGGTTTAGATTGAAAGTGACGGTCATCTCTAAGAGTAAGGACATTGACCGGATCATTATTGATGAGCTTGTGGGATCACTTCAAACCTAGGAATATGAGATTCAGGGTAGTCAAGAAAAGAAAAGTATTGCTTTTCGGTCCTCTAAGAAAAAGGATTATGATGAGGATCGTGAATGCGATGATGATGAGGACTTTGCCCTATTTGCCAAGAAATTTAAGAAAGTTTTTAAAAATAAAGAGAGTAACGACAAATCCTATGAGAAGCCTAATGTTCTCACCATGAAATCCCATAAGGAACCATTAGAGAAAATTCAATGGTTTAAGTGTCGTGGCAATGGGCATTTTACCTCTGAATGTCCCAACAAGAAGTAAAATATTGGTAAATCTAAAGCCATGGACACTACCAAAGAAGATGACACTAGTGAGGAGAGTTCCTTTGATGAATCGGATGGGTCCCAACATGGGTTTTGGGCTTTTATAGCGTCCATTCATGAGTAGACACCAGTTTTTCCTCTTGCTAGCCTTGTTGTTTTGGATAATGTGGACATATTTGAAGTCTATGATGAACTTTATCTTATAAGTGTTCAATTGAACAACGAAAAGATGAAGTTAATCAAAGATGCGTCATCTCTCACATCCTCGTGTGTTTCAAAAAATATAGTATAATTTGTTAGTTGAACATGTTGTTTCTTTGGAAAATGATGTTAAGAACTTAAGGGACAAAGTGAAATTTTTGGAATTTGAAGGAGCTGAGTATTGCTCCAAATACAACAGTCTATGTATTAAGAATGAAAGGCTCAAAAAGGAGCTTTCAAATGAGAAGGTCACCCTAAAAAAATTGCAAAAGGCTAGGGTGGACACCCAAAGAGCTTGGGATGCTTGCAGAGGTTGGAATGATAAAACCAGTTTAGGTTTTAAGGAAGTAAATCACCCTACTGATAGGAACAAAGGAAAAGAAAAATTGAAATATGTTCCCAAACTCCAAGGAAAAAGAAACAGTGGATCTTCATCTATTCTACCTCCCCTCTTGCCTACCCCCTCACATCCTAAAATGACTAGTGGCAAAGAAGGTCCCAATTGTTTCTACTGTGGTAGAAAAGGACACATAAATCTCACATGTTCGGTTAGAAAAGTTGACCTATTTAGCCAAAAGCGTGACACGATAGTTATCTATCGCTTGAGGGATCTTGAAAATTTAATGGAGTAGAAATGGGTGAGGAAAAATACTGTTAGCCATGTGCATCGATGAGTAGGGTCCGTGTGCTTGTTTTGTTTTTGTTTGCTATTTTTTATAGATCCGTCTCCTGTAATTATTTTCATATTTTTATAATTATTTTATCTTATTTTTGCAATTTCTTGTGAATTTTTTTTTTGTTGTTGCTCTTTCAAGTTTTTCTTATGTTTGAACTTCTTTGGTGATATTATTATGGGGTTTGATGCTTCTTTTGAGTTATCTATCATGAACTGAATTCATACTTTTGTTGTCAGTCTTGGCTATTGATGTGCTTGATCTACTCTTTGTACATGATTTTCAGCTCCGTTCTAAATTCGTCACATGGAATCTTGATCTCTCATCCTCTTGTTTTGTTCAGCCCATCTTTTCATGTATACTAAGGGTGACTATCAGTCCCTATAGTATCTCATGTGGTTATGTGGAACTCTCCTTACTATAGTAGTGGTCACAATACTCTCCTAATTAGTATAAGCTGGCATATCACTCCGTAGGATATGTGAGATAGCTTCCATTGGTCTGGATGATTTACAAAATTAAATCGTTATGTCTGGTGAATCATGTACTTTATCAATTGTGTGCATCGTTCTTCTATGTTTAAAAACTTTGAAAATTGGGAAAAGGAAGTCAAGTGGAAAAGATAATAAAATCGGGGGTACAATTATGAGTGTTTGGTCATCACATTGTAAGTGCTACCCTCTATAAGCCACTTGGACAATCTTGCTGAGCATTTTACCCACATACGCATTGTGCCTACCAGCGTGTTAAAATTGCAGGAGAGGCAATGGCAACATGTATGACATGAATGGAATGCATCCTTAAACCACCTCTGAGCAATGGTCAGGATAGAGATGTCACTCCTCAGTGTCTGTGTATATTGTTGACTTGCAATGTGAAGAGGAGAGTTTATTTTTTTTATGAGATATTCTTGTTTGTTGCTAAAATCATAAATGGCTTAGTAAATTGATCGCTGAAATTTCTTAGCTCTGAATGTTGATTTGACGCCCTTGTTCATGATGGGTGATTCATTTTGATCCGCATGAAACCATCCTTTAATATCGACACTGTTTTCAGACTATGTGCATCTTGTGTTTAAAAAATAAGTAAATAAATAAAATAAAATCTGACAGCGCTGCTGTATCTCCCACAGTGAGCTATCACTAGAGAAAGTTTTTTTTTTGTTTTATTTTGCTCCCTTTTTCAATTTCAAACTGTATTTTTTATATACACAGCGAGCTGTTGGTTCCCTATAGCGCTCTGTGACTGATGAGGGTGTTTTCTGAAGAGTTCTGCAACCCATTGTGTTTCTGTTGGGAGTGTTATTGTGCTCTAGGATTGTGCTGATTAATTATGTGGTGTTGAAAGAAAATTAACATCAAAGTGAAATAGAGGATAAAGATGATATGGTGAAAACAACAATCCTAAAACATCCTAGACTAGTAAGATACAGGGCCTATTATAGCAAGTTTTGATAAGTAAGAGTTTGTCCCACAGAAAAATTGATCTAGAAACCAAAATGGACTATAATAGTAGGCCTCCAGATCTGGCTACAGATCTGACAATTCTAAAGAAAGGGAGTTGGGTGTCCCAACTATACTAAATTAACCCTAACAAAAGAGAAATAAAATGCAGCCCTAACCTAAAGAAAGGGTTAAGAAGAAGATGATGATGGTGTGTGCCAAAATAAAATATAAAAATGATGGAAAGTAAGCAGGTTAAGCTAGAGTTAATGTAATAATGTAACTTAGATTTAGACTGTCTCTGCAGTGGGCCTTGCTGAGACGCTATCAAAAACCTCAACATGGTAGAAGAATCCAATTTAACCCATGCCATTTGGGGTGCTCTTACGGCTATACTCTGTCCACTCAAATGGTCACAGAGTATCCGATAGAGTCTGTCAAATCCCATTGATTAAACCAGACATGCTAACCTAATCCAAAGGAGTGGAATTATCATTTCCCCAACCAATGGACCAGATCAAGCCATGAATATTATTGTGGACACTATATAATGCCAGTGCTACAAGTTCCCCAGATCTGCGCATAGATCTAGCTGACATCCATAGGTATTCCAACCCATAAAATCCTAAGTGCTTTGCCAAGGCCAACGACTCACTGTGCCCACAAAAAGGATCAGCAACCGGTTGAATAAGGATCTAGATTCAGCTGGTCATTACTACAAAAGGCCTGCAATGACTCAGCCTTAAGCTGTAATTACTACAGAGAAATCAGATCTAACATCCGATGTCGGACAAGTAAAACAGAGGGGATCTAGTTTCTGTACAAACCTCCTCACAAGGCTCTAGAAGCTCATGTCCAGAGGAGAAGAATCATTCTTAGACATGTGGCTGGACACCACATTAGGGTTACACTCTGTCCACTCAAATGGTCACAGGGTATCCGATTGGTCTGTCCATACCACAGTGATCTAAGAAAGAACATGTAAACTGCTACAGCGACCATGGTCCACAGGCCTCTGAGCTCCCCAGATCTGACTACAGATCCAACATTGATTTTCCTCGGTCTATCAAACTGAGGAAAATCAGATGGTAAATAATAGATCTACTAGAAACTGAATGTGCTAGTCCCAAATACATAGATCTTATAGACATCTAAGGAAATCATATGATCTTTAGATTTAATTAGTCATTAAAACAACAATCCATTGATAAAAGCAAAACTTACAATAAAATTTCTCAAGGCTGCAGCCTATACCCAACTACTCATCCAAAATCTCAATGTATACAAAGCCTATTACAAAATGGAAATAAAACTAAAGCTAGCTGCTTACAAGAGGATTAGCCAACAAATGCTAGGCTAAGAGAAGAAAAATAAGAAAAAGAGATGATCAAACCCTAACCCTAGTTTGCTGGAGCTTTCAGCCGACAGAGGATGAAGGAAAGATGAAAATAATAACTCCTAAGTACAGGTTATATACTTTGTCCAAAAGGCCTTGGCTCTAAAAATATTAGCCCTAATTTTTCCAATAGACTTGGCACTGCTACAACCCTTGAATGCCTTGAGATGTGTGCCTCAAAATTTTTGCCTCGGGAAGTGTGCCCTAGCCTTGGGAAATTCCCAAAAGGTCCTTGAGTTAAAACTAAGAAGTGGGGAGCCCGAGCTTCGCAGGGCTGGCATCTACATTAATTCACTCACGCAGTGGCGGAGCCTTCGCAGAGTAGCCTTTGGATGGTGAGAAGTGCTCACTCGTGGAATAAATCTTTAGTTAATCACGCAGTTCCTTTGCACAGCAATGCTGTTGTAGAGATGATCTGGAGCGCCTGGATTTCTCGCGCAAGAGAGCTTCAAAAGCTCTCTCTCGCTGAGTACTCGCGCTGGTATGCTCCTGCACTGACATAGTAATTGGTTAGGCTTCAAAGTGTGTGAGATCTACACGAGGAGAATTCTGGGCATCTCTCTCTTGGAAGACTACACAAGAACTCCACGAGGTAAAATTTTATTCTGCATCCATATGGATTCGCTATGTTCTGCGCGCGGTTTCTTTAAGGGTCAATCTTCGCAAGAGCTTCGCGAGCACAAATTTTGAGGGTTTTAAGATGCAAGATCTTCGTGATTTCTTTATTGCTCTACTCTTGACTATGAATCTTATCTGCACGAGGGCGGCTTCCACTGCATCCTTTGCTCCACGAGGAAGCTCCTCAATTGTGCGAGATCTATCTTCTGTCCCTCTGCTGCAATGCACTTGCTGCTGTTGTAGCATCCTCCATTATCATCTAACTTCTTTCATCTGCTAGACTTTCGGATAATGATAACTAGCAAATGAGTCACCATGGTGAGTACCACCAGGGTGTTCCATTAGGCTTTAGCTCAGCTGTCATCTTTACATGTATCCTTTCTCTTCTTGGGACCAATAAGCAGGGATTTTGTATTAAGCTACACAGTTTATTGCTAACTACAAAACACACTTAACAAATAATTATTAGCCTACGTCACAGTCCATCAAAGAATAGGTTAAGAGGTGAAAAGTGGTACTTTTCAGTGAATAACACACCCCCAAACCTAATCTTTGCTAGTCCCTGCGCAAAGGAAAAATTAAAACAACTACTCTAAGAATTTAAATGCCACTTTCATAGGGAGCACAGATATATTTAGCATATGTACCAAGCCTTTTAAACCCCTAGGTGATCCCTAGTGGAGTGAAGTCTCCTGAGGGTTTTCAGTGAAGATACCCATAAACTTATCAATGAAACAGTTAACAAAAGTGCAAAATTGTCAAGTCAGCTGTTAAGAAACAGAGCATCAGTTCACCTTTGATTCAAAAATGTATGAGGAATTTGAACATATGATATGCACAGACATTTAATCATCATAACTTTTGCATAGATGCACATCATTTCCAATCAGCTCACAACAAGGGAAAATATCACATATAGGTCAGTACTGAGCTCATCATTAATTCAAAAATTAGGTTGTAGGCCATGCCCAATAAATTCAACATCAGACCCAATGCTCACCAAGGCAGACTCTCACAAGGAAATTTGAGGGTTTTCATTTTCTCTCAAGCTCAAGAGCAGTTACAGGCCCCAAATGGGTCTGTAAGCATGAGCATAGGTAAGCATCTAAGTTCTGGCATCATTGGCTAATCCTCACCATAGATTGGACAACTCTTTGTCTCTGCATGACAACTCATTCAACTTTGGATCATAAGGTCTTTTGACTGGGTTGTAATTTGGCTTATGGGATAGGTTATAAAGAATGGAAGGTTAAAAAGGGATTCAAAATTAAGAAGTCAGTAGGTGAAGGAGGTGATTCATGACTTCACCTTCTTTAGTTCAACACCTTTCATTTTCTTTAAATTTTTCAAACTTGAAGTGGCCAACTTTTCTTATTTTTGATTTTTCCAATGAACTTTTCCTCTGGACTCCTCTCTTATTTCTCTTCATTATTATTTTTTTTTTCTTTTGGATGCATTTTTCTTTTTATTTTTATGAATTACCACCTCTCTCCTCAGCTGATACACTGCTAAGTTTTAGGTATCTCTTCTCCATTCACCCAATGTTGACCCTATCTTGTCCATCTTCAGCTCCTCCTTTACCTTCTGAATTCTCAGAGTGAGGGTAGGTTTGAATCATGTCCATAAGTTCAGGTACAAGTACTCAGGTGTATTTTGAAGAAAATTAGAAATTAAGGCTCAAAAGGCGTGTGCACAAGGGCAGCTGATTAGGGTTTGGTCTGTTTAAGCTCAAACTGTCCAAGAGAAGGCCTTGATCCTTTCCTAGGTATCATGAGTGCTGTCAGTTGTTTCAACTTGGAGGTGCCTAACTTCTAGTGAGGTTATGGACTAAGCTAGTCCTTAGAGTTAGAAGAATTGCCTCAGTCACTCCTCAAAGGAAGGAAAAAAAATAAATTTTGTAGGCCAAAATTTCACTAGTTATGGTCTTCCATTGAACTCTTAGGCATGTCCTTACCTTTTTCTCTCTTTAATAATTCACTAAGTACTGATACAAGTGAGTTTTTTTGGTGTTCACATCATGGAAAAGTCAAAATTTAAAAACTTGTAATGCCTAAAGGTCTACAAAATTTTTAAATTTCTCATTTTTTTTATGAGTCTTAAGTGGACATGACTCCATTTCTATCTTACTCACTTGATTCTGCTACACTTAGGTTAACTATATTATTGGCAGATCCTGTCACACCCCCAAACCTATGAGGAGCAGTGTCCTCACTGATTCAAATATAAAGTGTATGTGCAGCAGGGCAAAAACAGAGATAAAAAAGAAAATGAGGTACAGCAGGAAAATAAAACACACAACACAAAAACAAACACACAAACAGACAAAAAAAAATAAAGAAAGGTAGTAAACTAATCAACACATAACAAAAAGAAATTTCAGTAGAACAGGAAAAGTATGTACAATGTAGGGGAAAGTAAACTATAAAATTACACACTACTTCCTAACTAAATACATGTGCACAAAGCTAATTATCTACTGGTTCATCCTTAATTTTTATTCCTCTTTGCTTGTCTTTCTCCTCTGCAGCAACAACTTATTTTGCAGGCATAATAGGATCGGAGGGTATTCCCCTAGTTAATTGAGCAATTCTCCTTTCCAGGCTTTCAGCCTTCTTTTCAGCCAAATCAGTTTTGGGTGCATAGAGCTCCCTGATCTCCTTTGATGCAGCCAACCATTTCTCCAATCCATCAACCCTCAGCTTTTCTATTACAGCAGCTATTTTCTCTTGTTCAGCATTCAAGTTTGCTTGTGCAGTCATACGCTCTTCAGCTTCATATAGTCGGAACATTCATTTCCAGCCCTTAGCTATGTTCTTCAGCTGCATTTCTATATCTAATTTCATGAGATGGATCCATTCTTCATAGGGTATCCTGATTGATGTTCTAATTGCAACCATCCCACGAATGACATCCTTTTTGAGGAAAGGATTAGATTTCATTGAATGAAGGAGGGTGGAGTATGGGGGGATGGAAAAAGAAGAGGCATGAATTAAGAGTTGTTGCTCACTTGAACAAGGGTCAGCCAAGAATAAAAAGGGGGTGGGCTGTGGAAGTTCAGATGGAGGCTTAGGCTGGGACTCCAGTTCATGTTCTGTTTGGATTGTCTTGGAAGAGATGGGTATTAAGTCATTCACATCTGTCGCAGTATCAGAGGTAGTTATAATAGGTGGGATTGTTGGGATAGGTTCAGCTTCAGTTTGTGTAAAGGCTTCAGCGAAAGTAGGAGGGGGTGTGGTGACAGCTGAGGTTGAAGAATGGGGGAAAAGGGGTGGAGTTGGTAAAGGTGGGGAGGTAGGGATAGTTGGTGAATGTGATGGTTGGGGTAAGGTGGCCAAGGTTGATTGAATGGCTTGGAGGCTGGTCTCTAGGTAGGTCTGGTTTTGGAGAGTGGATGTTAGGGAGTGAATATATGTCTCAATGGAGGGTTGGGTTTGGGTATTGGCCAGCATGTGGGACTGTAGGGAGAGTAAAAAGTGTAGGATTTGGGGTAAGAGGTAAGGAATGGTATTGGGTGTGGGTTGGATAGGTGAGACTGGCTGAAAGAGAGAAGTGGATCTATGAGGGAAGGTAGTGGCCTGTGATGGTGTCTGATGTGGAGGGGTATACTCTAGGTTGATATCTCCTAGGATAGTGGACATCATAGTAAAAAATTTCTCTCTTGTAAATGGCTCACGGTCATGGGATAATAGAATGGATTGGTCTAAAGGCTCACTAGTGATAGGTATAAAGGGTGGGGAAGTCTCAGTAGAATAATGTGGGGCTTCCAAATTTGGGATTCAGATTCATAGGGTGTGTGTATGGGGTCTGGAATGGTTGTGATTTCAAGGATTGGAATTATTTGGGAGATATAGGTGGGCTAGGATTCTTTGGGGGCTTTGCTTTTGATTAATTTTCTCTTCTTTGTGTAGGCTATTTTTACAGATGGGTTGGTATTAGTTGGGAAAATAGGTAAGGATACAAAAATGGGTGTTAGTGGTTATGTTGGTTGGTGGTGAGATTGAGGTGGCTATGGCTGTGGTGATTGGTGATATAGGCTCAGGCAAAAGGTAGTGGACTTGTGTGGGGTACTGAGGTCTGGGCTGAGGGTGGAGGTGGAGGTGGTGGAGGTGGTGGAGGTGGTGTGGCAATGAGTATAGGTAAAGGTGGTGTTAGGGAGTTGGGGCTGGCATGGAGGTATTGGGAATGGCTGGGGAGGTGATGGTTGTGCTGGCTGGCACATGTGAGGTGGAGGAGGTAGCAGCATCAGCAATAGCAACAGCTGCTTCATGAATGGTAGGATCTGCTTCTCTCAGTAACTCTGTCCTCTGCTTTTTTTTCTTCTCCATCATTGTGCCACTGATTTCTCACTATTTCTTTCCAGTCTTTTTGGGGTTCAGGGTCATTGTCTCCTCCTCCCTTTGAAAGGGGTATTTCCCAAACTTCAGCAATGCAGTAATAAACCTGCAGTAGGGAATGGCATGAGGTTTCTTTTTTATTTTCACCTTCTCGCATAGGTCCTTAATCCCCTCAAAAATCAACTTGGCTACATCCAAGTAATGATTCCTATGAAATGAGAAGAAGGCATCAGTTAAGGGGTACCTCCTCTCCTGCTCATGCCCAGAGCAATAAATATTTTTTCTCAATACTGCTTCCATGAGCCTGAGGTTGGGGTGCAGATCCCTCTTCCTGATTGAGTCACCTGAGGCAGTGATTCCTCTAGTTAACTCCCTTGCTATCTCAGTGATGGTGGCAGTCAAAGGAGGACCCAAGCCACAATCAGGGCTATACCTGGCTGGTATCTCCAATATTCTTACAATGTCAGACTGGTTGAATAACATCTCAAAGTCATCAATCAATAGCAGCAGTGCTGAGTTCCCATCATCACCAATTTTTAACCTCATATTCTGATAAAACTGTCTCACTAGTCTTTGAAAAACCAGCTGCATCGGGGGCCGTAATAGGGGCAGCAGAGATGCCTTGGTCAGATATTCAATGGAGGCAGAGGTCTCTGGTAGCTCCTCAAAATAAACTTTGTCAAAAATACTTTCAGCCTCCAGCTGGATTGCTTGCACAAATTCAGAAGGGACCCTGAGGTATTCAGTAGTCTCTTCCTCCTCAGCCTCAAGGACCACAACTTTGCCCTTTTTCTGTTTCTTCTTTGATTTTTCAAGGCTCTTTGCAGTTGGGTGCTCTCTGGCCCTCTTCTTTAGGACAGATTTCTTCTTTTCTTTTAGAATTGTTGGCTCAACAACAGGTGGAGGCACCTCAGAGGTCTCCAACATGGAGGCCTTTGCAATCCTTGCGGATTTTCTAGTGGCCACAGGGCTGCCACTGGCAGACGGGTTCAGCATAGCCACTAAGGTATCTATGAAATTTGAACCCGTGGCCATGAGTGCTAAGAGTATAAAAATTAGGGCTCACAAATCATAGAAAATGTAGAACACACTTAATACGCACAGAAGCACCAAAATTTTCCTTTCTTCCTCTCTACATTAGTAAACCAATCAAAGCATAGAGCCAGAGTTGGAGGGCTTACCAATTGAGAGCTAGGGTTCCACCTAAAAACTTGCATCGTGGATCAAATCCCCCCAAACCTTGTTTAAAGTGACCAAGAGTTGCTGGGGAACAAAATGGTGGGAGAAAAATGCTTTAGGTGGAGTGACTTAAGTTGTAGAGAAGAAAACAGAGAAAGGAGATTCCAGTTTTGGTGTGGAAAAGCTAGGGCATAAAGATTAAATGAAGAAAATGAAAGGTTTCGCAGAGTTTATAGAGTAAATCCCACGGTTCACAAAGTCGGCAACAGGTGCTCACGGCGTAGAATTCTCGTGCAGTTGGCAGTTAATTCCGCGAGAAGTTCTGTCGTGCTGAAGAATAATGCTTCATATTGAAATTCACAGAGTTGAATCACTGGCTTTGGTGCGCGAGAGCCATTTTACCTTTCAAAATTGTTACCTCACGCAGCAATCGTGCAGAATTACACATATGGTACACTTTTCACACAGATTGGGCTCGCAGAGCAAAAAGTAACTCCATGAGGCACTTTTATAGCCATTGCTCAGGCATTTTAGCACACGAGAAAGCCAAGAGATGGTTCGCACAGCAGATTTAAGTCTTCTAGCTCTGTGAGACAGCATTTCTTCTCAATAGTTACTCTGTTAGCTCAGTGCAACACATTGGTTAGTGCATCCATGCTGTTGTGCACCAGACCATTTAGTATCAATACCAAACCTCTGACATGTACTTCATTTCAACATGATACTTAAGTACCCATTAACAACATCAATTCATCAGCATTACAGAATCTTAAAGATAGTTTTTCAGATCAAGTTCATGGCAATTATGATGAGAGCACCTCAACCAATCATCCACAAACATAAACAGCAAATTCAAATGAAAAAAATGCACATGTATTCAATACAAAATTCAACACAAAATTTAAAAACAGACAAAGCAACACAAGCAAATCAACATAACACTAAAAACACAATTAACAGAATTCTAAAGAACACAAATCAAAACAAAATTTTCATACATATGGTACACTTATTACCATTCTTTAGATCACTAAGCACTAGCTTCCTCCTGAGTAGAGGATGCATCTCCAGTTATATACTGACCTTTTGGATTTGTGAGGGGCTGACTAGGCAATTTTCCTTCCTCCCTCCGGTTCAGAGCATTACAAATCTTACCCAACTGGTCCTTAATCTTCTTGATACTCTATCCATGAGAGTTGACAGTCTGCACCAAGTTCCCCAAATTTTGCATTGAAGTCAGGATCTGCTCTTCAAATGAAGAGGATCTGGGCTGTTGTGGGGGTAGGGCCAACTGGTTAGACTGGGGGGCAGGTAGCAAAAAAATTTGCCTCGGTGGGTACCCTTAGTTAAACTGATGTTGGGGTCTGTAAGGAGCTACCATTTGCTGTTGCTGGGGTTGAGGATATGAATCTTGTCTCCACCTCAGGTTTGGGTGGTTCCTCCAAGAATACCAAACATGCTGCTACCCAAAAGTTTGAGTGGCATTGGCATGCTCCATAATAAAATCAAGAAACTGGTTGGCAGATGGGCAATCATGAATAGAATGTGTGAGAGATTGCCATATCAGACATGCCTCCTCCACCTGTGCAACCATCTAGGGCAGCATCACATTCATGAATTTGTTAAATTTTAAGAACAAATTGTCCACCTTCATCTCCAAATCACCTTGCACTTTGACTTCATATATTCCACCTCTAGGGGTGGCCTCTTTCACCATCTTAGCTAGGGTCTAGCTGCCATTGCCTAACAGAGACTCCTGCTGCATGAAATTTTCTCCTATTATGTCAAACAAATCCCAAGCTTCCTCAGCTGTCTTGTGGAGGTAGCCACCACCACAGGAAGCATCCACCATATCTCTGCTCTTGGAATTAATTCCTTGATAAAATATTTGCACTAGTTGCGACATTGGAATTTGGTGGTGGGGGCATTGTCTTCACATCTCCTAGAATCTCTCCCAAACTTCATAAAAATCTTCAGTTGAGGACTGAGTAAATGACAAAATATTTGTCCTCATCTGGCTGGTTTTGTTCATGGGAAAGAATTTGGCCAGGAATTTGGTTTGAAGGTCACTCCATAACTGTATGTTGTTGGCTAGAAGCTTTGATAGCCATGTGTTGGCTTTATCCTTACGTGAAAAAGGAAAAAGCCTCAGTTTAGTGGTCTTAGGTCCCAAGCCAACAATATTGAAAGTAGTGTAAAGTGCCAAAAATTGGTCGATATGCTTGTAGGGATCTTCTTTACTAAGCCCATGAAACGACGACATCATATTAATGGTGGAGGATTTAATTTCATAATTCCCCTTAACAGAGAAAAATTGAATGCAGAAGGGAGAGGTGTACTCCCCAAGTGCACTGTACTCCTTTAATGTTCTCTACCTCTTAGCCATGATAGTTGGTTCAGTTTTAATAGCAGGGCCTTGTGTGGTGTGTCTAAGTCTAAGGATCCTTTCAACCTCTAGATTTGGAGGTTCCAACTCTGGGTTTAAGGACCTTCTACAAAGCATATACTCACACCCATCGTAAGTAAAGAGAATGCTCACAAGCACACACAAAAAATTTCAAACAGAAATTAACAACTATATAGATTTACACTAAACAAATAACAGAGAATTAAACATAAATGGACTGAGATTCGGGGGAAAGGAAGTGCAAACAGAGCTAGCTACACTCCAGCTACAGCTCTAGCTTTTCCCTTCTTCTGCTGTCCGATTCTGTAAAATTCCTAAAAAATATCAGTAGTACTTTATTCTAGATTAGGCATAGCTACAAAGAATTTGGAAGTCAAAATTATAGTACAACTCAGGTCTACTAAAAAGATCAATATCCCCAGCAACGGCACCAAAAACTTGTTATTGTGCTCTACGATTGTGCTGATTTATTATGTGGTGTTGGAAGAAAATTACCATCAAAGTGAAACAGAGGATAAAGATGATATGGTGAAAATAGCAATCGTAAAACATCCTTGACCTGTACGATACAGGGCCTATTGTAGCAAGTTTTGATAAGTAAGAGTTTGTCTCACTGAAAAATTAATCTAGAACCCAAAATGGGCTATAATAGTAGGCCTCCAGATCTGGCTACAGATCTGACAATCCTAAAGAAAGGGAGTTGGGTGTCACGACTACACTACATTAACCCTAACAAAAGAGAAATAAATTGCAGCCCTATCCTAAAGAAAGGGTTAAGAAGAAGATGATGATGGTGTGTGCCAAAATAAAATATAAAAATGATGGAAAGTAAGCAGGTTAGGCTAGAGTTAATGGAATAATATAACTCAAATTTAGACTGTCTCTGTAGTGGTCCTTGCTGAGATGCTATCAATAACCTCAAAAAGGTAGAAGAATCTAATTTAACCCATGCCATTTAGGGTGCTCTTAGGGCTATACTCTATCCACTCAAATGGTCACAGTGTATTTGATAGAGTCTGTCAAATCCCATTGATTAAACCAGACATGCTAACCTAATCTAAAGGAGTGGACTAATCATTTCTCCAACCAATGGACCAAATTAGGCCATGAATATTATTGTAGACACTATATAATGCCAGTGCTACAAGCTCCCCAGATCTACTCACAGATTTGGCTGACATCCATAGGTATTCCAACCCAAAAAATCATAAGTGCTTTGCCAAGGCCAACGGCTCACTGTGCCCATAAAAAGGACCAGCAACAGGTTAAATAAAGATCTAGATTTAGCTGGCCATTGCTACAAAAGACCTGCAATGACTCAGCCTTAAGCTGTAATTACTACAGAGAAATCAGATCTAACATCTGTTGTCGGTCAAGTAAAACAAAGGGGAGCCAGTTCCTATACAAACCTCCTCATAAGGCTCTAGAAGCTCATGTGTAGAGGAGAAGAATCCTTCTCAGACATGTGGCTAGACACCACTTAGGGTTATACTCTGTCCACTCAAATTGTCACAGGGTATCCGATTGGTCTGTCCATACCATAGAGATCTAGGAAAAAACATGTAAACTGCTACAGCCACCGTGGTCCACAAGCCTCCGAGCTCCCCAGATCTAACTACAGATCCAACATTGCTTTCCATGGGTCTATCAAGCCAAGGAAAATCAGATGGTAAAGGTAGATCTACTAGAAACTGAATGGGCTAGTCCCAAATACATGGATCCTATAGACATCTAAGGAAACCATAAGATCTTTAGAATTAATTAGTCATTAAAATAATAATCCCTTGATCAAAGCAAAACTTACAATGAACTGTCTCAAGGCTGCAGCCTGTACACAACTGCTCATCCAAAACCCCAATGTATACAAAGCCTATTATAAAACTAAAATAAAACTAAACCTAGCTACTTACAATAGGATTAACCAATAATTGTTGGGCTAAGAGAGAAGAAAAATAAGAAAAAGAGATGATCAAGCCCTAACCCTAGCCTGCTAGAGCTCTCAGCCGACAAAGGATGAAGGAATGATGAGAATAATAACTCTTAAGTGTTGGTGTGTTTGCCTACCCTCAAATGAGGGTCTAAAATCAACAATAAAACTAAGCAGACATACTCATACAGACCTATAAGTTTTCAGGATCTGTTGTAGCAAGCTTTAAAAGAATGGTAAGTAAGGGAATGTCCACAGGGAGGCTGGTTAGAAATATGACAAATCTCTAGATCTATAAGAGATCTGGCACCCTAGCTATCTCTACTTTAGTTAAAAGATAGGGGAGAGTTTTGAAATGAGTTATCACTTAAACTAAACTACAATTAAAGTGAAAATTATTTTAGATCGAATCTGGAGCCTCAGATCTTGTAGATGGATGGTTTAAAAACTCAAAAGATGGAGAAGAACAGCTTGGAGGTTGTCTTCACTGCAATTAGGTCGAGCTAAGCGTATTACAGGGGTTCAAAAGCACACAAGTTCCTCAGCAGGCCATAGGCACTATCCGCAAGCACAGCTGCAGTGTATAAATTCCACTTCAAATCACAAGATCCACCTGGCCTTAAGGCTATGAACTATCCACTTTAATGGTCACAGACCATCGTATAGGCTTTATCGAATCCATGGATTGTAGCAGATGAATCCAATTGGGGCCTGGGCTCAAATTTACCTTAAGGTTATGATCTGTCCACTTTAATGGTCATAGACAATCCTAGAGATTTCCTACAAAGCCAGAGCCTCAATTGGAACAATTAAAACCACTACAGATGTTGTAATTTCTAGGTCACAGATGCAGGAAATTACAGGGATATCAGATCTAGGGAATTCAGATGATATTCAAGAGGTCTACCAGTTAAGTGGGTGAGGTAATCAAGCAACTCCTCTACACAAATCCGATCGAGCACTAAAAGGATTCAAAAGAGCTTTAGATCTAATTAAAATATTAAAAACAACATTTACATTGCAAACAAGGTCACTCTTACAATGGAATGCTCTAAGATCTGTAGTCTGTGCAGCAATTAACCCCAGCAACACTCTGAACCTTACCCAATTACCGATCTAACTCACCCCTTGCTGCTCCTAGGAATTTATCCAACCATGGTTGGGCTAAAGGAGGGAAAAGGAATCTCGTTGCAAGCTCAGATCTCTGGAAAATTGCTCAGAATTTCGATCCTCCCCAATGGCCATTGGGGATCTCAATATATAGCTTTCTCCTCTATTTTTCCTGCCAAAAATCCCTTCTAGAAGGTTGTCAGAGTTTGTTAGAGTTCTATTAAAGCACGTGGATCGGTTAGGGCTTCCTAGGGCATCTTTTAGAACGTTGCATCGGTCACCAAAGTGCATCGGTTTGTGTGTAGCAGGTCACCAAGTCACAGCGTGTGCATAACATAGTTTCTGAGAAGTTCAACACATGATTTTGATAGGTTGGAGAAGCTTCCGACATGTTAAAAGTAAGCTTTTAGCCTCTTTCGATAGGTTCCCTGATCTCTTCGATAGGTTCCGATAGGTTGGGCTTAGATGCTTTAGCTTCACTGCACTTGATCTGGGGCTTTCGACAGATTGGAAGAGTAATTCGATAGGTTGAGGATTCACATTCTATTACTTCGATCAGATGACCTTTGTTCCTATCGAAAGGTTTAAATCATTCTACGATATGTGCTATCTCAGCACTTCTATTTCGATAGGTTCAGTGGACCATTCGATAGGTTCAGGGAACCTTCCGATAGGTCTCCTTTCTCCCTAAAGCTAGCTTTAAATAGGTTCTTAGATCCATTCGCTAGGTTCCTTTGACACTTCAGGCAAGTTTTCGATAGGATAGTTTCTTCTTTCCTTTCTTTGCTCGGTAGGTTCTGAAATCCTATCGAACTCTTCTCCAAGTGCATGAATTCTTTCCTTTTAATCCTCAGCTCCTATCGATGTCTTCAGACATCCTCTCGATAGGATGGTTTGGACTTATCTTCACTTCTTTGTCTTTGTTCTGTTGCTGGGTGTGCATGGTGCTGAGAGATGACTTCTTTGTGGGCATTCTTAAGTGGTTTGCTGCATTATTACCAGCTTTCCTTACTATCTACCAAATGCACTCAACAGAGGCTTATTAGTGTGCTCGCAGGTCCATGAAAGGTCAAGTTAAAGGGTGCAAAGTGGTATTTTTCACCACTTAACACACCTCAAAACCTAAGCTTTGCTAGTCCCTGAGCAAAGGAGAATTCAAAGAAAAAATAAAATGCCACTTTCGTAGGGAGGAGTGAAGTCTCCTGAGGGTTTTCAGTGAAGGTACCCACAAACTTCTCCAATAAACTTAGTTAATAATAGTGCAACCTGTTAAAGCAGAATTTAAGCAAATCAAATAAATTCAAATCATGCCCGTTCATTAAGGGAAATTCAACAGAAAAAATATACATTTGGAAACATGAAAGTTTGCTGAAATCTCTCCATCATCACTCAGTTTATGTCCATGCATTGCTTCTGAAATTTTTTTTTTGCATAACTCACCATCAATTTGAGGATCCTACTTAGATACTTCCCCCTTCAATCTAGATTTCAGACCCAAGTCTCATCAGGGCTGTTCACTCATCAGTACAGAGAAGAGGGGTAAATCATATCACTCAGCTCAAGAGCAGTTACAGCCCTCAAATAGGACTTCAAGCAGGAGCATAGGCATTGCCTAAATTTTTTACTTTTCCAGCTCTTTTTCACCATAGATTAAGCAGATTCTCATCTCCACATGACAACTCAATCCACTTTCATATTAGTAAGGTCTTTTTATGGGTTGTATTGTGGCTTAGGGATGAGGTTTGTGGAGGAATAAAAAGGGATAATAGAGTTTGAAATTAAGAAATCAGTAGAGGCTAGGAGGTGATTCATGACTTCACCTTTAATTCAACACAATTCCATCTACTTTTTGAATTTTCAAAGCTAAAGTGGCCAACTTCTTCTCTTCCTTCCAGTTTGTTTTTTTTTTTTTTAGATGTAGTACCACAACGACCACCAACTGCATTTTTTCTTTCTTTCAACCTGATTTAGGACCTTGCTCCTCTAACCTTTCTCCTCCTTCCTCTTCCTGATTTCTCAGATTGAGGGTGAAATGAAATAGGTCAAGAGGTTTTGGGTTTAGAATTTCTTGTTTTCATAAAAAAAAATTAGGGCTTTTTAAGGCTCAAGTGGTGTGCATCAAGGGCAGTTCAATGGTGGGGAATTTTAGGCTCAAACTGTCCAAGAGATGGCCTTACTTCATGTCTTCCATGTTATGAATGCTGTCGAGTTGTTTCAACTCGGATTTGCCTAACTTCTAGTGATCCAGATTAGGTCCAGTCAGTCCTCAAAGCAAAATGAATTGCCAAGACACTCCTCAAAGAAGTTTTCAGGCCCAATTCTCACTGGGTATGGCCTTCCATCCAATTTCTAGAGAGTATCTTCATAGTCTCTTCTCGTTGCTAGTTTATCACACATCAAAAACTTCCTGCACAAATTCTTGACATTTTCTTTATGGAAAATGTTAAAACTTTAGCTTACTTCAGTTGCAAATGGTTATTTAAAATTTTCTTAATCAACAATTATGTGGTGAATTCATTCTCTTTTCAATTATTCCTTTTTAACTTGGCTGCACTAAAATTAGCTAGTTTATTGGCATACATGCCACACCCCCAAACCTAAACTAAATAGTTTCCTCACTGTTTCGAGCAGAATGGGTTTAGTTGTGTAGACATCCAGAGAAAATAAATTGAATAAGAAATATATTGGGAAACAACAAGTGAAATGAACAAAACATTTTATTATAAATAATCGCAAAACAGAAATGTGGACAACATATCCTATGGAGAAAAAAAAAAACGTCCCTCTAGGCTCAGGGATATCCTCAGCCTGCATCAGGTTGAAGAGGAAGTCCAAGCCAGGGGAGGGGGAAGAAAAGGAAAAAGAGTGGGATCAGGGGGCTGGGGGTGGGGTGGTGGATGAGGATGAGGATGACGGGGGGGAAGCAGCTGGTGACTCTGTCTTCTGCCTCTTCTTCTCCCTCTTTAGGTTTTTCTTTTTCTCCTTGGTGAGGAGTCTCTGGACCTCGTCATATTCATCCCAGAGAAATTGAAGAGGATCAGGCTCGACCGGTGGAGGTGGTGGTGGCAAGACTGGGAAGAACTTGATAGGTAAATCTTAAGGTTTGTCGTCTGCCATGAGTGGGGGCTGAAAGAGCTGGGCAGGTTAGGGTGGAATGGATGTGTAAGGACTGGGTGAAGTGAATATTTAAGGTGCATGGCCGCCGGAATATGAAACGATTCAATAAAAGTGGCGCAGTCTTCCAGGCGTGGGAATTGAAAATGAATGGCAGCAATGCATAGAGTGGTGGTCGTTGTGTGGAAAATAGAGCGTGGACTGCATAATGGGCTAAATTTAGGGGCGAAAATAAGTTAAGGGGGCATGCGCCATAAATGCTGAAGCACTGAGAGAGGTTTAGGTATTTAGGAAATGCACAGGATAGGACCACCTGGTGTGGAAAATGATTTTGATAGGATGACGAGAATGGTGGCGATAGGTCAAGGTGTCCTATCGAAGACTCGGCAGTCAAAAGTTATAAAAGGTACAATTGCGATAGGATCTCGACAAGTGGAACCTTCCATTCGATAGGTCGGAATTCAATGTAATTCATCATTTCGATAGGTGCCGATAGGTACCCAGAACCTATCAAAAAAGTTTATGTTGCCTTATTTAACCTATCGAGGGGTTGGTTTCACCTATCCTAAAAGCTTCGTGCTCCTCAAAACGTCCAGAATCCTATCGAAATCATCGGCCGTCTTATCGAAAGGTTCTAAAAACCAAGAGTTGGATATTTGAGTGTAGTGGTCGGACCCAGCACCCTGAAATTTGTCCTGCTAGGTGAGCCGACGCTTTATTGATACAAATAAATCACATATTTTACATATGAGACAAGCAAAAATCCGCTATTAATCTGAAGGGTCTTGAAGATCAATGCTCTTTTCCAGCTCACAAATTTTGTCCACACACAGTTTGAGCCGCTGGCCATTTACCTTCATGACTCTACCATCTGTAGGGTCCCTGACTTCAATAGCTCTAGATGGGGAAACATGTACAACTATGAAGGGTCCATCCCATCTAGACTGCAACTTTCCTGTGAAGAATTTTAATCTAGAATTGAATATCCACACCTTATCATTGGGTTGGAATTCTTTCTGTAGCAGATGTCTGTCGTGGAAGGCTTTCGTCTTCTCTTTGTAAGTCTAAGCATTGGCGTATGCTTCTAACCTGAGCTCCTCCAGCTCTAGTAAGTGCAGTTTCCTGTTTATACCAGCAAGTTGAAATCAGAATTTATTGCTTTAATAGCCCAGTATGCTTTGTGTTCTAATTCAGCAGGCAAATGGCATGCCTTGCCGTGAAATAGTCTGAATGGGGACATACCTATGGGGGTCTTATAGGCAATTCTATAAGCCCATAAGGCATCTGTCAATTTCATGGACCAGTCCCTCCTATCGCTTCTCACAGTCTTCTCTAAAATGTGTTTGATTTCCTTGTTGGAAATCTCTACTTGCCCACTGGTTTGTGGGTGGTAGGGAGTGGCTACCCTGTGGGTCACAGAGTACTTTTCCAGCAGCTTATCAAAAGGTTTATTATAGAAGTGGCTTCCCCCATCGCTGATGGCTTTGGGGATGCCAAACCTGGGGAAGATGTTGTCTTTGAGGAATTTAATGACAACTTTGTGGTCGTTTGTCCTTGTAGCTATGGCTTCTACCCATTTGGACATGTAGTCCACCACTATAAGGATGAAATTGTACCCACAGGAGGGGAGAAATGGTCTCATAAAGTCAATACCCTAGACATCAAACAATTCGACCACAAGTATGGGTTGTAACGGCATGGAATTTCTCTTAGTAATACTTCCCATCTGCTGGCATCGAGGACAAGCTTTGCAATGTTGTCGAGCATCTTTGAACAGAGTAGGCCAATAGAAACCACTATGAAGTACCTTCGCAGCAGTCTTGTTACCACTGAAGTGGCCCCCACAAGCCTTTTCATGACTCATGGTTAAAATGTGGTGGAACTCTTTTCTGGTACACATCTTCGAATTACTTGGTTTGAACAATGCTTAAAAAGATAAGGATCCTCCCATATATAGTGTTTGATCTAAAAAAAAACAAGTTTCTATCATTCTTGTTCCAATGTGGAGGGATCCTTTTCACAGCAAGGTAGTTCACGATATTAGCAAACCAAGGCATATTGATCTCCACGGCAAACAACTGCTCATCTGGAAAAGAATCATTGATGGGTAGGCTCTCTGTTTCTGCAACTTGGATCCTTGATAGATGATCAGCAACCACATTCTCCACTCCCTTCTTGTCTTTAATCTCCAAATGGAATTCCTGCAAAAGGAGAATCCATCTTATTAATCTTGCTTTGGCGTCCTTCTTAGACAAGAGGTATTTCCAGGCTGAGTGGTCAATGAACACAGTGATTTTGGAGCCCAACACATAAGATCTGAATTTTTCTAAAGCAAAGACAATGGCTAACAGCTCCTTCTCAGTCATGGTGTAATTCAATTGAGCATCAACCATTGATTAACTAGCATATGCAACCACACATGGTGCCTTGTCTCTTCTTTGTCCCAAAACAGTTCTCATAGCAAAGTCTGATGCATCACACATCAGCTCAAATGGTAAAGAGAAATTAGGGGCTTCTAGAATAGGGGCTATAGTCAAGCAAGTTTTCAGCTGCTAAAAAGCAGCCAGGTAGTCATCATTGAACTCAAAGGGTACCTCTTGGCACAACAGGTGGCACAGAGGTTTGGTGATTTTGCTGAAGTCCTTAATGAATCGCCTATAAAACCCAGCATGGCCCAGAAAAGACCTGACTTGTTTGACAGTTTTGGGAGGGGGCAGATGAGAGATTAAGTCAATCTTAGCCTGATCAACCTCTATTCCCTTGTGGGAGACCACATGTCCAAGGGCTGTGCCTTAAGTCACCATAAAATAACTCTTTTCTCAGCTTAGGACCACGTTTGTCTCCTCACACCTCTGCAGCACAGAACTTAGATGGTGCAGGCATTGGTTAAAATCATCTCCATAAATGGAGAAATCATCCATGAAGATCTCTAAAATTTTGTGAATCATGTCAAAAAAAATGGCATACATGCACCTTTGGAAAGTGGCAGGTGCATTACACAGCCCAAATGGCATCCGCCTGTATGCAAAGGTCCCAAATGGGCAAGTGAATGTGGTTTTTTCTTGATCTTGGGGGTAGATAGGAATCTGATTGTACCTTGAATATCCATCAAGGAAACAGTAATATGCCTTGCCTGCCAGCTTGTCCAAAATTTGGTCTATGAAGGGCAATGGGAAGTGGTCCTTGCTATTTTTTTCATTGAGCTTTCTGTAATCAATGCATACTCTCCAACCAGTGGTCTGTCTGGTTGGGATCAGCTCTCCTGAATCAGCTTCAACAACTGTGATGCCAAATTTCTTGGGCACTACCTGAGTAGGTGCCACCCATTGGGAATCGGAGATAGGGTATATGATGCCAGCATCGAGGAGTTTGACTACCGCTTTCATCACAACTACCTGCATGTGAGGGTTGAGTTTCCTCTGCATCTCTCGAGAAGGTTTGACACCTTCCTCAAGATGAATCTTATGCATGCACACAGCAGGATTAATCTCTCCTAAGTCTGTAATGGTCCATCCTATTACCTTCCTATGCCTTTTTAACACACCAAGTAGTTCTCTTTCCTGCTCAATGGTGAGGGAAGATGAGATTATCACATGTAATATGTTATTGTCTCCTAAAAAGGCATATTTCAAAGTTTTCGGGAGTTCCTTTAACTCCACCTCTGGGGGGTTGATGAGGGAGGGCAATATGGGTGTCTTGGAGGGGGGTGGAAGAGGCAGCAAAGCAGGCTTCCATGGATGGAGCTTTGCTGGTTCTTCTCTGGAAGAGACAAGTTGTACATGCTTAGTTTCAGAGGTGAAAGTCGTTTCTACTCTGGTTCCTTCCATACATCAGCTAGCTCATTAGACCATTCCTTACCATGCAACATCATATTCACATTTTCTTGCATAACCTCATCTATTATGTCGAGAGAAAAATAATCCTCATCAGGATGAGGTTGATTGGCTGCGTTGTGGACATTCAACTTGACCTTCATATTTCCAAATGACACTTCTATTATTCTAGACCTGCATTCAATACAAGCGTTAGCTGTGGCCAAAAAGGGTCTGCCTAGGATCACAGGTACGGAGGTGGCATTCCTTCTTGGTTCCATATCCAGCACCAAAAAGTCAGCAGGATAAAAGAATTTGTTAACTCCCACCAAAATATCCTCAATTATCCCCACAGGTTTCCTTTCAGATCTGTCAGCCAACTGTATAACAACATGTGTGGGCTTTAATTTCCCTAAGCCCAGCCTCTCATATACTAAATATGGAAGTAAATTTACACTCGCTCCCAGATCTAATAGGGCTTTGTCAATGGTATGGTCCCCAATGACGCAAGGGATGGTGGGGAGTCTAGGGTGTTGAAGTTTAGGAGGAGTTGCAATGGACAATACATGCTTGACTTTTTCTGCTCAAAGACTTTCTTGGATAGGTGTATCCTGGATTTTCTTTTATGGGTGCATAGGTCTTTTAAGAATTTGGCATAGGTTGGGACTTGTTTAATGGCATCAAGTAAAGGCAGATTGATCTTTACTTGTTTAAAGGTCTCCATCATTTCCTCAATTTTACCTTGCCCTTTGTCAAAAGGGAAAGGTCCTTGGAATGCCTTGGGAAATGGCAAGTGTGGGGGTGTTCCCTCACTTGCAGCCTTAGCCAATGGGGCTTCTTTCTTTTTGATTTTTTATTTTCCTTGAGGATCCACATCATCCTCTTTATTGACACTGGGTTGTTCCTGCAGGTCCACCACTAGTGGCCTTTGTTGTGTTCTTGGAAAACTCATTCCATTTTCTTCATTGCTCACACAGCCCACCTGATTGTCCACTAGCCTACCACTCCTCAAAGTTGTCACAGATTTGGCTTCCTCATAGGTGGAGGAAACTTCACCCACTACAAACTGTCTTCCTGGATTATCCTGTGGTTGGCTAGGTAACCTTCCTCCTCCTCTCTTAGTCAGAGCATCAGACAGCTGACCAAGCTGGTCCTCTATCTTTTTGATGCTCTGGTTGTGAGAGTGCACAGTTTGGGTTAAGGTGTTCAAGTTCTGTAATGAAGATAGAACTTGTTCCTCAAAAGATGGTGCTCTCGCAGCTGGAGTAGGTGCAACTTGCTGCACAGGAGGAGCTACAGGTTGGGCCATGGTTTACTGATATTGAGGTCTTGGGGCATAACCTTCTCGATAGGGCTAAGCATTTTTGTAGGGCATGGGCTACTAAGGCTACTACTGCTGCTGGCTGGAGTATCAATCTTGTCTCCACCTCAGATTGGGGTGGTTTCTCCGTTGATACCCAGCAGCAGGCTGCTGCCCATAGGCTTGAGTTGCAGCCACATACTCTGTTACAAAATCAGGAAATTTGACAGCTGATGGGCATTCATCTAGGGAGTGAGCAGGGGACTGGCATATAACACATGCCTCCTCCACTCTAGCAGCCACAGGTGACTGCATTGCTCCCATCAGCCTATCAAATTTCAGAGTTAAGTTGTCCACTTTCCTTTCCAACTCACTTGACACACTCACTTCATATATCTATCCTCTTAAGGTGTTCTCTTTCATCAATTTAGAAGGGTCTAGATCTCTTGTTAAGGTTTTCTTTTGCATAGAGTTTTCACTGATAATGTCAAAGAGCTCCCATGCCTCCTCAGCAGTTTTCTAGAGGTAGGTGCCACCACAAGAGGCATCTATCATATCTCTACTTTTAGCATCAATTCTCTGATAAAAGCTTTGAGCCAATTGCCATTCAAGGATTTGATGGTGGGGGCATTTCTTGAGGAGTTCTTTAAATCTCTCCTAGGATTGATGAATGTCTTCAGTTGGATCTTGGGTAAAAGAGATGATACCCTTCCTCAACTGACTGGTCTTTGACATAGGAAAAAATTTGGCCAAAAACTGATATTGGAGATCACTCTAGGACTGTATACTATAGGTGGAAGCAGAGATAACCAGGTCCTGGCTCTGTCCTTTAATGAAAAAGGAAAGAGTCTCATCCTGGTGGCCTCCTCCCCCAAACCTGTGATGTTGAAGGTAGTGCACAGTCCTAAGAATTCATCTATATGCTTATAAGGGTCCTCTTTGGTCAGGCCATGAAATGAGGGTAACATTTGAATGATGGACGATTTGATCTCATAGTTTCCTTGAGCAGCAGGGAAATGAATGCAGAAGGGGGAATTGTAGATCCCTAGTGTATTGAATTCCTTGAGAGTTCGAGGCTGCAGCTGCTCACCCATTTCGACAGATTCAACTTCAACAGGTGTGGATGTAGTTGGTCTGGTTCTGAGAAGTCTTTCAACCTCTAAATTTAGTGGAATAATCTGAGGTTGCAGAGTTCTCCAACCAAACATACAACACTCACAACGGAATGCAGAGCAAATTCTCACACAACAAAAAGCAACAACACAATTTATTAACTAATTTAAAAACCAGCAAATCTGAAAATAATCAAGGGAGAAGGGATGCAAACTATAGAGCAGCCTTCAGTACAGCTCTCCTCTCACTTTGTACTCAGATCTAGTGGAATAGACACAAAAAATACAAAAAAAAAAAAATAGCAAAACCTACAAATGCAGTTAGTAAACTCAAACACACAGTTACAGATTTATAAAACAAAACTAGATCTATCAAATTCACAAGCACCTCCCCGGCAGCGGCACCAAAAACTTGTTGGTGTGTTTGCCTACCCTAAAATGAGGGTCTAAAATCAACAATAAAACTAGGCAAACATACTCATACAGACCTGCAAGTATTTAGGATCTGTTGTAGCAAGCTTAAAAAGAATGGTAAGTAAGGGAATGTCCACTGAGAGGCTAGTTAGAAATATGATAAATCTCATGATCTGTAAGAGATCTGGCACCCTAGCTATCTCTACTTTAGTTAAAAGATAAGGGAGAGTTTTGAAATGAGTTGTCACTTAAACTAAACTACAATTAAAATACAGATTGTTTTAAATCAAATCTGAAGCCTCAGATCTTACAGATGGATGGTTTAAAAACTCAAAAGCTGGAGAAGAATAGCTTGGAGGTTGTCTTCACTGTAATTAGGTCGAGCTAAGCATATTACAGGGGTTCAAAAGCACACAAGTCCCTCAGCTGGCCACAGGCACTGTCCATAAGCACAGTTACAGGGTATAAATTCCACTTCAAATCACAGGATCCACCTGGCCTTAAGGCTATGATCTGTCCACTTTAATGGTCACAGACCATCCTATAGGCTTTATTGAATCCATGGATTGCAGCAGATGAATCCAATTGATGCCTGAGCTCAGATTTACATTAAGGTTATGATCTATCCACTTTAATGGTCACAGACCATCTTAGAGATCTCCTACAAAGCCAGAGCCTTAATTAAAACAATTAAAACCACTACAGATGCTATAATTTCCAGGTCACAGACACAGGAAATTATAGGGATATTAGATTCAGGGAATTCAGATGATATCCAAGAGGTCTAACAGTTAAGTGGTGAGCTGATCAAGCAACTCCTCTACACAAATCCAATCAAGCACCAAAAGGAATCAAAAGAGCTTTAGATCTAATTAAAATATTGAAAACAACATTTACATTACAAACAAGGTCACTCTTACAATGGAATGCTCTCAGATCTGTAGTCTGTGCAGCAATTAACCCCAACAACACTCTTAACCTTACCTAATTACAGATCTAACTCACCCCTTGCTGCTCCTAGGGATTTAGCCAACCATGGTTGGGCTAAAGGAGGGAAAAGGAATCTCACTGCAAGCTCCGATCTCTGGAAAATTGCTCAGAATTTTGATCCTCCCCAATGGCAATTGGGGATCTCAATATATAGCTTTCTCCTTTGTTTTTCCCACCAAAAATCCCTTCTAGAAGGTTGTCAGAGTTTGTTAGAGTTCTATTAAATCACGTGAGTCAGTTAGGGCTTCCTAGGGAATGTCATGCCGGTCACGAAAGTGCCTTGATTTGCGTGCAGCAGGTCACCAAGTCACAACGTGTGCATAACATAGTTTCTGAGAAGTTCAGCACATGGTTTCAATAGGTTGGAGAAGCTTCTGACAGGTTAAAAGTAAGACTGTAGCCTCTTTCGATAGGTTCCCTGATCTCTTCGATAGGTTTCGATAGGTTGGGCTTAGATGCTTCAGCTTCACTGCACTTGATTTGGGGCTTTCGATGGGTTGGAAGAGTAATTCGATAGGTTGAGGATTCACATTCTATTGCTTTGATCGGATTACCTTTGTTCCTATCGAAAGGTTCAAATCATTCTGTGATAGGTGCTGTCTCAGCACTTCTATTTCGATAGGTTCAGTGGACCATTCGATAGGTTCAGGGAACCTTTCGATGGGTCTCCTTTCTCCCTAAAGCTAGCTTTCGATAGGTTATCAGATTTGTTCGCTAGGTTCCTTTGACACTTCAGGGAAGCTTTCGATAGGATAGTTTCTTCTTTCCTTTCTTTGCTCGATAGGTTCTGAAATCCTATAGAATGCTTCTCCAACTGTACGAATTCTCTCCTTTTAATCTTCAGCTCCTATCAAAGTCCTCAAACATCCTCTCGATAGGATGTTTTGGACCTATCTTCACTTCTTTCTCTTTGTTTTATTATTGGGTCTGCATGGTGCTGAGAGATGACTTCTTTGTGGACATTCTTAAGTGGTTTGCTGCATTATTACCAGCTTTCCCTGCTATCTACAAAAGGCACTCAATAGAGGCTTATTAGTGTGCTCACAGGTCCATGAAAGGTCAGGTTAAAGGGTGCAAAGTGGCATTTTTCATCACTTAACACTAAGTACAGCTTATATACTTATCAAAAAGGCCTTGGCTCTAAAGAGATTAACCCTAATTTTTCTAGTGGACGTGACACTATTACAACCCTTGAATGCCTTGAGATGTGTGCCTCAAAATCTGCACCTCGAGAAGTGTGCCCTAGCCTTAGGAAATTCCCAAAAGGTCCTTGAGTTAAAACCAAGAAGTGAGGAGCCTGAGCTTCACGGGGTGGGCATCTGCATTAATTCACTCGCGCAGTGGCAGAGCCTTCATGAAGTAACCTTTAGCGAGTTAAAAGTGCTCACTCGCATAATAAATCTTTAGTTAATCGCGTAGTTCTTTTGCGCTGTAATGCTATCGCAGAGATGATCTGAAGCGCCTAGATTTCTCACACAAGAGAGCTTCAAAATCTCTCTCTCGCTGAGTACTCGTGCTGGTATGCTCCTGTGCTCGTGTAGTTACTGGTTAGGCTTCAAAGTGTGCGAGATCTGTGCGAGGAGAATTTTAGGCGACTCTCTCTTCCAAGGCTATGCAAGAACTCCGCGAGGTAACATTTTTTTCTATGTGTGATTGCTTTAAGGCTCGATCTCTGCGAGAGCTTCGCAAATAAAAATTCTGAGGGTTTTAAGATGTGAGATCTTTGCAATTTCTTTACTGCTCTCCTCTTAACTACGCATCTTATTTGCGTGAGGGCAGCTTCCTCTGCATCCTTAGCTCTGCAAGGAAGCTCCTCAGCTGTGCAAGATCTGTCTTCTGTAGCTCTACTGTAATGCACTTGCTGTTGTTGCAGCATCCTCCATTCTCATCTAACTTCTTTCATCTGCTAGACTTTTGGTCAATGATGACCAGCAAATGAGTCACCATGGTGAGCACTAATAGGGTATTCCATTAGGCTTTGGCTCAGCTATCAACTTTGCATGTATTCTCTCTCTTCTTTAGACCAATAAGCAGGGATTTTGTATTAAGCTGCACAGTTTATTGCTAACTATAAAACACACTTAACAAATGATTATTAGCATGCTTCATAGTCCATCAAAGGCTAGGTTAAGAGGTGAAAAGTGGTACTTTTTAGTGAATAATAGGGAGCTTGTTGTTAGACCTGACAGCGCGTTGTGCCTTCTTGAACAGCACGCTGTGGTGACCCCCACAGCACATTGTGGCTGGTGCTCTGAGCCCTTGTATATTTTTATCTTCCTGTTTATGAGGGTGGCAGCGCGCTGCGCTCTCTGGACAACACGTTGTGGGAGTGGTACATTATGATGTGGAAGTGAACCAGCACACTGTATTTTTCTGTCTTCCTATTAGTGAGAGTAACAGCGGGCTGTGACCATTTGACAACTCATTATGACTAGAGGCTTGAAATTCTTGTTGTGGTTGACAGTGCACCACGGTGTCTTCACAGCATGCTGTGACAGTTATATATATTTTATTTATGAATGCAACAACGCGTAACTATCTATGAACGACGCGTTGTGGATGGTCACAAATCACTGTGACGGATTACCCAACGCGTTGTGACTGCTATTAGTTGATGATGGTTTTCTGTTCGCAGAGCACTGTGACAACTGTGATGGCGCGTTGTGCTCTTCTTGGTATCTACTTATTGGTATTTTGGCCATAACTTTGGCTATGGGTATCGGAATCACATAAATAATCCCAATTCGGAAAGCTATTTACGACGCGCCCATCGTGGCTACCTTTAGTAAGAGTTTTTTAGGTGAAAATCCACCATTTTCTCTTTTGAATTCTCATTTTTAGTTATTTCTTTCCTTTTATGGTAATATTTCCTATAACATTTAGGAGGTATATTTGTACTCGATTTGGGCCAAATTTTTGGCAGATTACTTCTTTTATTACGTATTTTATATTGGACATATTTAAATTATGGCTAAATTTGGTAATTTTATGTTGGATATTTTTACTATGGATGGCTATTGTGATTTTTATGGCTTATGGATAATTGTGATGGCCATGTGGGGCCTTTGTGTTGATGGTGATGTCTCCCTTAGTCAATTTTGACAAAAAGGGGGAGAAATGTTTAAGGATGATGGTGGTTTATATATGGATTTGATCATGATATTATTTATGGTTTTGGATGTATGTGTGTTTATCTATTTTACAGGTAACTGATCAAGACCCATCTTGGCTTAGGATAGGCATAAATGTAGGGGGAGATTTCAGAGTCCATGTACTTTTCCTATTTGCTTTCTCATATAGATCAATGTATAGGATTAGTGGGGCTACCTTGATGTAATATATTTGATTTAATGTTAACATGATTTTTGTCGTAGAATGTGACAAAGGGGGAGATTGTTAGATCCTGTTTGTCACGTTCTACTCTAAAATTCATGTAGATCTCCCTTAGGAATTGTGTGTGCCAAGATGGATGGGTACTAGCCTTGATCAATCAAGGTTATCAGTCACACATCCTTCACCTGTCTTTTTATAACTCAAAAGATCTTTAAAATGGTTTTAAAATTTAACCTGAAGTTATGCCAACAACGCGGTGTGGTTGTCTCCACAGTGTGTTGTTGCTGCAAAAAATTTTCAGTGTTCACAGCGTGTTGTGATGTTGATCACAACACGCTGTGATGATTCACAGCGTGCTATGGGTTCCTCGGGACAGAACTTCTCTTTTGTTGAAAAGGGGCTTTTTGGTCTTTTCTAATTTTTTTGGTCTTTTGGGCTTTTAGGGTTTGGTTTAAAAGGTTTTGAAAGGAGGAGGAAAGGTAAGCAAGCTAGAGAGAGCTTCTTCCTCCTTGAGCAAAAACCCTAGAACTCTATCATCTTCCACCTTTTGAATTTTTGATTTGGAAAAATAGTTCATTCAAAAGGTGTTCCTTTCTTCATATTCTACATCCTATTTGCTCAAGTGAGTTGAGTGTTTTGAGGCCTAGAGATTAGGGTGTGTGAGTGATAGCCTTGTGGATCTCAAGGTGGATCATTGTGCGTTCATCAACGATTGTGGAGGGCATTCAAAACTGGAAACTATGGAGGCGACCCGTGACGGGAAGTTGAGTTGCTTGTGGGTTTGAGAGGGCATGTGCATGTGTCGATATATTATTTGAAACTCCTTGTAATTATTTATTTCATAGTGGATTTTTTGTGTGGACTTCGGTCCCATGGTTTTTCCCAGTGATTGGGTATCCATGTAAATCTCGTGCTGTGGTGATTATTATTTATAGTGTAATCTCTAGATTAATTAGAATTAATTGAATAGCCCGGTAAATTTCATAGATCGATAGAATTTCAGGTATACTATAACTGTCAGTCTGTGATAGTGAAGTGATAGTTTCCAGCTCCCAGCCAGCGGGTAGGAAAAGTTATTGTTGAGGTATCGCTATTCCCGTCCACTAGTTTACTGAAAGCGCCCACATCCCAATCTCCTTTGGCACCATTGATTGTGCCAGGTCTGATGATAAAAGTCATTTCACCCGTATCTTTCACACAATAGATCCTAAGATCATGGGGCACATATTCGACGGTTAGTGTTTGTTATTGTCACTTTTAGCATTATCGCTCTCGTTTACTTGTATTATTATTATCATTGTTACCTTTTTGTCTTTATTCTTGTTATTGTCGTCGTCTTTGGTTGACTTTGGGTGTTCTCGTTTGTCGGTTTACATTATTGTTTGAGTTTTGTTGTACATTTTCTTCCTCGGCTATGTTATTCCCTCATGAGCCCCCCACCCTGGCTATTAGCATAGCATGAGGGGAGTCTCATGCGTGGTACTGTGCTCTCCCTGAGTTTTAGTAGGTGGAGTTGGTATCTTTCGACATTAGGCCGATTCTGGAGCTCGAGCCCTTCTAGGTTGATTGGGGCTTGATCGAGGCCATCTTAGAGAGGTGGAGGGAGGTGCAACACGCACTGCTCTTCCTGGTAGGGATGATGTTGCCGACCCTGGAAGATTGGGTATGCATTACTAGAGTTAGGTTCGAGGGAGAGCCTATGACTAGGCGGATGGGGGTAGATTACTTGGCGGTGTGTGAGGAGGTGGTTGGGCTTGTGTATCGGGATAGTGGCTCCGGGCCAGGGGTGATCCGGGTCACTTGGTTCTACGATACTTTTGCCAGTGGGTTTGTTCCCCCGAGGAGCCATTCTGAGTGGAGCAAGGTGCATCAGGAGCATTGCAGAGTAATGGCGCTTCAGGAGTCCGTGACTGAGCCAGGAGTGGCGGTAGCCCGGGTTCTTAGGGCATTTGTTATGCACTTTTTGGTGCAGTGTTATTTTTGTCTTCGACCCGGGGGTGCATGACCAACTGTTAAGACATGAAAAGTACCACTTTTCACCCCTTAACTTAGCCTCTGTTAGACCCTTAGCCATCTAATAAATGTGTGTTAAGTCATTTCTGTAGATAATAAACAGCAGCTGCAATAAGGCTTGAACCCTGTTAAGGAGCCCACTTTTGCCCCAGAAGTCCCTCAGAAGGATGAAAGTTGAACCCAAACAAGAATTAAACCTCACGCAGCTTTCACAAGCTTTAAAGGATTCAGAAATTAAGCCTCACGCAGTCCTTGCGAGTTTCCCAAAACTTCATTTCCAATTGCCCACATTGTTCTCTCGCAGTTGAGTGACAGAGGAGCTTCAGAATCATACTTTGCATAGCTATCGCGAAGCTCAAATATAAATGCTCGTGCAGTCTCACGCAACTCAAGAAATTAGCTCTCAAACCTCACACAGTTCACTCAGATCAATTGAGGAGAGAGAGCTCCAGGTATTTCGGCGCGCAACTGTCGCGCAATGGCCGCGGGATGCAAATCTTCAGAAAAACCTCTCGCACAATTCAGAGACCAATGCACATCACGTCCTTGCAAAGATCCATTGAGAAACAAACTGTTCGTGCGATTCTCACGCCATTCAGAAGGAAAGTGCAATCCCGCAAAGATCAGAGCAATCCAGTGAGGATTCGATGCTCTATCGCGCGACTGCTTCAGCTGTAACTAAGACAACCCCGTGATGGCTAGAATTTCAAGCTAATCCAACTTTGCGAAGACCATGCTACCACGCGATAGTCTTGGAAACCAGTACTACCTGGCGAGGCTATGAACTCTAACTCTCCCTCACCTCTGCAGAGGAAATTCTGGGAACTTCCAGTAATTGGGCATGCATTCCAATGCTCCAAGTTCCGTGCACGCACCCCGAGGCATCCAAGGGACAATATTAGGCCATGTGGCATCGTTAAAATTAGGGTTTCCTAACCCTAATGCGCTGCCAAACTAACTACTATATAAACCTAAGTCTGGTTTAGGTTTAGGGGACTCTGTTAAGAATAGAATTTGGTCTATCTTCTTCTTGTAGTAGCTGCATATCTCTAGTAAGTTTTAGGTAGTTTCTTTTTACTTTTTCTTCTCTCCATAGTCCAGCATTTGCTGGCTATGCCTTTGTATGACTATTTGGAATAGATTAATAGAGTTTCATGATAGGGTGTATTACTTTTATGGGATTTTTGTGAGTTGTTCTGTACAAGGCTGTTACCTTGAGATCCTCCATTGCTAGGATGTATTGCAAGCAATGGAGGACTGATTTTATGGTTTACTCAAGATGGATTTTTCTTCTCTGCACTTGTGCTTGTAGCCCTGTGAGAGATTGTGCTGAGACAAACTCCCCTGAGACAAACTCCCTAAAGATTGTAGGCTTGCGACTAGATCACTGCAGTCTCTCTAAAGCAGTGGACAGCTGGATCTAAGGTTGCACTCAAACTCTTGTTGGTTCAATGTGTCTGGGCTAACATGCTCCCATACAAGCCTAGCCCCACACATAGCACTTTAGAGGTTGAGGTTCCCTATGGATTCTTGTGCTTGTAGCCTGGATGAAGTAGTGCTTACAATGATAAACTTGTTCTGACCCATCTCTGGATTGTGGTTCCCCAATTGGATAATCTGTGACCATTTAAGTGGACAGGTTATAGCCATAAAGGGATTGGATCATGGCACAGAGATGAGTTGGATTCTTTCTCCTCAGTGGTGATAATGTAGCCACTGGATAGGACTTCTATAGCAGCAGATCTGAATTTGAGTCATGAAGCCCATCAGATCTGAACCTAATAGCATACTTCTCACCCTTTTATATTTATTTTCTCACTCCATCTTCGTTCTTAAACCTTTCTTTAGTTTAAACATTAGGATACCTTAGAATTTAGATTTTAGTGACCCTAAATCCCCTTCCATTTAGGATTTCCAGATCTGTAGTCAGATATGGAGGGCCTACTAAAGATGGCTCCCTTGGAGCTTAAGATCAGTTTCTCTGTGGGACAAACTCTTACTTATCAAAACTTGCTACAATAGGCCTTGTATCTTGCAGGATTGTGCATATTTTAGGCTTGCTGCTCTATCATTTTCAATCCACCTTTCATTCATTTTCATTCACCCCATTCTTATCACTGTCTTTAATAAAGTCAGTAGCAAGCACTCTAAAGTAGCCTAACAAGTTTTTGGCGCCGTTGCCGGAGATATTGATCTTTTAGTAGACTCTAGATTTTTGATTCTTTATTCTTTGGTGGCTGTACATGTGAATAATTGATACTGCTGATTTACATTTGAAAATTTTCTTACAGATTTGGACCTTAGCAGAGAAGGAGAGTAGAATTGCACTGGGAGTCTAGCTACCTTTGTTTGCACTTCTCTAACCCTCAAAACTCGGTCTATTTCTCATTTGGAGATTTTATAGCATAGCAGTTGATTAGGATAGTTGCATTTGTTTTTAAGTGCAATTTGCCTGCAAATAGTCTTCCCTGCTGTTGGTGTGTGTGCATGTTAGGAAGGAGATCCCTCAGTCCTACATTGGAGCCTGCTAACCCTGAGATAGAAAGGGGTAGAAGACCGAGAAGGCATAGACACACCACAGTTGAGCCCCCTATTGAAATTGAGATAGCAGTTATGGGTGAAGAACAACCTAGAACATTGAAGGAATTGAATGCTCCGGATGATTACAATTCTCCATTCAGCATCCAATTCCCTAATGTTCAAGGAAACTACGAAATCAAAACTTCCATCATCCAAATGCTTCCCTCTTTCCATGGGCTTAGAGAGGAAGACCCTTACAAGCACATTGACCAGTTCTTGGCCCTGTGCATGACATTATCCATTGCTGGTTTGGGACCAGAAGCCACTAGGTTAAGGCTCTTTCCTTTCTCCCTAAAGGACAGGGCCATGACCTGGTTATCTACTCTCCCAAACAACCGCATCACCTCCTGGAAAGACCTCCAGACAAGATTTCTATCTAAATTTTTCCCAGAGACCAAGACCAGCCAGTTGAGCAAAGGCATACTTTCTTTTGCCCAATCCCCAACTGAAGATTTTAACCAGTGCTGGGATAGATTTAAAGAGATGCTCAAACAATGTCCCCACCACAAGATCCCTTACTGGAAGCTTGTCCAGAGCTTCTACAATGGGATTGATGAGAAGAGCAGAGACATGGTAGATGCCTCTTGTGGTGGAACGTACATGCATAAAACAGCTGATGAGGCATGGGACTTATTCGAGGTCATAAGTGAAAATGCTTTCCAGAAGATGTCCTCTTCTAGAACTGTTCAAGAACCATCTCCTAAGCTAGGGGTGGCTGAGACTTCTAAAGGAAAAATGTATGAAGTTAGGGAAAATGATGATCTGAAAATGTAGATGGCCAATCTTACTGAAAGATTTGATAAACTTTTGACTGTGGTGCAGCCCAGAATGGCTCCACAAGTGATGGAGGCATGCCTGATATGCCAATATCCACAGCACACAGTAGAAGAATGTTCATCTGCGGGGCAATACCCTGAGTTTGTAATGGAACAAGCTGCTGCTACCCAATCTTTTGGACAACAACAATCTGGTGGCTATAATAAACAATCATATGGATACCAGCACCAAAATGCTGGTTACCAATGGAGAGACCACCCAAATTTGAGGTGGAAGCAAGACAATTATATGCAGCCACAGCAGATGTTGGCCTTACCTCAAAGGCCACAGCAGCAGTTTAACCAGGGTTATGCTCAAAGGTCGAATTTTCAACAATAGCAGCCCCAGCGATAAAATCAATTGATAGTTCCCCCACCTCAGCCCCGAAGTGCTTCTTTTGAGGATCAGGTTTTGGCCCAATTGCAAAGGCTTGGACCCTTAAATCAGACTGTGACTTCTCACAGTCAAAGCATTAAGAAAATAGAAGAGCAGCTTGGCCAAATAGCCAATGCTCTGGCTAAAAGAGAGGAGGGCAGGTTGCCAAGCCAACCAATTGCCAACCCTAAGGGCCAGTATTCCATCAGAGAAGGCTCCTCCAATTTTGAGGGGGCCAACGCCATAACTGCCCTAAGGTCTGGTAGGATGGTAGACAACCAGGTGGGAAAGGAACAAGGAGAGGTCTATCCTAAGGAAATGTCATGTGAAAGTGATAAGGATTTTATTAAGGCACAGAGTCAAGAACTGCCTGCTGCCCTTCAACAAGGGAAAAATAAAGAGGTTGTAGTTGAGCCTCAGCAGGAGATAAAAATAGAAAATAGAAAAAAGAAAAAAACAAAAGTTCAACCATGAGCTTGCAGCTGAGGAACCAGCAGTACCTCAGCTGCCATTTCCTAAAGCTTTGAGTGGCCCTGCCCCTTTTAATAAGGGTCAGGCACAGATCGAGGAAATGATGGAAACCTTTAAGCAAGTCAAGATAAATTTACCCCTGCTTGATGCAATCCGATAGGTCCCAGCCTATGCAAAGTTTCTGAAAGACCTCTGTACTCAAAAAAGGAAGGCCAGAGGCCATTTGCCCAAGAAGGTCTTTGCGACTGATACAGTGAATTCTGTATTAACCATGACAATACCTGAGAAGTTGCAAGACCCAGGGATATCCACTATTCCCTATATTATTGATGACCACACGATTGGAAGGGCCCTTTTAGACCTTGGAGCCAGTGTTAACCTGCTGCCATACAGTGTATATCAGCAGTTAGGTTTGGGGGAGCTGAAGCCCACCCCCATTGTTCTATTGATGGCAGATAGGTCCGAGAGGAAACCCATGGGAGTGGTAGAGGATGTCCTAGTGGGGGTAGATAAGTTCTTCTATCCTACAGACTTCCTTGTCTTGGACATGGGCTACAACAAGAGTACATCTCTGATACTTGTTATTCTAGACAGACCATTCTTGGGCACTGCCAATGCATGCATTCAATGCAGGTCTAGAATCATGGAGGGCACTTTCATACATATGAAAGTTGAGGTTAATGTGTACAACAGTGCAAAGCACCCTCAGCTAGACAATGAGGAATGCTTTGCAATGGATGTACTAGAAGAAATTATTGAAGAAGAACTGCACACTCTGCTGGAGTGGAGCAACATTGCCACTGATTTAACTGAAGTTTGGAAGTTGGTGGAGGAAGGAAGCCTAGCTTTAATGCCAGAAGACACACCCTTAGTGAAGTCTTCTGTGGGCTTAGTACAACATTCCAATTGGAAACCTACATTGCTGCCCCTTCCTCCATCCAACAATACACCAATCCTACCATCCATACAACAAGCCCCCGATCTGGAGCTCAAGAAGCTGCCAGAGACATTAAAATATGCTTTCCTCGAGAAAGAAGAGAAACTTCTTATGATTATCTCCTCTTCTCTTACCAATGAGCAAGAGGAGGAGTTGCTAACTATTTTGAGCAAGCACAAGAAAGCAATAGGCTGGACCATTGCTGATCTAAGAGGAATTGATGCATCAATCTGTATGCATAGGATTCATCTAGAGGAGGGCTCAACACCCTCCAGGGAAATGCAAAGGAAACTTAATCCTCACATGCAAGAGGTGGTTCTGAAAGAAATCATTAAGTTGCTGGATGCTAGGGTAATTTACCCTATCTCTGATTCTGAATGGGTGGCACCAATCCAGGTGGTACCCAAGAAATCTGGCATAACAGTGATCAAAACCGACTCTGGAGAGTTGAGACCAACCAGGGAGACCACTGGCTGGAGAGTTTGCATCGATTATGAAAAACTCAACTCCAAGACCAGAAAAGACCACTTCCCTCTCCCTTTCATTGATCAAATTTTGGATAAGTTGGCTGGGAAGGCTTTTTACTATTTTCTTGATGGGTACTCAGGGTACAATCTGATCCCTGTGCACCCCGTTGATCAAGAGAAAACTACATTTACTTATCCTTTTGGCACCTTTGCTTACAGAAGGATGCCTTTTGGACTATGTAATGCCCCTGCCACCTTTCAGAGGTGTATGCATGCCATTTTTTCTGATATGATTGATAAATTCTTAGAAATTTTCATGGATGACTTTTCGATCTATGGGGAAAGCTTTGACCAATGTCTACAACACCTCCATCATGTCCAACAAAGATGTGAAAAGACCAATTTGGTCTTAAGTTGGGAGAAGAGCCACTTCATGGTAACACAAGGAATTGTGTTGGGCCATGTAGTCTCTAAAGATGGAATTGAGGTAGACAAGGCCAAAGTTGACCTCATTAAAAATCTGCCCCCCCAAGAATAATCAAGAAAATCAGATCCTTCCTTGTCCATGCTGGATTCTACAGGAGGTTTATCAAAGACTTCAGCAAAATTGCAAAGCCATTGTGCCACCTGCTCTTCCAGGATGTGCGCTTTGACTTCTCTGCTGAATGTCTGAAGGCCTTTGAAACTTTGAAAATTTGCCTCACTTCTGCCCCTGTACTCCAAACACCTGACTATACCCGGCCCTTTGAATTGATGTGTAATGCATCTGACTTGGCAATAGGTGCTGTCATGGGCCAGAGAAAGGATAAGCTGCCTGTGGTCATTGCATATCTTAGCAAATCACTTGCTGAAGCTCAACTGAACTACACAACCACTAAGAAAGAGCTTCTGGCAGTGGTTTTTGCTGTGGACAAGTTTAGACCTTACCTACTTGGGTCTAAAACTGTCATCTTCACTGACCACTCAGCATTAAAGTACCTACTGTCCAAGAAGGATGCTAAGCCCAGATTGATTAGATGGATACTCCTACTGCAGGAGTTTGACATCGAAATCAAAGACAAGAAAGGTGTAGAAAATGTGGTGGCTGACCACTTGTCCATAATTATGTTGGAGAAAGGTGTTGATGACCTCACTATAAATGATGTATTCCCGGATGAGCAATTGTTTGCCATCCAATCTTTAGCTCCTTGGTATGCACATATTGTCAATTATCTCGTTATCGGCAAGATCCCTTCCCATTGGACAAAAATGGATAAAGACCTATTTTTCTCATAGGTCAAATTCTTTTTCTGGGAGGAACCTTGCTTGTACAAGTATTGTGCAGACCAAATTATTCGAAAATGTGTTCTCGAAAGTGATATCCCCAGTATTCTGGCCATGTGCCATGAAAATGCCTGTGGGGGTCACTTTAGTGGGAGAAAAATAGCTGACAAAGTGTTGAAGTGTGGTTTCTATTGGCCTTCTCTTTTCAGAGATGCCCATACACACTGCAAGGCCTGTGAAAGATGTCAAAAACTAGGAGGGTTGTCTAAACGAAATTCAATGCCTTTATAGCCTATCCTTATTGTAGAACTGTTTGATGTGTGGGGTATTGATTTTATGGGCCCCTTTCCTCCTTCAAATGGTTTTCATTTTATCTTAGTGGCAGTGGACTATGTTTCCAATGGGTAGAAGCCATTACCACAAGAACTAATGATAATTAGGTGGTCCTCAAGTTCATAAAGCAAAATATCTTCTCCAGATTTGGTACCCCTAGAGCCATTATCAGTGATGGGGGGAGTCATTTCTGCAACAGAAATTTTGAGAGCTTGCTCAAAAAATATTCTATCACCCATAGGATTGCCACTCCCTACCACCCACAAACCAGTGGGCAAGTTGAAATTTCAAATAGGGAGATCTAGCATATCCTTGAGAAGACTGTGAGGACTGATAGGAAGGATTGGGCTGACAAGCTTAATGACGCACTGTGGGCTTATAGGACTGCATATAAGACCCCCATCGGTATGTCCCCTTTCAGACTGATCTATAGCAAGGCCTGTCATCTCCCAGTGGAGTTAGAACACAAGGCCTATTGGGCCATCAAACATTTAAACTTAGATCTAACTTCTGCTGGTCATCACAGATTGTTGTAGCTGTCGGAATTGGAAGAACTAAGGATGGATGCTTATGCCAATGCCAGGATCTACAAGGAAAGGTCCAAAGCTTTCTTTGAGAAAGGGTTGTTGAGAAAGAGTTTCAATGCTGGTGATAAGGTTTGGTTGTTTAACTCCAAACTTAAATTTTTTCCAGGCAAATTGAAATCCAAATGGGTAGGTCCGTACACTGTCATGCATGTTTCCCCATCTAGTGCTATGGATATCAAGGATCCTAAGTCTGGGAGACTCTTGAAGGTGAATAGTCAGAGGCTTAAGCCTTGTTTTGAAAAACCTGCGGATATTTTGGACACCATTTACTGTCAAGGGGATCCTTCTTCAAACTGATTCCACAGGTGTGCCATTACTGTATCATATGTACTTAGTTTTTGGTTGATTTATCTTGCTTTCTTTAGTTTCTATTCTCTAGGATTTGCTAGTGGTCTTATCTAAATCTTGCCCTATCTGTTTTGAAATTTTGATGCTTGGCTTGATTGTTACTGCTTTTGAATTGGTAGCTTATGTTGAATGCTTAAAGTGGGAGGTTGATTTTGTTGTCCTTGAGTGTATGATTGAGTTTACATATGACTAAAGACAGTCATAGGAGAGGGTCATGCCCAGGATTCAACCATAGCAAACATGCAAAAGGGGCAGAACAGAGAACATCTGCTCTCTATTTTATACCTTACTGTCACTGGGTCCAAAATGGAAGCCTGGGAGACTATCGCGAGATTCAAAAAGCTCTCACGAGGTTAAAGAAGGAGCCTGGAAACCTATCACGAGGTTTAAAAGGAAGCCTAGATGGATGTCGCGCAGTTCGCGTAGAAACATACATTACCTGTCGCGAGATTCATGCGTACCTGTCAACCTCTCACGCGGTCCACATCGAGCCATTCAGTAGTTATCGCGAGATTATCAGGATCTCGAGAGGTTCTCAAGATAACCTGAGAGACTCTCGCGCAATTCAATAGAAATATTCCATTTACTGTTGCGAGATTCAAGATGAACCTCAGAGCTTCTCGCACAATCCAAATAGAGCCTTAGGAACCGCTTGCGCAATTCTCCTGAATTGATATCACTCTGTCGAGTGCTCTAAGGTCGACTTTAGAGATTGTCGTGCAATCCAGATGTAATCAACACCCTCGCTAGGTTTATTTCCAACCCCGCGACCAGATGTTCTAAAGTGCACCGAGCTTTGCGATAAGTATTTCAACCCCGCGCTTTATCCCTTTTTCATTATCTGCTTCCTTCTTCCCTCTGCGAAACCCAAGTTTTTGCCGCTCTCCCTTCTCTCTTCCAGCATCACTCCTACAACTCATCATTCGCTCCACAACTCTATACAATTGTTCCTAGCATCACCCTCATCTCTTGCCCTCTACTCCGAGATCTTTAGGTGCCTTATGCATCAAATCAAACCAAACCCTAGCTCTCCGTCTCCATTGCTCATATTAGAGGACAAAGTTAGAAATGGCTCCCAAAATTGCACAAAAGAGAAAGGGGAAGGACAAGGACCCTGCAGAGACCACCCCTAAAAAGGCCAAGACTTCAAAGTCTCCCAAAAAAGGAAAGGAAGTGGTTGAAGAGGTGGCGGTACCAACCACAAAGTTCTCTACTCCTTCTGAGCTCATGGAGTCAATTCCATTGGAGCCTGAAACAGCCTTTAATGTCCCATTCTTTGAAAAAGAACCTCTCTCTGCCCCTGCAATACAATTTCTCAGCAAAGCGGGCTTGATGCCACTGATGAGAGAAATTCCTGCACTAGCCTACCCAAGGCTAGTGCAGCTGTTTTACCAGCACATCAGGGTCAAGAAGGGCAACGATGGACAAGAGTGCTTGCTGGTGATGATTGACTATTTTGATTTGTTAGTGAGCCCTAAAATGATTGCTGAAGTATTGGGCATCCCAGCAGCATTCAATCCTAGCTGTGGATATGGCCCCCCTCTGCGTGCATCAATTGACACAATTGCAAGGGCCCTCATTAGAGGAATAAAAGCCACAGGGGACTCAATCAGAAGGAGGGAACTAGAACCCAAGCTGTTGTTCATTGATCAAGTCCTGCGAAAGAACATCTATTGCTCAGGATATTAGCAGGAGAGGAGAACCCCCATTGCGGATGTTGTCTACTCCTACCACATGGGCCATGGCTTCCATGCTGCCTGGCTGATTTTTGAGGCTATGAAGGACGTGATGGAGAAGTAAGGATCGAACAAGAAGCCTCACACCCTACCCTATGCAAGAATCATCACCTTGTTGCTAATCAAGGGGGGCTACAAGATAGGAAGAACCGAGCAGACCACCACCCTTACCCCTACTACCTTTGCCAAGAGGCAATGGGGTATCAGTAGAAGCTTGATGGGGGAGGAAAAAAAGAAAAGGCTCGAGGCTCAGGCCCAAGCAAGCAAGAAACGGAATCGAGTCTACCCTGCTACAAAGAGTGCCTCCAGAGCTCATCACTTCCATTCCTGCAGCAGCACCGACACCCCCTCCACCTTTTATTCCTGCATCCTCTACTCGTCTTGCCTCCATCTCTCACCCCCCTCTGATTTCATTCTCCACACCCACTTCCCCTTCACCTGTGCTTGGTCCATCGGAGGACTCCCCTTCCCCTACCTTACCACAGTACATTGCCACATTCCCCCCCTCCATTCCAACTAAGCCTGCCAGCCCCCCACTTATCTCCTACAAAACGACCATCTTGGACACCACCCTCAATACCTTCCATCCCCATTTACCCACCCCACCTTGAAGAAACCACCACCCTAGCCATATCTATTATATCTCCTCTCCCCGACATTGACTTAACCCTAAACACATCTATAGGCTTCCAAGCCTTCATCTCTACATTCCGTGAAACCATGCCTACCTACTATACCCCTCTGCCAGACTCCCCAACTACCTCACAGCACCTTTCCCCAGAACCACACTCTTCCCCTCCCTCCACTTTCCATCATGCTCCTTCCTCCCCTTTCCAACCTGTACCCTCTTCTTCCCAAACCCCACCTCCTAATTTTGACACACTAACCCTCATCCTACCCCTGATCCAAGACATCCAAGCTCAATTATCTACCAATAACCATAAACAGGACCAGATGCAGGCTGAATTCACCTCCATCCAATCCACCCTCCACACCTTAACCACTCCACCCATCCCTACCCCATCCACATCAACCCCCCTGGTCCTGTTAACTGACAATACCACCCAAACAGACTTCCCTCCTGAATCATTACCCCTCCCACCATCACCATTACCTCTTTCCCACCCTTTTCCTTTACCCCTTTTCACCATTCCAATTTTCCATCCCCCATCACCCCCAACTCCTGTTGAGCCTACACCCTTCACTTTTCCCCCTATACCCTCCATTCCCCCTCTTATCTTACCTCCTCCCACCTTCTCTGTCAAATCTACCCAAACAGACCCAGAACCTAACCCCATTCTCCCACCACTTGACTTCCCTACTATCATTCCTCCTCACCCCCCAAGACCAAGCACACTTCACCCATTTCCACCTCCTATCTGCCAATTGCACCCAAACATTATTTCCATAGCCCTCCTTACCTCACCATCCTACATCACATGCGGGATAATGCCTACCTGAGGAAGGATGTCCTGAGGGGTATGGCCAAGCTACGCCAATCAATAGAGACCCCCCTGCTGGAGAAGATTGATGAGATGACGGAGGCCCACAGCGAGCAACTACAGGGAATCTCCTTGGGGTGGAAAAATATGGTGGAGGAATATCGAAAGACAAAAGCTTTAGCTACTTATTATAAGATTAATTGGGAGTATGAGAAATCCAATACTGCTGCAGCGACTGCCCGGGCAAGAATGCTTGAAAAATGACTTAACAATGCCCAGGAAATCCAAAAAATCCAAAAGGAGATCCATGAGATTGACGCCCTAAAATTTAAAGTCCAGATAACCTCATTGGAAAAGGCATTGGCCGCTGCCAGAAATGAACCTTACCACCCAACCCCACTCTCTGTTCAAGTGCCTCAGCCTGCGCCAACTACCACTCCAGCTCCACCTGCCCAATCTGAGGAGGCACCACCTAAGCCCCAAAAAGATAAAGGAAAACCTCTTGCTTCACCTCCAACGGCGCAGCCAACAACTACTGAGCAGCCTCCACCTCCCAAGGCCTCTACTGCACCTCCCCAAGAACAAACTCCACAGCGGAGGAAAGTCACAGCCAAGCGGTCTACTCCCAAAGTTGTCCCCTTAAAAATTGGCAAAGAGCCTGCTGCCCAGTCTGAAGAGGCACAGTCCCCTGCCAAACCTGAGTCCACTGGAAAAGGAAAGGCTCCAGTGGTCCCCACTGAGGAACCCAAAGCTAATGGAAAAGAGAAAGCCCCAGTGGTCTCCCCTGTAGAAGCTGAAGCTAAAGGCAGAGGCAAAGGAAAATCCCCTACCACCCCCCCTGCTAAGCGTAAAGGCAAAGCCCCTCAAGAACCCAAGGAACCAAAGGCTCCCAAAGCACCAAAAATGAGAGTGAGGGCTCCTAAAGCTCCATTTGCAGCGAAAACACTAGCAGAAAAGAAAAAGGAGAGGGAGGAAAAGAAGAAACAAGACAGAGCTGCCCTTAAGGCACAGGCTAAAAAGATGGGCTGGGATTTCCTTACAGATTCTGATCCAGATTAGGTCCTAGCTTCTAGATTGTATCTTAGGTTTTTCTTTTTGAAATGCCACTTGTAACTATTTTTCTTCCACTTTAATTGAATTTCTAATTTCGTCTAGTGCTCTATTTTGTCTGTTTATTTATGATTGTTTGGTATTTTTGCTTTTTTTCTTTTTGCCATTCTTGGGAGACAAGTTTTTGGGAGGATCTTTTTCTTTGAAAAAGTACTCCATGTAGCAGATAGATTTCATTGGTGGCTGAATCTAATTTGTGCAATACCTGCATCAGGAAATTCAATGCCTTCCTCTTCACATTGATGTGCCATGTTAAGTGCACCTCGCGAAGATCCCCAGCTCAGCTACGCAAGAACGATCCTTTCCTCATCACTTATTGCTCTTCGCGAGGATCCCCGCGCGCTACATTTACCTCTTTAAATACCTTGCCTCTCTTTGGACATTCATTTAATGCTACTTCTCCTTTCCAAAGAGCCAGTTGTGTATTTTCTTCTTTCCCCATACAACCCTCATTTATTGCCAAGTGTGAAAACGGGCGCAATTTCAATTCCACAGATTCATGTTCCCTCATCCTTCTCTTTTAAACCGGCCCTCAGTCCCTTTTCATCTCATCCCTCCTCTTCTAACCCTAGAAGTCCATACCTTCTCACACAAATGGCGGATGACAGCCCCTTTGGCTTCCCAATCAAATTTTACCCCATCTGGGATGATCCCCCACCCCCTAAGGAGCCGGACCCCCTGCAATTTCTCTGGGATGAGTATGACGAGGTCATGCAGATCCTGGCCAAGGAAGAAAAGAAAAAGAAAAAAAGAGAGAAGTTAGACGAGAAGAAACAAAAAAAAAGGGAGAAGCGGGAGAAGAAGAAAAAGAAAAATATGGCACCACCTGCATCTCCCCCTCCATCTTCCTCCAACCCTCCCCCGGCTACTCCTTAACCCCCCCCCCATTTTCTCTTTTCTTTTTTTTTTAATGAAAATTTTCTTTTAGTTCCATACTGTTCAGTTTTGCATTTTTATTTCTCTCTTCTTCTATATGTGTTTCTGCATGTTTCCTTGAACTCTACCGTTTATTCTCCCCTCTGAACCAATGAGGACACTACTCCTCCTAGGTTTGGGCGTGCGGCAAGTAGGTCTGCCAATAACATAGTTAACTTAAAGTGCAACAGAATCATGTGAGTAACATAGAAATGGAGTTGTGTTCACTTAAGAATTATGAAAATTAAGGAATTTAAAATTTTTTGCAGATCTTTAGACATTACAAATTTCTAAATTTTCACATTTCCATGATGAGAACACCAAGAAAACTCACGGGTATCAGCACTTAGTGAATCATTGAAGAAAGAAAAAGGTAAGGACATGCTTAAAAGTTTAAAGGAAGACCATCACCAGTGAGAATTGGGCCTACAAAATTTTTTTTATTTTGAGGAGTGATCGAGGCAAATTTCTTCTACCTTTAAGGACTGGCTGAGTCAATGTGTTCACTAAAAGTTAGGTAACTCCAAGTTGAAACAACTGACAACACTCATGACACTTAGGAAAGGACCAAGGCCTTCTCTTGGACAGTTTGAGCCTAAGTAGACCAAACCCTAAAGCAACTGCCCTTGTTTATACACTCTTTGAGCTTCAAAGTTCAATTTTCTTAAACAACACACTTGAGTACTTGTACCTGAACCTATGGATCTAATTTAACCTTACCATCACTCTGAGAAGTCAGACGGTAAAAGAGAAAGAGTTAAAGATGGACTAGCTAGGGTCAACATTGGATGAGTGGAGAAAAATTATCTGAAATTCTAGCAGTGTAATAACTGAGGAAAAAGATTAATGGAGTTTCAAAAAAAAAAAATCAAACAAGAAGAGAAACTGATCACTTCAAATCTGAAGATTTCAAAGAAGATGAAAGGAGCTGAATTAAAGAAGGTGAAGTCATGAATCAGCTCCTGCACCTACTGATTTCTAAATTTCAAACCCCTTTTTCAACCATTCAATTCTTTTTTATAACCCAATACCATAAGCCATATTATAGCCCAATTAAAGCCCTTGTGAACCAAAGTTGAATGAGCTGTCATGTGGAGATAATGAGTTGTCCAATCTATGGTAAAAATCTACCAATGATGCCAGAACTTGAATGTTGTGCCTATGCTCATGCTTACAGACTCATTTGGGGGATGTAACTGCTCTTGAGAGGTGGAGGGAGGTGCAACAGGCGCTGCTCTTCCTCGTAGGGATGATGTTGCCGGCCCTGGAAGATTGGGTCCGCATTACTAGAGTTAGGTTCGAGGGAAAGCCTGCGACTAGGCGGATGGGGGCAGATTACTTGGCGGTGTGTGAGGAGGTGCTTGGGCTTGCGTATCGAGATAGTGGCTCTGGGCCAGGGGTGATCTAGGTCACTTGGTTCTATGATACTTTTGCCAGTGAGTTTGTTCCCCCAAGGAGCCATTCTGAGTGGAGGAAGGTGTATCAGGAGCATTGCAGAGTAATGGCGCTTCAGGAGTCCGTGACTGAGCCAGGAGTGGTGGTAGACCGGGTTCTTAGGTCATTTTTTATGCACTTTTTGGTGCAGTGTTATTTTTATCTTCGACCCGAGGGTGTTGGCGGATTTCTGAGTGTGTGCTTACTTTATTGGTTGGTGGTGAAAGCTATTTGAAAATCAAAGAAAGAGTAAAACAAGAGATGGAATCAGCACAACTAAGAAATCCTAGACCTGCAAGATACAGGGTCCATTGTAGCAACTTTTGATAAGTAAGAGTTTGTCCCACATGGAAAGGTGATCTACAGCTCTAAAGGAGCCATCTCTAGTAGTCCCTCCAGATCTGACTACAGATCTGGCAGTCCTAAAAGGAGGGGAGTTTAAGGTCACTTATTCTAAGTATTCTAATGTCTAAACTACAGAAAGGGTTGAGAGGATGGATGGAGTGTAGAAAATAAATATAAAAGGGTGAGAAGTATGTTATTGAACCCAGATCAGAGGAGTTTTATAACTCAGATTCAGATCTGATATTATAGAAATCCTGTCCAGTGGCTACATTATCACCACTGAGGAGAAAGGATCCAACCCATCACTCTGCCATGACTCCACCCTTAAGGCTATAACCTGTCCACTCAAATGGTCACAGATTATCCCATAGGGGAACCACTATCTAGGGATGGGTTAAAACATAACCAGTAAATCATTGCAGGCACTAATTCATCCAGGCTACCAACTCAAGAATCCATAGGGAACCTCAACTTCCAAATCTCTATATGTGGGGCTAAGGCTGTATAGGACCATGATAGCCCAGACACATAGAACCAGCAAGAGATTGAGTACAACCTTCAATCTAGCAGTCCATTGCTTGAGTGAGGCTACAATTATCCAGTCACCAGCCTACAATCTCTATAACCAGATCAGATCCAACTTCTGATGGAGGATCTATACAAATATAGGAGAGTCTGCCTCTGTACAATCTCCCACCAGGCTTCTACAAGCTCAGGTGTAAAGAAGAATGATCCATCTTGGATCGGTGGATTAGAATCACCCTAAGGCTATAATCTGTCCACTTAAATGGTCACAGACTATCCCAGAGGTTATCCTCCTCACGGAGCCCAAGACAAAACAAGAATATCGCTGCTACCACCATGGTCACAAGGCTACCAGCTCAAGCTCCCATGGGGATTTCAGATCTAGTGGGTCCTGTGGTGGGGCTAAAGCTGTATAGGACCATGATAGCCCAGACACATAGGTCACTTGGATCTGAATGACCCTTAGAATCAGTCCTCCATTGCTTTGAAACACAGCCAAAGCAATGGCGGATCACAAGGTAGCAGCCTTGCACAGAGCATCTCACACACAAACACAAATCCCACAAAGTACAGATCCTATTACAGAACTTCCATTAATCTAGTTCAAAATACATACAAAGACATAGTCAGCAAGTTCTGGACTATGGAGAGAAGGAAAAAGAAAAAGAAAACTACTGATAACTACAAAAATAAAAACTAAACGATCTTAGATCAGGTCTTCCAGAAATGAGATGGGTTCCTAGCTATTCCAGGATGTAGAAAGAAAAGAAAGTCTAGGCTCCCAAACCTAAGCTAAGTGTGGGTATTTATGACAGTGGTGTGGCAGCACATTAGGGTTAGGAAACCCTAATTTTAATGATGCCACGTGGCTGAATAGTGATCCTTCGATGCCTTGGGGCGCGTGCATGATGATTTGAGTGTGGGAGTGCATGCCCTAATCGCTGGAAATTCCCAGAAAGTCCTCAGCTGAAGAGATGGAAGTTTGAGGTTCAGAGCTTCGCTAGGTAGCCATTGTTTCCCAAACTTATCGCGTGGTAGCTTTTATTCTTCGCTAGGATGATTTGAAATTGAAGCTTCAGCCTTCGCGAGGTTGGCTTGGTTTGCTCTTCAGGCAGTCGCGAGGTTGAGTGGACATCAGAGCCTCAGATGTCGCGGGGTTGGAGCTTAAGAAGTCGCGAGGTTGATCTTCGCGAAGATAGATTTGAATAGCACGAGAACTTTGCGAGCATGGCTTTGCCTTTGCAAGGACGCTTTCTTCTTGAATGGTGCGAGAACTGCGTGAGGAGTTCTCTTCTGATAGTTACATCTCGCGGGGACTGCGCGACAGCTGCGCGAGGAGTCTTCTGAAGCTCTCTCTTCTCAGCCATTCTGAGTGAACTATGCGTAGTTGAGAGAAGTCTACTTTGAACTGCGCGAGACTGCGCGAGGTGTTCTATTCTTTAGTTTTGTAAGAGCTGCGCGAGTTTATGTTTCTGAAGCTCTTCAGTCAATCATCTACGCGAGAAGTTGTTATAGAGTCTTGGGAAGCTCAGCTGGACTGCGCGAGGCTCATTTTCAGGTCTGGATTCAGATTTCATCCTTCTAAGGGACTTCTAGTGCCAAAATAGGCTTTTTAGCAGGATTCCTGGCCTTATTTCACTTCTGAATACTACCTACATAAAACACTTAACAAGGACTTATTAGGTGGCTATGGGTCTAATCAAAGGTTAAGTTAAGGGGTGAAAAGTGGTACTTTTCAGGTCTTAACACACCCCCAAACCTAATCTTTGCTAGTCCCTTAGCAAAGCTACATTAAACCTAATATAAAAATTAAATGCCACTTTCGTAGGGAGCACGGATACATTTAGCATATGTACCAAGCCTTTTAAACCCCTAGGTGATCCCTAGTGGAGGAGTGAAGTCTCCTGAGGGTTTTCAGTGAAGACACCCACAAACTTCTTCAATGAAACAGTTAACAAAAATACAATATCATCCAATGAGCAATCAAAGGGCAAACTTAGTTTACTCTTGCATCATTAAGCATAAAAGAAATTTAATTCATCGGTTGCACAGTAACTTAAACAGCATAAACTCTTCATGATTGCACAACATTTCCAATTAGTTTACAATCACAGAAAACTGCACTAGTGTGTGCCAGCACTGAGCTTATCCTTAGGTCAAAAATTAGGTTAAGGTCACACATAATGCATTCAAGTTCAGACCCAAAAACTTTGCAGGGCATACTCTCATAAGGGTTTTGTTGAGAGGTTCACTCTCTCACAGGCTCAAGAGCAGTTACATCCCCCAAATGGGTCTGTAAGCATGAGCATAGGCAGAGTTCTTAAGTGCTGACATCATTGGCAGTTCCTCACCATAGATTGGATAACTCTTTATCTTCACATGACAGCTCGCTCAACTTTTGGATCACAAGGGCTTTTAACTGGGCTGTAATGTGGCTTATGGAGTGGGGTTGAAAGAATGGAGGGTTGAGAAGGGTTCAAAATTGAGAAATCAGTAGGTGACAGAGGTGATTCATGACTTCACCTTTTTGAATTCAGCTCCTTTCATCTTCTTTGAGATTCTCAAATTTGAAGTGATCAGTTTCTCTTCTTGATTTTGATTTTCCAATGAAAGTTCCTCTTGACTCCTTCCTTACTTCTCTTCATTGTTATTTTTGTTTCCTTCTTGCGGAATTTTCTGATTTTTAATTTTTTTTTTTTTCTTTTAACTTTTCATAAATGCCACCATGCTCCCAATTATCATACTGCCAGATTTGAGGTATTTCTTTTCCATTCACCTACTGTTGACCATAGCTAGTCCATCTTCAACTTTTTCTCCTTTACCTTTCGAATTCTCAGAGTGAGGGTAGGCTGAAGCAGGTTCATAGGTTCAGGTTCAAGTACTCAGGTGTATTTTAAAAAAATTTAGGATTTAAAGCTCAAAGGGGGTATGGACAAGGGCAATTACTTAAGGGTTGGTCTTATTAGGCTCAAATTGTCCAAGAGAAGGCCTTGATCCTTTCCTCAGTCTCATGAGTACTGTCAGTTGTTTCAACTTGGATTTACCTAACTTCTAGTGACTCATGTGGTCTTTTTAGAACTAGAAGGGATTGCCTTGGTTACTCCTCAAAAGATGAAAAAAAAATTTATAGGCCCAATTCTCACTGGTTATGGTCTTCCTTTGAACTTTTAAGTATGTCCTCACCTTTTTTTCTCTCTACCGATTCACTGAGTGCTGATACAAGTGAGTTTCCTTGGTGATATTATCATGGAAATGTGGCATATTAGAAGTTTATAATGTCAAAAGTTTGCAAAAATTTTAAACTTCTTATTTTCATGATTCCTAAGTGAACAGAGGTCCATTTCCATATTACTCAGATGAGTCAGCTGCACTTATGTTCGCTATTCCATTAGCAGGATCTGCTTGGCACACCCTCAAACCTATGAGAAGCAGTGTCCTCACTGGTTCAAAGGTGTCTATGCAGTAGAGTTATTACAGCATAGAAGACAAGAACAAGAAATAAACACACAACATACAAAGCAAAATAGTAATGATAAGAGAATAAAGTTTATTAAAAATGAGAAGTGTACAAACTACAAGAAAAAAGAAGAAAAAGAGTGCGAAAACAGATAAAATCCTATGCACAATCTAGTCAGAATATGGCTCAAAACTTGTCCCAACCCATTTTCTTAGCATGTTCTTGAAGGTAAGCCTCCTCCTCATTCTTTCTTCGGTCTCTCTCTGCCTTTCTTTGGTCGGCCGTTTTCGGTATGGTTGGAGCTCTGACCCTCATTTTTCTCTTCTTTGGTTCAGGAGGGATCTCTGAAGATTTATCAGTGGTTGGCTCAGGGGATTTGGTGGGAGATTTTCCTTTGGGGCCCCTACCTTTGGAGGCTTGCCCTTGCTGAGCCGGAGGGAGAATAAGAGGGGATTAGGCTGGTGCTGGCTCAGGAGGGACAACAGGGGATTTTGCTTTTGCTTTCTCTTGAGGCAGGAGAGGACTTTTCCCTTTCACTGGTTTAGGGGGAGCCACAGAAGATGGATCTTGTACTTTGGCTGCAGGAATGGCAGGGCTCTTCCCTTTCACGGGCTGGCTGAGTGGTGGTGCCTCCTCAGACTGGGCAGATTTGTCTTTTCCAATTTTCAAAGAGCGACTTGGGGGAGTAGTCCTCTTGGCAGCAACCTTCCTTCGCTGAGAATAGGATTGTTCAGTAGGGCTTGATGAAGGAGCAGCAGCAGTAGTGGGGGCACTGGGATCCCTAGGTGGGTAGAATCAGAGTCTGAGTCAGAAGGAAAAAGCTCAAAGGGATCCAATCCAAGGGCAGCAGCAGCCTGTCTGCGCTCTTCTTTGGAAAGTAGGCGACCATGGGGTTCATCCTGAGCAGAAGCTCTGGTGACCTTTGGAGGTGGGGATGGAGGGGCCAACCTTTTACCTTTTTGGGATGTAGTGGCTCTTTTGGAAGTGGGAGTTTTCTTGGAAGGAGTGCGTTTTCTTTTGGGAGCAGGAGAGGGAACAGGGGGGGCACTGAGATAGGAGCAGGAGCTGCAGTAGGGACTTTAGCAGGAGCAACCATTTGTGTAGGTACTGTAGTAGGAACTGCATGAGGCATTGGAGGCGGAACAGGAGGAGGTACCTGAGTTGGGGCTGTGGGAGGTGGGGGAACAGGTTGTGTAGGTGTTGGGGTAGGGGCAGTGGAAGAAGATGGGCCAGGTTATGTGGAAGAAGATGGGGCCTCAGGGGGAGCTGTGGCGAGAGGGGTGGCCTGTATGGGTTGGGAAAGTAGGAAGGCAACTCTCTGTTCCAAGATTTCAATTTTCTTGTTAGCCCACAGGAGATTGGTATCTGCAAGCTCCTTAGTGAGTCGGTTGATCTCTTGAGCATTGTTCAATTTTTTCTCTAATAACCGGTTGTGCTTTTTCGCCCTTTCTGCATTGGCTTTTTCAATCTCAGTCATTCTCAGAATGCTGTCGCAGCCTTGTTCACATTTAGGGTCTCCAAAATTGCCTCCCACCCTTTGGAAATATCTCTCAGCTGCTCGCGGTGAGCAAGCTTCAAGTCACTAAGTTTCTACAGCAAAGGGGTATTTGATGGCTTGGCAGAATTGGGCCATGCCATTGAGAACGTCCCTCTTGATATAGGGATTGTCCCTCATGGCATGGAGGAGGGTGAAGTAGGGGGGGGTGTAATAGGAGTGTCTGGGTAAGATGGGTAGAAATGGAGTGGAAGAAGTAGAAGGGGATTGATCCTGGGGGGGAAGAGTGGGTGGTGTAAGGATGAAGTCAAGAGAAGGGGTAGAAGTGGCTGGGGTAGTCTGTGTTGAATGGTCAGTGAATTAAGGAGGGGGTGGGAGAAGAGGTGGAATGGAAGGTATGGGTGGAAAGTGAAATGAAGGAAGGGCAGTGGATGTGGGTGGGTCTGGGTAAGGGACGAATGGAATGGTGAAGGGTTGAAATGGAAGGGATGAGGCTGCAAATAAGTGGGGTTGAATGGGAAAAGTGGAAGGGAAGGGAATAGGGTCAGTTTGGGTAGAAGTGTTGGTAAATTGAGGTGGAGGTAATATTAGAGGGGGTAGGGTAGGTAGAGAGGGGAAGGAGTGGTAGGGTATGGTGTCTTGGGGGGTGAAGGGTGTAGGTAAGTTAATGTGGGTGAGGTCTGTTGGAACTATGGGGTCAGAGGTGGAAGGGGGTTGGGTCAATGGGGTGGTAGGAGGTTGTGTAGGGATGATTGGATTTGTCAATGTTTGAAGGGTGGATTGTATGTTGGTGATGTCCATTTGCATTTGGGCTTGGGTCTGTGTAGTGTTGGAGATTTGGGTTTGGATGTCATGTATGAGGGAAAGGATATGGGTAAGGGTATCTGAGGTTGGTTGGGGTGGAGTATGAGGATAGGAGGGTACATGTTGGAAAGGGGAAGTGGGGGCATGATGGAAAGTTGTAGGGGGAGAAGGTGAAGGGGCGGGGGAGTGATGTGGTGAAGGGGGTGGTGAATTTGGGAGAGGGACGTCATGGGTGGGCAAGGTATCAAGCAAGGTAGTCATGAAGGCCTGATACCCTGAAGTGGTGGCTAGGTTAAAGTCAAGATCATGGAGGAAGATGTAGTTGGGGGGTTGGACTAGGGGTTGGTCAATATGGGGTGTGTCTGTGGAAGGACGGGAGGTGGAAGTGAGTAAAGAAAAGCGGGGTAGTGTGAGAGGTTTTCTTTTAAGGTATGTTATCAAGGGAGGGTGTGGTTGAGGTCAGAGGATGTCGGAGGTACTGGGGCTGTGTATTGAGGTAAGGTGGGTGAAGGGGGAGTGTTGTCATGGGGTTCAACACTTTCCACCCAGGAACGAATCACAGTGGGGGGTGGAATGGAAAAGGGAGATAAGAGAGGGAGAGGGAGAGATGGAATAGGTGAAGAAATTAGTGGAGAGGCAAGTGTGGTGGATGGAGGGATTGCTGCAGAAGCAGAGGAGACAGAAGCTTACGCCACCTTGTTGGGGCAGGGGCTTTAGCCTTCTTTTTAGGGGCAGGGGTGGCCTTTGCCACAGCAGCTCCCTCTCCCTGCTCAGAAACATTCTAAGCTTCAGCCTTCTTCTTCTTCTTCTGGGGATCCATTAGACTTCTGCTGATCCCCCATTTTCTTTTGGCAAAAGTGGTGGGAGTGAGGTCAGCAAATAATTCCTCCACTGGTATCTTGTATCCTCCCTTCAAAAATAATTTGGTGATGAGTCTTCCGTAGGGGAGAGTGTGGACCTTCTTTTGCAGCCCAAGCTTCACCATCATATCTTTCATGGCCTCAAAAATCAACCATGCAGCATTAAATCCATGGCCCAGAGAGAAGGAATAGAGAGCATCAACAATTGGTGTCCTCCTTTCTTGCTGATGGCCGGAGCAGTAGATATTCTTCCTTAGCACTTGATCGATGAATAGCAGCTTGGGATCCAAATCTCTTCTTCTGATGGAGTCCCCTGTGGCTTTCAAGCCTCGGGTAATGGCCTGGGCAATGGTATCCAGAGGGGCACTCACAGGGGGACCATAACCGCAGTTGGGATCAAAAATGGCAGGGATGCCCATGACTTCAACAATCAACGCTGGGTTAAGCAGCATCTCAAAATTGTCAACTAACACAAGGAGGCCAGGCTGCCCATGTGTGTCTGGTCTGACCCCTAAGGTGTTGGTAAAAGAGTTGCACTAACCTAGGATAGGCTAGTGCAGGAATCATTTGCATCAAGGGGAACAAACCAGCCTTGCACAAAAACTCAATGGCAGGAGCTGACAACGGCTTAGATTCAAAGAATGATATATCAAAAATGGCTTCAGGTTCTAAGGGAATGGAAATGAGGAGCTCAGAGGGAGTAGAGTAATCAGGTGCTTTTGCAGCCACCTCAGGAATCACCTCCTTCCCTTTTTGTTGTGCCGTAGAGGACTTGGCTTTCTTAGGACAGGCTCCACGGTGGCCTGGTCCCTGGTAAGGCCAATATCTGCTGTGGCCTTTGTGGTAAGGCCAATATCTGCTGGGGCTGCATGTAGTTATCTTGCCTCCACCTCAGATTTGGGTGGTCTCTCCATTGGTAACCAGCATTTTGGTGTTGGTATCCATATGGCTGCCTATTGTAGCCCCCAGATTGTTGCTGGCCATAAGATTGAGCAGCAGCAGCATGTTCCAAAACCAATTCAGGAAATTGCCCTGTAGATGGACATTCCTCCACTGTGTGCTGTGGGGACTGGCATATCAGACATGCCTCCGCCACATGAGCAACCCTTCTAGGTTGCATCACAGTCAATAATTTGTCAAACTTCATAGAGAGGTTTACCATCTGCAGCTGCAGGTCATTGTTCCCAGACACCTCATAAACTTTTCCTTTTGACCCAGCAGCAGGCCCCACCTTTGACTCAGATTCCTGACAAGTTCTTGCCAGGGATGGCTTTTGAAAAGCATTCTCACTAATCACCTCAAACAATTCCCATGCCTCCTCAGCAGTCTTGTCCATGTAGGATCCACCACAAGAGGCATCGATCATGTCTCTATTTTTCTCATCAATCCCATTGTAGAAGCTTTGTACAAGCTGCCACTCAGGGATCTTGTGGTGGGGGCATTGTTTGAGCATCTCTTTAAACCTATCCCAGGACTGGTTAAATTCCTCAGTTGGGGATTGAGCAAACGTAAGAATCTCTTTCCTCAACTGGCTAGTTTTGGTCTTAGGGAAGAACTTGGTTAAGAACTTGGTCTGCAGGTCTTTCCATGAAGCAATGTTATTGTTGGGAAGAGTGGTCAACCAGGTACTGGCCCTATCCTTCAGAGAGAAGGGAAAGAGTCTAAGCCTAGTAGCCTCAGGTCCTAAACCAGTGATATTAAAAGTGGTGCACAAGGCCAAGAACTGGTCAATATGCTTGTAAGGGTCATCTTTGCTAAGCCCATGGAAAGATGGCAGCATCTGGATGATTGAAGTTTTTATCTCATAGTTCCCCTGAACATCAAGGAATTGAATGCTAAAAGGGGTGTTATAGTCATCCGGAGCATTCAACTCCTTGAGGGTTCTGGGTTGTTCTTCACCCATAATTGCTGTCACAGATTCACTTGGGGGCTCTCCTGTGGTGTGCCTGTCTCTCCTAAGTCTCTTTCCCCTTTCTAACTCAGGGTTAAGAGGCTCTAAAGCAGGGCTAAGGGATCTCCTCCCTAGCATACAAGCACACCAACAGCAAGGAAAGCTTCTTGCAGGCACATTGCAAAAGAATAATTATACACTAACAAATTTATCTAACTAGTTTACAGCTATTCAAAGAATACATTTAAACTATCCTAGATACTGCTAGAAAAAATTTTAAGAAAGATAGACAGAGTTTTAAAAGTCAGAGAGTTTGCAAACAGAGGTAGCTAAGCTCCAAATGCAGTCCGCTATCCTTCGCTGCTGCTGTCTTGATCTGCAAGAAAGATTCAAAATTATGTCAGCAGTATCAATTATTCACATGGGCAAAGAATACTAATAATACAAAAACTAAGGGTCTACTAATAGATCATCTTTCCCTGGCAACGGCGCCAAAAACTTGTTGGCGGATTTCTAAGTGTGTGCTTACTTTATTGGTTGGTGGTGAAAGTTATTTGAAAATCAAAGAAAGAGTAAAACAGGAGATGGAATCAGCACAACTAAGAAATCCTAGACCTGCAAGATACTGGGTCCATTGTAGCAAGTTTTGATAAGTAAGAGTTTGTCCCACAGGGAAAGGTGATCTACAGCTCCAAAGGAGCCATCTCTAGTAATCCCTCCAGATCTGACTACAGATCTGGCAGACCTAAAATGAGGGGAGTTTAAGGTCACTTATTCTAAGTATTCTAATGTCTAAACTATCGAAAGGGTTGAGAAGATGGATGGAGTATAGAAAATAAATATAAAAGGGTGAGAAGTATGTTATTGAACCCAGATCAGAGGAGTTTTGTAACTCATTGGATCGATGTTATAGAAATCTCGCCCGGGCTACATTATCACCACTGAGGAGAAAGGATCCAACCCATCACTCTGCCATGATTCCACCCTTAAGTCTATAACCTGTCCACTCAAATGGTCATAGAATATCCCATAGGGGAACCACCATCCAGGGATGGGTCAAAACATAACCAGTAAATCATTGCAGCCACTATTTCATCCAGGCTACCAGCTCAAGAATCTATAGGGAACCTCAACCTCTAAAGCTCTATATGTGGGACTAAGGCTGTATAGGACCATGATAGCCCAGACACATAAAACCAGCAAGAGATTGAGTACAAGCTTCGATCTAGCTGTCCATTGCTTGAGTGAGGCTACAATGGTCCAGTCACCATCCTACAATCTCTATAACCAGATCAGATCCAACTTCTGATGGCGGATCTATACAAATATAGGGGAGTCTGCCTCTGTACAATCTCCCACCAGGCTTCTACAAGCTCAGGTGTAAAGAAGAAGGATCCATCTTGGATCGGTGGATTAGAATCTCCTTAAGGCTATAATCTATCCACTTAAATGGTTACAGACTATCCCAAAGGTTATCCTCCTCACGGAGCCTAAGACAAAATAAGAATATCGTTGCTACCACCATGGTCACAGGGCTACCAGCTCAAGTTTCGATGGGGATTTCAGATCTAGTGGGTCTTGTGGTGAGGCTAAGGCTGTATAGGACCATGATAGCCTAGACACACAGGTCACTTGGATCTGAGTGGCCCTTAGAATCAGTCCTCTATTGCTTTGAAACACAGCCAAAGCAATGGCAGATCACAACATAGCAGCCTTGCACAGAGCATCTCACACAAACACAAATCCCACAAAGTACAGATCCTATTACAGAACTTCCATTAATCTAGTTCAAAATACATACAAAGACATAGCCAGGAACTGCTGGACTATTGAGAGAAGGAAAAAGAAAAAGAAAACTACTTACAACTATAAAAAGAATAACTAAACGATCTCAGATCAGGCCTCCCAGAAATGAGATGGGTTCCTAGCTATTCCAGGATGTAGAAAGAAAAGAAAGTTTAGGCTCCCAAACCTAAGCTAAGTGTGGGTATTTATAGCAGTGGCCTGGCGGCGCATTAGGGTTAGGAAACCCTAATTTTAACGATGTCACGTGCCTGAATAGTGATCCTTCAATGCCTTAGGGCGCGTGCACAGAGATTTGAGCATGGGAGTGCGTGCCCTAATCGCTGGAAATTCCCAGAAAGTCCTCAACTGAAGAGATGGAAGTTTGAGATTCAGAGCTTCGCTAGGTAGCCATTGTTTCCCAGACTTGTCGCGTGGTAGCTTTTGTTCTTCGCTAGGATGATTTGAAATTGAAGCTTCAGCCTTCGTGAGATTGGCTTGGTTTGCTCTTCAGGCAGTCGCGAGGTTGAGTGGACATCAGAGCCTCAGATGTCGCGGGGTTGGAGCTTAAGCAGTCGCGAGGTTGATCTTCGTGAAGATAGATTTGAATAGCATAAGAACTTCGCGAGCGTGGCTTTGCCTTCGCAAGGACGCTTTCTTCTTGAATGGCGCAAGAACTGTGTGAGGAGTTCTCTTCTGATAGTTGCATCCCGCACCGACTGCGCGACAGCTGTGCGAGGAGTCTTCTAAAGCTCTCTCTTCTCAGCCGTTCTGAGTGAACTGCGCACGGTTGAGAGAAGTCTGCTTTGAACTGCGCGAGACTGCGCGAGGTGTTCTATTCTTGAGTTTCATGAGAGTTGTGCAAGTTTATGTTTCTGAAGCTCTTCAGTCAATCATCTGCACGAGAAGTTGTTGTAGAGTCTTGGGAAGCTTAGCTGGACTGCGCGAGGCTCATTTTCAGGTCTGGATTCAGACTTCATCCTTTTAAGGGACTTCTGGTGCCAAAATAGGCTTTTTAGCAGGATTCCTGGCCTTATTTCACTGCTGGGTACTACCTACATAAAACACTTAACAAGGACTTATTAGGTGGCTATGGGTCTAATCAAAGGTTAAGTTAAGGGGTGAAAAGTGGTACTTTTTAGATCTTAACAGGGGGTGCATCACCAACTGTTAGACCCTTAGGCATCTAATAAATGTGTTTTAAGTCATTTCTGTAGATAATAAACAGCAGCTGCAATAAGGCCTGAACCCTGTTAAGGAGCCCACTTTTACCCCAGAAGTCCCTCAAAAGGATGAAAGCTGAACCCAGACAAGAATTGAACCTCGCGCAGCTTTCACAAGCTTTAAAGGATTCAAAAATTAAGCCTCGCACAGTCCTCGTGAGTTTTCCAAAACTTCATTTCCAATTGCCCACACTGTTCTCGCGTAGTTGAGTGACAGAGGGGCTTCAGAATCATACTTCGTGCAGCTCTCGCGAGGCTCAAATATAAATGCTCATGCAGTCTTACACAGCTCAAGAAAGTAGCTCTCAAACCTCGTGCGATTCACTCAGATCAACTGAGGAGAGAGAGCTCTAGATATTTCGGCGCGCAGCTGTCGCGCAATGGCCGCGGGATGCAAAACTTCAGGAAAACCTCTCGCATAATTCAGAGACCAATGCACATCATGTCCTCGCGAGGATCCTCATGAAGATCCATAGAGAAACAAACTGCTCACGCGATTCTCGCACCATTCAAAAGGAAAGTGCAATCCCGTGAAGATCAGAGCAATCCAGCGAGGATTCGATGCTCTATTGCGCGACTACTTTAGCTGCAACTAAGACAACCCCGCGACGGCTAGAATTTCAAGCTAATCCAACCTCGTGAAGACTATGCTACCACGCGACAGTTTTAGAAACCAGTACTACCTAGCGAGGCTCTGAACTCTAACTCTCCCTCACCTCTGCAGAGGACATTCTGGGAACTTCTAGCAATTAGGGCATGCATTCTAATGCTCAAAGTTTCATGCACGTGCCCCGAGGCATCTAAGGGACAATATTAGGCCATGTGGCATCGTTAAAATTAGGGTTTCCTAACCCTAATGCGCCGCCAAACTAACTGCTATATAAACTTAAGCCTAGTTTAGGTTTAGGGGACTCTCTGCTAAGAATAGAATTTGGTCTATCTTCTTCCTGCAGTAGCTACATATCTCTAGTATGTTTTAGGTAGTTTCTTTTTACTTGTTCTTCTCTCCATAGTCCAGCATTTGCTTGCTATGCCTTTGTATGACTATTTGGAATAGATTAATGGAGTTTCATGATAGTGTGTTTTACTTTTATGGGATTTTTGTGAGTTGTTCTGTACAAGGTTGTTACCTTGAGATCCTCCATTGCTAGGATGTATTGCAAGCAATGGAGGACTGATTTTATGGTTTACTCAGATCTAAGTGACCTGTGTGTCTGGGCTAACATGCTCCCACACAGGACTAGCCCCACCACAGGACCCACTAGATCTGAAGTCCCCATGGGAGCAATGAGCTTTTGTAGCCTTGTGAACATGGTGGTGGCAGCAATGTTTCTTGTTCTATCTTGAGCTTTGTGTGGAGGATAACCTCTGGGATAGTCAGTGACCATTCAAGTGGACAGGTTATAGCCTTAGGGTGAAGCCAACCCACAGACTCAAGACGAATTTTTCTTCTCTGCACTTGTGCTTGTAACCCTGTGAGAGATTGTGCTGAGATAAACTCCCCTGTATGTGTATAGACCTGCCATCAGATGGCAGATCTGGTTTGGCTATAGAGATTGTAGGCTTGCGACTGGGTCACTACAGTCTCTCTAAAGCAGTGGATAGCTGGATCTAAGGTTGCACTCAAACTCTTGCTGGTTCTATGTGTCTGGGCTAACATGCTCCCATACAGGCCTAGCCCCACACATAGCACTTTAGAGGTTGAGGTTCCCTATGGATTTTTGTGCTTGTAGCCTGGATGAAGTAGTGCTTACAATGATAAACTTATTCTGACCCATCTCTGGACTGTGGTTCCCCAATTGGATAATCTGTGACCATTTAAGTGGACAGGTTATAGCCATAAAGGGATTGGATCATGGCACAGAGATGAGTTGGATTCTTTCTCCTCAGTGGTGATAATGTAGCCACTGGACAGGACTTCTATAGTAGCAGATCTAAATTTGAGTCATGAAGCCCATCAGATCTGAACCTAATAGCATACTTCTCACCCTTTTATATTTATTTTCTCACTCCATCTTCATTCTTAAACCTTTCTATAGTTTAGACATTAGGATACCTTAGAATTTAGATTTTAGTGACCCTAAATCCCCTTCCATTTAGGATTGCCAGATCTGTAGTCAGATCTGGAGGGCCTACTAAAGATGGCTCCCTTGGAGCTTAAGATCAATTTCCCTGTGGGATAAACTCTTACTTATGAAAACTTGCTACAATAGGCCCTGTATCTTGCAGGATTGCGCATATTTTAGGCTTGCTGCTCTGTCATTTTCAATCCACCCTTCATTCATTTTCATTCACCCGATTCTTATCACTGTCTTCAATAAAGTCAGTAGCAAGCACTCTAAAGTAGCCTAACACCAACCTTTTTCTCACGCTCCTAGTGGACATAGATTCGGTACCCACGTATGCTTGGGGTGCAACGACATTGGTGCATTTATATGAGCAGCTGTACCGCCAAGGGAGGGGTGTTACCACAATCGGGGGCTTCCTCCCTTTTCTTCAGGTGAGGTTTAGTTAGTAATTAGTTTTTATGATGTTTTGGTTGTCTCGTCTTCCATTTAATGATTGTCTCGATGTTTGTGTTTCTCTTAGTTTTGGGTGTATGATCACTTCGCCTTCTTGTGCCCGCGGCTCCCGACGGAGATCGACTATACTTTTTCGTGCACGCATGTGTGGTGGAGGGCAATGGGGTGCCATCATCAGCCTTCGGACCTTTAGACCGCGTTGGGTCTTTTTGAGGATATGCATGTGGGGCAGGTGCGTATCTTTTGCATTATTAGATTATTTTTTTTGTGCCTTCGGATTTGTTGATGATTCATTTTCTAATTGCAAGTCATTTAGAGGCCTTATGAGGCCGGGGAGGACGCTGACCAGGCCGTTATACGGTCTGGACAACCATTCTTCCGAGTGGGCATATGGGTCCACTGCTTTGAGAAGGTGGAGCGTATCCACCTATCTCGAGTTGCACGACAACTAGGTCTCCCTCAGGGAGTCCCCTTAGAGATTCATCCTCGAGTGGCAAAGAGGATGACCGATCCCTCTAGCTGAAATTTTGAGTCGAAGATGAAGGATTAGATTGTTGACTTCTAAGCAAGGGGGACCAAGGTGATCGAGGCGTGCTATGAGGTGGACACCCAAGAGTTCTCTAGATGGTTCCATGATCTCGATGGGGGTCATCTCTGTTGATTTAAAGATTGGCGTTACTGTTATTTTTATTATTGGAAATGTGGTAAAAATATAGCAACAAAATAAATCAGAAAAAGGGGAGTAAAATGTAGTGAAACAACACAAAAAAACAATCTATGCACACAGTCCTGTAAGATCCAGGGCTGTTGTAGCAAGTTTTGATAAGTAAGAGTTTGGTCAATAGGGAAATTTGATCTAAGAACATAAGGTTGAATAGTAGACCTCCAGATCTGGCTACAGATCTGACAACCCTAACCTATACTATGAAAGCAAAGGTAAAGAAAGAGAGTTTTGGGGTGTCACAAAACTAAAATAAAATAGAAAAGAAAATTACATATCTACTTTACAAGAAAGTAGTTTAGAAAAGGTAGGAAATGGATTTGGAAAAATAAATGCCAAATGGGTGAGAAGTAATAAGATAGGGATTGATTTTTCATTGAAAAAGGGCTAGTCAAGCAGAGTAAGGATTAGATCTACAATTGTCCTTCATTTGCTCAAATGCAAGGAAGAAGAATCCAATCCTACCCTGAGATATGGACTAGTCTTAGGGCTATAACTTGTCCATTTGAGTGGTCACAGATCATCCCAAAAATATACTCCAGTCATGGGGTTAAAATCATAACACAAAAACTACTACAACCACTATGTTTGCAAGGCTACAAGCTCATGCATCCATAGGTGCAGAAAACCTATAAACTACATGCAAGTACAAGGGATTATAGATTTAATGGATCAATAAAAATAGCTTTCATTGCATAAGTACTTGCAATGGTCAGTCCTCAAGGCGGTAGTCCTGTAGAATTCCAAGACCCTTTACAAGCTTACATAGTCCTTTTTATAGCATGAAATCCGTCCTAACTATTACAAAAGGACTTAGCCAGCAAATGCTGAGCTAAGGAAGGAAAAATAAAGGAAAAAGATGATCTAACCATAGAAATGACCTAAGCAAAGACTATCCTCCTAACTCAGCTCAAACTAGGTCATGTTAGATGCCTATTTTTAGTTATTTTTACAGCTTATATACAATCCACATAAAATATCTTTGTGCCTTGACAAATTAGAAAGAAGAAGAATCAAGTTAGTTAGGATCTTACTGAGGTGGCCCAATTACAACCAAGTGTTGCCTTGGTTAGTGGGGAACAGCTCAACACATTGGGGAATGTGCCTCTGAGGCTATGGAATCTCAAAAGTACCCTTGAATGTTGAATGGGAAGGCGGGATCCCGAGTCTCGAGTGGTTGGAGCTTTAGATAATGAATCTCAAGAGGTTCTCGAGTGGCTGGATTAGTTCCTGAAGCTTGCTTGATAGGTTGGAGTGTTTCAGGCAGTGCAGCTCGACAGGATGGAGCTTTAGGTATTGTTTCTCAAGAGGTTCTCGATAGGCTAGAATTCTTTCTTGAGTAGATGATTTTCCAGTTCTACAACTCGACAGGTTGGACTTTAGCTACTCGACAGGATGAATTACAGCTTTTATCAACTGCTCGAGACGACTTTCTGAAGGTGCATCTACTCGAGCTGATGAAGAGTTAAAAGATGAAGCTTTTGTGAACCTCTCGAGAACTACTCTGATTCTTATTACTGCTCGATAGCTGCTCGAGCCTGCACTTCTAGAGGTTCAATGTGGTCGAGAGCTTCTCGTGCTATATTTGCTAAAATTTTAACTGTTGTTGGTTATTTTTTAAGTGTTGTTATTTACTATTGGAAAACAGTGGCAAAAATTGAAGAGATGAAAGGAGATGAAAACCGCACTCTAGAAATATACACAGTCCTGCAAGATTCAGGGCCTATTGTAGGAAGTTTTAAAGTAAGTAAGAGTTTCCCCCATAGGGAGCTTTGATCTAAAACCACAAGGGTTGTATTAGTAGCCCTCCAAATCTGGCAATCCTAAAGAAAGGGAGTATAGGGTCACAACTAAACTAAAACTAAAAGTAAAAGAACCAAAATGCGGTCCTATTCTAAAGAAAGGTGATGGTGTGATAAAACAAAGATAAAATGGTGAGAAGTAGACTGTTAAGCAAAGATCACATCAATCATGCAACTCAGATTTAGAGTTATTTCTGCAGCAATCCTTCAGATGGCTACTAGCACATCTGCAAGGTAGAGGAATCCAATCCAACCCCTGTGATTCAAACTGGTCTTTTAAGGCTAAAACCTATCCGTTTAAATGGTCACAAGCTATCCAATAGCGAGGATCAAACCACCTGAGTTATATTAGAAAAATAATCCAATCCAAGGGAATGGAGTGATCTTAAGGTAATAACCTGTCCACTCCAATGGTCACAGACTATCCAATAGATTTCCTCCAACCAATGAATCAAATCAGAACATGGAAATCATTGTAGACACTATGTTTGCAAGGCTACAAGCTCATGCATTCATAGGAGCAAACAGCTCTTGAAAAACCAGTGAGAACCACAACCACTCAAAGGTTATTTGGGGACTTAGATTCAGCTGGTCATTGCTACTAAAGGCCCACAACGACTCAGCTCACAAGTCTATAATCTCTATAAAAAATTAGATCTAACAGCTGATAATAGTAATATAAATAGAAAGGGGGGCTTGTCTCTGCAGCAATCTCTCACAAGCCTACAAGCTCAAGTGCAGAGAGGAAGAATCCATCTCAAATCTGTGACTTAGACTCACCCTAGGGATATAGTCTGTCCACTTAAATGGTCACAGGCTATCCAGAGAGGCTATGCACATCGCAGATGGTTGAGGATGGAACATGAATACTACAGCTACCATAATGATTGCAAGGCTACAAGCTCAAGCAACCAAAGGACCATTGAATCTATATGGATCTACATGAAAAGCACAGACAAACACAGATAAAATGAACATTAAAAATGGCATTCCATTGACTAAAGGGAACTTAAAATGGTTTCCCTCAAGGCAGCAACCTTTCGCAAAACAGCCCACAACAGCTCCCACAGTTTATACACAACCCATTACAAAACTAAAATCAACTATGCCTAACTGTTTACAAAGATCATAGCCAGCAAGTGCTGAGCTAAGGAAGAAGAAAAAGGGAAAAAGTTGATGACCTAATCCTAACCCTAATCAGACCTAAGCTCTCAGCCGATTTAGGTTGAGGAAGAGATTCTGATTTCTAATATATTACAGTTTATATACACATACACAGTCTAGTGCCTCGGCCAATAAGAGAACATAAGGGAAACATGTTAATTTATGCTTAAAGATGTGGCCCCTTTTCAGCCCTTAGATGCCTTGGGATGTGTGTGAGCGATTAGAACCTCAGGAAGTGTGTCGTAGTTGTGGGGAAATCCCCAAAGTATCCCTGAGGTGCAAATAGAAAATAGGAGCCGGTGCTTCACAAGGCTAGATGTTGCATTTTGGCTTCTCGCGAGGCTCTTCACGTAGATGACATTGCAAAAAAAAGGACATCGCAAAGTTGGATTAGCTGTTGGAGAGACCTTACGTGGTTGAAGTAGCTACAGAAGAGTGCTCGCGGGGATGAATTTGCAGTGAATGGTCTTAGCTCACGCAGTGGAGCTTCAGTTGATTCCTATCGTGATGTTCTCGCTTTGTTGGGTTTGGATCTCGTGAGGATTCCTGTGTAGTGAGTAGCATAGCTCACGTGGATGGGTTTAGAGCTTCGCGAGAAGCCCGTCAAGATGGAACTATTACTTCGCATGGCTGACTCTGGCTTTGAAGCGGGTGAAAGTTGCGTCAAAGGTTTTTTGGAGCTCTCTCTCTTCTTCAGCTGTGTGAGCTTTGCACGAGCATGCTATACACTATAGGTTCTAACCTTGAGAGGTGCTCACGAGGCAGCTTCTGTGAATTTAAATTGCATGAGAGCCTAACTCTGACTGCACGAGGGCTTCTTTTTGCTCCTTTACTACAGTGCACATGCTGCTACAACACTCTTTTCTGTTTAGGTCTACCTTCCTCTCATCCAGTGGGCTTCTAGGACCCACTCAGGTAACCAAAATAGTTACCAGATGACAACCTTATTCTTGCAATCTACCATCGCACAATGGGTCGATAACCAATCCATGCCAAGGTTCACGTCGAATCCTTGTATGTCTAATAGAATTGGGTTCGTCGGTAGTTCAAAGACATCTCCATCCATGACCTTCACGATCACGGAGTTGCAACCCTTTTCAATATCAACCGCTTTCCCAGTAGGAACAATCACGATTAAAACGAAGTCTAACTCCTCTGGGTCGACTTTCATCCTCTTCGTGAAGCGAGGTATAACAAATGAGTGGGTAGACCCCAAGTCTATCAACACTTGAGCCTCGTATGTCACATCGCTTCCCTTCTTATATATTTGTAATGTACCTACTCATGCATACACAAATATATAGTTTCTATCATTATACTAGAATTTATCACATGTAAGTTTCTTCTTATATTTTTCTAAATATAGATGCACCTTCTCTATCTAAAAATTTCAAGAATTGAAATTCTTTATTTAAAAGAAGCTCACCTTGAATGACATCATTTGTATTCTGAGCCTCTTGAGCTGTGACTGTGTAGGCTCTTCCTTGGACGATCGGCTTCTTTGCTTGTATAGGTCGTGGAATAGGTGCTGAAGTCGTCTTCCCTTTGTTCACCTCAAGGCATTCCTTGATCAAGTGGCCCACCTTATCACATCGAAAGCAACCCCAAGTGCCTATCCTACAGTCCGCTGTCTTGTGAGGCTTACCACACTTTGCACAAGTCTCACGAGGTGTGGAAGAAGCTACTCGAGAAGCACCCTATGTGACTGTAGCGCCTGTAGTAATAGTAGGGCTCTCATAGCGTATCGGTCTCCCTGACGCGAGCAATGGAAATCTTTGCTGGTTGCTCTGCTGCGCCGGTCTCTCATAACCTCCTTGGAACGGTGGTTTCTGGTTGTTTGGTATGAATCTTAGCTTTTTGTTCACCGGTTCATAATTTCTCGTTCTGCTCTGATCAGTGTTCCACCTTCCATGTTACTCCCTCTAACGGTACTTGTTGTTATTTTCTTCCTCTACCACCAAGGCTTTGCTCATGACCTCCCCATAGGTCCTCAGTTGGAATGGTGCTACTCCTTCCCTCACGTCCGGCTTCAAACCTTGCTAAAACCTCTTTGCTTTCATCATCTCTGTGATGATGTAGTCGGGCGTAAAGCATACGAGTCGCATAAACTCCACTCCATAGTCTCTCACTGTCATCTTCCCCTGTACAAGTTGCAAAAATTGGATCTCCATCTGATTTCGCACAACCTCAGGAAAGTATTGCTTATTGAATTCCTCAACGAATTCATCCCAAGTCCAGGGCAAATCCGTAGTCTCCTTAGCCCTAGTCTATAAAACGGACTTCCACCAAGGGCCAGCCTCCCCGTCTAACATGTAGGCTGCCCAACGGACGCTCTCATCCTCCGTGCACGTCAGTACACTGAATACCTTCTCCATCTCACTCAGCCAATGCTCTGCCACTATGGGCTCTCCCTGTCCAGAAAAGCTAGGAGGTCTCATCCTCCTAAACTTAGTAAAAGCAGAAGATGGTGGCGGTGTCGGAGCCATTGGAGGTGTCGGTGGCTGATGCTACTCATGGGCAATGTGAGCTGCCAAGGATGCTGCCTGTTGAGCCATAGCAGTTGCCATGGTCTCCATGGTGTCCATCATCCTCTGACGCTCCTCCCTATCCTCATTTCTTTCTCTAACCCTCTCTTGTTCTCTCTGATCTTGATCCTGTTGATCTCGATCTTGATTCTCTCCCTGATCTTGGCTCCCTTGGCCACCACTGCCAGAAGCCCCGCCATCTCCTATGGGTACTCTATTGGTATCCAAGATGAAATCATCTCGACTACGCAAGCTTCTACTATGACCGCCCCTAGGTCGGACCCTTCCTCTAGAAGTCATAAAGGTCTGCACGTGAAAATAAAGTTTTCATTAGCAGAAGTCCCTATGCTCTGACGAAAGAATGATTGTCAGAATTTCTAAAAGAAAATGCTTTGATACCAACTGTGGCAGCCCGAATTTCGACACTCTGAAACCCATGCCCCAAAACTATGCACTGAACATTGGTATAACAAGCAATAATAAAAAGATAAAGCAAATAATTTCATAAAGTAGAAATAGTTAATATGCCCAACTGGCACATTCAAAAGGCAGTTCTACTTTCATGCCACTACATGAACAGAGAACCGACCCGAACCATTGGTGATAAACAGATCACCCCAGATGGTTCGCCAAAAGAATAATTTAATTTAATTACATTGTTTATCAAAATAAAGGCTTGACATACCAAGCCGTACAATTAGCTCTCAAAAACTACTCTCTGTCAAACTACAGAGCAGAGTCTCCTATAAGAAGTCCTCGAGTGGAGGTTGGAACTCGTCTCCAGGTACATAATCCGAATCACCCGGATCTATGTCTCCTGAAGCCTCAACAGCTGCTATCAATGGACCTGTAACGTATAGTCTAAAGGATGAGCTACATCCTAGCTCAATAGGGAACAAACACAATGAACATATAAATTAAGACTCACATATATTCCATGATATTCTAAGCGTGATGTGTCTATACATTTGCTAGAAAATAGTTTAAAAGCTGATGAATTGCATTCTAGTTTACTGGTAATTAGCATGTCTTACTTTACTATTGATTTATCATGAATGACACTGAGCAGGCCTAAAGCAAAACTTAAATCTTCAACTTAAGTAATCCCCGAGCAATATAGCATCAAGCCCCGATGAGATACCCTTCATCGTCGTCTAAATAGACAGTTGTTATAAAGTATTCCCTAGGAATACGACCCAAGCCCTTTTTTACTAGGCGGCAAGGTTAAAAACTTATCTCAACATCCCTGGGATGTGCTTAGTATTGCGGATAAACCTCCGCACTGGTGTACGGATTGGCCGCCGTACTGGTCACGAATATCCTGCCACGTCAATCGTGGGTATCCCGCCACGTCGGTGGGGTATCCTATCAAACCTCAAATAACAAAAATAACATGTGCTTTACATATAGTTGTTCACCGTGTAAGTTTGCTATCCTATATCAGTTAGGCCTCAACAGTAATTATTCAATCATACATGTATACATCCCTGGGATGTATACATACTCACATCAAACCTGATGCCTTTATTACTTTCTCATCCTCTGGTGATGTCTCATTCTTATTAGATTACTTAATCTTAATCACTTGCATCACACAAATGCCTTTATCACATTCTTGGTGTCACACACGCACTCATTTTCACAAAGCTTTTCATAGTTAAAATGACTTCAAATCTGATAATTATATCACTACATACATGCTCTTGAAATTAAAGTACATGTTCAAGGTATTCCCTACCTCAATTCTCTGAAGATCCAAGCATCAAGGTCCCATGCGGCTCCTTGTGCTCGCTTTCACACGTACCACCTATGGTACATTATAACACATGTAATACATCACTAAAGATATAATGAAGACGGTCCTCTCCATGAATTTCAAAGAAAACTTAGAAAGTTAAGCAAAACTGTCAAAGTCGATTAATCGATTCCCAAAATTGATTAATCGAAACACAAATCGATTAATCGATTAATCGAAACCCAAATCAATTAATTGATTCCCAAAATTTATTAATCGAGATTCAAATTCGATTAATCGATCCCAAATTGATTAATCGAAATCTCTAACATACTAAGGTCGATTCTCAAATCGAGTGGTCGAAATTCAAAATCGATTAGTCGATCCCAAATCGATTAATCAAAATCAAAAATCGATTAATCGATTTCCCAACTCGATTAGTCAATTTTTTTAGGTCTCCTTTCTCCAGCCACTGGAGGTACCCAGTCGATTAGTCGATTTCCAAATCGATTAATCGAACATCCAAATCGATTAATCGAAATCCAATTCGATTAATCGAAATTAGGCACTCATAACTTTTCAACTTCTGGGCCAAAATCGATTAATCGAATCCCAATTTTGATTAATCGATTTGGCCAGATTCAACCCCCTTTCAGGCATTTCTTCCAAATCTTTCTCCTTTCTTTTCTATGCCTTTAATCTACCTATTTAACCTTACTTGACTGAATTAAACTTGTCTACAATATATGCATTCACTTAAATTAAAACTCACCTCAATAATCCCTTCAAGGGATTTATTTGTTGGGTTTGATGGCATCACTTGCTTCAACGATCCCAATTCACTTTGAATCCGACAATAAATGCTCTAATTTGCCCCTTTGATTTGCATTCACTCCTTCCTCAATAATTCCTCTTGCTTTCTCCCTCTCTCTCCCTTCTTAACTTCTTCACCAACCAAAAGAAAAGGATTTTAGGGTTATTAAAACCCTTATATCCTCTCTTGGCCTTGTGTGTTAAACACATACAACAGAGATAGGTGTATGTGACTGCAACTTAACACAATACTCTACACTTAGGTCACACTAATCTCACATTAATACATAACTTCATGAACTCAATGTTTGACCATCACTTGGTCAAACCTACGATCAATCAAGCACGGATCCTGAGGTCAAAGTCAAATGGTCAAAGTCTTAAATCGATTAATAGATTGATGATTTCGATTAATCGATTTGGCCAGATTCAGCCCCCTTTCGGGCATTTCTTTCAAATCTTTCTCCTTTCTTTTCTATGCCTTTAATCTACCCATTTAACCCTACTTGACTGAATTAAACTTGTCTACAATATATGCATTCACTTTAATTAAAACTCAACTCAATAATCCCTTCAAGGGATTGATTTGTTGGGTTTGATGGCTAGGGTTCCATCACTGCTTCAATGATCCCAATTCGCTTTGAATCCGACAATGAATGCTCTAATTTGCCCCTTTGATTTGCATTCACTCCTTCCTCAATAACTCCTCTTGCTTTCTCCCTCTCTCTCTCTTCTTAACTTCATCACCAACAAAAAGAAAAGGATTTTAGGATTATTAAAACCCTTATATCCTCTCTTGGCCTTGTGCGTTAAGCACATACACCAGAGATAGGTGTATGTGACTGCAACTTAACCCAATACTCTACGCTTAGGTCACACTAATCTCACATTAGTATATAACTTCATGAACTCAATGTTTGACCATCACTTGATCAAACCTATGATCAATCAGGCACGGATCTCAAGGTCAAAGTCAAACGATCAATTTTTTAGGATATTACAATAATTTTATTGGTGTGGTATGTAAATAAATATAAATATAAATATAATCAAAATCTAAGTGTAAACTGTTCTGTATGTGTGATACTTTTATATTTATAACTTAATCAATTTATACGAGTTAAGGATATGTTAGATCATGAGTACGAGAGTGTAAGCGATCATGCCTACGCTTGGGCGTGGTGATTCGCTGAGATGGTATCGAAGCGAGAAATATACCGTATTCACATGCCTTACAACTCATGGTGGAATGGGACCCTTGACGAGTTGGGTGAGTGTGAATTTAGTATAATCTCGTATACGGTGGTATATACGGTGACCCGATCACCCCGAGTTTAAATATGATAGTATAAATTATGAGTTAAGTTATGAGGTTCGACAATAGGCATTAGTTGTGGTGAGGTTTCTTCTACGGTCTCGTGAAACTCGGAATATTGGCGTCCATATACGGATGTAATACCTCTATGGTAGTATAGACTACCACACGAAGTACATCCAAGTTACTACAAAATCTTTTCTTGGGAAGCGTGAATTAGGAAAGTTGCCTCACTATAGTTTATCCTAGGATTAAGTATAAAAGTATAATAAGATATGAGTATAAGATAAGATAAATTACGATATGAGTACGATAATAAGACATCGCTGTGTAGGATAGCAAAAGATAAAGAACTTAAGTCTCTCTACGTGTCGTTCCTTGCGTAGCCACCGTAAGGGTAACAACACGTCTTTCAGTCAAGACAGATCTCTGGGAGAGATTATGAGTATGAGTATGCTATGGGTGACTTTGGCCATTATGTCTCCCCATTGGTTGGATGGTGGAGTATGAGTATGACACCGAGGCATTATGATATGGTGGTATGATACTATGTTGACCCTCTCATGGTAGCTCGAGCAGCGACTCTGGCACGGGTCGTTTAGCATTTCACGAGTATGTTAGTTACACTCATACGATGTATAGACCTATGTGCGAGAATGATAATAATACATGGAATGATATGTTATAAGATATGGTAAGGTATGTTAGGATATGAGTGTCTAGATCATGGTCTTACATTTATGATATAATATGAGTTTTACGATATGCATATGATTTTATCTTTCTCCTGCTATTTGCTTTGAGATATTATGCTTATCACTCACAAGATGCATCCACAATGCACCTAAGTAGTATGAGGTGGATTGGTGGTGTATCCCACTGAGTTTACTTGACTGAGTAAACTCATCCCACGATAATCTAACAGTTGCAGGTGATTATGCTGGTGGAGTAGACGTCGGCCATCTAGATCTCGTCGACGCTGATTTCATTGATCCTGCAGGCATTGAGTGCCAGGAGCCTTTGGAGGGCAACGCTGCCGATTATCAGGATACTACGGTGCTAATCTTGATTCGAGTGCCAGTTACTGATCATTGTGGACTTGGTATTGAGTTGTATTGATACTAGTATTACAGATTTTATAGTTTATTTTATCGGATTTATCACCGATTGGATTTACATTTTATCGGTGGATTGTGGTTTTATCATACTTATTCAGTATTTATGATTGCATTTATATTCCACCCTATTGGTCAGATTTCACGGATTTCGTGAAACCATTATTACGCGAGAACTCTCATTAGGTGTATGTCCGCTTAGCATATCCGGGATATGTGCGGCCCTCGGGATAGGGTAGAATTTCGGGTCGTGACACCTCATTTGGCTCAATCTCCTTCTATCAAATTATTAAAGCCTTACAAGATAACCAACTATTTATGAGCACCAAATTAAGTTAAAATATGCTTTTTTTTAGGTCATTTGATTAAAGCACAGGAGATCAGATTTGCATTATTGTACCACTTTATTTGATTATAAGATTAATCAAACAAAAAAGAGTTTTTTGCTCATTTTATTGTTGGAATGTTAGTTACATATAATCTTTATTATTTTATGAGACGAAAATGCTTACTTTAGAAAGTTGATGAGAAAAGTGCTATTTTTATGAATTTTTTGAGGAATCTTGCAAAAAGTCCCACATCCTTCCATGGAGAAAATTCGTTACCCCTATGGCTCTACTTATCGATCAGAAGTTGAAAGTCCGATCAGTTTAGATTTCGTTCGCATGGATGCGCAATCTTTTAATGGGTACCAAGGTATTAAAATCGGCGTTGGTTTCGGGTATCATTTAACTTGGGGCTGATACGAATTGGTCGATACCGATATGCATTCTGTATTTTTATTATAAAAAAAGAGGAAGTTTCAATGTTGTAGTACTGTAATTCACAACTACGATATACATCGGATAGTTGCCCTATTTTTTAAATGTTTGAAAGAGACTCCATACTACGTTAGAGTACAAAAGCACGCCACCTGTTACAGTGCTCAATTTTTTAGTCTAAAAGCACTTCAATATCTAAAAACTAATTAAAATTGAAATGACAATAGTCACAGTACACATCTTAAAAAAGAGCGCCACCATTCTTTTCTATTGGGTACCTCTGTTAGCGCCCACTTATTTACCAAAAGAACTCCATCAAAAGACCCCTTCAAAACCGTTGATTGGGTCATATAAGATAATGGAACTGGATTTTCGCAAATGTCTTCTACACAATAAATCTTGAGATCATGGCATACCTATCAGACGGTTAGTGGATTACTCATAAAACAAATCCCAAAAATTGGATTTAAAGACACATTTAAGAGTGATGTGTGCCATATGATTCAAGAGTGTCAGTTTTTGGAGATATGAGATACATTTAATCAAACACTGACCGTCGGATATGTGCCCCATGATCTTAAGATCTAGTGTGTGAAAGACACGGGTGAAACATGACTTTTATGATCCAATCTGATGCAATCAACGGTACCAAACGAGTTTGGGACATGGGCCCTTTTAGTAAACTAGTGGGCGCGAATAGTGGTTCCTCAGCAATACCTTTTCCTACCCACAGGCTGAGAGTTGGAAAATGTCACTTCACCGTAAGGATCGACAACAGATACCTACCAAAAATCTTCTTAAAAATCAGCAAAAAATCTTAAAATCCCAGAGGATTTCTTAGGATATTTTACATAAAAGTAGATACATATCAGCATCTGCCGATTTTTCATACCTGGTTTGGCTCAATCTCCTTCCATAAAATTAGTGGAGCCTTATGAGATACAAAACAATTTATGAGCACCCAATTAAGTGAAAATATTCTTTTTTTAGTTCATTTGATCAAAGCACAGGAGATGATATTCGCATCATTTTACTACTTTATTTGATTATAAGATTATTCGAACAAAAAAGACTATTGTTCTCATTTTATTGATGGAATGTTTATTAAATATGATCTTTACTGTTTTATGAGACAAAAATGCTACGTTAGAAAGTTGATGAAAAAAGCACTATTTTTATGAATTTTGTGAAGAATCTTGCAAAAAGTTCATGATCCTTCCATGGAGAAAATTTGTTACCTCTACAGCTCTACTTATCGATCAAAAGTTGAAAGTCAGATCAGTTTAGATTTGGATTTCGTGGATGCGCAATCTTTTAATGTGTACTAAGGTATTAAAATCGGTACCGGTCTCGAGTATTAGTTTGCCCGGGCCCGATACGAATCGGCCGATACCAATACGTATTCGATATTTTTATTATAAACAAATAGGAAGTTGCAATGTTGTATCCCTGTAATTAAAACTATGATATACATCTGATAGTTGCCAAATTTTTTAAATGTCTAAAGCAGACTCCACAGTACGTTAGAGTATGAAGGCACGCTACCCGTTACAGTGCCTAATTTTTTAGTCTAAAAGCACTACAATGTTTAAAAAATAATTAAAATGAAAATGGCAGTAGTCACAGTACACATCAAAAAAAGGCAGGCCACCATTATTTCTAGGACACCGGATTTCACCAAACTCATATCAAGACAGTGCCTCAAGTTCATACGGAACATTGGTATAATCAAGCAATCATTACTCAAAATGAAACATGTAAACTGAAGAACATGAAATAAAAGTAGGCTAATCTAGCAAAAGCTCAAAAGGCAGTTCTTCTTCCATGCCAATGCATGAACAGGAGAACCGACCCGAACCATCGGTGATAAACAGATCACCCCAGATGGTTCGTCAAAAGAATATATCATTTAATTACATCTTTTCAAAAAAAAGCTTGACATATCAAGCTGTACAGTATACTCTCAAAAATCTCCCTCAAAGTACGCAGGGGTCCCCTAGAAGAAGTCCTTGGGAGGAGGCTCCAACTCTTCCCCGGGCACGTAATCCAAATCCCCCGGATCTACGTCTCCCGAAGCCTCAGCAGCCGCTAGCGATGGACCTACGACGTATAGTCTAAAGGGTGATCTACATCCTAGCTCAATAGGGAAACAACAAGTGAACATATAAGTTAAACTCTCACATATATTCTAAAACAGTTTAAAAACATGATTCATCTGATGGAACTTCTGAGAAATAATTTAAATAAACAAAAAAGATATGATAGATGCAACTATTACTTTACATGGTTTTATTCATTCTCAACTTACTGGTATTAGTTACTGATTCGGCCTAATCCCTTCAATCTTAACTTAAATAATCCTCGAGCAATATAGCATCGAGCCCCGATGGAATACCCACCATCGTCGTCTAAATAGACACTTGTCATATTTATTTCTTACTTGAATACTATCCAGGTCCCTTTCTCATAGGCGACGGGGTTTCCAGACTCATACTCACATCCCTAGGATGTCAAACTGGTGTACTGCTTGGCCGCCGTACTGGTCACGGATATCCTACCGAGTCAATCGTGGATATCCCGCCACGTCGATGGGGTATTCTATTCAAACCTTAAATAACAAAAATATCAAATGTACACTACATATAGTTATTCACCGTGTAGTTGTGCTAGTTCTAGTATATTAGGCCTTATCACTTTTTCTTTTACTATGCTGACATGTTACTCTTACATCCCTGGGATGTCACTAGCTCAATGCATCACTTAGATGCCCATTATCATATTTCACGTCCCCTGGGGACAATTTGAGTTCATTTAGTACTCACACACACACACACTCTCTTAGAAATCACAATTTTCGATGCATAAATGTTCAGTTAAATCACTCTACATATATGCTTTTGAAAATTAAAGTACATGTTCAAGGTGTTCCCTACCTCACCCGTTTGAATCACCAAGCATCAAGGTCCACGCGACTCAACATGCTTATATTCACTCGTATAACCTATGATACATCATAACACAAGAAAGGCATCACTATGGATGCATCAAAGAAGGTGCAAGGCCTTCCAAGGACCCTCAAGGTCCAATACAATAGTCAACATAAACTGTCAAAATCGATTAATCGATCTCCCAAAATCGATTAATCAAAATCCCAAATCGATTAATCGATCCTAAATCGATTAATCGAAATTCCAAAATCAATTAATCAATTAATCGATTTTTCCCAAGCCTGATTTTCCAGCCACTGGAGGTGCTGAGACGATTAATAGGTTTTAAATCGATTAATCGATTTTGGGCCTCTAAGCCCAGATCACTTCTGAATTCTAGCGCTTTGGTCAGAATTCTAGCGCTTTTCAGGTATTTCTTCCAAATCTCTCCCTTTTCATTTCTCTGCATTTCCATCCTCTATTTCCTTAATTTAACCTAATTTAACTACACTTGAATGCACACACGAAATTTTAATGAGATTGAACAAAACCTACCTCAATCAATCTATTGATTGAATCAATGGCTAGGTTTAATGACTAGGTGTCTCCAACTCCGGCTTCCACGAATTCCATGCGTCGAATCCAACATTAATTGTTTGAATCCGCCTTCACTTTGGAACCCACATTAACCCTCCATGAAATCTCTCCACTTCTTACTCTCTCTCTCTCCTCTTAACTCTTCTTACCAACCCAAAACAAGAGAAATAACTTTTCTTAGGTCATTTACCCTCTTAACTCTCTCTTTTACCTTGGTGTTAAGCACATACACCCTAGATAGGTGTACGTGACCTTAAAAACAAAACCTAGCCCTATACTTCCAGCACATTCATGCCACATTTTAATCCTTTCTTTTTGAGTCCACTGTTTGACCATCACTTGGTCAAACCTACGACCAGTCATCACGCATCCCGAGGTCACTGTTCATTGTTCAAATTTCGGGGACGTTACAATTCTTTTCTATTGGGTACCACTATTAGCGCCCACTAAGTTACCGAAAGAGCCCATTCCGAAGAACCCTTCAGAACCATTGATTGGGTCATATAAGATGATGGAAGTGGATTTTAACAAAGGTCTTCTACACAATAGATCTTGAGATCATAGTGTACATATCAAACGGTCAGTTATGGATTACTCATATCTAAGATCCCAAAAAGGGGCTTTAAAGTCACGTTTAAGAGTGATGTGCGCCATGTGATTCAAGAGCGCCAATTTCTGGGGTTCCGTGATACATTTATCAAACACTGGCCATCGGATATGTGCCCGATGATCTTAAGATCTATTGTGTGAAAAATATGGGTGAAATACGACTTTTATCATCCGATCCGATGCTAAACATGTCTTTTCAACTCATGGTAAAAAGAAAAATCAAAATATGAAAAACACTTCTTCAGAGATAATGATTTTTACAAGTTTGCCATTAAATTATTATCAATATATATATATATATAATGAATTAATAATAATTTATAAACTTAATTTTCAAACACTAAAATATATATTAATAGACTAATATATATATAACAATATGTGGCATAAAAAATATGTTAGTAAGGATGCCATCCATTCTTGTAAGTGATTAGAGTCAATCTCCTTTTATTGGATTGAATTGACTATGGCCAATCTCGTTGTTGACATTAACATATAAATGGTAGGATCCAACCCTTCTAACTGTCATTTAAACTAAAATGGTATTTAAATGATCTTACACTATCAATGATTTAAGATGTGGGTCATCCGTATTGCTAAAGTGATAGATTATGTGCAGCAAGCGCTAAAATTGTATTTTAGGGAGATTTAAATCATCTGATTTGTGGAGTATGATATCAATCATTATTACATTCAATGACTACTATTAAACTCCATCAATCGGATGGTTCATATCTACTTATAAGCATATATCTTTGAAACATGTTCCAATGATAGAATGTCAATTGGACAATTTAGATTGATAATTACAGATGTTCATCACATAACATAATGTTAGCTCACACTGTAATGGTGTGCGATACAAAGTCTAATTTGAGTGGTATGAGATTATTTAAATGCCATTTTGGTGTTTAAATTATATGTCGATCACGTAGGCGTCTCAATGGGATTGGTTGGACTTAAACGATCTTTAATCGAACTTTTGGAGCAAGCCCAATCGGATCTGATTGGGCCTACCTACATCATAATGCTTAGACCCAACAAATTTTGGATCAGGCTAGGCTCAAGTCTGCCCTTTGAGACCCCTACAGTTAAGCATCAAAATAGACGTTTAGAAGTCTAGAACCTCAAGTCATCAATACTAGGTAATGGCCTTTATCAATCTTATGAATAGACTTGTAGTAGTAAAGGAATAAGGTTTTCAGTGCTACTAACATCTGTATAAGTCAGCCTTTATCAAACAGAATTCTCGAGATAAAAGTGGCTCGTAAGCTTTACCATCGTATGATGGTGATGCCCTTCTAGTCTTTTCCAAAAAGCTTTGGAGACCTCTGCTTACACTCATACGTTCTCTGAAAGCGCCTATGTAATTTCATAAAAATTGTTGATTGGGTCATATCAGACGATTGAGATTGTATTTAACCCTGATATTCAACACAATGGATCTTGAGACCATGTAACACCTATCAGACGGTCTATTTTTTATTTCACATGTCACATATCCCCAAAAGTATATTTTCTGTATAATTTCACACATAACACTCAAAGGTGATATAGGGCCATGTTTTGAGGTAAAAATTGACTGTTTGATCTGTGCAACATGGTCTCAAGATCCATTGTGTAGAGGAATGGGGTGAAACACAATCTCCATCGTCTGATCCAATCCAATCGATTTTAAGGGGTCTCTTCTTTCAGAGAACGCGTGGTGTGTTTAGCGCTACCCATAAGCTTATTAGGAAGGTTTTTTTTTCCTGTCCAACAGGAAGAAAGCTTCTATGAAAGACCAAGTCATGGAGATTATCACCCAAGTCTTTGTCATATTTCAAAACTAAGAACCCGGTAAATCTACATCCTCTTTGCTATTGACTAGAGATCCCTTATAAAATGCATATATTTTAAAATTATATAGTTACTCTTTTATTATTGACTCCGTAGAGAGTCGCCATCAATTGTATAAAAAAAAAAATTTCACTGATGGCGATGTGATATTATTATTGTCATTGACTCGCATGATAAAAAAAAAACAAAATTTGCGACTCTGTAGAGAGTCGTCATCGATTTTATAAATAAATAAATAAATATATATATATATATATATATATATATTTTTGCTACTCTGCACAGAGTCGATGACGACTCTGTACGGAGTCGTCATTGATTTTATAAACAGAAAATATAATAAAAATAAAAATTAAATTAAAATTTTTTTGCGACTCTGTACAAAGTCGTCATTGATTTTATAATTTTTTTTTCTTTTTGCGACTCTGTACAGAGTCGATGACGCCTATTTTAACAGGCGATATTGATTATTTAATGAGTCGTTATCGATTCATTAAATAGTCGATATCGATTATTTAATGAGTCGTTATCGACTCTTGAGAAAAAAAAAAAAATGCAACGCTGCCACATTGACACACTGGCACAAGTCTCCTTAAAAGCTAAAGACAGCGAAAAAACATGTCAAATGCGTCACCTCATTTAAAATTAAGTATGCGTGTAGTCAACCCCAAATTATTTCAAAAGCTAAAATACCTTACCTCATTTAATGTATGTGCCAGATAGCCAAGCCTCAAACACCTCGCCTCATTTAATGTGACCACATTAAACACGTCACCTCACTACTTCTTTTTAACCCAATATGCACCTTTTTATTTGCTTTTGTATCTCTGCAGTCGACATCAATTGATTAATTAATTGATAAAGATTGATTAATGAATCGATATCGACTCATTAAAGAGTCGATATCAATTGTTTAATGAGTTGTTATCGATTCATTAGGCAGTCGATGCCGACTATGTAATGAGTCGATATCGATCCATTAAATAATCGATTTTTATTTTATTATTTTTTTAAAGATGTGATATAACTCTTTTTTGTATCAATCTTTGACACCATCGATCTTTTTTTTGTTACACCGCCAATCTTTTTTTTTCGTTACACCATCGAAAAAATGATCGACTTTTAAAATGATTTGTACAGAGTCGCCATAAAAAAAATAAAAACTATAAAAAAAAATTTCTTTTTTTTAACAATCGATGGCGACTCTATATATAATCGATGGCGATTGTGTACAGAGTCGACGATGACTATTAAAATGGTCGGTACCGACTATGTTAAGAGTCGCCATCGACTATTAAATTTTTATATTTTTTTTAAAATAGGCGATCTCACTTTTTTTTCTTGTCTATCTTTGACACCATCTATTTTATTATGTGGCCTTCAAATCAGACGACATAGATCTGGTTTCACATCATGTAAATATAGAAAAATGTAAATATTTAAAATTTTAAATCATGTAGAACAAAAAAAAGTTTAAGAAGGTGTAATGTCCCAACCCTTTTTGGGCCTTGATAGGTTTGACTCGGTGCGCGTGCCGACAGAATATGCACCGAGGACCCCTTTAACAATGATGTAATGTCTATAGATCAAATCCAACGGACCGGATCGATCTTATGTAGACTGGATGTGGGAGCTTGAAACTCTCACACACGTCCCTTTGGTGTAGCTGTTTTACCCCCAAACGTAGGAGTTAGAGTATAAAAAAAACCTAGGGCATTTAATATCATATTAAATGCTGAAGTTGAGAGTTAAGAAGAGAGAGGATAACCTTAGGGCATTGAATGCCCGTGATTGATGAGATCGATCAGTTAGCGCGGAGAAAGGCAACTGCTCGATCGAGGACCGGATTGATCTACTGTGACTCGGAGAAAACCCAAACTGTTCTTGAAGCAAGGAAGAGGATTCGTTTAAATCAAGGTAAGGAGTGTGAATATCTATTTTAGATCTGTAGTGTGGAGTTAAATTAGTGTGTATCCATATGAGGATCCTAAGAAAATGAGATTGATTCAAAGTGAGAAGAGATCGGGAGTGAAAAACCCAAAATTGAGCTAGATCTGCTCATTTCGATCGATCAAATTATTGTTCGATCGATGGAAATGACATTAAAAATGGGGAGAGACGAAGTCCTGAGAAATTCATTCGATCGAAAGTGATTTCGATCGAACAAAAAGTTTTCGATCGATCGACACCTGTAGTTCGATCGATCGAATTGTATAGAAACAAAACTATAGAATTTTTGTTGTGAGAATTTGATCGATCGAGTTAAATTCGTTCGATCGAATTATGTAATTTCGATCGAACGAATTGGGATTCGTCCGATCGAACTATAATTGAAGTTAAAGGCTTTCTGCGGAACTCGACCGATCAAAATTAAATTCGATCGATCAAGTTATTTTCGATCGATCGAATAGGGAATTCGTCCGGTCGAATGAGGTTATGTTTGGTAGTTTCTGAGAGAGGTCGACCGATCGAAATTTATTTCGATCGATTGAAATAGGGATTCGATCGATCGAATTTTCCAGATTTCTATGTTTGGTGAGTTTTGACTTTGAGATTTCAAGGGGACCTTAGCGGTGTGTTTTGCATCATTCTAATGGATAAAATGGTCATGTTTAGGTGAACCTTTGTGAGTACGAAGAACCCGACCTTTGTGAAGGCTTGAGCACGCACGGGTCTAATCTGTGAGGTTGGGAAAACTTGGTATCATGTACATTATTTCATAAACATGTGTGTTATGTTATGATACGTTCTTCGATACGATTATGTGATTTCCGTTTATGATTTTGAAGAAATGAGGCATGCATTTATGTATGACTTGGAAACATGTGAGACTTATGGAATCTTCGAGATTCATTTGATATGTGTATAAGAGACTTTCACACTTTGTTCCAACTTCTGATGTAAATTATAATTATCACTTCACACGGCGATAAGCTATATGTATGCACTTTTGGATTTAAGGTTATATGAATACCCGACCGACGCGGCAGGATATCCATGACCGATACGGCGGCCAATCCATACACCCTTTGTGATATGTGCTTTGTGATTCCTATCGTATAACGGTAATTATGTTCGGCCAAGTGTCCAACTCTACGGGACCTTGGATTTATGTGCAAATGACTCATGTGAGTGACGATGGTGGGTATTCCATCGGGGGCTTGAGGCTATAGTTCCTCATTCTAGTACTTTAAGTAAACACTTTTAAGTTTTTCTTCTTCTTACGTCGGAATAAAAATGTGAGCATGTTCATGATTCCATTAGCATTGCATATGTATGTTAAGGTTATGAAATCATCTCTCTGCATGTGTTCAAAAGAACTTTGTGCACGTTATGCCATAAGATATGTGTTTGATGTTATGATAAGCTTGTTATTAGTTTTTCCCTACTGAGCTTGGATGAAGCTCATTCCTTTACAAATGTCATAGGTTCAGGTGAAGGTGTTGAGGTGGAGATTCCGGAGAAGGAAGATCCGAACTACTCCCCCGACGAAGACCTTGAGGAGCCCCATCCCGAGGATTGTTTCCTTTGTGCTAGACCTGGGTAGGTTCGGCCCTGAGTTATGTATTAAATTTTGCCTTGTTTTGGATAAGGAGAGAGGGATGACTTCTAAATGATGTAATTGATTAATTTTTTTGAACCATGTTCGGTAAGGAAGAGTCCTTATCGGTGGTTCTCAATGGTTCTTTTTCCATAGGCTTTCTTATGGAATTAGAACCATTTTTTTTTTGGGTTTTTGGGATTGAATGTTAATAATCATTATTTTATTTATGCTACGAGTTGGCAATGGTTCTGCTTAGATTCCGCTGTGTATTTTGTGACGCGATGTGATCTGTTCCCGAGCTCGGCCTTGCACATTCAAACGGCCTGGAGTTTGGCACGAAATCCGGTACATCCTGGCTAACTAAAAATGGCTTCTTCCTCATTTTAATCTGCTACAGTCTCTGATGAAAAAGTTATATCTGGGTCGATCCAAATAACAGATTGGAGTAGATTGGACTGAGGAAAAGACGTCGTCACCTTCGCCACCTCTGACTTTTAGAAACTATAGCAGATTAAAATGAGAAAGAAGACAATGTTTTTGAGCGTTAAAGAAAGGGGGTACTTTGGACTTTTTGCTATACTTAGGGGTCGGCTATCCTCCCAGCTGGTCGGTTTGGGTAAACGTGAAAATGCAGTGTGACAACCCGACTTTTTCAATCCCTAAGGTATAGGAAAGGCTGGTTCATCAACTTATTGATTTCTCAATAAGCCGTAACAAACAGAAGTCGGCAACATAGCAATGATCTAAAGACAGAGGCGAAGCATAGAATAATCCAAAAACAAAAGCTTTCAATAGCAAAATATATATCACTATGAGGAACCAAGAAGAACCACCGGTGATGGCCAATCCAACACCTAAAATAGTGGCTCACAATAATGGTTCCTCGAGTGATATCAAAAGAACCAAAATAATGGCCTAGGGCCCAATATTCAAACTCATATTCTACTAAAAGTACTAAAAATAAGGGATCTAGGATCAAGGAAAAAACTCCTCAGTTGGTGTGTCCAATTCCTCCTCGGGAATGTAATCGGAGTCCTCCAGATCCTCTGACCCAAGGTCAGTTTCAGCACCTGTGATGTATAGTCGAGGGTGAGCTAACAACAAAGCCCAATAGAGGAAACATATCTATTTGCATTTCATTATAAGTAAGGTTTTCAAAAGACAGAAATTCAATCAAATATGGTTTTCAAATGATGCTTTGCAAACTAAATCTCCAGTTCTAATCATGAGCCAAAACTAGAATATTCATCTAATATGTTCAAAATCTTCTGAATTAGCATGCTTCTTGTCTTAAATTTATAACTAATTTTATCTCCCAAATTTCCTATAGCATGAGAGCGGACTACGTGACCGATGGGAAATCCTACTGACCATCGTCGTTCATGAACTCATTTTCTGAAATGCAACAAGCCCCTACGCTATGAGGGAAACTTGCGCCAAAGTAATACCGTCAACACGGTTGGTAGAATCTAGGGCATCGTTCGTATGTACCTCAAATCGAATGCAAATGCTAACATATATCAAAGCTTATTATTCATAACAGATTACTGATAGTTTTTCGAAGTTCTAATTCAAAGTTCTTATTCAAAAATTTACTAAGGTTCTAAGGTTCAAATTACGAAGTTCTTAGTCATAACAAGGTTTCCAAATTTCAGATTTGTGTCATAAGTTCAGATTTTTTTATTCATGCTGTGTGCAACAGGATTCTAAAATTTATGTTTCATAAATGAAACAGTCGAAAACAGTTTATACTTATAATCCAATGCAAATGAAATATAGGGTTCCCCTACCTCAACAAAGAAGATTTCAAATCATGCATAAGCAATCCTCACAAAGGACCCCCAATATTCAAAACCTACAAAGATTAACACTTTCAGTGTTAATATAAGACCAAAAGTCAAACCCAAAAGCTTGCCGAGAAAATATCCGACAAAAATTAAAGGATCTGAAATAGGGCAGAATTCGACCCTCGAATTCAAATTCGTGGGTCGAATTTGAAATTCGATGGTCGAATTCAATTTCGACCCTCGAATTCCAAAAATCTCATCTAGCATAAAAATTTGAAAATCGACCCTCGATTTTCAATTCGATGGTCGAATTCCAAATTCGACCCTCGAATTGGAAATCGACCCTCGAATTCAGAAAACTACTTCAGGCTTAAAAAAAATAGATTTCGATTGTCGAATTTCAAAGCAATGGTCGAATTCCAAATTCGACCCTCGAATTGGAATTCGACCCTCGAATTGGAATTCGACCCTCGAATTTGTTCAAGTATGTGGCTGTCAAATTTTTCATGTCCGGATTCTTTCTTTCTTTCAATCACAGCCATCCGATCCTATTTAAACACACCACATGCTACTCTAAATAAAACATAAATTTAAATGTCACAAGGAGGTTTAAAGGCCTACCTCTTGTAGTTTTAACCATTGCTTCCTTTGCACAAAAACACGCACCGGAACCAATCTCCAAAGTTCAACGGTTTATATCTTCAAATCAGTTCATCATAATGGGGTGGCCATTGCCTCATCAACCAACAAGATCACACAGAATTTGTCACTCTCCACATCACTCTTCTCTTTAAATGGTTCGAACCAATCAAATTTCTAATACGATTCAAATTAACGGTCGAGATGAGGAACTCTCAAGCTCTCAAGATCTTGGATTAAAAGGATGCAAGGCTTAAAGGGTTAAAATTTCCAACGAGAGAGAGAAGTTACACTTCTCCTTTAATCTCTCTTATAACCTAAAACTCAAACAAACAAATATCTAGATTTTATATTTTTGTAACTTATCCACTTAATTTGCAAAAATGTCCCATGTTGAACACATACACCAATCCCTATCGTGTAAGTCATCGCTTACATGACTTGCATACATCTTCCGACAAATTCCTTTGGCCATTAGTCTTATTATAGCCTTAGCTTACCAAAAATCCAAAAATCCCTCAATTATTTCTAGACACGCTTACCGAGGTAAACAAAAAATAGGCCAAAATATCAAGGATATTACATTCTCCCTCCTTAGGAATTTTTGTCCTCGAAAATGTAAGGCAACACACACCATACAACGAAACAAAAAGAACACATGGGTCACTGTGCGCTGATCTCGCAGGGTACGCAAGTCAAGGAATGAGATCTGTAGTAACCTGGATGTACTGCATGTGGCACCAGAAGGGCCATAGTGGATTGCATCCGTACATGGATGCCTACACCCCAAGTGTCACGTGCCGGGAGACTGATGCACAGTGACTCATGAAAACAAGAAAGAAAACACGATCCCAGCATAGCATCAGAATATGAAAGATAAAACCACATAGATAGCAAAACCCACATATAGAGTAAAATCCACAGAGATAGCAAAACCCATAGCATACGAAATACATCCCAATATAGAGAATGTGTATCTAAAGTAAAACCCACATAGAATTTAAAGGTAACCACGTCAAGAGCAAATATATACAAGACCAATCAAAACAAACTAGCAGATCAAAATTCCAAAAATAAAATAAAAGATAGCAAAAGTAGAACCACCAGGTCCTAAATAATCCACACAGGAAACAATAAATACATGCCCCATAATATCCAAAATAAATCACATCCCTCCCAAAGTAACACTAAAAGTCCCCCACAGCAGATGGACTAGCCTGATCCTGATCGTCGTCCCCACCATCAGCGTCGTCACCCGAACCATCCTCTCCGGCCTCAGTAGGCATGCTGGAACCGGCGCCCGATGTCGAAGGGTGATGAACGGAGGCGTGAATGTCGGCCATATACATAGCATAGTCAGTGGGGAACGCGTGCTGCATCAAGTAGGTAAGAGCCCCGCCATGAATGTCCAACTCCTGGCACATAGAGCTAGTATGCTGTGTGAGCTCCTGGATCTGGTGGCTCATCGCAGTCATCTGGCGTGTAAACTCTGAGAGCGTAAGGATGTCACTCTATGGGGGCTGAGTGGATGTAGGAGCAGCTGTGTCAGGGGCAACATGTGTAGGGCCCTCATCCTCATCGTCGGCGGCTGCATCAGGAACGATTGCTTCCTTGGGAGTCTTCACAAGTCTACCGTAGGTCTGACCCCAATTGACGAGGTTATACATTTTAAGATCGTCAATAGATTTTGGTTCAGTAGGGGGGATATCATACGCGGGGCCCGCTTGGTAATTCTCGATCATCACAGAAATCAAACGAGCATAGGGAATGCCCTTTTTCGGTTTCTTTACCTGCTTCCTCATTTTCTCGCGGGCTTTAATAATTCCTTTTAAAATTATTTCAAGAGCACTAAACCAACGCTCCTTGTAAGCAGCAAATAAAATCTGTTGGAGGAGACCGGCACGCTCGGACTTGTGACCAAATGGGTAGAGGGTTGTCTTAAAGATTTTTTCCAAAAGCCACATAGAGCCGGGCATGTGGGTACGGACAATAGACTTACCCGACCCATGACGACCCTGCATCATTTGGGTAATAACATCATGAAAGGGGACTGGTTTGGGGAAAGGAGGACCCAATCCCATTGTTTTAGAGTGTGCCAGCGGACAACGCAGTGCCACAGCCATGTCTTCTAGGTCAAATGTGTAATCCCGTCCGTCAATTAAAGTATAAATCTTTTTACCATCCTCGCGATGCATATGTTGGTAAAACAGGCACACTAGATGAGGGTAAAAATGGTCGCTAAATGTTGTGCAAAGCGAAGTCATCCGGGCTTTTTTGAGGTATTCTCCCGCCCACTAAGTGGTTGTTTGTTGATCAAACAATTCGGGGTGAAAAACGTACTCAGTGGCGAAGCCCTTAATTCCCCAAAATTCGGTGGGCTGTTCTCTGATGGGAGGGGACATAGGTGGAGTTGGCTGATGGGGTGGTGGAGCCAACTGACTAGGTTGTTCGGCCTGTGGGGCTGAGTGGGGTTGGCGGCTTGAGGAACCATCTTTTGAAGCCGGCCTCTTGGAGGTAGGGTTTCGGATTGGAGCTTGCTTTTTAGGCCCCATTGAAACAACAATAAAAAGCTAACAGAAAACAGGAAGAAAAACCCCAAAATGAGCTATTTTCATGAGGGATTACCTTGAGAAGAGCCCAAGATCCGGTTCCAACAGGTGAAATCCAAGGCCCTTGCAATTTGTAGTTGATTTCCCCTCTGATTTCGGCCAAAAATAGCGCAAGAAAACTCCAAAATCACCAAAACCCACAAAAACCCTAAGCCCAATCCCTCAAATGTGCAAACACGAAATGCCAAAATAAAACAGAACCCCCCACATAAATCGAGAAATTCGACCCTCGATTTCAAATTCGTGGGTCAAATTTCAAATCGACCCTCGATTTTTGTAAAAATTTCTCAGGCCTGAATTTTGGCTTAAACTGCTTGGTACTATGCAAGGCAATTCGACCCGCGATTTTCATTTTCTACACTCAAATTTCTCGAGGTCTGTGTTTCCTTGAAAATTCAAAAAAATAATAATTGAGGTCCATTGCTTGGGTCCAAATGGACTTCCTTGGAGCCCACATTCACTCAGATCACTATATTTGACAAGGACAACATTGTCACAATCGAATTTAGCGCGTAAATTTTTTAAAGAAAAGACTTTAAATTTGCCCGAATTAAATCCCATGCCTAATAGTGAGTAACCGCCCCGGTTTCGGTTGAAGTCCCAACATTCTATGGGTTGTTTCCAGAAGATAGGTACTGTGAAACAGTCACAAAATTTAACAGATAAATAATGGATCGCCAAAATTACTCACAAAAATTGATAGACCTTTTATATAACAAGTACTCAAATAAATATGCTAGGTATTATGCAGTCAACACAAAATTCCTCAAAATTAATCGAACAGGCTCAAAAACTGGTCTCGGAGCTTAGGCTCTCGCTCCCAGGTGGCTTTCTCCGGTGTATGATTCTGTCATCGGATGAGAACCAAAGGAATCCTCTTGGTGCGTAGGGTCTGCTCCTTGTGGTCCAAGATCTGAACCGGGTCCTCAATCACCGTCAAACCACCCTGAAGCTCAATGGGTTGGTAATCAAGTACGTGAGTCGGGTCACGGATGTATCAACGCAGCATCGACACATGAAAGACGTTGTGCATGCTTGACAATTACGGCGGTAGCACCACGCTGTATGCAACCTCTCCGACTCGGCCTAATATCTCAAAAGGCCCAACGTACCAAGGACTCAGTTTCCCTCATTTCTCGAATCGCATAACGCCCTTCGTAGGCAAAATTCGAACGAAAACATTCTCTCCGACCTTAAAATCCATGTGTCTCCGTTTGAGATCGGCGTAGCTCTTCTAACGACTGTGAGCTACTCGTAGTCGCTCACGAATCAACCGAACCGTCTCGATCGTGCGCTAGACTATCTCAGGGGCAATTATGAGCTTCTCACCCACTTCTTTCCAGTTCAACGGTGATCTGCACCGTCGTCCTGAAAGCTATTGTTATAGGCAAACTCGATCAGAGGTAAGTGTTGGTCCCATGACCCGTGAAAATCTAACATGCAAGCTCTCAGCATGTCCTCAATGATCTGGTTCACTCGTTTAGTTTGGCCATCCATCTATGGGTGAAACACCGAACTAAAGTCAAGACGAGAACCCATTCCCTCCTGAAATCGCTGCCAAAAGTGTGAAGTAAACAACAGGTCTCTGTCTAACACAATACTAGCCGGTATCCCATGCAATCTAACAATCTCCTTGAGGTATAACTCTACAAGTCTACTGGCTGTATACATGGTATTGTATGGCAAGAAATGAGCAGACTTGGTTAGCCGATCGACAATGACCCAAATGACATTGTTCTTCCTCAGTGTTTTCGACAACCTGAGAATGAAATCCATGGAAATAGCTTCCCATTTCCACTCAGGAACAAGTAAAGGCTGCAATAGGCCTGCAGGATTTTGATGATCAACCTTAACCTGTTGACAAACCAAGCATCGCGATACGTACTCAGCAACGTCGCATTTCAAACCTCACCACTAGAAACTCTTCATCAAGTCCTGATACATCTTGGTGCTACCAGGATGTATGGCATACATGGATTTGTGAGCCTCTTCTAGAATGCTGTCCTGAAGCTCAGTACTCGATGGTACGCATACACGGTCGTGAAACAACAAGGTCTCATCTGCTCGTATGGAGAAATCCTTCTTGTTGCCATTCTCGACATCTCGTCTGATCGCCATCAGCTCATCATCGGTCATCTGAAGCTTCCTGATATTCTCAAAGAGCGTAGGACGTAATACAAGTGTGGCCATCAATGCTCCTGAGCCTTTGACATCTAACCGTGAGCTGCCCAAAGCCATATCCTCCAAAAGCTTCCATCTCTGAATCTGGCTAACAAGATATGACAACTGTGTTGAAGACCTCCTACTAATAGCATCAGCAACGACGTTCGCCTTTCCCGAATGGTACTGAATTAAGCAATCGTAGTCCTTCAAGAACTCCATCCATTGTCGTTGCCGCACATTCAAGTCCTTTTGAGTAAATAGGTACTTGAGACTCTTGTGATCGGTGAATATATCGAATATCTCACCGTAGAGGTAATGTCTCCAGATCTTCAAGGCGAATATAACTGCTGCTAACTCTAGGTCATGCGTCGGATAGTTTCTTTCATAGTCCTTCAGCTGCCTAGAACCATATGCAATGACCCGCTCGTGTTGATTAAGCACACAGCCTAATCCACCATAAGAATCATCACTGTACACTGCGAAGCCTCCACTGTCGGAAGGTCTAGCAAGTAGGGGTGTCGTAGTCAATCGACGCTTCAACTCCTGAAAGCTCTACTCGCACTGCTTTGTCTAATCAAACTTCGCATTCTTTCTCGTGAGCTGTGTAAGTGGACTTGATATCTTCGAGAAACCCTCGACAAATCTCCAATAGTACCCTGCCAAACCAAGGAAACTTCGGACCTCTGTAACTGTCGTAGGCTGTTCCCTGGTCACCACCGAATCTATCTTTGTAGGATCCACTGAGATACCCGCTTCAGAGACTAAGTGGCCCAAGAAACTGACCTGATCAAGCCAAAACTCACACTTACTGAGTTTGGCATACAACTGATGGTCCTTGAGTGTTTAAAGATCCATCTTCAGATCCTGCACATGTTCCTCTCTTGTTTTCAAATAGATGAGGATGTCATCTATGAAAACTACCATAGATTTATCAAGATGTGGTTTGAACACTCTATTCATCAGATCCATGAAAGATGCAGGCACATTCGTCAATCCAAATGGCATCACTAAAAACTCACAGTGGCCATAACGCGTTCGAAACGCAGTCTTGGATATATCTTCCACCTTGATCTTGAGTTGGTGATAGCCTGACCTCATATCAATATTTAAAAAGAACTTTACACCTTGCAACTGATCAAATAAGTCATCTATCCACGGAAGAGGATAATGATTCTTAATCGTCATCTTATTGAGCTGCCTATAATCGATACACAGACGCATCAATCCATCCTTCTTTTTCACAAAAAGAACCGGTGCACCCCAAGGAGAAACACTCGGTCGAATAAAGCCTTTGTCTAACAGCTCCTGAAGTTGTTCCTTGAGTTCCTTCAACTCAGCAGGCGTCATCCGATATGGAGCTTTGGATAACGGTTCTGTACCCAGCGCTAGCTCAATCGCGAACTCAATCTCTCGATTAGGTGGTAATCCAGGTAAGTCCTCTGGAAAGACATCAGGATACTCATAGACCACCTTGATAAGAGCCAAGTCATTCTTCTTCTCTGTAGAATCTTGCAAGTAGGCCAGATACCCACTGCAATCATTCTTCATCATGCGCTTGGACCTAATGGCTGAAATCAATGGTGCAACCTTGGATTTGACTCCACAGAATCGGAAGGATTTTTGCTTTGGTGGTCGGAAGGTCACTATCTTCCGTAGACAGTCCACGATCGCGTGATAAGCTGCCAACCAATCCATTTTGAGAATGACGTCGAACCCTTCCATGCTCAACGTAATCATGTCGGTCACTGTCTTGTGCTCATCAATCATCACGATGAGTGACTGACATGCTGTATCAGTGCATACCGAACTTCCCATAGGAATCTTTACATCCAAAATGCAAGCAAGGGGTTCGGGAGTGATACCCAACTTCTCTAAGAAGGGAGGAGTAACAAACAAGTGTGTAGACCCGGGGTCTATAAGTACTCGTGCTTCAATTTTACTCAGGTCGCCTCGACGACTCATCATAAGAATACCTTTAGTTAAAAAAGTTTGTTAATTATATGCAATGATTCCAAGGTGGTTTAAAATTTACTTTGAATGAATTTAATATTAAATAATAGAATCAATGTAGAATTGACATGTCAACTTTAATGATACCTTGGATTACGTCATTCAACATTTGAGCATCCTGTGCTGTCACCGCATAAGCTCGACCTTGAACTATAGGTCGCGTAGACTTCTGCGTAGAGACTGTCGTAGTCCGTCCTTTCTCAACGGCAGGACAATCCTTGATCATGTGACCAATCTGTCCACACCTGAAGCATCCTCTAGTGTTCCGTCGGCAATCCTCTGTCTTATGTGGTTTCCCACATCTTGCACACACTGGGGTAGAAACAGGAGTAACAACTGATCCCCGCACTGAACCCTGAGCCACAGAAGCTCCACTCGCAGTAGTGCTCCCGGCTCTGAAAGGTCATCCTGGTGACGAACTCTGTGGTCTCTGATAGGAAGACGACACTGGTCCTGAAGCAACAGCCGGTCTGGAATACGATGGCTGACTAGGATAGGGAGGAGGTTTAGAGAACCTGGCTTTTTGTTCACCTGCTCTGAAGCACTCTGTTGTCCCTGGCCAAATCGATTTTTATTTCCCTGCTCTCGCCTCAAGTACTATTTTTGAATGTCTTCCTCTGTAATGAGGGCCTTTGCCATGACGCCCGCATACGTCTCCATCTCCCACATCGACACCCTCTCCTGAATGTTCGGCCTCAACCCTCTCTGAAATTTCTGAGCTCTCATTAGCTCAGTGGCCACGTGTAAGGGTGCAAATCAGGAAAGTCTAACAAATTCTGCGCCATACTCATGCACAGACATCTCATTCTGCTTTAGTTCAATAAATTGGACTTCCCACTGGTTACGTACGATCTTTGGAAAATGCTGATCGTTGAGCGTCTCCACATACTCTGCCCAAGTCCATGGAGTATTGGGGTAGTCCTGCTCTCTCATCTTGGAAACAGACTTCCACCACGGGCTGGCCTCGCCCAAAAGTTTGAAGGATGCCCAGCGTACTTTCTCAACATCTGTACACTACAACACCTCAAAAATCTTCTCGATCTCATCAAGCCATGCCTCAGCCTCCATCGGATCTGTCTGCCCTGAGAATGTAGGAGGTCTCATCCTCCTAAACTCTGCGAATCCTCCTGGCTGATGTCCTGTCACAAGATCTCACCGCTTCTATAGCTACAGTCTGTTGAGACATGTTGTTGGCCAAGGCTGCTAACACCTAATCAACATTTCCCCCTTCAGGTCTAGCAGTTCCCAAAGGATCTGCATTTGGGCCAGATGCGGCTCTCCCTCTGCCATATGAGGTGCCTATGCCCCCATCGATCTCTTCAATGAGAGCCGTATGAGGTCCCTCTATACCTCAGCCTCTGCCTCTAAACTGTGGAGGCATGCTGATCTGTCATTGTTGAAAAACAATAACAATAGATCAGTATTGATTGTTAAAACAATCCAACCCTTAGTCCTAAGACTCTGAACCTAGAGCCTTGCTCTGATTCCAACTGTGACGACTGGACTTTTCTAATTCCTAAGGTATAGGAAAGGCCGGTTCATCAACTTATTGATTTCTAAATAAGCCGTAACAAATAGAAGCCGGCAACATAGCAATGATCTAAAGACAGAGGCAAAGCATAAAATAATCCAAAAACAAAAGCTTTCAATAACAAAATATATATCACTATGAGGAACCAAGATGAACCACCGGTGGTGGCCAATCCAATACCTAAAATAGTGGTTCACAATAAAGGTTCCTCGAGTGATATCAAAAGAACCAAAATAATGCCCTAGGGCCCAATATCCAAAATCATATTCTAACAAAAGTACCAAAATATAAGGGATCTATGATCAGGGGAAAAACTCCTTAGCTGGTGTGTCCAATTCCTCCTCGGGAATGTAATTGGAGTCCTCCAGATCCTCTAACCCAAGGTCAGTCTCAGCACTTGTGACGTATAGTCGAGGGTGAGCTAACAACAAAGCCCAATAGAGGAAACAGATCTATTTGCATTTCATTATAAGTAAGGTTTTCAAAAGACAGAAATCGGATCAAATATGGTTTTCAAATGATGCTTTGCAAACTAAATCTCCAGTTCTAATCATGAATCAATACTAGAATATTTATCTAATATGTTCAAAATCTTCTGAATTAGCATGCTTCTTGTCTTAAATTTATAACTTAATTTTATCTCCCAAATTTCCTATAGCATGAGAGCGGACTATGTGACCGATGAATAACCCTACTGACCATCGTCATTCATGAACCCATTTTCTGAAATGCAACAAGCCCCTATGCTATGAGGGAAACTTGCACCAAAGTAATACCGTCAACACAGTTGGTAGAATCTAGGGCATCGTTCATATGTACCTCAAATCGAATGCAAATGCTAACATATATCAAAGCTTATTATTCATAACAGATTACTGATGTTTTTTCGAAGTTCTGATTCAAAAATTTACTAAGGTTCTGAGGTTCAAATACGAAGTTCTTAGTCATAACAAAGTTTCCAAATTTCGGATTTTTGTCATAAGTTCAGATTTTTTTATTCATGCAGTGTGCAACAGGATTCCAAAATTTATGCTTCTTAAATGAAATAGTCGAAAACAATTTATACTTATAATCCAATGCAAATGAAATATAGGGTTCCCCTACCTCAACAAAGAAGATTTAAAATAATGCATAAGCAATCCTCACAAAGGACCCCCAATATTCAAAACCTACAAAGATTAACACTCTCAGTGTTAATATAAGACCAAAAGTCAAACCCAAAAGCTTGCCGAGAAAATATCCGACAAAAATTAAAGGATCTGAAACAGGGCTGAATTCAACCCTCGAATTCAGAAAACTACTTCAGGCTTAAAAAAAATAGATTTCGACTATCGAATTTCAAATCGATGGTCGAATTCCAAATTCGACCCTCGAATTTGTTCAGGTTTGTGGCTGTCAAATTTTCCATGTCCGAATTCTTTCTTTCTTTCAATCATTGCCATCTGATCCTATTTAAACACACCACATGCTACTCTAAATAAAACATAAATTTAAATGTCACAAGGAGGTTTAACGGCCTACCTCTTGTAGTTTAAGCTGTTGTTTCCGTCGCACCAAAACACGCACCGGAACCAATCTCCAAAGTTCAACGGTTTAGATTTTCAAATCAGTTCATCATAATGGGGTGGCCACTGCCACATCAACCAACAAGATCACACAGAATTTGTCACTCTCCACATCACTCTTCTCTTTAAATGGTTCGAACCAATCAAATTTCTAATATGATTCAAATCAACGGTCGAGATGGGGAGAGGAACTCTCAAGCTCTCAAGATCGTGGATTAAAAGGATGCAAGGCTTAAAGGCTTAAAATTTCCAACGAGAGAGAGAAGTTACACTTCTCCTTTAATCTCTCTTATAACCTAAAACTCAAACAAACAAATACCTACATTTTATATTTTTGTAACTTATCCACATAATTTGCAAAAATGTCCCATGTTAAACACATACACCAATCCCTATCATGTAAGTCATCGCTTAGATGACTTGCACACATCTTTCGACAAATTCCTTTGGCCATTAGTCTTATTATAGCCTTAGCTTACCAAAAATCCAAAAATCCCTCAATTATTTCTGGACACGCTTACCGAGGTAAATGAAAAATAGGCCAAAATATCAGGGATATTACATGCAGGGCCTCTAACGTAAAAGGTATATCTGACAAGGTCGATCAGGTAAATTTCCCATATACCTACTAAAAATCTTCCATAAAATCGTCAAAAACCCAAAGGATTTCGTAGGATATTTTATGTAAAAGCAGCAATTATTTTTCTTTTTTGGGGCAATACCTACGTATTGGTGGAGATACATATCGGCTTGGCAGAAAATCGATACCTATCGCCAATATGTGTCCGTATCAACCGATTTTAGATACCTTGCTTCTCTTAATCTCCTTCCATCAATTTAGTCAAGCCTTACGAGGCACGCAACTATTTATGAGCAGCCAATTAAGTGAAATATGCTTCTTCTTTTTTTTGGTCATTTGATCAAAGCACAGGAGATCATATTTGAATCATTTTACCACTTTATTTTATTATAAGATTAATCGGTCAGAAAAGAGTATTGTTCTCATTTTATTGTTGGAATGCTAGTTACATATAATCTTCACTGTTTTGTAAGACAAAAATGCTATTTTAGAATGCTAATGAGAAAAGTGTTGTCTTCATGAATTTTGTGAGGAATCTTGCAAAAAGTCCTTTATCCTTCCATGGAGAAAATCGGTTACCTCTACGGCTCTACTAGTCGATCAAAAGTTGAAAAGCAGATAAGTTTAGATTTGGGTCTCGTGGATGAGCAATCTTTTAATTGGTATCATGGTATTAAAATCGGTATTAGTCTCCGATATCGGTTTGCCCGGGGTTGATACGAATTGGCCGATACGTATCGTCCGATACCGATACGTATTCGGTATTGTTATTGTAAAAAAATAGGAAGATGCAATGTTGTAGCATTATAATTCATAATCTCATATACATCGGATAGTTTCCCTCGGCGGCAATACATATCTGTGTCCTAGAAAACCGATACATATCACCGATATGTATCGGTATCGACCAATTTTTTATACCTTGCTTGGCTCAATATCCTTCCAAAAAATTAGTCAAGTCTTATGAGATACACAACAATTTATTAGCACCCAATTAAGTGAAAATATGTGTTTTTTTAGGACAATTGATCAAAGCACAAGAAATCATATTTGCATCATTTTACCAGTTTATTTGATTATAAGATTAATCAAACAAAAAAGAGTGTTGTCTTCTCATTTTATAGGTGGAATGTTAGTTACATATAATCTTTACCGTTTTATGAGACAAAAATTCTATTTTAGAGCGTTGATGAGAAAAGTGCTATTTTTATGGATTTTGTGAGGAATCTTGCAAAAAGTCCCTTATCCTTCCATGGAGAGAATTCGTTACCTCTGTGGCTATACTTATCGATCAAAACTTGAAATTCAGATCAGTTTAGATTTGGTTCTCGTGGTTGCACAATCTTTTAATGGGTACCAAGGAATTGAAATCAGTATTGGTCTTGGGTATCTGTTTGCCGGGGCCGTAATGAATCGGTCGATACGTATCGTCCGATACCGATACGTATTCATTATTTTTATTGTAAAAGAATAGGAAGTTGCAATGCTGTAGCATTATAATTCTTAGCTAAGATATACTTCGGATAGTTGCCCAATTTTATAAATGTCAAAAAGAGACTCCAAAGTTCGTTAGATTACGAAAGCACGCCACCTGTTATAGTGCCCATTTATTTACCGAAAGAGCCCACTCCAAAGACCCCTTCAAAACCGTTGATTGGGTCGGATAAGATGATGGAAGTTGATTTTCACAAAATTCCTCTACACAATAGATCTTGAGATCATGGCGTACCTTTCTGACGGTAAGATATGGATTACTCATATCACAGATCCCAAAAATTGACTTTAAAGTCACGTTTAAGAGTGATGTGAGCCATGAGTCAAGAGCGCTAGTTTTTGGGGATCTGTGATACATTTAGTCAAACACTGACCATCGGATATGTTCCCCATGATCTTAAGATCTATTGTGTGAAAGAAACGGATGAAATACGACTTTTATTATCGGATCCGATGCTATGAACGGTGTCAAAGGTGTTTGGGACCTGAGCGCTTTCAATAAACTAGTGCGAGTGAATAGCAATGCCTCAACAATACCTTTTCCTACTAGCTGGCTGGGAGCTGGAAACTGCTGCTTCACTGTGATAGAAAGACAGTTACAATATACCTACTAAAAATCTTCCAAAAAATCTTCAAAAACCCAGAGGATTTCGTAATATATTTTACATAAAAGCAGCGAATATTTTTCATTCGGGGGGCAATACCGACATATCGGCGCTGATTCGTATCGGTGTCCCAGAAATTAGATACGTATCGCCAATACGTATTTGTAATAGCCCGAAAAAATCACACTAAACTATAACCTCGGGATCCGTGCCCGATCGGTCACAGGTTTGACCAATTAGGAGTTCGATAGTTAGCGTAGAGTGTGATGGGTGAATGAGATGAGATGGTTGTGAAGCTATGTGGTGTGTGTTGTGAATCTGAAGTCACATACACCTATTGAGGTGCATGTGCTCAACACACAAGCTAGGGGGGGGATAAAAGGGTTTAATAACCCTAAAACCAATAGCTTTGGTTGTTGAGAGAGAAGTAAAGAAGAGAGAGAGAAGGAGAGCATAGTTGATGCAAGAAGTAAATGCTAGTTGAGGAAGGGGGATTCGAGCAATAAACGTCGGATTCGATGCTAGGGATCCGCTAGAAGCAAGGCTGGAACCCTAGCCTTCCAACCACTTGATTTGAAATCAAATTGAGATTGATTCAAGGTACATTTTTGTGAATAAAATGCATAGATTTTAGAGGTTAAATTGCAGTTGAAAATGGTTTAAATGATAGGATCATGGTTTAGAAAAATAGAGGAAAAAGTGTAGAGAAAGATTGGGAAGAACAGCTCGAAAGGGGCTGAATCTGGCAATTTCGATTAATCGAAATTGGGTTTCGATTAATCGAAATTGGCCAAGAAGTTGAAAAGTCAGGAAACCCAGATCTCGATTAATCGAATTGAATTTCGATTAATCGACTTTGGATTTCGATTAATCGATTTGGGTATCGATTAATCGACTGGGAACCTCCAGTGGACCCCAAGGGCTGGAGGAAAGGACTTGTGGAAAAATCGATTAATCGAAATGGGATTTCGATTAATCGATTTCAAATTTCGATTAATCGATTTGGGATCGATTAATCGATTTTAGGAACTCGATTACTCAAATTGAGAATCGACTTGGCTAAACAGAGAATTTCGATTAATCGAATTAGGATTCGATTAATAGAATGAAAATCTCGATTAATCGATTTGAGAATCGATTAATCGATATTGACTTTCGATTAATCGATTTTGGAAATCGATTAATCGAATCAGTTTCGATTAATCGATTTTGGAGTTCGATTAATCGACTGAGCTCATTTATGTTAACTTTTGAGTTTGACTTTAAGATTCTTGGAAGGTCTTGGACCTCCGTTATTGCATCTTTAGTGATGTGTTTCACATGTTATGTGGTACCATAGGTGGTACGTGTGAACTAGTGCACAAGGAGCCACGTGGGACCTTGATGCGTTGAGCAAACAAAGACTTGAAGTAGGGAACACCTTGAACATGCACTTTATTTTATAAGAGCATGTATGTAGTGATATAGAATTCAATTCAAATGTTTTATTGCTTAAGAATTGTGAAAAGTGTGTGTGTATGACATCCATAAGAGTAATTATAATGAGCCATCCCCAGGGGATGATAAAGTGAAGAGATAAGAGCATCAGGTGTGATGCAAGTAAATGGATACATCCCAGGGATGTATCCAAGATTGAATCATGTTTGATAGGGCCTAACTGATATAAGATAGCACACTTACACGGTGAATAACTATATGTAAGGCACCGATATTTTTGTTATTTGAGGTTTGATAGGGTACCCCACCGACGTGGCGGGATATCCACGACTGACACGGCAGGATATCCATGACCGATACGGCGACGAAACAGTAGGCCAGTGCGGAGGCTTATCCGTACACAGTAAGCACACCCCAGGGGTGTTGATTTGAGACAAGTGAAACCCCGCCGCCAATCCCCAGGGGAAAGGGGCTTGGGTACTATATTGTATTCCCAGGGAATACGTTAAAAGTGTTTATATAGATGACGATGAAGGGTATCTCATTGGGGCTCGATGCTATATTGCTCGGGGATTACTTAAGTTGAAAGTTTAAGTTTTGCTTTAGGCCTTTTCAGCATCATTCATGAGCAAATAAAAGACACGAGTAAACTACCAGTAAAATGTAATACTTTTTAACTGTCTTATCAGTAACTGCATAGACACATCATGCATGTCATATCATGGAATATATGTGAGTAATAATTTATATGTTCAACTGTGTTTTGTTCCCTATTGAGCTAGGATGTAGCTCACCCTATAGACTATACGTCGCAGGTCCACTACTAGTAGCTGCCGAGGCTTCAGGAGACGCTGACCCCGGTGAGTCGGACCTTGCGGCCGGCGAAGAGTTGGAGCCACCTCCTGAGGACTTCTTCTAGAGGACTCCGTTGTACCGCTTTGAGGGCTTTTTGAGAGAGATTGGTACGGCTTGGTATGTCAAGCCTTGTTTTGGTTAAACCATGAATATATTGAGTTGGGATTATTCTTTTGGGGCGAACCATCCGTGATGATTGCTATCATCGATGGTTCGGATCGGTTCTCCATTCATGCAGAGGCATGAGGGTAGAACTGTCTTTTGGAGAATTACTTAATATAGATTTAAATTCTGCAGCTCCTTTATTATTCCATTCTATGCTTGATATGCCAATGTTCCGTGCTTAGCTAAGGGGCACGGCCAAGATGATCGTGCTGATGGCATGGGTTTCGGGGTGCCGAAATCCGGGCTATCACAGTTGGTATCAGAGCTATTTTCTTTTAGCAATTCTGACAATCGTTCTTTGGGTCAGAACATAGGGACTTCTACTAACGAAACTTTAGTTTCAAATGCAGCCGCAAATGTCATCTAGAGGAAGAGGCCGACCAAGGGGAGGCCAACATAGGAGTCTACGTAGTGGAGATGATTACATCTCTCCTACTAATAGAGTTCCTTTAGGAGGTACTGAGGCCCCAGGGGGTAGTAGTAGTAGACAGCGTGATGAGGAGGATCGAGATCATCAGGATCAAGATCTAAGAGAACAAGAGAGAGTGAGAGAAAGACAAGAAGACAGAGAAGAGCGACAAAAGATGATGCACACTATGGAGACTATGGCAGCTGCCATGGCACAACAAGCCGCATCCTTTGCAGCTCATGCATCAAGAGAACAGCAGCCACCTACACCACCTCTAGGACCTGCGCTGCCTGTGCCCTCATCTTTTACAGAGTTTAGGAGGATGAGACCTCCTTCATTTTCTGGGCAGGCAGACACAATGGCCGCTGAGAACTGGCTGATGGAGATGGAGAAAGTCTTTAGCGTGTTGACATGCACGGAAGATGAGAGTGTGAGATGGGCAATATGTTGGATGGGGAGGCTGGGCCTTGGTGGAAGCCCGTGATACGGACTCGGGCTCAGGAGACCCCAGAGTTGCCTTGGACTTGGGAGGAGTTTGTTGAGGAGTTCAACAAACAATATTTTCCGGAAGTGGTGAGGAACCAGCTTGAGATACAATTTTTGCAGTTAGTGCAAGGGAGAATGACAGTGAGAGAATATGGGGTAGAGTTTCTACGACTTGCTGCTTTTGCTCGGATTACGCTGCCATCAAGTGATGAAGTCCAAGAGGTTTCAGCAAGGTTTGAAGCCTGAGGTTAGGGGAGGCGTAGCTCCATTTCAGTTAAGGACCTATGAAGAGGTCATGAGTAAAGCACTAGTGGTTGAAGAGGAGAATACAAATAGATATCGACAGAGAGAGCAGCAGAGAGGAGGAAATGAACAAGGAAGGACGGGGATCTATGAACCGGTGAACAAAAAGCCGAGGTTCATGGCCCAAAATCAGAGACCACAGTTCCAAGGGAGTTTCGGAAGACCGGCACAACAACAACACCAACAGAGGTTTCCATTACTTGCGTCGGGGAGACCTTTTCGCTATGAGAGCCCTGCCATATCTACTGGCGCCACTATCACACAGGGTTCTCGTACTATTTCTTCCGCACCTCGGGAGACTTGCGCAAAGTGTGGTAAGCCTCATAGAACAGTGGATTGTAGATTGGGAACTAGGGGTTGTTTCCGATGTGGCAAGGTGGGCCACTTGATCAAGGATTGCCCCTAGACGGATAAGAGAAAGACGGCTTCAGTTGCAGCACCACGACCCATTCAAGCAAGGAAGCCGATCGTTCAGGGGAGAGCCTATGCAGTCACTGCTCAGGAAGCAGGGAACGTGCATGACGTCATCCAAGGTTAGACTCGTTAAAAATTAAAGAGAATTTTCATTTTATTAAAATTTTAGATAGAGAAGGAGCATGCATTAGAAATTGTATAGATTCTTTTCTCAATACAAAAGTCAGTATGTGTAATTAGGTGTAAATTGATGTGTAAATTATTGTATGTATGTATGTATACTATAGGTACTTTAAATATATATGAAAAAGGATGCTTCGGTGGATATGACGCTCGAGTGTTGATAGACCCAGGGTCTACCCACTCATTCGTCACTCCACGTTTCGCCAAGAAGATGAAGATTGTTCCAGAGACGTTGGATTTCGTCCTATCTGTGTCTATTCCGACTGGAGAGTTAGTAGACACGGAGTTAGCTTGCAAATCCATCATTGTAGCAGTTCGAGACTTAGAGGTGCATGAATTGGAAGCAAAGTTGATACTGTTAGACATGCAAGGGTTTGATGTGATCCTTGGCATGGACTGGTTGTATGACATTGTGCAACCGTCGATTGCAGAACAAGGTAGTCATTTTCGGACCCAACACAAGAAGATCATTTCGGTTTCAAGGGTGAGGTGCGTCATCGTACTTGATCTCGTGATGAGGCGAGAAAATGATCAAAAGGGTTCTGATGGATACTTAGCTTTCTTAAAGGAGGACAAGGAAGAAAAAGAATGTCATTTACGAGATAGCGGTTGTGCGAGACTTCGGCGTGTTTCGGAAGGAATTGCTGGATTACCTCCGAGAAAGAAGTAGAATTAGCCATTGACTTAGCGAGGCGGAGCCTATTTCGAAAGCGCCTTATAGAATGGCTCCTGCTGAGTTAAAGGAGTTGAAGGAACAACTACAAGAACTTATGGACAAGGGGTTTGTTAGATCGAGCGTGTCTCCATGGGGAGCACCGGTCTTGTTTGTAAAGAAGAAGGATGGGTCAATGCGGCTATGCATTGACTATCGACAATTGAACAAACTCACTGTGAAGAACCGCTACCCTTTGCCTAGAATTGACGATCTATTCGACCAACTGCAAGGAGCAAGGTATTTTTCCAAGATCGACCTGAGATCTGGGTATCATCAGTTGCGAGTCAAGGCTGAGGACATTCAGAAGATAGCTTTCTGTACACGGTATGGACACTATGAATTCCTTGTGATGCCGTTTGGATTGACGAATGCTCCGGCGTCATTTATGGATCTGATGAACCGAGTGTTTAAACCACACTTGGACTCCTGCGTCGTAGTGTTTGTTGATGATATACTGATATACTCCAAATCCAAGACGAAACACGAAGAATATTTGAGGATTGCTCTACAGACGCTGCGTGAACACGAATTGTATGCCAAACTCAACAAGTGTGAGTTTTGGTTGGAAGAGGTTAGCTTTTTGGGACATGTCGTCTCAAAGCATGGTGTCACTGTAGATCCAGCAAAGATAGAAGCAGTGGTTAAATGGGAGCAACCAAAGACAGTGACCGATGTCCGAAGTTTTCTGGGCTTAGCAGGCTATTATCGACGTTTCGTCGAGGGGTTTTCAAAGATATCGGGACCTCTCACAAAGCTGACACGAAAAGATTCAAGGTTTGAGTGGAGTGAGGCATGCGAGAAGAGTTTTCAAGAACTCAAAACGAGACTCACTTCGGCTCCAGTGCTAGCGATTCCTTCAGGCAGTGGAGGATACGCCGTGTACAGCGACGCGTCATACAATGGCCTTGGTTGTGTACTCAACCAACACAAGAAGGTGATAGCTTACGGATCAAGACAGCTGAAAGAACACGAGAAAAATTACCCGACTCATGACTTGGAACTAGCAGCAGTCATTTTTGCGCTGAAGATTTGGAGACATTACTTGTATGGTGAGACTTTTGAAATTTTCACCGATCATAAGAGCCTCCGATACCTGTTTACACAGAAAGAGCTCAACATGAGACAGCACAGATGGATGGAATTCCTCAAGGATTACAATTGCTCCATACAATACCATCCAGGCAAGGTGAATGTAGTAGCCGACGCATTGAGTCGGAAAGGTTCAGCTCAGTTAGCTTGTTTGATTTTGGGTATGCACCGATGGAAATTATTGGAAGACCTGGCATTCTACGATGCGAACATTGAGTCAAAAGCCACCGGATCCTTTTTGGCTAACATATCAGTAAAGCCAGTGATATTTGAACATATCCATGATCTACAGATGAAAGATCCGGCATTGACAAAGATTCATCAAGACGTGAGTGAAGGCATCAGGTCGGACTTCTCGGTTAAAGAAGATGGTTCTTTATTGTTTAAGGGTCGTCTATGCATTCCGGACAATGCCGATCTAAGACGAACGATTCTTGATGAAGCCCATAAGTCAAATTATGTTATCCACCCTGGTAGCACCAAAATGTATCAAGATTTGAAAAAGAACTACTGGTGGAGAGGACTGAAGCAAGACGTGGTCGAATATGTGTCACGGTGTTTGACTTGTCAGCAAGTGAAGGTTGATCATAGACATCCTGCTGGACTATTGCAACCTTTACCAATCCCAGAATGGAAGTGGGAATCGATCTCAATGGACTTCATTGTTGGTTTGCCCCGTACTACCAAGAGACACAATGCCATTTGGGTCGTCGTAGACCGATTGACCAAATCAGCGCACTTTTTGCCGTACAATACTATGTATACGGCAAGAAGACTGGCAGACTTATACATGAAGGAGATTGTAAGATTACATGGGATTCCAAGCAGCATAGTTTCAGATCGTGATCCACTATATACGTCCAAGTTTTGGAAGAAATTTCAAGAAGGAATGGGAACACGACTAGACTTTAGTTCAGCTTTCCATCCTCAAACTGATGGGCAGACAGAGCGAGTGAACCAAGTAATAGAAGACATGCTCAGAGCATGCATGCTTGATATGCAAGGATATTGGGATGAGTATCTACCGATGCTCGAGTTCGCATACAACAACAGTTTCCAAACGAGCATTGGCATGGCACCGTATGAAGCTTTGTATGGACGACGATGTAAATCACCCCTCAATTGGGAGGAAACAGGTGAGAAATTTGTGTTAGGGCCAAAACTACTTGAAGACAACGCCACTGTTGTTCGAATTATCAGAGAAAGGCTGAAGTCAGCACAGAATAGATAGAAAAGTTACGCCGACATGAAGCGGACTAGTGTCGACTATAAAGTGGGTGAGCATGTGTTTGTGAAAGTGTCACCTATGAAAGGCGTAATGAGATTTGGCAAGAGAGGGAAGTTAAGCCCACGTTATGTTGGACCATTCGAAATTTTGGGACGCGTAGGTGAAGTTGCATATCGCATTGGTTTACCACCGCTGTTTGATCGAGTACATAACATGTTCCACATATCGATGCTCAGGAAGTACGTGAATGATCCGTCTCATGTATTAGGAAAGCAACCTATGGAGATGTGCGAGGACATGAGCACGATAGAGGAACCTGTGAAAATCTTGGATCGAAAGGAACAAGTACTGTGCACTAAAGTGATTCCCTTAGTGCTTGTTCGGTGGAACAATCATTCAAAAGAAGAGGCTACTTGGGAACGAGAGGCCGATGTGAAAGAACAATATCCAGCCTTGTTTCCAACGACGTGAGAATTCAATGTAAACCATAAACGTGTTCATGAAATCTCCACGATCCTTGTAATTCGATGGAAATTTTGCTCAAAAGTATGATTAAAGGAACAGATTTTTTTCTTGTATGTACATGACTAAGTGAATGTGTTTTTATGGATCTACGAACCACTTGATGTCATAAATTGTCAAAAAATAATCAAAGAACCAAAGAACTTGAAAAATCTGTAGAAATTGGGCAAAACCGATTAATCGAATTTCAAATCGATTAATCGATTTTGTTCGATTAGTCGACTGGCATGTGCCAGTGACTGGAAATTGAAATGAGAGTTAGAATATACATAGAATGCAATTTCGATTGATCGAGTTATAATTTCGATTAATCGAATTGGGAATTCGATTAATCGAACTGCAAGTTCGATTAATCGAACAAACTGGGAATGTTAGAAGAATTGGGAGTAAATTAATGAAATTTCGATTAATCGAAGCAGTGTTGATTAATCGATTTTGGATTTCGATTAATCGAACTGGATCTCGATTAATCGATTTACTAAAGGGACTTGGAAGAAATTGAAGCCAGATAGACGATTTCGATTAATCGAAGTGAATTTCGATTAATCGATTTTGAAATTTTGATTAATCGAAATGGATTTTGATTAATCGAATAACTTAAGGAATTCTGGAATTTTGGAAGTTACTGCACGATTTCAATTAATCGAAGTGAAATTCGATTAATCGATTTTGAAATTTTGATTAATCGAAATGGATTTCGATTAATCGACTGGCTCGCGCCAGTGAGCTCTAAAACTTAAATTTTTAAACGCATACAATTTCGATTAATCGAAATCTTTTCGATTAATCGAATTTAACTTTCGATTGATCGATTTGGGAAATCGATTAATCGATTTTGCGCGGCTTAACCTAGTTTTGAATCTCGATTAATCGATTCTGAATTTCGATTAATCGAGCCGAGGCCTATATATAAAAATTTGGGGATTTCATTCCCCATTCGAAATCATTTTGCTTGGGATTTTTTTTGGCGCTTCACCTTCTTCTGCTTCTCCGACCATCCGGTGCCCTAGGGTTCCCTTTTTCGACGGTTTTCGGCTCGCTTTCACATCGCATCGCCATCAAAACCTACGGTAAACCCTAAAAATCGAAGTTTTCTCTTTAATTTGAATTAGCTAAACCCTAGATTTTCTAAAAAAATGCCGCCCAAAACCCGGCTGTCTTCGAAGAAGGCAACCTCTAAGTTGCCGGTTAGGTGTAAGAACGCCGCACCACCACCACCTACCCCATCGCCGACGAGGACTCCGTCACCGTCGACATCGGAGACCACCTCTGGTTCGACGAGCGCATCTATGCGCGAGTCTTCCCGCGAGTCCACGCCCATGCCACCACCACCCACCAATGTGGTGCAACCAAATGAATGGTGGGCAGCCAAGACCTTCGAGGTCGAATACATCATTGACCCAACCCTATTCACCAATCCCGATGTGCCGGGCGAGACCCAATGGGCTAGAAACTATCTTAACAATGCCGGTCTCGGCAACCTTCTCAAACCAATCCGGGGTTCTTACTACCCTAGATTGGTGAGACTATTTTACCAAGGGCTTGTGGACGGCCCGACCGACGATGTGATCAAGACCACTATCGAGGGTCGCGACTACCCGATCACACGTCGCCACATACACCAGGTGCTCGAGTGCTACCTCGATTTCACCCCCGAGACCACCCTATTCCCACCCTTTGAGGAGGAACCTCGCTTTGAGGAGGTCATGACTCGCATGACCAATGGCAAGAAGGGGTCGGGCTCCTCCATCAAGAGGGTTGACCTTCCCCACTACATGTGGATGCTTGACTCGGTCGTCAAGTGTAATTTGTACCCTATGCGCCACGACACCGAGCGCGTGGAGAAAGTGTAGCAGGCACTTTACTCGGCCTTCTGTGGCTGGTGGTTTGACGCCACCATGCTCATCCTCGAGGGGATGAGGTACATAAAGGGGAAACTGATGAAGGGCAACCTACGGCCCAAGGAGAAGATGCCCTATGCTCGCCTCATATAGAGCATGTTGGAGTGCTACTCCAACGATGCATCTTATGCCGTCTCCAAGATGAAGAGAGGGCACTGATCATGCGTGAAGACATTCTCCATGTCTTCATGGGCCCGTAGCTACAACTTGTTAAAGCGAACCCTACCGGCTCCGGGTCCCGCTCCAGCAGCAGCAGTAGCACCACCGCCACCCCCACCACCACAGCAACCCACCCGTGGGTGGGGCACACCCTGTCCCAGCCGAGCCATCCGTGGAGAGGCCACCTCTCACACAGCAACCTCACCGACACCGCCAGCCCACTCCGCGCCCGCGACACCCACCTCATCCTACCATAGAGGAGGTGTTGGCCCGTATGGAGGCCAACAATGAACGGATGAATCGGAGGATGGACTTCCTCCTCTTTCACACCCTCCGCCACATCTACCCGACCAACTACCGCCGCTACCTCGCCCAGGAGGAGTGGACAGCCGGACGCACAGCCTTCCACAGAGGACCCGTCTTCCATCCCACCACTGCCACTATAGATGCGGCTCCTTCCACATCTACCTCTGCTCCGCCGACCGAGACGCCTGACCACGACCCACCACCGGCCGACAATTGCCACCACCAGCCACATAGCTCCAGCAGACCCACCAGCCTCAGCCACCACTGGCGAGGAGACTGCGTGAGTCATACCTTTATTTTGTATCAGTTAGGATGATTGTACATGTATATTTTTGTATGCCAACTTATTGGCGCCTTGTAAAACTTTCAGATATTAATAGAAATCAAAATTTTTTTGAGTACATTGTTTCAATTCCTTAAATTTACTTCTATGCTTGTGTTGTGAATACCTAAATACGTCTGAGTCAACTGGACCACCTCATTTGAGAGTGTGGGGGGGGTGAGACCCAGATAGACAAACCTTGGGTTATTTTCGAGGACGAAAATTCCTAAGGTGGGGAGGATGTAATAGCCTAAAAAAATCACACTAAACTATAACCTCGGGATCCGTGCCCGATCGGTCACAGGTTTGACCAATTAGGAGTTCGATAGTTAGCGTAGAGTGTGATGGGTGAATGAGATGAGATGGTTGTGAAGCTATGTGGTGTGTGTTGTGAATCTGAAGTCACATACACCTATTTAGGTGCATGTGCTCAACACACAAGCTAGGGGGGGGATAAAAGGGTTTAATAACCCTAAAACCAATAGCTTTGGTTGTTGAGAGAGAAGTAAAGAAGAGAGAGAGAAGGAGAGCATAGTTGATGCAAGGAGTAAGTGCTAGTTGAGGAAGGAGGATTCGAGCAATAAACGTCGGATTCGATGCTAGGGATCCGCTAGAAGCAAAGCTGGAACCCTAGCCTTCCAACCACTTGATTTGAAATCAAATTGAGATTGATTCAAGGTAAATTTTTATGAATAAAATGCATAGATTTTAGAGGTTAAATTGCAGTTGAAAATGGTTTAAATCATAGGATCATGGTTTAGAAAAATAGAGAAAAAAGTGTAGAGAAAGATTGGGAAGAACAGCTCGAAAGGGGCTGAATCTGGCAATTTCGATTAATCGAAATTGGGTTTCGATTAATCGAAATTGGCCAAGAAGTTTAAAAGTCAGGAAACCCCGATCTCGATTAATCGAATTGAATTTCGATTAATCGACTTTGGATTTCGATTAATCGATTTGGGTATCGATTAATCGACTGGGAACCTCCAGTGGGCCCCAGGGGCTGGAGGAAAGGACTTGTGGAAAAATCGATTAATCGAAATGGGATTTTAATTAATCGATTTCAATTTTCAATTAATCGATTTGGGATCGATTAATCAATTTTAGGAACTCGATTACTCGAATTGAGAATCGACTTGGCTAAACAGAGAATTTCGATTAATCGAATTAGGATTCGATTAATCGAATGAAAATCTCGATTAATCGATTTGAGAATCGATTAATCGATATTGACTTTCGATTAATCGATTTTGGAAATCGATTAATCGAATCAGTTTCGATTAATCGATTTTGGAGTTCGATTAATCGACTGAGCTCATTTATGTTAACTTTTAAGTTTGACTTTAAGATTCTTGGAAGGTCTTGGACCTCCTTTATTGCATCTTTAGTGATGTGTTTTACATGTTATGTGATCCCATAGGTGGTACGTGTGAACTAGTGCACAAGGAGCCACGTGGGACCTTGATGCGTTGAGCAAACAAAGACTTGAAGTAGGGAACACCGTGAACATGTACTTTATTTTACAAGAGCATGTATGTAGTGATATAGAATTCAATTCAAATGTTTTATTGCTTAAGAATTGTGAAAAGTGTGTGTGTATGACATCCATAAGAGTAATTATAATGAGCCATCCCCAGGGGATGATAAAGTGAAGACATAAGAGCATCAGGTGTGATGCAAGTAAATGGATACATCCCAGGGATGTATCCAAGATTGAATCATGTTTGATAGGGCCTAACTGATATAAGATAGCACACTTACACGGTGAATAACTATATGTAAGGCACCGATATTTTTGTTATTTGAGGTTTGATAGGGTACCCCACCGACGTGGCGGGATATCCACGACTGACACGGCAGGATATCCGTGACCGATACGGCGACAAAATCGTAGGCCAGTGCGGAGGCTTATCCGTACACAGTAAGCACACCCCAGGGGTGTTGATTTGAGACAGGTGAAACCCCGCCACCAATCCCCAGGGGAAAGGGGCTTGAGTACTATATTATATTCCTAGGGAATACGTTAAAAGTGTCTATATAGATGACGATGAAGGGTATCTCATCGGGGCTCGATGTTATATTGCTCGGGGATTACTTAAGTTGAAAGTTTAAGTTTTGCTTTAGGCCTTTTCAGCATCATTCATGAGCAAATAAAAGACACGAGTAAACTACCAGTAAAATATAATACTTTTTAACTATTTTATCAGTAACTGCATAGACACATCATGCATGTCATATTATGGAATATATGTGAGTAATAATTTATATGTTCAACTGTGTTTTGTTCCCTATTGAGCTAGGATGTAGCTCACCCTATAGACTATACGTCGCAGGTCCACTACTAGCAGCTGCCGAGGCTTCAGGTGACGCTGACCCCGGTGAGTCGGACCTTGCGGCCGGCGAAGAGTTGGAGCCACCTCCTGAGGACTTCTTCTAGAGGACTCCGTTGTGCCGCTTTGAGGGCTTTTTGAGAGAGATTGGTACGGCTTGGTATGTCAAGCCTTGTTTTGGTTAAACCATGTATATATTGAGTTGGGATTATTCTTTTGGGGCGAACCATCCGTGATGATTGCTATCATCGATGGTTCGGATCGGTTCTCCATTCATGCAGAGGCATGAGGGTAGAACTGTCTTTTGGAGAATTACTTAATATAGATTTAAATTCCGCAGCTCCTTTATTATTCCATTCTATGCTTGATATGCCAATGTTCCGTGCTTAGCTTAGGGGCATGGTTAAGATGATCGTGCTGATGGCACGGGTTTCGGGGTGCCAAAATCCGGGCTGTCACAGTATTGGTATTGGCCGATTTTTTATACCTCCTGTAACGACCCAGAATTTTTGACTTTCTTTTATTGATTTTAGATGGTGCTTTGTACTTTGCATTGTGTTAGTGCTCCACACCGGAACCTACCCTAGTTGAGAAAATACACATTTTGGTTTTTCACAAAGGTTTTATATTTAAAATTGTCTTTATTTGACACATGTTGCGTGGTGGCCTAGTGGTTGAAAGACTTTGGTTATAAACAAGAGGTCTAAGGATCAAACCTTACTAGTAAGTTTTAAACCTCTATTTTAAACTTTAAAATAAAAGCATATATACCCTTATTTAGTGCGGCCGCTAAACACTGAATTAATGCCCATATATTATAAATAAGAAAGTTAACGGAGAACCCTAAATCATTATTATAAGAATTCTTCTTAAAAATCCTAGCCGTCACTCCATCTTCTTCTATAGCCACCCTTTTCTAAAAACACTCAAATCTCCTTTAAATCTCTCATGTGTTCTTCCACAAGAACCACCGTGGTATTTTTCTACCGTCAAATCGTGGTGGAAGAAGGCGGCGTAATCATTGACGGACCATTGTGTAGATGCTGATCTCTATCACCCTAACCGCCGTCGATTGGCCGATCACGCTTCAACAGGTGGGTACCCATCCATCCATCTTGTCCTTCTCAGATCCCGTCGCGTAGGATACGATTCAATCGAGTATCGATGGGTTAAATAAAAAGAAACTAATTTCTTTTTCTAGTTAATATTATTTTAAGATTGAAAGATACGATCTATCATGATTCTAATATTATTTATTTATATATTTTTAGTTTATTTCGGAACTCCACTTATTTAGAAATTCGATGGCACCAGATTTGGTCCGTCTATATTTATGTATACTATCAGTTCTATTCTATTATTATTATTATTATTATTATTTACTCTTATTATTTTAATCTAAGGTAAAACGATAAATTATAATGTTAAACCATAGCCGCTCGCTGGCTTGAACAAAACACAGGGCCTTTATACTTTCAGTTTCAGTTTTATGTTTCTTTTTACTCTTCTTTATCGTTGTCATTTCACGATAATCAATGTTAATTTGTTTATATGTTCGTTGTTGCCTTTAGATTAATTATAATAATATACACTTATTATTATAAGTGTGTTATTCAATGGGAAACATGTACCTATCCATATTTAATATTATAATCGGGTAACTGAAAAGAATGGGCTTATAATAAATATAAAGTAATGATTGCTGTATATACTTAATAGAATATTATATTATATTATTTCTATATTTTCTTTACTTATATATTTAGAGTAAAGTAATATAAATAACTATACTTATATAAAATATTATATAAATACTACTCATGTGAAAGGAAGGTTGTGCGAAACACGCAACTCCTAAATAAGGACCATATGACCTGATAGCCCCCTATCTCAATCTGGTACATCACACACAAATTCTTTTTTCTAGGTCATTTGATTAAAGCACAGGAGATCATATTTGCATTATTGTACCACTTTATTTTATTATAAGATTAATCGAACAAAAAAGAGTTTTTTGCTCATTTTATTGTTGGAATGTTAGTTACATATAATCTTTATTGTTTAATGAGACAAAAATGCTTACTTTAGAAAGTTGATGAGAAAAGTGCTATTTTTATGAATTTTCTGAGGAATCTTGCAAAAAGTCCCACATCCTTCCATGGAGAAAATTCGTTACCTCTATAGCTCTACTTATCGTTCAGAAGTTGAAAGTTCGATCAGTTTAGATTTCGTTCGCATGGATGCGCAATCTTTTAATGGGTGCCAAGGTATTAAAATCGACGTTGGTTTCGGGTATCATTTAACTTGGGGCTGATACGAATTGGTCGATACCGATATGCATTATGTATTTTTATTATAAGAAAAGAGGAAGTTTCAAGGTTGTAGTACTGTAATTCATAACTACGATATACATCAGATAGTTGCCCTATTTTTTAAAGGTTTAAAAGAGACTCCATACTACGTTAGAGTACGAAAGCACGCCACCCGTTACAGTGCTCAATTTTTTAGTCTAAAAGCACTTCAATGTCTAAAAACTAATTAAAATTGAAATGGCAATAGTCACAGTACACATCTTAACAAGGAGCGCCACCATTCTTTTCTATTGGGTACCTCTGTTAGCGCCCACTTATTTACCAAAAGAACCCCATCCAAAGACCCCTTCAAAACCGTTGATTGGGTCATATAAGATAATGGAACTAGATTTTTGCAAATGTCTTCTACACAATAAATCTTGAGATCATGGCATACCTATCAGATGGTTAGTGGATTACTCATAAAATAGATCCCAACAATTGGTTTTAAAGACACATTTAAGAGTGATGTGTGCCATATGATTCAAGAGTGTCAGTTTTTGGAGATATGTGATACATTTAATCAAACACTGACCGTCAGATATGTGCCCCATGATCTTAAGATCTAGTGTGTGAAAGACACGGGTGAAACACGACTTTTATCATCCAATCCGATGCAATCAACAGTACCAAAGGAGTTTGGGACATGGGCCCTTTCAGTAAACTAGTGGGCGCGAATAGCGGTACCTCAGCAATACCTTTTCCTAACCACTGGCTGAGAGTTGGAAAATGTCACTTCACTGTGGCAGACTGGCAATTACAGTATACCTACCAAAAATCTTCTTAAAAGTCAGCAAAAAATCTTAAAATCCCAGAGGATTTCTTAGGATATTTTACATAAAAGTAGATACATATCAGTATCGGCCGATTTTTCATACCTGGTTTGGCTCAATCTCCTTCCATAAAATTAGTTGAGCCTTACGAGATACAAAACAATTTATGAGCACCCAATTAAGTGAAAATATTCTTTTTTTAGTTCATTTGATCAAAGCACAGGAGATGATATTCGCATCATTTTACCACTTTATTTGATTATAAGATTATTCGAACAAAAAAGAATATTGTTCTCATTTTCTTGATGGAATGTTTATTAAATATGATCTTTACTGTTTTATGAGACAAAAATGCTACGTTAGAAAGTTGATGAAAAAAGCGCTATTTTTATAAATTATGTGAGGAATCTTGTCAAAAAGTTCATGATCCTTCCGTGGAGAAAATTTGTTACCTCTACAGCTCTACTTATCGATCAAAAGTTGAAAGTCAGATCAGTTTGGATTTGAATTTCGTGGATGCGCAATCTTTTAATGGGTACTAAGGTATTAAAATCGGTATCGGTCTCAAGTATTGGTTTGCCCGGGCCCGATACGAATCGGCCGATACCGATACGTATTCGATATTTTTATTATAAAAAAATAGGAAGTTGCAATGTTGTATCCCTGTAATTCAAACTATGATATACATCTGATAGTTGCCTAATTTTTTTAATGTCTAAAACAGACTCCACGGTGCGTTAGAGTATGAAGGCACGCCACCCGTTATAGTGCCTAATTTTTTAGTCTAAAAGCACTACAATGTTTAAAAAATAATTAAAATGAAAATGGCAGTAGTCACAGTACACATCATAAAAAGGTAGGCCACCATTCTTGTGATAGCCCGAATTTCATCACCCTGAAACCCGTGCCATAAGCAAGGCCCTCCAGGCCGTGCCCCCAAAGTTCATACGGAACATTAGTATAATCAAGCAATCATTACTCAAAATGAAACATGTAAACTAAACAACATGAAATAAAAGTAGGCTAATCTAGCAAAAGCTTAAAAGGCAGTTCTTCTTCCATGCCAACGCATGAACAGGAGAACCGACCCGAACCTCGGTGATGAACAGATCACCCAGATGGTTCGTCAAAAGAATATATCATTTAATTACATCTTTTCAAAAAAAAGCTTGACATACCAAGCTGTACAGTATACTCTCAAAAATCTCCCTCAAAGTACGTAGGGGTCTCTTAGAAGAAGTCTTCGGGAGGAGGCTCCAACTCTTTCCCGGGCACGTAATCCGAATCCCCCGGATCTACGTCTCCCGAAGCCTTAGCAACCGCTAGCAATGGACCTGCGACGTATAGTCTAAAGGGTGAGCTACATCTTAGCTCAATAGGGAAGCAACAAGTGAACATATAAGTTAAACTCTCACATATATTCTAAAACAGTTTAAAAACATGATTCATTTGATGGAACTTCTGAGAAATAATTTAAATAAACAAAAAAGATATGATAGATGCAACTGTTACTTTACATGATTTTATTCATTCTCAACTTACTGGTATTAGTTACTATTTCGGCCTAGTCACTTAAATCTTAACTTAAATAATCCCCGAGCAATATAACATCGAGCCCCGATGGAATACCTACCATCGTCGTCTAAATAGACACTTGTCATATTTGTTTCTTACTTGAATACTATCCAGGTCCCTTTCTCATAGGCGACGGGGTTTCCAGACTCATACTTGCATCCCCGGGATGTCAAACTGGTGTACGGATTGGCCGCCGTACCGGTCACGGATATCCTGTCGAGTCAATCATGGGTATCCCGCCACGTCGGTGGGGTATTCTATTCAAACCTTAAATAACATAAATATCAAATGTGCACTACATATAGTTATTCACCGTGTACTTGTGGTAGTTCTAGTATATTAGGCCTTATCACTTTTTCTTTCACTATGCAGACATGTTACTCTTACATCCCTGGGATGTCACTAGTTCAATGCATCACTTAGATGCCCATTATCACATTTCACGTACCCTAGGGACCATTTGAGTTCATTTAGTATTCACACGCACACACTCTCTTAGAAATCATAATTTTCGATGCATAAATGTTCAGTTAAATCACTCTACATATATGCTTGTGAAACTTAAAGTACATGTTCAAGGTGTTCCCTACCTCACGCGTTTGAATCACCAAGCATCAAGGTCCACACGACTCAACATTCTTGCATTCACTCGTATAACCAATGGTACATCATGACACAAGCAAGGCATCACTATGGATGCATCAAAGAAGGTACAAGGCCTTCCAAGGACCCTTAAGGTCCAATACAATAGTCAACATAAACTGTCAAAATCGATTAATCGAAATCCCAAATCGATTAATCGATCCCAAATTGATTAATCGAAATTCCAAAGTCGATAAATCGATTTCTCAAATCGATTAATCGATTTTTCCCAAGCCTTATTTTCCAGCCACTGGAGGTGCTCAGACGATTAATCGGTTTTAAATCGATTAATCAATTTCGGGCCTCTCAGCCCAGATCACTTCTGAACGAAAACCAATTTGGTCAGAATTCTAGCCCTTTTCGGGTATTTCTTCCAAATCTCTCCCTTTTCATTTCTCTTCATTTCCATTCTTTATTTCCTTAATTTAACCTCATTTTAACTACACTTGAATGCACACACGAAATTTTAATGAGATTGAACAAAACCTACCTCAATCAATCTCCTGATTGAATCAATGGCTAGGTTTAATGACTAGGTGTCTCCAACTCCAGCTTCCACGAATTCCATGCGTCGAATCTGACATTAATTGTTTGAATCCACCTTCACTTTGGAACCCACATTAACCCTCCATGAAATCTCTCCACTTCTTTCTCTCTCTCTCTCCTCTTAACTCTTCTTACCAACCCAAAACAAGAGAAATAACTTCTCTTAGGTCATTTACCCTCTTAACTCTCTTTTACCTTGGTGTTAAGCACATACACCCTAGATAGGTGTACATGACCTTAAAAACAAAACCTAGCCCTATACTTGTAGCACATTCATACCACATTTTAACCCTTTCTTTTTCAGTCCACTGTTTGATCATCACTTGGTCAAACCTACGACCAGTCGGTACGCATCCCGAGGTCACTGTTCATTGTTCAAATTTCGGGGACGTTACAATTCTTTTCTATTGGGTACCACTATTAGCGCCCACTTAGTTACCGAAACAGCCCATTCCGGAGAACCCTTCAAAACCATTGATTGGGCCATATAAGATGATGGAAGTGGATTTTTACAAAGGTCTTCTACACAATAGATCTTGAGATCATAGTGTACATAACAAAGAGTCAGTTATGGATTACTCATATCTAAGATCCCAAAAGGGGCTTTAAAGTCACGTTTAAGAGTGATGTGCGCCATATGATTCAAGAGCGCCAGTTTCTAGGGTTCTGTGATACATTTATCAAACAATGGCCATTGGATATGTGTCCGATGATCTTAAGATCTATTGTGTGAAAAATATGGGTGAAATACAACTTTTATGATCCGATCCGATGCTAAACATATGTCTTTTCAACGCATGATAAAAAGAAAAATCAAAATATGAAAAACACTTCTTCAGAGATAATGATTTTTACAAGTTTGCCATTAAATTATTGTCAGTATATATATATATATATATATATATATATATAATGAATTAATGATAATTTATAAACTTAATTTTGAAACACTAAAATATATATTAATAGACTAATGTATATATAACAATATGTGGCATAAAAAATATGTTAGTAAGGATGCCATCCATTCATGTAAGTGATTAGAGTCAATCTCCTTTTATTGGATTGAATTGACTATGGCCATTCTCGTTGTTGACATTAACATATTTATGGTAGGATCCAACCCTTCTAACCGTCATTTAAACTAAAATGGCACTTAAATGATCTTACACTATCAATGATTTAAGATGTGGGTCATCCGTATTGCTAAAGTGATAGATTATGTGCAGCAAGCCCTAAAATGGTATTTTAGGGAGATTTAAATCATCTTATTTGTGGAGTATGATATCAATCATTATTCCTTTCAATGACTACTATTAAACTTCATCAATCGGATGGTTCATATATACTTATAAGCATATATCTTTGAAACATGTTCCATTGGTAGATTGTCAATTGAACAATTTAGATTGATAACTACAGATGTTCATCGCATAACATAATGTTAGCTCACACTGTAATGGTGTGCGATACAAAGTCTAATTTTAGTGCTATGAGATTATTTAAATGCCATTTTGGTGTTTAAATTAAATGTCGATCACGTAGGCGTCTCAATGGGATTGGTTGGACTTAAACGGGCTTTAATCGAACTTTTGGAGCAAGCCCATATCTAGCCGGATTACTAATCGGATCTGATTGGGCCTACCTACATCATAATGCTTAGACCCAACCCATTTTGGATCAGGCTAGGCTCAAGTTCGCCCTTTGAGACCCCTACAGTTAAGCATCAAAACGCACATTTAAAAGTCTAGAACCTCAAGTCATCAATACTAGGTAATGGCCTTTATCAATATTATGAATAGACTTGTAGTAGTAAAGGAATAAGGTTTTCAGTGCCACTAACATCTGTATAAGTCAGCTTTTATCAGACAGAATTCCCGAGATAAAAGTGGCTCGTAAGCTTTACAATCGTATGATGGTGATGGTGATGCCCTTCTAGTCTTTTCCAAAAAGCTTGGGAGAGCTCTGCTTGCACTCATACATTCTGTGAAAGCGCCTATGTAATTTCATAAAAATTGTTGATTGGGTCATATGAGACAATTGAGATTGTATTTAACCCTAATATTCCACACAATGGATCTTGAGAACATGTAACACCTATCAGACGGTCTATTTTTTATTTCACATGTCACATATCCTCAAAAGTATATTGTGTACAATTTCACACATAACGCTCAAAGGTGATATAGGGCCACATTTTGAGGTAAAAATTGACTGTTTGATCTGTGCAACATGGTCTCAAGATCCATTGTGTAGAGGAACGGGGTGAAACACAATTTCCATCGTCTAATCCAATCCAATCGATTTTAAGGGGTCTCTTCTTTCAGAGAACGCGTGGTGTGTTTAGCGCTACCCATAAGCTTATTGGGAAGGATTTTTTTCCCTGTCCAACGGGAAGAAAGCTTCTATGAAAGACCAAGTCATGGAGATTATCACCCAAGTCTTTGTCATATTTCAAAACTAAGAACCCGGTAAATCTACGTCCTCTTTGCTATTGACTAGAGATCCCTTATAAAATGCGTATATTTTAAAATTATATAATTACTCTTTTATTATTGACTCTGTAGAGAGTCGCCATCGATTGTATAAAAAAAAAAATTCACAGTCGATGGCGACTCTATAGACAGTCATTATTGACTTTGTACTGAGTCGCCATCGATTTGATAAAAAAAAAAAAAAAAAAACTAAATTTGCGACTCTATAGAGAGTCGTCATTGATTTTATAAATATATATATATATATATATATTTATTTTTATTTTTATTTTTATTTTGCGACTCTGCACAGAGTCGATGACGACTCTGTACGGAGTCGTCATTGATTTTATAAAAAATAATAATAATAAAAAAATAAAAATAAAAATAAAATTTTTTTTGCGACTCTATACAAAGTCGACGACGACTCTATACAAAGTCGTCATTGATTTTATAATTTTTTTTTTTTTTTTTTTGCGACTCTGTACAGAGTCGATGATGCTTATTTTAACAGGCGATATTGATTGTTTAATGAGTCATTATCGATTCATTAAATAGTCGATATCGATTATTTAATGAGTTGTTATCGACTCTTGAAAAAAAAAAAAAAAAAAAGCAACGCTGCCACATCGACACACGTGGCACAAGTCTCCTTAAAAGCTAAAGACAACAGAAAAACATGTCAAATGCGTCACCTCATTTAAAATTAAGTATGCGTGTAGTCAACCCCAATTACTTGAAAAGCTAAAACACCTTACCTCAATTAATGTGTGTGTCAGATAGCCAAGCCTCAAACACCTCGCCTCATTCAATGTGACCACATTAAACACGTCACCTCACCACTTCTTTTTAACCCAATATGCACCTTTTTATTTGCTTTTGTATCTCTGCAGTCGACATCGATTGATTAATTAATTGATAACGATTGATTAATGAATCGATATCGACTCATTAAAGAGTCGATATCGATTGTTTAATGAGTTGTTATCGATTCATTAAGCAGTCGATGTCAACTATGTAATGTGTCGATATCGATCCAATAAATAATCGATTATTATTTTATTATTTTTTTAAAGATGTTATATAACTCTTTTTTGTATCAATCTTTGACACCATCGATCCTTTTTTTGTTACACCGCCGATCTTTTTTTTTTGTTACACCATCAAAAAAGAGATCGACTTTTAAAATGATTTGTACAGAGTCGCCATAAAAAAAATTTCTTTTTTTTTACAATCGATGGCAACTCTGTACATAATCGATGGCGATTGTATACAGAGTCGATGACGACTCTTAAAAAGGTCGGTACCGACTATGTTAAGAGTCGCCATCGACTGTTAAATTTTATTTTTTTTTTAAAAAATAGGCGATCTCACTTTTTTTTCGTGTCTATCTTTGGAACCATCTATTTTATTATGTGGCTTTCAAATCAGACGGCATAGATCCAATTTCACACCACGTAAATATAGAAAAATGTAAATATTTAAAATTTTAAATCATGTAGAACAAAAAAAAGTGTAAGAAGGGATATTTCGAACTTTTTGTGCTAGCTGAAAATGGCTTCTTCTTCCTCATTTTAATCTGCTACAGTCTCTGACGAAAAAGATATATCTGGGTCAATCCAAATAACATATTGGAGTAGATTGGACTGAGGAGAAGACGTTGTCACCTTCGCCACCTCTGACATTTAGAAACTGTAGCAGATTAAAATGAGAGAGAAGACGATGTTTTTGAGTATTAAAGAAAGGGGGTAATTTGGACTTTTTGCTATACTTAGGGGTCGGCTAGGCTCCCAGCTGGTCGGTTTGGGTAAACGTGAAAATGTAGGGCCTCTGACGTAAAAGGTATATCTGACAAGGTCGATCATGTAAATTTCCCATATACCTACTAAAAATCTTCCATAAAATCTTCAAAAACCCAAAGGATTTCGTAGGATATTTTACGTAAAAGCAGCAATTATTTTTCTTTTTTGGGGCAATACCTACGTATTGGTGGAGATACATATCGGCTTGGCAGAAAATCGATACCTATCGCTAATATGTGTGGGAATCAACCGATTTTAGATACCTTGCTTCGCTTAATCTCCTTCCATCAATTTAGTCAAGCCTTACGAGGTACGCAACTATTTATGAGCACCCAATTAAGTGAAATATTGTAACATCCCAAAATTTTGGACTTTAAATAGTGTGCCTCGGGATATGTGCCGGTCAGGTCACAAATTTTGAGCAGGTAAAAGTCAACTTGATGACTTAGATTGGATTAATTTTGGTGTAAAAAGTGCACATCCGTATGGTGTTAGATCATTTTATAGGGTCTTATACACCTGTTGTGGCGTGTATGCGTTTTACACGTGAACCGGGCTTTTAAGTATAAGAGAGGGAGGGGCTTCATTTAGAAGCCACAACCGGTTGCAAAGATTTGTGGGTTTTTATGAGTTAGAGAAAGAGAGAGAGAAAGGAAAGAGAAGGGTTTTTGTGAAGGATTGTCTACGATTGTGTTGGCTTGATTGTGTGCGTGGAGATCATAGGAGATGGATGTGGGTTTTGAAAACCCATTTTTCTTGCAAAGAGAATGGTGTGTTTTGATCTGTTAAATCGTAGTGAGGATTGTACGAAGTGTGTGTGGATGATCACCTTATGATCGTGTCGGAATTGTGGAAATCGTGGAGCTTGGAAAGATCAAAAGGGGTTTGGAAACCCATTTGCTTGCTAGGAAGAAGATGATCCGATCAGGGAGAAAATCGTAGGATTAAAGGTAAAAATTTCGATTTAAGTTGTGATTTGTATGTAGATTAATCCTTAGTTAGCTTATGAGTGGGAGATTTGAAGAAAATGGGTTAAGATTTAAAGAAAAATGAGTTAGAAATGCTTAAACCCGATTTTGGGTGAAATCTGACGAAACCGTTCGATCGATTTTGAAAACCGTTCAAACGAAATTAGAAACCGTTCGATTGATTTTGAAAATCATTCAAACAAAATTAGAAACCATTCGATCGATTTTAAATCGTTCGAACGATTTTGACTGGGCTCGCCGATACTACTTTAGTATTTTGGCCGTAACTTTTTACCCCGAACTTCGATTGATACGATTCTTGTGGCATTAGAAATAGGACGACGAGCTCTACAACTTTTGTGTTTTAACTAAATCATAAATCTAAAGTTTTAAAGGTCAAAATTTAGTGGGAATGTTACGTCAAATTCTATATTAGCATGAATTTATTCGTTTCAACCTTGGTTTTGAGAAAATACTTAAATGCATATAATTTATTTGTAAGTAGAGTTGATCTTTAATGCACCATTGTGTGCTTGTGATATAGATTGAGGTGGAAAGCCATGGTTAGGACCTTGCTTGGTTTCACGCAACCTCAAGATTAAGGTAGGGGAAACTCGACCTAAATTTATATATTTGACTTGATTCATAGTATTAGATGTGTTTGCATGAATATGATAAGTTGATCGGAGTTGGATATGTTAGAATTGGAGTCTTATGATTTGGAATATAAACTCGTGAAATCGTGATTATGCATGTGATAATGTTCAATTTCAGATAACCTTTGATATTGTTGAGCTTGACTCGTGTTTTGAAAGTAAGATCTTGAGATCGCTGGTGACACTCATGAATCATTTTGACACCCTTGGGACTGTGATTTACTCAACGACGCTTGGACTTTTGACATTTGCATTTACATTATGAATCCTTTGGATTCTTTGACTGCAGCCCTTGGGCCGGTACGGCGGCCTATCCGTACACGCATTCATACATACGCTGCATATGCATCCCTTGGAACATCATTGCATCCCTTGGACATCATTGCATCCCTTGGACACCTTGGAATCATTGGACACCTTTGGACATCATTGCATCCCTTAGACACTTTAGAAATATTGAACACACTTTGGAAACATTGAACACCCTTGGACACCTTGGAATCATTGAGCACCTTTGGACACCCTTGGACATGATGGCATCCCTTGGACACTTTAGAATCATTGGACACCTTTGGATACCATTAAACATCGTTGCATCCCTTGGATACTTAGGAAAATTGAACACCCTTGGAAACTTGGAACATCCTTGGATACCCTTGTGTTGTTTGAGTTTGTGTTTATAAATTCGACGTTATTTGGAATGTGTGTGAAATCTCGGATATTTTTGAATAAGTCTAATTGTTTTAAGATTTTTTTTATATGTGTACTTTTAGATGGAATATCATGGTAAAGTTAAATGTTTAAGGTTGAGTTTTGAAATAAAAGAAATTGATGAATGCTTTGAAAAATGTGTTTGAAAAGAAAAGGAATGATTAAGTTTTGGAAGCAGAAATTAAATGATGGTATTGACTCTTGATTGAAACTATGTTTTCAAAAGTTAAATGTGAATTTATATTATTTTTCCTCTACTGAGCTTAGTTGTTAGCTCACCCCGACTATACGTCACAGGTGTAGGTTTGGGAGGGCCCAGATTACATACTAAAAGAAGGGAGCTTTCGCACAAGAATTTGTACTTTGTTCAGGGATCGTAGAATTGTGCTTTGTGGATTTGGTGAGTTAAGTTTTGGTACATTTGTACTAGTGTACACCATTGTTAGGTGATAGTCGGTGATCACTGGTGTTTATTTAGTTTTGTTCTTGCTGGATTTTTTATCTTGAGGTTTTAATTATGCTATATGTAATAATTGCTTTGATTTATGTTTATTTATGGAGGTGCCAAGTATTCTGTATCAGATTGTGGTCTACGATCTGGCGGTTCGGGTTTTCCCATTGGGTTTAGGATGAAGAAAAAAAAAAAACCTCAAAATTTTAGGTTGGGAAAATGTGGGCTGTCACAAATATGCTTCTTTTTTTTTTTGGTCATTTGATCAATGCACAGGAGATCATATTTGAATCATTTTACCACTTTATTTTATTATATGATTAATCGGTCAAAAAAGAGTATTGTTCTCATTTTATTGTTGGAATGCTAGTTACATATAATCTTCACTGTTTTGTAAGAAAAAAATGCTATTTTAGAATGCTAATGAGAAAAGTGTTGTCTTCATGAATTTTGTGAGGAATCTTGCAAAAAGTCCTTTATCCTTCCATGGAGAAAATTGGTTACATCTACGGCTCTACTAGTCAATCAAAAGTTGAAAAGCAGATAAGTTTAGATTTGGGTCTCGTGGATGCACAATCTTTTAATTGGTATCATGGTATTAAAATCAGTATCAGTCTCTAATATTTGTTTGCCCGGGGCTGATACGAATCGGCTGATACGTATCGTCCGATAATGATACGTATTCGGTATTGTTATTGTAAAAAAATAGGAAGATGCAATGTCGTAGCATTATAATTCATAATCTCATATACATCGGATAGTTTCCCTCGGCGGCAATACATATCTGTGTCCCAGAAAATTGATACATATCGCCGAAATGTATCGGTATCGACCGATTTTTTATACCTTGTTTGGCTCAATATCCTTCCAAAAAATTAGTCAAGTCTTATGAGATACACAACTATTTATTAGCACCCAATTAAGTGAAAATATGTGTTTTTTTAGGTCAATTGATCAAAGCACAAGAAATCATATTTGCATCATTTTACCAGTTAATTTGATTATAAGATTAATCAAACAAAAAAGAGTGTTGTTTTCTCATTTTATAGTTGGAATGTTAGTTACATATAATCTTTACCGTTTTATGAGACAAAAATTCTATTTTAGAACATTGATGAGAAAAGTGCTATTTTTATGGATTTTGTGAGGAACCTTGCAAAAAGTCCCTTATCCTTCCATGGAGAGAATTCGTTACCTCTGTGGCTATACTTATCGATCAAAACTTGAAATTCAGATCAGTTTAGATTTGGTTCTCGTGGTTGCGCAATCTTTTAATGGGTACCAAGGAATTGAAATCAGCATTGGTCTCGGGTATTAGTTTGCCGGGGCCGTAACTAATCGGTCGAAACGTATCGTCCGATACCGATACGTATTCATTATTTTTATTGTAAAAGAATAGGAAGTTGCAATGCTGTAGCATTATAATTCTTAACTAAGATATACATCGGATAGTTGCCCAATTTTGTAAATGTCAAAAAGAGACTCCAAAGTACGTTAGATTACGAAAGCACGCCACCTGTTATAGTGCCCAATTTTTTAGTCTAACATCACTCCAAAGTATAAAAAAATATTAAAATTGATGCACATCATTAAAAGGCATGCCATCATTCTTTTCTATTGGGTACCTCTGTTAGTGCCCATTTATTTACTGAAAGAGCCCACTCCAAAGACCCCTTCAAAACCGTTGATTGGGTCAGATAAGATGATGGAAGTTGACTTTCACAAAATTCCTCTACACAATAGATCTTGAGATCATGGCGTACCTTTCTGACGGTAAGATATGGATTACTCATATCACAGATCCCAAAAATTGACTTTAAAGTCACGTTTAAGAGTGATGTGAGCCATGAGTCAAGAGCGCCAGTTTTTGGGGATCTGTGATACATTTAGTCAAACACTGACCGTCGGATATGTTCCCCGTGATCTTAAGATCAATTGTGTGAAAGAAACGGATGAAATACGACTTTTATTATCCGATCCGATGCTATGAACAGTGTCAAAGGTATTTGGGACATGAGCGCTTTCAATAAACTAGTGCGAGTGAATAGCAATACCTCAACAATACCTTTTCCTACTATTTGGCTGGGAGCTGGAAACTACTGCTTCACTGTGATAGAAAGACAGTTATAATATACCTAATAAAAATCTTCCAAAAAATCTTCAAAAACCTAGAGGATTTCGTAATATATTTTACATAAAAGCAACGAATATTTTTCATTCGGGGGGCAATACCGACATATTGGCGCCGATTCGTATCAGTGTCCCAGAAAATAGATACGTATCGCCAATACGTATCGGTATTGGCCTATTTTTGATACCTCCTGTAACGTCCCATAATTTTTTACTTTCTTTTATTGATATTAGATGGTGCTTTGTACCTTGCATCGTGTTAGTGCTCCACACCGGAACCTACCCTAGTTGAGAAAATATACATTTTGGTTTTTCAAAAAAGTTTTATATTTAAAATTATCTTTATTTGACACAAGTTATATGGTGACCTAGTGGTTGAAAGACTTTGGTTATAAACAAGAGGTCTAAGGATCAAACCTTACTACTGAGTTTTAAACCTCTATTTAAAACTTTGAAATGAAAGCATCTACACCCTTATTTAGTGTGGCCGCTTAACACTGAATTAATGCCCATATATTATAAATAAGAAAGTTATGGAGAACCCTAAATCATTATGATAAGAATTCTTCTTAAAAACCCTAGCCGTCACTTCATCTTCTATAGCCACCCTTTTCTAAAAACACTCAAATCCCTTTTAAATCTCTTGTGTGTTCTTCCACAAGAACCACTGTGGTATTTTTCTACTGTCAAATCGTGATGGAAGAAGGCGGCGTAATCGTGGATGGACCATCATGGGGACGCCGATCTCTATCACCCTAACCGTCGTCGATTCGTCGATCACGCTTCAAGAGGTGGGTACCCATCCATCCATCTTGTCCTTCTCAGATCCCGTCGCGTAGGATACGATTCAATCGAGTATCGACGGGTTAAATAAAAAGAACCTAATTTTTTTTCTAGATAATATTATTTTAAGATTGAAAGATGCGATCTATCATGATTCTAATATTATTTATTTATATATTTTAAGTTTATTTCGGTACTCCACTTATTTAGAAATTCGATGGTACCAGATTTGGTCCGTCTATATTTATGTATACTTTCAGTTTTATTCTATTATTATTATTATTATTATTATTTATTCTTATTATTTTAATCTAAGATAAAACGATAAATTATAATGTTAAACCATAGCCGCTCGCTGGCTTGAATGAAACACAGGGTCTTTATACTTTCAGTTTCAGTTTTATGTTTCTTTTTACTCCTCTTTATCGTTGTCGTTTCACGGTAATCGATGTTAATTTGTTTATATATTTGTTGTTGTCTTTAGATTAATTATAATAATATACACTTATTATTATAAGTGTGTTATTCAATGGGAAACGTGTACCTATCCATATTTTATATTATAATCGGGTAACTGAAGAGAATGGGCTTATAATATATATAAAGTAATGATTGCTGTATATACTTAATAGAATACTATATTATGTAATTTCTATATTTTATTTACTTATTATATAAAGTAAAGTAATATAAATAACTATACTTATATAAAATATTATATAAATACTACTCATGTGAAAGGAAGGTTGGGCGAAACACGCAACTCCAAAAAAGGACCATATGACCTGATAGCCCCGTATCTCAATCTGGTACATCACACACAAAATCTTCAATCTATACCGTCCATATTGTGTCATATGATGGGTATAGGTCAAAAGTCAACAGAATCCCTGACGAAACAACTTTCAAATACCCGATAAGGCTACATCATATCGGTGCCACTTTTATAGTGAGTTCCATTACCCATTTAGATTGAAGGCCACGATTGTCTAAACATCAATCAGTTGGCCTACTGTCACGTGGTTAGGCCAGATCAAATGATCTTACTTGTCACGTGGTTAGTCTAGATCGCATGATCAAGATTGGCACATGGGCGATTCCAAAATTCTCATTCACCACCAATTGGTATATGTGGCTCGGCACCCAATATTGAAACCTATATAAGTTGTAGACTTGTAGCTAATAAAGAAGTTTACTTTTCAAGAGAGGGAAATTAGAAATTACGCGGATAAATGAGGCCATAAAGCCAACACACAAACCTATTCTTGTACCCAAATTAAAACTTATTCCACGTGGACCAATGGACCCTTGATTTAACATGAGTATCTCACCTTACTTGATAACTTAAGTTGACTTGTTTCATTAAATAATTATAATTAGTATACTGTATCACCCATTTTTTAAAAATTATAATATTATTATAATTGGTATATTGTAATATATAGTTTAGATTGTGTATTATTTTAATCTATAGGAACTCGGTACTCAAATACCCCTCTAGCTTATTAAAGTAGCCCGCCTCACACTAAACCTCTATACTATTATTATTCATTTGAAAAATTTCTTCTTAGCAGCAAATTGGATCGTTGTATTATCATTTTACCGATCCATTGACCAGAAATCAAATTCGGTTGATCATGAACAAAATCAAACCATTGTTCACTTTAAATTGATTATCGAAATTAAATAATTCAAATAATATACTCTCGTGATCGATTTCAAAATCAATCAATCGATTCTCGTCCCTAATGTAAGACCTTATTTATAATTCCACCTTTGCACGACCAAAAGTAGGCGCACTTAAATCACTTGCATTTTCGATCGATGGTCGTGATGCAATCCACTTTAAATTGTACTGTCATTTTATTTTAGCATTTAATGATAGTATACTATATATGTATCATTTTATCGCTTCAACGCGACCACTTCGATAACACAAAGTGTTAAAACTTCGATGGCTTTATGAAATCGAATTCTGACCTTTACGATTATCGAAATAATGCATATAACTCTATTCTATAATTATATTGGTGTGGTATGTAAATAAATATAAATATAAATATAATCAAAATCTAAGTATAAACCGTTCTGTATGTGTGATACTTTTGTATTTACAACTTAATCAATTTATACGAGTTAAGGATAGGTTAGATCATGAGTACGAGCGTGTATGAGATCATGGTTACGCTTGGGCGTGGTGATTCGCTGAAATGGTATCGAAGCGAGAAATATACCGTATTCACATGCCTTACAACTCATGGTAGAATGGGACCCATGACGAGTCGGGTGAGTGTGAATTCAGTGTAACCTCATATACGGCGACCCGATCACCCCGAGTTTAAATATGATAGTATAAATTATGAGATACGACCATAGGCATTAGCTGTGGTGAGGTTCTTCTACGGTCACGTGAAACTCGGAATATTGGCATCCATGTACGGATGCAACACCTCTATGGTAGTATAGACTACCACACGAAGTACATCCAGGTTACTACGGAACCTTTTTCTTGGGAAGCGTGAATTAGAAAAGTTGTCTCACTATAGTTTATCTTAGGATTAAGTATAAGAGTATGAGATAAGATAAGTTATGATACGAGTACGATAATAAGACATCACTGTGTAGGCTAGCAAAAGATAAAAAATTTAAGTCTCTGTATGTGTCGTTCCTTGCGTAGCCACCGTAAGGGTAACAACGTCTTTCAGTCAAGACGGATCTCTGGGAGAGATTATGAATATGTTATGAGTGACTTTGGCCATTATGTCTCACCATTGGTTGGATGGTGGAGTATGAGTATAACACGAGGGCGTTATGATATGGTGGTATGATAATATGTTGACCCTCTCATGGTAGCTCGAGCAGCGACTCTGGCACAGGTCATTTAGCATTTTACGAGTATGTTAGTTACGTTCATGCAATGTATAGACGTATGTGTGAGAATGATAATAAGATATGGTATGATATGTTATGAGATATGGTAAGGTACGTTAGGATATGAGTGTTCAGATCATGGTCTTGCATTTATGATATAATAAGAGTTTCACGCATATGATTTTATCTTTTCTCTGCTATTTGCTTTGAGATATTATGCTTATCACTCACAAGATGCACCCACAATGCACCTTAGTAGTATGAGGTGGATTGGTGGTGTATCCCACTGAGTTTACGTGACTGAGTAAATTCATCCCACGATAATTGTTATTATCTTTGGTGGAGTAGACGCCGCCATCTAGATCTCGTCGACGCTGATTTCATTGATCCCGCGGGCGTTGAGTGCCAGGAGCGTTTGGAGGGCGACGCTGCCGATTATCAGGATGACTACGGTGCTGATCTTGATTCGAGTGCCGGTTACTGATCATTGTGGACTTGGTATTGAGTTTTATTAATACTAGTATTGCAGATTTTGTAGTTTATTTTATCAAAATTTTCTCCAATTGGATTTACATTTTATCGGTGGATTGTGGTTTTATCACTCTTATTCAATATTTATGATTGCATTTATATTCCACCCTATTTGTCGGATTTCATGGATTTCGTGGAACCATTATTGCGCGAGAACTCTCATTAGGTGTATGTCCACTTAGCATATCCGGATATAAGTGGGTCATAACTCAAATTCTAGGCCCTCGGGATAGGGTAGAATTTCGTGTCGTGACACCTCCCTTGGCTCAATCTCCTTCTATCAAATTAGTAAAGCCACGAGATAACCAACTATTTATGAGCACCAAATTAAGTTAAAATATGCTTTTTTAGGTCATTTGATTAAAGCACGGAGATCATATTTGCATTATTGTACCACTTTATTTGATTATAAGATTAATCGAACAAAAAAGAGTTTCTTGCTCATTTTATTGTTGGAATGTTAGTTACATATAATCTTTATTGTTTTATGAGACAAAAATGCTTACTTTAGAAAGTTGATGAGAAAAGTGCTATTTTTATGAATTTTGTGAGGAATTTTGCAAAAAGTCCCACATCCTTCCACGGAGAAAATTCGTTACCTCTATGGCTCTACTTATCGATCTAAAGTTGAAAGTCCGATCGGTTTAGATCTCGCTCGCATGGATGCGCAATCTTTTAATGGGTACCAAGGTATTAAAATCAGTTATTACGGGTATCATTTAACTTGGGGAATGATACTTAATTGGTATACACCGATATGCATTCTGTATTTTTATTATAAAAAAAGAGGATGTTTCAATGTTGTAGTACTGTAATTCATAACTACGATATACATCGGATAGTTGCCCTATTTTTTAAATGTTTAAAAGAGACTCCATACTACGTTAGAGTATGAAAGCACGTCACCCGTTACAGTGCTCAATTTTTTAGTCTAAAAGCACTTCAATGTCTAAAAAGTAATTAAAATTGAAATGACAATAGTCACAGTACACATCTTAAAAAGGAGCGCCACCATTCTTTGCTATTCGGTACCTCTGTTAGCACCCACTTATTTACCAAAAGAACTCCATCCAAAGACCCCTTCAAAACCGTTGATTGGGTCATATAAGATAATGGAACTGGATTTTCGCAAATGTCTTCTACACAATAAATCTTGAGATCATGGCATACCTATTAGACGGTTAGTTGATTACTCATAAAACATATCCCAAAAATTGGCTTTAAAGACACATTTAAGAGTGATGTGTGCCATATGATTCAAGAGTGTCAGTTTTTGGAGATATGTGATACATTTAATCAAACACTGACCGTCGGATATGTGCCCCATGATCTTAAGATCTAGTGTGTGAAAGATACGGGTGAAACACGACTTTTATCATCCAATTTGATGCAATCAACGGTACCAAAGGAGTTTGGGACATGGGCCCTTTCAGTAAACTAGTGGGCGCGAATAGCGGTACCTCAGCAATACCTTTTCCTACCCACTGGCTGAGAGTTGGAAAATGTCACTTCACTGTGGCAGACTGACAGTTACAGTATACCTACCAAAATTCATCTTAAAAATCAGCAAAAAATCTTTAAATCCCAGAGGATTTCTTAGGATATTTTACATAAAAGTAGATACATATCAGTATCGGCCAATTTTTCGTACCTGGTTTGGCTCAATCTCCTTTCATAAAATTAGTTGAGCCTTACGAGATACAAAACAATTTATGAGCACCCAATTAAGTGAAAATATTCTTTTTTTAGTTCATTTGATCAAAGCACCGGAGATGATATTCGCATCATTTTACCACTTTATTTGATTATAAGATTATTCGAACAAAAAAGAGTATTGTTCTCATTTTATTGATGGGATGTTTATTAAATATGATCTTTAATGTTTGATGAGACAAAAATGCTACATTAGAAAGTTGATGAAAAAAGCGCTATTTTTATGAATTTTGTGAGGAATCTTGCAAAAAGTTCATGATCCTTCCATGGAGAAAATTTGTTACCTCTACAACTCTGCTAATCGATCAAAAGTTGAAAGTCAGATCAGCTTAGATTTGAATTTCGTGGACGCGCAATCTTTTAATGGGTACTAAGGTATTAAAATCGGTATCGGTCTCGAGTATGGGTTTGCCCGGGCCCAATACGAATCGGCCGATACCGATACGTATTCAATAGTTTTGTTATAAAAAAATAGGAAGTTGCAATGTTATATCCCTGTAATTCAAACTATGATATATATCTGATAGTTGCCTAATTTTTTAAATGTCTAAAACAGACTCCACAGTACGTTAGAGTATGAAGGCACGCCACCCGTTACAGAGCCTAATTTTTTAGTCTAAAAGCACTACAATGTTTAAAAAATAATTAAAATGAAAATGGAAGTAGTCACAGTATACATCATAAGCAGATCACCCCAGATGGTTCGTCAAAAGAATATATCATTTAATTATATCTTTTCAAAAAAAAGCTTGACATACCAAGCTGTACAGTATACTCTCAAAAATCTCCCTCAAAGTACGCAGGGGTCCCCTAGAAGAAATCCTCAGGAGGAGGCTCCAACTCTTCCCCGGGCACATATTCCGAATCCCCCGGATCTACATCTCCCGAAGCCTTAGCAGCCGCTAGCAATGGACCTGCGACGTATAGTCTAAAGGGTGAGCTACATCCTAACTCAATAGAGAAATAACAAGTGAACATATAAGTTAAACTCTCACATATATTCTAAAACAGTTTAAAAAGATGATTCATCTGATGGAACTTCTGAGAAATAATTTAAATAAACAAAAAAGATATGATAGATGCAACTGTTACTTTACATGATTTTATTCATTCTCAACTTACTGGTATTAGTTACTGATTCGGCCTAATCACTTAAATCTTAACTTAAATAATCCCTGAGTAATATAGCATCGAGCCCCGATGGAATACCAACCATCGTCGTCTAAATATATACTTGTCATATCTGTTTCTTACTTGAATACTATCCAGGTCTCTTTCTCATAGGCGACAGGATTTTCAGACTCATACTCACATCCCTGGGATGTCAAACTAGTGTACGGATTGGCCGCCGTACCGGTCACGGATATCCTGTCGAGTCAATCATGGGTATCCCACCACGTCGGTGGGGTATTCTATTCAAACCTTCAATAACAAAAATATCAAATGTGCACTACATATAGTTATTCACCGTGTACTTGTGCTAGTTCTAGTATATTAAGCCTTATTACTTTTTCTTTCACTATGCTGACATGTTACTCTTACATCCCTGGGATGTCACTAGTTCAATGCATCACTTAGATGCCCATTATCACATTTCATGTCCCTTGGGGACCATTTGAGTTCATTTAGTATTCGCACGCACACACTCTCTTAGAAATTACAATTTTCGATGCATAAATGTTCAGTTAAATCACTCTACATATATGCTTTTGAAAATTAAAGTACATGTTCAAGGTGTTCCCTACCTCACGCGTTTGAATCACCAAGCATCAAGATCCACGCGACTCAACATGCTTGCATTCACCCGTATAACCTATAGTACATCATAACACAAGGAGGGCATCACTATGGATGCATCAAAGAAGGCCTTCCAAGGACCCTCAAGGTCCGATACAATAATCAACATAAACTGTCAAAATCAATTACTCGATCTCCCAAAATCGATTAATCGAAATCCCAAATTGAATAATCGATCCCAAATAGATTAATCGAAATTCCAAAATCGATTAATCAATTTCTCAAATCGATTAATCGATTTATCCAAAGCCTGATTTTCCAGCCACTGGAGTTGCTCAGATGATTAATCGATTTTAAATCGATTAATCGATTTCGGGCCTCTCAGCCCAGATCACTACTGAACCAAAATCGATTAATCGATTTGGTCAAAATTCTAGCCCTTTTCGGGTATTTCTTCCAAATCTCTCCCTTTTCATTTCTCTTCATTTCCATCCTTTAATTCCTTAATTTAACCTCATTTTAACTACACTTGAATGCACACACAAAATTTTAATGAGATTGAACAAAACCTACCTCAATCAATCTCTTGATTGAATCAATGGCTAGGTTTAATGACTAGGTGTCTCCAACTCTAGCTTCCACGAATTCCATGCGTCGAATCCGACATTAATTGTTTGAATCCACCTTCACTTTGGAACCCACATTAACCCTCCATGAAATCTCTCCACTCTCTCTCTCTTCTTAACTCTTCTTACCAACCCAAAACAAGAGAAATAACTTCTCTTAGGTCAATTACCCTCTTAACTCTCTCTTTTACCTGGGTGTTAAGCACATACACCCTAGATAGGTGTACGTGACCTTAAAAACAAAACCTAGCCCTATACTTGCTGCACATTCATACCACATTTTAACCCTTTCTTTTTGAGTCCACTATTTGACCATCACTTGGTCAAACCTACGACCAGTCGGCACGCATCGCGAGATCACTGTTCATTATTCAAATTTCAGAGACGTTACAATTCTTTTCTATTGGGTACCACTATTAGCGCCCACTTAGTTACCGAAAGAGCCCATTCCGGAGAACCCTTCTAAACCATTGATTGGGTCATATAAGATGATGGAAGTGGATTTTTACAAAGGTCTTCTACACAATATATCTTGAGATCATAGTGTACATATCAAATGGTCAGTTATGGATTACTCATATCTAAGATCCCAAAAGGGGCTTTAAAATCACGTTTAAGAGTGATGTGCGCCATATGATTCAAGAGCGCCAGTTTCTGTGGTTCTGTGATACATTTATCAAACACTGGCCAGCGAATATGTGCCCGATGATCTTAAGATTTATTGTGTGAAAAATATGGGTGAAATACACCTTTTATCATCCGATCCGATGCTAAACATATGTCTTTTCAACTCATAATAAAAAGAAAAATCAAAATATGAAAAACACTTCTTCAGAGATAATGATATTTACAAGTTTGCCATTAAATTATTATCAATATATATATATATATATAATGAATTAATGATAATTTATAAACTTAATTTTGAAACACTAAAATATATATTAATAGACTAATATATATATAACAATATGTGGCATAAAAAATATGTTAGTAAGGATGCCATCCATTCATGTAAGTGATTAGAGTCAATCTCCTTTTATTGGATTGAATTGACTATGGCAAATCTCGTTGTTGATATTAACATATTTATGGTAGGATCCAACCCTTCTAATCGCCATTTAAACTAAAATGGCATTTAAATGATCTTACACTATCAATGATTTAAGATGTGGGTCATCCGTATTGCTAAAGTGATAGATTATGTGCAGCAAGCCCTAAAATGGTATTTTAGGGAGATTTAAATCATCTGATTTGTGGAGTATGATATCAATCATTATTACTTTCAATGACTACTATTAAACTTCATCAATCGGATGGTTCATATCTACTTATAAGCATATATCTTTGAAACATGTTCCAATGATAGATTGTCAATTGGACAATTTAGATTGATAAAGTATATTTTGGGTATAATTTCACACACAACGCTCAAAGGTGATATAGGGCCACCTTTTGAGGTAAAAATTGACTGTTTGATCTGTGCAACATGGTCTCAAGATCCCTTGTGTAGTGGAACCGGGTGAAACACAATCTCCATCGTCTGATCCAATCCAATCGATTTTAAGGGGTCTCTTCTTTCAGAGAACGCGTGGTGTGTTTAGCGCTACCCATAAGCTTATTGGGAAGGTTTTTTTTTCCTATCCAACGGGAAGAAAGCTTCTATGAAAGACCAAGTCATGGAGATTATCACCCATGTCTTTGTCATATTTCAAAACTAAGAACCCGGTAAATCTACGTCCTCTTTGCTATTGACTAGAGATCCCTTATAAAATGCATATATTTTAAAATTATATAGTTACTCTTTTATTATTGACTCTGTACAGAGTCGCCATCGATTTGATTAAAAAAAAAAAAAAAAAAAAATTTGCGACTTTGTAGAGAGTCGTCATCAATTTTATAAATATATATATATATATATATATATTATTTTTATTTTTTTGCGACTCTGCACAGAGTTGATGACGACTCTATATGGAGTCGTCATTGATTTTATATAAAAAAAAAATAAAAAAAAAATAAATAAATAATTTTTGCCAGATAAAGTCGATGACGACTCTGTACAAAGTCGTCATCGATTTTATAATTTTTTTTTTCTTTTTGCGACTCTGTACAGAGTCAATGACGCTTATTTTAACAGGCGATATTGATTGTTTAATGAGTCGTTATCGATTAATTGAATAGTAGATATCGATTATTTAATGAGTCATTATCGACTCTTGAATATAAAAAAAAAAAAGCAACGATGTCACATCGACACATCGGCACAAGTCTCCTTAAAAGCTAAAGACAACAAAAAAATATGTCAAATGCGTCACCTCATTTAAAATTATGTATGCGTGTAGTCAACCCCAAATTACTTGAAAAGCTAAAACACGTTACCTCATTTAATGTGTGTGTCAGATAGCCAATCCTCAAACACCTGGCCTCATTTAATGTGACCACATTAAACATGTCACCTCACCCTTCTTTTTAACCCAATATGCACCTTTTTATTTGCTTTTGTATCTCTGCAGTCGACATCGATTGATTAATTAATTGATAACGATTGATTAATGAATCGATATCGACTCATTAAAGAGTCGATATCGATTGTTTAATGAGTTGTCATTGATTCATTAAGCAGTAGATGTCGACTATGTAATGAGTCGATATCGATCCATTAAATAATCGATTTTTATTTTATTATTTTTTTAAAGATGTGGTATAACTCTTTTTTGTATCAATCTTTGACACCATAGATCTTTTTTTTGTTACACCGCCGATCTTTTTTTTTCGTTACAGCATCGAAAAAAAGATCGACTTTTAAAATGATTTGTACAGAGTCGCCATAAAAAAAATAAGAAAAAAATAAATAATTAAAAAAAATTTCTTTTTTTTTACAATTGATGGCGACTCTATACATAATCGATGGCGATTGTGTACAGAGTCGACGAGGACTCTTAAAAAGGTCGGTACCGACTATGTTAAGAGTCACCATCGACTGTTAAATTTTTTATTTTTTTTTAAATAGGCGATCTCACTTTTTTTTCGTGTCTATCTTTGGCATCATCTATTTTATTATGTGGCCTTCAAATTAGATGGCATAGATCCGGTTTCACATCACGTAAATATAGAAAAATGTAAATATTTAAAATTTTAAATCATGTAGAACAAAAAAAAGTGTAAGAAGGGATATTTCGAAGTTTTTGTGCTAAATGAAAATGGCTTCTTCTTCTTCATTTTAATCTGCTACAGTCTCTGACGAAAAAGATATATCTGGGTCGATCCAAATAACAGATTGGAGTAGATTGGACTGGGGAGAAGGCGCTGTCACCTTCGCCACCTCTGACTTTTAGAAACTATAGCAGATTAAAATGAGAAAGAAGACGATGCTTTTGAGCATTAAAGAAAGGAGGTAATTTGGACTTTTTGCTATACTTAGGGGTCGGCTAGGCTCCCAGCTGGTCGGTTTGGGTAAACGTGAAAATGCAAGGACTCTGACGTAAAAGGTATATCTGACAAGGTTGATCAGGTAAATTTCCCATATACCTACTAAAAATCTTCCATAAAATCTTCAAAAACCCAAAGGATTTCGTAGGATATTTTACGTAAAAGCAGCAATTATTTTTCTTTTTTGGGGCAATACCTACGTATTGGTGGAAATACATATCGGCTTGGCAGAAAATCGATACCTATCGCCGATATGTGTCGGTATCAACCGATTTTAGATACCTACCTTGCTTCGCTTAAACTCCTTCCATCAATTTAGTCAAGCCTTACGAGGTACGCAACTATTTATGAGCTCCCAATTATGTGAAATAGGCTTCTTTTTTTTTTTGGTCATTTGATCAAAGCACAGGAGATCATATTTTAATAATTTTACCACTTTATTTTATTATATGATTAATCGGTCAAAAAAGTATTGTTCTCATTTTATTGTTGGAATGCTAGTTACATATAATCTTCACTGTTTTGTAAGACAAAAATGCTATTTTAGAATGCTAATGAGAAAAGTGTTGTCTTCATGAATTTTGTGAGGAATCTTGTAAAAAGTCCTTTATCCTTCCATGGAGAAAATTCGTTACATCTACGACTCTACTAGTCGATCAAAAGTTGAAAAGCAGATAAGTTTAGATTTGGGTCTCGTGGATGCACAATCTTTTAATTGGTATCATGGTATTAAAATCTGTATCAGTCTCTGATATCGGTTTGCCCGAGGCTGATACGAATCGGCCGATACGTATTCAGTATTGTTATTGTAAAAAAATAGGAAGATGCAATGTTGTTGCATTATAATTCATAATCTCATATACATCGGATAGTTTCCCTCGGCGGCAATACATATCTGTGTCCCAGAAAACCGATACATATCGCCGATATGTATCGATATCGACCGATTTTTTATACCTTGATTGGCTCAATATCCTTCCAAAAAATTAGTCAAGTCTTATGAGATACATAACTATTTATTAGCACCCAATTAAGTGAAAATATGTGTTTTTTTAGGTCAATTGATCAAAGCACAAGAAATCATATTTGCATCATTTTACCAGTTTATTTGATTATAAAATTAATCAAACGAAAAAGAGTGTTGTTTTCTCATTTTATAGGTGGAATGTTAGTTACATATAATCTTTACTGTTTTATGAGACAAAAATTCTATTTCAGAACGTTGATGAGAAAAGTGCTATTTTTATGGATTTTGTGAGGAATCTTGCAAAAAGTCCCTTATCCTTCCATGGAGAGAATTCGTTACCTCTGTGGGTATACTTATTGATCAAAACTTGAAATTCAGATTAGTTTAGATTTGGTTCTCGTGGTTGCTAATCTTTAATGGGTACCAAGGAATTGAAATCGTTGCTTGAGCCGTCAGAATCGGTCGAAACGTATCGTCCGATACCGATACGTATTCATTATTTTTATTGTAAAAGAATAGGAAGTTGCAATGCTGTAGCATTATAATTCTTAACTAAGATATACATCGGATAGTTGCCCAATTTTGTAAATGTCAAAAAGAGACTCCAAAGTACGTTAGATTACGAAAGCACGCCACTTGTTATAGTGCCCAATTTTTTAGTCTAACATCACTCCAAAGTATAAAAAAAACTTAAAATTGATGCACATCATTAAAAGGCATGCCATCATTCTTTTCTATTGGGTACCTCTGTTAGTGCCCATTTATTTACCGAAAGAGCCCACTCCAAAGACCCCTTCAAAACCGTTGATTGGGTCGGATAAGATGATGGAAGTTGATTTTCACAAAATTCCTCTACACAATAGATCTTGAGATCATGGCGTACCTTTCTGACGGTAAGATATGGATTACTCATATCACAGATCCCAAAAATTGACTTTAAAGTCACGTTTAAGAGTGATGTGAGCCATGAGTCAAGAGCGCCAGTTTTTGGGGATCTGTGATACATTTAGTCAAACACTGACCATCGGATATGTTCCCCATGATCTTAATATCTATTGTGTGAATGAAACGGATGAAATACGACTTTTATTATCTGATCCGATGCTATGAACGGTGTCAAAGGTATTTGGGACATGAGCGCTTTCAGTAAACTAGTGCGAGTGAATAGCAATACCTCAACCATACCTTTTCCTACTAGCTGGCTGGAGCTGGAAACTGCTGCTTCACTGTGATAGAAAGACAGTTATAATATACCTACTAAAAATCTTCCAAAAAATCTTCAAAAACCTAGAGGATTTCGTAATATATTTTACATAAAAGCAGCGAATATTTTTCATTCGGGGGGCAATACCGACTTATCGGCGCCGATTCGTATCGGTGTCCTAGAAAATAGATACGTATCGCCAATAAGTTTCGGTATTGGCAGATTTTTGATACCTCCTGTAACGACCCAGAATTTTTGACTTTCTTTTATTGATATTAGATGGTGCTTTGTACCTTGCATTGTGTTAGTGCTCCACACCGGAACCTACCCTAGTTGAGAAAATACACATTTTGGTTTTTCAAAAAGGTTTGATATTTACAATTGTCTTTATTTGACACAAATTGTGTGGTGGCCTAGTGGTTGAAAGACTTTGGTTATAAACAAGAGGTCTAAGGATCAAACCTTACTACTGAGTTTTAAACCTCTATTTTAAACTTTGAAATAAAAGCATATACACCCTTATTTAGTGCGGCCGCTTAATACTAAATTAATGCCCATATATTATAACTAAGAAAGTTATGGAGAACCCTAAATCATTATTATAAGAATTCTTCTTAAAAACCCTAGCCGTCACTCCATCTTCTTCTATAGCCACCCTTTTCTAAAAACACTTAAATCTCTTTTAAATCTCTTGTGTGTTCTTCCACAAGAACCACCGTGGTATTTTTCTACCGTCAAATCGTGGTGGAAGAAGGCGGCGTAATCGTGGATGGACCATCATGTGGATGCCGATCTCTATCACCCTAACCGCTATCGATTCACCAATCACGCTTCAAGAGGTGGGTACCCATCCATCCATCTTGTCCTTCTCAGATCCCGTCACGTAGGATACGATTCAATCGAGTATCGACGGGTTAGAAAGAACCTAATTTCTTTTTCTAGATAATATTATTTTAAGATTGAAAGATGCGATCTATCATAATTCTAATATTATTTATTTATATATTTTTAGTTTATTTCGGAACTCCACTTATTTAGAAATTCGATGGCACCAGATTTGGTCCGTCTATATTTATGTATACTTTCAGTTCTATTCTATTATTATTATTATTATTATTATTATTATTTATTCTTATTCTTTTAATCTAAGGTAAAACGATAAATTATAATGTTAAACCATAGACGCTCGCTGGCTTGAATGAAACACAGGGTCTTTATACTTTCAGTTTCAGTTATATGTTTCTTTTTACTCCTCTTTATCGTTGTCGTTTCACGGTAATCGATGTTAATTTGTTTATATATTTGTTGTTGTCTTTAGATTAATTATAATAATATACACTTATTATTATAAGTGTGTTATTCAATGGGAAACGTGTACCTATCCATATTTTATATTATAATCGGGTAACTGAAGAGAATGGGCTTATAATATATATAAAGTAATGATTGCTGTATATACTTAATAGAATACTATATTATATAATTTCTATATTTTATTTACTTATTATATAAAGTAAAGTAATATAAATAACTATACTTATATAAAATATTATATAAATACTACTCATGTGAAAGGAAGGTTGGGCGAAACACGCAACTCCAAAAAAGGACCATATGACCTGATAGCCCCGTATCTCAATCTGGTACATCACACACAAAATCTTCAATCTATACCGTCCATATTGTGTCATATGATGGGTATAGGTCAAAAGTCAACAGAATCCCTGACGAAACAACTTTCAAATACCCGATAAGGCTACATCATATCGGTGCCACTTTTATAGTGTCTTCCATTAGCCATTTGGGGATTGAAGGCCACGATTGTCTAAACATCAATCAGTTGGCCTACTGTCACGTGGTTAGGCCAGATCAAATGATCTTACTTGTCACGTGGTTAGTCTAGATCGCATGATCAAGATTGGCACATGGGCGATTCCAAAATTCTCATTCACCACCAATTGGTATATGTGGCTCGGCACCCAATATTGAAACCTATATAAGTTGTAGACTTGTAGCTAATAAAGAAGTTTACTTTTCAAGAGAGGGAAATTAGAAATTACGCGGATAAATGAGGCCATAAAGCCAACACACAAACCTATTCTTGTACCCAAATTAAAACTTATTCCACGTGGACCAATGGACCCTTGATTTAACATGAGTATCTCACCTTACTTGATAACTTAAGTTGACTTGTTTCATTAAATAATTATAATTAGTATACTGTATCACCCATTTTTTAAAAATTATAATATTATTATAATTGGTATATTGTAATATATAGTTTAGATTGTGTATTATTTTAATCTATAGGAACTCGGTACTCAAATACCCTCTAGCTTATTAAAGTAGCCTCCACACTAAACCTCTATACTATTATTATTCATTTGAAAAATTTCTTCTTAGACAAATTGGATCGTTGTATTATCATTTTACCGATCCATTGACCCGTAAAAATTCGGTTGATCATGAACAAAATCAAACCATTGTTCACTTTAAATTGATTCGATCGAATTAAATAATTCAAATAATATACTCTCGACTGATCGATTTCAAAATCAATCAATCGATTCTCGTCTGAACAGAAGACCTTATTTATAATTCCACCTTTGCACGACCAAAAGTAGGCGCACTTAAATCACTTGCATTTTCGATCGATGGTCGTGATGCAATCCACTTTAAATTGTACTGTCATTTTATTTTAGCATTTAATGATAGTATACTATATATGTATCATTTTATCGCTTCAACGCGACCACTTCGATAACACAAAGTGTTAAAACTTCGATGGCTTTATGAAATCGAATTCTGACCTTTACGATTATCGAAATAATGCATATAACTCTATTCTATAATTATATTGGTGTGGTATGTAAATAAATATAAATATAAATATAATCAAAATCTAAGTATAAACCGTTCTGTATGTGTGATACTTTTGTATTTACAACTTAATCAATTTATACGAGTTAAGGATAGGTTAGATCATGAGTACGAGCGTGTATGAGATCATGGTTACGCTTGGGCGTGGTGATTCGCTGAAATGGTATCGAAGCGAGAAATATACCGTATTCACATGCCTTACAACTCATGGTGGAATGGGACCAATGACGAGTTGGGTGAGTGTGAATTCAGTGTAACCTTGTATACGGCGGCATATACGGTGACCCGATCACCCCGAGTCCAAATATGATAGTATAAATTATGAGTTAAGTTATGAGGTTCGACCATAGGCATTAGTTGTGGTGAGGTTTCTTCTACGGTCATGTGAAACTCAAAATATTGGTGTCCATGTAGGGATGCAACACCTCTATGGTAGTATAGACTACCACACGAAGTACATTTAGGTTACTACGAAACCTTTCCTTGGAAAGCGTGAATTAGGAAAGTTGCCTCACTATAGTTTATCCTAAGATTAAGTATAAAAGTATGATAAGATATGAGTATGAGATAAGATAAGTTATAATACGAGTACGATAATAAGACATCACTGTGTAGGCCAGCAAAAGATAAAGAACTTAAGTCTCTGTACGTGTCGTTCCTTGCGTAGCCACCGTAAGGGCAACAACGTCTTTCAGTCAAGACGGATCTCTGAGAGAGATTATGAGTATGAGTATGTTATGAGTGACTTTGGCCATTATGTCTCCCCATTCGCTGGATGGTGGAGTATGAGTATGACACAAGGGTGTTATGATATGGTGGTATGATACTATGTTGACCCTCCCATGGTAGCTCGGCGATGGTATGTACGCAGGTCATTTAGCATTTTACGAGTATGTTAGTTACACTCATGCAATGTATAGACGTATGTGTGAGAATGATAATAAGATATGGTATGATATGTTATGAGATATGGTAAGGTACGTTAGGATATGAGTGTCTAGATCATGGTCTTGCATTTATGATATAATAAGAGTTTTACGATACGCATATGATTTTATCTTTTCTCTGCTATTTGCTTTGAGATATTATGCTTATCACTCACAAGATGCACCCACAATGCACCTTAGTAGTATGAGGTGGATTGGTGGTGTATCCCACTGAGTTTACGTGACTGAGTAAATTCATCCCACGATAATCTAACAGTTGCAGGTTATTATGCTGGTGGAGTAGACGTCGGCCATCTAGATCTCGTCGACGCTGATTTCATTGATCCCGCGGGCGTTGAGTGCCAGGAGCGTTTGGAGGGCGACGCTGCCGATTATCAGGATGACTACGGTGCTGATCTTGATTCGAGTGCCGGTTACTGATCATTGTGGACTTGGTATTGAGTTTTATTAATACTAGTATTGCAGATTTTGTAGTTTATTTTATCAAAATTTTCTCCAATTGGATTTACATTTTATCGGTGGATTGTGGTTTTATCACTCTTATTCAATATTTATGATTGCATTTATATTCCACCCTATTTGTCGGATTTCATGGATTTCGTGGAACCATTATTGCGCGAGAACTCTCATTAGGTGTATGTCCACTTAGCATATCCGGGATATAAAGGGTCATAACTCGAAATTCTAGGCCCTCGGGATAGGGTAGAATTTCAGGTCGTGACACCTCCCTTGGCTCAATCTCCTTCTATCAAATTAGTAAAGCCTTACGAGATAACCAACTATTTATGAGCACCAAATTAAGTTAAAATATGCTTTTTTTTAGGTCATTTGATTAAAGCACAGGAGATCATATTTGCATTATTGTACCACTTTATTTGATTATAAGATTAATCGAACAAAAAAGAGTTTCTTGCTCATTTTATTGTTGGAATGTTAGTTACATATAATCTTTATTGTTTTATGAGACAAAAATGCTTACTTTAGAAAGTTGATGAGAAAAGTGCTATTTTTATGAATTTTGTGAGGAATTTTGCAAAAAGTCCCACATCCTTCCACGGAGAAAATTCGTTACCTCTATGGCTCTACTTATCGATCAAAAGTTGAAAGTCCGATCAGTTTAGATCTCGTTCGCATGGATGCGCAATCTTTTAATGGGTACCAAGGTATTAAAATCAGCGTTGGTTACGGGTATCATTTAACTTGGGGCTGATACGAATTGGTCGATACCGATATGCATTCTGTATTTTTATTATAAAAAAAGAGGATGTTTCAATGTTGTAGTACTGTAATTCATAACTACGATATACATTGGATAGTTGCCCTATTTTTTAAATGTTTAAAAGAGACTCCATACTACGTTAGAGTACGAAAGCACGTCACCCGTTACAGTGCTCAATTTTTTAGTCTAAAAGCACTTCAATGTCTAAAAAGTAATTAAAATTGAAATGACAATAGTCACAGTACACATCTTAAAAAGGAGCGCCACCATTCTTTGCTATTCGGTACCTCTGTTAGCACCCACTTATTTACCAAAAGAACTCCATCCAAAGACCCCTTCAAAACCGTTGATTGGGTCATATAAGATAATGGAACTGGATTTTCGCAAATGTCTTCTACACAATAAATCTTGAGATCATGGCATACCTATTGGACGGTTAGTTGATTACTCATAAAACATATCCCAAAAATTGGCTTTAAAGACACATTTAAGAGTGATGTGTGCCATATGATTCAAGAGTGTCAGTTTTTGGAGATATGTGATACATTTAATCAAACACTGACCGTCGGATATGTGCCCCATGATCTTAAGATCTAGTGTGTGAAAGATACGGGTGAAACACGACTTTTATCATCCAATTTGATGCAATCAACGGTACCAAAGGAGTTTGGGACATGGGCCCTTTCAGTAAACTAGTGGGCGCGAATAGCGGTACCTCAGCAATACCTTTTCCTACCCACTGGCTGAGAGTTGGAAAATGTCACTTCACGTAAGGCATCGACGCGATTCTGATACCTACCAAAATTCATCTTAAAAATCAGCAAAAAATCTTTAAATCCCAGAGGATTTCTTAGGATATTTTACATAAAAGTAGATACATATCAGTATCGGCCAATTTTTCGTACCTGGTTTGGCTCAATCTCCTTTCATAAAATTAGTTGAGCCTTACGAGATACAAAACAATTTATGAGCACCCAATTAAGTGAAAATATTCTTTTTTTAGTTCATTTGATCAAAGCACCGGAGATGATATTCGCATCATTTTACCACTTTATTTGATTATAAGATTATTCGAACAAAAAAGAGTATTGTTCTCATTTTATTGGTGGGATGTTTATTAAATATGATCTTTAATGTTTGATGAGACAAAAATGCTACATTAGAAAGTTGATGAAAAAAGCGCTATTTTTATGAATTTTGTGAGGAATCTTGCAAAAAGTTCATGATCCTTCCATGGAGAAAATTTGTTACCTCTACAACTCTGCTAATCGATCAAAAGTTGAAAGTCAGATCAGCTTAGATTTGAATTTCGTGGACGCGCAATCTTTTAATGGGTACTAAGGTATTAAAATCGGTATTGGTCTCGAGTATGGGTTTGCCCGGGCCCAATACGAATCGGCCGATACCGATACGTATTCGATAGTTTTGTTATAAAAAAATAGGAAGTTGCAATGTTATATCCCTGTAATTCAAACTATGATATATATCTGATAGTTGCCTAATTTTTTAAATGTCTAAAACAGACTCCACAGTACGTTAGAGTATGAAGGCACGCCACCCGTTACAGAGCCTAATTTTTTAGTCTAAAAGCACTACAATGTTTAAAAAATAATTAAAATGAAAATGGAAGTAGTCACAGTATACATCATAAGCAGATCACCCCAGATGGTTCGTCAAAAGAATATATCATTTAATTATATCTTTTCAAAAAAAAGCTTGACATACCAAGCTGTACAGTATACTCTCAAAAATCTCCCTCAAAGTACGCAGGGGTCCCCTAGAAGAAATCCTCAGGAGGAGGCTCCAACTCTTCCCCGGGCACATATTCCGAATCCCCCGGATCTACATCTCCCGAAGCCTTAGCAGCCGCTAGCAATGGACCTGCGACGTATAGTCTAAAGGGTGAGCTACATCCTAACTCAATAGAGAAATAACAAGTGAACATATAAGTTAAACTCTCACATATATTCTAAAACAGTTTAAAAAGATGATTCATCTGATGGAACTTCTGAGAAATAATTTAAATAAACAAAAAAGATATGATAGATGCAACTGTTACTTTACATGATTTTATTCATTCTCAACTTACTGGTATTAGTTACTGATTCGGCCTAATCACTTAAATCTTAACTTAAATAATCCCTGAGTAATATAGCATCGAGCCCCGATGGAATACCAACCATCGTCGTCTAAATATATACTTGTCATATCTGTTTCTTACTTGAATACTATCCAGGTCTCTTTCTCATAGGCGACAGGATTTTCAGACTCATACTCACATCCCTGGGATGTCAAACTAGTGTACGGATTGGCCGCCGTACCGGTCACGGATATCCTGTCGAGTCAATCATGGGTATCCCACCACGTCGGTGGGGTATTCTATTCAAACCTTCAATAACAAAAATATCAAATGTGCACTACATATAGTTATTCACCGTGTACTTGTGCTAGTTCTAGTATATTAAGCCTTATTACTTTTTCTTTCACTATGCTGACATGTTACTCTTACATCCCTGGGATGTCACTAGTTCAATGCATCACTTAGATGCCCATTATCACATTTCATGTCCCTTGGGGACCATTTGAGTTCATTTAGTATTCGCACGCACACACTCTCTTAGAAATTACAATTTTCGATGCATAAATGTTCAGTTAAATCACTCTACATATATGCTTTTGAAAATTAAAGTACATGTTCAAGGTGTTCCCTACCTCACGCGTTTGAATCACCAAGCATCAAGATCCACGCGACTCAACATGCTTGCATTCACCCGTATAACCTATAGTACATCATAACACAAGCAGGGCATCACTATGGATGCATCAAAGAAGGTACAAGGCCTTCCAAGGACCCTCAAGGTCCGATACAATAATCAACATAAACTGTCAAAATCAATTACTCGATCTCCCAAAATCGATTAATCGAAATCCCAAATTGAATAATCGATCCCAAATAGATTAATCGAAATTCCAAAATCGATTAATCAATTTCTCAAATCGATTAATCGATTTATCCAAAGCCTGATTTTCCAGCCACTGGAGTTGCTCAGATGATTAATCGATTTTAAATCGATTAATCGATTTCGGGCCTCTCAGCCCAGATCACTACTGAACCAAAATCGATTAATCGATTTGGTCAAAATTCTAGCCCTTTTCGGGTATTTCTTCCAAATCTCTCCCTTTTCATTTCTCTTCATTTCCATCCTTTAATTCCTTAATTTAACCTCATTTTAACTACACTTGAATGCACACACAAAATTTTAATGAGATTGAACAAAACCTACCTCAATCAATCTCTTGATTGAATCAATGGCTAGGTTTAATGACTAGGTGTCTCCAACTCTAGCTTCCACGAATTCCATGCGTCGAATCCGACATTAATTGTTTGAATCCACCTTCACTTTGGAACCCACATTAACCCTCCATGAAATCTCTCCACTTCTTACTCTCTCTCTCTCTCTCTCTTCTTAACTCTTCTTACCAACCCAAAACAAGAGAAATAACTTCTCTTAGGTCAATTACCCTCTTAACTCTCTCTTTTACCTGGGTGTTAAGCACATACACCCTAGATAGGTGTACGTGACCTTAAAAACAAAACCTAGCCCTATACTTGCTGCACATTCATACCACATTTTAACCCTTTCTTTTTGAGTCCACTATTTGACCATCACTTGGTCAAACCTACGACCAGTCGGCACGCATCGCGAGATCACTGTTCATTATTCAAATTTCAGAGACGTTACAATTCTTTTCTATTGGGTACCACTATTAGCGCCCACTTAGTTACCGAAAGAGCCCATTCCGGAGAACCCTTCTAAACCATTGATTGGGTCATATAAGATGATGGAAGTGGATTTTTACAAAGGTCTTCTACACAATATATCTTGAGATCATAGTGTACATATCAAATGGTCAGTTATGGATTACTCATATCTAAGATCCCAAAAGGGGCTTTAAAATCACGTTTAAGAGTGATGTGCGCCATATGATTCAAGAGCGCCAGTTTCTGTGGTTCTGTGATACATTTATCAAACACTGGCCAGCGAATATGTGCCCGATGATCTTAAGATTTATTGTGTGAAAAATATGGGTGAAATACACCTTTTATCATCCGATCCGATGCTAAACATATGTCTTTTCAACTCATAATAAAAAGAAAAATCAAAATATGAAAAACACTTCTTCAGAGATAATGATATTTACAAGTTTGCCATTAAATTATTATCAATATATATATATATATATAATGAATTAATGATAATTTATAAACTTAATTTTGAAACACTAAAATATATATTAATAGACTAATATATATATAACAATATGTGGCATAAAAAATATGTTAGTAAGGATGCCATCCATTCATGTAAGTGATTAGAGTCAATCTCCTTTTATTGGATTGAATTGACTATGGCAAATCTCGTTGTTGATATTAACATATTTATGGTAGGATCCAACCCTTCTAATCGCCATTTAAACTAAAATGGCATTTAAATGATCTTACACTATCAATGATTTAAGATGTGGGTCATCCGTATTGCTAAAGTGATAGATTATGTGCAGCAAGCCCTAAAATGGTATTTTAGGGAGATTTAAATCATCTGATTTGTGGAGTATGATATCAATCATTATTACTTTCAATGACTACTATTAAACTTCATCAATCGGATGGTTCATATCTACTTATAAGCATATATCTTTGAAACATGTTCCAATGATAGATTGTCAATTGGACAATTTAGATTGATAAAGTATATTTTGGGTATAATTTCACACACAACGCTCAAAGGTGATATAGGGCCACCTTTTGAGGTAAAAATTGACTGTTTGATCTGTGCAACATGGTCTCAAGATCCATTGTGTAGTGGAACGGGGTGAAACACAATCTCCATCGTCTGATCCAATCCAATCGATTTTAAGGGGTCTCTTCTTTCAGAGAACGCGTGGTGTGTTTAGCGCTACCCATAAGCTTATTGGGAAGGTTTTTTTTTCCTATCCAACGGGAAGAAAGCTTCTATGAAAGACCAAGTCATGGAGATTATCACCCATGTCTTTGTCATATTTCAAAACTAAGAACCCGGTAAATCTACGTCCTCTTTGCTATTGACTAGAGATCCCTTATAAAATGCATATATTTTAAAATTATATAGTTACTCTTTTATTATTGACTCTGTACAGAGTCGCCATCGATTTGATTAAAAAAAAAAAAAAAAAAAAATTTGCGACTTTGTAGAGAGTCGTCATCAATTTTATAAATATATATATATATATATATATATATTATTTTTATTTTTTTGCGACTCTGCACAGAGTTGATGACGACTCTATATGGAGTCGTCATTGATTTTATATAAAAAAAAAATAATAAAAAAAAAAAATAAATAAATAAATAATTTTTTGCGACCCTGTACAAAGTCGATGACGACTCTGTACAAAGTCGTCATCGATTTTATAATTTTTTTTTTCTTTTTGCGACTCTGTACAGAGTCAATGACGCTTATTTTAACAGGCGATATTGATTGTTTAATGAGTCGTTATCGATTAATTGAATAGTAGATATCGATTATTTAATGAGTCATTATCGACTCTTGAATATAAAAAAAAAAAAGCAACGATGTCACATCGACACACGTGGCACAAGTCTCCTTAAAAGCTAAAGACAACAAAAAAATATGTCAAATGCGTCACCTCATTTAAAATTATGTATGCGTGTAGTCAACCCCAAATTACTTGAAAAGCTAAAACACGTTACCTCATTTAATGTGTGTGTCAGATAGCCAATCCTCAAACACCTGGCCTCATTTAATGTGACCACATTAAACATGTCACCTCACCCTTCTTTTTAACCCAATATGCACCTTTTTATTTGCTTTTGTATCTCTGCAGTCGACATCGATTGATTAATTAATTGATAACGATTGATTAATGAATCGATATCGATTGTTTAATGAGTTGTCATTGATTCATTAAGCAGTAGATGTCGACTATGTAATGAGTCGATATCGATCCATTAAATAATCGATTTTTATTTTATTATTTTTTTAAAGATGTGGTATAACTCTTTTTTGTATCAATCTTTGACACCATAGATCTTTTTTTTGTTACACCGCCGATCTTTTTTTTTCGTTACAGCATCGAAAAAAAGATCGACTTTTAAAATGATTTGTACAGAGTCGCCATAAAAAAAATAAGAAAAAAATAAATAATTAAAAAAAATTTCTTTTTTTTTACAATTGATGGCGACTCTATACATAATCGATGGCGATTGTGTACAGAGTCGACGAGGACTCTTAAAAAGGTCGGTACCGACTATGTTAAGAGTCACCATCGACTGTTAAATTTTTTATTTTTTTTTAAATAGGCGATCTCACTTTTTTTTCGTGTCTATCTTTGGCATCATCTATTTTATTATGTGGCCTTCAAATTAGATGGCATAGATCCGGTTTCACATCACGTAAATATAGAAAAATGTAAATATTTAAAATTTTAAATCATGTAGAACAAAAAAAAGTGTAAGAAGGGATATTTCGAAGTTTTTGTGCTAAATGAAAATGGCTTCTTCTTCTTCATTTTAATCTCATCTCATTTAAAAAGATATATCCGGTCGATCCAAATAACAGATTGGAGTAGATTGGACTGGGGAGAAGGCGCTGTCACCTTCGCCACCTCTGACTTTTAGAAACTATAGCAGATTAAAATGAGAAAGAAGACGATGCTTTTGAGCATTAAAGAAAGGAGGTAATTTGGACTTTTTGCTATACTTAGGGGTCGGCTAGGCTCCCAGCTGGTCGGTTTGGGTAAACGTGAAAATGCAAGGACTCTGACGTAAAAGGTATATCTGACAAGGTTGATCAGGTAAATTTCCCATATACCTACTAAAAATCTTCCATAAAATCTTCAAAAACCCAAAGGATTTCGTAGGATATTTTACGTAAAAGCAGCAATTATTTTTCTTTTTTGGGGCAATACCTACGTATTGGTGGAAATACATATCGGCTTGGCAGAAAATCGATACCTATCGCCGATATGTGTCGGTATCAACCGATTTTAGATACCTACCTTGCTTCGCTTAAACTCCTTCCATCAATTTAGTCAAGCCTTACGAGGTACGCAACTATTTATGAGCTCCCAATTATGTGAAATAGGCTTCTTTTTTTTTTTTGGTCATTTGATCAAAGCACAGGAGATCATATTTTAATAATTTTACCACTTTATTTTATTATATGATTAATCGGTCAAAAAAGTATTGTTCTCATTTTATTGTTGGAATGCTAGTTACATATAATCTTCACTGTTTTGTAAGACAAAAATGCTATTTTAGAATGCTAATGAGAAAAGTGTTGTCTTCATGAATTTTGTGAGGAATCTTGTAAAAAGTCCTTTATCCTTCCATGGAGAAAATTCGTTACATCTACGACTCTACTAGTCGATCAAAAGTTGAAAAGCAGATAAGTTTAGATTTGGGTCTCGTGGATGCACAATCTTTTAATTGGTATCATGGTATTAAAATCTGTACTCGATATCGGTTTGCGAGGTCGATACAATCGCCGTCGTATTCAGTATTGTTATTGTAAAAAAATAGGAAGATGCAATGTTGTTGCATTATAATTCATAATCTCATATACATCGGATAGTTTCCCTCGGCGGCAATACATATCTGTGTCCCAGAAAACCGATACATATCGCCGATATGTATCGATATCGACCGATTTTTTATACCTTGATTGGCTCAATATCCTTCCAAAAAATTAGTCAAGTCTTATGAGATACATAACTATTTATTAGCACCCAATTAAGTGAAAATATGTGTTTTTTTAGGTCAATTGATCAAAGCACAAGAAATCATATTTGCATCATTTTACCAGTTTATTTGATTATAAAATTAATCAAACGAAAAAGAGTGTTGTTTTCTCATTTTATAGGTGGAATGTTAGTTACATATAATCTTTACTGTTTTATGAGACAAAAATTCTATTTCAGAACGTTGATGAGAAAAGTGCTATTTTTATGGATTTTGTGAGGAATCTTGCAAAAAGTCCCTTATCCTTCCATGGAGAGAATTCGTTACCTCTGTGGGTATACTTATTGATCAAAACTTGAAATTCAGATTAGTTTAGATTTGGTTCTCGTGGTTGCGCAATCTTTTAATGGGTACCAAGGAATTGAAATCAGTATTGGTCTCGGGTATCTGTTTGCCGGAGCCGTAGAACGTCGTAAACGATCGTCCGATACGTATTCATTATTTTTATTGTAAAAGAATAGGAAGTTGCAATGCTGTAGCATTATAATTCTTAACTAAGATATACATCGGATAGTTGCCCAATTTTGTAAATGTCAAAAAGAGACTCCAAAGTACGTTAGATTACGAAAGCACGCCACTTGTTATAGTGCCCAATTTTTTAGTCTAACATCACTCCAAAGTATAAAAAAAACTTAAAATTGATGCACATCATTAAAAGGCATGCCATCATTCTATTGGGTACCTCTGTTAGTGCCCATTTATTTACCGAAAGAGCCCACTCCAAAGACCCTTCAAAACCGTTGATTGGGTGGATAGATGATGGAAGTTGATTTTCACAAAATTCCTCTACACAATAGATCTTGAGATCATGGCGTACCTTTCTGACGGTAAGATATGGATTACTCATATCACAGATCCCAAAAATTGACTTTAAAGTCACGTTTAAGAGTGATGTGAGCCATGAGTCAAGAGCGCCAGTTTTTGGGGATCTGTGATACATTTAGTCAAACACTGACCATCGGATATGTTCCCCATGATCTTAATATCTATTGTGTGAATGAAACGGATGAAATACGACTTTTATTATCTGATCCGATGCTATGAACGGTGTCAAAGGTATTTGGGACATGAGCGCTTTCAGTAAACTAGTGCGAGTGAATAGCAATACCTCAACCATACCTTTTCCTACTAGTCATTGTGGAGCTGAAGCTATTTGCTTCTTTGTGATAGAAAGACAGTTATAATATACCTACTAAAAATCTTCCAAAAAATCTTCAAAACCTAGAGGATTTCGTAATATATTTTACATAAAAGCAGCGAATATTTTTCATTCATTGAGGCAATACCGACTTATCGGTACGATTCGTATCGGTGTCCTAGAAAATAGATACGTGTCGCCAATAAGTTTGTATTGGCAGATTTTGATACCTCTGTAACGACCCGAATTTTGACTTTCTTTTATTGATATTAGATGGTGCTTTGTACCTTGCATTGTGTTAGTGCTCCACACGGAACCTACCCTAGTTGAGAAAATACACATTTTGGTTTTTCAAAAAGGTTTGATATTTACAATTGTCTTTATTTGACACAAATTGTGTGGTGGCCTAGTGGTTGAAAGACTTTGGTTATAAACAAGAGGTCTAAGGATCAAACCTTACTACTGAGTTTTAAACCTCTATTTTAAACTTTGAAATAAAAGCATATACACCCTTATTTAGTGCGGCCGCTTAATACTAAATTAATGCCCATATATTATAACTAAGAAAGTTATGGAGAACCCTAAATCATTATTATAAGAATTCTTCTTAAAAACCCTAGCCGTCACTCCATCTTCTTCTATAGCCACCCTTTTCTAAAAACACTTAAATCTCTTTTAAATCTCTTGTGTGTTCTTCCACAAGAACCACCGTGGTATTTTTCTACCGTCAAATCGTGGTGGAAGAAGGCGGCGTAATCGTGGATGGACCATCATGTGGATGCCGATCTCTATCACCCTAACCGCTATCGATTCACCAATCACGCTTCAAGAGGTGGGTACCCATCCATCCATCTTGTCCTTCTCAGATCCCGTCACGTAGGATACGATTCAATCGAGTATCGACGGGTTAGAAAGAACCTAATTTCTTTTTCTAGATAATATTATTTTAAGATTGAAAGATGCGATCTATCATAATTCTAATATTATTTATTTATATATTTTTAGTTTATTTCGGAACTCCACTTATTTAGAAATTCGATGGCACCAGATTTGGTCCGTCTATATTTATGTATACTTTCAGTTCTATTCTATTATTATTATTATTATTATTATTATTATTTATTCTTATTCTTTTAATCTAAGGTAAAACGATAAATTATAATGTTAAACCATAGACGCTCGCTGGCTTGAATGAAACACAGGGTCTTTATACTTTCAGTTTCAGTTATATGTTTCTTTTTACTCCTCTTTATCGTTGTCGTTTCACGGTAATCGATGTTAATTTGTTTATATATTTGTTGTTGTCTTTAGATTAATTATAATAATATACACTTATTATTATAAGTGTGTTATTCAATGGGAAACGTGTACCTATCCATATTTTATATTATAATCGGGTAACTGAAGAGAATGGGCTTATAATATATATAAAGTAATGATTGCTGTATATACTTAATAGAATACTATATTATATAATTTCTATATTTTATTTACTTATTATATAAAGTAAAGTAATATAAATAACTATACTTATATAAAATATTATATAAATACTACTCATGTGAAAGGAAGGTTCAAACACATAACTCCAAAAAGGACCATATGACCTGATAGCCCCGTATCTCAATCTGGTACATCACACACAAAATCTTCAATCTATACCGTCCATATTGTGTCATATGATGGGTATAGGTCAAAAGTCAACAGAATCCCTGACGAAACAACTTTCAAATACCCGATAAGGCTACATCATATCGGTGCCACTTTTATAGTGTCTTCCATTAGCCATTTGGGGATTGAAGGCCACGATTGTCTAAACATCAATCAGTTGGCCTACTGTCACGTGGTTAGGCCAGATCAAATGATCTTACTTGTCACGTGGTTAGTCTAGATCGCATGATCAAGATTGGCACATGGGCGATTCCAAAATTCTCATTCACCACCAATTGGTATATGTGGCTCGGCACCCAATATTGAAACCTATATAAGTTGTAGACTTGTAGCTAATAAAGAAGTTTACTTTTCAAGAGAGGGAAATTAGAAATTACGCGGATAAATGAGGCCATAAAGCCAACACACAAACCTATTCTTGTACCCAAATTAAAACTTATTCCACGTGGACCAATGGACCCTTGATTTAACATGAGTATCTCACCTTACTTGATAACTTAAGTTGACTTGTTTCATTAAATAATTATAATTAGTATACTGTATCACCCATTTTTTAAAAATTATAATATTATTATAATTGGTATATTGTAATATATAGTTTAGATTGTGTATTATTTTAATCTATAGGAACTCGGTACTCAAATACCCCTCTAGCTTATTAAAGTAGCCCGCCTCACACTAAACCTCTATACTATTATTATTCATTTGAAAAATTTCTTCTTAGCAGCAAATTGGATCGTTGTATTATCATTTTACCGATCCATTGACCCGTAAAATCGGTCGGTTGATCATGAACAAAATCAAACCATTGTTCACTTTAAATTGATTCTGATCAGAATTAAATAATTCAAATAATATACTCTCGACTGATCGATTTCAAAATCAATCAATCGATTCTCGTCTGAACAGAAGACCTTATTTATAATTCCACCTTTGCACGACCAAAAGTAGGCGCACTTAAATCACTTGCATTTTCGATCGATGGTCGTGATGCAATCCACTTTAAATTGTACTGTCATTTTATTTTAGCATTTAATGATAGTATACTATATATGTATCATTTTATCGCTTCAACGCGACCACTTCGATAACACAAAGTGTTAAAACTTCGATGGCTTTATGAAATCGAATTCTGACCTTTACGATTATCGAAATAATGCATATAACTCTATTCTATAATTATATTGGTGTGGTATGTAAATAAATATAAATATAAATATAATCAAAATCTAAGTATAAACCGTTCTGTATGTGTGATACTTTTGTATTTACAACTTAATCAATTTATACGAGTTAAGGATAGGTTAGATCATGAGTACGAGCGTGTATGAGATCATGGTTACGCTTGGGCGTGGTGATTCGCTGAAATGGTATCGAAGCGAGAAATATACCGTATTCACATGCCTTACAACTCATGGTGGAATGGGACCAATGACGAGTTGGGTGAGTGTGAATTCAGTGTAACCTTGTATACGGCGGCATATACGGTGACCCGATCACCCCGAGTCCAAATATGATAGTATAAATTATGAGTTAAGTTATGAGGTTCGACCATAGGCATTAGTTGTGGTGAGGTTTCTTCTACGGTCATGTGAAACTCAAAATATTGGTGTCCATGTAGGGATGCAACACCTCTATGGTAGTATAGACTACCACACGAAGTACATTTAGGTTACTACGAAACCTTTCCTTGGAAAGCGTGAATTAGGAAAGTTGCCTCACTATAGTTTATCCTAAGATTAAGTATAAAAGTATGATAAGATATGAGTATGAGATAAGATAAGTTATAATACGAGTACGATAATAAGACATCACTGTGTAGGCCAGCAAAAGATAAAGAACTTAAGTCTCTGTACGTGTCGTTCCTTGCGTAGCCACCGTAAGGGCAACAACGTCTTTCAGTCAAGACGGATCTCTGAGAGAGATTATGAGTATGAGTATGTTATGAGTGACTTTGGCCATTATGTCTCCCCATTCGCTGGATGGTGGAGTATGAGTATGACACAAGGGTGTTATGATATGGTGGTATGATACTATGTTGACCCTCCCATGGTAGCTCGAGCAGTGACTGTGGCACAGGTCATTTAGCATTTTACGAGTATGTTAGTTACACTCATGCAATGTATAGACGTATGTGTGAGAATGATAATAAGATATGGTATGATATGTTATGAGATATGGTAAGGTACGTTAGGATATGAGTGTCTAGATCATGGTCTTGCATTTATGATATAATAAGAGTTTTACGATACGCATATGATTTTATCTTTTCTCTGCTATTTGCTTTGAGATATTATGCTTATCACTCACAAGATGCACCCACAATGCACCTTAGTAGTATGAGGTGGATTGGTGGTGTATCCCACTGAGTTTACGTGACTGAGTAAATTCATCCCACGATAATCTAACGATTCTGAGTTATTATCTTTGGTGGAGTAGACGTCGGCCATCTAGATCTCGTCGACGCTGATTTCATTGATCCCGCGGGCGTTGAGTGCCAGGAGCGTTTGGAGGGCGACGCTGCCGATTATCAGGATGACTACGGTGCTGATCTTGATTCGAGTGCCGGTTACTGATCATTGTGGACTTGGTATTGAGTTTTATTAATACTAGTATTGCAGATTTTGTAGTTTATTTTATCAAAATTTTCTCCAATTGGATTTACATTTTATCGGTGGATTGTGGTTTTATCACTCTTATTCAATATTTATGATTGCATTTATATTCCACCCTATTTGTCGGATTTCATGGATTTCGTGGAACCATTATTGCGCGAGAACTCTCATTAGGTGTATGTCCACTTAGCATATCCGGGATATGTGCGGGTCATAACTCGAAATTCTAGGCCCTCGGGATAGGGTAGAATTTCAGGTCGTGACACCTCCCTTGGCTCAATCTCCTTCTATCAAATTAGTAAAGCCTTACGAGATAACCAACTATTTATGAGCACCAAATTAAGTTAAAATATGCTTTTTTTTAGGTCATTTGATTAAAGCACAGGAGATCATATTTGCATTATTGTACCACTTTATTTGATTATAAGATTAATCGAACAAAAAAGAGTTTCTTGCTCATTTTATTGTTGGAATGTTAGTTACATATAATCTTTATTGTTTTATGAGACAAAAATGCTTACTTTAGAAAGTTGATGAGAAAAGTGCTATTTTTATGAATTTTGTGAGGAATTTTGCAAAAAGTCCCACATCCTTCCACGGAGAAAATTCGTTACCTCTATGGCTCTACTTATCGATCAAAAGTTGAAAGTCCGATCAGTTTAGATCTCGTTCGCATGGATGCGCAATCTTTTAATGGGTACCAAGGTATTAAAATCAGCGTTGGTTACGGGTATCATTTAACTTGGGGCTGATACGAATTGGTCGATACCGATATGCATTCTGTATTTTTATTATAAAAAAAGAGGATGTTTCAATGTTGTAGTACTGTAATTCATAACTACGATATACATCGGATAGTTGCCCTATTTTTTAAATGTTTAAAAGAGACTCCATACTACGTTAGAAATGCAAGCACGTCACCCGTTACAGTGCTCAATTTTTTAGTCTAAAAGCACTTCAATGTCTAAAAAGTAATTAAAATTGAAATGACAATAGTCACAGTACACATCTTAAAAAGGAGCGCCACCATTCTTTGCTATTCGGTACCTCTGTTATCACCCACTTATTTACCAAAAGAACTCCATCCAAAGACCCCTTCAAAACCGTTGATTGGGTCATATAAGATAATGGAACTGGATTTTCGCAAATGTCTTCTACACAATAAATCTTGAGATCATGGCATACCTATTAGACGGTTAGTTGATTACTCATAAAACATATCCCAAAAATTGGCTTTAAAGACACATTTAAGAGTGATGTGTGCCATATGATTCAAGAGTGTCAGTTTTTGGAGATATGTGACACATTTAATCAAACACTGACCGTCGGATATGTGCCCCATGATCTTAAGATCTAGTGTGTGAAAGATACGGGTGAAACACGACTTTTATCATCCAATTTGATGCAATCAACGGTACCAAAGGAGTTTGGGACATGGGCCCTTCAAGAAACTAGTGGGCGAATAGCGGTACCTCGAATACCTTTTCCTACCCCTTTGGTGAGAGTTGGAAAATGTCACTTCAACGTGGTAGCGATTCGATATACCTACCAAAATTCATCTTAAAAATCAGCAAAAAATCTTTAAATCCCAGAGGATTTCTTAGGATATTTTACATAAAAGTAGATACATATCAGTATCGGCCAATTTTTCGTACCTGGTTTGGCTCAATCTCCTTTCATAAAATTAGTTGAGCCTTACGAGATACAAAACAATTTATGAGCACCCAATTAAGTGAAAATATTCTTTTTTTAGTTCATTTGATCAAAGCACCGGAGATGATATTCGCATCATTTTACCACTTTATTTGATTATAAGATTATTCGAACAAAAAAGAGTATTGTTCTCATTTTATTGATGGGATGTTTATTAAATATGATCTTTAATGTTTGATGAGACAAAAATGCTACATTAGAAAGTTGATGAAAAAAGCGCTATTTTTATGAATTTTGTGAGGAATCTTGCAAAAAGTTCATGATCCTTCCATGGAGAAAATTTGTTACCTCTACAACTCTGCTAATCGATCAAAAGTTGAAAGTCAGATCAGTTTAGATTTGGATTTCGTGGATGCACAATCTTTTAATGGGTAGTAAGGTATTAAAATCGGTATCGGTCTCGAGTATTGGTTTGCCCGGGCCCGATACAAATCGGCCGATACAGATACTATTCGATATTTTTATTATAAAAAAAAAGGAAGTTGCAATGTTGTATCCCTGTAATTCAAACTATGACATACATCTGATAGTTGCCTAATTTTTTAAATGTCTAAAACAGATTCCACAGTACGTTAGAGTATGAAGGCACGCCACCCGTTACAGTGCCTAATTTTTTAGTCTAAAAGCACTACAATGTTTAAAAAATAATTAAAATGAAAATGGCAGTAGTCACAGACACATCATAAAAAGGCAAGCCACCATTCTTGTGACAGCCAGGATTTCGTCACCCCGAAACCCGTGCCATCAGCACGGCCGCGCCCTAAAAGTTCATACGGAACATTGGTATAATCAAGCAATCATTACTTAAAATGAAACATGTAAACTGAACAACATGAAATAAAAGTAGGCTAATCTAGCAAAAGCTCAAAAGGCAATTCTTCTTCCATGCCACCGCATGAATAGGAGAACCGACCCGAACCATCGGTGATAAACAGATCATCCCAGATGGTTCATCGAAAGAATATATCATTTAATTACGTCTTTTCAAAAACAAGCTTGACATACCAAGCTGTACAGTATACTCTCAAAAATCTCCCTCAAAGTACGCAGGGGTCCCCTAGAAGAAGTCCTGGGGAAGAGGCTCCAACTCTTCCCCCGGCACGTAATCCGAATCTCCCGGATCTACGTCTCCCGAAGCCTCAGCAGCTGCTAGCAATGGACCAGCAACGTATAGTCTAAAGGGTGAACTACATCCTAGCTCAATAGGGAAACAACAAGTAAACATATAAGTTAAACTCTCACATATATTTTAAAATAATTTAAAAACATGATTCATCTGATGAAACTTCTGAGAAATAATTTAAATAAATAAAAAAGATATGATAGATGCAACTGTTACTTTACATGGTTTTATTCATTCTCAGCTTACTGGTATTAGTTACTGATTCGGCTTAATCACTTAAATCTTAACTTAAATAATCCCCGAGCAATATAGCATCGAGCCCCGATGGAATACCCACCATCGTCGGCTAAATAGACACTTGTCATATCTGTTTCTTACTTGAATACTATCCAGGTCCCTTTCTCATAGGCGACGGGGTTTCTAGACTCATACTCACATCCCTGGGATGTCAAACTAGTGTACGGATTGGCCGCCGTACCTGTCACGGATATCCTGCCGATTCAATAGTGGGTATCCCGCCACGTCGGTGGGGTATTCTATTCAAACCTTAAATAACAAAAATATCAAATGTGCACTACATATAATTATTCACCGTGTACTTATGCTAGTTCTAGTATATTAGGCCTTATCACTTTTTCTTTCACTATGCTGACATGTTACTCTTACATCCCTGGGATGCCATTAGTTTAATGCATCACGTAGATGCCCATTATCACATTTCACGTCCCCTGGGGAGCATTTGAGTTCATTTAGTATTCACATGCACACTCTCTTAGAAATTACAATTTTCGATGCATAAATGTTCTATTAAATCACTCTACATATATACTTTTGAAAATTAAAGTGCATGTTCAAGGTGTTCCCTACCTCACGCGTTTGAATCACCTAGCATCAAGGTCCACGCGACTCAACATGCTTGCATTCACTTGTATAACCTATGGTATATCATAACACAAGCAAGGCATCACTATGGATGCATCAAAGAAGGTACAAGGCCTTCCAAGGACCCTCAAGGTCCAATACAATAGTCAACATAAACTGTCAAAATCGATTAATCGAAATCCCAAATTGATTAATCGATCCCAAATCGATTAATCGAAATTCTAAAATCAATTAATCGAAATCCCAAATTGATTAATCGATCCCAAATCGATTAATCGAAATTCTAAAATCGATTAATCGATTTCTCAAATCGATTAATCGATTTTTCCCAAGCCTGATTTTCCAGCCACTGGAGGTGCTCAGACGATTAATCGGTTTTAAATCGATTAATCGATTTCGGGCCTCGCAGCCCAGATCACTTATGAACCAAAATCGATTAATCGATTTGGTCAAAATTCCAGCCCTTTTCGGGTATTTCTTCCAAATCTCTCCATTTTCATTTCTCTTCATTTCCATCCTTTATTTCCTTAATTTAACCTCATTTTAACTACACTTGAATGCACACACGAAATTTTAATGAGATTGAACAAAACCTACCTCAATCAATCTCTTGATTGAATCAATGGCTAGGTTTAATGACGAGGTGTCTCCAACTCCGGCTTCCACGAATTCCATGCGTCGAATCCGGCATTAATTGTTTGAATCCACCTTCACTTTGGAACCCACATTAACCCTCCATGAAATCTCTCCACTTCTTACTCTCTCTCTCTCTCTCTCCTCTTAACACTTCTTACCAACCTAAAACAGGAGAAATAACTTCTCTTAGGTTATTTACCCTCTTAACTCTCTCTTTTATCTTGGTGTTAAGCACATACACCCTAGATAGGTGTATGTGACCTTAAAAACAAAACCTAGCCCTATACTTGCAACACATTCATACCACATTTTAACCCTTTCTTTTTGAGTCCATTATTTGACCATCACTTGGTTAAACCTACGACCTGTCGGCACGCATCCCGAGGTCACTGTTCATTGTTCAAATTTCGGGGACGTTACAATTCTTTTCTATTGGGTACCACTATTAGCGCCCACTTAGTTACCGAAAGAGCCCATTCCGGAGAACCCTTCAAAACCATTGATTGGATCATTTATGATGATGGAAGTGGATTTTTACAAAGGTCTTCTACACAATAGATCTTGAGATCATAGTGTACATATCAAATGGTCAGTTATGGATTACTCATATCTAAGATCCCAAAAAGGGGCTTTAAAGTCACGTTTAAGAGTGATGTGTGCCATATGATTCAAGAGCGCCAGTTTCTAGGGTTCTGTGATACATTTATCAAACACTGGCCATCGGATATGTGCCCGATGATCTTAAGATCTATTGTGTGAAAAATATGGGTGAAATACGACTTTTATCATCCGATCCGATGCTAAACATATTTCTTTTCAACTCATGATAAAAAGAAAAATCCAAATATGAAAAACACTTCTTCAGAGATAATGATTTTTACAAGTTTGCCATTAAATTATTATCAATATATATATATATATATAATGAATTAATGATAATTTATAAACTTAATTTTGAAACACTAAAATATATATTAATAGACTAATATATATATAACAATATGTGGCATAAAAAATATGTTTGTAAGGATGCCATCCATTCATGTAAGTGATTCGAGTCAATTTCCTTTTATTGGATTGAATTGACTATGACCAATCTCGTTGTTGACATTAACATATTTATGGTAGGATCCAACCCTTCTAACCGTCATTTAAACTAAAATGGCATTTAAATGATCTTACACTATCAATGATTTAAGATGTGGGTCATCCGTATTGCTAAAGTGATAGATTATGTGCAGCAAGCCCTAAAACGGTATTTTAGGGAGATTTAAATCATCTGATTTGTGGAGTATGATATCAATCATTATTACTTTCAATGACTACTATTAAACTTCATCAATCAGATGGTTCATATCTACTTATAAGCATATATCTTTGAAACATGTTCCAATGATAGATTGTCAATTGGACAATTTAGATTGATAATTACAGATGTTCATCACATAACATAATGTTAGCTCACACTGTAATGGTGTGAGATACAAAGTCTAATTTTAGTGGTATGAGATTATTTAAATGCCATTTTGGTGTTTAAATTATATGTCGATCACGTAGGCGTCTCAATGGGATTGGTTGGACTTAAACTGTGACAGCCCGGATTTTCCCAAGCTAAAATTTTGAGATATATATATATATATATATATATTTTCCATCTTAAACCCAATGGGAAAACCTGGACCGCCAGATCGTGGACCACAATCTGATCCAGAATACTTGGCACACCCATAAATATACAGAAATCAAAGCAATTATTACATATGGCATAATTAAAACCTCCAGATCTAAAATCCAACAACAACAAAACTAAATAAACGCCAATGATGACCAACCATCACCTAACAATCGTGTACACTAGTACGAATGTACCAAAACTTAACTCACCAAATCTACAAAGCATAATTCTACGATCCCTGAACAGAGTACAAATCCTTGTGCGAAAGCTCCCTTCTTTTAGTATGTAATCTAGGCCCTCTCAAACCTACACCTGTGACGTATAGTCGGGGTGAGCTAACAACTAAGCTTAGTAGAGGATAAACAACATAAATTCACATTTAACATATGAAAATATAGCTTGAATCAAGAGTTAAAACCATCATTTAATTTCTGCTTCCAAAACTTAATCATTCCCTTTTTTTTTCAAACACATTTTTCAAAGCATTCATCAATTTCTTCTATTTCAAAACTCAACCTTAAACGTTTAACTTTACCATGATATTCCATCCAAAAGTACACATATCGAAAAGAATCTTAAAATAATTAGACTTATCCAAAAATATTCGAGATTTCACACACATTCCAAATAACGTCGAATTTGCAAACACAAACTCAAACAACACAAGGGTGTCCAAGGGTGTTCAATGTTTCCAAAGGTGTTCAATGTTTCCAAAGTGTCCAAGGGATACAATGATGTCCAATGGTATCCAAAGGTGTCTAATGATTCCAAAGTGTCCAAGGGATGCAATCATGTCCAAGGGTGTCCAAAGGTGTTCAATGATTCCAAGGTGTCCAAGGGTGTTCAATGTTTTCAAAGTGTGCAAGGGATGCAATGATGTCCAATGGTGTCCAATGATTCCAAGGTGTCCAAGGGATGCAATGATGTTCCAAGGGATGCATATGCAGCGTATGTATGAATGCGTGTATGGATAGGCCGCCGTACCGGCCCAAGGGATGCAGTCAAAGAATCCAAAGGATTCATAATGCAAATGCAAATGTCAAAAGTCTAAGTATCGTTGAGTAAATCATAGTTCCAAGGGTGTCAAAATGATTCACGAGTATCACCAGTGATCTCAAGATCTTACTTTTAAAACACGAGCCAAGCTTAACAATATCAAAGGTTATCTAGAATCGAACATTATCACATGCATAATCACGATTTCACGAGTTCATATTCCAAATCATAAGACTCCAATTCTAACATATCCAACTTTGATCAACTCATCATATTCATGCAAACACATCTAATACTATGAATCAAGTCAAATATACAAATTTAGGTCGAGTTTCCCCTACCTTAATCTTGAGGTTGCGCGAAGCCAAGCATTGTCCTATCGATAGCCTTCCGCCTAAATCTATATGACAAGCACACAATGGTGTATCAAAGATCAACTCTACTCACTAATAACTTATATGCATTTAAGTGTTTTCTCAAAATCAAGGTTGAAACGAGCAAATTCATGCTAATATAGAATTTGACGTAACATTCCCTCTAAATTTTGACCTTTAAAACTTTAGATTCAGAAGTTAGTCAAACACAAAAGTTGTAGAGCTAGTCGTCCTCTTTCCAACACCGCAAGAATTGCATCAATCGGAGTTCGGGATAAAACATTACGATCAAAATACTGAAGCAGTATCGGCAACTGTTGAGAACCAGAAAATACCATTCTCCACCCTTTAACATAGGCCTTGATAGACCCTTGAGAGAACTAAATAAGTGTTTTAAGTGCTTGTGTTACAGCTAACAATAAAGACAGGCTTAACCATGAAAGTAGCCTAAAAGGGCCAAAAAGATGATAATCCATGTCGATCCAAAGGTAGAAAGAGAAGGGACAACCTCACTAGCTGTCAAAATGCCTGAACTGAAGAGGCAAAGACTTGGTCTCAACCCAGAAAAGAAATGTGGAGCAATTCGAATAAAAAAATGCACTACAGAGTGCTTTTCGAAAAGAATCTGAACACTTCGAAAAGAACCTCAACTCTGCGAAAAGAACTAAAAGCTCCAGGCTTAGTTTTCGAAAAGAACCTGAACTCTTCGAAAGGATGATTGACCTATTCGAAAAGAAGAGAGCTCCTAGCGAACAAAACTTGAACTTTGCGAAAAGAGCTTTAAGAGTCACAGTACCTTGAGAAAAGTTCCCTAAACTATGCGAAATGGTATTCTGAAGATTCCTAGCTTTTGCAAGGGTAATTCAGCAATCTTTTTTATGCATCCCAATGCATTTAAAAACCTAGGGACATTCCAGAAGATTCTAAGCACGAAGCGAAGGCATATTCCACCGCATGTGAGCACCCGAAGATGAAATCACTTGGCGGGAACTTCTAGAAGCTCTAACAGATTTTCAAATTACATAACAGAATTGATGCTTATGTCGCCTGATTGGCTGAACCAGATCGAGCAATTCTGATTGGCCAGAACATATCTGGATCCTTGTGCTCGACTACAATTGGTTGTTACAGATCTGAGCACTTCTGATTGGTCGATACACATATGAGCTAAACCTGGGGAAAACTATAAATAGATGAACCATTTGCCCAATTTGGACATCCAGATTTTGAGTTTCATTCCTATTCCCCCATTTCAAAATCAGCTAGCTTGTCTGAAACCCCTGTAATAGCCTAACTTTGACTTGCAATTGAGAGCTGTGAGATACCTCTGTAATTCAAAAGAGAATTGTATTCAAGACTACAAATCTGAGAGCTGTTTAAGTTGTGCTCTGTAATTGTAATGGTGAATTTGAAAAGGTTGCTGTAAACCGTACATTCTCAATTGGATTCGTGTTAAGGGTTCCCTTTGATCTCCTTATTGCACTAGACTCCTTTAGATTTACTATTTTTTATACAATTTCCCTTGATTCATTAACCCTGTGGGAATTAGTGTTTGTAACCTAATCTCTCACAACATTTGTAGTGATATTTCTTGTTCTGAATTAAGCGTTTAGGTTAAAGACTATTGGATGGTCTGTGGCCATTGAAGTGGATAGACCATAGCCATAAGCCTAAATCTAATCCTTGAGTTAGATTTATTTCTCTTACATCTGTGGTTGTAGCAAGATGAAGATTGGATCATCTCTCATTTGATCTGCAGTCATTCTCATTTTGTTTCAAGGACCAAATCAAAGTTAGATATTATTTCTCCATTTTTTATAAGTTTACATCAAAATTCCCCCAACTCAGATCTAGATCATTTAGTTTAACTTTTACTTTTATCATTTAGTTAATGTGACAAATTCAACCTCCCATCTTATGTGCCTTGTAGATAGGATAAGAGGCCAGATCTGGTAGCTCAGATCTGGAGGTTTATTTTGCATTTTAAACAAATTCTCTGTGGACGATCGTTTACTCATTTACATTTAAAACTTGCTACAATTGGCCCTGATCTTGCAGGCTAATTCACTTCTCTCTGTGTTGATATTTCTTTACTCTTTTTAATGTTCCAGATTCAGTATAACTTAGCAGTTGCAAATCTGTTTTCAAAACACAAATAAATCATGCACACTTAGAATCACCAACAAGTTTTTTACGCCGTTGCCAGGGAATTTGAAATATGTGTTTTTAGGAGACCATAAATCATTGCCTGCGATTATTTCTTCCTCCCTCACAAAGGAGCAGGAGGAAGAGCTGTTGATTGTTTTGAAATAACATAGAAGGGCAATTGGCTGGACTATTGCTGATTTGGGAGGAATCAGTCCAACTGTTTGCATGCATAAAATCCATTTGGAAGAAGATGCAAAGCCTTCTAGGGAAATACAAAGGAGGTTGAACCCTCATATGCAAGAAGTCGTCATGAAAGAGGTTGTTAAGTTGTTGGATGCAGGGGTCATTTACCCCATTTCAGATTCAACTTTGGTGGCACCTACACAGGTGGTACCTAAGAAATCTGGGATCACTGTTGTAACCTTAGATTCTGGTGAGCTTATGTCAACCAGACAAACAACTGGGTGGAGGGTCTGTATTGATTACGGAAAATTAAATTTAATGACTAGAAAAGACCATTTCCCTCTCCCATTCATTGATCAGATTTTAGATAAGCTAGCAGGAAAAGCTTATTACTGTTTTCTTGATGGTTACTCTGGTTACAACCAGATTCCTGTGTACCCACAAGATCAGGAAAAGATCACATTCACTTGCCCTTTTGGCACTTTTTTCTATAGGAGAATGCCTTTTGGTCTTTGTAATGCTCCTGCTACCTTTCAAAGATGCATGTACTCCATTTTCTCTGATATGATTGACCAATTTATGGAGATTTTTATGGATGATTTTTCAATCTATGGAGACAGTTTTGCCCAGTGTTTACATCATCTCAAATTGGTGTTACAGAGATGTGAAGAAACCAATCTAGTTTTGAGCTGGGAGAAGAGCCATTTCATGGTCACCCAGGGCATTGTCCTTGGCCATGTTGTCTCCCACAAGGGCATTGAGGTAGACAGAGCAAAAATTGATTTAATTGTGCATTTACCACCTCCCAAAGCAAATTCAGATCAAGTTTTACGGGACATCTTTGGATTTCTGAAGGTTCATTAAGGACTTCAGTAAAATAACCAAGCCTTTTTGTCATTTATTGTGCCAAGATGTCCCTTTTGTTTTCAATAATGAATGCATGAAGGCATTTGAATTCTTAAAGAACTGTTTGATTTCAGCTCCAATATTGCAGTCTCCAGATTATTCACTATCTTTTGAACTGATGTGTGATGCATCAGATTATGCTTTGGGAGCCGTCCTTGGACAGAGAAAGGATAAGCTGCCTCATGTCATAGCTTATGCCAGTAGATCAATGATTGATGCATAGCTCAATTACACAACAACTGAGAAGGAGCTGCTGGCAATTGTTTTTGCTTTAGAGAAATTCAGGTCATATGTCTTGGGTTCACAAATAGTTGTGTTCACTGACCACTTTGCCTTGAAATACCTTCTGTCTAAGAAGGACACCAAACAAAGATTAATCAGGTGAATCCTCTTATTACAGGAATTTGATTTACAGATCAAAGATAAAAAGGGTGTGGAGAATGTGGTGGCTGATCACCTGTCTAGAATTTTAACTGCTGAGATTGACAGGCTGCCTATCAATGAATCTTTCCCTAATGAGCAACTGTTTGCTATTAGCATACACACCCCTTGGTTTGCAAACATAGTCAACCTTTTGGCTACTGGAAGAATTCCTCAACATTGGAATAAAATGGATAAAGATCTTTTCTTCTCAAAGGTTAAACATTTCATTTGAGAAGATCCTTATCTGTTTAAGAGTTGTGTAGACCAAATAATAAGAAGATGTGTCCCTGAAGAAGAATTCATAGAATACTTTCTATGTGTCATGAACAGGCCTGTGGAGGTCATTTTAGTGGAAACAAAACTGCTGCAAAGGTTTTGCAGTGTGGATTTTATTGGCCTACACTTTTTAAAGATGCTCTGCAGCACTGTAAGTCTTACCAGAACTGCCAGAAATTGGGCAGCATTTCCAAGAGAAATTCAATGCCTTTACAACCCATTTTGGTAGTTGAATTGTTTGATATTTGGGGGATAGACTTCATGGGTCCCTTTCCTCCTTCCAATGCGTGTAATTTCATTTTAGTAGCTATGTATTATGTATCCAAATGGGTTGAAGCCACAGCCACTAAAACCAATGATCACAAAGTGGTTCTGAAATTTTTAAAGGATCACATTTTTTCCAGGTTTGGTTTTCCCAGAGCTATTATCAGTGATGGGGGAAGCCATTTTTGTAATAAACATTTTGATACTTTATTGAAAAAATACTCTGTGACTCATAGAGTAGCTACTCCATATCATCCCCAAACCAGTGGACAAGTGGAGATTTCCAATAGAGAAATCAAACATATACTGGAAAAGATTGTGAAGAAGGACAGAAAGGATTGGTCCTTTAAGCTAAATGATGCATTGTGGGCATATAGGACAGCCTATAAAACCCCAATTGGCATGTCCCCATTCAAGTTGGTCTATGGCAAAGTATGCCACTTACCAGTGGAGTTAGAATATAAAGCCTTTTGGGCTATTAAAACATTGAACATGGATCTGACTACTGCTGGTAATCACAGGAAACTGCAACTTGCTAAGTTGGAGGAGCTGAGAATGGATGCATACACCGATTCAAGATCTTACAAAGAGAAATTCAAAGCCTTCCATGATAAAAATTTGTTGAGAAAAGAGTTCACAACTGGCTCTAAGGTATGGCTATTTAACTCAAAACTTAAGTTCTTTCCTGGATAGCTGAGATCCAGATGGGAAGGACCATATACTGTCATTCATGCAACTCCTTCTGGGGCTGTTGACATTTTAGACCCAAGTAATGGAAGAATCTTGAAAGTAAATGGTCAGAGGCTCAAACCATGCATTGAAAATACTCAGACTGTCTCCCATCTATCATCAAGAACCTCCCCAAATCTGATGGTATACAACTGTACAATATGTTTTTGTTCTATAGTTTTTGCTTAGTTTTCTATTTCTCTATTTTTATTCAGGTTTGTTCTCTTTTCGCAATGTTTAAATATGTAAAAAATTAATTCGCAAAGTAAAAAATTGTCATTTCGCAAAGTTCAATTTACTTTTCGAAAAGGATCTGGATTTGTAACGAACTGCTCGAAAGCAATGATTTGCTTTTCGAATAGTTGTTTCTGAAGCCATTTGCTTTTCGAAAAGTTGTTTTTGAAGCTATTAGCTTTTCGAATGGTACTGATGCCATTCTCTGTTGAAAAAAGGGACTGTTTTGGAACTTTTCGAAAACTTAACAATGACTTTGTGAAAATAACTCTGAGCATATTTAAACCCTTTCGAAGTAAGGGTTTCATATTCGAAAGCTTTCTGAGAACGTCCTGTTTCACAAAAACCCCATTTCTTTCTTTCCTTACGTGATTTTAGAATTCAGCCACACTTTTCTTCACATTTGTTCGATCATTTGAGCTTGAAGAGAGGGATTTTAGCTTCTGGTCTGGTGGATTTCAGCGAGCAAGCAACACATTTAACCAAAACCCTAGATTTTGGTATTTTTCTGCGCATTTCCTCTGTTTATCATTTGCAAAGTTTGATTTTGTGTCAGCATTTGTTGTGGGCGTTTTTATACACAACTTTAGAATGGGGAAAGCTGAAAAATCACTAGCTGCCATGTTCCCAAAATCTTCTGCTAAGAAAATTAGCAAACCAACCCCAAAAGGAAAAACCAAAACTTCAGCCAAAAGAAAACTATCAATGGATAGAGCTGATAGGATTGAGAAAGGGAAGAAAGTTAGACATGAGGAACCCATCCTGCATTTGCTAGTCCCGAGCACGAGCTTCCTCCTGCCAATGCATTTGGTACTGCCAAATCCATTCATTGAAGCTCAGAAGCTGATTCCTGAGCTTATTGTGGATGAAACTTTTTTCGTCAACAAACCGGACAGTCAGCTATCTTTAAGATACATGAGGGATGCCTCAGTGAGCAATATCCTTACCCCTCTGCCAGAGAAAATTTATCCGCGAATGGTGAAATTATGGTACCAAAACCTGGTAAAAGTGACAGAAAAAGATGCTGATGTCCCTACTCTTGTTATCTTTATTGATGATTGTGATCTAACTGTCACATATGAAGACATTGGGAATGCTTTGGGGATACCTTTTCAACATGATCCTTCTGGTCCATTGGCTGCACCAGAAGCAGCCTCTTTTAGAGAAATGGCTGCACATCTAACCCAAGGGATCGTTGGAACTGGACAGTCCATAATGAGGAGAGACCTAGCACCTCAATTTTTATTGATGGATTCAATTTTGAGGGGAAGTTTTTATGTCATAGGGCCTGACCAAGAAAGGAGGACACCAATTTTAGAGGCTCTCTTTCATTTTCTAAGGGCAATTTTTCAATGCCCCTATGTTAATTGAAGCCATGGTGATATTAGTGCCAAGTTGAAAAGGAGTAGAAATTAGGAATCCCATTTGGTAGGTGATCTGACCCTACTAAGAGCTAAGTTTGACATTGATGACCGGAGCCATTTGAAGTCATAGCTCCTCATACTTTTGGGAAAAAGGCTTGGACTACAAGCCAAGCAATCTTGAAAAAAGGCTGAGAGAGGAAGGTGAGCACACTGCAATTGCTCTGAGCACCGCATCTGCAACTTGTTAGTGGACTGCCATACATGAACACGCCCTGCGGCTCCTTAGAACTGCTTTGCAGGACCACAGGTGACCAGCTCTTTAGCTGCACCCATTCTTCAAGAAGCTGTCCTTCCTATGGTGACCAGCTCTTCAGCTGCACCCATTCTTGAAGAAGTTGGCATTTTACCCTCCTCACCTAGTCCAGCTCTTGCCAGTTCACCTATTCCAGCAGTCCCATCTCCCATACCCACCATTATCCCAATTGCAGATTCCCCCTCTACACCAACCACTCCAGCCATACTCACACCACCAATTTCTCCCGCCAATGCCCAAGACCTGGCCACAAATTTTATTGAACAATCTCCTTGCACTCCTCTTCTCCAAAGCCTCTCAAGTTCACCTGCTCCTTCAGCCCACACACCTGAAGTATCCCATACCCCTGAACCTGAGCCTTTCAATACAGAGGCTTATTCATCATTGATGGGGTCTATTTTTGAAAACGTTGGGCTTGAACCTGTCCCTATACCTGACCCTCCTCATTTCACTCACTTGGCTACTTCTCCCTTTACAGCCATTTCACCCATTGCACCTCCACCATCCACTTCAGTTTTACCAGCCCCTGCTATGCATACTTCATCCACACCTGAATCAATTAGCCAAATACTTACCTTTCTCCAATCCATCCAAGCCCAACTATAGATCAACACAGATAATCAGTCTGTGACCAATAATGACCTTCTCTAAACTTTAGCCTCCACATCCCACACAACTACCTTAACCACCTTAACCACTATACCTGCTGTTGATGACCATGCTACCCAAACTGAACCTGAGGTAGTATTGGTTGATCTGCCCACCCTCACCACTACTGCCCATGCTACCCAAACTGAACCTGAGGTACCTCTGGTTGAGTCCCCTTCACCTCTCCTCACTTTCTCTGATCAAGCCAATCAGACCGACCCTGAAGTCATCCTTCTGGACCCCTCTTCTCCCACTCCCACAGCTGGGATACCTTTGGTCCCCTACCATTCCATTCCCATTCCCAGATTTGCCGCTCTCAAAAGGGCCATGGAAGAAAATCCATATATCTGTCGAGATGTCCTCAAGGGGTTAGCTGATTTGCAAGCTTACATTAGAACCCCTTATGAAAACCAGATTCGGAAATTGGAGTTATTCATGAAATTTGAGAGAGAGAAAATGAAGGACCTGCTGGGTCAAACTTTTCAGATGGTTAGGAGTGAGCAGCACAAGGTGACCATGTTGCAAGCACAGCTTGACCAGGAAAAACTGAGGACTACTAGACTTGGAAAGTACATTGGCCTCACCAAAAAGATCAAATCAGAGGAATACACTGAGCTGCAAAACACAATCCAGGAGAAGGCTAAATCGAGTTCAGACTCCAATACTGATTCTAGTTCTGACTCTGACAGTGACTCCAGTTCTGATCCCATTGAACCAACTTATGATACAGATTTTGACCCCAGTTATTAGATCACATTGTACTTATCTGTGTTATGAGTTTGTAATATAAAATTCTGGTTTTTCTTGTGTAATTACTGTGCATTTCTGTTCTTTCTCCTTGTCATTATGATTCCTGCTTGATTGTTTCTTTTCTTTGCTTTGAACCAGTGCGGACCCTGCTCACCTTAGGTTTGGGGGTGTGACAGAAATGCCAATAATTGAGTTAACATCAATGCAGCTTATGATCAGTGGAATTTTTGAAAATGAAGTAATTTCACACCTGTTGTTTTGAAAAATGAGGAAGTTAAAAACTTTTTGAAATTAATTTCTAGTGTAATTCTAATACTTTCATGAAGTGAATGTAAGAAAATTTCCAAAAGAAAATTGATGTTTTAGTAAACCTAAAAAGAGAGAAAACAGTGATGATATACCTCAGGAATTTGATAGAAAACCACACCCAGTGAGATTTGGGCCTGAAATGTATTCTTTGGAGGTATGAATTGGCAATTTTTTCTGCTCTAGGGACTGATTGAACCTGCTTACTTTCATTAGAAGTTACACATATCCAAATTGAAATAATTTGACAGCAATCATGATATTAAAGGCATGATGTAAGGCCTCCTTTTGAATAGTTTGAACTTCAAAAATCCCCACCTTTTAAAGCTGCCCTTGATACACACCATTTGAGCTTTATAAATCCAAGATTTCTTTGAAACCTCATCAACCTCATTTAGCCTAACCCTCACTTTGAGAATTCAGAAGGTAAAGGAAAGGAAGCTGAAGAAAGGAGAGTTGGGTATCAGTTTGGTAAAAAGAAAAATAATTGAAGGCAATGATGTATCAGCAAAAGAAATATGGCATTCCAGTCAATGTTGCTTTGAAAAAAAAAAAGGAGAAGTCATTTCATTGGAAGTTTGAAAAAGAAAGAGAAAAAGATGGCCACTTTGGCTCTGAAAATTCAAAGAAGAAGATGAAATTGTGCTGAAATAAAGAAGGTATCCATACCACCTCCTTACCTTGACTGACTTCTCAATTTTGAACTCCATTCCACCCCTTTATTCGTGATAAATTTCACCCATAAGCCACAGTACAACCCAAGTTAAAGTCCTTACTGATCAATGATGGATTGAGCTGTCACATGGAGATAAGGATTTATGTAATCTATGGTGAAAGGAGCAGTGAATTTAGAACTAAAAAGCAATGCCTATGCTCATGCTTACAGTCCTATTTGTGGGCTGTAACTGCTCTTGAGACGTGTGAAATAGTACAACCCTCTTACTTACACGTTGAGTGAAAACCTGGTGAGAGTTGGGTTTGAAATCGACTTATCTGGGGTAACATCAAAGATGGATTCTCAAATAGAAGGCAAGCTGTTCATTAATTTTTCTTGTAAATAACTGTTTGACACAAATTGAGTGAATGGTAAAAAGAATTACAGCAGAATTTTAGTTTTGAACTGATGTTTTCTTGAAAAATCTTCTTACAGCCTGACTGATGCAGGTGTGAATAATCTGATTGGATGAAAGTTTGCTTTAATAGAACTGCATTGATCTTAACTGATTTATTGGAGAAGTTTATGGGTACCTTCACTGAAAACCCTCAGGAGACTTCACTCCTCCACTAGGGATCACCTAGGGGTTTAAAAGGCTTGTTGTATATGCTAAATACAACTGTGTTTCCTACAAAAGTGGCTTTTTATTTTGTTTTTAATTTTGACTTTGCTAAGGGACTAGCAAAGCTTAGGTTTGGGGGTGTGTTGAGAACCAGAAAATACCATTCTCCACCCTTTAACATAGGCCTTGATAGACCCTTGAGAGAACTAAATAAGTGTTTTAAGTGCTTGTGTTACAGCTAACAATAAAGAAAGGCTTAACCATGAAAGTAGCCTAAAAGTGTCAAAAAGATGATAATCCATGTCGATCCAAAGGCAGAAAGAGAAGGGACAACCTCACTAGCTGTCAAAATGCCTGAACTGAAGAGGCAAAGACTTGGTCTCAACCCAGAAAAGAAATGTGGAGCAATTCGAACAAAAAAATGCACTACAGAATGCTTTTCGAAAAGAATCTGAACACTTCGAAAAGAACCTGAACTCTGCGAAAAGAACTAAAAGCTCCAGGCTTAGTTTTCGAAAAGAACCTGAACTCTTCAAAAGGATGATTGACCTATTCGAAAAGAAGAGAACTCCTTGCGAACAGAACCTGAACTTTGCGAAAAGAGCTTCAGGAGTCACAGTACCTTGCGAAAAGTTCCCTAAACTATGCGAAATGGTATTCTGGAGATTCCTAGCTTTTGCAAGGGTAATTCAGTAATCTTTTTCACGCGTCCCAATGCATTTAAAAACTCAAGGACATTTCAGAAGATTCTAAGCATGAAGCGAAGGCATATTCCACCCCATGTGAGCACCCGAAGATGAAATCACTTGGCGGGAACTTCTAGAAGCTCTAATAGATTTTCAAATTACATAACAGAATTGATGCTTATGTCGCCTGATTGGCTGAACCAGATCGAGCAATTCTGATTGGCTAGAACAGATCTGGATCCTTGTGCTCGACTATCATTGGTTGTTACAGATCTCAGCACTTCTGATTGTTCGATACACATCTGAGCTAGACCTGGGGAAAACTATAAATAGATGAACCATTTGCCCAATTTGGGCATCCAGATTTTGAGTTTCATTCCTATTCCCCCACTTCCAAATCAGCTAGTTTATCTGAAACCCCTGTAATAGCCTAACTTTTACTTGCAATTGAGAGCTGTGAGATACCTCTGTAATTCAAAAGAGAATTATATTCAAGACTACAAATCTGAGAGCTGTTTAAGCTGTGCTCTATAATTGTAATGGTGAATTTGAAAAGGTTGCTGTAAACTGTACACTCTCAATTGGATTCGTGTTAAGGGTTCCCTCTGATCTCCTTATTGCACTAGACTCCTTTAGATTTACTATTTTTTATGCAATTTCCCTTGATTCATTAACCCTGTGGGAATTAGTGTTTGTAACCTAATCTCTCACAGCATTTGTAGTGACATTTTTTGTTCTAAATTAAGCGTTTAGATTAAAGACTATTGGATGGTCTGTGGCCATTGAAGTGGACAGACCATAGCCATGAGCCTAAATCTAATCCTTGAGTTAGATTTATTTCTCTTACATCTGTGCTTATAGCCAGATGAAGATTGGATCATCTCTCATTTGATCTGCAGTCATTCTCATTTTGTTTCAAGGACCAAATCAAAGTTAGATATTATTTCTCCATTTTTTATAAGTTTACATCAAAATTCCCCCAACTCAGATCTGGATCATTTAGTTTAACTTTTACTTTTATCATTTAGTTAATGTGACAAATTCAACCTCCCATCTTATGTGCTTTGTAGATAGGATAAGAGGCCAGATCTGGTAGCTCAGATCTGGAGGTTTATTTTGCATTTTAAACAAATTCTCTGTGGATGATCTTTTACACATTTACATTTAAAGCTTGCTACAGTTGGCCCTGATCTTGCAGGCTAATTCACTTCTCTCTGTGCTGATATTTTTTTACTCTTTTTAATGTTCCAGATTCAGTATAACTTAGCAGTTGCAAATCTGTTTTCAAAACACAAATAAATCATGCACACTTAGAATCACCAATAGCGAGTCCAGTCCAAATCGTTCGAACTATTTAAAATCGATCGAATGGTTTCTAATTTCGTTTGAACGATTTTCAAAATCGATCGAACGGTTTCTAATTTCGTTCGAACAATTTTCAAAATCGATTGAACGGTTTCTAATTTTGTTCGAACGGTTTTCAAAACCGATCGAACGGTTTCCAAACTGACTAGGAACCTTCTGATTTCACTCTTGACGAAATTGTTCGATCGATTTTTAATTTCGATCGAACGGTTTCATCAGATTTCACCCAAAATCGGGTTCAACCATCTCTAACTCATTTTTCTTTAAATCTTAACCCATTTTCTTCAAATCTCCCACTGATAATCTAACTAAGTATTAATCTACATACAAATCACAACTTAAATCAAAATTTTTACCTTTAATCCAACTATTTTCTCCCCGATCGGATCATCTTCTTCCTAGCAAGCAAATGGGTTTCCAAACCACTTTTGATCTTTCCAAGCCCCACGATTTTCATAATTTCGACACGATCATTAGGTGATCATCCACACACGCTTCGTACAAACCTCCTATATCCATCAATTCTTCGATCTGAGCTTTCACACAACAAGCTAGATCTTCTTAGCTTGGAGTTCCGGATTTCACACGGATTAGAACACCTTCTTTAATCCTTCGCATACAATGCATCCAAAGCCCATCTCTTCCTCTTGCTCTTTCTCTTCTCTCCTCTCCCTCTCTATCTCTGGAAACCTAAAGCCTCAACCTTTTAACCAAATGGCTTCTAAAAGAAGCCCCTCCCTCTCTTATACTTAAAAGTCCGGTTCACGTGTAAAACGCATACATGCCACAATAGGTGTATAAGACCCTATAAAATGATCTAACACCATACGGGTGTGCACATTTCACACCAAAATTAATCCAATCTAAGTCATCAAGTTGACTTTCACCTGCTCAAAATTAGTGACCTAACGGGCACATATCCCAAGGCATACTATTCAAAGTTCAAATTTTTGGGATGTTACATAAACGGGCTTTAATCGAACTTTTGGAGCAAGCCCATACCTGGCCGGATTACTAATCGGATCTGATTGGACCTACCTACATCATAATGCTTAGACCCAACCCATTTTGGATCAGGCTAGGCTCATGTCCGCCCTTTGAGACCCCTACAGTTAAGCATCAAAACGCACGTTTAAAAGTCTAGAACCTCAAGTCATCAATACTAGGTAATGGCCTTTATCAATCTTATGAATAGACTTGTAGTAGTAAAGGAATAAGCTTTTCAGTGCCACTAACATCTGTATAAGTCAGCTTTTATTAGACAGAATTCCCGAGATAAAAGTGGCTCGTAAGCTTTACAATCGTATGATGGTGATGCCCTTCTAGTCTTTTCCAAAAAGCTTTGGAGTTCTCTGCTTCCACTCATACGTTCTCTGAAAGCGCCTATGTAATTTCATAAAAATTAATGATTGGGTCATATCAGACAATTGAGATTGTATTTAACCCTAATATTCCACACAATGGATCTTGAGACCATGTAACACCTATCAGACAATCTATTTTTTATTTCACATGTCACATATCCCCAAAAGTATATTTTGTGTATAATTTCACACATAATGCTCAAAGGTGATATAGGGCCACGTTTTGATGTAAAAATTGACTGTTTGATCTGTGCAACATGGTCTCAAGATCCATTGTGTAGAGGAACAAGGTGAAACACAATCTCCATCGTCTGATCTAATCCAATCGATTTTAATGGGTCTCTTCTTTCAGAGAACGCGTGGTGTGTTTAGCGCTGCCCATAAGCTTATTGGGAAGGTTTTTTTTTCCTGTCCAACGGGAAGAAAGCTTCTATGAAAGACCAAGTCATGGAGATTATCACCCAAGTCTTTGTCATATTTCAAAACTAAGAACCCGGTAAATCTGCGTCCTCTTTGCTATTGACTAGAGATCCCTTATAAAATGCATATATTTTAAAATTATATAGTTACTCTTTTATTATTGACTCTGTAGGGAGTCGCCATCGATTATATAAAAAAAAAAAAATTCACAGTCGATGGCGACTCTATACATAGTCGTCATTGACTCTGTACAGAGTCGCCATCGATTTGATAAAAAAAAAAAAAAAAAAAAAATTGCGACTCTGTAGAGAGTCGTCATCGATTTTATAAATAAATAAATAAATAAATAAATAAATATATATATATATATATATATATATATATATTGGCGACTTTGCACAGAGTCGATGACGACTCTCTACAGAGTCATCATTGATTTTATAAAAAAAATAATAATAATAAAATAAAAATAAAAATAAATTTTTTTTTGCGACTCTGTACAAAGTCGTCATCGATTTTATAATTTTTTTTTTCTTTTTGCGACTTTGTACAGAGTCGATGACGCTTATTTTAACAGGCGATATTGATTGTTTAATGAGTCGTTATCGATTCATTAAATAGTCTATATTGATTATTTAATGGGTCGTTATCGACTCTTGAAAAAAAAAAAAAAAAAAGCAACGCTGCCACATCGACACACGTGGCACAAGTCTCCTTAAAAGCTAAAGACAAGAAAAAAACATGTCAAATGCATCACCTCATTTAAAATTAAGTATGTGTGTAGTCAACCCCAAATTACTTGAAAAGCTAAAACACCTTACCTCATTTAATGTGTGTGTCAGATAGCCAAGCCTCAAACACCTCGCCTCATTTAATGTGACCACATTAAACACGTCACCTCACCACTTCTTTTTAACCCAATATGCACCTATTTATTTGCTTTTGTATCTCTGCAGTCGACATCGATTGATTAATTAATTGATAACGATTGATTAATGAATCGATATCGACTCATTAAAGAGTCGATATCGATTGTTTAATGAGTTGTTATCGATTCATTAAGCAGCCCATGTCGACTATGTAATGAGTCGATATCGATCCATTAAATAATCGATTTTTATTTTATTAATTTTTTAAAGATGTGATATAACTCTTTTTTGTATCAATCTTTGACACCATCGATCTTTTTTTTGTTACACCGTCGATCTTTTTTTTTCGTTACACCATCAAAAAAAAGATCGACTTTTAAAATGATTTGTATAGAGTCGCCATAAAAAAAATAAAAAAATAAATAAAAATAAAAAAAAATTTCTTTTTTTTTACAGTCGATGGCGACTCTGTACATAATCGATGGCGATTGTGTACAGAGTCGACGACGACTCTTAAAGAGGTCGGTATCGACTATGTTAAGAGTCGCCATCGACTGTTAAATTTTATTTTATTTTTTAAATAGGCGATCTCACTTTTTTTTCGTGTCTATCTTTGGCACCATCTATTTTATTATGTGGCCTTCAAATCAGACGGCATAGATCCGGTTTCACATCACGTAAATATAGAAAAATATAAATATTTAAAATTTTAAATCATGTAGAACACAAAAAAGTTTAAGAAGGGATATTTCAAACTTTTTGTGCTAATTGAAAATGGCTTCTTCTTCCTCATTTTAATCTGCTACAGTCTCTGACGAAAAAGATATATCTGGGTCGATCCAAATAATATATTAGAGTAGATTGGACTGAGGAGAAGACGCCGTCACCTTCGCCACCTCTGACTTTTAGAAACTGTAGCAGATTAAAATGAGAAAGAAGACGATGTTTTTGAGCGTTAAAGAAAGGGGGTAATTTGGACTTTTTGCTATACTTAGGGGTCGGCTAGGCTCCCAGCTGGTCGGTTTGGGTAAACGTGAAAATGTAGTGTGACGACCCGACTTGTCCAATCCCTAAGGTATAGGAAAGGCCGGTTCATCAACTTATTGATTTCTCAATAAGCCGTAACAAACAAAAGCCAGCACATAGCAATGATCTAAAGACAGAGGCAAAGCATAGAATAATCCAAAAATAAAAGCTTTCAACAACAAACTATATATCCCTATGAGGAACCAAGAAGAACCACCGGTGATGGCCAATCCAACACCTAAAATAGTGGTTCACAATAATGATTCCTCGAGTGAGATCAAAAGAACAAAAATAATGGCCTAGGGCCCAATATTCAAAATCATATTCTAACAAAAGTACCAAAAAATAAGGGATCTAGGATCAAGGAAAAAACTCCTCAGCTGGTGTGTCCAATTCATCCTCGAGAATGTAATCGGAGTCTTCCAGATCCTCTGACCCAAGGTTAGTCTCAGCACCTGTGACGTATAGTCGAGGGTGAGCTAACAACAAAGCGCAATAGAGGAAACAAATCTATTTGCATTCCATTATAAGTATGGTTTTCAAAAGACAGAAATCGGATCAAATATGGTTTTCAAATGATGCTTTGCAAACTAAATCTTCAGTTCCAATCATGAGCCAAAACTAGAATATTCATCTAATATGTTGAAAATCTTCCAAATTAGCATGCTTCTTGTCTTAAATTTATAACTTAATTTTATCTCCCAAATTTCCTATAGCATAAGAGCGGACTACGTGACCGATGGGAAACCCTACTGACCATCGTCGTTCATGAACCCATTTTCTGAAATGCAACAAGCCCCTACGCTATGAGGGAAACTTGCGCCAAAGTAATACCGTCAACACGGTTGGTAGAATCTAGGGCATCATTCGTATGTACCTAAAATCGAATGCAAATGCTAACATATATCAAAGCTTATTATTCATAATAGATTACTGATGTTTTTTCGAAGTTCTGATTCAAAGTTCTTATTCAAAAATTTACTGAGGTTCTGAGGTTCAAATTACGAAGTTCTTAGTCATAACAAAGTTTCCAAATTTCGGATTTGTGTCATAAGTTCAGATTTTTTTATTCATGTTATGTGCAACAGGATTCCAAAATTTATGCTTCTTAAATGAAACAGTCGAAAACAGTTTATACTTATAATCCAATGCAAATGAAATATAGGGTTCCCCTACCTCAACAAAGAAGATTTAAAATCATGCATAAGCAATCCTCACAAAGGACCCCCAATATTCAAAACCTACAAAGATTAACACTCTCAATGTTAATATAAGACCAAAAGTCAAACTCAAATGCTTGCCGAGAAAATATTCGACAAAAATTTAAGGATCTGAAACAGGGCAGAATTCGACCCTCGAATTCAAATTCGTGAGTTGAATTTGAAATTTGATGGTCGAATTCAATTTCGACCCTCGAATTCCAAAAATCTCATCAGGCATAAAAATTTGAAAATCGACCCTCGATTTTTAATCCGATGGTCGAATTCCAAATTCGACCCTCGAATTCAGAAAACTACTTCAGGCTTAAAAAAATAGATTTCGACTGTCGAATTTCAAATCGATGGTCAAATTCCAAATTCGACCCTCGAATTGGAATTCGACCCTCGAATTTGTTCAGGTCTGTGGCTATCAAATTTTCTATGTCCGGATTCTTTCTTTCTTTCAATCACAGCCATCTGGTCCTATTTAAACACACCACATGCTACTCTAAATAAAACATAAATTTAAATGTCACAAGGAGGTTTAAAGGCCTACCTCTTGTAGTTTAAACTGTTGCTTCCGTTGCACCAAAACACGCACCCAAACCAATCTCCAAAGCTCAACGGTTTAGATCTTCAAATCAGTTCATGATAATGGGGTGGCCACTGCCTCATCAACCAACAAGATCACACAGAATTTGTCACTCTCCACATCACTCTTCTCTTTAAATGGTTCGAACCAATCAAATTTCTAATATGATTCAAATCAACGGTCGAGATGGGGAGAGATCTTGGATTAAAAGGATGCAAGGCTTAAAATTTCTAACGAGAGAGAGAAGTTACACTTCTCCTTTAATCTCTCTTATAACCTAAAACTCAAACAAACAAATATCTAGACTTTATATTTTTGTAACTTATCCACTTAATTTGCAAAAATGTCCCATGTTGAACACATACACCAATCCCTATCGTGTAAGTCATCGCTTACATGACTTGCACACATCTTCCAACAAATTTCTTTGGCCATTTGTCTTATTATAGCCTTAGCTTACCAAAAATCCAAAAATCCCTCAATTATTTTTGGACACGCTTATCGAGGTAAATGAAAAATAGGCCAAAATATCAGGGATATTACATGCAGGGCCTCTGACGTAAAAGGTATATCTAACAAGGTCGATCAGGTAAGTTTCCCATATACCTACTAAAAATCTTCCATAAAATCTTCAAAAACCCAAAGGATTTCGTAGGATATTTTACGTAAAAGCAGCAATTAATTTTCTTTTTTGGGGCAATACCTACGTATTGGTGGAGATACATATCGGCTTGGCAGAAAATTGATACCTATCACCGATATGTGTCGGTATCAACCGATTTTAGATACCTTGCTTCGCTTAATCTCCTTCCATCAATTTAGTCAAGCCTTACGAGGTACGCAACTATTTATGGGCACCCAATTAAGTGAAATATGCTTCTTCTTTTTTTTTGGTCATTTGATCAAAGCATAGGAGATCATATTTGAATCATTTTACCACTTTATTTTATTAGAAGATTAATCGGTCAAAAAAGAGTATTGTTCTCATTTTATTGTTGGAATGCTAGTTACATTTAATCTTCACTGTTTTCTAAGACAAAAATGCTATTTTAGAATGCTAATGAGAAAAGTGTTGTCTTCATGAATTTTGTGAGGAATCTTGCAAAAAGTCCTTTATCCTTCCATGGAAAAAATTGGTTACCTCTACGGCTCTACTAGTCGATCAAAAGTTGAAAAGCAGATAAGTTTAAATTTCGGTCTCGTGGATGCGCAATCTTTTAATTGGTATCATGGTATTAAAATCGGTATCAGTCTCCGATATCGGTTTGCCCGGGGCTGATACGAATCGGCCGATACGTATCGTCCGATACCGATACGTATTCGGTATTGTTATTGTAAAAAGATAGGAAGATGCAATGTTATAGCATTATAATTCATAATCTCATATACATCGGATAGTTTCCCTCGGCGGCAATACAAATCTGTGTCCCAGAAAATTGATACATATCGCCGATATGTATCGGTATCGACCGATTTTTTATACCTTGTTTGGCTCAATATCCTTCCAAAAAATTAGTCAAGTCTTATGAGATACACAACTATTTATTAGCACCCAATTAAGTGAAAATATGTGTTTTTTTAGGTCAATTGATCAAAGCACAAGAAATCATATTTGCATCATTTTACCAGTTAATTTGATTATAAGATTAATCAAACAAAAAAGAGTGTTGTTTTCTCATTTTATAGTTGGAATGTTAGTTACATATAATCTTTACCGTTTTATGAGACAAAAATTCTATTTTAGAACGTTGATGAGAAAAGTGCTATTTTTATGGATTTTGTGAGTAATCTTGCAAAAAGTCCCTTATCCTTCCATGGAGAGAATTCGTTACCTCTGTGGCTATACTTATTGATCAAAACTTGAAATTCAGATCAGTTTAGATTTGGTTCTCGTGGTTGTGCAATCTTTTAATGCGCACCGGATTTGGTCCGTCTATATTTATGTATACTTTCAATTCTATTCTATTATTATTATTATTATTATTATTTACTCTTATTATTTTAATCTAAGGTAAAACGATAAATTATAATGTTAAACCATAGCCGCTCGCTGGCTTGAACGAAACACAGGGTCTTTATACTTTCAGTTTCTTTTTACTCTTCTTTATCATTGTCGTTTCACGGTAATCGATGTTAATTTGTTTATAGGTTAGTTGTTGCCTTTAGATTAATTATAATAATATACACTTATTATTATAGGTGTGTTATTCAATTTGATACGTGTACCTATCCATATTTTATATTATAATCGGGTAACTGAAGAGAATGGGCTTATAATATATATAAAGTAATGATTGCTGTATATACTTAATAGAATACTATATTATATTATTTCTATATTTTCTTTACTTATATATATAAAGTAAAGTAATATAAATAACTATACTTATATAAAATATTATATAAATACTACTCATGTGAAAGGAAGGTTGGGCGAAACACGCAACTCCTAAATAAGGACCATATGACCTGATAGCCCCCTATCTCAATCTGGTACATCACACACAAAATCTTCAATCTAGACCATCCATATAGTGTCATAAGATGGGTATAGGTCAAAAGTCATCAGAATCCCTGATGAAACAACTTTCAAATACTCGATAAGGCTACATCATATCGGTGCCACTTTTACATTGTCTTCCATTAGCCATTTGGGGATTGAAGGCCACGATTGTCTAAACATCAATCAGTTGGCCTACTTTCACGTGGTTAGGCCAGATCAAATGATCATACCTGTCACGTGGTTAGCCTAGATCGCATGATCAAGATTGGCACATGGGCGATTCCAAAATTCTCATTCACCACCAATTGGTATATGTGGCTCGACACCCAATATTGAAACCTATATAAGTTGTAGACTTGTAGCTAATAAAGAAGTTTACTTTTCAAGAGAGGGAAATTAGAAATTACGCGGATAAATGAGGCCATAAAGCCAACACACAAACCTATTCATGTACCCAAATTAAAACTTATTCCACGTGGACCAATGGACCCATGATTTAACATGAGTACCTCACCTTACTTGATAACTTAAGTTGACTAGTTTCATTAAATAATTATAATTAGTATACTGTATCACCCATTTTTTTAAAATTATAATATTATTATAATTGGTATATTGTATTATATAGTTTAGATTGCGTATTATTTTAATCTATAGGAACTCGGTACTCAAATACCCTTCTAGCTTATTAAGGTAGCCCGCCTCACACTAAACCTCTATAGTATTATTATTCATTTGAAAAATTTCTTCTTAGCAGCAAATTGGATCATTGTATTATCCTTTTACCGATCCATTGACACGTAAAATCGGTCGGTTGATCATGAACAAAATCGAACCATTGTTCACTTTAAATTGATTCTGACCGGAATTAAATAATTCAAATAAATACTCTCGACTGATTGATTTCAAAATCAATCAATCGATTCTCGTCCGAACAGATGACCTTATTTATAATTTCACCTTTGCACGACCAAAACTAAGTGCACTTAAATCACTTGCATTTTCTATCGATGGTCGTGATGTAATCCACTTTAAATTGTACTGTCATTTTATTTAAGCATTTAATTATAGTATACTATATATGTATCATTTTATCACTTCAACGCGACCACTTCGATTACACAAAGTGTTAGAACTTCGATGGCTTTATGAAATCGAACTCTGACCTTTACGATTATCGAAATCATACTTATAACTCTATTCTATCATTATATTGGTGTGGTATGTAAATAAATATAAATATAAATATAATCAAAATCTAAGTGTAAACCGTTCTGTATGTGTGATACTTTTACATTTACAACTTAATCAATTTATACGAGTTAAGGATATATTAGATCATGAGTACGAGAGTGTATGAGATCATGCCTACACTTGGGCGTGGTGATTCGCTAAGATGGTATCGAAGCGAGAAATATATCGTATTCACATACCTTACAACTCATGTTGGAATGGGACCCATGACGAGTTGGATAAGTGTGAATTCAGTGTAACCTCATATATGGTGGCATGCATATACGGTGACCTGATCACCCCGAGTCAAAATATGATAGTATAAATTATGAGTTAAGTTATGAGGTTCGACCATAGGCATTAGTTGTGGTGAGATTTCTTCTACGGTCACGTGAAATTCAGAATATTGGCGTCCATGTACGGATGCAACACCTCTATGATAGTATAGACTACCACACGAAGTGCATCCAGGTTACTACGGAACCTTTTCTTGGGAAGCGTGAATTAGGAAAGTTGCCTCACTATAGTTTATCCTAGGATTAATTACAAAAGTATGATAAGATATGAGTATGAGGTAAGATAAGTTATGATACGAGTACGATAATAAGACATCGCTGTGTAGGCCAGCAAAAGATAAAGAACTTAAGTCCTTGTACGTGTCATTCCTTGCGTAGCAACCGTAAGGGCAACAACATCTTTCAGTCAAGACGGATCTCTAGGAGAGATTATGAGTATAGTATGTTATGAGTGACTTTGGCCATTATGTCTCCCCATTGGCTGGATGATGGAGTATGAGTATGACACAAGGGCGTTATGATATGGTGGTATGATTCTATGTTGATCCTCCCATGGTAGCTCTCACAGCGACTCTGGCACAGGTCGTTTAGCATTTTCTGAGTATGTTAGTTACGCTCATGCGATGTACAGACGTATGTGCGAGAATGATAATAAGACATGGTATGATATGTTATGAGATATGGTAAGGTACGTTAGGATATGAGTGCCTAGATCATGGTCTTGTATTTATGATATAATATGAGTTTTACGATATGCATATGATTTTATCTTTCTTCTGTTATTTGCTTTGAGATATTATGCTTATCACTCACAAGATGTACCCACAATGCACCTAAGTAGTATGAGGTGGATTGGTAGTGTATCCCACTAAGTTTACGTGACTGAGTAAACTCATCCCACGATAATCTAACAGTTGCAGGTGATTATGCTGGTGGAGTAGACGTTGGCCATTTAGATCTCGTTGACGCTGATTTCATTGATCCCACGGGCGTTGAGTGTCAGGAACCTTTGGAGGGCGACGCTGCCGGTTATCAGGAGGACTACGGTGCTGATCTTGATTCGAGTGCCGGTTACTGATCATTGTGGACTTGGTATTGAGTTTTATTGATACTAGTATTGCAGATTTTATAGTTTATTTTATCGGATTTGTCTCTGATTGAATTTATTTTTTATCGGTGGATTATGGTTTTATCACACTTATTCAGTTTTTATGATTGCATTTATATTCCACCCTATTTGTCGGATTTCACGGATTTCATGGAACCATTATTGTACGAGAACTCTCATTAGGTGTATGTCTGCTTAGCATATCCGGGATATGTGCGGGTCATAACTCAGAATTCTAGGCCCTCGGGATAGGGTAGAATTTCAAGTCGTGACACCTCCCTTAGCTCAATCTCCTTCTATCAAATTAGTAAAGCCTTACGAGATGACCAACTATTTATGAGCACCAAATTAAGTTAAAATATGCTTTTTTTTAGGTCATTTGATTAAAGCACATGAGATCATATTTGCATTATTGTACCACTTTATTTGATTATAAGATTAGTTGAACAAAAAAGAGTTTTTTGCTCATTTTATTGTTGGAATGTTAGTTACATATAATCTTTATTGTTTTATGAGACAAAAATGCTTACTTTAGAAAGTTGATGAGAAAAGTGCTATTTTTATGAATTTTGTGAGGAATCTTGCAAAAAGTCCCACATCCTTCCATGGAGAAAATTCGTTACCTCTATGGCTCTACTTATCGATCAGAAGTTGAAAGTCCGATCAGTTTAGATTTCGTTCGCATGGATGCACAATCTTTTAATGGGTACCAAGGTATTAAAATCGGTGTTGGTTTCGGGTATCATTTAACTTGGGGCTGATACGAATTGGCCGATACCGATATGCATTATGTATTTTGATTATAAAAAAAGAGGAAATTTCAATGTTGTAGTACTGTAATTCATAACTATGATATACATCAGATAGTTGCCCTATTTTTTAAAGGTTTAAAAGAGACTCCATACTACGTTAGAGTACGAAAGCACGCCACCCGTTACAGTGCTCAATTTTTTAGTCTAAAAGCACTTCAATGTCTAAAAACTAATTAAAATTGAAATGACAATAGTCACAGTACACATCTTAAAAAGGAGCGCCACCATTCTTTTCTATTGGGTACCTCTGTTAGCGCCCAATTTACCAAAAGAACCCCATCCAAAGACCCCTTCAAAACCGTTGATTGGGTCATATAAGATAATGGAACTGGATTTTTGCAAATATCTTCTACACAATAAATCTTGAGATCATGGCATACCTATCAGACGGTTAGTGGATTACTCATAAAACAGATCCCAAAAATTGGCTTTAAAGACACATTTAAGAGTGATGTGTGCCTATGATTCAAGAGTGTCAGTTTTTTGAGATATGTGATACATTTAATCAAACACTGACCGTTGGATATGTGCCCCATGATCTTAAGATCTTGTGTGTGAAAGATACGGGTGAAACACGACTTTTATCATCCAATTCGATGCAATCTATGGTACCAAAGGAGTTCGGGACATGGGCCCTTTCAATAAACTAGTGGGCGTGAATAGCGGAACCTCAGCAATACCTTTTCCTACCCACTGGCTGAGAGTTGGAAAATGTCACTTCACTGTGGCAGACTGATAGTTACAGTATACCTACCAAAAATCTTCTTAAAAATCAGCAAAAAATCTTAAAATCCCAAAGGATTTCTTAGGATATTTTACATAAAAGTAGATACATATTAGTATCGGCTGATTTTTCATACCTGGTTTGGCTCAATCTCCTACCATATAATTAGTCGAGCCTTACGAGATACAAAACAATTTATGAGCACCCAATTAAGTGAAAATATTCTTTTTTTAGTTCATTTGATCAAAGCACAGGAGATGATATTCGCATCATTTTACCACTTTATTTGATTATAAGATTATTCGAAAAAAATAGAGTATTGTTCTCATTTTATTGATGGAATGTTTATTAAATAAGATCTTTACTGTTTTATGAGACAAAAATGCTACGTTAGAAAGTTGATGAAAAAAGCGCTATTTTTATGAATTTTGTGAGGAATCTTGCAACAAGTTCATGATCCTTCCCTGGAGAAAATTTGTTATCTCTACAGCTCTACTTATCGATCAAAAGTTGAAAGTCAGATCAGTTTTGATTTGGATTTCGTGGATGCGCAATCTTTTAATGGGTACTAAGGTATTAAAATCGTTATCGGTCTCGAGTATTGGTTTGCCCGGGCCCGATACGAATCGGCCGATACCGATACATATTCGATATTTTTATTATAAAAAAATAGGAAGTTGCAATATTGTATCCCTGTAATTCAAACTATGATATACATCTGATAGTTGCCTAATTTTTTAAATGTCTAAAATAGACTCCACAGTACGTTAGAGTATGAAGGCACGCCGCCAGTTACAGTGCCTAATTTTTTAGTCTAAAAGCACTACAATGTTTAAAAAATAATTAAAATGAAAATGGCAGTAGTCACAGTACACATCATAAAAAGGCAGGCCACCATTCTTGTGATAGCCCGGATTTCATCACCCCGAAACTCGTGCCATCAGCTCGGGCCTCCAGGCCGTGCCCCCGAAGTTCGTACGGAACATTGGTATAATCAAGCAATCATTACTCAAAATAAAACATGTAAACTGAACAACATGAAATAAAAGTAGGCTAATCTAGCAAAAGCTCAAAAGGCAGTTCTTCTTCCATGCCAACGCATGAGCAGGAGAACCGACCCGAACCATCGGTGATAAACAGATCACCCAGATGGTTCGTCAAAAGAATATATCATTTAATTACATCTTTTCAAAAAAAAGCTTGACATACCAAGCTGTACAGTATACTCTCAGAAATCTCCCTCAAAGTACGTAGGGGTCCCCTAGAAGAAGTCCTCGGGAAGAGGCTCCAACTCTTCCCCCGGCACGTAATCCGAATCTCCCTGATCTACGTCTCCCGAAGCCTCAGCAGCTGCTAGCAATGGACCTGCAACGTATAGTCTAAAGGGTGAACTATATCCTAGCTCAATAGGGAAACAACAAGTAAACATATAAGTTAAACTCTCACATATATTTTAAAACAATTTAAAAACATGATTCATCTGATGGAACTTCTGAGAAATAATTTAAATAAATAAAAAAGATATGATAGATGCAATTGTTACTTTACATGGTTTTATTCATTCTCAACTTACTGGTATTAGTTACTGATTCGGCCTAATCACTTAAATCTTAACTTAAATAATCCCCGAGCAATATAGCATCGAGCCCCGATGGAATACCCACCATCGTCGTCTAAATAAACACTTGTCATATCTGTTTCTTACTTGAATACTATCCAGGTCCCTTTCTCATAGGCGACGGGGTTTCCAGACTCATACTCACATCCCTGGCATGTCAAACTAGTGTACGGATTGGCCGCCGTACCTGTCACGGATATCCTGCCGACTCAATGGTGGGTATCCCGCCACGTCGGTGGGGTATTCTATTCAAACCTTAAATAACAAAAATATCAAATGTGCACTACATAATTATTCACCGTGTACTTATGCTAGTTCTAGTATATTAGGCCTTATCACTTTTTCTTTCACTATGCTGACATGTTACTCTTACATCCCTGGGATGTCACTAGTTTAATGCATCACGTAGATGCCCATTATCACATTTCACGTCCCCTGGGGAGCATTTGAGTTCATTTAGTATTCACATGCACACACTCTCTTAGAAATCACAATTTTTGATGCATAAATGTTCTGTTAAATCACTCTACATATGTACTTTTGAAAATTAAAGTACACGTTCAAGGTGTTCCCTACCTCACGCGTTTGAATCACCTAGCATCAAGGTCCACGCGACTCAACATGCTTGCATTCACTTGTATAACCTATGGTATATCATAACACAAGCAAGGCATCACTATGGATGCATCAAAGAAGGTACAAGGCCTTCCAAGGACCCTCAAGGTTCAATACAATAGTCAACATAAACTATCAAAATCGATTAATCGATATCCCAAAATCGATTAATCGAAATCCCAAATTGATTAATCGATCCCAAATCGATTAATCGAAATTCCAAAATCGATTAATCGATTAATCGATTTTTCCCAAGCCTAATTTTCCAGCCACTGGAGGTGCTCAGACGATTAATCGGTTTTAAATCGATTAATCGATTTCGGGCCTCGCAGCCCAGATCACTTATGAACCAAAATCGATTAATCGATTTGGTCAAAATTCCAGCCCTTTTCGGGTATTTCTTCCAAATCTCTCCATTTTCATTTCTCTTCATTTCGATCCTTTATTTCCTTAATTTAACCTCATTTTAACTACACTTGAATGCACACACGAAATTTTAATGAGATTGAACAAAACCTACCTCAATCAATCTCTTGATTGAATCAATGGCTAGGTTTAATGACGAGGTGTCTCCAACTCCGGCTTCCACGAATTCCATGCGTCGAATCCGGCATTAATTGTTTGAATCCACCTTCACTTTGGAACCCACATTAACCCTCCATGAAATCCCTCCACTTCTTATTCTCTCTCTCTCTCTCCTCTTAGCACTTCTTACCAACCTAAAACAAGAGAAATAACTTCTCTTAGGTCATTTACCCTCCTAACTCCCTCTTTTACCTTAGTGTTAAGCACATACACCCTAGATAGGTGTACGTGACCTTAAAAATAAAACCTAGCCCTATACTTGCAACACATTCATACCATGTTTTAACCCTTTCTTTTTGAGTCCACTGTTTGACCATCACTTGGTCAAACCTACGACCAGTCGGCACGCATCCCGAGGTCACTGTTCATTGTTCAAATTTCGGGGACGTTACAATTCTTTTCTATTGGGTACCACTATTAGCGCCCACTTAGTTACCGAAAGAGCCCATTCCGAAGAACCCTTCAAAACCATTGATTGGGTCATATAAGATGATGGAAGTGGATTTTTACAAAGGTCTTCTACACAATAGATCTTGAGATCATAGTGTACATATCAAATGGCCAGTTATGGATTACTCATATCTAAGATCCCAAAAAGGGGCTTTAAAGTCACGTTTAAGAGTGATGTGCGCCATATGATTCAAGAGCGCCAGTTTCTGGGCTTCCGTGATACATTTATCAAACACTGGCCATCGGATATGTGCCCGATGATCTTAAAATCTATTATGTGAAAAATATGGGTGAAATACGACTTTTATCATCCGATCCGATACAATCAATGGTCCCAAAGGAGTTTCGGACATGGGCGCTTTCAGTAAACTAGTGGGCGCGAATAGCAGTACCTCAACAATACCTTTTCCTACTCGCTGAATTTGAGCTGGAAACTGTCGCTTCACTGTGACAGATTGACAGTTACAGTATACATACTAAAAATCTTCCAAAAAATCTACAAAAAATCTCCAAAACAGAGGATTTCGTAAGATATTTTACATAAAAGCCGCGATTATTTTTGTTTTTGGGGGCACTACATATGTATTGGCGCCGATACCTATCGGTTTGCGAAAAAATTGAAACGTATCGGTATCGGTCGATTTTTGATACCTTACTGGGATCAATCTCCTTCCATCAAAATAGTTAAGCCTTATGAGATTCACAGCTATTTATGAGCACCCAATTAAGTGAAAATATGCTTTTTTTAGGTCAATTGATTAAAGCAGAGGAGATCATACACTACGTGAAAAAGCAAAAAAAAATCACTGTCTTTGACAGTGATTTTTTTTCAAAAAAACCACTGCCCTAAACAGTTGTAAAAAAAGTAGTGATTTTTTTTTACCACTATACAAGACAGTGGTTTATGAACTTCAACAACGACTGTTCTTAACACGCATAGAAAAAATCACTGCTTTTGACAATGGTTTTTTATGCAAATTCTTTTTTTTAAAAATACTATTTTTTTTAAATAAAAATACGTCGACGATTTTTTATGTAATATTTTTTAAAATGATCTTTTTTTATGCTTTTTTTAATGTAATTTTTTAATGCTTTTTTTAATGCTTTAAAAAAAATTATATAAAGAAAAAGCGCTATTAATCTCATATTTCAACACATCCATTCAACTCAAATGCAAATCATTCAATGCCATTAATAAAAAAAGTAGAAGCCCAATTATTTTATTCAAACAAAAGGTTTCATCTCAACCTATGATCCAACCTTTCAAATCAGCCAAATATTTTAAACTTTACATGTCTAATCCTTTTATTCGAACAAAAAAAATAAGAAAAGAAAGAGAGTGAACAATCTGAGAACCCCATGGCCCATTTTCAAAATAAAAGAAAAAAAAAAAATAAATTTGCTTCGCCTCTCCTACCAAGTGTCCCCGACCCCTAGTGATCCATTTGAGGTGAGCTTGAAATTGGTCGCCTGAAATCAAAAGGAGAACATCATTAAAGTCGGTCATGGTACATTAACTCATGCAATTCATTTTCCTAAAATCTGAAAAATATAAGTGACAAACTGAGCTAGTAAGAACCTAACCTGCTGCTAGATATGAACTCCAATATCTCCGAGCACCACATTGCCAGATGCATATGTTGCATTTGACTTTTGCAGCAATTCCTGTATGCAGAGAAATAAGAAAACTGGCAGAAAAATAAGAAAAACTCTATACCATGCTCCTCAAATTACCTTAAGCTACTTAATACATGAAATCCATATATATGCATAACACTTGGAGTTGTTAGACAAAAAAAGGATTAAGAATAGCTGCTGATAGGAAAATAAACTATTTAAACAATGAATTCCGGATATTTCTCAACCAGTCACTTTTGTTTAGAAAAATAACTCATAAATGATAAGCCAACATGTAAATCAATGACGTGTTCACTCTCAAGAGTGAAAGATTAGGTCATTTACCTTATGCTCATAAAAAATTGATTATATGACATCACTTCCAAGTTGAGCATGTTAAATATCTATGCCGTGTACCGGAGGGGGAGTGTCGATATGCCTACAATGTTTAATCTGTAGTATCAATGTGTATTGTGTGTGTAGGCGGTTAACACCAAAACCATTTGTAAGTGGTATATATGTTAATAATGAAGTGGGAGAGAACTCTACTCACCACCCTAATTTCTCTCTTCTCTTCTACTTTCTCCTCTCTTCCATGATTCCATCTAACACAAAAAATACAAACCCTAATCCTTAACATCTCTAATTCTAATTGTATTCAATCATTTTAAATCAAACATTAGTACAACATCACTCAACCAGTTAACCATTTTAAATACAAACAAGCGGTGATATATTTTTCTAACAACAGCTATATGCTTAAGTGTTGCCTTCCTCGGAATAGCTTTATGAGATTTGCTTAATTAACCGAGCAAAAAAAGGATTTTTATCATATTGATTCTAAAATATAGCAAAAAAAGGATTTTTATCATCAATAACTACCATGCAGCAATATAAAAGTCATGTTCCCAATAAAATAAAATTGAGACTCTACAGACCAACCTGTTTAGCCAAATCCATGTACTCAATAGTGATCAAGCAAGCAACAAAGCACGGGATAGCACCATAGTACACGATAGCAGCACAGGACGAGGCAAGCCTGCATTAAGATGATCATCATTAGCAAGTCATAAATAATCGGACCACTAGAATACTTTATCAATTGCGCAAATATGGCTTTTTATGGATGGTACCATAATTAGAGATATTTTCAAGATTGCCATCAAGTAAAGGATCCAAACTTCCCATTCCACTGATTGGCGTATATTTGACATTTTCTCCTACCTGCAAACAATGTTTTCGGCAGTCTAATTATGGTTTCAAAATTAAGATTATAATTTGTGTTGATCTTTAATTGTCAGATAGTTTCTCACATCTGTTAATGCTGATTTCCCCTCGATTCTCAGCATCACTGCTTGATTCACTCCATCATTCTGAAGAATTTATACAAACATATATTGATATAAGTGCGCTAGTAAGCAAGCAAAACACAATTTAACTCCTGCTTTAAAATATCGGTTTTCCGATATGTATCGTCTAGCTCCAAAACTGGTACATATCATTCGATACATACTGGTTCCGAATGATACATTTGTATGTATCGTCCAATACATCACCAATATATATGTAATGCACTGGTACGATACATTATTCAAACTGTCGTACCAGGGACCTCCAAAACCGTATGCATCGTCCGGTACATACCAGTTTCGGACGAGATTTTCAACCATGATTTAACTGCATGCTTTTGACATCTATTGATGAAACATAACGATAAAGCATATTTAGTTGGTCATTTGAGTAAGAAAAGTAACATAGCTTTTTAACATAGTTGGTCATTTGAGTAAGAAAAGTAACATAGCTTTATTGATCTTACCAATAAAGAAGTTCACAAAAAGAATAAGATGGATTGCCCTCTGCATAAATCCCAACCCATTACATATCAAGTTCACTATAACCCCGAAACACTGCAAATTGACTCAAGCAAATTGATTGATCAATCAATTCAGGCTACTTCCAACTTAATCTCACTAGATATATAGCAAATTCTGAATATAGGTCTATTGCATGGAAAACAAGTATATGCTATTACGACTATCAATTCATTTTGAAGCTAACAACTTGAAAGATAACCAAACAAATAAATAAAATTATACAAATGAAATACCCCTAAAAAGGATTATATAAGTGGAATTGTGATGTAAGTAAAAAAAGTGCCCATTTATGTAAAATCGCAGAAATATAGATAATTATGCTTTTACCTCTGATGTCTTTTGGGATTTTAATTAAGTTTGAGAAGTTTCATTTGTGGACTTAAAAAAATAAAAATAAGAGCGATAAATATGATAATGGAGTCAGATTTATTGAAAAAGAAAAAGAACAGAAGTATTGAAAAAGAAAAAAAAGAGGTTGTTACGGGAAAGAAACTAGAAGATGAAGTGGTTTGTTATATTGGGTGGTGTTGGCTTAGTTGACAAGTTAGATTGATTTTAGTATAGAACTACCCAAGTTTGGTGAGAGAGAAAGAGAGGGAGAGCCTTATGGTGTGGGGTGGAGTAGTTAGTTAAACTCATCAAATCAAGCTTACTTTGCTGACTACAGGTCTAATTCAAATAGGTAAACTGGAGCCCACAGAGTGGTTTTGTTTGCTTAAACTTTCCATTTAATTCTAGGCACCCCATTTTGCTTGGCCTACCTTGTGGACAAATAAACACCATCAAATCTAAGAGCTATCTTAGACGATTTTTGCAGGGACATAAGGTGCCACATTAGCCACTCTTCTGCTGCATTTGGCAACTTGATGGACAGGAGCCAGTTCCCTACTTGCTCCCTGTCAGATCAGGTTTTATTCACCTTGACGAAACCATGGCTACGGATCCATCCTCAGCGCCATTCTGATCCCTGTCAGCTCATCGAGTGATTACCAAACGCTCTCTAGGCAGCTCTGCGATTGATCTGCACACTGCTGGCAGTGTACAACCCATGTACCTGATACCAATGTTAACATAAATTATAAAAAAAAAATTCAGTTAGTGGGCAGGTACCAACCTATCATGTGTTGACAGTTGTCAAATAAAACTTAGATACACCCAATTTGGATGTTGTGCATGACACTAGATCATAATAGACTATAGTAGTGCCATGATATAATTATTGTCATGTATCGGTAGCTTAAATGAGAAAATGCACTGCTGTTTATGAGCATGCAAATCAGTAAAAATAGACATCTCACCATGTTAGGCTGACTCTGCCTGTGAACCTAGTTAGTGACAGCCCACATTAAAAAAATAAATACAGAGGAGTTGCACATTAACACATCAATTCCACCCAGCCACATGAATCATTTTGCTAAAAAATTATGTGGGCACCTTAGATAACTTCAAAAAAAAAAAAACAAGTTGGTAGAATTACTTTATGAATACTCAATTCATCAAGTCTAATCTGTCCATAAGCTCTGTCCTTTGCCAAAGCTGTGATATCACTGAAAACACAACAGTAAGGAATCACACTAAGTGGAAACAAAGAGAGGAGAGTTTGGCGATAATATGCGGGAGAGATGAGTTTCGTTGGCTATTTATTTGTAGGTTCCATCTGAAATTCAAATAAACCAACTATAAATGCAATATAGCAACTAAAAAATAGAGAAGCTACTTAGATATATGTATACCTGGTCACGGAAATCATCACTTGGAGAACCATGAAGCCTCACGAAGATTCGTACAACCCAGTCATCGATAACAACCTTAGTGCTCTCTGAAATTCCAGAGGCAATGCTAGTGAGAGCTCAAGTTCTTCAAACTAAACACAATTAAATGCTTTCTAAATGCAATAATAGACAAACGAAAATAGAGAGAAGTGTGAAAAGTTGAAAACCCAAAACATGAAAGGAGGAATTATAAAGTGGGGCTTAGCAACACTGGTGTGAGTAGTGTTGAGCACCGAAAAATACCATTTTTTTCACCCCTCAACCTAGCCTTTGATGGACCTGTGAGCATATTAATAATGTGTTTTTGTAGAAAATAGGAAATAAGAACTTAATGCTGCAATCCATCTTTTTAATCCAAGAAGAGTGAATCTGATGCCAATCTGTGGAGCTGAGACAAAAGCAGAGAATACACCATGGTGGCACACACCATGGTGACCATATTGCATGCCAAGGAGGGTCCTAGAAGTCCAATGGATGAGAGGAAGGTGAACCCAAGTTAAGGAGGCTGCTGCAATAGAAGCATGTACGTAGCAGCAGAGGAGCCAAGCAGAGCTCCCTCGCGTAGCTAAGACATGCAGCGTAATAGAGCTCGCGAAGAAGTTGCGTAGTTCAAATGGAGGAGTTACTACTAAGAAGCCTCCCACGCAGTAGTCACGCACTTCAGCTGCAAGCATTATATGGAGAAACTCGTGGAGCTTTCGCATACTAAGCCTTCAGAAAAAAATAGCTCGCGCAGTTCTCGCGTGGCTCTAGAAGAGAGAGATGCCTAAAAATCCTCTCGCGCATGTCTCGCACAGCTCACGCGCGCCTAAAAGTCCAAGTCTATACCGAGTGAGATGCGAAAGCATCTGCGTGAGTACCTCGCGAAGGAAGTTTTTTATGCTCTTCTGCGTGAGCAACCATCGCACCGAAAGTTCTTCTGCGCAAGTGCATTCACAGCTGAAGCAACTGTGCGATCATCCAAAGTGCCACTGCGCAAGATAGTGATATTCCATGCCAAGCTCTAACCCACGAACACTCTGCAGCTGTGCGATAGAAGTGAAATGCAGAAACCAGCCTCGCGAAGCTCAAGATTCCAACTTCTCACCCACCTGTTTCCAATTCTTAGGGACTGTTTGGACATTTCACATTTCTAGGGCACAACTCTCGAGGTGCCCATCTAATCCACGCTGCCCAAGGTAGCCAAGGGTTGCAGATTGGCCACTTAATCAACTCCGCATCCTCACCCTTGTTTCTAGGGCACACCAAAGTTCAAGGATTGCTTATAAATAGAACATCTTCCTATTTTGTAAAACTTGTCCAAGAATAGCCTGAGATCGGATCCAGGGTTAGCCTGCGATCACTTAGGTTTAGGGTTTCGAACCAGGAATAGTCTGTGTTCATCTAGGGTTAGGGTTTTGATAATTTCTTTTTCCATTTTTTCTTCTCTCTTAGCTCAACACTTGCTGGGTACCTTTGGTAAGCATTTATGTATAGTTTTATTTAAGTATTGTAATAGTTCAGTAAACATTGGGATTTGGTGTTGAGCAGTTGTGCACAAGGCTGCTACCTTGAGGGATTTCATTATTAAAAATACCAAATCAATGGAATATTTGTTTGAATGCTTACTCAATCTGTTATTTTCCTATTTGTCTGTAGTTCTGTTCGAGTTATAGCATATATTTAGGATTTGAGCTTATTGAAAGACCCATGGATAGCAAGCCGGATCTGTAGCTAGATCTAGAGAGCTCGTAGCCCTGGGACTCCATGGTGGCAGCAACAGTTTACTTGTTCTTTCTCAGATCTCTGTGATATGGACAGACCTGTTGGATATCCTGTGACCATTTGAGTGGACAGAGTATAACCCTAAGGTGGTGCCCAGCCACATGTCTGAGAAGGATTCTTCTCCTCTGCACATGAGCTTCTAGAGCCTTATGAAGAAGTTTGTGCAGGAACTGGCTCCCCTCTATTTCACTTGACCGCTATCAAATGTTAGATCTGGCTTCTCTATAGTAATTGTGGACTGGGAGGCTGAGTCATTGCTGGCCTTTTGTAGCAATGATCAGTTATGCTTAGATCCTTATTCAACCTATTGCTGGCCCTATGTGTGGGCACATTGAAACATTGGCCTTGACAAAGCACATAGGATTTTATGGGTTAGAATACCTATGGATGTCAGCCAGATCTGTGCGCAGATCTGGGTAGCTTGTAACACTGAAATTACATAGTGTCTGCAATAATATTCATGACCTGATTTGATTCATTGGATGAGGTTTGATCAGCTTCCTCCTCTGGATTAGATTAGCAATTTCTGACTTGATCAATGGGATTTGACAGACTCTATTGGATAGTCAGCGGCCATTTGAGTAGACAAACTATAGCCTTAAGAGCGCCCTAAATGGCAAGGGTTGAGTTGGATGCTTCTACCTTGCTAAGGTTATTAATAGCGCTTCAGTAAGGACTTGCTACAGAGAGAATGCCCTAAATCTGAGTTACATAACTGAATGAACTTTTGCCTAAACTACTTATTTCTCATCCTTTTATCTGTATTTTAACATACCATCATCCCCTTCTTTCTCCCTTTCTTTGGCTGTAGTTTTATTTCTGCATTTATGTTATAAATATAGCTTAGTGACACTTAAACACCCCTCTCTTTAGAGCTGCTAGATCTGTAGCAAGATCTGGAGACTACTATACGACCCTCGAGGTTTCAGATCAATACTCTCTGTGGGACAAACTCCTACTTATCAAAACTTGCTACAATAGGCCCTGTATCTTGTAGGTCTAGGATATTTTAGGATTGCTATTTTCACCATATCTTTATCCTCTGTTTCACTTTGATGTTAATTTTCTTCCAACACCACATAATAAATTAGTACATCCTAGAGCACGGCAATAAGTTTTTGACGTCGTTACCGGGGATTGAAAACTTGTTGTCGTGCTCTCGGATGTGCTGATTTATAATGTGGTGTTAGGAGAAAATTAACATCAAAGTGAAACAGAGGATAAAGATATGGTGAAAACAGAACATCCTAGACCTGCAAGATACATGAACTATTATAGCAAGGTTTGATAAGAGTTTATCCCATAGAGAGTATTGATCTAAAACCTCGAGGGACGTATAGTAGTCTCCAGATCTGATTATAGATCTAGCAACTCTAAAGAGAGGGGTGTTTAAGTGTCACTAAGCTATGTTAAAAATATAAATGCAGAAATAAAACTACAGCCAAAGAAAGGGATAAAGAAGGGGATGACGATATGTTAAAATAAAGATAAAAGGATGAGAAATAAGTAGTTTAGGTAAAAGTACATTCAATTATGTAACTTAGATTTAGGGGACTCTCTCTGCAGCAAGTCCTTACTAAAGCGCTATTGTTGGGGAATTCCAGTGTGCTGATTTATGGTGTAAACATCCAGAGAAAACAGAGATGGTATAAGCACAGCTAGGAAATCCTAGACCTGTAAGATACAGGTCCTTTGTAACAAGTTTTAAAAGTAAGTAAGGGGAAGTCCACAGAGAGGTGGTTTGGAATTGGGTAAATCTCCAGATCTGTAAGAGATCTGGCACCCTAACTAATGTTGGTCTAGCTAAAAGACAAGGGAGAGATTAGATTGGATTTTTAATTAATCTAAACTACAATTAAAATGCAGATTGTCTTAGATCGAATCTGGAGCCTTTGGTCTTGCAGATGGAGGGTTAGAAAACTCAGAAAATGGAGAAGAATAGCTTGGAGGTTGTTTTCACTGCAATCAGGTTGAGCTAAGCATATTACAAGGGTTCAAAAGCACACAAGTCTCTCAGCTGGCCACAAGCACAGCTGCAGGGTATAAATTCTACTCCAAATCACAGGATCCACCTGGCCTTAAGGCTATGATCTGTCCACTTTAATGGTCACAGACCATCCTATAGACTTTATCGAATTCATGGATTGCAGCAGATGAATCCAATTGAGGCCTGAGCTTAGATTTACCTCAAGGCTATGATCTGTCCACTTTAATGGTCACAGACCATCTTAGAGATCTCCTACAAAGCCAGAGCCTCAATTAGAACAATTAAAACCACTCTGAGATCTTTGCAATTTCCAGTCACTGAATGAGGAAATTACAGGATATCGAGATCCGAGGAATTAGATGATATCCAAGAGGTCTACCCGATTAAGTGGGTGGTGATCAAGCAACTCCTCTACACAAATCCGATCGAGCACCAAAAGGAATCAAAAGAGCTTTAGATCTAATTAAAACATTGAAAACAACATTTACATTGCAAACAAGGTCACTCTTACAATAAAATGCTCTCAGATCTATAGTCTGTGCAGCAATTCAACACTCTTAACCTTACCCAATCACAGATCAAACTCACTCCTTATTGCTCCTAGGGAATTAGCCAACCATGGTTGGGCTAAAGGAAGGAAAATAGAATCTCGTTGCAAGCTTTGATCTCCAGGAAATTATTCAGAATTTCGATCCTCTCTAATGGCAATTGGGGATCTCTATATATAGCTTTCTCCTCTATTTTTCTCGCTAAAAATCCCTTCTAGAAGGTCATCAGAGTTTGCTAAAGTTCTATTAAAGCACGTGGGTCGGTTAGAGCTTTCTAGGGCATCTTCTAGAACCTTGCGCCGGTCACCAAAGTGCCTCGATTTGCATGCAACAGGTTACCAAGTCTCAGCGTGTGCATAGTATAGTTTCTGAGAAGTTCAGCACACGATTTCAACAGGTTGTAGAAGCTTCTGACATGTTAAAAGTAAGATTGTAGCCCCTTTCGATAGGTTCCCTGGTCTCTTCGATAGGTACCGATAGGATGAATTTTCTCTTTTCAGGGTCCTTAGCCCATTATCTGGAATATTTAATACGTTGGCTAAGTAGTTCGATAGGTCCAGAGGTCCTTTTCGACAGGTTCAACTCAGCATGCCGTCATCTCGATAGGTTGGCTCTTATTCTTATCGAAAGGCTTAAGCACCCTTCGATAGGTTCAATTCCAGCATCTTCATTTCGATAGGTTCAGGAAACCTTCGACAGGTTCCCTTTTTCTCCTCAGGCAAGCTTTCGATAGGATGAGCTTTCTCTTTCATTCATCTGCTCGATATGTTCAGGGATCCTGTCGAATTGCTCTGTCCGCACGAATTCATCTTTCTTTAGCCTTCAGATCTTATCGAAAACTTCTTTACCTGCACAAATTCTTCCTTTCTTTGCTTTAAGCTCCTATCGAACTCTTCAGGTGACCAATTGATAGGACGTTTTCAACCTATTCTCACTTTCTTCACCTTGCCCTGTTGTAGCCACGCGCTCCAAGGGTTCAATGATGTGCTGCCCTTTGGTGTGCTATTGCTGAGTTTGCCCTGTGCTAAGAGATGGCTCCTTGTTGGGCATTTTTAAGTGCTTTTCTTCATTAGTATGTTCTTTTATTGTTGTCTACAAAGTGCACTTGACAAGGGCTTATTAGTGTGCTCACAGGTCTATCAATGGTCAGGTTATAGGGTGAAAAGTGGCATTTTTCACCACTTAACACACCCCAAACTTAAGCTTTGCTAGTCCCTGAGCAAAGGAGAATTAAAAGGAAATAAAAATGCCACTTTCGTAGGGAGCACGGATGCATTTAGCATATGCACCAAGCCTTTTAAACCCCTAGGTGATCCCTAGTGGAGGAGTGAAGTCTCCTGAGGGTTTTCAGTGAAGGTACCCACAAACTTCTCCAATACATTTAGTTAATAATAGTGCAACCTGTTAAAGCAGAGTTTAAGCAAATCAAATAAATTCACATCATGCCCATTCATTAAAGGAAGTTCAACAAAAAAACATCCATTTCAAAATATGAAAGTTTATTGAAATCTCTCCATCATCACTCAGTTTGTGTCAAGGCATTTCTCCTGAAATTTTATGCATAACTCACCATCAATTTGAGGATCCTACTCAGATACTTCCCCCATCAACTAGATTTCTGACCCAAGTCTCATCAGAGCTGTTCACTCATCAGTACAGAGAAGAGGGGTAAATCATATCACTCAGCTCAAGAGCAGTTACAACCCTCAAATAGGACTGTAAGCGGGAGCATAGGCATTGCTTGAATTTCTGACTTTTCCAGCTCTTTACACCATAGATTAAGCAAATTCTCATCTCCACATGACGGCTCAATCCACTTTCAGATCAGTAAGGACTTTTTATTTGGGTTGTAATGTGGCTTAGGGATGATGTTTGTGAAAGAGCACAAGGAGTAAATAGGGTTCAAAATTGAGAAATCAGTAAAGGTAAGGAGGTGATCTAGACTCCTTCTTTAATTCAACACAATTCCATCTACTTCTTGAATTTTCAGAGCCAAAGTGGCCAGCTTCTTCTCTTCCTTCCAATCTTTCAATGAAATGACTTCTCTTTCTCATTCTTTTGCTCTCTCTTTTGTTTTTTTTTTATTTTTTATTTTTATTTTTTAAAACAAAATAGAATACCACAAATAACACCAACTGTGTTTTTCTTTCTTTCAACCAGATTTAACACCTTGCTCCTCCTTTCTCCTCCTGATTTCTCAGATTGAGGGTGAACTGAAATAGGTCAACAGGTTTTGGGTTTAGAATTTCTTATTTTCATCAAGGAAAATTGGGGCTTTTAAGGCTCAAGTGGTGTGCATCAAGGGCAGTTCAAAGGTGAGAAAATTTTAGGCTTAAACTGTCCAAGGGATGGCCTTTCTTCATGTCCTCAATGTCATGAGTGCTGTCAAGCTATTTCAATTTGGATTTGCCTAACTTTTAGTGATTAAAATTAAGTCCATACAGCTCTCAAAGAAGAGGAAATTGCCAAAACACTCTTCAAAGAAATTTTCAGGCCTAATTCTCACTGGGTATGGCCTTCCATCCAATTTTCTAGGGAGTATCCTCACAGTCTCTTCCCATTTCTGGTTTACTACACATCAAAAGATTTCTTCAAGAATTATTGACATTTGCTTCATGAAAAATGTTAAAACTTCAGCTTGCTTCAGTTGTGAATGGTTTTTTAAGTTTCCTTAACAACAAATATGAGGTGAATTCATTCTCTTTTCAGTTATTCCTTTTCAACTTGGCTGCACTACAATTAACTAATTTATTGGCATCCATGCCACACCCCCAAACCTAAACTAAACAGTGTCCCCACTGTTCTTAGAAGAATGAGTTTAGTGGTGCAGACATCCAGAGAAAATAAATAGAACAATAAATAAATAGAGAAGCAACAAATGAAACGAACAAAACATTTTATTACAAATAACTGAAGATAGATATGTGGACAAAATCCTCCCTGGCTCAGGGATATCCTCAGCCTGCGTCAGGTGGAAGAGGAACTGCAAGCCAGGGGGGGAAGAAAAAGGAAAAGAGTGGGATCAGGGGGCTAGGGATGGGGTGGTGGATGAGGATGAGGATGATGGGGGGAAACAGCCGGTGAGTCGGTCTTCTGCCTCTTCTTCTCCCTCTTTCGGTTTTTCTTTTTCTCCTTGGCGAGGATTCGCTGTACCTCGTCATATTCATCCCAGAGAAATTGAAGAGGATCAGGCTCAACTGGTGGTGGTGGTGGTGGCAAGACTGGGAAGAACTTTGTGGGCAAGTCTTGAGGTTTGTCGTCTTCCATGAGTGTGGGCTGAAAGAGTTGGGCCGGTTAGGGGGGAATGGATGTGTAAGGACTGGACGAAGCCAATATTAAAGGTGCATGGGCGTTGGAATATGAAACGATGAAATAAAAGTGACGCATTCTTCCAGGGTTGGGAAATGGAAATGAAGGGCGGGAATGCATGGAGTGGTGGTCGCTGTGTGGGAAATGGAGCATGGACTGCATGATGGGCTAAGTTTAGGAGGGAAGATAAGTTAAGGAGGCATGCGCCATAAATGCTGAAGCACTGAGAGAGTTTTAGGTATTCAGGAAATGCACAGGATAGGACCACCTGATTGATACGGGTGTGAAAAATGATTTCGATAGGATGACGAGAATGGTGGCGATAGGTCAAGGTGTCCTATCGAAGACTTGGCAGCCAAAGCCTACAAAACGTACAATTCGATAGGATCTCAACAGGTGGAACCTTCCATTTGATAGGTTGGAATTTGACGCGATTCATCATTTCGATAGGTTCCAATAGGTACCCCGAACCTATCGAGGGGTTGGTTTCACCTATCGTCAATGCTCAGTGCCCCTCGAAAAAGTCCAGAATCCTATCAAAATCATTAGCTGTCTTATCGAAGGGTTCTAAAAGCCAATAGTTGGATATTAGAGTGTAGTGCTCAGTCTCAGCACCCTCAAAATTTTCCTGCTAGGCCAGCCGACACTTTAATGATACAAATAAATCACATATGTTACATATGATACAAGCAAAAATCAGCTATTAATCTGGAGGGTCTTGAAGATCAATGCTCTCTTCAGGCTCACAAATCTTGTCCACACACAGTTTGAGCCTCTGGCCATTGACCTTCATGACTCTACCATCTGTAGAGTCCCTTACTTCAACAGCGCCAAATGGGGAAACATGTACAACTATGAAGGGTCCATCCCATCTGAACTGCAACTTTCCTAGAAAGAATTTTAATCTAGAATTGAACATCCACACCTTATCATTAGGTTTGAATTCTTTCCATAGCAAATGTCTGTCGTGAAAGGCTTTGGTCTTCTCTTTGTAAGTCTGAGCATTGGCATATGCTTCCAATCTGAGCTCCTCCAGTTCAGCTAACTGTAGTTTCCTGTATATACCAGCATAGTTGAAATAAGAATTTATTGCTTTAATAGCCCAGTATGCTTTGTGTTCTAATTCAACAAGCAAATGGCATGCCTTGCCATAAACTAGTCTGAATGGGGAGATACCTATGGGGTCTTATAGGCAGTCCTATAAGCCCATAAGGCATCTGTCAATTTCATGGACCAGTCCCTCCTATCACTTCTCACAGTCTTCTCTAAAATGTGTTTGATTTCCTTGTTGGAAATCTCTACTTGCCCACTGGTTTGTGGGTGGTAGGGAGTGGCTACCTTGTGGGTCACAGAGTACTTTTCTAGCAGCTTATAAAAAGGTTTATTACAGAAGTGGCTTCCCCCATTGCTAATGATGGCTTTGGGGGTGCCAAACCTGGAGAAGATATTGTCTTTGAGGAATTTAATGACAACTTTGTGGTCATTTGTCCTTGTAGCTATGGCTTCTACCCATTTGGACACGTAGTCCACAGCTACAAGGATGAAATTATATCCATAGGAGGGGGGAAATGGTCCCATAAAGTCAATACCCCAGACATCAAACAATTTGACCACAAGTAAGGGCTGCAAAGGCATGGAATTCCTCTTAGCAATACTTCCCATCTACTGGCATCGAGGACAAGCTTTGCAATATTGCTGAGCATCTTTGAATAGAGTAGGCCAATAGAAACCACTCTGAAGCACCTTCGCAGCAGTCTTGTTACCACTGAAGTGGCCCCCACAAGCCTGCTCATGACTCATGGTTAAAATGTGGTGGAACTCTGTTTCTGGTACACATCTTCGAATTACTTGGTCTGGACAATGCTTAAAAAGATAAGGATCCTCCCATATATAGTGTCTGATCTGGGAGAAAAATAAGTTTCTATCATTCTTGTTCCAATGTGGAGGGATCCTTTTCACAGCAAGGTAGTTCACGATATTACCAAACCAGGGCATACTGATCTCCACAGCAAACAGCTGCTCATCTGGAAAAGAATCATTGATGGGCAGGCTCTCTGTTTCTGCAACTTGGATCCTGAAAAGATGATCAACAACCACATTTTCCACTCCCTTCTTGTCTTTAATCTCCAAATGGAATTCCTGTAAAAGGAGAATCCATCTGATTAATCTTGCTTTGGCTTCCTTCTTAGACAAGAGGTATTTCAAGGCTGAGTGGCCAGTGAACACAGTGATTTTGGAGCCCAACACATAAGATCTGAATTTTTTTAAAGCAAAGACAATGGCTAACAGCTCCTTCTCAGTCATGGTGTAATTAAATTAAGCATCAACCATTGATTTACTAGCATACGCCACCACACATGGTGCCTTGTCTCTTCTTTGTCCCAAAACAGCCCCCATAGCAAAGTCTGATGCATCACACATCAACTCAAATGCTAACGAGAAATCAGGCGCTTGTAGAATAGGAGTTGTAGTCAAGCAAGTTTTTAGCTGCTCAAAAGCAGCCAAGCAGTCATCATTGAACTCAAAGGGTACCTCTTGGCACAACAGGTGGCACAGAGGTTTGGTGATTTTGCTTTAGTCCTTAATGAATCACCTATAAAACCCAGCATGGCCCAGGAAAGACCTGACTTGTTTGACAGTTTTAGGAAGGGGCTGATGGAAGATTAAGTCAATCTTAGCCTGATCAACCTCTATTCCTTTGTGGGAGACCACATGTCCAAGGACAGTGCCTTGGGTCACCATAAAATGACTCTTTTCCCAACTTAGGACCAGGTTGGTCTCCTCACACCTTTGCAGCACAGAACTGAGATGGTGCAGGCATTGGCTAAAATCATCTCCATAAATGGAGAAATCATCCATGAAGATCTCCAAAAACTTGTCAATCATGTCAGAAAAAATGGCATACATGCATCTTTGGAAAGTGACACGTGCATTGCACAACCCAAATGGCATCCTCCTGTATGCAAAGGTCCCAAATGGGCAAGTGAATGTGGTCTTTTCCTGGTCTTGGTGGTAGACAGGGATCTGATTGTACCTTGAATATCCATCAAGAAAATAGTAATATGCCTTGCCTGTCAGCTTGTCTAAAATTTTGTTTATGAAGGGCAATGGGAAGTGGTCCTTGCTGGTTTTTTCATTGAGCTTTCTGTAATCGATGCATACTCTCCAACCAGTGGTCTGTCAAGTTGGAATCAGCTCTCCTGAATCTGCTTCAACAACTGTGATGCTAGATTTCTTGGGCACTACCTGGGTAGGTGCCACCCATTGGGAATCCGAGATAGGGTATATGATGCCAGCATCGAGGAGTTTGACTACCTCCTTCATCACAACTTCCTGCATGTGAGGGTTGAGTTTCCTCTGCATCTCTTGAGAAGGTTTGGCATCTTCCTCAAGATGAATCTTATGCATGCACACAGCAGGATTAATCCCCCCTAAGTCTGCAATGGTCCATCCTATTGCCCTCCTATGCCTTTTTAGCACACCAAGTAGTTCTCTTTCATGCTCAGTGGTGAGGGAAGACGAGATTATCACAAGTAATTTGTTGTTGTCTCCTAAAAAGGCATATTTCAAAGCTTTCGGGAGTTGCTTTAACTCCACCTCTGGGGGGCTGATGAGGGAGGGCAATAGGGGTGTCTTGGAGGGGGGTGGAAGAGGCAGCAAAGCAGGCTTCCATGGATGGAGCTTTGCTGGTTCTGCTCTAGAAGAGACAAGTTGCACATGCTCAATTTCAGAGGTGAGAGTCTTTTCTATCTCTGGTTCCTTCCATACTTCAACTAGCTCATTAGACCATTCCTTATCATGCAACGGCATGTTCACATTTTCTTGCACAACCTCATCTATTATATCTAGAGAAAAACAATCCTCATCAGGATGAAGTTGATTGGCTGCGTTGTAGACATTCAGCTTGACCTTCATATTTCCAAATGATACTTCCATTATTCCAGACCTGCATTGAATACAATAGTTGTGGCCAAAAAGGGTCTGCCAAGGATCACAGGTATGGAGGTGGCATTCCTACCTGGTTCCATATCCAGCACCAAAAAATCAGTAGGATAAAAGAATTTGTTAACTCCCACCAAAACATCCTTGATTATCCCCACAGGTTTCCTTTAAGATCTGTAGCCAGCTGTAAAACAACATTTGTGGGCTTTAATTTGCCTAAGCCCAACTTCTCATATACTGAATATGGAAGCAAATTTACACTGGCTCCCAGATCTAATAGGGCTTTGTCAATGGTATGATCCCCAATGATGGAGGGGATGGTGGGGAGTCCAGGGTCTTGAAGTTTGGGGGGAGTTACAATGGACAGGACATGCTTAACTTTTTCTGCTAAAAAGACTTTCTTGGATAGGTGTATCCTAGACTGTCTTTTATGGGTGCACAGGTCTTTTAAGAATTTGGCATAGGCTGGGACTTATTTAATGGCATCAAGTAAAGGTAGATTGATCCTTACTTGTTTGAAAGTATCCATCATTTCCTCAATTTTACCTTGCCCTTTGTCAAAAGGGGAAGGTCCTTGCAATGCCTTAGGAAATGGCAAATGTTGGGGTGCTCCCTCACTTGCAGCCTTAGCCAATAGGACTTCTTTCTTTTTGATTTTTTCTTTTTCTTTAGGATCCTCTTTATTGACAATTGGTTGCTCCTGCAGGTCCACCACTGGTGGCCTTTGTTGTATTTTAGGAGAAATCACTCCATTCTCATCCTCCAAGGGCCTCACAGGCTCACAGCCCACTTGATTATTCACTAGCCTACCACTTCTCAAAGTTGTAATAGATTTGGCTTCCTCATAAGTGGAGGAAACTTCACCCACTAAAAACTGCCTTCGTAGATTGTCCTGTGGTTGGCTAGGTAGCCTTCCTCCCTCTCTCCTAGTCAGAGCATCAGACAGTTGACCAAGTTGATCCTCTATCTTTTTGATGCTCTGGTTGTGAGAGTGCACAGTTTGGGTCAAGGTGTTTAAGCTCTGTAATGAAGATAGAACTTGTTCCTCAAAGGATGGCTGTGTGGGAGGAGCTACATGTTAGGCCATGGGTTGCTGATACTGAGGCCTTGGGGCATAACCTTCTCGATAGGGCTGAGCATTTCTGTAGGGCATGGGCTGCTGGGGCTGCTGCTACTAATGGCTGGGGTATCCATCTTGTCTCCACCTCATATTGGGGTGGTTCCTCCATTGATGCCCAGCAGCAGGCTGTTGTCCATAAGACTGAGCTGTAGCCACATGCTCTGTTATAAAATCAGGAAATTGGTCAGCAGATGGGCATTCTTTCAAGGGATGAGCAAGGGACTGACATATGGCACATGCCTCCTCTACTCTAGCAGCTACAGGTGACTGCATTGCTCCCATCAGCTTATCAAATTTGAGTTAAGCTGTCCACTTTCCGTTCCAACTCACTTGGCACACTCACTTCATAAATCTTTCCTCTTGAGGTATTCTCTTTCATCAATTTAGAAGACTTTAGGTCTCTTCCTAAGGTTTCCCTTTGCATAGAGTTCTCACTGATGATGTCAAAGAGCTCCCATGCCTCCTCAGCAATTTTATGGAGATAGGTGCCACCACAGGAGGCATCTATCATATCTCTACTTTTAGCATCAATTCCTTGGTAAAAGCTTTGAACCAATTGCCATTTAGGGATTTGATGGTGGGGGCATTTCTTGAGGAGTTCCTTAAATCTCTCCCAGGATTGATGAAAGTCTTCAGTTAGATCTTGGGTAAAAGAGATGATACCCTTCCTCAGCTAGCTAGTCTTTGACATAAGAAAGAATTTGGCCAAAGACTGACATTGGAGATCACTCTAGGACTGAATACTGTTAGGTGGAAGCATGGACAACCAGGTCCTGGCTCTGTCCTTTAATGAAAAAGGAAAAAACTTCATCCTAGTTGCCTCCTCCCCCAACCTGTGATGTTGAAGGTAGTGCACAGTCCTAAGAATTCGTCTATATGCTTAAAAGGGTCCTCCTTGGTCAGGCCATGAAATGAGGGCAACATCTGAATGATGGAAGATTTAATTTCATAGTTTTCTTGAGCAGCAGGGAACTGAATGCAGAAGGGGGAATTGTAGATCCCTGGTGCATTAAATTCCTTGAGAGTTTGAGGTTGCTGCTGCTCACCCATTTCAATAGATTCAATTTCAACAGTTGTGGATGTAGTTGGTCTGGATTTGAGAAGTCTTTCAACCTCTAGATTTAGTGGAATAATCTGAGGTTGAAGAGTTCTCCTACCAAACATACAACACTCACAAACTGAATGGAGAATAAATCCTCACACAACTGAAAGAAGCAGAACAATTGACTAATTAATCGAAAAAAAAAATCAGCAGATCTAAAAAATAAATAGGGGAAAAAGGGATGCAAACTATAGAGCAGCCTTCAGCACAACTCTCCTCTCACTCTGTACTCAGATCTGATGAAATGCACACAAAAAAAATTGAAAAATAGCAAAACTTACAAATGCAGTTAGTAAAATCAAACACAGTTACAGATTTATAAAACAAAACTAGATCTACCAAATTCACAAACACCTCCCCAGCAGCGGCGCCAAAAACTTGTTGGGGAATTCCAGTGTGCTGATTTATGGTGTAAACATCCAGAGAAAATAGAGATGGGTTAAGCACAGCTAGGAAATCCTAGACCTGCAAGATACAGGGTCCTTTGTAGCAAGTTTTAAAAGTAAGTTAGGGGAAGTCCACAGAGAGGTGGTTTAGAATTGGGTAAATCTCCAGATCTGTAAGAGATCTGGCACCCTAACTAATGTTGGTCTAGCTAAAAGACAGGGGAGAGATTAGATTGGATTTTTACTTAATCTAAATTACAATTAAAATGCAGATTGTCTTAGATCGAATCTGGAGCCTCTGGTCTTGCAGATGGAGGGTTTAAAAACTTAGAAAATGGAGAAGAACAGCTTGGAGGTTGTTTTCATTGCAATTAGGTTGAGCAGAGCATATTACAGGGGTTCAAAAGCACACAAGTCCCTCAGCTGGCCACAAGCACAGCTGCAAGGTATAAATTTCACTCTAAATCATAGGATTCACCTGGCCTTAAGGCTATGATCTGTCCACTTTAATGGTCACAGACCATCCTATAGACTTTATCGAATCTATGGATTACAGCAGATGAATCCAATTGAGGCTTGAGCTTAGATTTACCTTAAGACTATGATCTGTCCACTTTAATTGTCACAGACCATCCTAGAGATCTCCTACAAAGCCAAAGCCTCAATTAGAACAATTAAAACCACTACAGATGCTGCAATTTCTAGGTCACAGATGCAGGAAATTACAGGGATATCAGATCCAGGGAATTCAGATGATATCCAAGAGGTCTACCAGTTAAGTGGGTGAGCTGATCAAGCAACTCCTATACACAAATCTAATCGAGCACCAAAAGGAATCAAAAGAGCTTTAGATCTAATGAAAACATTGAAAATAACATTTACATTGCAAATAGGGTCACTCTTACAATGGAATGTTCTCAGATCTGTAGTCTGTGCAACAATTAACCCCAGCAACACTCTTAACCTTACCCAATCATAGATCTAACGCACTCCTTGCTGCTCCTAGGGAACTAGCCAACCATGGTTGGGCTAAAGGAAGGAAAATAGAATGTCGCTACAAGCTCTAATCTCCAGGAAATTGTTCAGAATTTCGATCCTCTCGAATGGCAATTGGGAATCTCTATATATAGCTTTCTCCTCTATTTTTCCCGCCAAAAATCCCTTCTAGAAGGTCGTCAGAGTTTGTTAGAGTTATGTTAAAGCACATGGGTCGGTTAGGGCTTTCTAAGGCATCTTCTAAAATCTCGCGCCAGTCACCAAAGTGCCTCGGTTTGCATGCAGCAGGTTACCAAGTCTCAGCGTGTGCATAGCATAGTTTATGAGAAGTTCAGCACACGATTTTGACAGGTTGGAGAAGCTTCCGACAGGTTAAAAGTAAGCTTGTAGACCCTTTCGATAGGTTCCCTTGTCTCTTCGATAGGTATCGATAGGATGAATTTTCTCTTTTTAGGGTCCTCAGCCCATTATCTGGAGTATTCGATAGGTTGGATGAGTAGTTCGATAGGTCCAGAGGTCCTTTTCGACAGGTTCAACTCTGTATGCCGTCATCCTGATAGGTTGGCTCTCATTCCTATCGAAAGGGTTAAGCACCCTTCGATAGGTTCAATTCCAGCATCTTCATTTCGATAGGTTCAGGAAGCCTTCGATAGGTTCCCTTTTTCTCCTCAGGCAAGCTTTCGATAGGATGAGCTTTCTCTTTCATTCATTTGCTCGACAGGTTCGGGGATCTTGTCGAATTGCTCTATCCACACGAATTCATCCTTCTTCAGCCTTCAGATTTTTTCGAAAACTTCTTAAACTGCATGAATTCTTCCTTTCTTTGCTTTCAGCTCCTATCGAACTCTTTAGGTGACCAATCGATAGGACGTTTTCAACCTATTCTCACTTTCTTCACCTTGCCCTGTTGTAGCCACGCGCTCTAAGGGTTCAATGATGTGCTATCCTTTGGTGTGCTATTGTTGAGTTCATCCTGTGCTGAGAGATGGCTCCTTGTTGGGCATTCTTGAGTGCTTTTCTTCATTAGTATCTTCTTTTATTGTTGTCTACAAAGTGCACTTGACAAGGGCTTATTAGTGTGCTCACAGGTCTATCAATGGTCAGGTTATAAGGTGAAAAGTGGCATTTTTCACCACTTAACAGCTATTAATAACCTCAGCAAGGTAGAAGCATCCAAATCAACCCATGCCATTTGGGGTGCTCTTAGGGCTATAGTCTGTCCAGTCGAATGGTCAGAGACTATCCAATAGAGTCAGTCAAATCTCATTGATCAAGCCAGAAATTTCTAATCTAATCAAGAATAGCAAGCTGATCAAAACCCATCCAATGAATCAAATCAGGCCATGAATATTATTGCAGACACTATGTAATGTCAGTGCTACAAGCTCCCCAGATCTGCACACAGATTTGGCTGATATCCATAGGTATTCTAACCCATAAAATCCTGTGTTTTGCCAAGGCCAACGCCTCAATGTGCCCACACAAAGGATCAGCAACAGGTTGAATAAGGATCTAAGCACAACTGATCATTGCTATAAAAGGCCTGCAATGACTCAGCCTCCCAGCCCACAATCGCTACAGAGAAGCCAGATCTAACATCTGATAGCGGTCAAGTGAAGCAGAGGGGAGCCAGTTCCTGCACAAACTTCCTCACAAGGCTCTAGAAGCTTATGTGCAAAGGAGAAGAATCCTTCTCAGACATGTGGCTGGACACCACCTTAGGGTTATACTCTGTCCACTCAAATGGTCACAGGGCATCCGATCGGTCTGTCCATACCATAGAGATATGAGAAAGAACAAGTAAACTGTTGCTACCACCATGGAGTCCCAGGGCTACGAGCTCTCCAGATCTGGTTTGCTATCCATGGGTCTTTCAATAAGCTCAAATCCTAAATGTATGCTATACCCCGAAAAGAACTACGAAAAAATAGAAAAATAACAGATTGAGTAAGCATTCAAACAAAGATTCCATTGATCTGGTGTTTTTAACAATGAAATCCCTCAAGGTAGCAGCCTTGTGCACAACAGCTCAACACCAAATCCCAATGTTTACTAAACTATTACAATACTTAAATCAAACTATACATAAATGCTTACCAAAGGTTTACCCAACAAGTGCTGAGCTAAGAGAGAAGAAAAAATAGAAAAAGAAATGATAAAAACCCTAACCCTAGATGAACACAGACTATTCCTAGTTCGAAACCCTAAACCTAGGTGATCGCATGCTAACCCTGGATCCAATCTCTAGCTATTCCTGGACAAGTTTTACAAAACAGGTAGATGTTCTATTTATAAGCAATCCTTGAACTTTTGGTGTGCCCTAGAAGCAAGGGTGAGGATGCAGAGTTGATTAAGTGGCCCATCTGCAACCCTTGGCTGCCTTGAGCAGTGTGGAGTAGATGGGCACCTTGGGAGGTGTGCCCTAGAAATATGAAATTTCCAAACAATCCCTAAGAATTGGAAACAGGTGGGTGAGAAGTTGGAATCCCAAGCTTCGTGAGGCTGGTTTCTGCATTTCACTTCTGTCATGCAGCTGCAAAGTGTTCGTTGGGTAGAGCTTGGCATGGAATGTCACTGTCTCGCGTAGTGGCAGTTTGGATGATCGCGCAGTTCCTTTAGCTGTGAATGCACTCACGCAGGAGAACTTTTGGTGCGATGGTTGCTCGCGCAGAAGAGCATAAGAAACTTTCTTCACAAGGTACTCATGTAGATGCTTTCACATCTCGCTCGATATAGACTTATAGTTTTAGGCACGCGTGAGCTGTGCGAGAGGATTTCTGGGCGTCTCTCTCTTCCAGAGCCGCGCGAGAACTACGTGAGCTATTTTTCTGAAGGCTTAGTACGCGAAGCTCTGCGAGTTTCTCCATATAATGCTTGCAGCTGAAGTGCACGACTACCACACGAGAGGCTTCTTTGTAGTAACTCCTCCATTTGAACTGCGCGACTTCTTCGCGAGCTCTATTATGCTGCATGTCTTAGCTGCGCGAGGGAGCTCTCTCCCAGTGACCTTGAATAGCGTGAGGCTGCACCTCAGCTGTGTGAGATAGGTCTTTGGCTCCTCTGCTGCTATGTACATGCTTCTGTTGCAGCAACCTCCTTAACTTGGGTTCACCTTCCTCTCATCCATTGGATTTCTAAGACCCTCCTTGGCATGCAATATGGTCACCATGGTGTACGCCACCATGGTGCATTCTCTGGTTTTGCCTTAGCTGCACAGATTGGCATCGGATTCACTCTTCTTGGCTTAAAAAGATGGATTGCAGCATTAAGTTCTTATTTCTTATTTTCTACAAAAACACAAGCAAAAACTTATTATTAATATGCTCAAAGGTCCATCAAAGGCTAGGTTGAGGGGTGAAAAAAATGATATTTTTCAGTGCTCAACACACCCCCAAACCTAATCTTTGCTATTCCTCGAGCAAAGGCAAATTTAAAAATAACAGAAAATGCCACTTTCGTAGGGAGCATAGATGCATTTAGCATATGCACAAAGCCTTTAAAACCCCTAGGTGATCCCTAGTGGAGGAGTGAAGTCTCCTGAGGGTTTTCAGTGAAGACACCCCCAAACTTCACCAATAAAACAATTAAAAATAGTACAGTCAATGATAAAATAAATTTCAATGAATAAAGCATCAGTCCACACCTATTCTTTAAAATTCAGAGGAAATTATAGCAGTAATGTAGGCCATTTAAAACTCAAAATCAGTAGGTATTTGCATCACCACGAATCATTTTACATCAGGAATTCAATGTGCAAGAATTAGTACCAAGCTTGCCTTAAATTCAAAAATCAGGTTCGATACAACCCCAATGAAATTAAAATTTAGACCCAATTCTTACAGGGGCTATCTCTCACAATGAAAATCAAAGGGTGTTCACATTCAAAGTAGCTCAAGAGCAGTTACAGACCCCAAATGGGCTTGCAAGCATGAGCATAGGCAAAGCTTCTAATTTCTGACATCCTCATGACTTTTCACCATAGATTGGACACTCCCTCATCTCCATATGACAACTCATTTCACTTAGGATCGACAAGTTCTTTTGATGGGTTGTAATGTGGCTTATGGGTGACGTTTGTAAAGAATAAAAGGATTAAATGGATCAAAATTGAGAAATCAGCAAGGTAAGGAGTGATTCATGACTTCACATCCTTCATTAACGTACAACTTCATCTTCCTTAATATTTTTCAGAGTCAAAGTGCCCAGCCTCTTCTCTTCGTTTCAATTTTTCAGATGATGTTCTTCTCTTGACTTCTCTTTCTCTCTTTTTATTTTTATTTTTTATATTTTATATTTTTTTTTATGATGAACTGCCACACAAAAACCACTGATACACTGTTGTTCATACGTTGCTTTTCTTCTCCTTCCACCAAATGTTGGACCACTCTCACTATCTTCAACTCCTCCTTTAGCTTCTGAATTCTCAGAGTGAGGGTAGGGTTAAATCAGGTCATGAGGTTAAGGTGCAAGTACTCCGGTGTTTGTTGAAGAAAAATAGGATTTTCAAAGCTCAAAGAGTGTAAGCAGAGGGCAGTTGAATAGGTAGGAAATTTTAAGCTCCAACTGTCCTAAAGGCCTTGGATCATTTCCTTAGTGTTATGAGTGCTATCAATTAGTTTTGATTTGGAGGTGCCTAACTTCTAGTGACAAGGTGCTGAGTCAATCAGTCCTTAGAGCAGAAAAAATGCCAAAAACACTCTTCAAAAGAAAATGATGGTCCCAAATCTCACTAGGCATGGTCCCTCAAATTAACCCATGGGGTGTATTTTCACCTTTTTCTCTCCTCTTAGGTTCACTAAGTACTCACTGAAAAATTTTCTAATGTTAGCTTTATGGTGGTGCAAAGATTTTAAAATTTTTAGTTTCAAAATGTCTGTAAATTTTTTTTAATTTTTCACAAATTTTATCATCCTAACAAGTTAGGTGGGAATTTACTTTATTCATCCCAATTAAACCAGCATTGCTGCACTAAAGTTAACTATTCTATTGGCAGACCTACCTTGCCACACCCTCAAACCTAAGTTAAATAGTGTCCTCACTGTTTCATGCAAAATGTATAGGGGCAGCACGGTTGGTAAAAGAAAAATAAACTAAATTATAGCAGAAAAGTAAAGAGAAAACTAAGCTAAAAGTGCAGAAAATTAAACGAAGAAAGAGAAAAAGAGAAAATATATAGAAAATGTCAACTAAGAAAACAAAACAACTACACACAGTCCTAAAAATAGCAAGTATACACAAAACTAAACACCTAAAAAATAAAATCCTAAACAAAACTATCTAAAACTGATCTGAGTATGAATCTATATGATGGCAAAGAGATATTAGCATGAATAGCACACATTACAAAAAAAACATGATTTATACAAAAATTAGATCACGCTACACTATATAGACAGAATTTTCAAACACTAAAAACAACTATGTTACATATGGTACATAGTGTTGGATCAGCTATCAGTGGAAGAACTTGAAAGTGAATGATTTTAGAGGGCCCAACTAAATTTTCAACATAGATTTATAACCTCTGATCATTAACCCTCATGACTAATCCTGCATTAAGGCTCATGATGTCAACAGTCTAGATGGGGGTATATGTATGATAGAAAATGAAGACAACCCATCTGGAACTCAGCTAAACTAGAAAGAACTGTAATATAAAAATGAAAGGCTATACCTTTGCATTTGCAACAAACCTGAGGTCCTCTAGCTTAGCATTTTACAGTTGCATGAGAGATGCAGGGAGTAGCTCCAGCTCCACATCAGGTGGAAAATCACTTAAAAGGCAGCAAAGGCGCCTTAGTGGCTGAGGGCAGTTGTCCAAGTGAAGTGGTGCAGTCACCCCACTGAGAAGCCCAATATGAGTACTGTTCAGCACAAAGGTCGTGTGACAGCCCGGGTTTCGCTACCTCGAAACCCGTGCCATCGGCACAGCCCTTGAGGCCGTGCCCCAAGATTTAATGCGGAACACTTGGTACAACCACCACAAAAGAAACCATAGAAAGATAAAATGCGAAAGCAAATCTCCATTTCTACTATTTGTTAACTCATAACACAAAATCCAAAAGATAGTTCTCAACTCATGCCGCAACATGAACAAGAGAACCAACCCGAACCATTAGTGCCGTAACTACGGACACCTCAACGGTTCGACAAAATGCTATTACATGTATCTTTAATTTTTACAAAAAATTGTGTGGACGCATCCAAGCAAAAAGCACTTTCTCACCAAAACTCTCAAAATACGCAAAGAAATCTTCTAGAAGAATTTCAAGGGGCTCGACTCCCCGCACGCATCTCGGGTCCTCGGGATCCAACACGTATCGCCACGCCTAAATCATCATCTGTGACATATAGTCAAGGGTGAGCTACATCCTAGCTCAGTAGGGCAATATCACAACGAGTATAACCATCTTACAAACATACATTTAATGACAGAATTAAAACATGAATCAACAATAATCTTTTCTTGAAATGTAAACTGAAAATGCGATAACACTTGACCACAATTATTACTTTACTCATTTAAGTTCAAGATGATGTTCACTTCCTTTTAGTTGCAACCAGGCTGAGACTACACTTAAATCTTAACTTAAATAATCCTCGAGCAATATAGCATCGAGCCCCGATGGAATACCCTCCATCGTCGTCTAATCAGACTATTTTTCATTTCACTGTCCACGTCCCTATCTCGTAGGTGACGACTATACTGCTACTATACATCCCTGGGATGTCTGCTGGTGTACGGATTCGCCGCCGTACCGGTCACGGATATCCTGCCGCGTCAGTCACGGGTATACCGCCGCGTCGGTTGGGTATTCTTTGAACCTTAAATCAACTGTGCAATACATATAGTTGTTCACCGTGAATTTGTGCTAATAGATATAAAAACCCAGCCCGTGCATTCTTAATTTCTGTTTGTTTCTTAACGTGGATCCTTACATCCACAACACATCCCTGGGATGTCACTTTATCTGTTGCACCTCTGCGGTGCCTTTGTGTTCTTACATCCCTGGGATGATTGCCTCTTACTTAACAATTTCCTTATGATTTGTGTGACCATACACCATTATCTTTTAACACTATTCTTTTGCATTTAACGAAACACTAATCTTTGCATTTAGCCATAGATCAAACAGCTTTTAAAGAAACATGCATCATAAACTATCACTACGTATGTGCTCGTAATACAGTGTACTAGTTTAGATGTTCCCCTACCTCACTTGCGTCTAAAGATCTTTTGATCCATTACTCGTTCCGACCAAGAGATTCGATGATCCGCGACCACCTAGGCATGATCAACGCATGAAGGTCATTATCACCATGTATAAACCTTGGGCCAAAAAGTTTAGGCTCAAACACAAAGTTATTTCATGCCCAAATAGGCCCCAAGCCTAAAACCAGCCCAATTCGAATGAACGAAATCGAAATCGTTCGAACGAAATTCAATTTCGTTCGAACGAATTTATTTCGTTCATACGAAAACCTCCCCTTTTTCCTATTGCTTCAGCAGTCAATTTCGTTCAAACGAAATCTCATTTCGTTCGAACGAAACTCCCTGATCTCAGGTGAGGATCGAGTTCATCTCTCCATGAACTCATCAACTCCATCACCATCCTCAGCAACCCCATTTCTCATTTTCCTAAAACAATAAATACCATGTTTTTGCTATAATTTCAGTGTGCAAAGCTTCAAGCATACCTCTTTCGATTCGATTCTTTTGATCCTAGTTTTTAACTCCTTAGGGTTCCACAAACCCCAAACCAAACTTCTTCTTGATCCCGAGCTCGATCCGTTGGACCTCGTGAGCCAAGATCGACGATCTATATTTAGTATCCTCCTCTTTTGATTCAATCACCCGATTTCTTAGCATTTACTCCCTCTCTCTCTCTCTCTCTCTCTCTTCTCTCAACAACCCTAAATCAAGCAATAAATACCCATTTTCTTTCTTTTTCTATTATCTTATATTATAGTTTTTATAATCGGGTGTAAAGCACATACACTGGTTAAGTGTACATACACATACAACCCACCACTCATCATTGCCTTGACTACATTGCTTTTACCCGTCCGACTACGTCAACCGGGTCAATGTTGACTCGGTCAAACGCTTGACCAGGCGGTCCGCTTCTCGAGGTGCACAATAAAAGCACAAAATTTTCCGGGACGTTACATTCTCCCCTCCTTGGGAATTTTCGTCCCCGAAAATGATTCCCTAGTTCTCCCCCACACCACAGCATGGGGGCCGCACACACCAGTGGGTGCACGAGCACGCGTGACCAGCCGCACAAAGATATTGAAATCATTCACATATAGAGACATCAAAGAGAAGCAAGAGTACACGTATCAAGAACTGGCACATTTACTAATGAAATATCCACAGTCATACATAGATACGATAAAAGAAAACAAAACAGTTACGAAGTTTAGGGTGGCAGCCATGCCACAATCGCTCGGAGGAAACGCGTCCTCATGTACCTGTTTTAAAATTTACATTTGTCCCAAAATTTACAATGCCAAAAAATAAATAACCCAAAACATGCACCATCAACAAAAGACCACATAAAAACAATCAAGGCGCCCCGCCGCCCGGCGGAATGCTCCCGTCATCACCATGCCCGCCCGCACCCGAAGTCGATGCACCCGAAGACCAAGCTCGCATACCGCCATGCTGAAGATAATCATCAGATACATAAACGCATCCGCCTGCATGGAGTGCGTCATGATAGTCTAACCGCGGTGAAGGAGGCGGTTGTTCTCGCCATTTGACGGTAATCGGCCTCCAAAAGGGCATAGATGTCGGTCAAAGTTGGGGTAGGGATGTTCTCATGTGGTGCGTAATCCGGAGCATGGCCAAAAGGGTGTTGCGGTGGAGCCCGAGCAAAGAGGGTCATCATATCCGGAGTCTCATGTGGGTGGTCCCGAGCCGGGGTTCCGGCCGTGGTGGTTCTTGACTATCGGTGTCTTCACCAATTTAACATAGGTCCTATTCCAATCGACCATGGTGAAATGAAGGACGTTCCCCGTTAATTTAAATTCACTTGGGGAGAGGGTATATGTGTGATCACCCGCATAGTCCTCGACCATGAGGGAAATAAGTCGGGCATACGGCATGTCGTGGAGATCTTTTCACGTTGGGCAACATCTTCTTTCGTGCATATTTTAATCCTTCCAAGACCATCTTTGGGGCATTAAACCATCGGCCCTTAAATGCCGCAAACAATGCCATTTGAACTTCACCGACCCGCTCGGTTCGATGGCGTAAGGGATAGAGGTTGCATTGAATGATCGAATCGAGCATCCAAAGGTCACGGGGTAAATGGGCGCGACTAATTGAGCGACCCGAACCGGTTCGGCCCTGGGTCATATGAGCGCCATATTTGTAGTCGGAAAAGGCTCGGCGAGGGCGATATCCTCGTGATTGTAGGTATGAAAACACGCCAAAGCGTCGGCCACATCATCAAAAGTGAATGTGTATGGCCGACCATCAATCTTTGTTTTTAAAATGGTCGGGTCGTCAATGAGTTCCATATTTTGATAAAATAGACGCACTATTCGTGGGTAGTAACTGTCCTTGCATGGGCGAAGGATACCGGTCAAGCCCGCGGTAGAGACGTAGTCAAAGGCCCAATGTGTTTCATCACGATCGGCGAAAGTTTTAGGATCAATGATCCATTCGGGTTCAAAATCCTTATCGGACCACCACTCATTTGGGCGTTCGGGAACGGGAGGTGGGGGTGGCCCTTGTGCTCGTGGTGCCGATGAAGAACCCGTGGGCGGTTTCTTCGGTGTTTGTTGAGAAGAAGAACCCGTAGTGGGTTTCTTCGATGTCGCGCCAGCCGTAGCTTGGCGGGTCTTAGGTGGCATGATGAGAATTTCAAATTTGGGGATCAAGGGTTTGCCCCCAAAAAGAAAGAAGATCAAAGCAAATGGTGATGTAATGCAAAATAGAGGTTGAAGATTACCTCTAGACGACCCAAATGGTTGAGTTCAAGTGGTTCCAAGGTTGAAGATGACCGGAATCGGTGAAAACCGGCGAATCCGTTGAACCCTTGCAAGCTAGGAAGGAGGAGAATGGAGGAAGGGGAAGGGTTTCGTTCGTACGAAATGGGTTGGAACCAACCCTCAATGGCATAAATAGGGGAATTCGTTCGAACGAATTAATTTCGTTCAAACGAAAATGGTGGCCGGGGCATTGGGTTTAAAAAATCGTTCGAACGAATTGGTTTTCGTTCGTTCGAATTTCCTTGGCACACATTTGTGCCCACTGCCATACTGAAATCGTTCGAACGAAATAATTTCGTTTGAACGATTTCTGGCTACACCAAAAGCCAACCATTCGGCCCTCCCATGGAGTAGCCAGCCTTCACCTCAAACACGCGTTCCGACGACAACATGAACGATCACCGTTCACCTACGTGCAGATCGATCACATAGATCAGTGCATTCAATCAAAGAATTGATCATACCTCACAAAATCCCGAATCACACACGCAAGCGAGAACGAAGTGTGTGTGCTAGGTGTAATAATAAAATAAAATAAAATAACATAAGATCAAAATTTTAAAATATAGACGAAAGAGTTCAAAAGTTGTAACTCCGCATAGTATATAAAAAATTTTACAAGGATCATTCGCGCTTTCCCAAAACTAACCTTGTGTACCCCTTTTCATAAGAATACGGTGGAAACGTAAAACTCGGCACAAAATAAAAATTCCACAATTAGCTCCATTTGAACCAAGCACACAGTCAATCACCCAAACAAATGGGGATACAAGTCCCGAATTTCCGTTTCTCTCTCCCAAGTTGCTTCTTCAACAGGGTGGTTTCCCCACTTGACTAGCACTAATGGGATGACCCTAGTGCGTAGAATTTGCTCCCTTCGGTCGAGAATTTGAGTGGCGTCTTCAATCATAGTCAAGTCCTCTTGAAGTTGCACCGGTTGATCAGTCAAAATATGAGTAGGGTCCCTTATGTATTTTCGGAGCATAGAAATATGGAAAACATTGTGTATTCTATCAAACAACGGAGGCAACCCGATACGATAGGCTACCTCGCCAACTCGACCCAAGACTTCGAAGGGTCCGATATAACGAGGACTTAACTTTCCCTTCCTTCCGAACCGCATCACACCCTTCATGGGTGGCACTTTCCTAAACACATGATCGCCAACGGCGAAAATCTCGCTCTTCGGTTGACATCGGCATAGCTCTTACATGCGCTTTGTGCCGATCGAGTCGTTCCTTTATCATACGTACCAACTTGGCATTTTCTTCAAGAACTTCCACCAAGCACAAATTTTTCTCCTGTTTCTTCCCAGTTGATGGGCGATCTACATCGCCTACCGTAGAGAGCTTCATACGGCGCCATTCCGATGCTTGCCTGAAAACTATTGTTGTATGCAAATTCAATCAAAGGAAGGTGTTGATCCCATGATCCCTGTAGTTCGAGCATACACGCCCTGTGCATATCTTCAATTACTTGGTTTACCCGTGTCATCCATCGGTTTGTGGATGGAGCCGAATCGAAATCTAATCAGTACCCATACCCTCTTGAAATTTCGCCAAAACTTTGAAGTGTATAGTGGGTCGCGATCGACATAATATCTTGCTTGGAATGCCGTGCAAGCGCACTATCTCTTTCATATAGAGCTCCGCGAGTTTGCCTGCGCTATACATAGAGTTGTAGGGCAAGAAGTGAGCAGACTTCGTCAGTCTATCCACAACTACCCAGATAGCGTTGTGCCTCTTCGCCGTTCGTGGCAATCCGACAACGAAATCCATGGAGATAGAGTCCCATTTCCATTCCGGTATAGGTAGAGGTTGTAGTAAGCCAGCAGGGTGTCGATGGTCCACCTTCACTTGTTGACATGTTAAACATTTTGACACATACTCATACCTACGCCGTGTTTGAGACCTCTCCACCGAGCTCTTACGCATATCTTGATACATCTTAGTGCTACCCGGATGGATTGCGTACTTAGATTTGTGGGATTCATCTAGAATAGTTTGCCGCAGATCGACATCAACAGGAATACAAAGACGTCCCCGGAATAGCAAGGAACCGTCCTCCCTTATCGAAAAATCCGGTCTAGTACCTTCCACTACCTCTTTCCAAATCTTTACCAGTTCAGGGTCTTTCATCTGCAGCTCGTGTATGTGTTCGAAAATGATCGGCCTCACTGAGATATTAGCCAACAGAGCCCCAGAAGCTTGTACTTCGATCCTAGCATCATACAATGACAGGTCTTCAAACAATTTCCACCTGTACATTCCCATCACAAGGTTCGCTAACTGAGCCGGGTTCTTACGACTTAAAGCATCTGCAACAACATTGGCCTTGCCTGGATGGTATTGAATGGAGCAGTCATAATCTTTGAGAAACTCCATCCACCTTCGCTGCCTCATGTTCAGTTCCTTCTGTGTAAATAAGTATCGGAGGCTTTTATGGTCAGTGAAGATCTCGAAGGTCTCCCCATATAAATAATGTCTCCATATCTTCAATGCGAAGATGACCGCTGCAAGCTCGAGGTCATGCGTTGGGTAATTTTTCTCGTGGTCCTTCAATTGTCTCGACCCATAAGCAATGACCTTTTTATGTTGGTTTAGCACACAGCCTAAACCATTATGAGAAGCGTCGCTATACACTGCAAAACCTCCACTGCCTGAAGGAATTGCCGCATCGGGCGTAAGTAAGCCACTTCTTAAGTTCTTAAAAGCTTGCTTCACATGCATCGGTCCATTTGAATCGCACATCCTTGCGTGTAAGTCTAGTCAGTGGCCCCGATAATTTGGAAAACCCTTCCACAAAACGTCTATAATACCCAGCCAACCCAAGGAAACTGCGTACTTCGGTGACCGTCTTTGGTTGTTCCCATTGCACGACAGCCTTAATCTTAGTAGGATCTACTGTGACACCATCCTTTGAGACGACATGTCCCAAAAAGCTAACTTCTTCTAACCAGAACTCGCATTTATTGAGCTTGGCGTATAGTTGGTGTTCACGCAACGTTTGTAAGGCTATTCTCAAGTGTTCTTCATGCGCTTGCTTTGACTTAGAATAAATGAGGATATCATCGACAAATACCACGACAAAAGAGTCTAGGTGTGGCTTAAACACCCGATTCATGAGGTCCATAAACGACGCCGGAGCATTCGTCAACCCGAACGGCATCACTAAAAACTCATAGTGTCCGTATCTCGTCCGAAAAGCAGTCTTCTGAATATCTTCTGCTTTAACTCTGAGTTGGTGATATCCAGATCGTAGATCGATCTTAGAAAAGTATCTCGCTCCTTGTAATTGGTCAAACAAGTCATCTATTCTTGGCAACAGGTACTTATTCTTTATAGTGAGTTTGGTCAATGCGACCTCGTTGATGGTCCTTTTTCTTAACAAATAAAACCGGCGCACCCCAAGGAGATACACTCGGTCTCACAAAGCCCTTGTCGAGGAGTTCTTGCAGTTGCTCCTTTAACTCTTTCAACTCGGCCGGAGCCATCCTATATGGTGCTTTAGAGATCGGTTCTGTTCCAGGTGCCAAGTCGATGGCAAACTCCACTTCTCGATCCGGAGGTAAACCTGGCAACTCCTCTGGAAAAACATCATCAAACTCACATACCACTGCAATCTCGGTAATAACATTCTTTTCTTTCTTGTCATCCTTCAGAAAGGCCAAGTAACCACTGCATCCATTTCGAATTAGGCGTTCGGCCTTGATGGCGGACACATGTGGTAGGAACTTTGTCCTCACTCCCTTGAATCGGAATGATCTGCTTGAAGTCGGCCTAAAGATGACGATTTTGTTTTTGCAATCGACCGTTGCACAGTGTTGTGACAACCAGTCCATGCCAAGGATCACGTCGAATCCCTGCATGTCCAAAAGAATTAAATTCGCGGACAATTCATACATCTCCCCATCTTCAATGGCTATAGTCACCGCTTTACAGACCAATTCTGCGTCAACTGCTAGTCCCGTTGGGATAGTCACCGCTAGAACGAAATCTAATGCATTTGGCTTGACTTTCATTCTCTTTACGAACCGAGGTGTAACAAATGAATGCGTAGACCCTGGGTCTATTAGTGCCCTAGCCTCACACGCCCCATGACTCTCTTTCCCATACACGTGTACAGTACCTATAGTGGATGCACATTTTAGTATTCCACTAGTGTCTCGGACTTATTCATGATTTCATACAATTCAACAAAAAAAAACGAAGCAACTACTTAACCTACACAGATACCACTTCTCTACTAAATGCATTTCAAAACATTTCAGTCAATATCATGAGCAATTTCAATCTTAATGAAGACTCACCCTGTATGATATCGGAGGAATTGCGAGCATCCTCCGCCGGATCGCATAAACCCTTCCTTGTACAATCGGCTTTTTAGCTTGGAACGGCCTTGGTGCAGAAACAGAAGCCGTCCGTCCCTTCTTCGTTTCCGGACAATCCTCGATGGCGTGTCCCAACTTTCCAAATCGATAGCAGGCTTGCAGTCCCGCCTCACAATCAACCGTTCTGTGAGGCTTGCATTTTGCATGAGTTTCCTTGGTGTAACAGAGGGTGCTCGTGAGGAGGCTTGACTAGCGGACACCCCCGTACCTGCGGTGGAGTTCTCATACCGTATCGGTTTTGCCATTGTGGATGTAGGTGGCCTCGAGGAATTTGAATACGTGATTTGTCTAGGGGGTGGAGTCATGAGTAAACCTCGGCTTTTTGTTTCCCGAGTCATACTCACTTGTTCCCCCTTGAACTGTTCGGTTTCCATCATGTTGATCCCGTCTTTTATAAACTCCATAAATATCTCTTTCGGCCACTATTGCTTTTCCCATTACGTCCGCATAACGTTCAAGTTCAAAGATTGATACTCGTTCACGGATGTTTGGTCTCAACCCTTCTTCAAACTTATCTGCCTTCATGCTCTCAGTAGCCACCAACTCTGGTGCGTATCGAGATAATCGTGTAAATTCCACACCGTATTCTCGCACCGACATGCCCCTTTGTTGTAAGTTTGCAAAATCCCTTCTCATTTGGACTCGCATCTGCTTTGGAAAATACTCCCGATTAAACTCACTCACAAACTCCGCCCAAGTCCACGGACGGTGAGGGTCCTCAACTTCCCTTTTTCTTAGCACTGACTTCCACCAAGGATCGGCATCTCCCTCTAACTGAAAGGAGGCCCATCCGACCTTCTCATTTTCTGTACTCTGTAATCGGTCTAGGAGCTTCTTGATTTGATTTAACCATCTCTCCGCTTCCAACGGGTCAGTCTGCCCATAGAAGCTAGGAGGCCTCAGTCTTCTAAAGTCGACGAATGACGAGGGTAACAGTGCTGGAGGGGGTGGTGGTGGCGGCTGATGACTATTGGAATTGTTAGTCGCCATCAACGTCGTTTGCTCGGCCAAAATTGCAGTCTGTTGCGACTGTTGGGCCATAGCAGCGGCCATAGCCTCCATGGCTACTGCAATGCGATCAGTCGCATCACCCCTTCTTCCATCTCTTTCATTAAGGTCTTCTCTGCCTCTACTGGACTCTGGACGAATCTCTTCTTCACCCCTTTGACTTCTACTCTGACTACTCCTAGGTCGACCTCTTCTTCCAGAAGACATCGCGTTCTGCACGTGAAATCAAAGTCTCATTAGCAGAAGGTCCCTTCACTCTGACAAAATCCAAGACATGTCAGACATTCAAAAGAAACCGCTTTGATACCAACTGTGACAGCCCGGGTTTCGCTACCTCGAAACCCGTGCCATCGGCACAGCCCTTGAGGCCGTGCCCCAAGATTTAATGCGGAACACTTGGTACAACCACCACAAAAGAAACCATAGAAAGATAAAATCAAAGCAAATCTCCATTTCTACTATTTGTTAACTCATAACACAAAATCCAAATGATAGTTCACAACTCATGCCGCAACATGAACAAGAGACCCAACTCGAACCATTAGTGCCGTAATTACGTACACCTCAACGGTTCGACAATATGCTATTACATGTATCTTAAATTTTTACAAAAAAATTGTGGCTGGACGTACCAAGCCGAAAGCACTTTCTCACCAAAAACTCTCAAAATACGCAAAGAAATCTTCTAGAAGAATTTCTGAAGGGGCTCAGACTCCTCCCGCACGCATCTGGGTCCTCGGGATCCAACACGTCGGTCGCCACGCCTAAATCATCATCTGTGACATATAGTCAAGGGTGAGCTACATCCTAGCTCAGTAGGGCAATATCACAACGAGTATAACCATCTTACAAACATACATTTAATGACAGAATTAAAACATGAATCAACAATAATCTTTTCTTGAAATGTAAACTGAAAATGCGATAACACTTGACCACAATTATTACTTTACTCATTTAAGTTCAAGATGATGTTCACTTCCTTTTAGTTGCAACCAGGCTGAGACTACACTTAAATCTTAACTTAAATAATCCTCGAGCAATATAGCATCGAGCCCCGATGGAATACCCTCCATCGTCGTCTAATCAGACTATTTTTCATTTCACTGTCCACGTCCCTATCTCGTAGGTGACGACTATACTGCTACTATACATCCTCGGATGTCTGGTGTCTGGATTCGCCGCATCAGTCCACGGATATCCCGCGTCACCACGGGTATACCGCCGCGTCGGTTGGGTATTCTTTGAACCTTAAATCAACTGTGCAATACATATAGTTGTTCACCGTGAATTTGTGCTAATAGATATAAAAACCCAGCCCGTGCATTCTTAATTTCTGTTTGTTTCTTAACGTGGATCCTTACATCCACAACACATCCCTGGGATGTCACTTTATCTGTTGCACCTCTGCGGTGCCTTTGTGTTCTTACATCCCTGGGATGATTGCCTCTTACTTAACAATTTCCTTATGATTTGTGTGACCATACACCATTATCTTTTAACACTATTCTTTTGCATTTAACGAAACACTAATCTTTGCATTTAGCCATAGATCAAACAGCTTTTAAAGAAACATGCATCATAAACTATCACTACGTCGTAATACAGTGTACTAGTTTAGATGTTCCCCTACCTCACTTGCGTCTAAAGATCTTTTGATCCATTACTCGTTCCGACCAAGAGATTCGATGATCCGCGACCACCTAGGCATGATCAACGCATGAAGGTCATTATCACCATGTATAAACCTTGGGCCAAAAAGTTTAGGCTCAAACACAAAGTTATTTCATGCCCAAATAGGCCCCAAGCCTAAAACCAGCCCAATTCGAATGAACGAAATCGAAATCGTTCGAACGAAATTCAATTTCGTCAACGAATTTCAATTTCGCTCAACGAAAACCAATTTCGCTCGAACGAATTTATTTCGCTTCATACGAAAACCTCCTTTTCCTATTGCTTCAAGATCAATTTCGTTCAAACGAAATCTCATTTCGTTCGAACGAAACTCCCTGATCTCAGGTGAGGATCGAGTTCATCTCTCCATGAACTCATCAACTCCATCACCATCCTCAGCAACCCCATTTCTCATTTTCCTAAAACAATAAATACCATGTTTTTGCTATAATTTCAGTGTGCAAAGCTTCAAGCATACCTCTTTCGATTCGATTCTTTTGATCCTAGTTTTTAACTCCTTAGGGTTCCACAAACCCCAAACCAAACTTCTTCTTGATCCCGAGCTCGATCCGTTGGACCTCGTGAGCCAAGATCGACGATCTATATTTAGTATCCTCCTCTTTTGATTCAATCACCCGATTTCTTAGCATTTACTCCCTCTCTCTCTTCTCTCAACAACCCTAAATCAAGCAATAAATACCCATTTTCTTTCTTTTTCTATTATCTTATATTATAGTTTTTATAATCGGGTGTAAAGCACATACACTGGTTAAGTGTACATACACATACAACCCACCACTCATCATTGCCTTGACTACATTGCTTTTACCCGTCCGACTACGTCAACCGGGTCAATGTTGACTCGGTCAAACGCTTGACCAGGCGGTCCGCTTCTCGAGGTGCACAATAAAAGCACAAAATTTTCCGGGACGTTACAGGTCGGGGCCTCCTCAATCCATACTTCAAAAATTTCAGCACACACCTCAGCCCAGGTCCAACAGTTTGGGAGAGGTGGCTTCCACCATTTCCACAAAAATAGCAACTGACAAACAATCCTCATTTCCTCCATCATAGCCTTCTTCTTGTAAGAAGGAGGAGGCCCATTAAAAAATTGAGGAAATGGCAGATGAGGTACTGCTGGTCCTCATCTGCCGACACATCATTTTTTTTTTAATTACAGTTGTACTTTATTCAAACATTATAAAGACACACAAATTCTAAAATAGAAAATGACAAAAAATGTCAAAAATCATGCCAAAACTAAAGTTGACATTTATTTAAACATTACATCTACAAAAAATATAGCTCAACAAAAACACATATTACTATACTAGATTAAAACTCCCCGGCAACAGCGCCAAAAACTTATTGTCGTGCTCTACGATGTGCTGATTTATTATGTGGTGTTGGAAGAAAATTAACATCAAAGTGAAACAGGGGATAAAGATATGGTGAAAACAGCAATCCTAAAACATCCTAGACCTGCAAGATACAGGGCCTATTGTAGCAAGTTTTGATAAGTAAGAGTTTGTCCCACAGAGAGTATTGATCTGAAACCTCGAGGGTCGTATAGTAGTCTCCAGATCTGGCTACAAATCTAGCAGCTCTAAAGAGAGGGGTGTTTAAGTGTCACTAAGCTATATTAAAAATATAAATGCAGAAATAAAACTACAGCCAAAGAAAGGGATAAAGAAGGGGATGATAGTATGTTAAAATAAAGATAAAAGGATGAGAAATAAGCAGTTTAGGCAAAAGTTCATTCAGTTATGTAACTCAAATTTAGGGAATTCTCTCTGCAGCAAGTCCTTACTAAAGCACTATTAATAACCTCAGCAAGGTAGAAGCATCCAACTCAACCCATACCATTTGGGGCGCTCTTAAGCTATAGTCTGTCCACTCGAAAGGTTACAGACTATCCAATAGAGTCTGTCAAATCCCATTGATCACGCCAGAAATTGCTAATCTAATCCAAAGGAGTTAGCTGATCAAACCTCATCCAATGAATCAAATCAGGCCATGAATATTATTACAGACACTATGTAATGCCAGCGGTACAAGCTCCCCGATCTGCACACCGATCTGGCTGACATCCATAGGTATTCTAACCCATAAAATCCTATGTGCTTTGCCAAGGCCAACACCTCAATGTGTCCACAAAAAGGACCAACAACAGGTTGAATAAGGATCTAAGCACAGCTGATCATTGCTACAAAAGGCCTGCAATGGCTCAACCTCCTAGTCCGCAATCACTACAGAGAAGCCATATCTAACATCTAATAGTGGTCAAGTGAAACAGAGGGGAGCCAGTTCCTGTACAAACTTCCTCACAAGGGTCTAGAAGCTCATGTGCAGAGGAGAAGAATCCTTCTCAAACATGTGGCTGGACACTACCTTAGGGTTATACTTGTCCACTCAAATGGTCACAGCATATCTGATAGGTCTGTCCATACCACAGAGATATGAGAAAGAACAAGTAAACTGTTGCTGCCACCATGGAGTCCCAGGGCTACGAGCTCTCCAGATCTGGATACAGATCCGGCTTGCTATCCATGGGTCTTTTAATAAGCTCAAATCCTAAATGTATGCTATAGCCCGAACAGAACTACGAACAAATAGGAAAATAACAGATTGAGTAAGATTCAAACAAAGATTCCATTGATCCAGTGTTTTTAACAATGAAATCCCTCAAGCCAGCAGCCTTGTGCACAATAACTCAACACCAAATCCCAATTTTTACTGAACTATTACAATACTTAAATAAAACTATACATAAATGCTTACCAAAGGTTTATCCAGCAAGTGCTGAGCTAAGAGAGAAGAAAAAATGTAAAATGAAATGATTAATACCCTAACCCTAGATGAGCACAGGCTATTCCTGGTTTGAATCCCTAAACCTAGGTGATCGCAGGCTAACCCTAGATCCGATCTCAGGCTATTCCTGGACAAGTTTTACAAAACAGGAAGATGCTCTATTTATAAGCAGTCATTAAACTTTGGTGTGCTCTAGAAGCAAGGGTGAGGATGCGGTGTTGATTAAGTGGCCCATCTGCAACCCTTGGCTACCTTGGGCGGCGTGGAATAGATGGGTACCTCGGGAGGTGTGCCCTAGAAATGTAAAATGTCCAAACAGTCCTTGAGAATTGGAAACAGGTAGGTGAGAAGTTGGAATCCCGAACTTCGCGAGGCTGGTTTCTGGATTTCACTTTTGTCACATAGCTGCAGAGTGTTCGCTGGGTAGAGCTTAGCGTGGAATATCGCTGTCTCGCACAGTGGCACTTTGGATGATCGCGCAGTTGCTTCAGCTGTGAATGCACTTGCACAGAAGAACTTGTGATGCGATGGTTGCTCGTGCAAAAGATCATCAGAAACTTCCTTCGCGAGGTACTCGCGCAGATGCTTTCGCATCTCGCTCGGTATGGACTTGAACTTTTAGGGGAGCGTGAGCTGTGCAAGAGGTGCACGAGAGGATTTCTGGGTGTCTCTCTCTTCTAGAGCCACACGAGAACTGTGCGACCTATTTTTCTGAAGGCTAAGTACGCGAAAGCTCCGCAAGTTTCTCCATATAATGCTTGCAGTTGAAGTGCGCGACTACTGTGCGAGAGGCATCTTTGTAGTAACTCCTCCATTTGAATTGCGCGACTTCTTCGCGAGCTCTATTATGCTGCAAGTCTTAGCTGCGCGAGGGAGCTATGCTAGTGACCTTGAACAGCGTGAGGCTGCACCTCAGTTGTGCGAGATAGGTCCTTGGCTCCTCTGTTGTTATGTACATGCTTTTGTTGCAGCAGACTCCTTAACTTGGGTTCACCTTCCTCTCATCCATTGGACTTCTAGGACCCTCCTTGGCATGCATTATGGTCACCATGGTGTTTGCCACTATGGTGCATTCTCTGGCTTTGCCTCAGCTCCGCAGATTGGCATCAGATTCACTCTTCTTGGCTTAAAAAGATGGATTGCAGCATTAAGTTCTTATTTCCTATTTTCTACAAAAACACAACTAAAAACACATTATTAATATGCTCAAAGGTCCATCAAAGGCTAGGTTGAGGGGTGAAAAAAAATGGTAATTTTCAGTGCTCAACAAGCAGTACACCCTAACTCCATTAAATGCAGGATTTAGGTCGTGTGCCAATCAGACAACTTATGCATGCAACAAAAGTACGTAGAGAGTGACTCTACCAACGACAGCTAAATAGCTGGAGCCATGAACACCCACTTATACACCACCAAGTCACATATCTTTTGTCAATCCAACACTACAAAATAAAGCACCTACACCGATGGCTGGTAGCCATCGACGTAGAGTACACTAGCCGTCGGTAAATAGAAACGCCGACGGCTGGAAACTCTATGCCGACGGCTGCAAGCCGACGACGATATTTCCGTCAGCGAGTACCAGAACTATGCTCACACTCACATTATTTCCAATGGCGATAATCCAACGATGATTTTTCCATCGGCTGCAAGCCGACGACGATAAAGTAGATACTAACTAAAAACCCAAATAAAAATCTCCCTCAGATAATGAAACGACATTATTTTCACAAATCACATAAAAACGCTGACATTTATAAGGTCTTTTTTTATTGGCAGATATGTTAATAAAGTAGCTGATGACACCAAATAATGAATACTGTCTATCTACTTGAATTGCCCAGTGACAATATAGAGAAAGGATAAATAAGTAGGGAAAGAAGTTCCCTACATATCGCAATGAGACTCCATTGGCCAAACTATCAGACCTGAGCTAAGCATCAAGCGCACATGGGAGACCTTGAACTTGACATGCACTAGCTCTTAGATCAGACATCCAACTATTCTCACACTCACATTTCTAAAGAATCTGGAACCCTTATGCCACCAATCCCTTGTAAAAATAGAGGAAGTTTAGAATTAAAGATTCAAAGGACAATAGAATTATATGCATATTTAATATCAAAATTAAGAATCACTTGGACCTCTTCAACTAATCTTATGCGGTTATTGAATTACTTCTCTTTTTTCATTCTTTGTAAAACATATTAATTCTGGTCGCATATTGTATTTAGATATTTTAGAATACCCATCTTTAAGTATGATACCTTGAGCCACACAGCCACATTTGTAGTCAGTGCTTTATTTCGATATTACTAGTTCAAGAAGAAATTTCCAGATCAAGTTTCATTATGAAAAGACATTCATTAATTTGTTACTAGCAAATAGAAATCTTATTTACATGGAACAGACAGCTACAACATCAACTGGAAGACCTCCTTCCCTTGTATTACTGATCTCTAAGATGACAAGAGTGGGATCACCCTTGTGCAATTGGAGAGCTTGCCTGGAACCAACAAAAGAGAAAGACATAAGTAGCAAATTAGAGTTACTCTTGCAAGATACATTTTTCCAATTTTCTCATTGTGCTATTATTGGTTAACCCTCTTCATCTACTACAATTGAGTAGAACTTTTTATATATTATTATTACATGCACTTAAATTTCACATGAGCTTGAGTATAGCACTCCATTCGAATTAAAGCATGTCCCCATGCATTCCAAACAAGAAAAGCATCAATTTGAAAGTTAAATAGTTCCTTATGTACATGGACACACAACAGGGGTATTCAAACAATGAAACTTCATCATCATAAAGTTACAAAAAATACAGTATTGAGCCCAATAAATTGGCAAATCACATAGTCTTACTGGGATCAAGTGACATTTTAGCAGATTTAGCTTCAGGAAACTACTGATTGACTTCATAAAAGATCTTGATTTCTTACGAATTGACATATACTATTAACATTCCTGCTTAATAAGAATGTTTACTTTGCACTTGTTGCAAGTGTATACAGTCATGCTGTAATGTTCTTCTTCAATTAACCTGCCACGGAGATGTCAGATGACTCTTTGTCAACAATATCAACAAGAGGCAAAAATTCCTGATCCTAGAAGACTCTGAAGCAGCTCGGTGCGTCCTAGCCAGATGTCTGCTTGTGATAGAAGTTCAGACAGATCACCTGTATAGTGACACTGACACTATTGCTGGTAGTGCCAGTATCAGAAGATGCATCATCAACATCCCTATTTCTTTCATAATAGCTTGACAAGTCACTACTCCCAGCACGTTTCACAGGAATATGATTAATTTCAGTTTCAAATTGATTTTTTACATTTCTAGTAATTAGTATCCATCAAGAGGCCATGTTACCCAACAATATCCTTCAAATTGAAGTCACATTGCTTGCCCTGCTATTTGTACTAATGGTGTAATATGCAAGGCGATTAATTTGGGTGTCTAGGATTAATGGGGCGTCCGTTACCTCCAATTTTTTCTAGGCGCCATTTCACCAACAGACTTTTAATGCCACGCTTCGACCAGTGTAACGCGTCTGAAGCAGAAATCATATGAACTGATGTCAGTCCAAAATGTTTTACCCATCAGAGGATTTGAACCATTCGATAAAGGCACTTTAATAGGGTCCATATTGAAGTTGTTGGGTTGGATGATATGGATCCTCTAATGGATATGCTTTTTGGGCAGAGATGTCATGCCACAAATTGGACTGGTAAAAAATGTGCACCACATCACACTATGTAGCCTAAAAGTATGACAGTGAGGTTTGCAATAAAAAACTGCAATTAGTCTAAATGAGTAAAAATTCTAAACCATCTCTTTCAGGCATTTTCTCAAACAGTTGTAAGGTATAAGATGAATTACACATCTTCTCAGCTGATGGATCGAAACAATGCATTGCCAAATATATTTATTTAGAAAGCAAATAAAAAAATTAATCTTTATACAAGATGTGTAGTAACTTACTATAAAAAAAGTGCCATAAAAAACCCCTTTTTCTCTCTGTAATGCCACAAATTTTTCTATCTTAAGGTCAATATGAGAACATAATGATTTTCCATTAAAACAAAAAATATAATACCACAAAAATTGTTTATATTAAAAAATAGAATTATAAATAAATAATAAAAAAAGTAAGCAAATACCTTGTAAGAAATTTCTTTCCCCGACCCTAAGCAATTCCAAGGCCCTTTTACCACTCTCCACAGTCGTCACTGCCAATTTGTTGATGAACCCCCACTTCATATGACTGAATCTAAGCAACCCCACTATAATTCATCAAAAATACAATAATAGAGCACTTGCTAGCAATAATGAGATGATCATCATGATCATTTTAGATAGCTTATACTAAACGCCAATAAATAGTCAATTGATCAGATGGCTAGCAGCATCTAATTGGTAAATTTGTGAGTAAATTTGAGTAAAAATGTGTAGTGATGAACCACCCCAAAACATTTGCATAATGTCAGATTTTAGACATATAGCTGCAAAATTCCAATTTGATCACTAGCACCACGGATTACGATGAAATATAAGTAAATGACTATTGTTCTTCAAATCATTATGAATTATATGATAGACAATCTTTTGACATATATTTTGAAATTCAGTAAAGGAAAAGCAAAGATGGATGGCTCAATTGTAAAAGGCTATGCGACTCAGTTTACCAACATGAAAAAAAGGAAAACTGTGGATCAATTAAAAAGGAACCAAAGAAAGGGAGGGACCTGGGCGATCTTGTAATCGAACAAAGGGAATTTTCTCTTCTCTTCGTCGCAGGCCTTCTTTAGCGCTGACGACAATCTTGTAGCAGTTCGCCAAACCTCCATCTTCACGCCAAATCTCGGAGACTCCTTTGATTGATGAAACACTAGAATACTAAGCGAAGGAGAAATAGAGAGTATATGAATGACCGAAACCCTAAAAAGTAAGAGAGAGAGGGAGAGAGAAAATGTGTGAGTGATTTAAGGGTCTTTTGAAGCGCATAAGCTGGATATGGGTGGCTTTATTAACACCCACAGTATCCATCGCTCGCAACTTCATAATTGTATTCTATCTAAAAAAATGCACAACTCTATTGCTATCTAATTATCTACACATTCATGCTACCATAATTCTAACTAATATATTTTTTATAACCAAAACGTGCATCAATTAAGTTAAAATTTTCAACATCGGCTCACGCCCCAAACTCTTTCCCTGTTTCTTATTTTTTTACTATCAACCATGAAAAAGGTACTAATACAAACCCGCATGATCTTGGAGAACATCTTTGACAGCGAGGTTGATGGTGATCATGGTGCTAATAATTAATAATCTTCAAACTTCTCATGATCACAAACTTAATTACTTAAAGAATTAGAATTAAAATTGAAAATGAAAATGAAATCTTCAGTTGTATCTCATATCGGCCGTGTATAATTATTCTCATAAATTAACTCAAAACTTGTAAAAAAATTAAAATTTCAATAGCTAAAAAATATAAAAAAACCAATAAAGTGAGCAGATTGATTGACTCACATATGGTCATTTAAAAAAATAGAAATGATCTCCAGGTCATCAAAAAGAAAGTCAGGATAATGATTTGGCACCGAAACCACAACCGTTAGTGGGTTGACGAGGCCGATTTCAACAAAGTACGTAGCATATCATTCACACAGCGAAAACAAAGCAGAACCAAAACTAACTAACTATCATTAAAAAAATAAGGAAGATGTACTAATGCTTCCCAACAAAAGCTCAAAATGACAGTTCTAATTCCATATGAATACCTATGGAAAAGAACCGACAAGAACCACCGGTAAGGACCCTTCCTTACCGAAATATGGTTCGCCAAAAAGAATTACAATTCCCTTTTAATTCAGTACATATCCTTTAAATTAATCAAAACAACTCTAATCTCTCAACCTAACGCCGGACATACCAGGCCTAGCACACAAAAAACAATCCTCAGGGTGAATTTCTTCTAATTCCTTCCTTGGAGAATAATCAGAATCCTCTCTCACTGAGATCTCCGCTTCAATGTCTTCACCTGAACCTGTGACATTTAGTCGAGGAATGAGCTTCATCCAAGCTCAGTAGGGAAAAACTCATAGCATGCATATGATAAACATCAAACATATATCTTATGGCATAATGGAATTAAAGCTAATCAAAACGTATGCACAGTTGTGACTATCATGGCTTGAAACACATATGCGATGCTTGTTTGGAATTTATAACGCATGTTCACATCTTTGCCTCAACATATGAAAAGAAAACTTAAGAGTGCTTTACTTAATGTATTGCATGAGGAACTATAGCCTCAAGCCTCCGATGGAATACCCACGATCGTCGTTCACGTGAACCATTTTAACATATACCCAAGGTCCCATAAAGTTAGACACTTGGCCGAACATAATTACCGTTACACAATAGGAGTCACAACTCACATATAGCACAAAGGGTGTACGGATTGGCCGCCGTACGGGTCATGGATATCCTGTCGCGTCAGTCACGGTTGTACCACAGCGTCGGTCGGGTATTCACATAAAACCTTAAACCGAAGTGCATACATATAGCTTATCGCCATGTGAAGTGATAATTATAGTTTAGTTTGAAAGTCGGAATAAAGTGTGAAATTCACACACACACATATTGGATTGAATCTTCAAAGATTCCATAAATCTTACACATTTCGGAAACATACTTATGCACATGCCTTTTTAATTTGAAGGCATAAACGAAATTCACATGATTGAATCAAAGAATGCATCATAACATAACACATGCTAATATAGTAAATGCACATGATATCTAGTTTTCCCCACCTCAAAATCTTAACCCGCACACGCTCAATCCGCCATTTGGGTTTGCTTCACATCACACAACACCAGGTCACCTAAACATATCAAATTCATGGTCCACACATTAGAAAGATGCTAAACATACCTCGAAAGATTTCCCCAAAATCTCTCAGTCAAAACACAACAAAATCTCAAATCTGGGAATTTTGATCGATCGAACTCATTTCGATCGGTCGAATCCCCATAGAAGCCAAATGACCAATACATAGTACGATTGAACGAATTCTAATTCGGTCAATTGAAATTACATAATTCCATCGATCGAAAATATTTCGATCGGTCGAATCCCTCAAAAGCTAATTAACAAACCACACATTTCGATCGAACGACTTCTAATTTAATCGATCGAATTTATAATTCGATCTGTCAAATCCTCATAGCAAGCCTTTTCAAAATCTCTGTTCTATACATTTCGATCGATTGAGTGTGAGCTTCGATCGATCGAACACATTTCCTTCTTAAGTCCATTTCAATCGATCGAACCAAATTTCGATCGATCGAAATGAACAGATTTCATTTGTTCTTGGGTTTTTGCGTTCGTCCTCTTTTGTTTCTCAAATCGAATCACTTCCTTATCATTTTTCGATCAAATCACCAAAACAAACATGCCTAACCTAAATTTACATTTGTGCATAAATTTCTTAGCTTAGATTTATCAATTCTGGTGATCCATGAACGCATGCACAACTAGGGTTTCGTAAGTGAGCTGTATTAGTTCTGATACGATCAAACCTCTCGCTTCACACTACATGAACAAATCGTTCTCGCATTCAACCACAATCAATACCCTCAATTCACCCTCTCTCCTCTTAACTCCAAATCATATGCAGTAAAGGGCATTGAATGCAAGTCATTCAATGGTATTTATTTCTCCTATAACCAGCCTTAGGCTTAGGTATGACACAACTACATCAAGGTTGGGCGTACGAGGGTTCACTAACCCATAACCTAGCCTACTTATGCAAAATCCCTTCCGTCAGATTTGATCTATAGAAATTACTTAGTCCATCGATACGGTCCTCGACGTTTGGACCGTCAGGCATGCATACCGAGGCATATTGTTCATGGGTTAAAACTTAGGGACATTATATTCTCCCCACCTTAGAAATTTTCGTCCTCGAAAATTGATCAAACGTGTGGTTAGGCACAAGAAGGGTGACCTCGTAAGGCACCACACATGGCTAAACAATCCATTTCGTTACCAAATCTCATCACACACACATAGTCCACACACAATAAATTCTAGCAATTTTGATTCAGACGCATCATTGACCATCACAAGATTAGCATATCCATGAAAAATAGATCATCATGGCAACCATACCACCAAAGTTATAATGAGCGAAAAGTAAATGTGGCAACCATGCCACCATAGTTAAAATTTATACATATCCCTCAAAATTTTAAATTTCCAAAAAGAAAGACCCATAAGCTCACAAAACTCTCAAGCATCAGCTCCTCCAGCCGCTCACACAGGATCCGCCACACAAGTAGGATCCGCCACATCCTCTGTCTCCTCATCGGCTTGATCCCCACTAGCAGCCTCATCAAGAGTGGGTCCTCTGCAGCAGCACTAGACGTAGAAGCGCCGAATACCTGGCATGCAAAGTGTCCTCCACTAGCAGCTGGTAGTAATCAAGGCTCTGATTGAGTTGGCGATTACTCTCCTGGATGAGAGCAGCCAACTCCTCATTGGTCATCAAAGCTGCTTGATGATCGGGTGGTATCAGTATGTCAGTTGGCTAATGTACTGAAGAGATGATGTCAGGCTGCTCTTGAAGAGGAACTTTAGGAGCCGGTTGGTCTGGTTGTGGTGCAACTTGAGCAGGCTCTTCTTGGGGTTGAGGGGGGAGAGGAGGTACTTGAAGAGCTGGCTGAAGGTGTGGCTTCAGCCAATTGTAGGTTTTCCTCCAATGTTTGAAAGTGTGAAACACTATATTGTCGAAGGATTTAGACTCTCGCGACGAAATCTTGTGTGCGGTGGTCGCCAAATACTCATCAAACATAGCGGAAATAAAGCTCGCATGCGGAATGTATTCCTCGAGCTTTTCCGCCCCCACTAACAATTTCTTTCTCTCATGCGTTAACCCCTCAAAAACCATAGCAGCATCATCAAACCATTTGCCCTCAAAAGCAGCAGATAACGCTTGCATCAACACTCCTAACCTCTCGATTTTATGGTGAATCGGGTATAGGTTGCACTTAAAGATAGTGTCAAGCATCCACATATAGCTTGGCAAATGGGATCATCTAATGGCTCTACCAGGTGCAACTCGCCCTTGAGTCATTCTCTCCGCTATGTAAACATGGATCAGGTCTAGAGGGTTTGGGGACAATAAATTAATTCCAGGGCCATAGTCTTCAAAATATTCCAAGGCCTTACAGACCATTGGATGGGTAAAAACAAATGTCTTTCCATTGATCTTGGTGAAAATGGTGGTCTTAGGGTTAGGGCCATCAAACATATTTTGATAAAACAAGTGCACGAGGCACGGGTAATAGTATGGATGGATGGGTTTCAAGGGGTTATCCAATCTAGCCTTACCCAAATAGTCAAGTGCCCAAGCATCAATGCCGGGCACATTGGGCATTTTGAATAGGACCGGATCGATGGTATACTCATATGCAAATCCCTTTTCGGCCCACCACTCGTTTAGTTGGTCGCGTTGGGGCGCTTGAGAAGCGGCTGGCTGATCAGCAGTGGGTTACAGTGGAGGATTTGGTGGTGATTGCGAAGGACCTAGTGTGCTTTTGGGCTGCTTTGACATGGTTGGTTTGGATGCCAATCGCGTTTTAGGAGCCATAGGGTTACGAAGTAAAAGCTAGGGTTTCTTTAGAATCAATAGAAAATCGGCGGATTGAATGCAAAATAGCAAAGGAAGTTTAGGGCATTACCTCTTTGAAGGAATTTGGATTCGATTTCGTGAAGGATCCATGCGCAATTATCGGCCATTTGATCTCCCAAAAGAAACCCTCGAAAGCCTTAAGCGGAAACCCCCAAAATTTTGAAACTTTTGAACAAAAAAGGTCACTTAACATATATATACTGCACGACTCGATCAATCGAAATCCATTTAATAAAGACTACTCTGCGATTTTGATCAGTCGAATTAAATTTCAATCGATCAAAATTAACTTAAATGAAGCTGGACCCCACATTTCGATCGAACGAATTTGAATTCGATCGATTGAAATCCAAAATTCTTCTATTGGTTGAACTTCTCAGACCTCCAAAATTTTATATTGGACGAAATAAATTTCGTTCGGTCGAAATCAAAATTCGATCGATCGAAAATTATTTTGATCGAAAAAATTCATTTAGCCTTGATTTAATCAATATCCCCTTTCTGCTAGGACATTTTGATCAGTCGATTTACACCTCGATCGAATGAAATCATATTCGATCGATCAAAATTGTAGAAAACATTCAGTTTTTGTGTTTTTGAGTTTTCTTCAACAATTTCACACCTTAGACTTGAAAATTACACCTCTTATTCCTCATTTAGCTTGTTTAATACATTGAAGTCCCAATTTGACTTTTACAACAGTCTCTTCTCTCTCAAATCACTAAAACAATGAGGGATATTGGGCGAGAATCTCGGCTTCGCATTCCCACGTTGCTTCCTCTCTAGAATGATTCTTCCATTGGACCAATACCAAGGGAATCCATTTTGTGCGCAACACTTGCTCGGTTCGATCTAAAATTTGCATTGGTTCCTTTATGATCGTCAGATCCCTGTAGACTTCAACTGGTGGCGCATCGAGGATATGAGTTGGGTCTCGCACATACTTCCGTAACATAGAAAGGTGAAATACGTCATGCACTCTATCAAGCTGTGGGGGTAATGCAACCCTATATGCAACTTCACCCGCTCTTCCCAATACCTCGAATGGTTCAATATAGTGAGGACTCAGCTTTTTGCACTTTCTGAAGAGCATCACACCCTTCATTGGGGATATCTTCACAAAGACGTGATCTCCCACTTGAAAATCCATGCTCGATCGCTTGATGTCTGCATGCTCTTTTGCCAACTCTATGCCATCTTGATTCTTTCTCGTATAATGTGAACGGTCTCGGCATTTTTCCTTATGACTTTCGGTCCCAATACAAATTTGTCCCCTATTTCCTCCCAGTTAATCGAAGACCTACACCTCCGTCCATATAGTGCTTCGTACGGAGCCATCCCAATGTTCTGCTGAAAGCTATGATTATACGTGAATTCTATCAACGGAAGATGCTAATCCCATGATCCCTGAAAGTCAATCATGCACGTTCAAAGCATATCTTCAATAATTTGATTGACTCTCTCTGTCTGGCTATCAGTCCAATCTCTTGCCCATACCCTCTTGAAATCTTTGCCAGAATATCGATGTGTACAACGGGTCACGATCGAACACGATGCTTGTCGGAATACCGTGTAGTAAGACAATTTCTTTCATATACAAATTTGCCAACTTGCTTGCAGTGTATATCGTGTTATAGGGCAGAAAGTGTGTCGATTTCTTCAGTCGATCCACTATTACCCATATAGCATTGTGGCGTCTCATCGTTCTCGGTAATCCCACAATGAAGTTCATAGAGATGGACTCCCACTTCCATTCTGATATTGGCAGAGGTTGCAATAGACCTGCTGGGTGTCTGTGATCCACCTTTACTTGTTGACACACCAGACATTTCGACACATATTCTGCGATGTCTTTCTTCAATCCTCTCCACCAATAACACTTTCACAAATCCTGGTACATCTTAGTACCACCAGGATGAATGGCATACTTGGACTTATGAGCTTCGTCCAACATGGTTTACCTCAGTTCGGCATCAACAGGTATGCATAAGAGTCCACGAAATAGCAATGACCCATCTTCTTTGACAGAAAAGTCCCCACTTTCACCAGCAGTCACCCTTTGTCGAATCTTTACGAGCTCTGCATCTTTCATCTGAAGTTCATAGATGTGATAAAAAATAGTTGGTCTAATTGTGAGATTTGCCAACAGTACCCCAGTATCCTTGACCTCTATATTATTATACAAAGAAAGGTCTTCCAATAATTTCCATCGTCAAAGTCCCGTAATGAGCCTAGCCAACTGAGCCGCATTCTTCCTACTCAACGCGTCAGCCATGACGTTTGCTTTACCTGGGTGATATTGTATAGTACAGTCGTAGTCCTTGAGATATTCAATCCACCATCGTTGCCTCATATTCAATTCTTTCTACGTAAACAGGTACTTAAGGCTTTCGTGGTCCATGAAGATCTCGAAGGTCTCACCATACAGGTATTGTCGTTAAATTTTAAGCGCAAAAATCACCACGACCAACTCTAGATCGTGCATCGGGTAGTTCTTCTCATGCTCTTTCAACTGTCTTGATCCATAGGCTATAACCTTACTATTCTGATTCAATACGCAGCCCAAACCACCATATGGCGCATCACTATGAACAGTAAAACCCCCACTACCTGATGGAATAGCCAACACTGGAGCAGAGGTAAGCCATTTCTTGAGTTCTTGGAAGCTCTCTTCACATTCCCTGGTCCACTCAAATTTAACGTTCTTCCTTGTAAGTCGGGTGAGTGGTCCTGAAATCTTAGAGAATCCTTCCACAAATCGTCTAATACCCAGCGAGACCGAGGAAACTATGAATTTTCATCACAGTCTTGGGTTGTTCCCAATCTAATACTGCCTCAATCTTCGTCGAATCAATAGTCACACCTGCTTATGATACTACGTGACCAAGAAAACTCACTTGTTCTAGCCAGAACTCACATTTGCTGAGTTTGGCATATAACTGGTGCTCACAGAGAGTCTGTAAGGCGATGCACAAATTATGTTCGTGTTCTTCTCTTGTCTTTGAATAAATCAGAATGTCCTCCACAAACACCACTACACATGTATCAAGGTGTTGCTTATAGACCCGATTCATGAGGTCCATAAACGAAGCTGGTGCATTTGTCAAGCCGAAAGGCATCACTAAGAATTCGTAATGTCCATATCTAGTTCTGAATGCTGTCTTTTGCACGTTTTCTTCATTCGTACAGCGAAAACAAAGCAGAACCATAACTAACTATCATTAATAAAATAAGGAAGAGGTATTAATGCTTCCCAACAAAAGTTCAAAATGACAGTTCTAATTCCATATGAATACCTATGGAAAAGGAATCGACAAGAACCACTGGTAAGGACCCTTCCTTATCGAAACATAGTTCACCAAAAAGAATTATAATTCCCTTTTAATTCAGTACATATCCTTTACATTAATCAAAACAACTCTAATCTCTCAACCTAAGGCTAGACATACCAGGCCTAGCACATAAAAAACAATTCTCAGGGTGAATTTCTTCTAATTCCTTCCCCGGAGAATAATCAGAATCCTCTCTCCCTGAGGTCTCCGCTTCAACGTCTTCACCTGAACCTGTGACATTTAGTTGGGGAATGAGCTTCATCCAAGCTCAGTAGGGAAAAACTCATAGCATGCGTATCATTAACATCAAACATATATCTTATGGCATAATGGAATTAAAGCTAATCAAAACGTATGCACAGTTGTGAGTATCATGGCATGAAACACATATGTTATGCTTGTTTGGAATTTATCATGCATGTTCACATTTTTGCCTCCATATATAAAAAGAAAACTTAAGAGTGCTTTACTTAATGTATTGCATGAGGAACTATAGTCTCGAGCCCCCGATGGAATACCCACCATCGCCGTTCACATGAACCATTTTCACATATATTTAAAGTCCCATAAAGTTGGACACTTGGCCGAACATAATTACTGTTATATGGTAGGAGTCACAAATCACACATAGCACAAAGGGTGTACGGATTAGCCGCCGTACCGATCACAGATATCCTATCGCGTCAGTCACGGTTATACCGCCACGTCGGTCAGGTATTCACATAGAACCTTGAATCAAAGTGCATACATATAGCTCATCGCCGTGTGAAGTGATAATTATAGTTTAGTTTGAAAGTCGGAATAAAGTGTGAAATTCACACACACACACATATTGGATTGAATCTTGAAAGATTCCATAAATCTTACACATTTCGGATACATACTTATGCACATGCCTTTTTAATTTAAAGTCATAAACAAAATTCACATGATTGAATCAAAGAAAGCATCATAACATAACACACATGCTAATGTAGTAAATGCACATGATATCTAGTTTTCCCAACCTCAAAATCTTAACCCGCACATGCTCAATCCGCCGTTTGGGTTTGCTTCGCATCACACAACACCAGGTCACCTAAACATATCAAATTCATGGTCCACACATTAGAATGATGCTAAACATACCTCGAAAGATTTCCCCAAAATCTCCCAGTCAAAACACAACAAAATCTCGAATCTGAGAATTTCGATCGATCGAATCCCTATTTTGATTGATCGATCGATCGAACTCATTTCGATCGGTCGAATCCCCACAAAAGCCAAATGACCAATACATAGTTCGATCGAACGAATTCTAATTCGATCGATCGAAATCACATAAATCGATCGATCAAAAATATTTCGATCGATCGAATCCCTCAAAAGCTAATTAACAAACCACACATTTCGATCGAATGACTTCTAATTCGATCGATCGAATTTATAATTTGATTGATTGAAAATATTTCGATATGTCGAATCCTCACAATATGCTTTTTCAAAATCCCTATTCTATACATTTCGATCGATCGAGTGTGAACTTCGATCGATTGAACACATTTCGTTCGATCGAACGAATTTCTTTAGACATCGAATTCTTCCTTCTTAAGTCCATTTCGATCGATCGAACCAAATTTTGATTGGTCAAAATGAACAGATTCCATATGTTCTTGGGTTTTCACATTCGTCCTCTTTTCTTTCTCAAATTGAATCACTTCCTTATCGTTTTTCGATCAAATCACCAAAAAAACATGCCTAGCCTAAATTTACATTTGTGCATAAATTTCTTACCTTTGATTTATCAATTTTGGTGATCCATGAACGCACACACAACTAGGGTTTCGTAAGTGAGTTGCGTTAGTTCTGATTCGATCAAACCTCTCGCTTCACACTACACGAACAAATCGTTCTCGCATTCAACCACAATCAATACCCTCGATTCACCCTCTCTCCTCTTAACTCCAAATCATATGCAGTAAAGGGCATTGAATGCAAGTAATTCAATGGTATTTATTTCTCCTATAACCAGCCTTCGGCTTAGGTATGACACAGCTACATCAAGGTTGGGCGTACGAGGGTTCACTAACCCATAACCTAGCCTACTTATACAAAATCCCTTCCGTCAGATTTGAATAATAGACATTACTTAGTCCATCGATATGGTCCTCGACGTGCGGACCGTCAGACACGCGTACCGATGCGTACTGTTCATGGGTTAAAACTTAGGGACGTTACAACTTTTCATAGAGATTTACTTTACAGAAACTTTTCTAAAGAATTATAATATCAAGAATAAAAAAGATAAAAATTCCACAAAAATAAAGAAGTATAAAGGGAATGCAAACATACTTTACAACCCCAATGAGAGCAAGTGTCCAAAACATGATGTTGTAGATTCCCAAGTAGTCGTCCGCCACAGGAGATTTCAAGTTCATTGAAGGGTATACATAAAGTGGAGAAGTAACAAGACCACCAAATACAACTCCTAGTGTCTTATAAGCAAGAACAAAAGTCCTCCAACTGTCATTCCCCTGCCCGAAACCATATAATTTTATTAATAAATAAAAATTGAAATACAAAACATATTAACTTGATTTAAAATGAATAAGTAAAATGACAAAAATAAATAAATTAATGATTAAATATTAGGCATAAAGCAGTTAACAAAAACCACATTTGCCAATCAATAACCTTTTTCGCCAAAATCCGATTGTTAGATTCCAACCCAATTCAATGCAATTGTCCCCAATCCAACCAGACAAATGGCATATGTTTGACCCTAAATTTGACCCCACCCAAGTTCAATGCCCCTTCTTTTTCTTCATTATTTATGTAAAATATTGGATCATGCTGAAATGCTAATGACACACTCGTGAATCAAAATTTGACCGTCTAGCAGCCCCCGAAAATGCAGTTGCACACATCATCTTACGTGGACAGAATCCATGGAAAGTAGCATGCCAATCCAAATCTGTTTTGACCTTCCATTATATATTGGGTGGGTTTAGGGATTCACCCTAAACCCTAAACCTTCAAATGTAAAAAAAAAACAACAACAACGATTTGAGCCAAAAGAATGTCCAGAACAAAAAAAAATCAAAATAAAAAATAAAATCCAAGGGTATCAAACTCAAAGAAACCATAAAATAAACATACAAATAAATAATCATCTCTATCATAAAAAGGAAACGATCTAGAACACAAAAAAAAAGTAAATCATAAATACTTATCAAAACATTAATAACCTCAAATAAACCTCAAAACATCAAAAAATAATAAAAGAATCATATCAGAAAATCAAATAAAAACATCTGCAGTAGAAAAAAAAAGAACCTATTGTAGTCATTTTAACCTCAAAATAACCAAAAAACTCCAAAACAAAAATACAAATAAATTAAAAAAAACAAACCAAAAAATACAAAGCAAGTCAAAGCCATAGCATTTATAAACGATATTAACCTCAAAAAAATCAGAAAAAAAAAATTATAAAAAAAATAACAAAACAAGCAGAAGATCCAAAAACATACTTGGAAAACTAACAGGTGTTGTTACGAAAAACGTAGTGCTTTAAGATCTGAAACGGATTGAACATCCCAGGTGTTGTTACCAAAACATCCTCTGAAATTCCATGAGCTAGGGTTTACAGTGAACTACCATGGAGTCGTCTTTCGAATACCCTCAATTTCAATCCTCCAATCCACAAATGCTTATAAAAAACAACAAAATTAGGAAGAAAAGGTGGAGACCTCCAAGGCTCTGTAGATTAAAAAGTTGATCAAACCCTAACCACGAATTCGACGCTCGACGACAAACCCTAATGGTTCCCACGAGAAAGAGGATCGTCGATTGTTCAAACCCTAACCACGGGATTGAAAATAGGAAGAGAAGAGTGCTTTCTGTAGTATATATATGGCCGTCATATTTATTAAAAGGACAAATTTACCCTTTTAACTAATATAGTATTACCCGCTTATCCCTAAAACCCTTAAAACCACTATTTAGGCAGTCGTTTTTTTAATTCTAGGAGTGTCATTTATTGCTCATTTTGACATAGTGATATTTGCGTCATTTTACAACTTTATATGATTATGAGATTCATCGAACAAAAAAGGGTATTGTTCTCATTATTTTGTTGGAATGTTAGTTACATATAATCTTTACTATTTTATGAGATAAAAATGCTATTTTAAAAAGTTGATGAGAAAAGTGCTATTTTTATGAATTTTGTGAGGAAATTTTCCAAAAGTCCCATATCCTTCCATGGACAAAATTCGTTACCTCTACGGCTCTTCTTATTGATCAGAAGTTGAAAGTCAGATCAGTTTAGATTTGGTTCTCGTGGATGCATAATCTTTTAATGGGTACCAAGGTATTAAAATCAGTATTGGTCACGGGTTTCGGTTTGCATGGGGCCGATACGAATCGGCCGATACCGATACATATTCAGTATTTTTATTATAAAAAGATAGGAAGTTGCAATGTTGTAGCACTAGAATTCATAACTATGATATAGATCGGATAGTTGCCCAATTTTTTCAATGTCTAAAAGAGACTCTACAGTACGCTAGAGTACGAAAGCACGCCACCCATTACAGTGCCCAATTTTTTGGTCTAAATGCACTGCAATGTCTAAAAAAAATTAAAATTGAAATGATAGTAGTCACAGTACACATCATAAAAAAACATGCCACCATTCTTTTTTATTGGGTACCTTGGTTAGCGCTCACTTATTTTCCGAAAGAGCCCTCCCCAGAGACCCCTTAAAAATGGTTGATTGGATCGTATAAGATGATGTAAGTCGATTTCCCAAAGATCTTCTATAGAATACATCTTGAGATCATGGCGCCCCTATCAGACGGTAAGTTTTGGATTACTCGTATCACAGATCCCACAAACTGGCTTTAAAGTTACGTTTAAGAGTGATGTGTGCCATATGATTCAAGAGCGCTAGTTTTGGGGGATTTGTGATACATTTAATCTAACACTGGCGGTTGGATATTTTCCAAAAGATCTTAAGATCTATTTTGTGAAAGATACGGGTGAAATATGACTTTTATCGTCCGATCCGATGCAATCAATAGTGCCAAAGGAGTTTGCGACGTGGGCGCTTTCAGTAAACAAGTGGGCGCGAATAGCGGTACCTCAGCAATACCTTTTCCTACCCGCTGGCTGGGAGCTGGAAACTGTTACTTCACAGTGATAGACTGCCAGTTACAATATACCTACTAAAAATCTTACATAAAATCTACAAAAAATCTTCAAAAACCCAGAGGATTTCGTAGGATATTTTACATAAAAGCAGTGATTATTTTTCTTTTTTGGGGAAATACCTACATATTGGCGGAGATACATATGGGTTTGGCAGAAAATTGATACTATCGCCGATACGTGTCGGTATCACCAATTTTAGATACCTTGCTTGGCCCAATCTCCTTCCATCAAATTAGTCAAGCCTTACGAGATACACAACTATTTATGAGCACAAAATTAAGTGAAAATATGCTTTTTTTTTGTCATTTGATCAAAGCATAGGAGATCATATTTGCATTATTTTACTGCTTTATTTTATTATATGATTAATCGACCAAAAAAGAGTATTGTTCTCATTTTATTGTTAGAATGTTAGTTACATATAATCTTTAATAAAATGTTATTTTAGTAAGTTGATGAGAAAAGTGCTATTTTTATGAACTTTTTCAAGAATCTTGCAAAAAGTACCTTGTCCTTCCATGGAGAAAATTCGTTACCTCTTCGGCTCTACTTATCATTCAAAAGTGAAGTCAGATCAGTTTAGATTATGTTCTTATGGATGCGCAATCTTTTAATGGGTGCCAAGGTATTAAAACCGGTATCGGTCTCGAGTATCGGTTTGATTGGGGCCGATATGAATCGGCCAATACGTATCGGTTGATACCAATACGTATTCTATAATGGCCCAGAAAATTCAAACTCGAACTCAACTGACCTCATGTAAGTATTCGGCACGGTGACCGATGTCATCTTCAATTTTTATAAATAAATCATTAAATAATATTGGGATAGAAGTGTGAGAAGATAAATAAGGTTAAAAGATTTAGTTTGGGCCTTTAGTGGTTGAGTCGTGCACCAACTCTTGGTGTGCTGCTCAGCACTGTAACCAAACCTATGGGATGAGGATAGAATTTATGTGAGAAATATCCTTGATATTTGTTGGGTTTCATTCGGTTATAAGAGTTGAGAATGGGTTGCTTAATGGCTAAGTTTAGCCTTTTTAAATTCGTAGAGACATTTAATGATAAATACTTTCCTAGGATCATACGACATCAATTGGAGGTATAGTTTATAAAACTAGAGCAGAATAAGATGATTGTGCAAGAGTATGGGGCTGAGTTCGATAGACTATCGAGATTTGCACCTCAGCATGTGGCCACCGAATTGATGAGGGCCAAGAAATTTCAGCTTGGCTTATGACCTGACATTCAGGAGAGAGTTTCAATCTTTAAGTTAAAAGCGTATGCGAGGGTTATGGCCAAGGCCCTTATCGCCAAGGAAAACCTCGAGAAGATGTATCTGTGGAGAGACCAACAGAATAGCAGCGCGACAGGTTGAATGCAATCTTATTCTTCCGCTCAGCCATGCACGGAATCGAGACTACTGATGCCATCACCTATTCAACCTACTTAGGACACATACTCAAGACCATCCATGTAATATCCTGAACAATTTTGACCTAATTTCGATTACCTTGATAAGTGTGCCCAAAAAAGTTACGAGACAAATCAGGTTTATTTGGGTAGGTTAAGGTATGAGGAGAAATTTGGTCAAAAGATTTCTGATTTGGACTTGTGAAAGTCATATATTTAGTGACTTATACATTATGATGGATGTTAGTGCTTAACACCGAAACAAAGTGCAAGTTAAGTAGATAGAATTTGCGAATAAAAGATCATGATATTTTGAGGAAATATCATGATATTTTGGGTTTGCTTAAAGTATTATAAAGAGAGAAGTGTAGAGGAGAAGTTTCATTCTTCTTCCTCTCGTGTGAACCAGAATTTGAAGCTTTTGCAAACCTTCACTTTTCCTTGGCTTAGATCCTTTAGTAATATCAATCCCTCTCCCCATCTCTACCGTATATAAGCTTAGAGAGTAGCTCCTGATTTGTTAGTGATATTGAGAAAGAAGGATAGGGGAGAGTGGATACCTGTGTGAATGATCTGGGCTAAACCATTGCTCTGGCAGCAAGGTTGGAGATGGACTTAATTAGGAGTCCAAATGAAGCTTGCGGATTGATCCGGTGCTTGGAATTGGGCCAACGAAAACTAAAGGAATAGACCTTGAAAGGTAGGCTTTTAAACTCCTTTGATTAGGTTAATTTCTGCCTAGATTAGATTGGATAAATGGTGTATATGTAATAGATAACAGGTTAGTGTTTTGGAAGAAAAATTGCAAGAAAGGAGACAAAATTTAACAGCACTGACCTGGACAAATTCGAGGTTCGAATTGAAATTCGAACATTGAATTTGAAATTCGACCATCGAATTAAAATTCGATGATCGAATTGTGGAAAATCTGACTGATGCACTTTTGGTGAATTCGACCATTGAATTTGGAATTCGATGATCGAACTCTGCCCTATTTTCTGGTTTTTGGAAATCTTGGAAAAATCTATGTTAGCTTCTGTTTAGGTCTATAGACCCTTTTGACACTGTTATGGGGTTAATACTTGTAGGTCCTAATTTGAATCCACTGTGAGGACCTCTTGGTGTAAGCTTAGACCAATTCAAGTCAAGTCAAGGTAGGGGAACCCTAAAACTAATTTGCATTTTATTCTAAGTATTGGTTATTTTGTTTAAGCATAAATTCTGAAATTTTGTTAGACGCAGAATGATTAAGAACTTGAAACTGTAACATAAATAAAAACTCAGAAAGTTTGGAAATTCCGAACATAACCTTTGAATGTGAATTTTGTATTAGAACTCAGAAAATATGAAAATGTATTATTTACATAAAATCCGATATGTTAGTGTCTGCATTTGATTTGAGGTTAATTAGAATGAAACCCTAGATTTGACCAACCGTGTTGACAGTAACGCAGCCTAGCGCAAGTTTCCCTCATTACGCAGGGGATTGTTGGACTTTTCGAAAAAGGGTTCATTAAACGACGATGGTCAATAGGGTTTCCCATTGGTAACACTCGCGCTCTCATGCTAGTATGAAATTTGAGAGATACAATTAAGTTATAATTTTAAGATAAGAAGCATGCATGACATCAGAATTTAAAAACATCAGAACATTGGACATGATAACTTCTCCTTTGATGCACTTTTTAGAGTTGGAATTTAGTCAGCAAAGCATCTTTTGAAAATCATAATTGATCCGGTTTTTGTCTTTGAAAACCTTTACTTATGATAAAATGTAAATAGATAAGTTTCCTCTATTGAGCTTCGATGTTAGCTCACCCTGACTATACGTCATAGGTGCTGAGACTGACTTAGGCTCTCACGATCTTGATCTTGAGGACTCTTATTACGTTCCTGAGGAGGAGCCAAAGATCCCAACGGAGGAGTTCTTTCTGTGATCTAGACTTGTCTTTTGGTACTTTTTGGGTTAGAACTATTTTGAATTATGGGTCCGAGGCCTTGTTTGGATATTTTGATATCATTTGAGGAACCATTATTAGGAACCATTTTTTAGGTGATCGGATTGGCCATCACCGGTGGTTCTTCCTGGTTCTTCTTTGTGATATATTTTGTATGAGATTTTATCCTTATTTTTATTAGTTTTGCTTATGTTTAGAAATATGCTTATGCTGACGGCTTTAGTTTGATATGCGGCTTATTGAGTAATCAATAAGTTGGCGAACCGGCCTTTCCTATATGTAGAGGATTGGAAAAGTCGGGTCGCCACAGTTGGTATTAGAGCGCGGCTCTAGGTTTAGAGTCTTAGGACTAAGGGCATGATTGTCTTTATAATCAATACTGATCAATTGTTATTGTTCTTCAATAATGACAGATCAGCATGGCTCCATGGTTTAGAGGCAAGGGCAGAGGCCGAGACGGACCTAGAATCATTCGTATGGATGAGGTTGATGGGGGCATGGGTACCTCAAGGGGCAGAGAAAGATTTGTCCCTGGCCCTAATGCAGACCCATTGGGTAAAGGTGGAGGAGGAACTGTTGACCAAGTATTGGAGGCTTTAGCCACCAATATGGCTCAGCAGACTACAACGATGACTCAAGAGAACATCGCCATGGCTCAGCAGAAGCTGCAACAGCAACATCACCGGGAGTTTCTGAGAGTTTAGGAGGATGAGGCCTCCTACCTTCATCGGGCAAACAGATCCATTAGAGGCCGAGGGATGGCTTGACGAGATGGAGAAGATCTTTGAGGTGTTGCAGTGCACCAATGTAGAGAAGGTGCGTTGGGCAACCTTCAAGTTATTGGGTGAGGCCAGTCCTTGGTGGAAATCTGTGTCCAGGATACGGGAGTAGGACTACCCTAACACTCCATGGACATGGGTAGAGTTTGTGGAGACGTTCAATGATCAGTATTTCCCAAAGATCGTGTGTCATCAGTGGGAAGTTCAGTTCATTAAACTGGAACAGAATGAAATGTCGGTGCGCGAGTATGGGGTAGAGTTTAATAGGCTCTCACGGTTCGAACCTCTGCATGTAGCCACTGAATTAATGAAGGCCTAGGAATTTAAAAGGGGCTTAAGGCTGAACATTCAAGAAAAGGTGGCGATGTGGGAGATGGGAACCTTTGGGGGTGTCATGTCAAAGGCCCTCATTGCGGAAGAAGAGCTCCAGAAGATGTATCTGAGAATGGATTAGGGCAATAGAAACCGGTTCGGCCAAGGACAGTCTGGTGCATCTGAGCAGGCAAACAAAAAGCTGAGGTTCTCAAAACCTCCTTGCTATCTTTTTCAATTATCGTATTCCGGGCTGGCTGTTACTTCTAGACCTGTTTCTTCCTCCTATCAGCGACCACAAAATTCTTCACCTGCATGACCTTTTAGATCTGTGAGCACTACTGTGAATGGAGCTTCTGTGGCTCAGGGATCATCTCGTGGACCATCTGTTACTCCGATTCCTACTCCAGCATGTACATGATGTGGGAAACCACATAAGATGGAGGATTGTCGAAGGAATACTGGAGGATGCTTCAGGTGTGGGAAGATTGGTCATATGATAAGAGATTGTCCAGAGGAGGACAAAGGAAGGACTACTTCAGTTTCTACGCAGAAATCGTCATGACCTACAGTTCAAGGTCGAACCTACGCGGTGACTGTGCATGATGCCCAAATGTCGAATGACGTGATCCAAGGTATCATTAAAGTTCAGATGTCAATTTTTGCATTAGTTCTATTATTTTGAAGTATGAATTCATTAAAGAAACTTTTGAAAACTCAAAATCATTGCATATAATTAATGAAAATTCTTGATAAAAGGTACCATTGTGATGAGTCGTGAAGGCAACTCAAGTAAAACTGAAGCACGAGTATTGATAGACCTCTTTTCTCTGAGAAGTTGGGTATTTCTCCCAAATCCCTTGCTTTCATTTTGGTTGTGACAGTCCCTACGGGAAGCTCAGTGAGCACAGATACGGTGTGTCAGTCAGTTATTATGATGGTTGATGATCATGAGATGCTAATTGATATGATTACGTTGAGTATGGAAGGGTTCAACGTGATTCTCAAGATGGACTAGTTGTCTGCATATCACGCGAGTGTGGACTGTCTATGAACGATCGTGACATTCTAACCTCCAAAGCGGAAATCTTTTCAATTTTATGGCATGAAATCGAGCATTGCGCCACTTATTTTTGCTATTCGGGCCGAGCGTATGATGAAGAATGGTTGCAGTGGATATCTTGCTTACTTGTAAGATCATAAAGAAGAAAAGAAAGACATTCCGCTTATCACAGTTGCGTGTGAGTATCCCAATGGCTTCCCTGAAGACTTACCTGGTTTACCACCTGACCGAGAGATCGAGTTCGCAATCGAGTTAGCACCGGGTACCGAACCGTTGTCTAAGGCTCCATTTCAGATGGCGCCTACAAAGTTGAAAGAGTTAAAGGAGCAACTACAGGAGTTTTTAGATATAGGCTTTATTCGACCGAGTGTTTCTCCTTGGGGAGCACTGGTACACTTTGTGAAGAAGAAGGATGGATCGATGCATCTGTGCATCGATTATCGCCAGCTCAACGAGATGACGATTAAGAATCGTTATCCACTTTCGCGGATAGATGACTTGTTTGATCAACTGCATGGTACAAAGTTCTTTTCAAAGATTAATCTGAGGTCATCACCAGCTTAAGATCAAGGCGGAAGATATATCCAAGACTGTGTTTTGTACTCGATATGGTCACTATGAGTTTTTAGTGATGCCATTTGGGTTGATGAATGCGTCAGCATCATTTATGGATTTGATGAACCCCGTGCTCAAGCCACACCTTAATACATCAGTGGTAGTTTTCGTAGATGACATCCTCATCTATTCGAAAATCAGAGAGGAGCACTGCGGCATCTACGAGTGGCTCTTCAAACACTCAGGGACCATCAGCTGTATGCCAAACTCAGTAAGTGTGAGTTTTTGCTTGATCGAGTCAGTTTCTTGGGCCATGTCATATCTGAGACTGGTATATCTGTTGATCCTACAAAGATTGACTCTGTGGTGAATTGGGAACAATCGATGATAGTTACTGAGGTCCGCAGTTTCCTTGGTCTAGCAGGATACTATCAGAGATTTGTCGAGTCCACTTACACAACTTACAAAAAAGAATGCGAAGTTTGATTGGACAAAGCAGTGTGAGCAGAGCTTTTAAGAACTCAAGCAGAGATTGACTACGGCACCGGCACTTGTTATACCTTCAGGTAGTGGAGGCTTCGCAGTGTACAGTGATGCGTCTTATGGGGGATTAGGCTTTGTGCTTAATCAGAATGAGTGGGTCATTGCATATGGTTCTAGGAAGTTGAAGGACCATGAAAGAAATTATCCAACACATGATCTCAAGTTAGCAGCAGTGATCTTTGCCTTAAAGATCTGGAAACATTACCTCTACGGTGAGATATTTGATTTATTCACTGATCACAAGAGTCTCAAGTACCTATTTACTCCGAGGGACTTGAATATGAGACAGCGAAGATGGATGGAGTTCTTAAAGTATTATGATTACTTTATCTAGTACCATCTGAGAAAGGTGAACGTCGTTGCTGATGCTCTCAGTAGGAAGTCTTTAGCGTTGTTATCGCATCTTATTAGTCGGATACAGAGATATAAGTTATTAGAAGATATGGCCTTAGGCAGCTTGCGGTTTGATGTGAGAGGCTCCGGAGCACTGATGGCTATCCTTGTACTTTGCCCTACGCTCTTTGAGAATATCAGGAAGCTACAGATGACGGACAATGAGCTTATGGCTATTAGGCGAGATGTAGTTCATGGAAGCAAGAAGGAATTCTCCATTCGAGCAGATGGGACCTTACTATTTTGAGACCGAGTATGTGTATCGACGAGCTTAGAGCTTTAGGACATCATTTTGGATGAGGCTCACAAATCGATGTACACTATACATCCGGGTAGTACTAAGATGTATCAGGATTTGATAAAGAGCATCTGGTGGAGAGGTTTGAAACAGGACGTCGTTGAGTACGTATTGCGATGTTTGGTCTATCAGTAGGTTAAGGTGGATCATCAGAATCCGACAGGGTTGTTGCAACTTTTACCTGTACTCGAGTGGAAATGGGAAACCATTTTGATGGACTTCATTCTGGGATTGCTGAAAACACTGAGGAAGAATAATGCCATCTGGGTTATTATCGATCGGTTAATGAAGTCTGCTCATTTTCTCTTTTACAATATGATGTATACCGCCAACAAACTCATCGAGTGTACATCAAGGAGATTGTTAGACTGCACGGTATACCTGCTAGTATTGTGTTGGATAGAGATCTGTTGTTTACTTCATAGTTTTGGCAGCGGTTTCAAGAGGGAATGGGTTCTCGTCTTGACTTCAGCTCAGCATTTCACCCATAGACCGATGGCCAGACTGAGCGAGTGAATAAGATCATTTAGGACATGCTTCAGGCTTACATCCTGAATTTCCATGGGTCATGGGACCAACACGTACCTCTGATCAAGTTCACTTACAACAATAGCTTCCAAGCTAGCATCAGTATGGAACCGTTCGAGGCTTTATATGGATGGTGGTGTAGGTCTTCACTGAATTAGGAAGAAGTAGGTGAGAAACTCATTCTGGGCCCTGAGATTATAGAGTGTACGACCGAGACTGTAAAGACCTGTATTTTAAGATCCGATTTAGACCAACCCTGTATACATGGTTGGCTCGGCGACCGATGTTGCCATGTGTTTTGGATTATTGTTGGAGATTTCCAGTGTGCTGATTTATGGTGTAAACATTAAGAGAAAATAGAGATGGGATTAGCACAGCTGGGCGATCCTAGGCCTGCAAGATACAGGATCCTTTGTAGCAAGTTTTAAAAGTAAGGGGAAGTCTATAGAGAGGTGGTTTGGAATTAGGTAAATCTCCAGATCTGTAAGAGATCTGGCACCCTAACTAATGTTGGTCTAGCTAAAAGACAGGGGAGAGATTAGATTGGATTTTCACTTAATCTAAACTACAATTAAAAGGCAGATTGTCTTAGATCGAAACTGGAGCCTTAGATCTTGCAGATGGAGGGTTTAAAAAATCAGAAAATGGAGAAGAACAACTTGGAGTTTATTTTCACTGCAATCAGGTTGAGCTAAGCATATTACAGGGGTTCAAAAGCACATAAGTCCCTCAGCTGGCCACAAGCACAACTGTAGGGTATAAATTCCACTCCAAATCACAGGATCCACCTGGTCTTAAGGCTATGATCTGTCCACTTTAATGGTCACAGACCATCCTATAGACTTTATTGAATCCATGGATTGTAGCAGATGAATCCAATTGAGGCTTGAGCTTAGATTTACCTTAAGGTTATGATCTGTCCACTTTAATGGTCACGGACCATCCTAGAGATCTCCTACAAAGCCAGAGCCTCAATTAGAACAATTAAAACCACTACAGATGCTGCAATTTCCAGGTCATAGATGCAGGAAATTATAGGGATATCAGATCCAGGGAATTCAGATGATATCCAAGAGGTTTACCAGTTAAGTGGGTGAGATGATCAAGCAACTCCTCTACACAAATCCGATCAAGCACCAAAAGGAATCAAAAGAGCTTTAGATCTAATTAAAACATTGAAAACAACATTTACATTGCAATCAAACTCCCTCTACAATGAAATGCTCTCAGATCTGTATTCTGTGCAGCAATTAACCCCAGCAACACTCTTAACCTTACCCAATCACAGATCTAACTCACTCTTCGCTGCTCCTAGGGAATTAGCCAACCATAGTTGAGCTAAAGGAAGGAAAATAGAATCTCGCTGCAAGCTCTGATCTCTAGGAAATTATTCAGAATTTCGATCCTCCCCAATGACAATTGGGAATCTCTATATATAGCTTTCCCCTCCCATTTTCCCGCCAAAAATCCCTTCTAGAAGGTCGTCAGAGTTTGTTAGAGTTTTGTTAAAGCACGTTGGTCGGTTAGGGCTTTCTAGGGCATCTTATGAAACCTCGCGTCGGTCACCAAAGTGCCTCAGTTTGCGTGTAGCAGGTTGCCAAGTCCCAGCGCGTGCATAGCATAGTTTCTGAGGAGTTCAGCACACAATTTCGACAGGTTGGAGATGCTTTCGACAGGTTAAAAGTAAGCTTGTAGTCCCTTTCGATAAGTTTCCTGGTCTCTTCGATAGGTACCAATAGGATGAGTTTTCTCTTTGAAGCTTCATGGTCCTCAGCCCATTATCTGGAGTATTCGATAGGTTGGCTGAGTAGTTCGATAGGTCCAGAGGTCCTTTTCGACAGGTTCAACTCTGCATGTCGTCATCCCGATAGGTTGGCTCTCATTCCTATCGAAAGGCTTAAGCATCCTTCGATAGGTTCAATTCCAACATCTTCATTTTGATAGGTTCAGGAAGCCTTCGATAGGTTCTTTTTTTCTCCTCAGGCAAGCTTTCGATAGGATGAGCTTTCTCTTTCATTCATCCGCTCGATAGGTTCAGGGATCCCGTCGAATCCCTCACTTCAGCACATGTCTTCCTCTTTCTGCCTTCAGATCCTATCGAACCCTTCTCCAACTGCATGAATTCTTCTCTTTTACCCTTCAGCTCCTATCGAAGTCTTCCAGATGCCCTTTCGATAGGTTGTTTTAAGACATGTCTTCACTTCCTTTCCTTTGTTCTACTACAGTCACGTATTCTAAGGGCTCAATGATGTGCTGCCCTCTGGTGTGCTGTTGCTGGGTCTGAATAGTGCTGAGAAATGGCTTTTTGTGGGCATTCTAAAGTGGTTTTCTGCATTATTACCAACTTTCACTGCTATCTACAAAAGACACCCAACAGAGGCTTATTAGTGTGCTCACAGGTCTCTCAATGGTCAGGTAAAATGGCGAAAAGTGGCATTTTTCACCACTTAACACACCCTAAACCTAAGCTTTGCTAGTCCCTGAGCAAAGGAGAGTTGAAATAAATTAAAAATGCCACTTTCGTAGGGAGCACGGATGCATTTAGCATATGCACCAAGCCTTTTAAACCCCTAGGTGATCCCTAGTGGAGGAGTGAAGTCTCCTGAGGGTTTTCAGTGAAAGTACCCACAAACTTCTCCAATACAACTTAGTTAATAATAATGCAATCTGTTAAAGCAGAGTTTAAGCAAATCAAATAAATTCACATCATGCCCATTCATTAAAGGAATTTTAACAGAAAAACATCCATTTGAAGATATAAAAGTCTGCTGAAATCTCTTCATCATCACTCAGTTTGTGTCAAGGCATTTCTCCTAAAATTTTACACATAACTCACCATCAATTTGAGGATCTTGCCCAAATACTTCCCCCATCAACTGGATTTCAGACCCAACTCTCATCAGGGCTGTTCACTCATCAGTACAAAGAAGAGGGGTAAATCATATCACTCAGCTCAAGAGCAGTCACAGCCCTCAAATAGGACTGCAAGCAGGAGCATAGGCATTGCTTGAATTTCTAACTTTTCCAGCTCTTTACACCATAGATTAAGCAAATTTTTATCTCCACATGACGGCTCAATCCACTTTCAGATCAGTAAGGGCTTTTTATTTGGGTTGTAATGTGGCTTAGTGATGAGGTTTGTGAAAGAGCACAAGGAGTAAACAGGGTTCAAAATCGAGAAATCAGTAAAGGTAAGGAGGTGATCTAGACTTCTTCTTTAATTCAGCACAATTCCATCTACTTCTTGAATTTTCATAGCCAAAGTGGCCATCTTCTTCTCTTCCTTCCAATCTTTCATTGAAATGACTTCTCTTTCTCTTTCTTTTGCTCTCTTTTTTTTTTTTTTTTTTTTTTAAAGCGTAATACCAAAAATACCACCAACTGTGTTTTTGTTTCTTTCAACTTGATTTAAGACCTTGCACCTCTAACCTTTCTCCTCCTTCCTCTTCCTGATTTCTCAGATTGAGGGTGAATTGAAATAGGTCAAAAGGTTTTGGGTTTAGAATTTTTGGTTTTCATCAAAGAAAATTGGGGCTTTTAAGGCTCAAGTGGTGTGCATCAAGGGCAGTTCAAAGGTGGGAAAATTTTGGGCTCAAATTGTCCAAGGGATGGCCTTACTTCATGTCTTCCGTGTTATGAATGCTGTCAAGCTTGTTTCAATTTGGATTTGCCTAACTTCTAGTGGTCAAGATTAAGTTCAGTCAGCTCTCAAAGCAGAAGAAATTGCCAAGACACTCTTCAAAGAAATTTTCAGGCCCAATTCTCACTGGGTATGGCCTTCCATCCAAATTTTTGGGGAGTATCCTCACAGTCTCTTCTCATTTCTTGTTTACTACACATCAAAATTTTCTTCAAAAATTCTTGACATTTGCTTCATGAAAAATGTTAAAACTTCAGCTTGCTTTAGTTGCAAATGGTTTTTTAAGTTTCCTTAACAACAAATATGAGGTGAATTCATTCTCTTTTCAATTATTCCTTTTCAACTTGGATGCACTACAATTAACTAGTTTATTGGCATCCATGCCACACCCCCAAACCTAAACTAAACAATGTCCCCACTATTCTTAGTAGAATGGGTTTAGTGGTGCAGACATCCAGAGAAAAGAAACAGAACAAGAAATAAATAGACGAGCAACAAGTGAAATGAACAAAACATTTTATTACAAATAACTGAAGACAGATATGTGGACAAAATCTCCTTTGGAAAAAAACAAACGTCCCCCCTGGCTCAGGGATATCCTCAGCCTACGTCAGGTGGAAGAGGAACTACAAGCCGGGGGGGGGAAAGAAAAGGAAAAAGAGTGGGATCAGGGGGCTGGCGGTGGGGTGGTGGATGAGGATGAGGATGATGGGGGAGAAACAGCCGGTGACTCGGTCTTCTGCCTCTTCTTCTTTAGGTTTTTCTTTTTCTCCTTGGCGAGGATTCTTTGTACCTCATCATATTCTTCCAAGAGAAATTGAAGAGGATCAGGCTCGACCGGTGGTGGTGGCGGTGGCCAGACTGGGAAGAATTTGGTAGGCAAATCGTGAGGTTTGTCGTATGCCATGAGTGTGGGCTGGAAGAGCTGGGCCGATTAGGGGGGAATGGATGTGTAAGGATTGGACGAAGCCAATATTTAAGGTGCATGGGCGTTGGAATATGAAACGATGTAATAAAAGTGGTGGATTCTTCCAGGCATGGGAAATGGAGCGTGGACTGCATGATGGACTAAATCTAGGAGGGAAGATTAAGTTAAGGAGGCATGCACCATAAATGCTGAAGCACTGAGAGAGGGTTAGGTATTCAGGAAGTGCACGGGATAAGACTACCTTATCAATACGGGTGTGAAAAATGATTTCGATAGGATGACGAGAATGGTGGTGATAGGTCAATGTGTCCTATCGAAGACTTGGCAGTCAAAGCTTACAAAAGGTACATTTCGATAGGATCTCGACAGGTGGAACCTTCCTTTCGATAGGTTAGAATTCAACTTTTTAGAGGATTTGGGGGTGGAAGCAGTTGTTCTCCGACATATGTTCGCGAGGGTTTCCTCCGGCTCATCCATTTTACTCTTCAGAAATTAAGCTTTCACCAACTTGAGGCAGAATTTGAGGTTTAGAAATTAGAGGATCGACAGATTGATGGGGAGGAAAGGCAACTGACCTCACAATACCTAGGGTTTAACTGAAATTGCACTGCCCAGCTCCAATTTTTCAAAAATTAGGGGCAAAATGCTCCTATGTGCAAGCTGAATGTTCTGACAAAAGGGGAGACTGAACAGCTGTAGGTTCTATGAGGGATTAGTGAAGGAAGAGGGAGGTGACTGCGAGAGGAACAAGAGCTAGGGTTTGCAAAAGGTGTAGAATGAGGCATAAATGACCTATTGGCGGGTATATAAAAGGTGAAAAGCGATTCCGATAGGATGAACTGAATTTTTTCGATAGGTTCGTGCGTCCTATTGAAAACATTGCAGATAAGACTTTGATAGGGAATGATTCGATAGGTGGAAGATAGGTGGAACCAACCTTTTGATCAGTTTAAACGACAGCTGAATCTTCATTTTGATAGGTTCCTAATTGGTGTCTAGAACCTATCGAAATCTTCGTTTTTCCTATCAAAAAGTTAGTTGTACCTATCGAAAAGTTAGTTTTACCTATCAAAAGGTGCAACACCTATCGAAACCATCAAACATCCTGACGAGATTACCCTGTGACCTATCGAAAAGTGAACTCGACCTATCAAAGACTTCTACAAATCAAATAAAGCTGCATTTCTGGGCATTCGCAGTCTCAGTTCTCTGCAGGCTCAGTTGATGTGGTACCCCATGATTAGATTCTCTTATTAATAGCTCCCATTACCTCAAGGCAACTGAGAATGACCGTCTAGTATTGAGCATGGCAGTTTTGTTGTTTTCTTTTTTTTATTATTGCAAAGAAAAGGGATCAAATGACAACTAAGTAAAAACCTACAAACAAAAACAGAGTATGGTACATATGATACATACTGACTGCAGTGGTTAATCTGGAGGGTCTGGAAGGTCCATGGTTTCCTCAAGCTCATCAAACGTGGCATTTTTCATGAAACTTTTCCTCAACCAGTGTCCATTTCCTGGGTGCAGTTTTCCATCTGTGAACAAAGCATTTTCCTGCACCAACCAATGTGGATTATTATGCATCACCTTCTTTTGGGAATTAATGGAAAAACAAGCCTCATCAGGAGAGGGTTGAGAGCCAATGTTATACCCTTGTAGCTTAACCTTCATATTTCTAAATGACACTTCCATGATCCAATACCTGCATTGTATGTGGGCATTGGCTGTGGCCAAAAAGGGCCTGCCTAGAATCACAGGTATGGAAGAAGCACATTTGCTTGGTTCCATGTCTAATACAAAAAAGTCAGCATGATAGAAGAATTTGTCAACTCTAACCAAAACATCCTCAAGTATCCCCACAAGTTTCCTTTCAGATCTGTCAGCCAGCTGTAGGACCACATGGGTGGGCTTGAGTTCTCCTAAGCCCAGCTTCTCATATATGGAATATGGAAGAAAATTTACGCTGGTACCTAGATCTAATAAGGCTTTGTCAATGATGTGATCCCCAATGATCCAGGGGATTGTGAGGGTGCCAGGGTCTTGGAGTTTGGGGGGGGTTGCAATGGACAGGATATGCTTAACTTTTTCTGCTGAAAAGACTTTCTTGGATAGGTGTATCCTAGACTGTCTTTTATGGGTGCACGGGTCTTTTAAGAATTTGGCATAGGCTGGGACTTGTTTAATGGCATTAAGTAAAGGTAGATTGATCTTTACTTGATTGAAAGTCTCCATCATTTCCTCAATTTTTCCTTGCCCTTTATCAAAAGGGGAAGGTGCGTATAGTGCCTTAGGAAATGGCAAGTGTGGGGGTGCTGCCTCACTTGCAGCCTTAGCCAATGGGGTCTCTTTCTTTTTGAGTTTTTTCTTTTCTTGAGGATCCTCATTATCCACTTTATTCACACCTGATTATTCCTACAAGTCCACCTTTGGTGGTCTTTGTTGTGTTTTAGGAGAAATCACTCCATTCTCTTCCTCCAAGCTTCTCACACGCTCACGGCCCACTTGCCATTTCCTAAGGCACTACAAGCTCACGACCCACTTCATTCTGGGATTACTGAAAACATTGAGGAAGAATAATGCCATCTGGGTACATTATCGATCGGTTAACGAAGTCTGCTCATTTTCTCTCTTACAATATGACGTATACTGTCAGCAAACTCATCGAGTGTACATCAAGGAGATTGTTAGACTGCATGGTATACCTGCTAGTATTGTGTTGGATAGAGATCTGTTGCTTACTTTATAGTTTTGGCAGCGGTTTCAAGAGGGAATGAGTTCTCGTCTTGACTTCATCTCAGCATTTCACCCATAGACTGAGCGAGTGAATCAGATCATTGAGGACATGCTTTGGGCTTACATGCTGAATTTCCACGGGTCATGGGACCAACACTTACCTCAGATCGAGTTCACTTACAACAATAGCTTCCAAGCTAGCATCAGTATGGAACCGTTCGAGGCTTTATATGGATGGTGGTGCAGGACTTCGCTGAATTAGGAAGAAGTGGGTGGGAAACTCATTCTAGGCCCTGAGATTGTAGAGTGTACGACCGACTGTAAAGACCTATATTTTTAGACCCGATTTAGACCGACCCTGTATATGTGGTTGCCTCAGCGACTGATGTCGCCATGTGTTTTGGATTATTATTTAGATAGGTTTGTGCAGACGGATTTTAATTTAGAGTTCATTTGAACCCTCGTGTAAAAGTTGTGTACCGATCTTCAGTGTGACCGCTTAACACTGGAGTTAAGTCATTGAAATTAGAATGTTTACACACTTAGGGTGTGTGTGTGTGCTTAAGACTTTAAGCAACCTCATTATAAGAAAGAAAGTTCTCTCCCATTTTACATTAGGTTAAGTCTATTATTTTTGGTTGCTTTAGAGAGAAGGAGATGAGAGCCCTATACACCAGAAACCCTAGCTGCTTTTTGACATGTTTGATCATAGCAAAACGTCACCTTTATCGTGCCGCCTATTGTGAGATCCGTTTTGTAGAATCTCTTCTCTTGAAACCCCTTTTCATTTGAAATCGTTGATCCTAGGGCAAGCTCGGATCGATTTTGGTTTCATTTTACTATTTGGGAGAGGTTGAGATTGGGGTGAACGTGTAAGGATCGATCGCGGCGCTAATCGTCGAGGAAACCTGTCGATTCTGTTTCGAAACTCCGTTTGCGTGACTCGTTTCGTAGCGTTGAATCCTTGATTAAAGGTATGATTTTTATTGAGTTTAAGATATAAAATCAATAGATTTAACTTGAGTTTTATTTTGGGAATGTGTGGGATTCGATTCGGGTGAAAACAAGGCGAAAAAATCGCATCGCTCGAGCGAGGACAAAACTTGGTTTTTGTCTTCGTTTTCATTTTCTTTCCAATACTGTCATGATATTTTATCCGTAACTTTTTACTCCAAACTTTGATTAATATGATTATTTTTGCGTTAGAAAGATAACATCAAAATCTACACCTTTCATGTTTTAACTAACTCATGGAACAATCGTTTTGAAGGTCAAAAAATTAGCATAAGGTTACATCAAATTGTCTTTATTTTCATTTTTTTTCCGATACTGTCTTGATATTTTATTCATAACATTTTACTCCAAACTCTGATTATATGATATTTTTTGCGTTGGAAAGATAACATCAAACTCTATAACGTTCATGTTTTGATGCATGAATTAATCGTTTTAAAGGTCAAAAAATTAGGGGAAGGTTACGTCAAATTATCTTTGTTTTCGTTTTCTTTCCGATATAGTCTTGGTATTTTATCTATAACATTTTACTCTGAACTCCGATTGATGTGATTATTTTTGCATTGGAAAGAAAGAAGAAAATTGTACAACTTTCATGTTTTGCAAACTCGTGAATAAATCGTTTGAAGGTAAAAAAATTTGGAGAAGGTTACGTCAAATTCTATGTTGGCACAAACTTGCCTATTTCGACTTGATTTTGAGGAAACACTTAAATAGGCCTAAATTATTAGTGATTAGAGTTAACCTTGATGCATCGTCGTATATTTGTGATGTAGATTAAGGGTGAGAAGCCATCAATAGGATTTTTGCTTGGCTTCGCGCGACTCCAAGTTTAGGTAGGAGAATCTCATCACTACCGTATTTTATTTTAATTTGCATGGATAATTTATATTAGATTTTGAACTTACATCTGTCATCTGAAAATACATCTATAAGCTGAAAACTTGATATAAACTTTAAAAATCAGAATCAGCTTGAACTCCGAAATCCGAAATCTTAAATCTGAAATCTGAGCTATGTATAAGAAACTTGCATTCGAATTATATTTATCTACATCTGTTTTATGATTCACTTGAACGACCCTTCAAAAAAATTCCTGAACAACTTTCTGGCACAAGTTACCCTCCGAGTGTAGGGCCTTGTTGCATCCTGAAAAGGGTTCATGAACAACTATGGTAGGTAGGGGTTCCCATCGGCTATATTCCTGCTCTCAAGATATAATTTACTCGGGAGGTATTTTAAGTTGAAGATTAAGTCATGAATTACTGAACTTTGTATATAGAAATTAGAGGCACTAAGACACTAAAATTCTGTATTATTCTTGAATCTGTTTTCACACATTTAGAAACTGATCTAGCATATAATTTCTGCACTTAAATTCTGCTTTTGCCTGTATTTCTGGTTTTGACATATAATATTCTGATACTTGTTTTAAAACCTATGGTAGTTAAAATACAATGTCGTTGATGATATTTTTCTACTGAGCTTTGTTGGTTAGCTCACTCTGACTATATACATCACAGGTCCAAAGCAGACGTGGTAATTGAAGCGTGAGGCGATCCGGATTTTCAGTGCACGAGGAAGAGCCTGAGGTTCCTCCTGAGGAGTATTTCCCGGCTTAGGATTTAGTTTATTTATTTGCTTTTGGTGAGAGTTTGGTTTTGGAGTTGTGGGCCATTTAGTTGGATATTATAGTTTCATACCTGACTTTTGATTATGGTTTGAATCATGTTTCGGTGATGGTCGGATATCATCGGTAGTTCTTTTATTTACCTTTCGCTTTCGTATTTATTTTAATTTTAGATATTATTTGCGCTTTACTCGGATATGTGCCCTGTTTGTCCGGCTTATCGTTTAATCGATAGGTTGGCGAATCAGCCTTTCCTATACCAGAGGGATTGGAAAAGTCGGGTCATCACAGTTGGTATCAGAGCTATGGTTTTAGATTCTCTAAGGACCCATGAGAACTCCTCTGTGACCCGGTAGAATTGAAAGAGTTGAAGGAGCAACTTCAGGAACTGCTAGATAAAGGCTTTATCAGACCGAGTGTGTCACCGTGGGGAGCTCCGATTTTGTTTATGAAGAAAAAGGACGGTTCAATACGGCCGTATATCGATTACCGTCAGCTAAATAAGTTGACGATTAAGAATCGTTATCCACTTTCAAGGATTGATGATCTTTTCAATTAGTTACAGGGAGCGAGGTTCTTCTCAAAGATTGACTTGAGGTCAGGCTACCATCAGTTGAAAGTCATGTATGAAGACATTCAGATGACAGCATTTAGAACCCAATATGGACACTACGAGTTCTTGGTCATGCCATTTGGATTTATGAACGCACATGCATCATTTATGGACTTGATTTTCATTGAATATTCAAAGTACATTTGGATAAGTCTATAATAGTTTTTGTAGATGACATCCTCATCTATTCAAAGACGCGAGAAGAACATGAGCAACACTTGTGAGTAGCTTTACAAACCCTCAAAGACCATCAGTTATATATAAAACTTAGCAAGTGTGCGTTTTGGCTTGAGCACGTTGTCTCTGAGACCAGTATTACGATTGATCCAGTAAAGATTGAGTCAGTGATGAATTGGGAATAGCCAAAGACTGTTACAGAGGTTCGTAATTTGCTCGATCTGGCAGGTTACTATAGAAGGTTTGTAGAGGATTTCTCCAAGATATCAGGTCTGCTTACACAACTTACGAAGAAGAACACTTAGTTTGATTGGACAGAGAAGTGTGAGCAAAGTTTTTAGGAACTCAAAAAATGAATGACTACTACACCAGTGCTTTCTATACCGTCAGGCAGGGGAGGCTTTGTAGTGTACAGTGATGCATCGTATGGGGGTTTAGGTTGTGTGCTTAACCAGAATGAGAGTCATTGGTTATGGGTCTAGAGAGCTAAAAGACCATGAGAAGAATTATCCAACACATGGCCTTGAGTTGGCTGCAGTGATCTTTGCCTTGAAGATCTAGAGGCATTACCTTTATGGGGAGACCTTCAATATATTCACCGATCATAAGAGCCTCAAGTATCTCTTCTCACAGAAGGAGTTGAATATGAGACAACGTCGATGGATGGAGTTCTTGAAAGATTATGATTGTACCATCTAGTACCACCCCGGGAAAGCAAACGTAGTGGCAGATGCGTTAAGTCAGAAATTCTCTGCTCAGTTATCACATCTCACCGCAAGGGTGCGACGATGGCATCTATTGGAAGATATGGCTCTATGTAGCATAAGATTTGACGTAAAAGGTTCAGATGCATTAATGGCTATGCTGGTGATACGTTCTACTCTATATGAGAACATTCGCAAACTTCAGATGATGGATGATGAGCTTATGGCTATCAGACGGGATGTGATTGGGGTGGTAAGACAGATTTTTCCATCAAGGACGGCGATACTTTGTTGTTTAAAGACCGGGTATGCGTACCAACTAGTATTGAGCTTTGGGACACCATTTTGAAAGAGGCTCATAAGTCTATGTATGCTATTCACCCTGGCATTACCAAGATGTACCAAGACTTAAAGAAAAGCTTTTTGTGGAGGGATTTAAAGAAAGATGTCGCTGAGTATGTCTCAAGATGTCTTGTATACCAGCAGGTCAAGGTTGATCACCGAAATCTGGCAGGACTGTTGCAACACTACCGACACCCGATTGGAAATGGGAGGCCATTTCTATGGACTTTATTTTAGGGTTGCCAAGGACATTGAGAAAATACAATACCATCTGGGTCATTGTGGATCGATTGACTAAGTTTGCACACTTCCTGCCTTATAATACGCCATATACCGCCAACAAGCTCACATAATTATATATCAAGGAGATAGTTAGGCTGCATGGTATGCAGGTCAGTATCGTATCCGACAAAGACCCAATGTATACATCTCAGTTTTGGTAGCGATTTCAGGAAGGAATGGGTTCCAGGCTTGATTACAGTACGACATTCCATCCTCAAATCGATGGGCAGACTAAACAAGTGAATCAGATCATAGAGGATATGTTACTTGCATGCATGCTGGATTTTCAGGGGTCATGGGACCAACATTTACCGTTGATTGAATTCACCTACAATAATAGATACCAGGCAAGCATAAGCATGGCACCCTACGAAGCTTTGTATGGACCGCGGTGCAGGTCTCCGCTTAATTGGGAAAAAGTGGGTGAGAAACTCATTTTAGGCCCTGAGATCGTGGAGAGTACGATCGAGACAGTTCGATTAATGCGCGAGAAACTACGCATTGCTAAGAGTCATTAGAAGAGCTACGCTGACCTTAAAAGGAAGCATGTTGAATTTCAGGTGAACTTGTAGAATTGATTACATTATTGTTGATGTCAAGTGTGTTTTGTCACAAATACCTGCGTTTCAGGTGGGAGACAACGTATTTGTCAAAATCTCTCCTACAAAAGGCGTGATGCATTTCGGCAAGCATGGAAAGTTGAGTCCGCGCTATGTTAGACCTTTTAAAATATTTAACCGAGTCGGTGAGGTTGCCTACCGAGTAGCCTTGCCACTGCAACTATTGGGCATGCACAATGTGTTTCACGTGTCCATATTGCGAAAGTACGTGAAGGACCCAACTCATGTATTGGACTACCAACCCATTGAGCTCTAAAAAGATTTATCCTTAGTTGAGGAGCCAGTAAAAATCTTAGATCGCAAAGAACAGACCTTACGGACCAAGAGCATTCCCTTAGTACTCGTGAAGTGGCAGAACCATTCTTCAGAGGAAGACACTTGGGAGCGCGAAGCGAATATTCGGAAGCAATTTCCATAACTTTTCGAATAAAGGTAATCGCAAACTATGTACATGTAAGAAAATATAAGTGCTTTGAGGTTTCAAACTTAATTTTTGTTAACAAATATTACATATTTTTCTAACGACCACACAATAAAATCTTAAAGACTATATTTATTCATTCTCGGTTAGAACCGTGTATTAGCAGAACCCTTGTCATCAATTAGAACATGTATACCAGGCATGTGGTTATGCTTCTGAACAAGTATTCGATTATGACATTTGAATTTTCTGTTTCAATTTTGCTTTATACTGGTGTTAGGATAAGGACTTAGTATAGATCGGTTTAGCTATCTGTTACATTTTCAAGGACGAAAATTCCTAAGGAGGGTAGAATGTAAAGACCTGTATTTTTGGACCCGATTTAGACCGACCCTATATACGTGGTTGGCTCGGCGACCGATGTCACCATGTGTTTTGGATTATTATTTAGATAGGTTTATGCGGACGGATTTTTATTTAGAGTTCATTTGGACCCTCGTGCAAAAGTCGTGCACCGATCTTCGGTGTGACCGCTCAACATTAGAGTTAAGTCATTGAAATTAGAAAGTTTACACACTTGGGGTGTGTGTGTGTGCTTAACACTTTAAGCAACCTCATTATAAGAAAGAAAGTTCTCTCCCATTTTGCATTAGGTTAAGTCTATTAGTTTTGGTTGCTTTAGAGAGAAGGAGACGAGAGCCCTATATGCCGGAAACCCTAGCCGCTTTTTGACACGTTTGATCATAGCAAAACGTCACCTTTATCGTGCCGCCTATTGTGAGATCCGTTTTGTAGAATCTCTTCTCTTGAAACCCCTTTTCATTTGAAACCCTTGATCCTAGGGCGAGCTCGGATCGATTTTGGATTTGTTTTATTATTTCAGAGAGGTTGAGATCGTGGTGAACGAGTAAGGATCGATCGCGGTGCGAATCGTCAAGGAAACCCGCCGATTTCGTTCCGAAACTCCATTTGCGTGACTCATTTTGTAGTGTTGAATCGTTGATTAAAGGTATGATTTTTATTGAGTTTAAGGTATAAAATTAATAGATTTAACTTGAGTTTTATTTTGGGAATGTGGGGGATTCGATTCAGGTGAAAACGAGGCGAACAAATCGCATCGCTCGAGCGAGGATAGAACTTGGTTTTTATCTTCGTTTTCATTTTCTTTCGGATACTGCCTTGATATTTTATCTGTAACATTTTACTCTGAACTCTTATTAATATGATTTTTTTTGTGTTGGAAAGATAACATCAAAATCTACAACTTTCATGTTTTAACTAACTCGTGAATCAATCGTTTTGAAGGTCCAACAATTAGGGGAAGGTTACATCAAATTGTCTTTATTTTCATTTTCTTTCCGATACTGTCTTGATATTTTATCTATAAATTTTTACTCCAAATCCAATTAATATGATTCATTTTGCATTGGAAAGATAGCATCAAACTCTACAAAGTTCATGTTTTGACTAATGCATGAATCAATCGTTTTAAAGGTCAAAATAGTAGGGGAAGGTTATGTCAAATTATCTTCGTTTTCATTTTCTTTCCGATATTGTCTTGGTATTTTATCTTAATGTTTTACTCAGAACTCCAATTGATGTGATTCATTTTGCATTGGAAAGAGAACAGATAACTCAACAACTTTTGTGTTTTGACAAACTCCTGCATAAATCGTTTTGAAGGTCAAAAAATTAGGAGAATGTTACGTCAAATTCTGTATTGGCACAAACTTGCCTGTTTCGACTTGATTTTGAGGAAAAACTTAAATAGGTTTAAATTGTCAGTGATTAGAGTTAGCCTTGATGAATCATCGTCTATTTGTGATGTAGATTAAGGGCGAGAGGCCATCAATAGGATTTTTGCTTGGCTTCGTGCAACTCCAAGTTTAGGTAGGAGAATCTCATCACTACCGCATTTTATTTTAATTCGCATGGATAATTTGTATTAGATTTTGAACTTGCATCTGTCATCTGAAAATACATCTGTAAATTAAAAACCTGATATAAACTCTGAAAATCAAAATCTGCTTGAACTCCGAAATCCAAAATCTGAAATCTAAAATCTGAACTATGTATAAGAAACTTGCATTCGAATTATATATTCCTGCTCTCGAGATATAGTTTACTCAGGAGGTATTTTAAGTTGAAGATTAAGTCATGAATTACTAAACTTTGCATATATAAATTAGAGGCACTAAGACACTGAAATTATGCATTGTTCTTGAAGCTGTTTTCACATATTTAGAAACTGATCTAGCATATAATTTCTGCACTTAAATTCTGCTTTTACCCGTGTTTCTGGTTTTGACATATAATATTTCGATACTTGTTTTGAAACCTATGTTAGTTAAAATATAATGTCGTTGATGATATTTTTCTACTGAGCTTTGTTGGTTAGCTCACTTTGACTATATGTCACAGGTCTAGGCACTAACGTGGCTGTCTAGGACAATGAGATTGATCTTGATTTCATACTTGAGGAAGAGCCTGAGGTTCCTCCTGAGGCGTATTTCCCGGCTTAGGATTTAGTTTATTTATTTGTTTTTGGTGAGAGTTTGGTTTTGAAGTTATGGGCCATTTAGTTGGATATTATAGTTTCATACTTGACCTTTGATTACGGTTTGAACCATGTTTCGATGATGGTCGGTCATCATCGGTGGTTCTTTTATTTACCTTTCGCTTTCGCATTTATTTTAATATTAGATATTATTTGCGCTTTACTCGGATATGTGCCCTATTTGTTCGGCTTATCGTTTAATCGATAGGTTGGCGAACCGGCCTTTCCTATACCTGAGGGATTGGAAAAGTCGGGTCGTCACAGAGATAGTTAAGTTGATCTATGAGAGACTAAGTATGGCTTAGAGTCGTCAGAAGAGCTACGCAGATCTCAGAAGAAGGCATTTTGATTTTCAGGTCGATGATAATGTATTTGTTCGAATCTTGCCTATAAAAGGCGTGATGCGATTCGGCAAATGAGGGAAGCTGAGTCCTCAGTATGTCAGGCCTTTTGAGATATTAGGCTGAGTCGGAGAGGTTGCATACAGAGTGGCGCTACCACCGCAATTATCCAGCATGCACAATGTGTTCCATGTGTCCATGCTACAGAGATACATTCGCGACCCGAATCATGTACTTGATTACCAACCTATTGAGCTTCAGGATGGTTTGACAGTGATTGAGGACCTGGTACAGATTTTAGACCGCAAGGAGCAGATCCTATGAACCAAGAGGATCCCTTTGGTTTTCGTGAAATGGCGGAATCAAACCTCGAAAGAAGCAACTTGGGAGCGCGAGGCTAAAATCTGAGACCAGTTTCCACACTTGTTCGAGTGATATTATGCTTTAGTTTAATTTGGGCAGTATGGATCATTGTTAAGACCTGAAAAGTACCACTTTTCACCCCTTAACTTAATCTCTGTTAGACCTTGAATCATTTAATAAATGTGTTTTAAGTTTATCCTGTTGAACCCAGACAGAGAATTGGCTGCAGCATAGGCACAACAAAGCAGAAACAAATCAAGAAGAAGGCTTTGCTCAGATGTTGCAGGGCTCAATTGAACCAAAAAGTATGTGTCGCGCAATTGTTGCGGGCTTCTAAAGGGAGCACACCAACTGATCGAGTAGTCTTCGCGCCGTTCACGCGCAGATGGATGTCATCAGGGAGTAAAAAGCCTACTTCACGCGGTTCTCACGAGGTTCAATCTTAAGCACTCGTGCAGTCTCGCGTAGCTCAAAAGAGGAGTCTTCAATCTTCGCGTGATTCACTGAATAGAGAGAGCTCCAAGCATTCCTGCGCGCAGCTGTCGCGCAGTGGCCGCAGGATACAAACTTTTAAGGAACTGCTCGCACGATCCAGAAGCCCATGTACATTGTTATCTTCGTGAGGATCGCCGTGGGATTCACCAAGTAACGAACTGCGCGTGCAATTCCAGCGCCATTCTAATGGAAAGAGCAATCCTGCAATGACCAGAGCATCCCCGCGATGACCAAAGTACCAATCCCATGACTGCAAGAGCTTCAAGTCAAAGCAGCCCCGCGACGCCAATTCTATCACGCGATAAGACCTAGAGAGCCTTTCTACCTAGCGAGGCTCGGGTTCTTAACTTCTCCCCACTTCTGTAAGGGCAATCTAAGAATTTCCAGCAATTAGGACACGCACTCCAATGCTTCAATCTCTGTGCACACGCCTAGAGGCATCTAAGGAACAGAAATGGGCCACGTTAGCATTGATAAATTAGGGTTTTCTAACCCTAATTCTTAGAGAGCTGACTACTATATAAGCCTAAGCCTAGCTTAGGTTTAAGGGACTAGACTTTTGTACTCGTTCTTAAAACCGACTGTAGAATTACAATAGGCTAAGGTTAGGGTTTAGGAGTTTTCTTTTTCCTTTTTCCTTCTCTCCATAGTATAGCACTTGTTGGCTATGCCTTTGTATGATTATTTGGTATAGTTTTAATGGAGTTTTGTAATAGGATCTATTGCATGTATGGGATTGGTGTTTTGTGAGTTGTTTTGTATAAGGCTGCTGCCTTGAGATCCTCCATTGCTAAGTTGTAATGTAAGCAATGGAGGATTGTCTTTAAGGTTTTACTTAGATCCAAGTAACTTGTGTGTCCAGATTAGGCACATTGCAGGCTTAGACCCACCACAGGACCCACTAAATCTGAATTCCCATGGGAGCTTGAGCTGGTAGCCTTGTGAACATGGTGGCGGCAGCAATGTTGTTGTTCTGTCTTAGACCTCTGTGAGGAGGATAGCCTCTGTGGATAGTCTGTGACCATTCAAGTGGACAGATTATAGCCCTAGGGTGAGGCCAATCCATAGATCAAAGACAGATTCTTCTTCTCTGCACTTGTGCTTGTAACCTTGTGAGAGATTGTGCAGAGACAGACTCCCTTGTATTTATATTGACCCACCATCAGATGGCAGATTTGATCTGGTTGTAGAGATTGTAGGCTTCTAACTGGATCACTGCTGTCTTTCTAAAGCAGTGAATAGCCAAGCTTAAAAGCTAGTACTCAAACTCTTACTGGTTCTGTGTGTCCAGGCTAGTGCACATTGTAGGCCTAGCCCCACACACAGAACTTTAGAGGTTGAGGTTCCTATGGATCCTTGAGCTTGTAGCCTGGATGAAGTAGTGCCTACAATGATAAACTTGTTCTGACCCATCTCTGGATTGTGGTTCCCCTATTGGATAGTCTGTGACCATTTAAGTGGATAGGTTATAGCCATAAGGGATTGGATCATGGCACAGGGGTGAGTTGGATCCTTTCTCCTCTTTGATGATAATGTAGCCATTGGACAGGATTTCTATAGCAGCAGATCTGAGTCTGAGTTATAAGACCCATCAGATTTGTACCTAATAGCATACTTCTCACCTTTTTATATTTATTTTCTCACACCCCATCCTCTTTCTTAACCCTTTCTGTAGTTTAGGCATTAGGTTACCTTAGGATTTAGATAATAGTGACCTTAAATCCCCTTCCATTTAGGATTGCCATATCTGTAGCTAGATCTGGAGGGCCTACTAAACATAGCTCCCTTGGAGCTTTAGATCAACTTTCCCTGTGGGACAAACTCTTACTTATTAAAACTTGCTACAACAGGCCCTGTATCTTGCAGGTCTGTGTATTTTTAGGCTTGCTGCTCTTCAATCCACCTTTGATTTTCACTAACCCAATTCTTATCTCCATTTCTAATAAAGTCAGTAGCAAGCACTTAAAATACCCTAACAAGTTTTTGGCGCCGTTGCCGGGGAATCTTGATCTATTAGTAGACCCTAGATTTTTGTATTCTTTATTCTTTGGTAGTTGTGCTTGTGAATAATTGATACTGCTGATTTACATTTGGAATTTTTCTTGCAGATCTGGACAGTAGCAGAGAAGGAGAGTAGAATTGCACTGGGAGTCAAGCTACCTCTGTTTGCACTTCTCTAACCCTCAAAACTCAGTCTATTTCTCCTTTGAAAGTTCCATAGCAGTTGATTAGGATAGTTGTAATTTTAAGTGCAATGTGTTTGCGAGTAGTCTTCCCTGCTGTTGGTGTGTGTGCATGCTAGGAAGGAGACCCCTCAGTCCTACATTAGAGCCTCCTAACCCTAAGATAGAAAGGGGTAGAAGACCGAGAAGGCACAGACACACCACAGTCGAGCCCCCTACTGAAATTGAGACAACAGTCATGGGTGAAGAGCAACCCAGAATATTGAAGGAATTGAATGCTCCTGATGATTATAATTCTCCATTCAGCATTCAATTCCCAGATGTTCAGGGAAACTATGAGATTAAAACCTCCATCATCCAAATGGTTCCCTCTTTCCATGGACTTAGCAAGGAAGACCCTTACAAGCACATTGACCAATTCTTGGCCCTATGCACGACATTCTCCATTGCTGGTTTGGGACCAGAAGCCACTAGATTAAGGCTCTTGCCTTTCTCCCTAAAGGATAGGGCCAGCACCTGGTTAGCTACTCTCCCAAACAAAAATATTTGGATAAGTTGGCTGGGAAAGCTTTTTACTGTTTTCTTGATGGCTACTCAGGGTACAACCAGATCCTTGTGCACCCTCTTGATCAAGAGAAAACTACATTTACTTGTCCTTTTGGCACCTTTGCTTACAGAAGAATGCCTTTTGGGCTGTGTAATGCCCCAACCACCTTTCAGAGGTGTATGTATGCCATATTTTCTTATATGACTGACAAATTCTTAGAAATTTTTGTGGATGATTTTTCTGTCTATGGGGACAGTTTTGACCGATGTCTGCAACACCTCCACCTGGTCCTGCAAAGATGTGAGGAGACCAATTTGGTCTTAAGTTGGGAAAAGAGCCACTTCATGGTAACACAAGGCATTGTGTTGGGCCATGTAGTCTCTAAAGATGGAATTGAGGTAGACAAGGCCAAAGTTGACCTCATTGCAAATTTACCCCCTCCAAGAATAGTCAAACAAATAAGATCTTTCCTTGGACATGCTGGATTCTACAAGTGGTTCATCAAAGACTTTAGTAAAATTGTTAAACCATTATGCCACCTGCTCTGCCAGGATGTGCCCTTTGACTTTTCCGCTGAATGTCTTGAGGCTTTTGAAACTTTAAAAAATTTCCTCACCTCTGCCCCTGTACTCCAAACACCTGACTATGCACTTCCCTTTGAGCTAATGTGTGATGCATCCAACTTGGCAATAGGTGCTATTTTGGGCCAAAGAAAAGATAAGCTGCCAATGGTCAATGCTTATCTCAGCAAATCACTTGCTAAAGCTCAGCTGAATTACACAACAATTGAGAAAGAGCTTCTGGCAGTAGTTTTTACTGTGGATAAATTTAGACCTTACCTACTTGGGTCTAAAACTGTAATCTTCACTGACCACTCAGCATCGAAGTACCTATTGTCTAAGAAGGATGTGAAACCCAGGCTGATTAGATGGATACTCCTGTTGCAGGAGTTTGATATTGAAATCAAGGTCAAAAAGGGTGTAGAAAATATGGTGGCTGACCACTTGTCCAGTATTATTTTGGAAAAAGGTGTTGATGACCTTGCTGCATATGATGTCTTCCCCGATGAGCAATTGTTTGCCATCCAATCCTTGTTTCCTTGGTATGCATATATTGTCAATTATCAAGTTATAGGTAAGATTCCTGCCCATTGGATAAAAATGGACAAAGACCTGTTTTTCTCACAGGTCAAATTCTTTTTCTGGGAAGAACCTTGCTTGTACAAGTATTGTGCAAACCAAATCATCCGAAAATGTGTTCCAAAAAGTAATGTCCACAGTATTCTAGCCATGTGCCATGAAAATGCCTGTCGAGGCCACTTTAGTGAAAGAAAAATAGCTGGCAAAGTCTTGCAGTGTGGGTTCTATTGGCCTTCTTTATTCAGACATGCCAATACACACTGCAGGACCTGTGAAAGTTGAAAAAAATTAGGAGGGTTATCTAAAAGAAAATCAATGCCTTTGCAGCCCATCCTTATTGTGGAACTGTTTGATGTCTGGGGTATTGATTTCATGGGCCCCTTTCCCCCTTCAAATGGTTTTCATTTCATCTTAGTGGCAGTGGATTACGTTCCCAAATGGGTAGAAGCCATTGCCACAATAACTAATGATAATCAGGTTGTCCTCAAGTTTATAAAGCAGAATATCTTCTCAAGATTTGACACCCCTAGAGCCATTATCAGTGATGGGGGTAGCCATTTCTGTAACAAAAATTTTGAGAGCTTGCTCAAGAAATACTCTATCACCCATAGGATTGCTACTCCCTACCACCCACAAACTAGTGGGCAAGTTGAAATTTCAAATAGGGCGATCAAGCACATCCTTGAGAAGACTGTGAGGACTGATAGGAAGGATTGGGCTGACAATCCTAATGATGCACTGTGGGCTTATAGGACTGCCTATAAGACTCCCATTGGTATGTCCCCATTCAGACTAGTTTATGGCAAGGCTTGTCATCTCCCAGTGGAGTTAGAACACAGGGCCTATTGGGCCATTAAACATTTAAATCTAGACCTAACTGTTGCTGGTCATCACAGGTTGCTGCAGCGGTCAGAATTGGATGAGCTAGGGATGGATGCGTATGCCAATGCCCGGATCTACAAGAAAAGGTTCAAAGCTTTCTTTGACAAAGGGCTGTTGAGAAAGAGCTTCATAGCTGGTGACAAGGTTTGGTTGTTTAACTCCAAACTTAAATTTTTTTCTGGCAAATTGAAATCTAGATGGGAAGGTCCCTACATTGTCTTGCATATTTCCCCATCTGGTGCTGTGGAAATCAAGGATCCTAAGTCTGGGAGAACCTTTATGGTGAATGGTAAGAGGCTTAAGCCTTATTTTGAAAAACCTGTCGAACCCATGGACACCATTCACTTTCAAGGGGATCTTTCTTTACACTGATCCACAGGTGTGTCATTATTGTATCATATGTACTTTGGTTTTGGTAGATTTATCTTGCTTTCTTTTGTTCAAATTCTCTAAGAAATGTTAGTGGTCCCATCTGAATCTGGACCTGCCTGGTTTGACCTTTTTATGCTTGGTTTGATGCTTACTGCTCTTTAATTGATAGTTTTTATTTAAATGCATAATGTGAGAGGTTGATTTTTATTGTCTTTGCGTAAATGATTGATTTTAATGTGTCTAGAGGTACCCATGGTGAGAGTCATGCCTAGGATCCAACCACAGCACAATTGAAAATGGCAAAACTGAGAGCACATGCTCTCTGTTTTATACTTTGTTGTCGCTGGGTCCAAAAAGAGGCGTGAGAGACTCTCGCGCAATTCACATAGACCCATTCAATAGCTGTCGCGAGATTCAAGTGAACCTGAGAACCTCTCGCGCGATCCACATAGAGTTTTTCATTAGCTATCATGAGATTCAAAGCCTGTCTCGGGGTTAAGCAGGAAACCTGAGAGTCTCTCGCGTAATACAAAGAGCATACTTCATTAGCTATCGCAAGTGTTGGTTGATTCAGGTGTGCTTACATTATTGGTTGGTGGTGAAAATTATTTAAAAATCAAAGAGAGAGTAAAACAGGGGGTGAATTCAGCACAACTCAGAAGTCCTAGACCTGCAAGATACAAGGTCCTTTGTAGCAAGTTTTGATAAGTAAGAGTTTGTCCCACAGGGAAAGGTGATCTACAGCTCCAAAGGAGCCATCTCTTGTAGTCCCATCAGATCTGACTACAGATCTAGCAGTCCTAAAAGGAAGGGAGTTTAAGGTCACTTATTCTAAGTATTCTAATGTCTAAACTACATAAAGGGTTGAAAGGATAAAAGGAGTGTGGAAAATAAATATAAAAGGGTGAGAAGTATGTTATTGAGCCCAGATCAGAGGAGTTTTGTAACTCAGATTCAGATCTGATGTTATAGAAGTCTTGTCCAGTGGCTACATTATCACCACTGAGGAGAAAGGATCCAACCCATCACTCTGCCATGATTCCACCCTTAAGGCTATAACTTGTCCACTGAAATGGTCACAGATTATCCCATAGGGGAGCCACTATCCACGGATGGGTCAAAACACAACAAGTAAATCATTGTAGGCACTATTTCATCCAGGCTACCAGCTCAAGAATTCATAGGGGACCTCAATCTCTAAAGGTCTATATGTGGGGCTAAGGCTGTATAGGACCATGATAGCAAGACACATAGAACCAGCAAGAGATTGAGTACAACCTTCTATCTAGCTGTCCATTGCTTGAGTGAGGCTACAATGGTCTAGTCACCAGCCTACAATCTCTATAACCAGATCAGATCCAACATCTGATGGTGGATCTATACCAATATAGGGGAGTCTGCCTCTGTACAATCTCTCACCAGGCTTCTACAAGCTCAGGTGTAAAGAAGAAGGATCCATCTTGGATCTGTGGATCAGAATCACCTTAAGGCTATAATCTGTCCACTTAAATAGTCACAGACTATCCCAGAGGTTATCCTCCTCACGGAGCCCTAGACAAAACAAGAATATCGCTGCTACCACCATGGTCACAAGACAACCAGCTCAAGCTCCCATGGGAATTTCAGATTTAGTGGGTCCTATGGTGGGGCTAAGGCTGTAGGACCATGATAGCCCAGACACACAGGTCACTTGGATCTGAGTGGCCCTTAGAATTAGTCCTCCATTGCTTTGAAACACAGCCAAAGCAATGGCAGATCACAAGGCAACAGCCTTGCACAGAGCATCTCGCATCGAAATATAAATTCCATAAAATACAGATCCTATTACAGAATTTCAATTGATCTAATTCAAAAACACATACAAAGGCATAGCCAACAAGTGCTGGACTATGGAGAGAAGGAAAGAGAAAAAGAAAACTACTTACAGATAAAAAGAAAGAGAAAAGAAAAACGATCTGAGATGTGTTCCCAGATACCTAAACCTAAGCTAGGTATGGGTTTATATAGCAGTGGGGTGGCGGCGTATTAGGGTTAGGAAACCCTAATTTTAACGATGCCACGTGGCCTAACAGTGATCCTTGGATGCCTCGAGGCACGTGCACGGAGATTTGAGCATGGGAGTGTGTGCCCTAATTGCTGGAAATTCCTAGAAGGTCCTCTGCTGAAGAGATGGAAGTTTAGGTTCAGAGCTTCGCTAGGTAGCTGTCGTTTCCCAGACTTGTCGCGTGGTAGCTCTTTGCTCTTCGCTAGGATGATTTGACATTACAGCTTCAGCCGTCCTGAGGTTACCTTGGTTTTCTTTTCAGGCAGTCGCACGGTAGAGAATTGCGCTCTCGCTGGATAGGGATTCACGAGGTTGAGTAGAAAACACAGTCTCAGGTGTCGCGGGGTTGAAATTCAAGCAGTCGCGAGGTCACTCGATCTTCACTGGGCTGATCTTCGCGAGAGTGAATTTGAGCAGCGCGAGAACTTCGCAAGCACTTCTCTTTATTGGATTTCATGAGTTACCTCACGATGCTCTACTGAGTTCTGAACTGTGCGAGGTTCTATGTCTTATTTGATCTTCGCAAGATTGGCTTTGCCTTCGTCAGGATATTTTCTATCTTGAATGGCGTGAGAACTACGCGAGGAGTTCTTCTTCTGATAATTGCATCCTGCGGTGACTGCACGAGAGCTGCACGAGGAATCTTCTGAAGCTCTCTCTCTCCTCGCGGTATGCGAGATTGAGAGAGTGCTGAATCATGACACTACGTGATGTGTTCTACTCTTAAGCTTCGCGAGAGCTGCGCGAGTTTGAGTTTCTGAAGCTCTTCAGTCACTCATCTACGCGAGAGGTTGCCGTAAAGTCTTGGGAAGCCCAGTTGAACTGTGCGAGGCATATTTCTCCTGAATCCTCTAAAGCTTGGGTCAGCTATGCGAGGCTCATTTCAGGTCTGGATTCAGAGTTCATTCTTCTGAGGGATTTTTGGTGCCAAAGCAGGCTCCTTAACAGGATTCCTGGCCTTATTTCACTGCTGATTATTACCTATACAAAATACTTAACGAGAACTTATTAGGAGGCTAAGGGTCTAATCAAAGGTTAAGTTAAGGGGTGAAAAGTGGTACTTTTCAGGTCTTCACACACCCCCAAACCTAATCTTTGCTAGTCCCTTAGCAAAGCTACATTAAATCTACTCTAAAAATTAAATGCCACTTTCGTAGGAGGCACGGATACATTTAACATATGTATCAAGCCTTTTAAACCCCTAGGTGATCCCTAGTGGAGGAGTGAAGTCTCTTGAGGGTTTTCAGTGAAGACACCCACAAACTTCTCCAATGAAACAGTTAACAAAAATGCAATATCATCCAATGAGCAATCAAGGAATCAGATTTAGTCTACTCTTGAATCAGTACACATAAAAGAAATTTAATTCATTGGTTGCATAGTAACTTAAATAGCATAAACTCTTCATGATTGCACAACATTTTCAAATAGTTTATAATCACAGAAAACTGCACAAGTGTGTGCCAGCACTGAGCTTATCCTTAGGTCAAAAATTAGGTTAAGGTCATACATAATGCATTCAAGTTCAGACCCAAAAATTTTGCAGGACATACTCTCATAAAGGTTTTATTGAGGGGTACATTCTCTCACAGGCTCAAGAGCAGTTACATCCCCCAAATGGGTTTGTAAGCATGAGCATAGGCAGAGTTCTTAAGTGCTGACATCATTGGCAGTTCCTCACCATAGATTGGATAACTCTTTATCTTCACATGATTTCTCACTCAACTTTGGATCACAAGGGCTTTTAACTGGGTTGTAATGTGGCTTATGGAATAGGGTTGAAAGAATGGAGGGTTGAGAAGGGGTTCAAAATTGAGAAATCAGTAGGTGACAGAGGTAGTATTAGAGGGGGTAGGGTAGGTAGAGAGGGGAAGGAGTGGTAGGGTATGGTGTCATGGAGGGAGAAGGGTGTAGGTAAGTCAATGTGGGTGAGGTCTGTTGGAACTGTGGAGTCAGAGGTGGAAGGGGGTTGGGTCAATGGTGTAGTAGGAGGTTGGGTAGGAATGATTGGGTTTGTCAAGGTTTGAAGGGTGGATTGTATGGTGGTTATGTCAGTTTGCATTTGGGCTTGGGTTTGTGTGGTGTTGGAGAGTCGGGTTTGGATATCATGTATGAGGGAAAGGATATGGGTAAGGGTATCTGAGGTTGGTTGAGGTGGAGTATGAGGATAGGAAGGAACAGGTTGGAAAGGGGAAGTGAGGGCATGATGGAAAGTGGTAGGGGGAGAAGGTGAAGGGTCTGGTGAATGATGTGGTGAAGGGAGAGGGGACTCAGGGAGAGGGATGTCATGGGTGGGCAAGGTATCAAGCAGGGTAGTCATGAAGGCCTGATACCCTGAAGTGGTGGCTAGGTTAAAGTCCAGCTCATGGAGAGGTTGGACTAAGGGTTGGTCAATAAGGGGTGTGTCTGTGGGAAGGATAGGGAAGGTGGAAGTGGGTAAAGATATGGTAGTTGTGGTGTGAGAGGGCTTCTTTTTGAGGTAGGTTATCAAGGGAGGGCTGTCAGGGTGCGGATCAGATGATATGAGAGAGACTGGGGTTGTGTATTGAGTTGTGGTGGGTGAAGGTGGAGTGTTGTCTTGGGGTTCAACACTTTCTTCCCAGGTACGGATAATAGTGGGAGGGGGAATGGAAAAAGGAGATACAAAAGGGAAAGGGAGAGATGGAATAGGTGAAGAAACTAATGGAGTGGCAAGTGTGGTGGATGGAGGAGTTGCTGCAAAAGTAGAGGTGACAGAAGCTCGCGCCACCTTCTTCGGGGCAGGGGTTTTAGCCTTCTTTTTGGGGGCAAGGGTGGCCTTGGCCACAGCAGCTCCCTCTCCCTGCTCGGAGACATTCTGAGCTTCAACCTTCTTCTTCTTCTTCTGGGGATCCATTAGACTTCTGCTGATCCCCCATTGTCTTTTGGTAAAAGTGGTGGGAGTGAGGTTAGCAGATAACTCCCCCACTGGTATCTTGTACCCTCCCCTCAGAAGTAGTCTGGTGATGAGTCTTCCATAGGGGAGAGTGTGGACCTTCTTTTGCAGTCCCAGCTTCACCATCATGTCTTTCATGGCTTCAAAAATTAACCATGCAGCATTAAATCCGTGGCCCAGAGAGAAAGAGTAGAAAGCATCAGCAATTGGTGTCCTCCTTTCTTACTGATGGTCGGAGCAATAGATATTCTTCCTTAGCACTTGACCAATGAACAGCAGCTTGGGATCTAAATCCCTTCTTCTGATGGAGTCCCCTGTGGCCTGCAAGCCTCTGGTAATGGCCTGGGCAATGGTATCGAGAGAGGTACTCACAGGGCACCATATTCGCAGTTGGGATAAAAAATGGTCGGGATGCCCATGACTTCAACAATTAACTCTGGGCTCAGCAACATCTCAAAATTATCAACTAACACAAGGAGGCCTAGCTGCCCCTGTGTGTCTGGTCTGACCCTAAGGTGTTGGTAAAAGAGTTGCACTAACCTAGGATAGGCTAGTGCAGGAATCATTTACATCAAGGGGAATAAACCAGCCTTGCGCAAGAACTCAATGGCAGGTGCTGACAACGGCTCTGATTCAAAGAAAGAGATATCAAAAATGGCTTTAGGCTCTAAGGGAATGGAAATGAGGAGCTCAGAGGGTGTAGAATAATCAGGTGTTTGTGCAGCCACCTTAGGAAACACTTCCTTCCCTTTGTGTTGTGCCGTAGAGGACTTGGCTTTCTTAGGAGCAGGCTCCACAGTGGCCTTGTCCCTGGCTCTCTTCACAGGTGCACTTTTAGGAGCCATCACAACTCTCCTTGGTGAGTGTGCAGTTAAAATTTTGAAAGGAAAGATCAAGAGCTGAGTCTAACCCTAAAAATTAGGGTTCTATTCAATTGGACACACAGTGGATCTCAAGAGCTCTTAGCAGGGGACAACTGTTGATGGAAGCTTCAAGAACAAAATCTGCACTTCAAAGTGAATGAATCAGAGATGTGAAGCTGGAGGAGAGAGATTGAGAGAAGTGGGAGCTAGGGTTTCGCTGGTAGGAGAGGAAAGAGAAAGCTATAAAGAAAAGCAGCGCGGGGTAGGATTTAAATATCGCGAGGCTCGGCGCACTTTGAAAATGTCCACTCGCTGGCTGGGAATGAATGGGTCGCGAGATTAGATGTTCCTTTAAATTGCGCGAGGCAGCCCACCCAGTTATATCTGAAACTCGCGACAGCAAAACAAAGTAGTTCATTATGAACTGCACGAGAGGGGACCAAACCCATTATTCAGAACCCCGCAATGGCTTAACCGAGTTAGAATTCACTCACCCATGAGTCAGTTGTTTGACCCTGACTTTATGGGTGGATTCTCTCACAAACGCTCTTCCAGGGACACCCTCAAGCATTATAAAGCATTTACAAATTCCCATACGAAATTCATACATCATGAAAAGCATTCAAATACTACATTATCATTCAATCACTTGAAATTAGCAAACAAGGGGAACAGGAATAAAAGTAGGCATTAAGGCACTAAACTCAGATTTCAACAAGATCACTAACAATTCCTATCAACTGTAGAGTACATATCATACAACGGTGCACAGTTCTTAATCATTAATTTAATGAAAGATCCCCCTCAGGGTTGGAGGATCCTTCACCAATCAAAAATTGGCCCTTGGGATTAACCACCGGTTGACTGGGCAACCTTCCCTCTTCTCTTTTGGCTAAGGTATTCGCTAGTTGTCCAATCTGTTCTTCCATCTTCTTGATGCTCTGACCATGAGAGTTCACAGTCTGAGTCAAGGAACCCAGGTTTTGCAGTGATGTCAAGACCTGGTCCTCAAAAGAAGTATTTCTAGGTTGAGAAGGGGGTAAGACCAACTGATTTTGCTGCTGATGGGGCTGCTGATGGTGCTGGAAGGTAGAACTAGGGGCATTCCCTTGATTGAACTGCTACTGTGGCCTTTGTGGTAAGGCCAACATCTGCTGGGGCTGCATGTAGTTGTCTTGCTTCCACCTCAGATTTGGGTGGTCTCTCCATTGGTAACCAGCATTTTGGTGCTGGTATCCATATGGTTGCCTATTGTAGCCCCCAGATTGTTGCTGGCCATAAGATTGAGCAGCAGCAGCATGTTCCAAAATCAATTCAGGAAATTGCCCTGCAGATGGACATTCCTCCACTGTGTGCTGTGGGGACTGGCATATCAGACATGCCTCCGCCACATGAGCAGCCCTTCTGGGTTGCATCACAATCAATAATTTATCAAACTTCATAGAGAAGTTTACCATCTGCAGCTGCATGTCATTGTTCCTAGGCACCTCATAAACTTTTCCTTTTGATCCAGCAGCAGGCCCCACCTTTGACTCAGATTCCTGACTAGTTCTTGCCAGGGATGGCTTTTGAAAAGCATTCTCACTAATCACCTCAAACAATTCCCATGCCTCCTCAGCAGTCTTGTGCATGTAGAATCCACCACAAGAGGCATCGACCATATCTCTATTTTTCTCTTCAATCCCATTGTAGAAGCTTTGTACAAGCTGCCACTCAGGGATCTTGTGGTGGGGGCATTGTTTGAGCATCTCTTTAAACCTATCCTAGGACTGGTTAAAATCCTCAGTTGGGGATTGAGCAAATGCAAGAATCTCTTTCCTCAACTGGCTAGTTTTGGTCTCAGGGAAGAACTTGGTTAGGAATCTGGTCTGCAGGTCTTTCCATGAAGCAATGCTATTGTTGGGAAGAGTGGTCAGCCAGGTACTGGCCCTATCCTTCAGAGAGAAGGGAAAGAGTCTGAGCCTAGTAGCCTTAGGTCCCAAACCAGTGATATTAAAAGTGGTGCACATGGCTAAGAACTAGTCAATATGCTTGTAAGGGTCCTCTTTGCTAAGCCCATGGAAAGCTGGCAGCATCTGGATGATTGAAGTTTTTATCTCATAGTTCCCCTGAACATCAGGGAATTGAATGCTAAAAGGGGAGTTATAGTCATCCGGAGCATTCAACTCCTTGAGGGTTCTGGGTTGTTCTTCACCCATAATTGTTGTCACAGATTCACTTGGGGGCTCTCCTGTGGTGTGCCTGTCTCTTCTAAGTCTCCTTCCCCTTTCTAGCTCAGGGTTAAGAGGCTCTAAAGCAGGGCTGAGGGATCTCCTCCCTAACATACAAGCACACCAACAGCAAGGAAAGCTTCTTGCAGGCACATTACGAAAGAATGATTATACACTAACAAATTTATCTAACTAGTTTACAGCTATTCAAAGAAAACATTTAAACTATCCTAGATACTGCTAGAAATTTTTTTAAAAAAGATAGACGGAGCTTTAAAAGTCAGAGAGTTTGCAAATAGAGGTAGCTAAGCTCCAATTGCAGTCCAACTATCCTTCACTGCTGTTGTCTAGATCTACAAGAAAGGTTCAAAATTATGTCAGCAGTATCAATTATTCACATGTGCAAAGAATACTAAGAATACAAAAACTAAGGGTCTACTAATAGATCATCTGTCCCCGGCAACGGCGCCAAAAACTTGTTGGCTGATTCTGGTGTGCTTACATTATTGGTTGGTGGTGAAAGTTATTTAAAAATTAAAGACAGAGTAAAGCAAGGGGTGAATTCAGCACAACTCAGAAGTCCTAGACCTGTAAGATACAGGGTCCTTTGTAGCAAGTTTTGATAAGTAAGAGTTTGTCCCACAGGCAAAGGTGATCTACAGCTCCAAAGGAGCCATCTCTAGTAGTCCCTCCAGATCTGACTACAAATCTAGCAGTCTTAAAAGGAAGGGAGTTTAAGGTCACTTATTCTAAGTATTCTAATGTCTAAACTACAGAAAGGGTTGAAAGGATAAATGGAGTGTGGAAAATAAGTATAAAAGGGTGAGAAGTATGTTATTGAGCCCAGATCAGAGGAGTTTTGTAACTCAGATTCAGATCTGATGTTATAGAAGTCCTGTCCAGTGGCTACAAGATCACCACTGAGGAGAAAGGATCCAACCCATCACTCTGCCATGATTCCACCCTTAAGGTTATAACCTGTCCACTCAAATGGTCACAGATTATCCCATAGGGGAGCCACTATCCAGGGATGGGTCAAAACACTACAAGTAAATCATTGCAGGCACTATTTCATCCAGGCTACCAGCTCAAGAATCCATAGGGGACCTCAATCTCTAAAGCTCTATATGTGGGGCTAAGGCTGTATAGGACCATGATAGCCCAAACACATAGAACCAGTAAGAGATTGGGTACAACCTTCTATCTAGCTGTCCATTGCTTGAGTGAGGCTACAATGGTCCAGTCACTAGCCTACAATCTCTATAACCAGATCAGATCCAACATCTAATGGCGGATCTATACCAATATAGGGGAGTCTGTCTCTATTCAATCTCTCACCAAGCTTCTACAAGCTCAGGTGTAAAGAAGAAGGATCCATCTTGGATCGGTGGATCAGAATCACCCTAAGGCTATAATCTGTCCACTTAAATGGCCACAGACTATCCCAGAGGTTATCCTCCTCACGGAGCCCTAGACAAAATAAGAATATCGCTGCTACCACCATGGCCATAAGGCTACCAACTCAAGCTCCCATGGGAATTTTAGATTTAGTGGGTCCTGTGGTGGGGCTAAGGCTGTAGGACCATGATAGCCCAGACACACAGGTCACTTGGATCTGAGTGGCCCTTAGAATCAGTCCTCCATTGCTTTGAAACACAGCCAAAGCAATGGCGGATCACAAGGCAGCAGCCTTGCACAGAGCATCTCACATCCAAACATAAATCCCATAAAATACTGATCCTACTATAGAATTTCCATTGATCTAATTCAAAAACACATACAAAGGCATAGCCAGCAAGTGATGGACTATGGAGAGAAGGAAAGAGAAAAAGAAAACTACTTACAGATAAAAAGAAAGAGAAAAGAAAAATGATCTGAGATGTGTTCCTAGATACCTAAACCTAAGCTAGGTATGGGTTTATATAGCAGTGGGGTGGCGGCGCATTAGGGTTAGGAAACCATAATTTTAACGATGCCACATGGCCTAACAGTGATCCTTGGATGCCTCGGGGCACGTGCACGGAGATTTGAGCTTGGGAGTGTGAGCCCTAATTGTTGGAAATTCCCAGAAGGTCCTCTGCTGAAGAGATGGAAGTTTTGGTTCAGAGCTTTGCTAGGTAGCTGTCGTTTCCCAGACTTGTCGCGTGGAAGCTCTTTGCTCTTCGCTAGGATGATTTGACATTGTAGCTTCAGCCATCGCGAGGTTACCTTGGTTTGCTTTTCAGGCAGTCGCGCGGTAGAGAATTGCTCTCTCACTGGATTGAGCTTCGCGAGGTTGAGTAGAAAACACAGTCTTAGGTGTCGCAGGGTTGAAATTCAAGCAGTCGCGAGGTCGCTCGGTCTTCGCTGGGCTGATCTTCGAGAGAGTGAATTTGAGCAGTGCGAGAACTTCGTGAGCACTTCTCTTTACTAGATTTCGTGAGTTACCTTGCGAGGCTCTACTGAGTTCTGAACTGCGCGAGGTTCTATGTCTTACTTGATCTTCGCGAGGTTGGCTTTACCTTCACCAGGATGTTTTCTTTCTTGAATGGCGTGAGAACTACGCGAGGAGTTCTTCTTCTGCTAATTGCATCTTGCAACGACTACGCGACAATTGCGCGAGGAATCTTGAGTGAACTACGCTAGATTGAGAGAGGTCTGCTTTGAACTGTGCGACATTGCCCGATGTGTTCTACTCTTGAGCTTTGTGAGAGCTGCGCGAGTTTGAGTTTCTGGAGCTCTTCAGTCACTCATCTGTGCGAGAGGTTGCTGTAAAGTCTTGGGAAGCTCAGTTGAACTGCGCGAGGCATATTTCTCCTGAATCCTCTAAAGCCTGGGTCAGCTGTGCGAGGCTCATTTCAGGTCTGAATTTAGAGTTCATTCTTCTGAGGGATTTCTGGTGCTAAAGCAGGCTCCTTAACAGGATTCTTGGCCTTATTTCACTGCTGATTATTACCTACACAAAACACTTAACGAGAACTTATTAGGAGGCTAAGGGTCTAATCAAAGGTTAAGTTAAGGGGTGAAAAGTGGTACTTTTTAGGTCTTAACAGCAAGATTCTAAGGCTGTCGTGAGATTTAAAGTGAACCTCAGAGCTTTTCACACAATCTAAAAGGAGACCTGGGAACCTCTCGCGCAATTCACATGAATTCTTCACATACTGTCATGCGCTCCAAGGTAAACTTGGGAAATTATCGCTCAATCCAAGTTGAATAGCTCCTTCGCTAGGTTTCATTTCCAATCCCACGACCAAATATTCCAAAGCGCACTGAGCTTTGCGATAAGTACTTTAACCCCGCACTTGTGTCCCTTTCCAGTATTCTCTTTCTTCTTCACTCTGTGAAACCCTAGTTTCTGGCGCTCTTCTACCTCTCTCCTCCAGCGTTGATTCTACAGCCCATCATTCACACCAGGAATCAACACATTTGTTCTTAGCATCACCCCCATCTATTGCCCCCTGCTCAGAGATCTCGCGGCGCCCTATGCGACAGATCGAACCAATCCCTAGGATTTTAGGGTAGGCACTCAGATCTCAATCTCCCTTTCTCATCTTTCAAGGTAGATGTTGTAATGGCTCCCAAGAGTGCACTAAAGAAGAGGAGCAAGCATAAGGCCCCTGTTGAGACCACCCCTAAGAAGGCCAAGACGTCAAAGGCACCTAAAAAAGGGAAGGAAGTGGTTGAGGAGCCAACCACTGAGTTTTCTACTCCTTCAGAGCTCATGGCTTCAATCCCCTTGGAGCCTGAAACAGCTTTTAACCTGTCATTCTTTGAGAAGGAGCTTCTCTATGCCCCTGTTGTGCAGTTTATGAGCAAAGCTAGCCTGACACCCTTTATGAGAGGACTCCCAGCACTAGCCTACCCTAGGCTAGTGCAACTCTTTTACCAACACATCAGGGCCAAAAAAGACATGGATGGACAAGTATGCTTGCTGGTGCTGATTGAAGATTTTGAGATGTTAGTGAGCCCCAAAGTGATTGCAGAAGTATTGGGCATCCCAGCCGCATTCGACCCTAGCTGTGGATATGGCCCCCCCTGAGTGCCTCAATTGATACAATTGCAAGGGCTTTGACTAGAGGATTAAAGGCCTCAGGGGATTCCATAAGAAGAAGGGAGTTAGAGCCTGGACTCCTTTTCATGGACCAGGTCCTAAGAAAGAACATATATTGCTCAGGCCATCAGCAGGAGAGGAGATCCCCTATTACTGATGCAGTTTACTCCTTCCACCTGGGCGATGGCTTCCATGTAGCCTGGCTAATCTTTGAGGCAATGAAGGATCTGAAGGAGAAGTTAGGGACAAACAAGAAGCCTCACACACTCCCTTATGCCAGAGTCATTACCTTGCTGCTAATCAAGGGGGGGTACAAGATAGTAAAAACTGAGCAGACTACCACCCTTGCCCCTACTACTTTTGCCAAGAGGCGATGGAAATCAGCAGAAGCTTGATCGAAGCACAGAAGAAAAAGAAGGCAGAGATTCAGGCCCTTCCCAAGCAAGCAGAAGAGGCAACCATTATGAGGCCCACCCTTGTCACTATAGAGGAGATTTCAGAGCCTCTTACCACCACTGCTGCAGCAGCCCCCATTTCCCCTCCACCTTTTACTCCAGCATCCACTACCCCTATTCCATCTATCTCTCACCCTCCTCTGTCTTCCTTATCCATCCCCACACCCCCTTCTCCCTTGATTGGTACCTAGGAGGACACCATCCCCCATGTTAGCCCCTCCCCATCCCCTACCTTACCTCACTACACAACCCTAATACTCCCATGCTCTTTACATAAACCTGACAGCCCCTCACTCATTTCCTATAAGAAATGAAAAACCACTGAAACAACCCCCACCATCTCTCAGACACCACCCACAATCCCTTTTATCTCCACTGACATACCTCACCTTGAAGAAGACACCACCCCAGCCATACCTACTACATCCCCCCTCACAGACATTGACATAAACCTTAACACAACCATAGGATTCCAAACCTTTATGGCTAGTTTTCTTGACACCATGCCCAGCCACTACACCCCCCACCCGGACTCCCCAATTACATCACAACATCACTCACCAGAACCCCAATCTCCCCCTCCTTCCACTTTCCATCATGCACCTTCCTCACCTTTTCAACCTGTGCCATCCTCTACACAAACTCAACCTCCCAGCCCAGACACACTGACACTCATCTTCTCCCTCATCCAAGACATCCAATCCCAATTATCCACTACTACACACACCCAGGACCAGATGCAAACTGAACTCACATCCATCCAATCCACCCTACAGACATTAACGAACCCACCCATCCCTCACCAATCCACTCCATCCTCCCTGGTCCTTTCCACTGACAAACAGACCCAAACTGAATCCATCTCTGACTCCCAACCCCATCCAACACCCATAATCCCTTTTATTCCCCCAACCCCCCATTCCCTTTCATCCCTTTCACCATTCCCATTTTTCCTCCCCCATCACCCCCTACACCTAGGGAGCCTACTTCATTTTCTTTCCCCCCTATACCCTCCATCCCACCTCTTATCTTACCGCCTCCCAAATTCAGCGACAAATGCAGGACCCAAAACCTATCCCCCCACAACTAGACTTCCCTTGTTCACCCCCTAGCCCCACCAGGGACCAATCACAGTTTGCCCCCTCCACTTCCTCTCTGCCTATTGAACCAAAATATTTTTTTTACATCCCCCCTACCTCACCATCTTTCATGCCATGAGGGACAATCCATATCTTAGGAGGGATGTCCTGAGGGGCATGGCCCAACTTAGGCAGTCAATTGAGACCCCCCTGTTGCAGCAGATTGATGAAATGAAGGAAGCCCACAGAAAGCAACTACTGAGCATCTCCTTGGGGTGGACTAATATCTTGGAGGCCTATCAGAAGGTTAAATCCATAGCTTCTTATAATCAGTTGAATTTGGAGCTGGAGAAAGTAAACATTGTTGCAGAGAAGATGAAAGCCAGACTTTTCGAGAAGAGGCTCAACAATGCCCAGGAGATCTTCAGACTACAAAAGGAAATCCATGAGACTGACCTCCTTAAACACAAAATCCAGATAGCCTCATTGGAAGCTACATTGGCTGCTGCCAGAAATGCAGCTCAGCAGCCCACCCCACTCTTTGTCCGCACGCCAAACCCTGAGCCTAAAGCTACTCTAGCTCCAGCTGCCCAGTCTGAGGAGGCACAACCAAAGATCCAGCCAAAGAAAGGGAAGGCCCCTGCTTCCCCTCCTTCATCACCTCCTACAGAGCAGCCTTCACCTACCAAGGCCTCTACTGCACCTCCAAAAGAGTAAACTTATCCTAAACAGAGGAAAGTCACTTCTAAGAGGACTACTTACACAACAGCCTCTATAAAAATTAGCAAAGAGTCAGCTGCCCAGTCTGAGGAGGCAAAACCCCCTGGCCAGCCTGAGCCCAAAGTAAAAGGGAAGTCCCCAGTAGCCCCCACTGAGAAAGACAAAGGCAAATCACCTATGGTCCCTCCTGAACCCAAAACTAGAAAGATGAGGGTGAGGGCACCAAAAGCTCCTACTGCCAAGAAATCACTAGCCCAACGAAAGAAACCAAGGCAGCCTAGGAAAAGGACTCCAGCTGAGAGTAAAGCTAAAACGAAAACGAGTCCAACTGAGAAGCAAGCACGAAAAAAAGAGGAGAAAGCTGCCCTTAGGAAACATGCTCAAAAGATGGGCTGGGATTGGTTTATAGATTTCAATTCAGATTCTTCCTCTTCTTAGATTAATTTGTACTTAGGCTTTTCTTTTCGTTCCCTTCCAATCTTCTTACTGTAATTACAATTATACATGTTTTTCCAGTTAATAGAATTTCATTTTTTTTTATATATTGATCTGTTCTGTGTGCTTGTTTAAGTTTTTTATTTTATTTTTATTTTAGTCTTCATTTTGTTCAATTTTGTCAGTACCATGGGAGATGAATTTAGGGTGGCTATGCTCATTTAAAATAGGGATCCATGTGAAGGGTAGATGTAGATGGCAATTGAATGGATGCAAGTACAAGCCTCAGCACAAATGGTGCCCAGAGGTCGAGTGTTGATCTCGATCAAGGGATTAAAATGGCTTCATTTTCATAATCGTGAGTCTGGTCTGAGCTTCTTCGCGGAGTCTTGAATGCATACAAAGCAGAATTCCACAGCTTCCAATGTGCAGCTGCACGATACACAGGATCCCCTTAATTACCAAGGCTGAATTTAGACCTTCATTTATTGTGCGCTCTCTTTTCCCATAATCCGTTGTGCACTTTATCATTCCCCACACAATCACAATTTATTGCCAAGCTTGGAAAGGGACAAAACTTTATTACGCCGATTCATTTTCCACCGTCCAAGTCTTTTAAATAGGACATTAGTTCCTCTTCATCTCATCCTTCCTCTTCTAAACCTAACAGTCCGGCCCTCCTCACAACCATGACAAATGACAAACCCAATGAGTTCCCTAAAAAATTCTTTCCCATGTGGTTGGACCCCCCACAGCCTAAGGAGCCCGACCCGTTACAATTTCTTTGGGATGAGTATGAAGAAGTCTAGCGGATCCTGGCAAAGGAGGAGAAGAAAAAGGATAAGAGAGAGAAAAAGAAGAAAAAAATCGAACCACCTGCATCTCCCCCACCATCTTCCTTAAACCCTCCCCCACCGACTCCCCCTTGATCCCTCTCTCCACCCCACTATTTTGTCTATTTCTTTTCAATATTTTTGTAATATTTTCCTTCTACTATAATGAATGTTTCTTTTGGTTCTATACTATTCAGTTTAGCATTTTTGCTTATTTCTGTTTCTCTATCTTCTTCTGTGTTTCTTTATTCTGTATTCAATCTACTGCACATCCAGTCTAGCCTTTGAACTAGTGTGGACACTGCTCCTCATGGTTTGGGGGTGTGGCAGGATAGGTCTGCCAATAGAATAGTTAACTTTAGTATAGTAATGATGGTGTAACTAAGATGAATAAAGTCAATTTCAACCAAACTTGATAAAATGAGGAAATTTGTAAAAAAAAATTAAATTAAAATATTTTTGTAGACTTTTCAAAACTAAAAAAGTTAAAATCTTGACACCACCATGAAGCTAACATCAGAAAATTTTTCAGTTAGTACTCAGTGAACCTAAGAGGAGAGAAACAGGTGAAACTACACCCCATGGGTTAATCTGAGGATCATACCTAGTGAGATTTGGGCCCATCATTTTATTTTGAAGAGTATTTTTGGCATTATTTCTGCTCTGAGGACTGATTGAATCAAGACTTTTTCACTAGAAATTGGGCACCTCCAAATCAAAACTAATTGACAGCACTCATGATACTAAGGAAATGATCCAAGGCCTTCATTTGGACAGTTTGAGCCTAAAAATCTAACCTTTTAAAAATCTGTCCTTTTGCATACACTAGTTGAGCCTTAAAAATCCTACTTTTCCTTGACAAAGACCAGAATACTTGCACCCTAACCTCATGGCCTAATTCAACCTTACCCTCACACTCTGAGAATTCAGAAGGTAGAGGAGTTAGAGATTGTGAGAATGATCCAACATTCTGTGGAAGGTGAAGAAAAACAACTTATGAATAGCAGTGTATCAATGGTATTTGTGTGGCAGTTCATCATAAAAAAATCATAAAAAGATTGAATAAAAATAAAAAGAGAAAAAGAAAGAGAAGTCTAGAGAAGAACATCATCTGAAAATTGAAAAGAAGAGGAGAAGATGGCCACTTTGATTCTAGAATATATAAAGTAAGATGAAGTTTTGCTGAAATGAAGGTTGTGAAGTCATGAATCACTCCTTACCTTGCTAATTTCTTAATTTGGATTCCCTTTTTACCCCTTGATTCTTTACATCCCTCACCCATAAGCCACATTACAACCCATTCAGAAAGACCTTGAGGATCCAAAGTAAAATGAGCTGTCATGTGGAGATGAGGAGTTGTCCAGTCTATGGTGAAAAGTAATGAGGATGTCAGAAATTAGAAGCTTTGCCTATGCTCATGCTTGCAGGCCCATTTGGGGTCTATAACTACTCTTGAGCTGTTTTGAATGTGAACACCCTCAGATTGTTAATGTTGAGAGATAGCCCTAGCGAGAATTTGGTCTAAATTTTGACTTCATTGGGGTTGTATCCAACCTGAATTTTGAATTTAAGGCAAGCTGGGTACTGATTTTTACACATTGAATTTCTAATTTAAAATGAATGGTGGTGATGCAAACACATATTAACTTTTAAGTTTTAAATGGCTTGCAACACTGCTGCAGTTTCCTCTAAGTGTTAAAGAATGGGTGTGGAATGAAGCTTTGTACATTGAAATCTGTGTTGTCATTAACTGCACTATACTTAACTGTTCTAATGGTGAAGTTTGTGGGTGTCTTCACTGAAAACCCTCAGGAGACTTCACTCCTCCACTAGGGATCACCTAGGGGTTTAAAAGGTTTGGTACATATGCTAAATGTACCCGTGATCCCTACGAAAGTGGCATTTAATTAGTTACAGCTTTGCTAAGGGACTAGCAAAGATTAGGTTTGGGGATGTGTTAAGACCTGAAAAGTATCACTTTTCACCCCTTAACTTAATCTCTGTTAGACCCTGAATCATTTAATAACTGTGTTTTAAGTCTATCCTGTAGGTAATAAGAAGAAGCTACAACTAAGCCCCCTAACCATGCCAAGAAGCCTACTGTTGCCCCAAAAGTTCCTCAGAAGAAAGAAGGTTGAACCCAAACAGAGAATTGGCTGCAGCATAGGCACAGCAAAGCAGAAATAAATCAAGAAGAATGCCTACGCAGATGTTACAGGGCTCAATTGAACCAGAAAGAATGCGTCGCGTAGTTGTCGCGGGCTTCTGAAGGGAGCACACCAACTGGTCACGCAATCTTCGCGCCGTTCGCGCGCAGATGGATTCCATCAGGGAGTAAAAAGCCTACTTCATGCGGTTCTCGTGAGGTTCAGTCTTAAGCGCTCGCGAAGCACTCGCGCAATCTCGCACAGCTCAAAAGAGGAGTCTTCAATCTTCGCGCGATTCACTGAATAGAGAGAGCTTCAGGCATTCCTGCGCACAGTTGTCACGTAGTGGCCGCGGGATACAAACTTTCAAGGAACTGCTCGAGCGATCCAGAAGCCCATGTACATTATTTTCTTCGCGAGGATCGCCGCGGGATTCACCAAGTAACGAACTGCAGGTTCAATTCCCACGCCATTCAAATGGAAAGAGCAATCCCGCGACGACCAGAGCATCCCCGCGATGACCAAAGTACCAATCCCGCAACTGCAAGAGCTTCAAGTCAAAGCAACTCCGCGATGCCAATTCTATCACGCGATAAGACCTGGAGAGCCTTTCTACCTAGCGAGGCTCGGGTTCTTAACTTCTCCCCACTTCTGTAAGGGCAATCTGGGAATTTCCAGCTACTAGGGCATGCACTCCAATGCTCCAATCTCTGTGTACATGCCCCGAGGCATCCAAGGAATAGAAATGGACCATGTTAGCATTGATAAATTAGGGTTTCCTAACCCTAATTCTTAGAGAGCTGACTTCTATATAAGCCTAAGCCTAGCTTAGGTTTAAGGGACTGGACTTCTGTACTCCTTAAAATCAACTGTAGAATTATAGTAGGCTAAGGTTAGGGTTTAGGAGTTTTCTTTTTCCTTTTTCCTTCTCTCCATAGTCCAACACTTGCTGGCTATGCCTTTGTATGATTATTTGGTACAGTTTTAATGGAGTTTTGTAATAGGATCTATTGTATGTATGGGATTGGTATTTTGTGAGTTGTTCTATACAAGGCTGCTTCCTTGAGATCCTCCATTGCTAATTTGTATTGTAAGCAATGGAGGATTGTCTTTAAGATATACTTAGATCCAAGTGACCTGTGTGTCTAGGTTAGGCACATTGCAGGCCTAGCCCCACCACAGGACCCACTAAATCTGAATCCCCATGGGAGCTTGAGCTGGTAGCCTTGTGAACATGGTGGCGGCAGTAATATTCTTGTTCTGTCTTAGACCTCTGTGAGGAGGATAGCCTCTATGGATAGTCTTTGACCATTCAAGTGGACAGATTATAGCCCTAGGGTGAGGCCAATCCATAGATCTAAGACAGATTCTTCTTCTCTGCAGTTGTGCTTGTAGCCTTGTGAGAGATTGTGCAGAGAAAGACTCCCCTATATTTGTATAAACCCACCATCAGATGGCAGATCTAATCTGGTTGTAGAGATTGTAGGCTTGTGACTGGATCACTGCTATTTTTCTAAAGCCGTGAACAGCCAAACTTAAAAGCTAGTACTCAAACTCTTGCTGGTTCTGTGTGTCTAGGCTAGTGCACGTTCTAGGCCCAGCCCCACACACAGAACTTTAAAGATTGAGGTTCCTATGGATTCTTGAGCTTGTAGCATGGATGAAGTAGTGCCTACAATGATAAACTTGTTCTGACCCATCTCTGGATTATGGTTCCTCTACTGGATAGTCTGTGACCATTTAAGTGGACAGGTTATAGCCATAAGGGATTGGATCATGGCACAGGGGTGAGTTAGATCCTTTCTTCTCTTTGGTGATAATGTAGTCATTGGACAGGATTTCTATAGCAGCAGATCTGAGTCTGAGTTATAAGACCCATCAGATATGTACCTAATAGCTTACTTCTCACCCTCCTATATTTATTTTCTCACACTCCATCATTTTTCTCAACCATTTCTGTAGTTTAGGCATTAGGTTACCTTAGGATTTAAACATTAGTGACCTTAAATCTCCTTCCATTTAGGATTGCCAGATCTGTAGTCAGATCTGGAGGGCCTACTAAAGATAGCTCCCTTGGAGCTTTAGATCAACTTTCCCTGTGGGACAAACTCTTACTTATTAATACTTGCTACAACAGGCCCTATATCTTACAGGTCTGTGTATTTTTAGGCTTGCTGCTCTTCAATCCACCTTTGATTTTCACTAACCCAATTCTTATCATCATTTCCAATAAAGTCAGTAGCAAGCACTTAAAATATCCAAACAATCATGTATGAAAATTTTCTTTTGGGTTTACAATACATATTATAGTCTATGTATATATAGTTGCATGGGATCCTAAATTTGCTTTCGATATGTCCTTATGTTACATTGGTTAAATCATATGTGATTATTTGTGAATTATGAGTTAATTGACTTAATTGACTTGAAAATTGGAATTTGTGAATTATGAGTTATATACTTGTGTTATAACCGGGTTCGATGTTCAATCAAGAACGAGCTTAAGGGTACCAATATAGGATCAAAAAGTAACCTTAAAACCATAGAAATTTGAAAATTTTACAAGGAACAGGTTATGAAAATTTTGAACCACGAATTGGAATTTTGAGGGTCGAAAAAATTGCAAACAACCATTGTTTTTGAGAAATTCGAGGGCTGAATTTTGCGGGTTTAAGTCGGCTGGGGTTTAGTTTGGTCATTTCATACTTTTGGAAAGGGGAGTCGAGCTTGGGTTCTTTGAGGGTTTTGGGGTTTCCCTGAGTTTTCTTCCACATTTTGGCCAAGATCAAGAGGGATTCAACTTGGATTTGCATAGGGATTGGATTGCATTGCCAAGAAACTGATTGTGGGCATTTCAAAGAGGTAAAACCCTCTTCATCTTGTGGATTTGTGGTTTAGTTTTGCAATTTGTGTTTTATTTTCCATTTTGCTATGGGGCCTAAGAAACAAACCCCCACTAGGGTTCCTACTTCCAAGAGGCCAGCTTCTAGGGTTGGATCTTCAAGCCAACCACCCCCACAACCTCCACAATTTGTTCAACCACCCATGCAACCCCCACATATACGTGAGCAACCCAATGAGTATTGCGGTGCTAAGGGTTTCACCGACGAATGGATCTTCGATCCCGAGCTATTCGATCAGCAAGACACCACGCAATGGGCTTTGGATTACTTAGAAAAAGCCTAATTGAGGTCACTGCTACAGCCCTTTCACACTCACTTCTACCCCTGATTGGTATGCGTATTTTTCCAGCGTATGCGACGGGAAGATGGAAAGAAAATTTATACTACCATCGACGGGTGCGACTATGCCTTTGATGTTGATGGCATTACCGCGATAATGAATTGTCCAACCAAGTATTCAAAATCCATGGGTCTAGCTCCTCCACACACTAAACCCATAGCGGTTCATGAGGTGATCGCTCAGATGACCCAAAGACATCATGGGTTCGGCAAATCCATAGCCTGTTCCCAACTGTCGGCTACAATGTGGATGCTTGACGTAATTTTTAAAGCGACCCTATATCCTTTTGGGTTTCGATTGGAACGATGGGGTCCCATCCAACAGATCCTATTTTTGACTTTTCAAGAGCAGTGGTTCAATGCCCCGACAGTTATATTTCAAAGGTATCATAAAGGCCCATGAAAAGATGGGTAAAAAGGTAAAGACCCCGGACAAGGGCATTCCCTACACTAGATTGATTTCATTAATGCTTGAGGACTATTGTGCGGGAGTGGCCTACAAAATTCTGCATGATGAACCTCAGTTCACTGCCAATTTAAAGACCTATAAATTGGTGGATTGGGGTCGGTGCTACGGTAAATTGGTAAAGGCTCCTTGAGATACAGTGGTTCCAGATGATGATGAAGAGGATGAAGATCAACCCGCTGCTGAACATCTTGCTCCCGAGACAGACCAGCCCCCACCCAGTGACGTGCTCACTTTATCGGAGTTCACACGCTAGATGACCGCTATGAGTCAACAGACCCAGGCGCTGACCCAGCACATGACCTCCATGAGCAGGGAGTTAGAGATACATGGGGGGGCTTTGACCTATCTGATGCAGCATGCCTTTCCTGCCGACTATGCGATCTACATTGCCGATATCCGTGTGTCTATGTACCACGCTTCTACTTTGGGCACTGGTGACGGTGTACCTTTGGATGAGGGTGATGACGGCGAGGATGATGATGATCAGGCTCCGACTGATCAGGCTGCTGGATCCGGTGCAGATAGGGAGGACTAGTGCAGCTGTGGAGATTTTATGGTTATCTTTTTGCAAATCTATTTTGGGGTTGCAAATATTAACAGTTGATGGATTATTAGAATCTGGTAGTTCTACTTTTTGTTTCTTTTTATGTACCTTTTGGTTTGGTTTATGTCATTCTTCGCTTTGTCTATGTTATGGGTAATTTGTCTATGTTATGGGTTTGGATATCTTGCTTTGATTTGGTACATCTCATATGCATTATCCGATCTTTGTCTTATTTGTCTATGACTATTTTGTCTCTAGGATGTGGGATTATGAGTTTCTTTTTCATGTGGGTTGCTTGTCGTTTCACCTTCAGTTTTGCTATTGTATTAGTTTTAGATTTGGTTTTGTCATTCACTCTATTTGACACTATTAGTTAAAAAACCTGCTTTGAGTACTTTGATTAATCGATTTGATCACAATCTGGTTACTTCACCTTGAGTCATAGAGAGTTTGTTTCCCGGTACGTGACACTTGGGGTGTAGGCATCCATGTACGGATGCAATCCACTATGACCCTTCGGGTGCAACACGCAGTACATCCAGGTTACTACGGATCTCTCCCTTGACTTGCGTGCCTTATGAAGCCACCGCGCTGTGACCCATGTACTTTTGCTTTGGGATTGTGGTTTTCGTTATGTTCTGGACTTTTGGTTAGGATGGGTTTCTTTGCAGCCTATTTATGTGTCTTTTACATTTTTGAGGATGAAAATTCCTAAGGAGGAGAGAATGTAATATCCTAGAAAATTTTGACCTGATTTCGATTACCTCGGTAGGCATGCCTGGAAAAGTTATGGGGCAAATCAGGTTTATTTGGGTAGGTTAAGGTATGAGGAGAAATTTGGTCAAAGGATTTCTGATTTGGACTTGTGAAAGTCATATATTTGGTGACTTATACATTACGATGCATGTTAGTGCTTAACACCGAAACAAAGTGCAAGTTAAGTAGATAGAATTTGTGAATAAAAGATCATGATATTTTGAGGAAATATCATGATATTTTGGGTTTGCTAAGAGTATTATAAAGAGAGAAGTGTAGAGGAGAAGTTTCATTCTTCTTCCTCTCGTGTGAACCAGAATTTGAAGCTTTTGCAAACCTTCTCTTTTCCTTTGCTTAAATCCTTTAGTAATATCAATCCCTCTCTCCATCTCTACCGTATATAAGCTTAGAGAGCATCTCCTGATTTGTTAGAGATATTGTGAAAGAAGGAAAGGGGAGAGTGGATACCTGTGTCAATGATCTGGGCTAAACCATTGCTCTGGCAATAAGGTTGGAGATGGACTGAATTTGGAGTCCAAATGATGCTTGTCGATTGATCCGATGCTTGGAATTGGGTCAACGGAAACTAAAGGAATAGACCTTGAAAGGTAGGCTTTTAAACTCCTTTGATTAGCTTAATTTTAGATTAGATTGGATAAATGGTGTATATATAATAGATAACAGGTTAGTGTTTTGGAAGAAAAATTGCAAGAAAGGAGATAAAATTTAACAACACTGACCTGGACAAATTCTAGGTTTGAATTGAAATTCGAACATCGAATTTGAAATTTGACCATCAAATTAAAATTCGATGATCGAATTGTGGAAAATCTGACTGATGCACTTTTGGTGAATTCGATGCTTGAATTTGAATTAGAGCATCGAATTCAAATTCGACCATCGAATTTGGAATTCGATGATCGAATTCTACCCTGTTTTTCTGGTCTTTGGAAATGTCTTGGAAAAATCTATGTTAGCTTCGGTTTTGATCTATAGACCCTTTTGACGCTGTTATGGGTAAATACTTGTAGGTCCTAATTTGAATCCACTGTGAGGACCTCTTGGTGTCAGCTTAGACCAATTCAAGTCAAGTCAAGGTAGGGGAACCCTAAAACTAATTTGCATTTTATTCTAAGTATTGGTTATTTTGTTTAAGCATAAATTCTGAAATTTTGTTAGACACAGCATGATTAAGAACTTGAAATTGTGACATAAATAAAAACTCAGAAACTTTGGAAATTCCGAACCTCACCTTTGAATGTGAATTTTTTATTAGAACTCTGAAAATCTGAAAATGTATTATTTACATAAAATCCGATATGTTAGTATCTGCATTTGATTTGAGGTTAATTAGAACAAAACCCTAGATTTGACCAACCGTGTTGATGGTAACTCAGCCTAGCGTAAGTTTCCCTCATTACGCAGGGGCTTGTTGCACTTTCTGAAAAAGGGTTCATTGAATGACGATGGTCGGTAGGGTTTCCTATCAGTAATACTCGTGCTCTCATGCTAGTATGTAATTTGATAGATACAATTAAGTTATAATTTTAAGACAAGAAGTATGATGACATCAAAATTTGAAAACATCAGAACATTGGACATGATAACTTCTCCTTTGATGCACATTTTAGAATTGGAATTTAGTCAGTAAAGCATCTTTTGAAAACCATAATTGATCCGATTTTTGTCTTTGAAAACCTTTACTTATGATAAAATGTAAATAGATAAGTTTCCTCTATTGAGCTTCGATGTTAGCTCACCCCGAGTATACGTCACAGGTGCTGAGACTGACTTAGGCTCTGACAATCTTGATCTTGAGGACTTTGATTACGTTCCTGAGAAGGAGCCAGGGATCCCAGCGGAGTTCTTTCCGTGATCTAGACTTGTCTTTTGGTACTTTTTGGGTTAGAACTATTTTGAATTATGGGCCCGAGGCCTTGTTTGGATATTTTGATATCATTTGAGGAATCATCATTATGAACCATTGTCTAGGTGATCGGATTAGCCATCACCGGTGGTTCTTCCTAGTTCTTCTTGGTGATATATTTTGTATGAGGTTTTGTCCTTATTTTTATTACTTTTGCTTATATTTAGAAATATGCTTATGCTGCCATCTTTTGTTCGATATGCGGCTTATTGAGTAATCAATAAGTTGGTGAACCGGTCTTTCCTATACCTAGAGGATTGCAAAAGTCGGGTCGTCACAATCCATGCCTACCTCTTCGAGACCTTTCCGCCTTTCAAATCCTACTATGGCTGCAGTATCACTGATGCATCAGCCATCACGCACCACTTCATCTGCATCAGTTGAATCATGCGCACGGTGTGGAAACAGGCATAAGTCAGACGACTATTGGTGGACTATAGGTGCATGCATAAAATGTGGACAGGTTGGGCATTGGATTCGAGATTCTCCCCACATACGGTCTTTTAAACCACAGTAATTCCCAACTAACGAATCAGTCACAAACTCAAGAGTTGGGTTTACCCTTGTAGGTGCTCAGTGTTTCCAACATTTTGTCTGAGCTTCATGAGCCGATGGACCGTTTTGGTGTAAATTTTATGAACAATACACTTTTGTGGTGATGGCGATTAGCCTTGTACATCCATGCTTTCAATTTTCCATGAATGGATTCTTGTTTTGTTGTGGATTTGTTCATTGGTTTCGGATCTAGTCATCCTCATTATTTGTGCATATGTTACTGGAATGCTTTAATAATTTGCCTTCATAGTCGGGAATTGTCGTTCCTGGATATACCTTATAACAGGATAAATTTTTTAGGGTGAAAATTTCTATTAGGAGAGGTGAATGTAATGGCCCTAATTTCGAAGATGTTGAACTATACTTGTACCTTTTCTAGTACGGCATGTCAATTTTCGAGGACAAAAATTCTTTAAGGTGGCAAGAATGTAATGACCCAGAAAATTCAAACCCGAACTCGATTGACCCCGTGTAAGTATTCGGCACGGTGACCGATGTCACCTTAGATTTTTATAAATAAATCATTAAATAGTATTGGGATAAAAGTGTGTGAAAAGAAATAAGGTTAAAAGGTTTAATTTGGGCCTTTAGTGGATGAATCGTGCACCAACTCTTGGTGTGCCACTCAGCACCGTAACCAAACCTATGGGATGAGGATAGAATTTATGTGAGAAATATCCTTGATATTTATTGGGTTTCATTCAGTTATAAGACTACAAAAACAAGACTATTAGCGGCAGCCAAAAACTACCGCTATTAACAAAAAACTGCCGCTATTACCCTTGCCACTAATAGTCTTTAATAATTTTTTGTTAATAGCAACAGTTTTTTGCTCCAAAAAATTGCTACTAATAATATGTTTTTTTGTAGTGTAAGAGTGGAGAATGGGTTGCTTAATGGCTAAGTTTAGCCTTTTTGTAGAGAGAGAAAGAGAGTGAGAGTTTGAAAGAGCCGACCCAACCATTTGAGATTCGCCACCTTCATGACCCATCTTGAGATTTTGATCGCACGATCACGATCACACCATAGTCTATGCACTCTTTGTGAAGAGCTTGACGCCGATCACCGTAAGGGTTTCACTTTCGAGCCAATCCCAGTCATTGGAAACCCTTGAATTTCAATCGAGTGTGCACCGATCACCTTGGATAGTCTCCCGCGCTTGGAAGAGGTTAAGATCGACTTGTAAGGAAGAACGGCGTCTTCTTGAGTTCATTGTGATCAATCGCCTTGAAGTCACCATGGAAATCCGAAGGTTTCTCTCTGAAACACTCATTGGGCAACACTTCTTAATGCCGCAAGATCAATAGACAAAACAGTTATAATTCCTTTGATTTTTATTCATTTATGGTTGTATAAATTATCTCTAAATATATATTGGTTGGCATGTGAAAAGCAGAAGAAATCGGATTAGTTTTGGAGGAAAAAAAATAGACCACGGAAGAAGCCCGAAGGGTTCTGAACCTGTCAAAATCGAACGTCGAATATGAAAATCGAACGTTCGAATTTGAAATTGACGTTCGAAATGGAAATTGAACGGTCAATTTTGACAACAGAGGTGCCAGATTTATGAAGAAATCGAATGTTTGAATTTGAAATCGAAGTTTGAATTTGACTGAGTGTGCCGACATAGCTTCTGCATTTTGGCCATAACGTTTTACTCCAAACTCCGATTGACACGATTCTTACATCGTTGGAAAGAGGACAACGAGCTCTACAACTTTTGTGAATTAATTAACTCATGAATCTAAAGTTTTAAAGGTTAAAATTTAGTGGAAAGTTGGGTTAAATTCTGAGTCTGCACGAACTTACCCATTTCTGCCTCAGTTTTGAGAGAACACTTAAATACGTAAAAAATTATTAGTAATTAGAATTAAGTCCTTAATGCATCATCGTATGTGTGATGTAGATTGGGAACGGAGAGCCAAAGATTTGGATCGTTGGATTGCTTTGAACGACTCCGAGATTTGAGGTAGGGGAAACTCAACGAAAATTATATTTTATGAATTTGATTCATAATTTCTTTGATGTTCAGCCTGATGTTTGGTTTCCGTTCTAATATATTATGTTTCTATTTTGATATGTTATGTTTTCGTCTTGTTTCGCATATAATATGATTGTTCTGTGTTTCCACTTTTGATCCGATTCATTCCGTTCAATCATGCGTTGATCTAATTCGTTCTAATGATATGTTCGTTTGTTTAAATTAATTCATTCTATCTTTGTCTATGATCCGTTCTATCTATATTGCATACAAACTTTGAATTTGAATAAATAAGGAACTGTGAACTATAAGAAAGCGTAATGTGATAAGATATGACTTTTGAGCTTGAGTCATAGTGAGGTCTCTTTCCTAGACATATGAAACTTGGAACATAGGTGTCCATGTACGGATGCAACCCTCTATGGTATTATGGGATGTCACACGAAGTACATCCAGGTTATTACGGATCTCGTCCCTTGAAAAGCATGATTGTGAAGCTATCGCACTGTGACTCATTCTCATTACAATTAAGACAATTGAAATTATAGAAAGTAAAACTAGATTATGGGTGATGTAATCTAACTGTATTTGAATCCTTGAAGATTTTGACCAGGAGCTCTGGAATTTGATTAGAAATTAAAAGGTGAATCTCTAGTTATAGGATGATTGGACTCTAAATTTCGTAAATCTGATAGAATTAGTTTTGAGTTATTAAGTTAAGTAAGTACCTTGAATCCCATATCTGAGTGTGAATGGGAATATTGAGAACGTATCCGAATATTTGACTGTGAGTGGACATCAACAAGTGGGCCGATACGACGGCGGTCTGTACGCATTGCAAAACATTCATATGAGGGCCGGTACGGCAGCGATCCATATGCATTGCATAGCATTCATATGAGGACCGGTACGGCGGCAGTCTGTACGCATTGCATAGCATACATAAGTGAACGAAGTGAAGTGAATGATGTGAACGTGAGCATAGTGAGTGATGTGGATATACCTTGAATAGTGGATATGGAGTGGACTTTTGACCGTGAATATTTATAATGAATACGACAATATGAGTTTTGTTCTATCATCAAATAACTGCTATGTTGTTACGTTTTTGTTCAGTTATCATTTCTGCTTCTGTCCTTAGATCCATGCCTTGTTTCTGCTTTGAACCTTGTCATTAGTAAGATGTAAACTACTTTTGATTTTCTTCTACTGAGCTTAGATGTTAGCTCACCGAGACTATACATCACAGGTTTAGGTTTGAGGAAGGCCCAGACTACATACTAGAAGAAGAGGAGCTTCCGCCTAAGGATTTGTACTATGTTCTGGGATTCTAGATTTAGTATAATATAGATTTGGTAAGTTAAGGCTTGGTACTTTTGTACTGTTGTATACTACTGTTAGGTGATGGTTGGCCATCACTGATGTTTGATTAGTTCTATTCATGTTAAATATTAGAATTGGATGTTTTAATTATACCATATGTTTGTACCAAATATTCTGTATCAAATTGTGATCTACGATCTGGCGGTTCGGGTTTTCCCTTTTGGTTTAAAGTTAAAGAAAAAAATATATATATATCTCAAAAAATTAGGTTGGGAAAATTCAAGTCGTCACATATTCGGTATTTTTATTATAAAAAATAGGAAGTTCCAATGTTCTAGTACTTTAATTCAAAACTATGATATACATCGAATAGTTGCCCAATTTTTTAAATGTCTAAAAGAGACCCCACAGTACGTTAGAGTACGAAAGCACGTCACCCGTTACAATGCCCAATTTTTTAGTCTAAAAGCACTGGAATGTCTAAAAATAATTAAAATTGAAATGATTGTAGTCACAGTGCACTTAAAAAAAAGCATGCCACCATTCTTTTCTAATGGGTACCTCCGTTAGAGCTCACTTATTTTCCGAAAGAGCCAACTCAGAAGACCCCATCAGAACCGTTGATTGGGTCATATAAGATGATGGAAGTTGATTTTCACAAAGATCTTCTACACAATAGACCTTGAGATCATGGTTTACCAATCAGATGATAATTTATGGATTACTCTTGTCACTGTTGCCAAAAACTTGCTCTAAAGTAACGTTTAAGAGTGATGTGTGCCATATGATTCAAGAGCGCCAGTTTTTGGGGATCTGTGATACATTTAATCAAACACTGGCCAACGGATATGTGCCCCAAGATCTTAAGATCTATTGTGTGAAAGATACGGGTAAAATAAGACTTTTATCATCCGATCCGATGCAATCAACGGTGCAAAAGGAGTTTGGGAAGTGGGCGCTTTCAGTAAACTAGTGGGCGTGAATAGCGGTACCTCAGCAATACCTTTTCCTACCCGCTGGCCGGGAGCAGGAAATTGTTACTTCACTCTGACAGACTAACAGTTAGAGTTTACCTTCTAAATATCTTCCAAAAAATCTATAAAAAATCATCAAAAACCCAGAGGATTTCGTAGGATATTTTACATAAAAGCAGCAATTATTTTTCTTTTTGGAAGCAACACCTACGTATCTGCGCTGATATGTATCAAGTTGCCAAAAAGCCGATACGTTTCGCCGATACGTATCGGTATCGGCCGATTTTTTATACCTTGCTCGGCGCTATCTCCTTCCATCAAATTGGTCAAGGCTTATGAGATACACAACTATTTATGAGCACCCAATTAACTTAAAAAATGGTTTGTTTAGGTCATTTGATCAAAGGACAGGAGATCATTTTTGCATCATTTTACTATATTTGATTATCAGATTAATCGAACAAAAAAGAGTACTATTCTCATTTTATTGTTGGAATGTTAGTTACATATAATCTTTACAGTTTCATGAGACAAAAATGCTATTTTTGAAATTTGATGAGAAAAGTGCTATTTTTATGAATTTTGTGAGGAATATTGTAAAAAGTCCTAGATCGTTCAATGGAGAAAATTTGCTACCTCTACGGCTCTACAATTTAGAATTGGTTCTCGTGGATGCGCAATCTTTAAATGGGTACCAAGGTATTAAAAAAAGTATCAGTCTAGGGTATCGGTTTTCCCGGGCTTGATACGAATCGGCCGACATCGATACGTATTTGGTATTTTTATTATAAAAAAATAGGAAGTTGCAATGTTGTAAGCCTGTAATTCAAAACTATGATATACATCGGGTAGTTGCCCAATTTTTTAAATGTCTAAAATAGACTCCACAGTACGTTAGAGTACAAAAGCATGCCACCAGTTACAGTGCCCAATTTTTTAGTCTAAAAGCACTGCAATGTCTAAAAGAAAATTAAAAATGAAATGATAGTAGTCACAGTACACATCATAAAAAAGCACGCCACTATTCTTTTCTATTAGGTACCTCTGTTAGCGCCCACTTATTTACCAAAATAGCCAACTTCGGAGACCCCTTCAAAATCATTAATTGGGTCGTATAAGATGATGGATGTTGATTTTCACAAAGATTTTCTACACAAGAGATCTTGAGATCATGACGCACCTATCAGACGGTAGTTTATGGATTACTCATATCACAGATCCCAAAAGTTGGCTTTAAAGTCATGTGTGCCAAATGATTCAAGAGCGCCATTTTTTGGGGATCTGTTATACATTTAATCTAACACTGACCGTCGGATATGTTCCCCATGATCTTAAGATCTAATGTGTGAAAGATACAGGTGAAATACGACTTTTACCATCAGATCCGATGCAATCAACGGTGCCAAAGGAGTTTGGGATGTGGGCGCTTTCAGTAAACTAGTGGGCGCGTATAGCGGTACCTCAGCTATACCTTTCCCTACCCGCTGGCTGGGAGCTAGAAACTGTCGTTTCACTGTGACAGATTGACAGTTACAGTATACATACTAAAAATCTTCCAAAAAATCTATAAAAAATCATCAAAAACCCAAAGGAACCTGTAGGATATTTTACATAAAAGCAGCGATTATTTTTCCTTTTAGGGGAAATACCTACGTATCGGTGCCAAGTCGCATCGGTTTGACAGAAAACCGATACGTATCAGTTTCGGTTGATTTTTGATACCTTGTATGACAGCCTAGATTTTTGAACATGGAAACCCGTGCCATTAGGATCATAACACTGGATGATCCCCAGAATAAACGAAAGAGTGTCTGTTTGTCTAGCGGAAATGAGAGCAGACACCATCGGAAGTAGCAGATTGAGTCATCATATAAGGCTCTTAAAAAGAAGGCAAATCAAAATAGTATATAAATATGAATCAAAAGAATATACATCCTCAAAAAGGATCCAAGAAGAACCACTGGTGATGGACATTTATCACTCAAAACAATGATTCTCAATAGTGGTTCCTATAGAATGTATACAGCTACAAGTAAAACATCTATAGTATATAATACAGAAAGGTGGCCATCAGGCACACAAATAATCCAAAATACATATACAGAAATCCCAAATACAAGTCTAAAATACCCGGGCAAAGGGTTGAACTCGTCGGCCTGGATATCAGCCTCCTCCTCAGCTTCAGCCTCCGTCTCTGGCTGATAGTCAAGGCCGCTCTCAGTGTCGGGAGCCCTAACCTCCGAACCTATTATATAGAAGCAGGGTGAGCTAACCATCTAAGCTCAATAGAAGAAGCTCAAGTAAATAGCATCAAAAATGTAAAGCATGCTTTACAGAACATAACTCAGAACAAATGAATAAGTCAGAAAATGTAGATAGAACAGAATAGATGTAGACAGATAATTGAATATTAGATGCAGAATAATCAGAATGCAGAACTTTTAGTAAACAGAGCAGATGCAGAATTATCGGAAACAGACTTTATTCTCAGAGTTGTCAGATGCATGCATACAATATTTATTTACTTAAATTCTATACTTAAATAACTCCCGTGAATATAGCACGGGGTAGCCAGATGGGTGTCGATGGGTAACCCCGACCATCGTCGTTCAATGAATAATTACAGATAATTGATTCAAGCCTCTACAAAGGAGAACAATTTGTACTGAGGGTTTACAAATCAAATACACGGATATCCCGCCGTACAGGTCGTGGGTATCCTGCCATGTCAGGGGGATTTGTCACATGAACTTTAAATCAATACACATGGAGACCTCAGAATCAGATAGTAGAAACAAATATAAAAGCTTTTAAGACAGAAGAAATCAGATACAGATGCTTAGACAACCATGCAGTCAAAATTGGATACCAGTTACATTAAATTTCTCCTACCTCAGAACAGATCTTTCTAAGCAAATCCAAAGCTTTTTAAGGTATCCTGACCTTGACCTAGACCATATATATAATACACTACGTGTCAGAAGTGTCAGGATATAATTTGGTACACTACCCAACAGTGTTTTCCCAGAAAACCAAAATAGGCAAAATAGGGGAATTCGATCGATCAATTCCTCTATTTGACCGATCGAATTCACATTTGATCGATCAATTTCATCATTTGATCGATCGGATGCCTCATCCTTAAATAGACAGAACAAAGAACCTCTGATCGGTCAATTCCCATTTGATCGATCAGATTTTCAAGTTGATTGATCAAGTTCATCATTGATCGATCAAAACCAACCTTTTTCACCTTCACAGAATAGAGGAAACTTTGATCGATCGGATCCTCAATTTGATCGATCAATCCTTATGTTTGATCGATCGAATTTTCAAGAGTCCAAATTTCAAGAAAACACACCTTCTGTTTCATAGGTGTTTATAAAATTTGATCGATCAAATCTCCGATTTGATTGATCAATTATCAATTGATCGATTAGTTCGCACTTGATCGATCACTCTCATATTTGATCGATCAGTTTCAGATTTGATCAATTAATTCACCAATTTGATCGATCGAGCATATCGGGCTCCAACTTTAAAGAAAAATCACCCTTCTGTTTCAAATGGAGGTTATACGATTCGATCGATCAAATCCCAAACTTGATCGATTGGATTATAATTTGATCGATCGGAAATGACATCTGTCATTAATGAGGTTCGCTGATTCTTAACCCTTTTCATCTATTGCTTTTATGATTCTCTAAGAATCATTCAAGCCCTCACATAAATGCAAATTTAAGACATTTTAAGCTCCTATAAACCATAGTAACTGACATCTTTTTAAGACGATTCCTTGGTCTAAGGAATCCTTCGGTTCAAAGCGGTTCTTCGGATTTGAAACATGCGAATTCGTCAAGGTGGGATCTCCGATGAACCAAGTGCAACTCCATGCTAACACACAGGTGTGTTTTGCTCTCTCCAACAGATCGACGTACACATGTCCATTCACTCACGTTCTAAATCAGAGGTTCCACAACCTAGGGTTCCTCTAACCTAGTTTCACAACAGAGCTTCAAAACTCTAATCCCTTAGCTATAGCTCAGAAGATGCAAGAATGAACATAGAAGAGGATTCTAATCCTCTTCCTTCCCTTATAAGCCATCTAAATAGAAATATCCAGGATATTTCTATTTCCAAGCCTTTCGCTCCAGTGTTGAGCGCACACACATACTCACATAGATGACATTCTACACTGGTCTAAATCGGATATCGGATTTGTGTCATAAGTGACAAATTACTTCGCACGCCTACAGATTAAAAATCCCTATATTAATATTCTTTTATTTAATTTTTTTTATTTGTCTCAATTTTCATGCTAGGAACGGATACTAAAGCAGTCAGGTGCTCTCAAAATTTTAGGGTCGTCACATTCTCCCCCCCTTAGGAATTTTCGTCCTCGAAAATGTTAGAGACTCTTAGACAGGCCTACGGTATTCCATAGTCCTAACGTTCAGAATGAAACAGAAATAAACAGTCCTAATCTGCACGAGTGGATCATAGTGCAATAGTGTAATAGCCCTAAAATTTTGAAGCAGAACCTGACTGTTTCAATAAGCGTGCTCGACACGGGAATCGAGACAAATTTTAAAATTTGAAAATTATATTATTAGAAATAATATTAAACTGTAGTTAGGTGAATTCACGTGTGAATTCTCGCTTAAGTTCAAGTCTTGTAGGACGTTGATATGGCTTGTTACGCCGTAGCGACCGTGTTCGCGCTTAACACCGGAATAAAACTTAGGAGTAAACTGAAATATCAGAGATATTTCAGTCACTTAGCTTATAAGAGAAGGAATGGGACCTGGGAGTTCATTTTCCTTCTTCTTCTTCTTCCTCTTGTTCGGATAAACCCTAAGTTGTAGATGACGGTTTAGTGTGGTCCTTGAAGAACCACAAGTAGAGAAAACTTAGGTTAGTGTTTACGTGACCTTGGAGTGTGAAAATTGACGTTAGTACGTAGTCTCTGATTCGACAAGAAGGTGTGCCTTCGCTACGCGTCAAAGTGGAGCCGCAAATTACCATTCTCGAGTGAAGGGGGTGACAAATCCCAAATCCCAAATCCGAAACCCTTTCTGGATCGCGTTTGTCGAAACCCCGAAAGGGCCCAAATAGAGGTGAGCCTTTGTATTTAAGAAGGGCAAGATTAGGCCTCTATTATGTGTGTATAGGTGTGTGTGTGTGAGGTTGTTGAACCCATTCATGTTAAAGGGGTTGAAAATGGGTCAAAGGAGTGACCTCCATTAATGATAGTGGAACTGTCATTATTGATCGATCAATGGAGTGATCGATCAATAAGAGGCATTGATCGATCAATTCATATAAGACTTAAGAGGGAACAGTGGGAGCTCTTTCTTGGAAATTCAGTGCTCAAGAGGCATTGATCGATCAATTAGCTAATTGATCAATCATTTCTGAGGGTTGATCGATCACAGAGAAAGTGATCGATCAATGGCAAGGGTTGATCGATCAATAATGGTATTGATCGATCACTGGCGTGAATTGATCGATCAATGAGGGCATTGATCGATCAATCTGTATAAAGTGACAATGAGAATAGGAAGAGGGAAATTTGAAAATTTAAGTTGTTGATCGATCAATGAGGTCATTGATCGATCAATGAGACAGATTGATCGATCAACTAAGCTAGTGATCGATCAATTTTTCCTCTATCAAGTGTGAAGAGTAAGGAGCTATTGATCGATCAATTAAAGCATTGATCGATCAATGATAGGAGGTGATCGATCAATAGAGGCTATTGATCGATCAATTAACTTTGCTACCTGTGAGTATTTGGAGGGGATTGATCGATCAATGAGGTCATTGATCAATCAAGGAGGAGGATTGATTGATCAATCACCCCTATTTTTGACCTATTTTATTTTTATAAATTGAACACTACTGGACACCATGCCAGCTGACATTCTGACATACCTGACACGTAGTATACTATATTTATGGTCTAGGATCAGACCATGACACTCTGAAAAGCTTTGGATTTGCTTAGAAAGAGGTATGATCTGAGGTAAGGGAATTCAACTAAAATTACATTTATTCTTGATCTCATGGATTCCAAATTTTCTGCATTCAACTGCATAGTCTGATTTTACTTCCAGTCATGATTAGCATATGTGTAACAACTCTGTTATATCTGACACCTGTCATCTGTCATCTGATTCCCGTTAAGTATAATATGTCTGCATGTGATTTGAGGTTTATTAATCTGACAAATCTCACCGACTCGGCTGTATATCCGTGTCTGGCACAATCGTGCATCTGCTTAGAAATCATCGGCACAATTGCACTCCATAATTGAGGCATTATTGCATTCCTGAAATTATTCATGTGAACGACGATGGTCGGGATTACCCATCGGACCAAATCTGGCTACCACATGCTATATTCACGGGAGTTATTTAAGTTTACTATTCTAAGTCATTAAACACTGTATACATAACATTCTGAAAACTCTCATAAGATCTTCCTGCTTTGATAAATTCTGCATATCTGAAACATCTCTTTGCATCTGTTTAGTTCTGTCCATATCTTATGCAACCATGTTTCACAATTAAGATACAATTTTAATTGAAATTCTTCTACTGAGCTTAGATGGTTAGCTCACCCTGTTTCTATAACAATTATAGGTTCTGTGGCTAGAGTTCCCAGCACCAATAGCGACCCCGATTACCAGCCTGACCTAGAGGCTGAGGCTGAGGATGAGGAGACTGACATCTAGGAGGACGAGTTCTATCCGTAGCATGGGTACCTGAGTCCTGTATTTTGCACTTTTTGATACTCTAGATTATTGTGTGCCTGGTGGACACCATTTTGTATTTATTATTATATATGTTTGTACCTTTTATTGTATTATTATACATTCTATTGGAACCATTGTTTTGGGTGATGGATGTCCATCACCAATGGTTCTTCTTGGTTCCTTTTTGGGAGTGTATATTCTTTTGAGATATATATACATGTTTTATTTATCGCTTCTTTCTTTTTAAAAAAGCCTTATGTGATGACTCGATCTACCACTGTTGGACAGTGTCTGCTTGATTTCTGCTATACGAGTAGACACTTCGTGATTTGTCCTGAGGATCATCCAGAGTATGATCCTGATGGCACGGATTTTCGAGCACAAAAATCCGGGCTGTCACAGTTGGTATCAGAGCCTAGGCTTTAGGTTGAACTGCGGGTTCATGTTGGATTGTTTTCACAATCTAGTACTGATCAGTGTTATTGTTTTTACAATGACAGACCAGTATGGGCCCTAGGTTTAGAGGCGGACGCAGTGGAGGTAAGGAAGGTTATAGAGAGGTTCCTATGAGAGAGATCCCCGACATTGCTGGAACATCACGGCGATTAGAGTTTCTCTCACACACGAATGCAGTTCCAGTGGGACCGAGAGGAGGTACAAGAGGCAATGAGGACAGAATGGAGCAGGTGTTGGAAGCTTTGGCTACCAATGTCACTCAGCAGACAGCTGCTCTGACTCAGCAGGCAGCTGGACCACCTCACCAGCCAAGCGGATTCGCAGAGTTTAGGAGAATGAGACCTCCTAACTTCTCGGGTTAGACAGATCCCATAGAGGCAGAGGGTTGGATAGAGGAGATGGAGAAACTTTTCAAAGTGCTCCAGCGCAATAATGTAGAGAAAGTGTGCTGGGCCACTTTCAAATTAGATGGTGATACCGGACCCTGGTGGAAGTCGGTGTCACAGAATCGAGCGAGAGAGTTTCCTCACACTCCTTGGACCTGGGAAGAGTTCACGAAAGTATTTTATAATAAGTACTTTCCGAAAATTGTGAGGCATCAGTGGGAGGTGTAGTTTATAGAGTTAAAGCAGGGTACGATGTCAGTGAGAGAGTACGGTGCTGAGTTTGATAGACTGGCTAGATTCGCACCCCGCATGTAGCCACTGAGCTGATGAGAGCACGAAAATTTTAGCTTGGCCTGAGGCAGAACTTACAGAAAGATTTCGCCATGTGGGAAATGGAGACATATGAGAGAGTTATGGCCAAGGCTCTCATAGCAGAGGAGGAAAACCAGAAGCAGATTGCTTGGAAAGACAAGTAGACCGGAGAGAGGTCATTTCAAGGACAGTCTCAGGACCCTGAGCAGAACAAGAGGGCTAGATTTTCTAGACCTCTGAGATACCCTACACACTCCCAACTGGCGATTTCTTTAGGGCCGAGTTCGTACCAGAGAGCAGCAGTGCCTACATTTTCTAGACCATTCCGACCGTCTGGTTCTTCTGGTAGCGAAGCATCAGTAGCATAGGAATCTTTGAGGGTCTCGTCATTCACTTCAGCGGTATCATGTGCAAAGTGTGGGAAACCACACAAGACAGAGGATTATCGGAGGGATATGGGAGCGTGCTTCAGGTGTGGTAAGATGGGCCACTTGGTTAGGAACTGCCCAGAGGAGAGCGAAGACGGCAAGGAGCGGTCCAGATCAGTGTCTACATAGAGATCTTCTCGACCTGTAGTTCAAGGTCGAGCGTATGCTGTTACCACGACTGATGCTCTGACATCGAATGATGTCATTCAAGGTATGATTAAATTTCAAAGTGAGATTAATTCTGTAGTAGGATGGACTGGAAATTAGTAAAGTAGAAAATTTTTGATTAAATGTTTATATGATAATGCACATTACACATACACATGTTAAGCACTTGATCTAATTGTGTGACTGAATTATAGGTGAGCTGAAAGTATATCAGCATTGTGATATTTGTTTTCATCAAGCACGAGTTTTGGTAGACCCAGGCTCTACACACTCATTTGTTAGGCCTCAATTTACGAAAGAATGGAGCGTCACTCCTGAGCTCTTAGAGTTCATATTGATGGTGTCTATTCCTACGGGAAGTGCAGTGAATGCAGTCACAGTGTGTAAGTCGGTGATTGTGTTAGTAGAAGATCACGAGACGTTGGCAGATTTAATTTTGTTAGATATGAAAGGGTTTGACATCATTCTTGGAATGGACTGGCTATCCGCTTACCATACGAGCGTCGATTGCCTTCGAAAGGTTGTAATTTTTCGCCATCCAAAGGAACGATCATTCAGATTCTTTGGGGTAAAGTCTAAGGTAGCTCCGTTGATATCAGCTATTCGAACCGAAAGGATGATGAAGAGTGGATGCAGTGGATATATGGCTTTTCTGCAAGAGCAACAGGAAGAGATGAATGTGATATTCGATATTCATGTTGCATGTGAATACCCTGATGTATTTCCTGAGGATTTACCAGGATTACCACCAGCTCGGCAGATTGAATTTGCAATAAATCTAGTTTCGAGCACTAAATTAGTATCTAAGGCTCCTTATCGGATGGCTCAAGCATAATTACAAAAACTAAAGGAGCAACTGCAAGAACTGCTTGACAAAGGGTTCATTCGTCCTAGTGTGTCTCCTTGGGGAGCACCAGTACTATTTGTCAGGAAGAAGGATGGTTCAATGCGTTTGTGCATCGACTATCAGTAGTTGAACAAGTTGATGATTAAGAATCATTACCCGCTCCCTAGAATCGATGATCTGTTTGATCAGTTACAAGGAACGAGGTTTTTTACAAAGATTGACTTGCGTTCGGGTTATCATCAGCTAAGAGTCAAAGCAGAAGATGTCGAGAAGACGGCGTTCAGAACCAGATATGGGCACTATGAGTTTTTGGTCATGCCATTTGGATTGATGAACGCTCCTGCATCTTTTATGGACCTGATGAACCGAGTCTTTAAACCACACTTGGATATGTCTGTAGTCGTCTTTGTAAATTATATTCTTATCTATTCCAAGACAAAGGAGGAGCATGAAGGGCATCTGCACGTGACCTTACAGACCCTCAGAGATCATAAATTGTATACAAAGATCAATAAGTGTGAGTTTTGGCTAGACTAAGTTAGTTTCTTGGGCCACATCGTCTCTGCTAAGGGTATAATGGTCGACCCGACAAAGATTGAAGTAGTCATGAATTGGGAATAGCCGAGAATGATAACAGAGGTTCGTAGTTTTCTTGGTTTAGCAGGATACTACCGACGATTTGTAGAGGGGTTTTCCAAGCTATCAAGTCTACTTACTCAGCTCACAAAGAAAATGCTAAGTTTGATTGGACTGATCAGTGTGAGAAGAGTTTCTAAGAACTCAAGACGCGTCTGACTACAGCACCGGTGCTAGCTATACCTTCTGGCAGAGGAGGTTTTTCTATATACAGTGACGCATCTTACAGTGGGATGGGTTGTATCCTCAACCAACAGAAAAAGGTTATTGCATACGGCTCTGACAGCTTAAGGAACATTAGAAGAATTACCCGACTCATGATCTGGAGTTAGCAGCGGTGATCTTTGCTTTGAAGATCTTGAGGCACTATTTATATGGTGAGACATTTGACATATTCACTGACCACAAAAGCCTCAAGTATCTGTTTACCCAGAAGGACTTGAACATGCGACAGCACAGATGGATGGAATTCTTAAAGGATTATGATTGTTCCATCCAGTATCACCCTGGGAAGGCCAATGTTGTGGTGGATGCTTTGAACAGGAAGTCTTTAGCTCAGTAGTCACATCTTATCACCAGAGTGCAGAGGTGGCATCTACTAGAGGACCTGGCCTTATGCGATACACTCATCGATGACGGAGGTTCAGGGGCATTGATGGCTACTATTGTGATACGGCCTACATTGTTTGATAACATGCGTAAGCTCCAAATGATTGATGATGAGCTTATGGCCATTAGAAAGGATGTGATCAACGGGATCAGACCTAATTTTTCCATCAAGGATAATGGTACCTTGCTATTCAGAGATCGGATGTGCATACCTGATAATAAATATCTGAAGGATACGATTTTGGAGGAAGCGTACAAGTCTACATATGCTATACATCCCGAGAGTACCAAGATGTACCAAGATCTCAAGTAAAGTTTTTGGTGGAGAGGACTGAAGAAAGATGTTGCGGATTATGTTTCTCGATGTTTGGTTTGCCAGCAGGTGAAAGTAGACCATCAAAATCTAGCAGTGTTATTACAACCATTACCAGTGCCAGAGTGGAAATGGGAAGCCATTTCAATAGATTTTATCTTGGGATTGCCGAACACATTGAGAAAAAACAATGCCATTTGGGTCATTATAGATTGACTGACAAAGTCTGCACATTTTCTGTCGTACCGGACTACGTATACAGCCAATAAGCTTGTAGAGCTATACATGAAGGAGATAGTTCGGTTGCATGGCATACCAGTCAGCATCGTGTGTGATAGAGATCCGCTCTATACGTCGCAATTCTGGAGACGATTTCAAGAAGGCATGGGTTCGAAACTGGAGTTTAACTCAGCATTTCATCCTTAGACAGATGGGCAAACTAAGAGAGTGAACCAGATCATAGAGGATATGTTGCGTGCATGTATGTTAGACCTTCATGGTTCATGGGATCAGCATTTACCTTTGATCGAGTTCGCTTACAATAATAGCTATCAGTCGAGTATTGGGATGGCGCCTTATGAAGCCTTGCATGGATGACGATGCAGATCTCCTTTGAAAAGGAAAGAAGTTGGTGAGAAGCTTGTTTTGGGACCTGATATCATGTACAGTACAACTGAGACAGTTCAGTTGATCCGCAAAATATTGAGGGTTGCTCAAAGTCGCCAAAAGAGTTATGTCGCTCTCCATCGAACGCACGTCGAGTTTTAGGTATACTTAGATGCGTTCGAGAAGTTTACTATTTCCAAGTTAAAATGATTAGCTATGGAATTAACCATTATTTTCAGGTTGGAGACAAGGTCTTTATGAAGATCTCGCCAACCAAAGGCGTTATGTGCTTCGGGAAGCATGGGAAGTTGAGTCCTCGATATATCGACCCCTTTGAGGTAGTCAGACGGGTTGGCGAAGTTGCTTATCGGATTGCTTTGCCACCGCAGTTGGTGAGCATGCATAACGTTTTTCATGTTTTCATGCTACGACGATACGTGCGCGACCTGACCCACGTCTTGGATTTCCAGCCGATTGAGTTGTAAGAGGACTTGACGGTGATTGAGGAACCGATCGCAATTTTGGATCATAGAGATCAAGTTTTACGGACCAAGTTGATTCCACTGGTACTCGTAAAGTGGAGAAATCATTCAGCTTCGGAAGCTATTTGGGAACGCGCAACCGAGATCCGCGAGCAATACCCGCACTTGTTTACCTGACGTCCAAGGTACTTTCACGGGTCATTTTACATTCATTATTGTGTGTGCGTGTTTTACTTGTATGGGTGCCATATGTAGGGTACGGTGCGCCTTCATTCTTGCCATGCGATTGGTTCGCATTAGTAAAACTAAAGACAAGTATGTTATGAAATTACTTCCTCTCATTATTGATCGATCAATTTAGGTATTGATCGATCACCGATAATGTTTGATCGATCAATAAGTGCATTGATCGATCAACACTAGTTAGAGTATTATGCTTAAATTTTATTGATTGATCGATCAATTTCGGTATTGATCGATCAATTTTGGTGGTATTGATCGATCACCAAGGTTGGTTGATCGATCAATAAGGGCATTGATCGATCAACATAGGTCATTGATCGATCAATGTATGTTGCATTGATCGATCAAAGTTTTGGAGCAAGTGTTTGGACTTGCTCATTGATCGATCAATAAAGGTATTGATCGATCAATTCATGTGTCATTGATCGATCAACAGTAAGTTAGTGATCGATCAATGTATCGGGTTAGGGATTTTAAGTGCTCTATTGATTGATCAATGCTCTTATTGATCGATCACTCCTGGGGTTTTAAGTAGCGTTTGGGTTTTTCAAACGCTCCTTTGTGCAGCACGAGCTATTGATCGATCAAAAGGGTTTTCACTTCCTATTGTTCCACCTTCCATCCGACGTGTTTTCCGGCCATCCGACCTATTTCTTCCATGTGATTAGCTTGGATTTCGCTCGGCCGACTCGGTAAAACCCTCCCTTTTGTTTCTTTTGCATTCTTTTGTACGTTTTTGAGCTTTTTTACACCATGGGACCGCGAACGAAGAACGCTTCATGTAAGACTCTGACATCCCGGGTTCGTGCTTCAGTACCACCCCCTGAACCCATTCCCTAGCCTATCGTGCCACCCGTGGCACTTGTTGCGGACGTGGTTCCACCCGTCCAAGCCCTCGTACCGACCCAACTTGAGCGCGAAGTCCCCAACCCATGGTGGACTTCCAAGGCCTTTCTCCTCGAGTATGTATTTGCCTCTTCCCTTTATGAGGATCGGGCCGAGATGGTTTGGGCCAAGGGATACATTCAAAGGCTCGGGTTGAAACCCTTACTCGAGCCATTCCACGATCATTATTGCCCCTAGATCGTGAGGCTCTTTTTTTAAAACCTTTGTTGGGGTGATAGTCGACATCGACTCATCACTTCGATTGATGGGTTTGAGTATAAGTTTAACCAATTTCATGTAGCGGCTGCCCTTCAGTGCACGTCCGTTTACATTGAAACCTGTGGATTGGGGGGCCCATACATTAAAGACGTCCCTTTTCCCGACATGGTCACCAAGATGACCCAAGGTCAACATGGGAAAGGGCAATCCATCACACGGGCCCAGTTACCTGACCAATTGTGGATGCTTGATACCTATATCAAGTGTGCACTCAACCTGTTCATGCACAAGTCCTCGCGGACTGGTGTTGTGCAACAGGCACTATTTTCTGCCTTTGAGAACCGTTGGTTCTCTGTGGCAAACTTGGCCATTGATGGCATCCTAAATGCCAAGGACCTGATGTCAGAGAAAATCAAGACTGGGGTCAAGAAATAGATCCCCTATGCTTGCCTGATTACAAAGATGGTCGAGCAATACGTTGCTCTATGCAAGGCGTATAGTTTGGCTCCCAATGAGCCCCGTATGGTCAACAACACGAAGGTCTTCCACCTCAAGACTGGACCAAGAGTTACAACCTTCTGGTCAGGTGGTTACCAGAGGGTGAGGAGGGAGCCGCTGAGCCCGTTGAGCCTGCCGTTACAGAGGGTGCAGCGCCCATCGAGCACGTGCTTAGAGAGGGGGAGGCACCACTTGATCCGCCACCTCTGCCAGAGGTGTCTACTCGACCTGTCCCCACCACACCATGTCGGCCCCCTCGTCACACCACATCACATCCCCCTCCTCCTTCCTTAATGGATGTCGCAGCGATGCTTCTTGAGCTTGTGGAGGGTAACCGGCGTATACACGAGCGGTTGGATAGGATGGAGGCGTCCCAGCGTCAAATTCATCGTCAACTGGATACCACGAGGGCATGCACAAGCTCGTCATGCAGCACTTATACGCCACCACGTCCACGCCGATGATTGCTCACGCCCATCAGCATACGGTGGATCCTCGCGACTATCGTACACCGCCACCCCACCCTCATCGACCTACCCCTGACGAGGCCAGATCATCTGACGTCTCGGCAGGTAATTACTATGCTCTTTTGTATAGTTCTGTTATTTATTGAATATGTGTATTGTACTTATTTTGCTTTCCATTTAATATTCTGTCTGCATGCCTTTTGATTTCCGCTTGATATGCTCGCCTGTTAGTTTGACTCCCTGTATCTCCTACGACCTCCCTGACATTTTCGAGGACGAAAATTCCTAAGGGGGGGATAATGTAATAGCCCTAAAATTTCAAACGAGAACCTGACTATTTCAATAAGTGTGCCCGACATGGGAATCGAGATAAATTTAAAATTTTGAAAATTATATTATTAGAAATAATATTAAGCTGTAGTTAGGTGAATTCACGTGTGAATTCTCGCTTAAGTTCGAGTCTTGTAGGACATTGATATGGCTTGTTACGCCGTAGCGACCGTGTTCGCGCTTAACACCGGAACAAAACATAGGAGTAAACTGAAATATCAGAGATATTTCAGTCACTTAGCTTCTAAGAGAAGGAATGGGACTTGGGAGTTCATTTTCTTTCTTCTTCTTCTTCCTCTCGTTCTGATAAACCCTAAGTTGTAGATGACGGTTTAGTGTGGTCCTTGAAGAACCACAGTAGAGAAAACTTAGGTTAGTGTTTATGTGACCTTGGAGTGTGAAAATTGACGTTAGTATGTCGTCTCTGATTCGACAAGGTGTGCCTTCGCTACGCGTCAAAGAGGAGCCGTAAATTGCCATTCCCGAGTGAAGGGGTGACAAATCCCAAATCCCGAATCTGAAACCCTCTTTGGATCACATTTGCCAAAACCCCGAAAGGGCCCAAATAAAGGTGAGCCTTTGCATTTAAGAAGGGCAAGATTAGGCCTTTATTATGTGTGTATAGGTGTGTGTGTGTGTGAGGTTGTTGAACCCATTCATGTTAAAGGGGTTGAAAATGGGTCAAAGGAGTGACCTCCATTAATGACAGTGGAACTGTCATTATTGATCGATCAATCCTGAAGATTGATCGATCAATGATGGAGTGATCGGTCAATAAGAGGCATTGATCGATCAATTCATATAAGACTTAAGAGGGAACAGTGGGAGCTCTTTCTTGGAATTCAGTGCTAGAGAGGCATTGATCGATCAATTAGCTAATTGATCGATCAATTCTGAGGGTTGATCGATCACAGAGAGAGTGATCGATCAATGGCAAGGGTTGATCGATCAATAATGGTATTGATCGATCACTGACGTGAATTGATCGATCAATGAGGGCTTTGATCGATCAATCTGTATAAAGTGACAATGAGAATAGGAAGAGAGAAATTTAAAATTTTAAGTTGTTGATCGATCAATGAGGCCATTGATCGATCAATGAGACAGATTGATCGATCAACTAAGCTAGTGATCGATCAATTTTTCCTCTGTCAAGTGTGAAGAGTAAGGAGCTATTGATTGATCAATGATAGGAGGTGATCGATCAATAGAGGTTATTGATCGATCAATTAACTCTGTTACCTGTGAGTATATGGAGGGGATTGATCGATCAATGAGGTCATTGATCGATCAAGGAGGAGGATTTATTGATCAATCAAAGTGTTGATCGATCAATCACCCCTGCTTTTGACCTATTTTGTTTTTGTAAATTGAACACTACTCGACACTGCGCCATTTGACATTCTGACATACCTGACACGTAGTATACTATATTTATGGTCTAGGATTAGACCATGACACTCTGAAAAGCTTTGGATTTGCTTAGAAAGAGGTCTGATCTGAGGTAGGGGAATTCAACTGAAATTGCATTTATTCTTGATCTCATGGATTCCAAATTTTTTGCATTCAACTGCATAGTCTGATTTTACTTCCAGTCATGTTTAGAATATGTGTGACAACTCTGTTATATCTGACACCTATCATTTGTCATCTGATTCCCGTAAGTATATATGTCTGCATGTGATTTGAGGTTTATTAATTTGACGAATCTCACCGACTCAGCGGTATATCCGTGTCTGGCACAATCGTGCATCTGCTTGGAAATCCTCGGCACAATTGCACTCCATAGTTGAGGCATTGTTGCATTCCTAAAATTGTTCATGTGAACGACGATGGTCGGGATTACCCATCGGATCAAATCTGGCTACCACATGCTATATTCATGGGAGTAATTTAAATTTACTATTCAAAGTCAATTAACACTATATACATAACATTCTGAAAACTCTCATAAGATCTGCCTGCTTTGATAATTTTTGCATATCTGAAACATCTGTTTGCATCTGTTTAGTCCTGTCTATATCTTTTGCAACCATGTTTTATAATTAAGATGTAATTTTAACTGAAATTCTTCTACTGAGCTTAGATGGTTAGCTCACCCTATTTCTACAACAATTATAGGTTTGAGGCTAGAGTTCCCGACATTCATAGCAACCCCGATTACCAGCCTAACCTAGAGGTTGAGGTCGAGGACGAGGATACTGACATCCAGGTGGACGAGTTCTATCCGTAGGCTGAGTACCTGAGTCCCGTATTTTGTACTTTTTGATACTCTAGATTATTGTGTGCCTGGTGGCCACCATTTTGTATTTATTATTATATATGTTGGTATCTTTTATTGTATTATTATATATTCTATTAGAACCATTGTTTTGGGTGATAGATGTTGATCACCAGTGGTTCTTCTTGGTTCCTTTTTGGGAATATATATATATACATATTTTGTTTATTGCTTCTTTCTTTTTAAAAAAGCCTTATGTGATGACTCGACCAACCACTGCTGGACAGTGTCTACTTGATTTCCGCTATACGAGCAAACACTTTGTGATTTATCCTAGGGATCATCCAGAGTATGATCCTGATGGCACAAATTTCTGGGCACAAAAATCTGGGTTGTCACAAATATTCTCCGTGAAGCACGTGTATGGAGGGTCGAGATCCGTAGTAACCTGGATGTACTGCGTGTGACATCCGAGAATGCCATAGTGGATTGCATCCGTACATGGATACACCCGTCCTAAACGTCACGTGCTTGAAAGAACTTTCCACCGTGACTCAAACAACCGTACACACATAACACACACACATCATTTAACTTATTTAAAGTAGAGGTGTCAAGCAGACAGAATGCAGAACAGAGGTGAAAACACATAGGCTAAGCAAAGTGCAGAACATGCAAAGCATATAGTAAACAAAGCAGGTATAAGCAGGCAAAACAGAATCATGCAGGAAAACAGTCGTGCATGCAGAACAGAAATTTTATATGGAAAATAGAATTTTATATATACACAGATAATTATAAAATAACATAAAAGGTATAGTGATTACCTGTCGGCGGAGCTGATGATGAATCTGGCTCCGTAGGTACGTCGGATCGACTAGGTCGGGATGGCTCGACATTGTAGTCTCGCGGATCCACTGTATGCAGGTAGGCATGTCCGAGCATGGGAGTAGTAGTGGTCGCGCATGAGTGTTGCATCAGTAGCTTGAGCATCCCCTCGTGATAATCCAATCGTTGATGCACCTGACGATGGAACGCCTGCATCTCATCTAGCCTCTTGTGCACCTACTTGTTATTTTCATTCATGACGGCGAGTATAGTTTTGAGGGTAATGGTGGAAGGCTCGAGATAGCGAGAGGCAGTGACACGGATAGATCGGCGCGAAGGAGTGGGGGGCGGTCTAGTAGGCACCTCTGGCTGAGGTGGACGGTCAGGCTGTGCCTCCCCCACATCGGGAACTCTCTCAGCAGCCTCGGCTCCGGCCTCAGCTGGTGGAACCTCCTCCTCATCCGGTCACCTCTTGACCAAAAGATTATAGCTTTTGGTCCAGTCTTTGAGTTGAAATTTTTTAATATTGTCATTCCTTCTTGGCTCCCCAGGAGCCATGCTATAGCCTCACGCACGGAGTTGTACTGCTCCACCATGCGTGTGATCAATCGGGCATAAGGCATCTCCCCCTTCACCTTCACCTTCTTCTCGAAAATTCGATCGATGGCATCGAGCATGCCATCAATGGCGACGTCAGCGATGGAGAACCAATGGTTCTCGAAGGCCGAAAATAGGAACTGCTGTATGATGCCCGTACGCTCGGACCGACGCAAAAATGGGTAAATGGCACACTTGACATAATTGTCAAGCATCCGTAAATTGTCAGGTAGTTGGGCCCTTTTGATAGACCGGCCCGATCCATGCAGTCCCTGCATCATCTTTGCGATGACGTCCTCAAAAGACACTTCCTTTATGTAGGGTCACATCTTCACATACCCGGATGGGAATTGGATCATGGCGGAGACGTGGAATGGGTTGAACTTATATTCCAACCCATCGATTTTGGTAACTATTTGATGACGGCTACCTCCCCGTCGAAGGTGTTGGTAGAATAGACGTACTATTCTTGGGCAATAGTAGTCATGAAATGGATTGTGTAAAGGGCTTGAGCCCTAATTTACCAATATAGTAAATTGCCCACGTCATCTCGGGCGATCCTCTAATAGAGTCGGGGTAAACTCATATTCGGGCAAAAAGGTCTTAGTATTCCACCACTCTTTCGGGAATTTGCGTTCAATGAGTGGTGGCTGGGGTGGTTGAATGGGTGGTACAAGTGGTGCCACGGGTGGTACCATGGGTTGTACTATCAGTTCGACTTGGGGCACGGGCACACGAGCCCACGAGGTAGGGATTTTATGCAACACATTCTTCATTCGTTGTTCCATAGATTAAAAATGGCAAAATAAACCAAAAACCACTAAAGAAATGAGAAAACGGGGGTTTACCGTGCTTGGAATTTGAAATGCGATCCAAAGAATCAAGAATGCGGAGCTTTGGCAGCCGGGAGTGGCCGGAAATCAAGTTCACACGCAAGGGAGACAAAGTGCTCTCGCTCGATTGAGTTTTCTCAATCGCTCAAAATGGGTAATTTAAAACCCAGGCGCCATTTAAATGATAGATTCGATCAATCAATGGTCAATTGATCGATCGGATATGAAAATAGAAAAGCCCTAACCCGATAGATTGATCGATCAATCCTCTAGGTTGATCGATCGAATTCAGAATTTGATCGATCAATTTGCCCAATTGATCGATCGGGTAGGTTCATAAATAGTTTATAGTTCAAAACAATTGATCGATCAGATTTCATATTTGATCCATCAAATACTCAGTTTGACCGATCGAATAGGTCTTAAATGAAATGAATGTTTGATCGATCAACTTGTCAGGTTGATCGATCGGAAAGGTGTTTGAACGATCAAATCATCACTTTGATCAATCAAATTTGATAGCTAAGCTGTCTTCTAATAATGCAGGTGTAAAAGATCTGTGAGCATCGTCATAGTCCAACGGTGATACCACAATGTCATACGAGTATGTTAAGCAAAGCATACATATCTAACACATGCTCAAGTGATTTAATAAGGACACAATACAAATAAAGAATTAAATTGAATTTCAAAAGTACCTCGCATTTCAATTAAACAGATGCGGGTATTGCTCACGAATTTCGGCTTCGCGCTCCCAGGTAGCCTCCGCAGATGAATGATCCCACCACTTGACTAGCATAAGTGGAATCATCATAGTCCTTAAGATCTGCTCCTTACGGTCCAGAATTTGCATAGGTTCCTCTATCAGGCTAAGATCCTCTTGAAGTTTAATCGGCTGAAAATCCAAAACGTGTGTTGGGTCTTTCATGTATCTCTTCAACATAAAGACATGAAATACATTATGCATGCTTGCCAACTGTGGTGGCAAAGCAATCCTATACGTGACTTCTCCAACCCGTCCGAGTACTTCAAAAGGTCCAATATTACGTGGACTCAACTTCCCATGTTTCCTGAAATACATCACGCCCTTGGTTGGCCAGATCTTGACAAAGACCTTGTCTCCTACCTGAAAATAGGTGTTAGCTCAATACAAATTGAGTGGATAAGGAAACTTAAGTATTAAACATAATCAAGTATATGTGAAACTTGACTTGCGCCCTATGGAGATCGACATAACTCTTTTGGCGACTTTGAGCAACTCTCAATCTCTCGCGGATCAATCGAACCGTCTCGGTGGTACTGTCCAAAATAAGTTTCTCACCGACTTCCTCCCACTTCAACAGAGATCTGCACCGTCGTCCGTATAAAGCTTCGTAGGGAGCCATGCCAATACTAGACTGATAGCTATTATTGCAGGCGAACTCAATCAGAGGCAAATGTTGATCCCATGACCCGTGAAAGTCTAACATGCACGCACGTAACATATCCTCTATGATCTTGTTCACTCTTTCAGTATGCCCATCTATCTGCGGATGGAATGTCGAGCTAAAGTCAAGTCTAGACCCCATGCTTTCTTGAAATCTCTGCCAGAACTATGATGTATAAAGCGGATCTCGATCACACACAATATTGACCGGTATACTATAAAGTCTAACTATCTCTTTAAGATACAGCTCTGCTAGCTTGCTGGCAGTATACGTCGTACGATACGGTAAAAAATGTGCAGACTTGGTCAGTCTATCCACAATGACCTAGATGGCATTGTGTTTCCTCAACGTTTTCGACAACTCCAATATGAAATCGATAGAAATGGCTTCCCATTTCCACTCTGGTATAGGCAAAGGTTGTAACAATCCCGCTACATTCCGATGATCTACCTTTACTTATTGGCAGACCAAGCATCTGGACACATACTCAACTACATCCTTCTTCAAGCCTCTCCACCAAAAGCTTTTCTTCAAGTCCTGATACATCTTGGTACTCCCAAGATGTATAGCATACATTGATTTATGAGCCTCCTCTAAAATTGTATCTCGGAGCTCAACGTTGATAGGTATGCACACTGTATTCCGGAATAACAAAGTGCCATCCTCCCTGATGGAGAAATCTGCTCTAGTTCCACTGATCACACCCAGTCTAATGGTCATAAGCTCGTCATTGACCATCTGAAGTTTATGAATATTCTCAAATAATGTCGGCCTGATAACAAGGATGGCTATCAAAGTGCCCGGACCTTTCACATCAAACTTCGTATCACACAAGGCTATATCTTCAAGCAAGCGCCACCGATGCACCCTCATAATGAGATGCGCTAACTGAACTGAAGATTTCCGACTTAATGCATCTACCACTGCGTTGGCCTTCCGAGGGTGATATTAGATGGAACAGTCATAATCTTTCAAGAACTCTATCCATCGTCATTGTCGCATGTTTAGGTCCTTCAGGGTGAATAGATACTTAAGGCTCTTGTGGTCGGTGAAGATATCAAACTTCTCACCGTATAAGTAGTGCCTCCATATCTTCAAAGCAAAAATTACCGCTGCTAACTCCAGATCATGAGTTGGATAATTCTTCTCGTGGTCCTTAAGTTGTCTAGAGCCGTACGTGATAACCTTCTTGTGTTGATTGAGAACACAACCCAATCTACTATAAGATGCGTCGCTATATATAGCAAAACCTCCTCCACCAGAAGGTATAGCTAGCACTGGTGCTGTAGTCAGACGCGTCTTGAGTTCTTGAAAACTCTTCTCACACTGCACTTTCCAATCAAACTTAGCATTCTTCTTTGTAAGCTGAGTAAGCGGACTTGAGAGTTTAGAGAACCCTTCTACAATTCGTCTATAGTATCCCGCCAAGCTAAGGAAACTACGAACTTCTGTTAGCGTCTTCAGTTGCTCCAAATTCACTACAGATTCGATCTTTGCAGGATCGACGGTGATACCATCTTCAGAAATAACGTGGCCTAGGAAACTGACCTAATCAAGCCAAAATTCACACTTGCTAAGCTTAGCGTATAGCTGGTTGTCCCTGAGTGTTTGAAGAGCAACTCATAAATGTTAAACATGTTCCTCCCTTGTCTTTGAATAAATGAGGATATCGTCAACAAAAACTACCATTGACTCATCGAGGTGTGGCTTGAATACCCGGTTCATAAAGTCCATGAATGGCGCCGGTGAGTTTGTTAGCCAAAAAGGCATAGCCAAGAACTCATAATGACCATACCTCGTGCGGAATGTGGTCTTAGAAATGTCGTCCACCTTAATCTTCAATTGGTGGTAGCCCGACATTAGATTAATCTTTAAAAAGAACCTTGCACCATGATACTGATCAAAGTGGTCATCAATCCGCGGCAGTGGATAACGATTCTTAATCGTCAACTTGTTCAACTGACGGTAGTCGATGCACAGACGCATTAAACCGTCCTTCTTCACAAATAATATCGGTGCTCCCCAAGGAGACACACTCGACCTGTTAAAGCCCTTGTCCAACAGTTCCTAAAGCTGCTCCTTCAGTTCCTTTAACTCTACAGGTGCCATTCTGTACGGTGCCTTTGACAACGGTTCAGTACCCGATGCTAAGTCAATTGTGAACTCGATCTCCCAATCAGGTGGCAATCCGGGTAATTCTTTAGGAAAAACATCAGGGTATTCGCATGCAACTGAGATAAGAGAGATATCCCTTTTCTTTTCTTGATGATCTTGCAAGTAAGCAAGATATCCACAACACCCATTCTTCATCATGCGCTCCACTCGAATAGCTAAAACGAATGGCACGACTTTGGATTTAATTCCACAGACGCGAAAAGACTTCTCTTTGGAGGTCGGAATGTCACAATCTTTCGAAGACAATCCACGCTAACACGGTATGCTGACAACCAATCCATTCTAAGGATCATGTCAAACCCTTCCATATTCGAGGTGATCATATCCGTCGTTGTCTTGTGATCTTCAATCATCACTATAACTGACTGGCATACCGTATCTGTGTTTATTGATTTTCCCGTAGGTATAGATACTGCCAAGATAAAATCAAGGGTCTTGGGGATGATACCTAACTTCTCAGAGAACAACGGAGTGATAAATGAATGACTAGACCCAGGGTCTATCAATACACGAGCATCAGCTTGACTCACGTCACCCATACGACGCATAACAAGTGTACCTTTTATTGTTATATTAAACATATAGAGTTAAGTGCACAACAATTTTAAATATCCATATGCATCAAATCGTCGAAGCACGATATAGTATATGAATATAAACTAATAAATTTAACTCTCAAATGTAAAGATACCTTGAATGACATCATTTGATGTCAGGGCATCCGTTGTGGTGACGGCATAGGCTAGACCTTGAACAACAGGTCGTGAAGATCTCTGAGTAGATACCGATCCAGCCCACTCCTTGCTTTCCTTGCTCTCCTCAGGGCAATTTCCAACCATGTGGCCCATCTTGCCACACCTGAAGCAAGCCCCTGTATCTCTCCTGTAGTCCTCTGTCTTGTGTGGTTTCCCATACTTTGCACATGATGGAGCCGGAGTGAATGAAGAGACCCGTGAAGATCCCTGTGGGATAGAAGCTCCACTAACCGAAGAACCAGACGATCTGAATGGTCTGAATGATGCAGGTACTGTCGGTCTCTGATATGAACTCAGTCTTGAAGATACAGCTGGTTAGGTGTGAGTAAGGTATCTAGGAGGTCTGGAGAATCTAGCCCTCTTATTTTGATCAGGGTCTTGAGATTGTCCCTGAAATGACCTTTCTTTGTTTTGCCTATCTCTCCAGGTAAACTGCTTCTGATTTCCCTCTTCAGAAATGAGAGCCTTAGACATAACTACTACATATGTCTCCAACTCCCATAAGGTCACTTTTTTCTATATGTTGGGCCTCAAGCCAAGCTGAAACTTCCAAACTTGCATCGACTCAGTGGCTACGTGCTGCAAAGCAAACCTTGATAATCTATCAAATTTCGTACCATACTCACGCACTGTCATTGCCCCTTGTTCCAACTTGGTAAACTTCACTTCCCACTGATGCCTCACTATCTTGGGAAAGTACTTCTCGTTAAAAGTTTCAACGAATTCAGCCCATGTCCAAGGGACATTGAGACACTCTTACTCACGGTGCCTCGATACTGATTTCCACTAAGGTCCTGCTTCCCCATCTAGTTTGAAGGTTGCCTAGCACACCTTCTCTACATCAATGCATTAAAGCACTTTAAAAACCTTTTCCATCTCCTCTATCCATCCCTCGGCCTCAATAGGATCTATCTAACCTGAGAAATTAGGAGGTCTCATTCTCTTAAACTCAGCGAAGCGTCCAGGTTGGTGAAGTGGTCTCGCTGCTTGTTGATTCATTGTAGCCGTCTGTTGAGCTACGTTGGCGGCCAAAGCTTTCAACACCTACTCCATTCTACTATCACCACCTCCTTTAACTCCTCTTGGTCCTACCGGAACCACATTTTCACCCGATAGGAACTTTAATCCCCTGGATGTACCCGCAACATCGGGGATCTCTCGTAATGGAACCTCTCTTTGTCCCTCTCTTCATCTACCACGTCCTCCTCTGAACAGTGGGCCCATAATACTAGTTTATCATTATAAAAATAACAGCATTGATTAGTACATAGATTGTAAAAATAATCAAACCTAAACCTGTGGTTAACCTAATTTCTAGGCTCTGATACCAACTGTGACAGCTTAGATTTTCGAACTCGAAAACCCGTGTCATAAGGATCATAACACTGGATAATCCCCAGAACAAACCAAAGAGTGTCTGCTCGTCTGGCGAAAATAAGAGCACACGCTATCGGAAGTGGCAATCGAGTCATCATATAAGACTCTTAAAAAGAAAGCAAATCAAAACAGTATATATATATATGAATCAAAAGAATATACATCCTTAAAAAGGAACCAAGAAGAATCACTGGTGATGGACATCCATCACTCAAAACTATGGTTCCCAATAGTGGTTCCTAAAGAATGTATATAGCTACAAGTAAAATATCTATAGTATATAATACAGAAAGGTGGCCACTAGACACACAAATAATCCAAAATACATATACAGAAATCCCAAATATAAGTCTAAAATACCCAGACTAAGGGTAGAACTCTTGACCGGATATATCTCCTCCTCCTCGGCTTTCACCTCCGTCTCTGATAGTCGTGGTTGCTCTCGGTCTTGAGCCTTAGCCTCAGAACCTATTATTTAAAAACAGGGTGAGCTAACCATCTAAGCTCAATAGAAGAAATCCCAAATATAAGTCTAAAATACCTAGGCTAAGAGTAGAACTCGTCGGCCTGGATATCAGTCTCCTCCTCAGCTTCAGCCTCCGTCTCCGGCTGATAGTCAGGGTTGCTCTCAGTGCCGGGAGCCTTAGCCTCAGAACCTATTATATAAAAATAGGGTGAGCTAACCATCTAAGCTCAATAGAAGAAACTCAAATAATTCACATCTAAAATGTAAAGCATGGTTTGTTGAACATAACTCAGAACAGATGAATAAGTCAGAGAATGTAGATAGAACAAAATAGATGCTGACAGATAATCAGATATCAGATGCAGAATAATCAGAATGCAGAACTTTTAGTAAACAGAGTAGATGCAGAATTATCGAAAACAGACTTTATTCTCAGAGTTGTCAGATGCATGCATACAGTATTTATTTACTTAAATTCTATACTTAAATAAATCTCGTGAATATAGCACGTGGTACCTAGATGTGTGCTGATGGGTAACCCCGACCATCATCGTTCAATGAACAATTACAGATAATTGCATCAAGCCTCTACAAAGGAGAATAACTTGTGCTGATGGTTTACAAATCAGATACACGGATATCCCGCCGTGCCGGTCGTGGGTATCTTGCCATGTCAGGGGGATTCATCACATGAACTTTAAATTAATACACATAAAGACCTCAGAATCAGATAGTAGAAACAGATGGCAGAAACAAATAACAAAGCTTTTAAGACAGAAGAAATCAGATACAGATGCTCAGACAACCATGCAGTCAAAATCGGATACCAGTTACGTTGAATTTCCCCTACCTCAAAACAGATCTTTCTAAGCAAATCCATTTAAGGTTTCCTGATCTTGACTTAGACCATACGTATAATACACTACGTGTCAAAGTGTCAGGATAAAATTTGATACACTGCCTAGCAGTGTTTTCCCAAAAAACCCAAATCGGCAAACCAGGGGAATTCCATCAATTAATTCCTCTATTTGATCAATCGGATTATCATCTGATCAATCAATCTCATCATTTGATCGATCGGATGCCTCACCCTTAAACAGACATAATAGAGAACTTCTAATCGGTCAATTCCCATTTGATCGATCGAATTTTCAAGTTGATCAATCAATTTCATCATTGATCGATCAAAACCAACCTTTTTCACCTTCACAGAACAGAGGAAACTTTGATCGATCAATCTCCAATTGATCGATCGGATCCTCAATTTGATCGATCAATCCTTATGTTTGATCGATCGAATTTTCAAGAGTCCAAATTTCAGGAAAACACACCTTCTGTTTCATAGGTGTTTATAAAATTTGATCGATCAAATCTCCAATTTGATTGATCAATTATCAATTGATCGATCAGTTCACACTTGATCGATCACTCTCATATTTGATCGATTAGTTTCAGATTTGATTGATCAATTCACCAATTTGATCGATCGAGCATATCGGGCTCCAACTTTAAAGAAAAATCACCCTTCTGTTTCAAATGGAGGTTATACGATTTGATCGATCAAATCCCAAATTTGATCGATTGGATTATAATTTGATCGATCAAATATCTAATTTGATCGATCGGAAATGACAACATCTGTCATTAATGAGTTTTGTTGATTCTTAACCCTTTTCATTTATTGCTTTTATGATTCTCTAAGAATCATTCAAGCCCTCACATAAATGCAAATTTTAAGACATTTTAAGCTCCTATAAACTATAGTAACTCACCTCTTTTGAAGACGATTCCTTGGTCCAAGGAATCCTTCGGTTCAAAGCGATTCTTTGGATCCGAAACTCGCGAGTTCGTTAAGGTGGGTTCTCCGATGAACCAAGTGCAACTCCATGCTAACACACAGGTGTGTTTTACTCTCTCCAACAGATCGACGTACACACGTCCATTCACTCACATTCTAAATCGGAGGTTTCGCAACCTAGGGTTCTTCTAACTTAGTTTCACAACAGAGCTTCAGAACTTTAATCTCTTAGCTATAGCTCAGAAGAGGCAAGAATGAACAGAGAAGATGATTCTAATCCTCTTCCTTCCCTTATAAGCCATCTAAATAGAAATATCCAGGATATTTCTATTTCCAAGCCTTTCGCTTCGGTGTTGAGCGCACACACATACTCACATAGATGACATTCTACAGAGGTCTAAATCGAATCTCGGATTTGTGTCGTAAGTGACAAATTACTTCACACGCCTACAGATTAAAAATTCCTATATTAATATTCTTTTATTTAAATTTTTTTTATTTGCCTCGATTTTTGTGCCAGGTACGGATACCAAAGCAGTTAGGTGCTCTCGGAATTTTAGGGTCGTCACACCTTTCTTGGCTCAATCTCCTTCCATCATATTAGTCAAGGCTTAGAAGATACACAACTATTTATGAGCTCCCTATTAAGTTAAAATATGGTTTTTTTAGGTCAATTGATCACGGCACAGGAGATCATATTTGCATCATTTTACCACTTTATTTGATTATAAGGTTAATTGAACAAAAAAGGGTATTGTTCTCAGTTTATTGTTGAAATGTTCGCTACATATAATCTTTATTGTTTTATAAGACAAAAATGCTATTTTAGAAAGTTGATGAGAAAAGTGTTATTTTTATGAATTTTGTGAGGAATCTTGCAAAAAGTCTCTTATCCTTCCAAAGAGAAAATTCGTTAGCCCTACAGCTCTACTTATTGATCAAAAGTTGGAAACCAGATCAGTTTAGATTTGGTTCTCATGGATGTGCAATCTTTTAATGGGTTTCAAGGTATTAAAATCGGTATCGGTCTCGAGTATCGGTTTGCCCGGGGCCAATACGAATCGGCCTATTCCAATACATATTCGATATTTTTATTATAAAAAAATAGGTAGTTGCAATGTTGTGGCACTGCAATTCATAACTGTGATATACGTCGGATAGTTGCCCAATTATTTAGATGTCTGAAAGAGACTCCACAATATAATACTTTTACGAAAGCACGCCACACTTTACCGTGCCCAAAATTTTAATCTAAAAGCACTGCAATGTCTAAAAAGAAATTAAAATTAAAATGACAGTAGTCACTGTACACATCATAAAAAAAAAAACGCCACCATCTTTTTTATTGGCTACCTCTATTAGCGCCCACTTATTTACTGAAAGAGCCCACTCCGGAGTCCCCGTCAAAATTGTTGATTGGGTCGTATCAGATGATGGAAGTTGATTTTCACAAAGATCTTCTACACAATAGATGTTGAGATCATGGTGTACCTATCAGACGGTTAGTTATGGAGTACTCATATCACAGATCCAAAAAATTGGCTTTAAAGTCATGTTAAAGAGTGATGTGTGCCATATGACTCAAGAGCACCAATTTTTGGGGATATGTGATACATTTAATTAGAGATTGACCGTCGGATATGTGCCCCATGATCTTAAGATGTATTGTGTGAAAGATACGGGTGAAATTCGACTTTTATCATCTAATCCGATGCAATCAACGGTGCCAAGGAGTTTGGGACGTGGGCGCTTGCAGTAAACTAGTGGGCGTGAATAGCGGTACCTCAGCAATACCTTTTCCTTCAATAAGAGATTCTCCTTCTAAACCCAGGTTTCAGAAATGGTTGACTTCTTTGAATCAGATGTGGGAGATTGTTTTTCACTCCAATCGTCGACAAAATAGATCTTGAGATAACAGGCATGCTATCACATGGTTAGATTTTAATTTCACTTGGCATATATTCACAAAAGTGATCTGCTCAGCATGTGATGAACACCATGATTATGTTTATTTTTTGGCATGTGTACCAATTTGAACAAAATACTGATCGTTTGATAATCTCAAGATCTATTGCGTCTAAGACGGATGAAAAATAAATCTCCATCGTCTTATTACAGCAGTCAATGTTTTATGCACGTGAAACAAGAGGTTGACAAGTAAGAATCTAGGACGGCAAATAAAATTTCCAATTTTAAATTCTTCTATTATTCACGTGCACACATGTTTTGTGATGGTGTGGAATCATCTGGTTGGCTCTAAAATCTTCTATCATTCACATCCACACAGTCTCTTTCATGTAGCAACCAAATACTGTATAAAATGGGATCTCTCCCCGTGCACTACAACCTCATCAATAGCAGTCTACACCCACAGAGATAGAGATATGGCATCATACTTGGCTACGAGAATTAGGAGCCTTGCTGGTGAAGCGTGGTCATGGTGGTGGGAGGTTGGCAATGAGAAAGACCAAATTACTAAATCAGCACTCACTTTCTCGGTTGTATTACTGGTGGTTTCATTGAGCTACTTGTGGATGAATGGGAAATGGATAAACAAGGGGTCCTTCCCCTTGCCACCCGGCCCGCAAGGGTTTCCCTTAGTTGGCAGCCTTCCATTTCTCGAACCCAACCTTCACCGGTACCTCGCCAAACACGCTCGTACCTATGGCCCCATCTTTAAAATCCAACTTGGTAGCAAAACCTGCATCGTGATGAGCTCTCCTTCGACAGCAAAGGAAGTACTGAGAGACTACGATGCCATCATTGGGACCCGCGACGAAACGGCTGCGACAGCTGTTGTGTCACATGGCGGTCGAGGCATTGCGTTCAGTCCTAGTGGTCCCGACTGGCGCCTGCAACGAAAAGTATGCGTCATGGAGATGCTAAGCAAGAAGAGCCTCGACGGGGTGTCTGGGCTCCGCCGAAGTCAGGTCCGGGAGAGCATCAGCCATGTGTATGCCAGGGCTGAGATGCCTATTAACGTCGGAGACGAAATCTTTAGGACGATGCTCAATTTGGTACTGACTATGTTATGGGGTGGCAGGCTTAATAGCGAAGAGAGGATTAAGGTGAACCAGGAGGTTAAGGAAATTGTGGGAAGATTGAGTGACACTCTCGGGGAATCGAACATTTCGGATCTTTTTCCGATTTTAGCACCATTGGATTTGCAAGGCATCAAACGTCGAATGAAGAACCTAGTACTACGGCTTGATCGTCTGTTCGACTCCTTTTCAAATCAACATGAAGATGGAAGAGAGGGAAAGAAGGAAGAAAGCTACGATTTTCTGCAGCTTCTTTTGAGGCTTAAGAACGACGAAAATGCTAAAACGCCCTACACATCAAACCACCTCAAGGCTCTCTTAACGGTAATGTTTTGTTTCTCGAAAAAAAAATAGGCTCTCTTAACGGTAATGTTTTGTTTCTCAAAAAATATATATATAAAAATATAATATTTTGTTTCTGTATTTAGAAGCTATTTCAACCTCTGACAACTAACCGCGGCACGGCGTCACCGGCTACACGTGCAGTGAGACTAATCATTGCAGCCATTCACACATGTGGCGTGCAAAATTGTTTATGACAAAAACTACCTATGGTTAATAATTTCCCGTGAGTTATTGCTAATTTCCCGTGAGTTATTGCATACACTAAATCCGAAATAGACTAATTTTCGTCGAGCCTATAATGGAGGCTTGTGAGACTCATGTTTCTTCCGTCTAAAGCAAAGATTTGCCTGTTGTAATTGGTACTAACCTATTAGGCTATTAGGCTTTGGAATGTATGCTACATGAAATCATCACGTGTGATGCATGATTTAAAGTTGGGATTTTTGTATTTACCCTTGTCATATTTATACTCCACCTGTGTTTCACCTATTTATATTGTGATCGCTGCTTTTGTATTTCCTTTAGATTTTGCTCCCAACATTGACGAATTAATCGTTGACTATTATAAAATTAAACTTTGACCGCTTAAAATCTGATGATGGAAATCATTTTTTAATATAATTTTCAACCCAATGAATCTTGAGATTATGAGTCTTCCATTAGACAGTTAGATTTTGATTCTCATGACACACATATTGAAAAATGATCTAAGAACCATGTTTGATGTACACTCACGATCATGTTCACTTTTTGTATTGTCTACCATGTGAAATCAAAATCTGACTCCCTGATGGTAGGGCCTTGATCTCAAGATTCATTTTGCAGAATATTATAGTGACAAATAATCTCCATTGTCTGATTGAAAGCAATAAAGTATAGTTTTTTAAATGTCAACCATTGATTCGTCATTGAAGGGGGCAAAATGCAAAGAAAACACAAAAGCAACAACCACAGTGTAAATAGGTGAAACATGAGGGGCACCGGAGTGTAAGTATGATATATCTTAGCGGGGTAAATACAAAAATCCCTTTAAAGTTCATAATTTTAAAGATTGGATAAAAAATTATCTCTACCGTCTAATTCAAACCCGTAAAGCAAAATCGGTACGAAGACTAGCGCCGGGGCTGGTTACCTAATACTAACTCTGCCTAATGACCTATCAGGATATATGGTCGAGCCTGTCTATGTGAGAAATGGCATATGCCTACCAACGGCCATGAAAATACTAAAATTAAAATAGGAGTAAATTAAATATTTAAAAAAAAAAATTCCAACTTTTCAAATATATTTTCTTCTTTTACAAAGTTAAGCCTTTAAATACTTTTAACTTTTGGGTTCCTTTGTTCGCACTTACAGGTTTTTTGAAAGTGCTACCTTTGAAACCCAAGGAAACTTGTTGACTGTTTCGAATCATACGATAGAGATCCTTTTCACCCCAAATTTCATACAATGGATCTTAAGACCATGTGCGTACAATCAGACGGTTTGTTTTTGTTTCCACGTGACATAGATTCCAAAGAGATGGCTCTAAAATCACAAGGCGCACATCATGCTCAAATGTGTTTTTAGGACTTTTTTGGGGATTTGTGCAACGTGGAATAAAAAATTGACCGTCTAATGGTAAGATCATGGTCTCAAGATCCATTCTGTGAAAGATTGGGGTGAAATATGATCTCCATCGTCTGATTTCAAGCAGCAAATGGGCTTCACTAGGTTTCGGGCATAGGCACTTTTAGTAAACTTGTAGGTGTGAACAAAGTTACCCTCAACTCTTTGAAGACCATATTTTAAGGGAGCAACTACTTGCACATGATGAGATTTGTACCCTTCCACATAGTTCAAAATGAAACACTTGGTAGTTTTGGGACTTGTATCACGTGGAACACTATCTAAGCTAGGCATAGTTTAAGGGAGCACTACTTGCACATGAGATTTGTACACCATTCCACATAGTTCACAAAGAAACACTTGATAGTTTTGGAACTTGTATCACGTGAAACACTATATATCTAAGCTGTCTGATTTGAAGGTCATGACGTAAAGATCTTTGGCGACAAAAGATTGACACGAAACATGCTCTCCATCAACTGATTCAACACAGTCAACCATTAAATCATTTCAGTGTTATTTTGACCCCGACCCTTTCAATCGTTGTTGATAAAATATGCAAAGTAACCCTCATCACATTAAAATGCTAATTAAATTTAGTAAATGTTAATTGCATGCTAAAAAGATTTCACATAGTTAATTGCTTTAGAGAAGTTTGTGAAGTGGATGCTGCTTCAGGGTGTAGAAATTGGTGAGCGAGGTAAGAAGCCACGAGTTGCCTTTAGAAGTGAAGGCAGTGGATGTCTCATGAAGCCTAGAGACAAGCTCATGGCAATGTTGATCAATATGCTAGAAAAATCAGTCTGTTACGCTAGGTTGCAATTGGCCCTATATTTTAGCAATAAAAATGTTTATTAAATGACTAATAAATTTTTGGAACAGGATATTGTGATGGGCTCAACCGACACGTCAGAATCAACGATTGAGTGGGCAATGACTGAGATTATGCATCAGCCAGAGATAATGAGGAAGGTGCAAGAGGAATTAGAGGAAGTAGTGGGGCTAAATAATGTGGTAGAAGAATCTCATCTGCCTAAATTGCTTTACTTAAATGCCGTACTGAAGGAAGTCCTCCGTCTTCACCCACCTGGCCCATTCTTAATCCCTCGTCGGTCAACTCAGGCATGCACTGTGGGTGGTTACACCGTCCCCAAGGGCGCACGTGTCATTGTTAATGTATGGGCGATACATACAGACCCTAGTGTATGGACCAATCCCTTGGAATTCCAGCCCGAGCGATTCCTAAAGGCTACAAATGATAAATGGGATTATAGTGGTAATGATTACCGTTATCTTCCATTCGGATCAGGGAGAAGGATTTGCATCGGGATTCCCATGGTGGAGATAATGGTACCATATGCATTTGCTTCACTTGTTCATTCATTCGAGTGGCGTTTGCCAGAGGGCGAGAAGCTTCATCTTTCAGATAAGTTCGGGCTTGTTCTTAGGAAGGAGAAGCCACTCGTTGCCATCCCCTACCCTAGATTGTCGAACCCAAAGCTCTACTCTTAAAGTACTATGTATTGTTGCCCCTTCTATCATCCTCTAACCAAATATATCCACTCTAGACCTCTACTTTGAAGCAAATATGTGTAGCAAATTAAATAAATTAAGGTAGTTTTCTTACTTTGTATGAAATCTGCCTTTTACTCCATTGCAGTTTGTTTAACCAAACAGATACTGAGGGTGGGATTTGGCAAACATACCAAAACATTACTCGCCCAATTTTAATGACAAAAACTATTACGGTCATTTTTATATATCGATCAAAATGTTTCAATTCAGACGCTAAACAGGTCATTCAAGTTATTATTCAAGGATATTTTAATAATATGTCATCAATTGCTTGCAACTTAAGCTTTTGCACTACTAGCAGTGCACACAAAGCATGTGTAAGCAGTGCCACCCATGCAATTCATTAACAGCATCAGAACAGTTTGGTATTTAAAATTACATCCCACTTTTTAAAATTAAAATACTGTTAATCAGTGAAAAATGCCAACTTTCACCCTTTAACCTGATCTTTGATAGACCTGTGAGTAGACTAATAAATGCATGTTGAGTACATTTTGTAGATAGCAATAAAGGGCAGGCATAGTGTAGAAATCCACCCAAAAGTGTCTCACAAGAAGGTCCATCTCTCAGCACAGCTCAACCCCAACAGTGGCACACAAGAGGGCTGCACACCAATGCACACTTGAGCGTGCAGCAACAGCAAGGCAGCTTTGAAGAAGTGGAAACAGGCTGAAAACAACCTGCTGAGAGGTTATCAGAACCTGTCGATAGGGTGTGAAGGCTGGGAAAAGAAAGAAGTCTTGAAGATTGAAGCATTCGATAGGATTTAGAACCTATCGTGCAGTTGGAAGTAAGAAGGTAGCAGCCTATCGACAGATCGCCTGGAGCTTGAATAGAACCTGTCGAAAGGAGCTTGAACCTATCATGCAAAGGCAACCTATCGAATGGTTATTGCAGCTCAGTCATTGAACCTATCGAGAGACTCTCAAACCTGTCGATAGGAGCTAGAAGCAAACCTATCAAAAGCTATTGCAAAGAGAACCTGTCGAAAGCTTCAGAAACCTATCGAATTCGATTTAAGAACTCACAAGAAGAGCTGCTACGCACACGCTGCAAGTTGGTGACCTACTGCACGCAATCCAAGGCGCGTTGGTGACCGACACAAAGGTTTTAGAAGTGCCCTAGAAAACCCAAACCAAACCACGCGCTCTACCCCAACTCTAACTAACTCAGAGGGCCTTCTAGAATGGGAATCAAAAGGGAATAACAGAATGATTCCCCCTGAGCTGTGATTGGCGGGGAAAAACAGATCTGAGGTAGAGGGGGAGAGCTATAAAAGGAGGGAAGCTGCCAGAAAAAGAAGAGGATTTTTGGAGATCAGAGCGGGTATCCAAAAGACTATTAGAATTCATATTCTTTCTTTTAGCCCAATTATGGTTGGCTAATTCCCTGGGAGCAACAAGGAGTGAGGTTAAATCTGTAATTGGGGAAGGTTGAGAGTGTTATTGAGGGTCAGATGAGGCACGGACTGCAAATCTTAGAGCCTTTCATTGTATAGTGAGTTTATTTCAATGTAATGTTAATTTTATTTTTTTAATTAGATCCATAGTTCATCTGGTTTCACTTGGTGCTTAATCGGATTTGTGTAGATGGGAATCAGCTCACCCACTTAACCGGTAGACCTCTTGAATACCATTTGATCTCCCTAGATCTGATAATCCTGCAACTGCCTGTGTCTGTGGCCTGATAGTTACAACATTTGTAGTGATTATCATATTCTGATGAAAACCTTAGAATGGAGTGAATCTATTGGATGATTTGTGACCATTGAAGTGGACAGATCATAGCCTTAAGATCAATCCAATTCTTTGGCTTAGATCAGATCCTTCTACCATACAGCTGTGCTTATAGCTGGATGAGGGATTGATGCCCTTTGAACCCCTTATAACACTGTCAGCTCAACCCAATTGCAAGAAGACTAAACTCTAAGCTGCTTCTCTCTATTTTCTATTTTTAATTTCACCAAAAATTCCCTCACTGGTAAGATCTGAACTCTAGATTTAATCCCAATTCATTTCTGCATTTAATTGTGTTTCTATAGTTTAGTTTAAAGTGACAACCCTTTAAAACCTCTCCTCTTCCCTTTTACTATTTTAGTATTAGGTGGCGTGCCAGATTTGCTATAGATATGGAGATTTACTTGATTTTTAGCTCACATTTCCCTGTGGATATTTCCTTACTCACTCTTTATAACTTGCTACAACAGGCCCTGAATACTTGCAGGTCTGTGTGTCAGCTTGCCTTGGTGTGTACATCCAACAGATCCTTTAATTGTGTGATTTTAAACCTCTTTTCAAACATAAGGTAAGAAGCCAACAAGTTTTTGGCGTCGCTGCCGAGGATTTGTGTGCCTAAAATTAGTAGATCAATGTTTGTTTTAGTATAGATTGTAGATCTGTAATAGACTGTTTAGTTTTTCACTAACTGCTTTTAAAAGTTTTGGTTGTTTTGGAGTAGTTTTTGTTATTTCAGCAGATTGGAAGCTGTGTCTAAGGAGGAGCATTGTGCTAGAGGTTGTGCTAAAGTTTGCATCCCTCTTTACTACTCTAATTTTTCCAGATCTGTGGAATTGTGGATTTATTAGTTGTTTGTGTGTGTTCCTGATTGCCGTGTTAAAGAGGATCTGCACTCTGTGTGCATTGAGATTGTGAGTGGTGTATGTTTGGAAGAAGAACTCTCAATCCTCAGATTGTGCCATTAAATCCGGAGATTGAAAAAATTCTTAAACCTAAATAAATCTCACCCACATCTGCTGCATCTGAATCTGTTGAAATGGGTGAGCAACCAAGGTTGCTATTGAAAGATTACTATGCACCTGGTGCATATAATTCACCTTTTTGTATATAATTTCCTGCTGTGGATACCAATTATGAAATTAAATCTTCAACCATTAAGATGTTACCTTCTTTTCATGGTCTGAGTAAAGAGGACCCATACAAACATGTTGATGAATTCCTTGCCTTGTGTACTACCTTTAACATTTCAGCTCTTGGGCCAGAAGCCACCAAGCTTAGGCTATTTCCTTTTTCATTGAAGGACAAACCCAGAGCCTAGTTATCCTTGCTTCCCCCTAATAGTATCACCTCTTGAAATGACATGCAATGTCAGTTCCTAGCTAAATTCTTTCCCATGTCTAGAACCAGTCAATTGAGGAAGAACATTCTTTCATTTTCTCAACTCTCCACTGAAGGGTTCCATGAGGCATGGGAGAGATTCTAGGAACTATTAAGACAATGCTACCACCATAAAATTCCTGAATGGCAACTTATCCAAAGTTTCTATCAAGGACTGGACTCAAAAAGTATAAATATGGTGGATGCTTCTTGTGGAGGTACATATCTTCACAAAATAATTAAGGAAGCATGGGAATTGTTTGATGTTATTAGTAAAAGCTCAGTGCAACAGGAGTCTCTTACTAGGGATATTGACATTTTAGGAGGAATGGTGAAGGAAAGTACAACAAGAGGTAAAATGTATGACATTGGTGGGTATAATGAATTAGAAAGGAAGGTAGCCAACTTGACTCAAAAGTTGGAGAAAATGATGAGAGCAAGGCAATCTCCAATGGTTACTAATGTGGAAGAGCCACGCCTTATCTGCCAATCTCCCACTCATCCCATTCAAGATTGCCCCTCTGCTGAGCAATTTCCAGAACTAGTGATGGAACATGTAAATGCTGCTCAGTCCTTTGGTCAGTAGCCACCTACTGGTTATTCTTGGAGAAACCACCCAATCTAAGGTGGAGGGAAGACAATGTTCAAAATCAAAACCAGCAGCAGTAGTTCCAATAATAGTTCTATCAGCAACCACAGCAGCAACTGCCTTTTAAACCTGCTCCCCAAGCCTATCAACAGAATTTTGCCCCACAGCATTAATACCAACAACCTATGGCACAACCAATGCAACAAACTGCAGCAGCCCCGGCTGTTAGAGCACCCTCTTTTGAAGAACAGGTTCTGACTTCCTTACAGAACTTGGGCTCTTTGTCCAAAACAGTCCACTCTCACAGCCAAAGCATAAAAAAGATAGAAGACCATCTTGGTCAGCTATCTAATGCTTTGACAAAGAGAGAAGAGGAGAGGCTGCCTAGTCAGCCCATGGATAATCCAAAGATGCAATATGTGGTGGGTAAAGTTTCTTCTTTCCATGAAGAAGCTAAATCTGTCACCACCTTGCGAAGTGGGAAGATGATTGATAATCAAATTGGTATGGAACCTGTGGAAAATACTTAAAAGAAGAAAAAGACAGACCAAACAGAATAAGGGGGATGTTGATAATCCCCAACAGAAAAAAATTGAAAATAAAAAGAGAAATGTTGAGTTGGTTAAGGCTACAAAGGAAGGAACAGTTCCTCATTTGCCATTTCCTAAGGCATTTCAAGCACCCTCCCCTTTTTCCAAAGGAGATGCAAAAATGGAGGAAATGATGGAGACTTTTCAACAAGTAAAGATCAATTTGCCTTTACTTGATGCAATAAAATAAGTGCCAGCTTATGGCAAATTCTTGAAAGATCTCTGGCACCCATAAAAGGCAGTCAAGGATACATCTATCCAAGAAGGTCTTTTCAGCTGAAAAAGTAAACTAAATATTGACCATTGTAACCCCAACTAAGCTGTAGGATCTAGGAGTTCCCACTATCCCCTGCATCATAGGGGATCACACCATTGAAAAGGCTTTATTAGATGTAGGAGCTAGTGTCAATTTGCTTCCATGCTCAGTTTATGAGAAGCTAAGCTTAGGAGAGTTGAAGCCCACACATGTGGTCTTGCAACTAGTTGACAGATCTGAAAGGAAAGTAGTGGAAATCATAGAGGATGTGCTAGTTGGAGTTGACAAATTTTTTTACCCAGTTGATTTTCTGGTGCTAGATATGGAACCAAGCAAATATGCTACTTCCGTCCCTGTGATTTTGGGCAGGCCATTTTTGGCCACTGCAAATGCGTGTATACAATGTAGATCAGGGGTCATAGAAGTAACTTTTGGTAATATGAAAGTCAAGTTGAATGTGTTCAATGCAGCTTATCAGCCCCATTTAGATAATGATGACTATTTTTCCATTGATGTGCTAGATGAATCTGTGAAAGAAGCTCTGCCTCAGCTGCTGCATGGTGAGGATTTGTTTGATGTTTTTGAAGAAGTATGGAATGAAACAGTGGAAGGAAAAGCCCCTATATCTGAGCTTGAGCAAGCGAAAACTTTGAATTCTGAAGTGAGGCCAGTAAAGTATCACCCATGGACTCCTGCTTTGCTACCTCTTCCAGCACCTTCTAAGGCACCCCTATTACCTTCACTCATCAGTCCCCCAAATGTGGAGTTAAAACAACTCCCAAAATATTTAAAATATGCCTTTTTAGGAGCCAATCACAAACTGTCAGTGGTAATCTCTTCTTCCCTCACTCTTGAGCAGGAAGAAGAATTGCTTTGTGTTTAAAAGGCATAAGAGAGCAATAGGGTGGACTATTGCTGATTTGGGGAGAATAAATTCAGCTATGTGCATGCACAAAATTCATCTTGAAGAGGGCTTTAAACCTTCTAGAGAGATGTAAAGGAAGCTCAATCCACACATGTAGGAAGTTGTTATGAAGGAGGTAGTCAAACTTCTAGATGTTGGGGTCATTTACCCTATCTCGGATTCTCAATGGGTGGCACCTACTTAGGTGGTGCCTAAGAAATCTGGGATCACTGTAGTTCAAGCAGACTTAGGTGAGTTGATTCCAACCAAGCAGACCACTGGTTGGAAGGTATGCATAGACTATCGAAAGCTCAATGAGAAAACTAGCAAAGATCACTTCCCATTACACTTCATAGATTTGATCTTAGACAAGTTGGTAGGTAAGGCCTTTTACTATTTTCTTGATGGTTATTCAGGATACAACCAGATTCCTGTTTACCCACAAGATTAAGAAAAAACCACATTTACTTATCCATTTGGAATCTTTGCATACAGAAGAATGCCATTTGGACTATGTAATGCACCTGCCACTTTTCAAAGATGTATGTATTCTATCTTTTCTGATATGATTGACAAATTTTTAGAGATTTTTATGGATGACTTCTCTATTTTTGGGGATGATTTTAGCCAATGCCTGCACCATCTCAATCTTGTGCTGCAAAAGTGTGAAGAGACCAACCTGGTTCTAAGTTGGGAAAAGAGTCATTTCATGGTGACTCAAGGCATTGTCCTAAGACATGTTGTTTCCCAAAGAGGAATAGAGGTTGATCAAGCTAAAATTGATTTAATAGTACATTTTCCCCCTCTTTAAACTGTCAAACAAGTCAGGTCATTCGTGGGCCATGCTGGTTTCTACAGGAGGTTCATCAAAAACTTTAGCAAAATTTCCAAGCCTCTTTGCCACTTGCTGTACCAAGAGGTTTCATTTGTGTTCAATGATGAATGCCTAGCTGCTTTTGAACTTCTGAAGACCTGTTTGACTACTGTTCCTATATTGCAAGCTCCTGATTTTCCCATGCCATTTGAGCTGATGTGTGATGCATCAGACTTTGCCCTTGGTGCAGTATTAGGACAAAGGAAAGATAAAGCACCATGTGTGGTGGCATATGCTTGTAAATCAATGGTTGATGGTTAATTGAATTACACTACAACTGAAAAGGAGCTGCTGACCATTGTATTTGCTTTGGAAAAATTTAGATCATATGTGTTGGGATCCAAGATCACTGTGTTTACTGACCATTCAGCTTTGAAACACCTCTTGTCTTAGAAGGAGGCTAAAGCTAGACTAATTAGATGGATTCTTCTTTTGCAGGAATTCAACTTGGAAATCAAAGACAAGAAGGGGGTTCAAAATATGATTACAGACCACCTATCAAGGATCCTAGATGCCGAAATAGAGAGCTTGCCCATCAATGATTCTTTCCCAGATGAGCAGCTTTTTACTGTGGAGATAAGTATGCCCTGGTTTGCTAACATAGTAAACTATATTGTTGTGGGAAGGATACCCCCACATTGGAGTAAGGATGATAGGAATCTGTCCTCACAAATTCGATATTACATGTGGGAGGACCCTTACCTCTTTAAGTATTATGCAGGCCAAGTGATAAGAAGATGTGTACCTCAAACTGAGTTTGAAAACATTCTAATAATGTGTCATGAACAGGCTTGTAGAGGCCATTTCAGTGGCAACAAAACTGTTGCAAAGGTGCTTCCAAGTGGTTTCTATTGGCCCACTCTTTTCAAGGATGCCAGGCAGCATTGCAAAGCTTGTTCTAGATGTCAGCAAATGGGAAGTATTACAAAAAGAAACTCCATGCCCTTGCAACCTGTGCTTGTAGTTGAATTATTTAACATATGGGGAATTGATTTTATGGGACCTTTTCCCCTCTCCTATGGATATAATTTCATCCTTGTAGCTGTGGATTATGTGTCCTGGGTAGAGGCCATAGCTACAAGAACAAATGATCACAAGGTTGTCATTAAGTTCTTAAAGGACAACATCTTCTCTAGGTTTGGCACCCCCAGAGCTATTATTAGTGATGGAGGAAGCTACTTTTGCAACAAACCTTTTGGCAAGCTGTTGGAAAAATACTTTATGACTCACAGAGTTGCTACTCCTTATCACCCACAATCCAGTGGGCAAGTAGAGATTTCTAACAGCGAAATCAAGCACATCCTATAGAAGACTGTGCGAGTTGATAGGAGAGATTGGTCCATAAAACTGCCAGATGCCTTGTGGGCTTATAGGAGTGCCTAGAAGACCCCCATCGGGATGTCTCCATTCAGATTAGTATATGGCAAGGCATGTCACCTGCTTGTAGAGCTGGAACATAGAGCATATTGGGCCATTAAAACATTAAATCCTAACTTAACTTCTGCTGGTTTGAATAGGAAATTGTAGTTATCTGAGCTTGATGAGTTGAGGATGGAAGCATTTTCAAATGCTAGGATTTATAAAGAAAAAACTAAAGCCTTTCATGACAGGCACTTGTTGAGGAAAGATTTCACCATAGGTGACAAGGTATGGCTGTTCAATTCTAGATTAAAACTCTTTCCAAGAAAATTACAGTCTAGATGGGATGGTCCCTACATAGTCTAACATGTCTCCCCATCCGGGGCTGTAGAAATCATGGACCCTAAAGATGGAAGGGTCATGAAAGTCAATGGGCAAAGAATCAAAATTTGTGTTGAAAAACCTAGTGAGTCCACAGAGACCATTGATCTTCAGGTCCCTCCAATTTATACCTGATTGCAGTGTGTATCATATGTACACTATTTTGGTTCTATTTTAAGTTGATTACTTTCTGTTTTGATGTTCTGTTCATTTACAATAAAATTGCCATGCTAGAATTAGGTAATCATATCAATTTCGCCAGCAGTCCAAGGACCATGGGAGTATGCTAAAATTTTGAATGGAAACACAACAAGAGATTATGCTGGGTGCTGAGGCTGAACATAGCCCCAAAAATGCAATTTTGAAGGGCGTATGGGACCTTTCGATAGGTCATTTGAGGATTTCGATAGGCACTGAGATTTGTCGAAAGGTGAAAACAACTTTGTGATAGGATCAAAAGGTCAGAAAGATATTTTCGATAGGTTTTGGATACCTATCAGGAACCTATTGAGAGGATGAATCAGGTACCACGTGAACCTATCGATAGGAGGGATTTGACCTATCGAAGCATTCCACCTGCACGCCTTATCCTTTATAGTTTTTTACAGGACGCTTTGACCTATCAAAATCACCCAGCTCATCCTATCGAAATCGATTTTCACTCTTTATATACCTGTCGTTAGGTCATTTTTGCTCCATTTGATACCTGTAGCAAACCCTAGCTCTCTCTTCCTCATTTGCCGTTGCTCTCATTTTTCGCTAAATACTCTAAAGACTTTTCGCCACTCAGTTTGCCGTCCCTCAAGTTCATTCAGCATGCATAACGGAGCATTTTACACTTGATTTTTATGGAATTGGAATTGTGCCTCATGTTTTCTACAAAACCCTAGGATTTTTGGTAAGTTTTCTTCCTACTTTTATTCTGTTGGTTTTCTAGTTGTTTACTTCAGAATTTTCATACAAATTGATGAGTGAGCCTTAAGAAAACAATTTCTGAGAGTGAAATGGCCGATTCTGAAAAAACCCTAGTTGACCTATTCCGGCAACTGACGTCCTCCGCCCCAAAGTCCTCCAAGAAATCAAAGCCTACCACCAACCCACCTACCAAGAGGAAGCTCCCTGAGGGGAAGCCCAAGAAGGGCCATAACGCTAAAAAGGCCAAGTCTGTAAAAATTTAGGAGTCTGCTGTACAAATACACGTGGAGAGCTCTGTTCCAGTTGGGGAAGCACCTTTGCCCTCCTTTGACATATCGCCTGAGGTGGAGCTTCCTTATGCGTTAACCACTCATAACGAGTTTGTAGCTGGTTTGAGCCTTGTCCCTGAGACAGATTTTTATCTTGCGTACTTTGCCAAGATAGAGGAGTGTTAGGGGTCACTCATGTATCTGAAGAAGGAGGGATTGTTACCCCTACTTACACCCTTGAAGGAGACTGTGTACCCCAGGTTGGTTAAATTGTGGTATCAGAATTTGACAAAGAAGGTGGTGCCTGGGAATGAGGCTGTGCTGGAACTTCTGATTGATGATTGACAACTAACTCTGGATTGCAAGGATATTGGGATGGCATTGGGAGTTCCACATCAATTTGACTCTACTAGATCCGAGGGGGTACCCAAATGGGTTGCATTTAGAGAAATGGCTAAACAGCTCACCAATGGAATTGTGGGATCAGGTGAATCTTTGATGAGAAGAGACCTCCAACCCAGCCTTAGATTCATCGAGGCTATTCTGAGGAAGAATGTGTATGTCACTGGGCACCTGCAGGAGAGAAGGCCCCCATTTGTAGATGCTTTGTACTATTGTGCCAAAGGGTAATTTCTGAATGCACCAAATCTAATTTTCGAGACAATGGTAGACATCAATGATAAGGTGCTTAAAAGACAAACATTTGTTGGGTTGCCTTTCAGCAGGCTCATTACAGCTTTGCTAAAGGCTGGAAAATATGTGGTAAAGCAGAATGAGCCAATAGAGTAGTTGAGCCATGGCATGGTCCACCAGCCTGACCTTGATAAAGAAGAGTAAGCCACCTAAGATGGAGGAGGCTGCGGAGGTGCCCACTGCCATTGCAGCAGATCTTACTACTGAGATTCCCTCATCTACCCTTTCACCTACCTTACTTTCATCATGACCCACACCTCCACCCACCTTGCTTTCCCCTTTGTCACCCCCATGTTTGTATCAGCTCCTTTTCCAACAGACCCCTCCCCCATAGCCACCCCCCTCCTCCTACCTCTGAGCTAGCTATACTTCCATCAATCCCTCAAGTCCTCTAACCTGCAATCCTTGAACCTCCAACACTACCAGAGCCTACCCCTGCCGTTTCTTCTTCACCCTTTGACCAAGCCATTTATGATCCTTCCCCTCACCAACCCCTACTTCATACCCAGGGCTCAAACCAGTTTGCCACTGCTGGGTTCACTACCCTAATGACATCCATTGTGGAGGATGTTGGGCATGAGTACACCCCACTCCCTGACTCCCCCCACCCCACTCCCCCTCACTAGAATCATGCACCCTCCTCTCCTTTCCATCCCATCCAAACCCCTATCCCCTTTAACCCCACCATTCTTGATACTTTCACTCAAATTCTCTCCCTCTTACAGTCCATTCAAACTCAATTGACCACCAACACCAACAACCAAGCCATCATGACCTCATGTATTCAATCCTTACCCCATCCTTTTCAGCTACCCAACCCCTTCACACTTCTCCTCTTTCTCCTGTCCAATCACCTGTCCATTTATCACCTCCATCTTCACCCATTTCTCCACCTTCCATAGCTGCTACCCAGGCTGAGGAGGTAGGAGCTCCACCTTTCCCCATACCTATCTCACCACCATCTTTCACTCCTTCATCACCAGCAGTAGAAGCTACTGCAGTTGCTATGCCACCTACCACCCAACCACCTGCTCTCCCTCCATCTATCTTCACAGATGCCACCACCCAAACTGATCCACTTGAGGACTTGGCTTTCCCCACCCCCTCCCTTGCCCATTGTACCTAAATATTCCTTCTACATTCCCCCTTACCTCTCACTGTTGTATGCAATGAGGGACAACCCCTACATCCATCGAGATGTCCTGAGAGGTATGGCTGCCCTTCGAGCTACCCTTGAAGCCCCCTATGAGGAGAGGATTGCTAACATGGAACTGGAGCACAGAATCAAGCTCAGGGATATCTCTGAGGGGTGGCAGACAATCCTGACTCTTTGTGAGTTTGTAAAACAACTTGCTACTGCTCAGAGTCATTGCGGAGGTTGAGAAGAAGAATGCTGAATATCTCCAGAAAAAATTAGCCAATACCCAGGACATACTTAAGGCTACCCGAGAACTCTCTGAGTCCAACTTGCTTTTTGCAGAGAAGAAATTCGTAATGCTAGAGAGAAAGATTGCTACGTTGACCTCTCAACCATTTTAGCCAACCCCGCTCACTACAGCTCCCCCTGCCTATCCTTCTACCACCCAACCCTGTACACCTTTTTCCACTCAACCTACTCCTACCCCACCTGTGGATGTTCCCCCTCCTCTGGTCCAAGCTCCTCCTCCTGTTGGGTAATTTCCTTGTGCTGATTTATTGTGTAATGGTAAAGGGAAGATAAAATAGAGTGGAACAGGGGATGGAATTAGCACATCAGAAATAACCTAGACCTACAAGATACAAGGTCCTTTGTAGCAAGTTTTAGAAGTAAGGGAATGCCCATAGAGAGGTGAGTTCAAAATAAGGTAAATCTCCAGATCTGGAGCAAAGCTGGCACCCTAACTAATGCTAGTTAGCTATAAGAAAGGGGAGAGGTTAAAAAAAAGGGTTGTCACTTAATTTACACTACAAATGAAATGCAGAATTATTGAGATCGAGTCCAGAGCTTCAGTTCTTGTAGGTGGAAGGATTTAAAAATAGAAAATGGAGAAGAGCGGCTTGGAGAATGGTCTCACTGCAATCAGGTTGAGCTGATTATGTTACAGGGGTTCAAAGTACACAATTCCCTTAGCTGGCTACAAGCTCAGCTGCAGGGTAGAAGACTCCACTCTAAATCTAAGGATCTAAACTGATCATAAGGCTATCATCTGTCCACTTTAATGGTCACAGACCATCCTATAGACGTCATCCAATCCAATGATTTTCAGTGGAAGAATTCGGTTGAAACCAGAGCTTGGACTGATCTTAAGGCTATGATTTGTCCACTTAAATGGTCACAGACCATCCGATAGATTTCCTCTAGACCAAAGGTTTCAAACAGAGCATTAAAACCACTACAAATGCTATAATTTCTAGGCCACAGACGTAAGAAATTGTAGGGATATCAGATCTAGGAAGATCAGATGGTATCCAAGAGGTCTACCAGTTAAGTTGGTGAGCTGATCTACAGACTCCTCTACACAAATCCGATCGAGCACCAAATGAAACAAAAGGAACTATAGATCTAATTAAAACAATAAAAACAACATTTATATTATAATCAAAGGCACTCCACAATGAAATGCTCTCAGATATGTAGTCTTTGTAGCAATTGACCCACAATGACACTCTCAACCTTACCCAATTACAGCTCTAACACCTCTCCTCGCTTCTCCAAGGGACTTAGCCAACCACAGTTGAGCTAAAGGAGGAAAATGGGATTTCGCTGCAAGCTCTAATCTCCAGAAAATGGTTTAAATCTCGATCCCCCCCCATTACAATTGGGGATCTTAATATATAGCTTTCTCTCATGTCTTTCCCGCCAATATTCCCTTCTAGAAGGTCCTCAGAGTTTGTTAGAGTTCTGTCAGAGCATGTGGGTTGGTTAGGGTTTCTTAGGGCTTCTTTTGGATCATCATGTCGGTCACCAAAGTGCTTCGATTTGCGTGCAGCAGGTCACCAAGTCACAACATGTGCATAGGTGATTTTCTGAGAAGTTCTCCCCATGATTTCGATAGGTTCAGGAAGCTTCCGACAAGTTTAGATGACACTTTGTGGCCCCTTTCGATCGGTTCACAGGTCTAGTCGATAGGTTCCAATAGGATGATCCTTCTCTTGAAGCTTCTTAGCCCTTTGTTTGGAGCATTCTACAGGTTGGGGAAGCTTATTGATAGGTTCACTCTCCATTCCTATCGAGAGGCTTAAGTACCTTCCGATAGGTTTGATTTCCTACTTCTCCATCTCAATAAGTCCAGGCAACCATCCGATAGGTTTAGGAAACCTTCCGATAGGTTCCCCTTTTCTCCTCAAGCAAGGTTTCGATAGGATGAACTCTCTCTTTTATTCAACTGCTCTATAGGTTCATGGATCCTATCGAGTTCTTCACTTATGCATGAATCCTTCCTTTCTCAACTTTCTGATCCTATTGAAACCTTTCCATCTGCACGAATTCCTCCATGTTTGGCTCTCAGTTCCTATCAAAGTCTTCAGATGACCTCTCGATAGGATGCTTTCAGCCTGTTTTCACTTCCTTCACCTTGATCTGCTGTACCATGCGCCCCAAGGGCCCAATGGTGTGCAGCCCTCTAGTGTGCTATTGGTGGTCTGTACTGTGCTGAGGGATAACTTCTTTGTGCAGCATTTTTGAGTGGTTTTTTGCATTATTCCTGTCTATTCTTACTATCTACAAAATAAACTCAACAGAGGTTTATTAATGTGCTCACAGGTCTATCAATGGTCAAGTTAAGGGGTGAAAAGTGGCATTTTTCACCACTTAACACCTCCCTGTCAACCTTCCCCACCAAAATCTAAGAGGTCTTACACGAACAGAAAAGTCACTTCCAAAAGGTTTGTTTCCTCTAGTGCTGCTCTTAAAAAAGGGCAGAAACTTGCTGCCCAGTCTGCAGAGGTAGCACCCTCCAAGCCCCCACCCCCACAAGCCACCTCCTCCACCTTACTCTCCAAGGAGGAAAGAAGGAAAGTTGCTGCTGCCCTTGGCCTCGATCCTACTGCCCTCTTCCCTTCTGATTCTGATTTTGCTGCTGCTTCTGCCAAGCAAGCCAAGAAACCTGCTGCCCAGTCTGAAGATGCTCCAAACTAGTCCACCCCGAAATCCCAACATAAAGGAAAAACTCCGTTATCCAAGAAAGAGTTGAAAAACTTGACAAACTTGTATGATTGGCCTGATGATGTTTGTAAATAGGTGTAAACTGTTTTAGGTTGTTTTCAATTACTAACTTGTAAATATGGTATTATTAATATTTTGTTTTCAGTTCCTGTGTCTCTCTTTGTGTATAATTGTTCTATATTTTCTTACCTCACCCTTCTCATTGTTTCCATGCTATCTAAATAGTGAGGACACTGTTTAATTTAGGCTTGGGGATGTGGCAGAGTAGACTTGCCAATATAATAGTTAATGCTAGTGCAGAATGTTAGAGAAATTCTTGGCATAATAAAGTGAATTCCCACCTGATTTTTCATTCAGAGAACTTTCTAATATTGGGATATATATTGTAGCTTTAACACTGTCATAAAGTAAATGCTAATCATTGTTCAAAGAAATCGATGCTCAGCAAACTGAAAAAGAGAGGAAAATGTGAGGAAAATGTGAAGACCATACCCAGTGAGATTTGGGCCTAAAATGTTTTTTTTCCCTTGAAGAGTGTTATGGCAAAAATTTTTCTATTCTAAGGACTGATTGAACTTAGCTCTGCTCACTAGAAGATAGGCAAATCCAAGTTAAAATAGCTTGACAACAGTCATGACATTGAGGACATGAAGTAAGGCCATCCCTTGGACAGTTTGAGCTAAAAAATTTCCCACCTTGAACTGCCCTTGATACACACCATTTGAGCCTTAAAAATCTCAATTTTTCTTTGATAAAAAACTAAAAAATTTGAACCCAAAACCTCAATGACCTGATGCAACCTGACCCTCACTCTGAGATTTCAGAAGGTAAAGGTGAAGGAATTGAAGAGGTTAGAGGAGCAGGGTTTGAAAATTTGGTAAAAGAAGAAGAAAATACATGAGAAGACAAGAGTGATGTGTACTTGTGGCATGCCAGCCCATAAAAAGGAAAATGAAAAAAAAAAATTAATAAAAATATACAAAAGAAAGGCATACAAAAAGAAAAGAAAAATAGAAAAGCAAAACAAAAAGAATGAGAAAGAGAAGTCATTTCATTGAAAGACTGAAACGAGGATTAGAAATTGATCACTTCAAATATGAAAATTCAAGAAGTAGATGGAATTGTGCTGAAAAGAAGGTGTTGTCTAGACCGCGTCCTTTCCTTTACTGATTTCTCAATTTGAATCCTTTTTACCCCTTTATTCTTTTATAAATTTCACCCATAAGCCACATTACAACCCAATAAAAAGTCCCTACTGATCTGAAATAGATTGAGCTTTCATGTGGAGACAAGGATTTGATTAATCTATGGTGCAAAGAGTTAGGAAGTTTCAGAAATTAGAGAAATGCCTATGCTCATGCTTGCAGTCCTATTTGAGGGCTGCAACTACTCTTGAGCTGTGTGAAATACTACACCCTTCATCTTTATCTAGAGTGTGAGCCGTGGTAAGACTTGGGTCTGAAATCAACGCTGTTGGGGGTATCATCCAAATACAAATCTCGAAGTAGTAGGTGAGCTGTGCATTAATCTTCACACAATGTTTTGACAAGAGCTGAGTGATGGTGAAAGAATGACAAATTACTCTCAATATTAAGATGTTGTTTCACTGCTGGAAGTCCTCCAGATAATTGCATGAGAAGGTTGTGGAATGAGTTTTTTTTTTTTTTGCTAAGAATGATGTTTTAACCTCTGCACTGGAATTAACTATGTTTATTGGAGAAGTTTGTTGGTACCTTCATTGAAAACCCTCAGGAGACTTCACTCCTCCACTGGGGATCACCCAGAGGGTTAAAAGGCTTGATTCATATGCTAAATGCATCTGTGCTCCCTACAAAAGTGGCATTTTAATTTTTTTTATTTCTCCTTTGCTCAGGGACTGGCAAAGCTTAGGTTTGGGGGTGTGTTAATCAGTGAAAAATGTCAACATTCACCCTTTAACCTGATCTTTGATAGACCTGTGAGTAGACTAATAAATGCATGTTGAGTATGTTTTGTAGATAGCAATAAAGGGCAGGCAGAGTGCAGAAATCCACCCAAAGTGCCTCACAAGAAGGTCCATCTCTTAGCACAGCTCAGCCTCAACAGTGGCACACAAGAGGGCTGCACACGAATGCACACTTGGGTGTGCAGCAACAGCAAGGAAGCTTTGAAGAAGTGGAAACAGGCTAAAAACAACCTGTCGAGAGGTTATCAGAACCTGTCGATAGGATCTGAAGGCTGGGAAAGGAAAGAAGTCTTGAAGATTGAAGCATTCGATAGGATCCCGAACCTATCGTGCAGTTGGAAGTAAGAAGGTAGCAACCTATCGACAGATTGCCTGGAGCTTGAATAGAACCTATCGAAAGGAGCCTGAACCTATCGCGCAAAGGCAACCTATCGAATGGTTGTTGTAGATCAGTCATTGAACCTATCGAGAGACTCTCAAACCTGTCGATAGGAGCTGGAAGCAAACCTATCGAAACCTCTGGCGAAGAGAACCTATTGAAAGCTTCAGAAACCTATCGAATTCGATTTAAGAACTTCTAAGAAGAGCTACTGCGCACATGTTGCAAGTTGGTGACCTATTGCACACAATCCGAGGCACGCTGGTGATCGGCAGAAGGTTTTAGAAGTGCCCTAGAAAACCCTAACCAACCCACGTGCTCTACCCAACTCTAACTAACTCAGAGGGCCTTTTAGAAGGGGAATCAAAAGGGAATAACAGATTGATTCCCCCTGAGCTGTGATTGGCGGGGAAAAATAGATCTGAGGCAGAGGGGGAGAGCTATAAAAGGAGGGAAGCTGCCAAAAAAAGGGGAGGATTTTTGGAAATCAGAGCGTGTATCCAAAAGACCATTGGAATTCATATTCTTTCTTTTAGCCCAATTATGATTGGCTAATTCGCTGGGAGTAACAAGGAGTGAGGTTGGATCTGTAATTGGGGAAGGTTGAGAGTGTTATTGAGGGACAGATGAGGCACAGACTGTAAATCTGAGAGCATTTCATTGTATAGTGAGTTTATTTCAATTCAATGTTAGTTTTATTATTTTAATTAGATCCATAGTTCATCTCGTTTTACTTGGTGCTCAATCGGATTTGTGTAGATGGGAATCAGCTCACCCACTTAACTGGTAGACCTCTTGAATACCATTTGATCTCCCTAGATCTGATAATCTTGCAACTGCCTGTGTCTGTGGCTTGACAGTTGCAGCATTTGTAGTGATTATTATGTTCTGATGGAAACCTTAGAATGGAGTGAATCTATTGGATGATTTGTGACCATTGAAGTGGACAGATCATAGCCTTAAGATCAATCCAATTCTCTGGCTTAGATCAGATCCTTCTACCATATAGCTGTGCTTACAGCCGGATGAGGGATTGATGTGCTTTGAACCCCTTGTAACACTGTCAGCTCAACCCAATTGCAAGAAGACTAAACTCCAAGCTGCTTCTCTCCATTTTCTATTTTTAATTTCACCAAAAATTCCCCTCACTGGTAAGATTTGAACTATGGATTTAATCCCAATTCATTTCTGAATTTAATTGTGTTTCTGTAGTTTAGTTTAAAGTGGCAACCCCTTAAAACCTCTCCTCTTCCCTTTTGCTATTTTAGTATTAGGTGGAGTGCCAGATCTGTTATAAATATGGAGATTTACTTGATTTTTAGCTCACATTTCCCTGTGGACATTCCCTTACTCACTCTTTAAAACTTGCTACAACAGGCCCTGAACACTTGCAGGTCTGTGTATATGCTTGCCTTGGTGTGTGCAACCAATAGATCCTTTAATTGTGTGATTTTAAACCTCTTTTCGAATACAAGGTAAGAAGCCAACAAATACTAGTAGTAAATATTATGTTAACTGGTTCACCATAAAAATGATTCTACATAAAACTACAGCTAATTAATTAATTAATTTTTTCTCTTAATAATAATTCACCAAAAAGCTCCAACATGCAGTAATAATTCACTAAAAAGATCCAACATGCGGAGACCATAGAATATAGATAGAGTAAGTGAGGTCATCTATAGTCTATAGATGTAACCTACTATTTCCTGATTTAACTGAAAATTGATTTCCTCTATGAAGCTATATATGAACTTGCCTTCAATCTCATCATCATCATCAATGAGACTTTATTTTTCTCTAATATTACTATCCAACTCACCTATTCTCTTGACTGTATTACCCCATTAAAGCTGTAAGTTGTGAGCAATCCAAGGCATTAAACTGATTGCTCATATATTGAACAGAATTGAGCCCACAAATCTAACTTTTTTGGAGATTTGAACCAACTAATCTGTGCACTCTAATGCCAACTCAAACTTTTGACCAATATAATCTTGGTAACTTGTGAGAAATGTCGAGATAAATGTGTCTCTAATGAACACTTAAATTTTAACTTTCAAAACTGTGGTGTATGAAATACCGAGAGGTAAACACCAATTTCTTTATATGCAGTTGAATACTCGTTGGCACTCGGCATATTGATAGCTCCTTTGGTACCATTCTGCTGTAATTATGCCACTCCACACAAGCCATATATCGCCCAGAAACCAATATATTATGGCACCATAGCAGATGTGTGTTTTTCTAAATCTTAAGACCCGTTTGGCAACCATTTTTCAAAAAACACTTTTTCAAGGGAAAAATATTAGGTGAAAAGCACATTTCACCCAAGTAATTGGCCACCTCTAGCTGGAAATAGTGTTGTGTTCCGAAGCTACCTCATGTTGCTTCTCACACAACACCATTTTTAACATGTGATTGACCTTTTTGAGAAACATTATTGGCGAAACATGTGGTAAACCTCTCTATAGCACCTGAAAAGTGCTTTCTGGAGAAGGGGTTGCCAAACAGGGCCTTAATTGTGCGTACAAAGCCATAGTTTAGATTTGTATCCAGTCCACCCCGCCTAGCACCCTGTACATATGGGACCAACACTAGGTAATGGCCTTCCTTAAGGTTTATTATAAACATGCTAAGATGGAAGACCTAGCTAAAAATGGTGTCAGGAAACTACCTTCATGCTGTGCAATTTGATAATTGAGAAATCAAATTATATCGCCCGAGAAGATCATACCATGCCTCAGAGCAAGACGCTAGGGAGAAACTTGCCTTTCTCAGAATTAATTTGTATAGCATGTTATACTAGTTCCCATTTGAAAGTTAATTAATCATCAAAAAATATTTTCAAAGTAGTTAAATCTTATAAGAAGAGAGGAGAATAAAAAAGAGAGAGGGGAGCAAGATTTGTGAGATATAAATCAACGCAAAACAGAACACCACCAAGCAAATGAAAGAAAAACAAAAAACTGGGACAAGATCTCCCACCCAGCCTATAGATCAAACTATAGCAGGGAGAAAATGCCTCGAGCCATGTCTTTCAAATTTAGCACCAAAGGCTATGGAGTTCCAAATCCATAATCTGAGCCGCCATAGCCCATTTGCCCAATATTTGTAGTATGCATATTATTTGGCGTGATAAACATCTCCATTGCCTAAAGCAATCTTTTAGTACCTCATAACCGTGGTTTTTAAAAAAAGGATAGGTGGGTAATTAATCTATTTTTGAAAGGGCAAACTTATCCTTTCAATAAATATATCATATAAATGCTAAAGACTTCAAACACAAACAAAAAAGAAAAAGAAAAAAAGGTGAAACCTAATTCCAAACCTAGGTCCTATCTTCCTTATTTCTTCTTCTATTACCAAACCCTAGCTAGTCCCTTCTGAGGATCTTGTTGCACAGAAGAAAATGACGATGGCATGAGAATTTCTCAATGCATCACAAACTTTATCCCTGATTTCACCTCTCACGCCACACTCTCTAGATTAACATCGGCACCCAATCCCCCGATGTCATATACCTCCATGAAGGCAGCCCTTGTCACGTCGACCATTTAGGCAGACACTGGGTTCTCGTTCACATCTTTGCTTCAGAGTTTCGAATGCAGCTCTCACCAACGTTTTCACGAATTTTTTTTGGGCTATTTGTTGTATTTTTTGCACAACCGTTCATCATTTGCTTTTTCAGGTTTGTTTTATTTTTCTCTTAAGGATTTATTTTTTTAATTATTTTTTAATGCTTATAAGCAAGACCTGATTATGATTATTGTCCCTTTTTTGTTATTTTCCTATCAGATTGGCTATTTTGCTCGACCAATTTCACACGACTCTGTTTTATCAAGGTTTGTCTCTATTTTCTCTTATGGTTATAATTTTTTTGAATCTTTTATTATTATAAACACATGGTTCATTTGTGGTGTTCAGACCTAACTATCATGTATTCATTTTATTTCATAATCAATACCCATTTTAGTATCGATACTAAGTTGGGTATCAATATCTACACCCCGGGAAACTGTGACCTCAACCCATCCATTCCAGCCCGCATCCATTGATTGCTTTGGATTAGATAATGGAGAATGTTTTTGGTTCGAATCTTCCACACGATGGATCTTGATATCAACTAGACGGCTATGTGTGACGACTTATCAAATGTCCGCGTGTCAATGTTCCTAAAGTCGGTGGACTGGTTCGGGTGGTCGGGTGGATTTTCAGGCGAATCGGGTCGGGCGGCACGCCAAGATCCGGGCGGTCCCGAAGTATATGTGTGTGTGTGTGTGTGTGTGTGCGCACCCAAGAACACCCACTTTTTTCTTAGGTACCTTTATTTGCGCTCACATTAGAGACACCTTGAAAACCATTAATTGCTTCGAATCAGATGATGGTGACCTTGTTTTAGCCCAATATCCCACACACTAGATTTTGAGATCATGGCGCACCAATCACATGATCAGTGCTTGATTTCATGTGTCAAAGATCCCAAAAAAATGGCTCTTCAATCATATGATATACATGATGCTTAAATGTGATTGGATAAGTTTAGGGCCATTTTCTAGGTATCAGTGACACATGGAATGTAAAAGTGATGGTCTTATAGATATACTATGATCTCAAGATCTGTTGTATGGAATATCAGGGTGAAACATGTCCTGCATCATATATTTTGAAGTCACACTGCAAAAAACAAGACTATTAGCGACAGCCAAAAACTGCCGCTATTAACAAAAAACTGCTGCTAATACTGTAGAGCATTGAAAAATACCAATTTTCACCCCTAAACCTAGCCTTTGATGGACCTTTGAGCATATTAATAATGTGTTTTTAGTTGTGTTTTTGTAGAAAACGGGAAATAAGAACTTAATGCTGCAATCCATCTTTTTAACCCAAGAAGAGTGAATCTGATGCCAATTTGTGGAGCTGAGGCAAAACCAGAGAATGCACCATGGTGACACACACCACCTGTGCCATATTGCAAGCCTAAGCAGGCCCTAGGAGTTCCATAGAAGAGAGGGAGGTGGACCCAGACAGAGAACATGGCTGCAGCAGGGGACCAGAAATGAACGCTTGCGCAATTGTCGCGAGGTGCAATTTATTTAGAGAATGCCTCGCGCAGTTGTTGTGAAGTTCACAAGCCTGCAACACTTAAATCACACGCACATATCTTGCGCAGATCAATGGCGAAAGGGCTTCAGAAGTGAACCTCGCGCGATTCCAAATTGTCATATTCTTAGGCGCTTGTGCAGATCTCGCACAGACAGAGCTTCAGGAAGGCACGCCGCGCAGCTCTCGCGTGCTTCACTCATCTTTGCAAGCACACTAAAGTTACACACTATGAACCTCGCGAAACTCAGAGCTTAACCTAGCGAGCTGCTATCACCCGCTGCTTAGCTCTCGCGCAGATCCCGCGCTGCAATTCAACCTCGCAAGCCACCTATCATCTTAGCATGCAGCATTAAGCTGCTGCATTTTCAACCTCGCGAACTCCTAGATGATCTCAGCGAGTGAGCACCTGAAGCAACTGTAGCTGCTGTAGACACCCAAATTTGGCCCAAAGCCTGATCAAAACACATATCGAGAGAGGAACGTTTCTGAGCTTTTGATGGCATGTATGGAACCCTTAGGAATCACCCCAAACCCTTAGGAATCACCCTAGATCCCTTAGGAAGCTACCCCGAACCTTTAGAAACCAATCCCGACCCTTAGAACCCTTTCCGAGCAATGGATGAGGAGGGGTGCACCGAGATTGGCCACGACCTTCCACTGTGATCGAATCTTATACCATTGGAAAGAGGACTTCTCCAATTTTCCAACGGTCCAAGAATCGCCCCAATCAGAGGTGTGCATCAAAAGATATGGCAGTTCGAACTCGGAGGGCAGAAATGTAAATTCAAGTGGGCCCCCTAGGGATTTGGCACAACTAATAGTTGCACCAGGCTTTTTCTCCCCAGAAATGGCTTGGCATAACTAATAGTTGTGCTAGGTATAATTTTTCCTAGCGCAACTATTAGTTGCACCAGGCCACTTCTCCCAGATTTTCAGCCTGGCGTAACTAATAGTTGCGCTAGTTTTAAATGTGGACCCCACCCTCGCGAGCCAACTTTCAGGTATTGTTTAAAACTGTTTTACTGTACATTTGCCTGGCTCAACTATTAGTTGCGCCAGGCATATGAACAGTGACCTCTGGTTGAATAGTTGCGCCAGGCATATGAACAGTGACCTCTAGTTTTTACCCCGAAAATTGTGATTGGGGTTTGACTTGTTAACTACCTTGACCTTTGGAGTGTGTTTTGATAGTTCTGTTGTACCCATTCACTACCTATTTGCAACCCTTCATGTGGCTTAAGGCCTCACCCCATCATCGACCATAGGAGGACCTTCTAACACCTTTCAAGGCTCCAAAAATCCTAGAAAACCTTAGATGTGAGATTACCTAATTCATAATCTTGATTAGCATCTAAACACCCTCCTAACCCACCCATTTCCTATAAATAGAGCCCCCCACCCCTTGGTTTAAAGGTGGAGAATTTTTGCCTAAGAGAGAAAGAGCTTAAAGTGAGATCTTTCTCCCTTTGGTGCACCATTGCTCACACAAATTTCAGAATTCCAAAACCCCATTCCAAGCCTTACCATTCACCCAAAACCTTAGCCTAGGTGTGTGTGATCCCCTAGCCTCCCTTCTCTACCTCTTAGCTTCAAGTCTTAGGAGTTAGAACCCCTATTCTACACCATACAAAGCCTTCAAGAGCTCATCAAAGCAAGCCACGTAAGGCTCTCCTACGATGCTACAAGGGCCCGAGGGCTCCAGCTCTCCCCTTTCTTCTCCTGTCTCTTTTTAGCATTTCCTATCCTCCCATTTGTGCCGTTATGCCGTCGAATTTTTGGTAGGAACGGAGGGGCACAAATAGGATTTAAGGCTCATTTGGGCAAGAGGAAACCATTTTCCTTTCTTTTAATTTATTTTAGTTTTGTCCATTAGTAGAGGCCACATTAAACTGGTTGATCGGGTGCCTAACATCTTCCCGATCGATAACTGAAGCCCCTACCCAAGAGCTTTTGGTGCGGATCAGATTCAGAGTCATATTTTTAGCACTATGGTGCTCATAAAAATAAACTAGGTTTCCCGAGACATCGAAAGCTCCTGGTAGCGACTCTATGTTTTTATTTAGAGAGCACATCGTCGTGAAGGGATCGCATCGAATCCCACGGTTGCACAAATGGCGACTCTACTGGGGAGTAGCTAGTAGAGCTTCCCCTTCAACTAGGCCTCTTTATTTTTTATTTTTCTAACATTTTATTGCTGTTATTTTATTTTATTTTTGCTATTTTTTTACTCACCCTTCCGATTAAGTCATTTTACTCACCCCTACTTTTATGTCATTTACGAGCCTTAGCCGATTGGCGGGCCTACTTGTGCATTGTCTTTCAATTCTCTTAATTTTCTATCATTTAAAGTGCCTTAGCCGATTGGTGGGCCTACTTGTGCACTCATATCCCAACAGTGGACGCTGGCCCGTGGTGGCGGTATGGGGTCATCAGCCCCGGTCTTTGAACTAAAGAAAACTTTCAAAAAAACTAAAAGCTTTGAAAAAAAAATTAAAATTGAATCAAGAATAGGGAGCTTAATTAACTTGTTTTTACGGGGTAGATTTTAAAAGGGTTGGGTTTAGGCACACATACAACCACCCGGGTCTTAGTATGGCGGCATCCCCCAGTGGTGATGATCCAGAAAAGTCCCAGCCTACCTAGTATCTGAGAAGGCGCTTGTGCCGGAGGTATATCGGGTGGGTTCCTATTCCAAAGCTTAAAACCCTTGGGGAGCGCGCTAGCGAGTTATACCGGACTTAAACCCTTTAGGTGCGGTGAGGAGAGAATCGATCACGTAAAAATCAGCTCAGTTCTCGGAAGTCTAGCTTCCACAAAACCCAAAAAAGACCCACCTTCAGGCTGCTGTTCTCTGCTGTCTTAAAATTCTAGAGCAGCATTTTTACCTGATGTAAGTATTAGTTGCGCCAGTACAAAAATTAGAAATTTATAACTGGCGTAACTATTAGTTGCGCTAGCTTTAAATCCTCAATTTTTACTTTGGCGCAACTATTAGTTGCGCCAGTGTAAAAAGGGGGCCTTGCCACCTTGGCGCATGTATTAGGTGCACGCCAAGCTTGTCTGGATATCAGCAGCTTGAAATCTATGGCCTTCTTCACCTCTCGAATCCCCCAATCAGTGTGCTTAGCGCCTTCATTTGGGCCCCGCCATCACCAACACCCAATACGCCCCTGCCGGTCAAAAGAGGGCAACTTCTTTTTGGCTCATTCCAGGGGATCGGGTTGTTCGCCTCGAATTCCTTGCCTTCAATAGATCAAAGGTTCCCTTTGATTCTTCCGAAGTGCGTCGAAATCGTCATCGCAGGTCTCAAATCAAGGTACGAAGGCCACTTGAGAAGGGAATTCCAAGGCCTCGGAACCTCTATTTTTCAAAACTTTTTCCAAAAAATCAAAAAAATAAAAAGCAAATCAAAACCCAAAAAAATATAGTGTGGTGTCAGCACAACGGCATCATCTTGCCCTCTGCCATCCCGTAGGGGAAGAAGGAGGAGGATTTTTGGGCCTTATCTAAGGCACCCTTTCCCAACCCGCTCCCGTAGAATGTCGTGGGTAGTGGACCCGGCTTATGCCAATCCCGATACATCCCCACCACACTCTCCAACTCACTCCCACTCGGGAGAAGTTTTTTCCACCATCCCCCTCACCTAATCACCCTTTACCGTTATCGGCCCATTTGGAGCCCCCATCTTCCCAACCACCATCACCCAAAATATCCAAAGTCCAACCCCCCAGTCACCATCTTTTGCCCAAACCATACCCATGCCAAATCCAACCCATTTCCCATCCACATCCATACAAAACCCAAACCCATTTTCCCAATCCGCATCCATGCCCCATTTCCCATATTCCTCCTATAGGCCCGATCCACCCACATTCACATACACCACTTCCTCCCTATCCAACCCCCAACAAATCCCCCCATCTACCCGGTCATGCCCATTTTTACTGGGGCCATGCCCGATTTTTCCCAATCCCAAACACCCACACCTAACCTTTCATCATCCCCATACATCCACCATACCTTCCCCTTTCCCAAAGACCCATTTCATCCACTCCATATCCCACCACCTATCATGGCCATGCCCGATCATACCGGGGCCATGCCCAATTTTTCCCCCACACCCCCCATCTACATCTCATCACCCCTTAAACCCACCATCCACATCCGATCTCTCCTCCATGGCCATGATGGAGGAGATATTCCAAGCCTACTCCTCATGGAGGGCTTCTCAAAATACCTCTCCTCCACACCTCATGCCCATAAACCCATCCCATACCCTAGCCAATCTCCATGCCTCACTCCTCCATGACCCCCATCAACCCCCCATAATCCACACCATCCAAACCCCCATTATCCACATGCCCCAAGGCCCCATGGCCCAACCTCCCACTATCCGTACACCCCAAGGCCCAATGGCCCAATCTCCAATCTCCCACATGCCCTAAGGCCCATTGGCCCAAACCCCCTTTTCTCACATATCCCAAAGCCCCATGGCCCAGTACCCCACCACCCAAACCTACCTAGGGCCCATGAGCTAGACCCACCAATGGCCCATGGCCCAAACCCACCAAGGACCCATGACCTAAACCCACCAAGGCCCCAATGGGCCAGACCCCCCAAGGGCCCACAGACCAAACCCATCAAGGCCCAATGGGCCAGACCCACCAAGGACCCATGACCCAAATCCATCAAGGCCCAATGGCTCAGACCCACCAAGGGCCCACAAATCAAATCCATCAAGGCCCAATGGGCCAGGCCCATCAAGGGTCCATGGCCCAGACCCACCAAGGCCCACTGGGCCAGACCCACCAAGGGCCCATGGCCCAAATCTATCAATGGCCCATGGCCCAAAATGACCAAGGCTTCATGGCCCAAACCTAAACCCCACACTCATACCTTCCACCATACCCCCAACATTTCACCCAACCTCCACACCCAGGTCAAATCCTACTCCAAACCCAATTTTCCCATGGCCCCACACCCCAAGGCCATCTCCAAACCTTCCCCCATACCCAATGGCCCCATCAGGCCCCACCTCCAAACCAAAGTTCCATTTATTCCATCACCCAACAAACCTTCCCTCATCCACAATGGGCTCACCCAACCCCCACTCATGTTATTCTCATCCAACCCACGCAACAACAACAAGAGAATCCCACCCTCACTGCACATTATGCCTACCAGCAGTATGAGGAAGACGAGATTAGGAATAGCGGAGCCTATGCTGGGGCATTGACCAGCCTTAACCCTCCTCCCATAATTGCCCACCCCTTGGTGGCCCAGAGTGAAGTCCAACTAAAGATCGAGAAAGCAGCCCCTGTATCGAAAGAGTCAGAACAGCTGAAAGAACAGTTGGACAAAATACAAAAGCAGTTGATGAAAATGGGTGGTACTGAAATCCACGCCACGGACTTCACAGATTTATGTTTGTTTGCTGAGGTCCCCCTGCCCCCTAAATTTAAAATGTCGGCCTTCGACAAATATAATGGCACTGACAATCCTATTGCACACTTGAAGTCCTACTGTGGGGACATGTGCCAATACGGAGGGGATGAGAGACTACTAATAAAAGTCTTTTGGAAGCGTCTGACCGGCCTGACTTTGAGATGGTTCACATCTTTGAAACCATCCATGATAAAAATATGGAGGGACTTGACACACCTCTTTCAAGAATGATATGTACACAATATAGACATTGAGCTGCCCAAGTCAGACTTAGCCCGCTTAAGACATAACCAGAATGAGACCTTCAGCGACTACATGGGACGCTGGAGTGCACTGGCAGCTCAAGTCAGAAATAGGATACCTGATGATGAGCAGATTGAAATGATTTGGAAGAATACTCTGCCAGTGATCTCAGACTTTTTGGTGTACCAGCACCAGTCCCGGTTCACTGATCTGGTGAGAAATGCTAACCGATGTGAGGATGCCATCAGGGAGGGCCGTCTGAACAAGAACATGCCCAGTGGACCCAATAGAGTTAGGAGGTTTTTAGAACAAAGGAACGATAAGAGAACTGGGGCCGATGTTCAGAACGTTGCTAATACTAGGCCCAATAACAATACTACCCCATTTCAATTTCAGGTAGCCCCACTGACACCAGTTACACCTGAACAAATGCAGAGAATAGGGAATGGGCAAGGAATGTAAATGACTCTAGAGTAGAGAAGAGCCCGCTATGATCGAGTGTTCACACCCTTGGGCAGTCCTTGAGTCTACTCTTACCTTTGTTAGTGAAAAAGGGATTAGTCACTATCCGTCAACTGCAACCTCCTCCTCACCCGATCCGAAGGAACTATGACCCAAATATCCACTGTAATTTTCATCAGGGTCCGGGTCACCCAACTGATCGCTGCTTCCCATTGAAGCATGCGATCCAAGATTTGATCTACGCTGAAAAAATCATCCCCCATGCACCTTCTCAATACGCAAATATCCATCAAGTGCCATTGCCCCCACATCCTATAGGAGTAGGTCCCAAACCCACGGTCGAAATGGTAGAAAGTGAGGAGGAATTTGAATTTGACCCATCCGATTACATCAGTGATTGGGAGAGTTACGTGGCGCTGTTGTCAAGAAATATTGAAGAAAGGAATATCGGGGTAATTAAACCCCTGAATTTGTCAGATTATTTTCCCAACCCGACTCCGCAAATTGAACCCTTGAATCTCAGGGCATACTTTCCATCACCCACCCCTGTCAATTATGTGCATTTCAATGCATACCAACCATACACCAACCATCACCCACCCCCTTCAATTATGTGCATATCAATGCATGCCAACCATACACCACCACCCTCATAAATTACCCAATGAACCAACAGGCCCCCAATCCTCCACCACCAATGAACTACCAATGGCCTATTCCCACCCCATTGCCCCCAGCTCACCCACCTGCAAACTCCACCATCCCGATCAATTATCTAACGGCCCATCAAACCCTTGATCTCCCACCAGCACCTACCAACTATCAATGGCCTACTTTTACCTCCTTCCCCCCAATACTACCACCCTCAAGCTTCACCACCCCCATCTAGCCCAATTTTGCCATCCAACCCGCCACCATCGAAATAAATCAGATGTTGCCCACACCTCTTGAGCCTGCTGTATAAGTGCCTCAAGTACCGACATCCATACCTTTTCAGCTCTCAGGACAAACCTATGATCCTCATCAGGTCCTGCTAAGCTATAAGCAAATAGATGTCAATACCGACGGTAGCAGCAGAGAAGGGACCGTGGACTTTTCTACTAGGTCAGGGAACATATCGAAATAGCCAGAAGCACTGGCACCAGCACAAGCCCAACCTGAAGGGAAGAAAGAGAGCATTGTGAATCCATTTGAGAAGATGAGTCGAGAACATATAATGGAGACTCAACTGAGAAGAATGCCGACCCATATTACTGTATGGGATTTATTGATGGCGTCCCCACTTCATTTTCAAGCTTTAATGGGGGTGTTAAAAAATGCTCATGTATCACTTCAAGTCAGCCCAGAGGAAGTCGGGTAGATAATTGGGCAAGTGATGGCTCCAAATGCCATTTCATTCTCTGACACTGATTTACCTGAGGAAGGATGTAGCCATTCAAAATCCTTAAACATAACCATTGAGTCTGGAAAAATGGTCATTCCCCTGGTTTTGATTGATAATGGGTCGGCGTTGAACATATGCCCACTAAGGACAGCCACCAAGATTGGGGTTGACCCATGCATGTTGAGACCCATGAGAACTAGCGCCCCAGGTTTTGACAACACTAGAAGAGAGATAATGGGAGAAGTTGATCTTGAGCTATTGATCGGGCCAATGACCTTCTCTGTATTCTTTCATGTAATGGACATCAAATCCTCATTTAATCTATTATTGGGGCGCCCATGGTTGCACGAGGTTGGAGCAATCCCCTCCACACTACACCGGAAACTCAAATTTGCATCTGGGCACAAGATCATCACGATCATCGGTGAGAGACATAGTGAGAAAGAAAAGGCCGCCAATAACGTCAAAAAACCCAATATGTTGGATGTGCCGCACACCTCTAAGGATGTCGACCTCCACAGTTTTGAATATGAGGTATCAGCGATACTCCCAGAGCTCATTAAGGGCATCATGCCTAAAACAGGAGGCGGTATGGTAACAGCTGTGGCTATGCTCCAAAAGTGGGGCTATCAGAAAGGCTGAGGACTCGGGCCTAGACTGCAGGGCAGAAGAGAGCCAGTTGTTGCTAAGGGGCAGAAGGTCCGATTCAGGTTAGGTTACAAGCCTACGGAGGAAGAAGTCTGAAAGGCTAAAGAGAAAGCTAGGGTCACCACAACCGCAAGAGCTAGAGGAATCAACATAGAAGAGAAACACACCCTAGGCCGCACATCAAGGATTCCTTTGTCAGTGCTGGGGTCGTAAAGATCGATCAAAACGGGGTAACCCATCTGACCTCACACAAACCCATAGCCCCTGTCCATCCCACCAATCCTAACATCTCCCTCCTAGACCTCCAAATAGATCTAACTGCCCTATCCCTATTTCAGGAGCGACATTCCATGCCTGAACAAACTCCTCCTGTGGTAAACTACCATAGGACTCTGGATACATTTGAGGATGAAATCTCAGACGAAATGGGAATCAACATGATGGAAGCTGACTCCAATGAGCCATACCAGCCAACCCCCTCTATCCAATTAGGTAAAGGAGTGACCTCACAGGTATACAACTGGGCATCTTTGCCCCAAACCTTGGAAGTGGGGAGTGGCCTAACGTTTGGCACCCGTTTCCCCCAAAAAAATAACCTATAAAAAGTAAGATAAGCCCTTGGCAGGCAATACCTTGTATATACGCAGACTCGTGCTGTCGAGTGTCCGTCTACGAAGAAATACAAAATCTCAAAAACATGGAAAAAGTACAAAATCTCAAAAACATTGAAAAAATATAAAATCTAAAAATATTGTCATTTAAAATTCCAGATAAAGTCTCACAAAAATATGCCTTAATTGAATTACCCGTCCCATGTAAAATCGACCCCTTTCCTGTAGAAATACAAGAAGAGGTAGGTATTACGAGTCTGGACGAGGATGTTCCTAGGAGCTCCCCAATGAGCTCCTTGACCGATTTCCTGACTTTGAGCATGGCCCTACCCCAATTGTCGAAGAAACTGAGGACGTTAATCTGGGAACTGAGGAGATTCCCTGAATTACCAAGATTGGAATGTCACTGTGTCCTGAAGAAAGAAAAAGCATGGTAGATTTCCTTAGGTCATTCCAAGACATTTTTGCCTGGTCTTACGAGGACATGCCTGGTCTGGACACCGACTTGGCCGAGCATGAGTTGCCCCTCTACCCTGATATGAAGCCAGTTAAGCAAAAGCTGAGACGTCTCTGACTCAAGTGGATGCTAAAAGTCAAAGACGAGGTCATCAAGCAGTATGATGCGAGATTCCTCATGGTATCTAAATACTCGCAGTGGCTAGCCAATATTGTGCCAGGACCGAAGAAAGACAGAAAGGTCTACATGTGCATCGATTTCCACAATTTGAATAGGGCGAGCCTGAAGGATGACTTCCCATTACCACACATCGACATCTTGGTCGATAACATTGCCAAGCACGGGATGCTTTCTGTCATGGATGGATTTTCAGGATACAATCAGATAAAAATGGCAGAGGTTGATCGTGAGAAGACAGATTTCATTACCCCCTGGGGAACCTTTTGCTATCGAGTCATGCCATTCGGGTTGAAGAATGCTAGTAGGACATACCAGAGAGCTATGACTACGCTGTTCCACAACATGATGCACAGAGAAATTGAGGTGTACGTTGATGATATGATAGCCAAGTCACCGGAGCGAAGCGATCACTTGGTAAACCTTCAGAAACTGTTCGAAAGACTGAGAAAATACCATTTACGTCTGAATCCACAGAAGTGTGCTTTCGGTGCTATGTCTAAAAAATTACTAGGATTCATCGTCAACAGGAAAGGGATCGAGGTCGACCCAGTCAAAGTCAAAGATGTCACTGAAATGCCACCACCATCTACTGAGAAAGAGGTTAGAGGGTTCTTGGATAGAATATATTATATCAGTTGGTTCATTGCACAGCAAACTCCCATCTGCAAGCTACTAAGGAAGAACTCGCCCGTCGAATGGAACAATGATTGTCAGGCAGCATTCGACAAAATCAAAAGCTACCACCTTAATCTACCTATTTTGGTACCACCTAAGCCTGGGAGACCACTCTTAATGTATCTCTCGACAATGGAAGTTTCGATGGGATGTGTCTTAGGGCAGCATGATTAGACAGGAAGAAGAGAGCAAACCATCTACTATCTAAGCAAGAAGTTTATTGATTATGAGCCGCGCTATTCTCATCTGGAGAAAGTATGTCTGACTCTTGTATGGGCTACTCAGAGGCTCCACCATTATTTGCTATCTCAGGCCGTTCTACTTTTGGCCCGAATGGACCCGTTGAAGTACCTGTTTGAGAAGCCGGCTCTCATCGAACGAATCGCACGATGGCAGCTTTTATGTCTGAGTTCGACATCACGTACATCACTCAGAAGTCGATTAAGGGGCAGGCACTCGCCAATCATTTTGTCGACAATCCTTTGCCAGATTATGAGCTTGTGAGAACTGAATTCCCTGATGAGGACATCCTGTTCATGACGGAAGACGATGCAAAGGAAGCAGAAGAATCATGGGTAATGCACTTTGATGGGGCAGCAAATGTCGAGGGTCAGGGAGTTGGCGCCATTCTGATTTCATCGAAAGGATCCCACGTACCAGTGTCTATCAAGCTCAACTTCCCTTGCACTAACAACATAGTTGAGTATGAAGCTTGTGCCGTTGGTCTACAGGCGGCTCTCGATCTGAATGTAACTCACCTTTGAGTGTTTGATGATTCATAGTTAATCATATCCCAGACGAATGGAGATTGGAAGATGATAGACGAGAAACTGATCCCTTACCATGAACACCTCGAGGATCTGATAGCCTACTTCCAAGACGTGGCATTCTCATATGTCCCTCGGATAAGAAATCGCTTTGTCGATGCACTAGTGACGTTGGCATCAATGATAGAAATCCCATATGGTGCTGAAATGAAGCCGATCATGATCGAGCAAAGGAATGAGCCGGTCTTCTGCCTCCAGTTCGAGGAACCTACAAGGCCTGATGATGAGCCATCTTGGTTCTCAAAAATCAAGAATTTCCTCGAGACACTAACTTTTCCTGAAGGTACATCTAAGGCGGACCGACGAACCATTCAACGTTTAGTAGCAGGCTACGTCATTTGCGGGGAATGCCTTTACAAGCGATCGTACAACAATGTTTTGCTTAGGTGCCTTACAGAAGGTGAAGCAGTCAATATTATGAAGGAAATCCACGAGGGTGTGTGCGGAGCGCACGTCAGCGGTCACATGCTCGTTAAGAAAATTCTACGACAGGGATACTTTTGGACCACTATGGAATCAGATTGCTACAAATATGTTCAAAAATGCTACAAGTGTCAAGAACACTCCAGTCTGATACATGCCCCCGCCATCGATCTTCATTGCATGACCACTCCTTGGCCATTTGCTACCTGGGGCCTAGACATCGTCAGAATGATCAATCCAAAGGCATCAAACGGACATCGGTTCATCCTCCTCGCCATTGAATACTTCACCAAGTGGGCTGAAGCAGTGTCATATGCCAACATCACAGCTAGTCATGTCAAGAAGTTCCTCAAAAATAATATTGTGTGCCGGTTTGGAGTACCCAAAGATATCATCATGAATAATGACACAAACTTTGCAAATAAGCGCATTCGAGCCTTCTGCGAGCAATACTAAATCAAGCACCATCTCTCATCACCTTATTGACCGTAAACTAATGGAGCCGTAGAAGTTGTGAACAGGACGGTTGTCCGCATCCTAGAGAAAATGGTCATCACTTACCGAGATTATAGTGAAATGCTACCATTCGCTTTATGGGCCTACAGAACGTTGATCCGTACCGCTACAGGGGCAACACCATTCTCCCTTGTGTATGGAACCGAGGCCGTCCTACCGGTGGAGGTCGAAGTACCCTCGCTCCGAATCCTCCTTGAATCAGGCTTACCAGAAGCAGAAAAAGAGAGATCCTGTTTCGAACAATTGAATCTATTAGATGAGAAGAGACTCCTAGCCTTGTGTCATACTCAAGTTTATCAGGGGCGAATCACATGCGCTTATAATAAACGTGTCCATGGTCGAGATCTAAAGGTAGGAGACACTGTGCTGAAGAAGATCTTCCCATCCCTCCACGCCGATCTGAGAAGAAAGTTCAAACCGAACTGGGAAGGACCTTACGTCTTTCGAGAAGTACTATCGGGATACACCATCTGCCTCGCCACCATGGACGGAGATCATCTTCCCGAGCCCATCAATGCTGGATACGTCCGTCGATTCTACTTTTAGTGTCTATCACGATAAGGTAAGTATTGGTAAAATAGATGCGTGACTGCTTAGGAACTACCCAAAAGAGGCCATTATTCCAAACACAGTAGTTAAAAAGCATCCCTTAAAATGATGATATCCTTTGCTACCCCATTTGAGCATGGGCCTTTCTTTCAATAAACCCCTTCCTCCTAAAAAAATGTGTGTGTACATATACAAAAAAGGGGAAGTAAAGTTACTATCAAAATCTAAAAAAATTGGAAATGCAAAATGTCAAAAAGAGATTGCCTGAAATGGAGCAAAAGAAAAAGAAAAAAATAGAAGAATCAAGGGGCATGTACAGTAAAATCCCCAAGGAAGAAAGTATGTTATAAAGAAAACTGGAGCTGCATCAAGGAAACCTTTTTAGCCTAGCATACCTTCGAATCCTAACCTAACCGATGGCCAAGCTATGCCCTGAAGGAAGCCCTCTTTTTAGGTTCACAAGCAGTCATAATATCTGTTAGGTCAACACAAGCCGAGTTGTGAGTTGATATCTGAACCCCATCCAGTCGGCTATGACGGAATCGACGTCTGTGTCATGGCTTTTGAGAAAAAAATGAATGTTAAAAGAAAGAAAAAGAAAAGAAAATAAAATAAAATAAAATACAAGCTTAAAGCAAGATGGACGTGGTGAAAACCTGAAAGGGCACTACAGGTAAAAACAGCGAGCTTGGGCGGACCAGGTGAAAACCCGAAAGGGCGCTTGGGGTAAGAGAGCTAAACTCATGAACGTAGGGAAAACCCAAAAGGGCGCCACGAGTAAGAAAGGAGAAAAAACAAAAGAAAAAAGAGAAGAAAAGAAAGGTTTGATTTAAATGATTGATTCATGTTTGAGGAGCCCTCCTGGTTACTCTCCCTTATCCACTTTTTTGGGCCGCTCATGCTAGTTCAAATCGGGTCCCGACCAGAATTGTTTTTGTGAAACTGCTTTGTCAAATGTATGACTCAAGGTAAGGAGAAAGGTTTGACTTAATCTAAGGGGATTGACATTCCGGCCTTGGTAAAACTGTTGAAACTCTCTTAGAACCAACCATTCGAAGAGGGGTTCAACCATGCTCAAAGGAGGACCCAGGGTTCCACAAGGTTTCACTTAGTGATTAAAGCACCACACCCAAAAAAATGCAGAAAGAAAAAGACCAAAAAGTCTATTTAGATGTATATAATAAACTTCCTTTCTTTTACAAAATGCACTGCTTACACCACGTCGCAAAAAATAGCCAGTGTGATGACTAGCGTGCTTTCCTTTTTTACAAATAACAACAAAAACAGTAAAAACATAAAGAAAGTATGTATACCTAAAAAATGTGTGTATCTGTAAAGGGGTTTTTATGCCCCTTTTGTGTATTTGATCTATGCAAAAAGTTCTGTGTGCATGAAGGAGTTAGCGGCCCAGCTCGTGCTTCAATGCACTAATCTCAGCACGAAGGTCATCTTCCCGGACATTCCCCTCGGTTAGCCAGCATCCATGCAAGCTCTTATACCTCTTCCGAGAAGAGTCGGCGGCCCTAAAGGCGACACTCAAGGACCCTCTCAAACGGAGGACCTCGCTCTCTGCTATTTCTGCTCTGACTTTTTCTTGTGACAAAAGTTCTTGCAGGACCCTCTTCTCGTCCACCAATAGCTCGATACGGGCTCGGAGTACCGTCTCCTTCTTTAGCCAGGGGCCTCCAATGTCAGTGATCTCTGTTGAATCTAGACCATCAGTAACAGGCCGCTCAGTCAATAGCCAGGCCTCATACTCAGGAGAAACCTGAACCGAATCTCCCTGCTCAATATCGCACATCAGTGTCGGCTGACGCGTGTCCCATAGAGCAGCAACCCGATCTATTTCTCCAGAGGACCCCCTAGAAAAGATAAAATCACATAGAGGGGGTTTGGCCCCGCAAGGCACCTGCTAAGGGCAGCCGAACTGAAGCAACACCCGGAATGGGAAGTAGAAGGTGCTGCCAGTCAATCCTTGGAGTGTGATGCCCTCATGGTCTCTCGAGCGAACTACTGGGAAGGTCCGATACAACCAAGGAAGCCTCCATGTCAGTTCGACATTGGTAAACCAAAGTTTCAGAGCTGACACATCACCCTGTGGAAGCAAGTGGCACCTACCCAAAAAGCACTGAGTTGCCTCACCTCGGGCAATATAAAAGCGGGGCACAGGCCCCAAGATACTAAGATGCTCACACAACCAAACCTGAAGCAACAAGGGGCACCCTTGAAGGCCCTCCACCTTGCCCAAAGCAAATGAATCTAGGCATCGATATAGCTCGGCGAGCACCAAATGCATCATGGATCGACCCGCCTCCAACTCAGTCAAAATGTCGCAAATTGCCAAAGAGAAGCTCTTCCCCCCAGTAAAGAAGAGAATTTCAGGAATGAGACCGAGTGCTAGAGCTTTCATGTTGAAAATATTCCTAATTGTCTTCGGAGATTTTCATCACCGAAAAGTTCTTTGAGAAATTTTAGCAAACACCTTGTGGGCCCCCCAATGAGACTTTTCTCATACTCAAGTTTCTTCAAACCGAGAGTAAGGTGAATGGATTTAGAGTAGCCCGGCCGAGGTGTGACTCTTACAAGGCCCCTATGAAGCTTCAGGCCGGACAGGTTGGATAGCTCCTCAAGGGTTGGGGTTAGCTCCCGCTTCCCAAAACGGAACACATGGAAATTCACATACCAAAATGAAGCGGCGGCATAAAGGAGTTCCCACCGCTTCCTTTCTAGAGGTTCCTCCGTGGAGGAACCTCTAGAAAGGAAGGAAGGCGAGATTGCCCAAGGCACTCCAAGTCGGTGAGCTCACTCTCATTCAATCTCCCAAACCAAGTTGTTAGAAATTTGGGCTCCAAGCCCAAGGAAGGGGGTAAATTGGCTCCAAGCCCTCCACGTAGGGGAGGGTAAGAAAGCGGGTCCATAGACGTACAAAGATCTTTTGAGAAGATAAAAATCGATGTATGGTGATGGACCCACCTTGAAAAAGCAAGAAGCAAAAAGAGCAGGTCAAGGAGGCCAAGTCAAACAAAAAAGAAATGATTTTTGGGCTAACTCGGGTATATAAGGACCCACTGGCCCCCCAGGTTAAACAGGGCGCAACTATTAGTTACGTTAGTATTTTTCTCCCCTAGGTTAAGCCTGGCGTAACTATTAGTTGCGCCAGTGCATTTGGTCCCCACTTTTGCCTGGCGCAACTAATAGTTGCGCCGGCACATTTTTCCAGGGATTTTAGCGGTCCCCCCCTCTTTAGCCATCTCGGGACCTAGCTGTGGGGACTTACACCATTTTTTTTATTTTCTATATATACACCTCCTATCACTAACAGTTTGGCAATTACTTTGTTTATTCATGTGCAGGACTGATCCTACACCAAAGCATGCGACCTAAAAAGTCGCTTTCTAAGGAGCATTTTGGGCAAACACATCTTGTAGAGAAACGGATCCGATGCAAAGAAACCATGGCATAAAATCAGAACAGAAACACTAAAAATATTTTCCAAAAAATAATAATCCAGGGTATCACATTAACCATCCCGAAATGTTTAGACAAATCCAAATCAAATCCCAAAGAGTACTAAGTTTTTAAGCAAAAACTAAAAGCCTATTCATTGCTCGTGCCCTTTGATTTCTTGCGACGACGAGAGGAGCTCCGGAAGGTCCGCATGTCCCCCACCCTATACCACGCCTGTGAGATCCTACTAAGCAAAGAGTGTGACTCCTTGGCACGGGCATGCTGCGAGGCACAGTCAAAAGCAAGAGTCAGGATTGGTTGAGGGACAAGTGATAATAAAATAAATGAGAGGAGTAGAGCAGCAAGGTACTCACCATCTCCACCTCCCTAAGCTCCCCAAGGTGATGATGATACTCCGCGTACTCCATGGCCGAGCTAAAGTCCTATGTTTAGAATGATATAATATCAGCTATCAGGACAATCTTAAAGGATGTGAAGAAGGAGACTGAAATAGAGAGAGATTGGGCCATCAGAAGACTTACCCCTAGGATCACCTCAGGAGGAGGGACACGGACCGCCTCAGCAAAAAGCCGTGCTTGTCGATCCACGTCAGCACAAAGGCTAGAAAGGAAGCTATCATCCAGGTGTCAGAAGGTCCCATAAACCACGGGCGGATCACCACCAGGAATACCAGCATGGGAGGTACCCGACGGACCGGTACCTGACGGACCAGTACCCGAAGAGCCCTCGCCTGAGGGACCCACACCAGAAGGGCCAGCACTGGAGGGATCTACCCCTGACATATCAGCTGCACTTGGCCCGTCTTCACCGTTCGAATCATCTCCCAGAGCAAACTGTGAACAAAATAAAAATCCGCTTAGAAGGGACGAGGGCCGAATTAAAACATAAGGGAAACCAATTCAAGCTGAGAAGAATTACTTGACCGAGTGGGCCACCAAATGGAAGAAAGTTGGCACTAGGTACGAAGCACAACAAGATAAACCGGTAAGGCAGGCACTCATACCAAACACGATAGTCCCCGGGCACATGGAGAGCATGGATAGGGAGCCCATTATTGAAAAAGGCCGCCGTGAACTCCTCGGAACTGCCAACGGGATTCCAAACGTCCGTCGGAGGGTCCACAGGTATGGCATAATACCCCTGGTACTGGTGCACCACCCACTCTCCCAAATAGTAAAACTTGGCCCACGCTCCGTAGAAGAAGATGACGTGATGGTTGTTGAACAGGCGAGAGAGGCCTACGGTTGCCTAGTCCCAGAAGGGCGATGCGAGGTACGGGTCAGGGAGGATCTGTCCAAGACAAAAAAGAGGAAGAAGAGGGGGACCAAACAGTTAGCACATCAACAAAAGGGATTTCCAAGCTAGAACAAACAAAGTCGAAAAAGAGTTTTACCTGCTCGGGAACCATCAAGTCGAGTTGGGACGTCAAGCCCATCTCTAGGTGCTTTAGGCCTATGTCACGGCGTCGGGCCAGGTTCCAGTTGCTGAGTAGAGGATAGGTGAGCTCCTCCGAGTGAAGAAGCAGGTGCCCAGGGTGAAAGTGATGATATCCCCATACCTAAAAAGGGGGCAGCACATAAGAGCAGGTCAGTAGCATATAAAGATCATTCAAAAGAAAATGGCAAAGGAAAAGGAATGAGGAATTACCTCCAGGGTGGCCCAAAAATCAACAGCAGACTTTGAATCCCCGGTCGTGACCCGAGCCAAGTTATACATCAGCTAGGCATACCCGGCCCCTCCCCAGTCATACCGATGGACATCACCCCAGTTGTCCATCACACTCAGCAAGGCTAGGCTGACTCGGCCACAACTCGCATTGGTGAAAAGGGTCTTACCGAGCAAGACCAGGAGAGTGATGCAGGCTAAGACGATCACCCGCTCCGGCGTGATGTAGAGCACCCTGTCTGGCTGACCCAGATCCATTAACTCATTCGGTGTATAAAGAGCGGTTAGCCAAGACATCTTAACCTTGGTACCATGTGTCTACCCATGAGGGGGAGAGGCCCCAATCAGTCGGATGATGTCCTCTCGACTCGGCACCGCATGATCGGATATCGGTATCCCTCCTATCCTGATGCCGGTAATCATGGCCCAATCGACGTGCGTCAAGGTCAACTCTGCATACGGCATATGGAAGGCCATCATCTTGGGGCAAAAATGCTTAATCAAGGCCTTCAGATAGGCAGCGTCAGCCCTCATGGCAGGGCAGGATAGAAACTCTCCAAAGCCCACCTGTGCTAGCAGGACCTTCACTACTGGAGGGACATAGAGGTAAAAGTCTTGGGAGTCGAGCCACCCCCCGTAGAATATGATGTTGGGCAGGTCCTGCACCCAGAAAAATGCACATCAGATCAGAGGCAAAGCAAAACTGCATAAAGGAAATAATTTGAACCACTCTTTTACCTTGCCCGCTATTCTAAAATTTGAAATATGGATATGCTATTGGTGAAGCAGGCCGACTCAGGCGGCCTCGCCTTGCATCTCAAGCCATAGGCCCGCTCTCTGCTCTACCCAAATGAATTGCTCCCCCCGCGGGCCGTATACTATCTCGGGGCCCTCCTTAGGAATAGGCTCATTACTGCCCGACATGCTAGGACAACAAAAGGCAATCACATCTGGTCAGGTCAATGACAAAGAACCATGATATACTATGCATCAAGGGGAGGTAAGAATGTTCACCATTTCCCCATTTATTTTTCAGAATGAAGATACACATGCAACAAAGTTTTTACAAAAAAATAGCAAGCAAAAAAAAATCCTTTTACTTTGTTTACAAAAACAAAAAGTCCTTATACTCCAATCACCAAGATCAAAATAAAAAAAATCCCTTTATACATTGTTCACAAAAATAAAGGTCCTTATACCTCAAATCAATCAAAAAAAAAAAACAAAAAAATCCTTTTACTTTGTTTAAAAGTCCTTATACAATGTATAAGGACTTTGGTCTAAACCAAACAAAATCCTTTTTGTTTGGTTTAGACCAAAAAAAGAGAAGAAACAAAAGCAAAAGTCCTTATACTTCAAAAGATAAAAAAAAATCCCTTCTTTTGTGCCCATAAAAAAAAAAAAAAAAATCCTTCCTTTACAAAAACAAACTAAAACAAAAAATATAATATATATATATATATATATATATATAAATCAATGCCTCAGTGTTCAAGCAATAAAAAGGCCATAAATAAAAAATCAAAGGCAAAAAAAAGAGAAGAAGAAAAATCCTTTTCCTTAGAAAAAAAAAAAAATCATTATCATAAAAAAAAATGAGAGAAGAAGAAACTAAAAAAAAATAAAAAATCCCTTGTCCCTAATCCTTGCTTTGTATTCAAGATAAAAATAAAAAAATAAAAATATATATAATAAAAAAGTAATAACAAAAATACAATCCCTTTTCTAGGCACAAATAAAAAAAAATGTAATTAATTACATTATGCATTATTAAAATCCATAAAACCACAAAAATAGGGCATTATCCATAGAAAAGCATCCACACACTACCAATAAACATGCTTACAACTCAAATAAACCATTTTTCATCTAGGAATGCAAGATTATGATCACATTTGCAAGAAAAAGCAAGAAAAATAAAAGAAAACAGGTTTTAAATGGTAGCCTTTTGAAAAAAAGGGGGTCGTTGATCTAGCGTGAGTCGGCAATCGATCCACAACAAGCAAAGCAACGACAATGGGGCACGCGTAGAGGCAATGCAAAGGAACCCTAGGAGGGGGCAAGTTTTAGTTTCAAGGAGGAAGGGGGAAGAAAAATTTTGAAATAATGCCCCCACAGCTCGAGCTTGGACTATTTAAATTCCTCCCCAGCCAAGCCAGGCGCAACTAATAGTTGCGCCAGGTAAAATTCTGCCCTCCTTTGGCTTGGCGTAACTATTAGTTGCGCCAGACTATTTTGAGGCTCCCAGTGGCCTGGCACAACTAATAGTTGCGCCAGGCATGTAGGCCAGGTCTTGGGCCTGGTATGGGCTAAATAGGAAGGTCGGGCCCCCAAACTTTTTGTTTGTTTTGACGCTCCCGACAGATGCATGCACTCCCAAGACGACATCTCGATCATCCTTCGACTTGCCAAGGAAGCCATGCTAGAATAAAAGCAGACTGAGATCAATAAGTACCCCGGTCGCTACACAGGAAAATATGAAGAAAAAATCCAACAAAAAAGAAAAAATCCCCACAGAGAAGCCGAAAGTATCCACATAAAAAAAAAATTTCCAAAAAAAACACATAAAATAATAGTTTAAAAATTCCAAAAAATCACTTAAAATAGTCAAAAAAAAAATTCCAAAAAAAAAATCACATAACAGTTGAAAATAAAAAAAATCACATAAAAAGATAGAAAAATCAAAACCAGATTTGTATCCCCCCATAGAGACACACAAGCATAAGGCGGCAAAATGTCAATATTTTATCAACAATGTAGCAGTGCCATATTAAAGTACTGAGTCAGAGGTTTGCCTCAGATCTTTGGATCCTGCTTTAAGGTAGGAGGAACGGTGTCGGTCCCGGTCAAACAGTCAATGTTTCGATCGAGTCAACTCCACTACTAAATCTTTGAAACGAGCACTCTGTTTTGGATTCATATGAACTTAACTGTCTTAAGCTTCAGATTCTCCATTGGAAAAGATCAATCGTTGGTTGAGACCAACCTGTTGAGAATGACATTACGTATCAGTCAAACTATGTACAACCATGCATTCAGAAGGGTTCATTTCCCCTTTATGTTCTGCAGGCTTAAAACCTGTACGGGCAGCAGTATCCCTGTAAAGTGTATGCCATGCGTCTGGGTATCCGTATGATGGTCTTTTGTCCCCGTAAATTATACTTGGGCTGGTTCGGGTCGGGGCTTCCATCTCCTTTATTGTTGCTTATTGCCCCTGATGGGTGCATGATCATGCATAGTTAATTGATGCTTATGATTATTGTCAACAGAGACCAGGATTGGATGTCCCTTTAGGGAGACACCCCAATGTTTGGTTGGGTCTGTTCAAGGTAGTCAAAGCTGGGTACTCTAGGTCATGCCAATCTAGGGCATGCTTTCGAAAATGGCATGTCCTCCCCAAAAAGCGTTGTGACATCTATTCACTTTACTCGGGCAGTCATGCTAAATAAACTTCAGGATCAATGGATTTGCCCAAAGACCTCGAACTCTGCTTTCAGCAGGGGCACCAATGAATAGTCACATGGGGCAATCTGCCTCGTAGGATTGGACGCAAACTGTGGAGCCTTGTGTACGTTTACTTCCTGCCTGTCTTTAAGTGTGGGTCGATCACCGCTCTTACACACGAAGCTGTTGCATTCAGAATAAATTTTAAACATCAAATACCTGCAAAATCATCCCGAGAAGCGAATGTCTTTCCTGACTATAGGGTGTTCGCAACTCATTCCACCTCGGATATGCCCAATAATGTCGCTAAGCGCTTGGGAACCGATTACCTCGAGAAATAAACGTTTAGCCTGACATCCAGGGCTTTTTTTTTCTCACCATGTTACTCATTTGATATTTGAAGTTTACTTTGAATGTAGCGGACCTGTCAGTAATGCCTTGGGCCTCTTCGGATATCTCTTTTCTTTGACATACGATCATTAGTGATTGGATACCAAAGAGGGGCATCTGTAGACACCCAAATTTGGCCCAAGGCCTGATCGAAACACATTTCGAGAGAGGCACATTTTTGAGCTTTTGATGGATGTATGGAACCCTTAGGAATCACCCCAAACCCTTAGGAATCACCCTTGATTCCTTAGGAACCTACCTCGAACCTTTAGAAACCAATCCCGACCCTTAGAACCCCTCTCAAACAATGGATGAGGAGGAGTACATTGGGACTAGCCATGGCCTTCCATTATGATTGAATCTTATACCATTGGAAAGAGAACTTCTCCAGCTTTCCAATGGTCTAAGAATCGCCCCAATCGGAGGTGTGCATCAAAAGATATGGCAGTTCGAACCCGAAGGGCATAAATATAAATTCAAGTGGGCCCCCTAGGGATTTGGCGCAACTAATAGTTGCGCCAGGTATAATTTTGCCTGGCGTAACTATTAGTTGTGCCAGGCCACTTCTCCTAGATTTTCAGCCTGGCGTAACTAATAGTTGCGCTAGTTTTAAATGTGGACCCCACCCTCGCGAGCCAATTTCCAGGCACTGTTTAAAATTATATTACTATACATTTACTTGGCGCAACTATTAGTTGCACCAGGCATATGAACAGTGACCTCTGGTTTTTGCCCTGAAAATTGTGATTGGGGTTTGAGTTGTTGACCACATTGACCTTTGGGGTGTGTTTTGATAGTTCTGTTGCACCCATTCACTACCTATTTGCAACCCTTCAAGTGGCTTGAGGCCTCACCCCATCATCCACCATTGGAGGACCTTCTCACACCTTTCAAGGCTCCAAAAATCCTAAGAAACCTTAGATGTGAGATTACCTAATTCCTAATCTTGATTAGCATCTAAACACCCTCCTAACCCACCCAATTCCTATAAATAGAGCCCCCCACCCCTTGGTTTAAAGGTGGAGAATTTTTGCCTAAGAGAGAAAGAGCTTAAAGTGAGAAGATCTTTCTCCCTTTGGTGCACCATTGCTCATACAAATTCCAGAATTCCAAAACCCCATTCCAAGCCTTACCATTCACCAAAAACCTTAGCCTAGGTGTGTGTGATCCCCTAGCCTCCCTTCTCTACCTCTTAGCTTCAAGTCCTAGGAGTTAGAACCCTTATTCCACACCATATAAAGCCTTCAAGAGCTCATCAAAGAAAGCCACGCAAGGCTCTCCTTCGGTGCTACAAAGGCCCGAGGGCTCCGGCTCTCCCCTTTCTTCTCTATCTCTTTTTAGCATTTCCTATCCTCCCCTTTGTGCCGTTATACCGCCGAAATTTTGGTAGGAACAGAGGAGCACTAATAGGATTTAAGGCCCATTTAGGCAAGAGGAAACCATTTTCCTTTCTTTTACTTCATCTTAGTTTTGGCCATTAGTAGAGACCGCGTTAAGCGGGTTGATCGGGTGCCTAACACCTTCCCAATCGATAACCGAAACCCCTACCCAAGAGCCTTTGGTATGGACCGGATTCAGAGTCATATTTTTAATACTATGGTGCTTATAAAAATGAACTAGGTTTCCCGGGACACCGAAAGCTACGGGTGGCAACTCTATATTTTTATTTAGAGAGCGCATCATCGCGACGGGATCGCATCGAATCCCACGGTTGCACAATTGTGCGAAGCTCAGGCCCCAACCTCTCAGCCACTGATTTCCAATGTTCAAGGATAGTTTTGGGATTTCACTTGAATTAGGGCACACATCTACAGGTTCCAATCTATGCCACACACTTCGAAGCATCCAAGGGCCACGAATGAGCCACTCTAAAGCATCCTTATTTCTGATTGGCTAATGCATATTAGGGTTTCATGGGTTGTCTATATAAGGGGTTGTTATCTACATTTGTAAACGGTTCAGGAATAGCCTGAGATCGGATCCAGGGTTAGCCTGCGATCACTTAGGATTAAGGTTTCGAACCAGGAATAGCCTGTGTTCATCTAAGGTTAGGGTTTTGATCACTTCTTTTTCCATTTTTTCTTCTCTCTTAGCTCAACACTTGTTGGCTACACCTGCGGTAAGAATTTATGTATAGTTTTATTTAAGTTTTGTAATAGTTCAATAAACATTGGGATCTTTTGGATGAGCAGTTGTGTACAGGCTGCAGCCTTGAGCCAATTCATTATAAGTTTTGCTTTTATCAATGGATTGTTGTTTTAATGACTAATTAAATCTACAGATCTTATGGTTTCCTTAGATGTCTATAGAATCCATATTTTTGGGACTAGCCCATTCAGTTTCTAGTTGATCTATTATTTATCATCTAATTTCCCTTAGTTTAATAGCCCCATGGATAGCAAGCCGGATCTGTAGCCAGATTTGGAGTGCTCGTAGCCCTGAGACTCCATGGTGGCAGCAGCAGTTTACATGTTCTTTCTCAGATCTATGTGGTATGGATAAACCTATCGGATACCCTGTGACCATTTGAGTGGATACATTATAACCCTAAGGTGGTGTTCAACCACATGTCTGAGAAGGATTCTTCTCCTCTGCACATGAGCTTCTAGAGCCTTGTGAGGAGATTTGTGCAGGAACTGGCTCCCCTCTGTTTCACTTGACCACTATCAGATGTTAAATTTGGCTCCTTTGTAGTGATTGCAGACTGGGAGGCTGAGTCATTGCAGGCCTTTTGTAGCAATGATCAATTGTGCTTAGATCTTTATTCAACCCGTTGCTGGTCCTTTATGTGGGCATCAATGTGCAGCTGGCCTTGACAATACACATAGGGCTTTGTGGGTTGGAACTCCTATGAATGTCAGCCAGATCTGTGTGCAGAGCTGGAGAGCTTGTAGCCTGGCAAACATAGTGTCTACAATGGTATTCACGACCTAATTTGATCCATTGGATGAGGTTTGATCAGCTTACTCCTTTGGATTAGATTAGCAATTTTTGACTTGATCAATGGGATTTGACAGACTCTATAGGATACACTATGGCCATTTGAGTGGACAGACTATAGCCTTAAGAGTACCCCAAATGGCATGGGTTAAGTTGGATACTTCCACCTTGTTGAGATTAGTAATGGCACTTCATCAAGGACTTGCTGCAGAAGAGAGCCCTAAATCTGAGTTACATAACTGAATGAACTTTAACCTAAGCTGCTTACTTCTCACCCTTGTACTTTTATTTTAACACACCTCATCATCCTTCTTTATCCCTTTCTTTAGTTGTAGTTTATTCTTGTATTTTCCTAGTTTTTAATATAGCTTAGTGACACTTAAACACCCTTCCTTTAGGACTGCCAGATCTGTAGCTAGATCTGGAGACTACTATACGACCTTTTGTGGTTCAAATCAATACTCCCTGTGGGACAAACTCTTACTTATCAAAACTTGCTACAACAGGCCCTGTATCTTGCAGGTCTGTGTGTGCTTTTAGACTAGCTGTTTTATATTTTTCAGTCCACCTTTGATTTATTTTTACTAACACATTCTTATCACTGTTTTCAAATAAAGTTAACAGCAAGCATCTAAAATACCCCAACAAGTATTTGGCCATTGCCGCTAATAGTCTTAATAGGTTTTTTATTAATAGCGGCAGTTTTTTTCTCCAAAAAACTGCCGCTAATAGTCTTATTTTTTGTAGTGTCATTAATGGTCTTCACATGTCACATGTCCCTAAAATACCAAGTCTCTCTTTAAAGTCGGTGCAAGGGCCAGCTTTTCGAGCGTAAAGGCCCTTCTAAAATCTGTCAAGTAATGGTTCCCAGGGAAAAAAAGAAAAAAAAAATTAATTGGGAGTTGGGGCGACGGCCCGGGCGGGTACTGGGCTGCCGCCTGAGCGGCTTGGGCAGGCGCCCCAAATCCAGTTTGCCCGAGGGGATGCCCAATCTAAATCAGGGCGCCTGTGGGCCAGAACTGCCTGGGCAGCTTTAAGAACAGTGTTGCATGCCATATCAAATTTCATACCACAATATTCATCATTTCTTACATCCTGACTTTGATAGGCTTTGTTTTCTTGGTAGCTTTATATTGTTGCTAGTGATATAACTTTGTTTTATTGGTAACGCAATGCTCTGCATGCTATATCAAAAATTGCAATTGAATAGGGTTAGGACTTAAATTCCGCAGGTGAATTTGTAGAGCTCTAAAGGTACATATCACATGTTTGTTTAAATGCCTAAAAGAGAATGTGGTACTATTTTGTTTCCTTTATGCTTATTGTTTAGTTCAAATAATTTTTTAGTCTGTTTGGGGAGCTGACCTGTTCCAAACACATTAATCTTTGAACTCATTTGGGGCTCTCAATTGGTAGGGTCAAGGATGCAGGGGCCAAAAACAACCTAGCATTACCCACCTTTTCCACTATTCAATCTTGACTGGATCGCTACCCGGGCAAAGATATAACATCTCGATATTAGTCATGTCGGGCTGCTACCCGGGCGAATCCTCTTAGCAATAGTGAATCTTACAGTTTCTTAATTGTATTGCATAATAAGCAGTCTGGATTGGTCACTCTCAAGTTTGCTTTATTTTCACCTCTGAACTTCTATTTGGCTACCGAATTATCTGATACTGATGTTCTAAATACTGGATTGAAGGTGCATATGCAAAGTTTATTGATGAACCACCATTATATATGCATTGTAGTTCTCATGGTTACCAAGTTTACTTCAACTCGTTATGCACTGATTTAGCAAACTCAACCTATATATCTGTATATGCAGAAAAGAATACTTAGACCCACTTAATTTTGTGTATACCTATTCACAGGCCCCTTAACACCTCCCACTTAATTCTCAGACCATCATCCCTTACAGACACAAATGTAGCAGTAACCGAAGCCCAACGAATTCGTCGCACTCCTATATACCTATACTATAGTTGGCCTTTAAAACTAATTTAAAATGGACACAACACATCCTAGACTGAGTGAGCTTCTTGCCCAAACTGAAGCTGTGCAACAAGCAGCCTAAAAGTTGAAATACTAAAGGGCTCTCAAGTCCTTAGCTGCAAAACCTATTGAAAATGGGAATTAAAGCCACATGTATAATATTATTTACTGCTTACAAGAAAGATCCATGGTGCTCTTAAGATAGTGAATGTGCTATGTGTACTCTTCTGAGTCAAAACAATTAAAGCCTTGAGGATTCAAATAAAGACATCCACTTGCACAAACCACAGTTTGCTCTCAAGAAAGATCATGGTGCGCTTAGGATAGCGAGAGTTACGCGTACTCTTATGAGTCTAAACAATAAAAGCCTTAATGATTCAAAATAAAGACGGCTACTGATGCAAACTGTAGTTCCCTTAGGTGAAAATCAGACACAAATCAAGCAATGAAAAATACCCACCAAGAACTAGAAATAGAAAATAGGCAAAACAACCTTTCTTTAATAAATTTATGGAAATTAACAAAATCTGGAATGAAAATACAACATCTTAACTCTTTAAATAGACCTACCCTAAACCCTAAATTAATTTTCTCCTACTCCCAACTAAATAGAATATTTTACCTAGCTTAAGCCTCAAGGATTATGATTGCTCCATACAATACCACCCTGGTAAAGCTAATGTGATTGCAGATGCCTTGAGTCGTAAGGGCTCGACTCAGTTAGCTAGCCTTATTATGGGGATACACCGCTGTAAACTATTCGAGGACCTAACCTTATATGATGCAAAGTTTGAAGTACAAGATTCAGGGGCCTTTTTGGCCAATATCATAGTAAGACCGACTATTTTTGAATGCATTTGCGAGCTACAGATGAACGATTAGAATTGGTCAAGATTAGGTAGAGCATGATTGAGGGCACCAGACTCGATTTCTCGGTTAAAGAAGATGGGTCTTTGCTATTCAGGGGACGTCTGTGTATTCCAATTAATGCCAATCTGTGGTGACCTATTTTAGATGAAGCCCATAAATCAGTGTATGCTATACACCCTGGTAGCACAAAGATGTATCAAGACCTGAGAAAGAGTTATTGGTGGAGAGGTTTAAAGAAAGACATAGCCGAATATGTATCAAGGTGTTTGATGTGCCAGCAGGTGAAAATCGATCATAGACACTTGGCGAGATTGTTACAACCTCTGCCAGTGCTTGAGTGGAAGTGGGAGTCGATTTCAATGGATTTCATTTTAGGGCTACCTCGAACTGCAAGGCGACACAGTGCCATTTGGGTAATCACCGATAGATTGACTAAGTCGGCCAACTATCTACCATATAATACTTTGTATACGGCTGGATGACTGTTGGCGGATTCTAGTGTGCTTACATTATTGGTTGGTGGTGAAAGTCATTTAAAAATCAAAGAAAGAGTAAAACAGGGGGTGAATTCATCACAACTCAGAAGTCCTAGACCTGCAAGATACAGGGTCATTTGTAGCAAGTTTTGATAAGTAAGAGTTTGTCCCACAGGGAAAGGTGATCTATAGCTCCAAAGGAGCCATCTCTAGTAGTCCCTCCAGATCAAACTACAGATCTGGCAGTCCTAGAAGGAGGGGAGTTTAAGGTCACTTATTCTAAGTATTCTAATGTCTAAAATATAGAAAGGGTTGAGAGGATGGATGGAGTGTAGAGTATAAATGTAAAAGGGTGAGAAGTATGTTATTGAGCCAAGATCAGAGAAGTTTTATAACTCAGATTCAGATCTGATGTTATAGAAGTCCTGTCCAATGGCTACATTAACACCACTGAGGAGAAAGGATCCAACCCATCACTCTGCCATGATTCCACCCTTAAGGCTATAACCTGTCCACTCAAATGGTCACAAATTATCCCATAGGGGAGCCACTATCCAGGGATGGGTCAAAACACAACAAGCAAATCATTGCAGGCACTATTTCATCCAGGCTACCAGCTCAAGAATCCATAGGGAACCTATATCTCTAAAGCTCTATATGTGGGGATAAGGCTGTAGGACCATGATAGCCCAGACACATAGAACCAGCAAGAGATTGAGTACAACCTTCGATCTAGCTGTCCATTGCTTGAGTGAGGCAACAATGGTCCAGTCACCAGCCTACAATCTCTATAACCAGATCAGATCCAACATCTGATGACGGATCTATACAAATATAGGGGAGTCTGCCTCTGTACAATCTCTCACCAGTCTTCTACAAGCTCAGGTGTAAAGAAGAAGGATCCATCTTGGATCGGTGGATTAGAATCACCCCAAGGTTATAATCTGTCCACTTAAACAGTCACAGACTATCCCAGAGGTTATCCTCCTCACGGAGCCCAAAACAAAATAAGAATATTGCTGCTACCACCATGGTCACAAGGCTACCAGCTCAAGCTCTCATGGGGATTTCAGATCTAGTGGGTTCTGTGGTGGGGCTAAGGCTGTAGGAGGACCATGACAGCCCAGACACACAGGTCACTTGGATCTGAATGGCCCTTAGAATCAGTCCTCCATTGCTTTGAAACACAGCCAAAGCAATGACAGATCACAAGGCAGCGGCCTTGCACAGAGCATCTCACACATAAACACCAATCCCATAAAGTACATATCCTATTACAGAACTTCCATTAATCTAATTCAAAAACACATACAAAGGTATAGCCAGCAAGTGCTGGACTATGGAGAGAAGGAAAGAGAAAAAGAAAACTACTTACAGATAAAAAGAAAGAGAAAAGAAAAACGATCTGAGATGTGTTCCCAGATACCTAAACCTAAGCTAGGTATGGGTTTATATAGCAGTGGGGTGGCGGTGCATTAGGGTTAGGAAACCCTAAGTTTAACGATGCCACGTGGCCTAACAGTGATCCTTGGATGCCTCGGGGCGCGTGCATGGAGATTTGAGCATGGGAGTGCATGCCCTAATCGCTTGGAAATTCCTAGAAGGTCCTCTGCTGAAGAGATAGAAGTTTAGGTTCAGAGCTTAGCTAGGTAGCTATAGTTTCCCAGACTTGTCGCGTGGTAGCTCTTTGCTCTTCGCTAGGATGATTTGACATTGAAGCTTCAGCCGTCGCAAGGTTGCCTTGGTTTGCTCTTCAGGCAGTCGTGCGGTAGAGAATTGCGCTCTTCGCTGGATTGGGCTTCGCGAGGTTGAGTAGAAAACACAGTCTCAGATGTCGCGGGGTTGAAGTTCAAGCAGTTGCGAGGTTGCTCGGTCTTCGCTGGGCTAATCTTCGCGAGAGTGAATTTGAACAACGCGAGAACTTTGCGAGCACTTCTCTTTACTGGACTTCGTGAGTTACATTGCGAGGCTTTAATGAGTTCTGAACTGTGCGAGGTTCTATGTCTTAATTGATCTTCGCGAGGATGGCTTTGCCTTCGCCAGGATGTTTTCTTCTTGAATGGCTCGAGAACTGTGCGAAGAGTTTTTCCTCTGATAATTGCATCCCGCGACAACTGTGCGACAGCTACGCGATGTGTTCTACTCCTGAGCTTCGCGAGAGCTGTGCGAGTTTGAGTTTCTGAAGCTCTTCAGTCACTCATCTGCGCGAGAGGTTGCTGTAAAGTCTTGGGAAGCTTAGTTGAACTGCGTGAGGCATATTTCTCTTGAATTCTCTAAAGCTTGGGTCAGCTGCGCGAGGCTCATTTCAGGTATGGATTCAGAGTTCATCCTTCTGAGGGATTTCTGGTGCCAAAGCAGGCTCCTTAACAGGATTCCTAGCCTTATTTCGCTGCTGATTATTACCTACACAAAACACTTAACAAGAACTTATTAGGAGGCTAAGGGTCTAATCAAAGGTTAAGTTAAGGGGTGAAAAGTGGTACTTTTCAGGTCTTAACACACCCCCAAACCTAATCTTTGCTAGTCCCTTAGCAAAGCTACATTAAATCTACTCTAAAAATTAAATGCCACTTTCGTAGGGAGCACGGATGCATTTATCATATGTACCAAGCCTTTTAAACCCCTAGGTGATCCCTAGTGGAGGAGTGAAGTCTCTTGAGGGTTTTCAGTGAAGACACCCACAAACTTCTCAGTGAAACAGCCAACAAGAGTGCAGTATCATTAAATGAGCAGTCAAGGAATCAGATTTAGTTTACTCTTGAATCAGTACACATAATAGAATTTTAATCCATTGATTGCACAGAGATTTAGATAGCATAAAATCTTCATGATTGCACAACATTTCCACATAGTTTACAATCACAAAAAACTGCACTAGTGTGTGCCAGCACTGAGCTTATCATTAGGTCAAAAATTAGGTTAAGGTCATACATAATGCATTCAAGTTTAGACCCAAAAACTTTGCAGGGCATACTCTCATAAAGGTTTTGTTGAGGGGTTCATTTTCTCACAGGCTCAAGAGTAGTTATATCCCCCAAATGGGTTTGTAAGCATGAGCATAGGCAGAGTTCTTAAGTGCTGACATCATTGGCAGTTCCTCACCATAGATTGGATAATTTCTTATCTTCACATGACAGCTCACTCAACTTTGGATCACAAGGGCTTTTAACTGGGCTGTAATGTGGCTTATGGAGTAGGATTAAAAAGAATGGAAGGTTGAAAAGGGGTTCCAATTTGAGAAATCAGTAGGTCACAGAGGTGGTTCATGACTTCACCTTCCATAATTCAGCTCCCTTCATCTTCTTTGAGATTTTTTGATTTGAAGTGATTAGTTTCTCTTCTTGATTTTGATTTTCCAATGAAAGTTCCTCTTGACTTCTCTCTTATTCCTCTTCATTATTATTTTTGTTTCATTTTACTGGAGTTTCCTTCTTTTTATTTTGTTTTTGCTTTTCAGAAATGCCACCATGTTCTCAGTTACCATCTTGCTTGATTTTGAGATCCTTCTTCTCCATTCACCTAATGTTGACCATAGCTAGTCCATCTTCAACTCTTTCTCCTTTACCTTCTGAATTCTCAGAGTGAGGGTAGGTTGATTCACGTTCATAGGTTCAGGTTCAAGTACTCAGGTGTATTTTGAAGAAATTTAGGATTTAAAGCTCAAAGGGGGGTATGGACAAGGGCAGTTGCTTTAGGATTGGTCTTTTTAGGCTCAAACTGTCCAAGAGAAGGCCTTGATCCTTTCCTTAGTATCATGAGTACTATCAGTTGTTTCAACTTGGAGTTACCTAACTTCTAGTGATCACAGTGACTCAGCCAGTTCTTAGAACTAAAAGAAATGCCTTGGTTACTCCTCAAAAGATGGAAAAATTTTTATAGGCCCAATTCTCACTGGATATGGTCTTCCTTTGAACTTTTAAGTATGTCCTCACCTTTTTCTCTCTCTACTGATTCACTGAGTGCTGATACAAGTGAGTTTCCTTGGTGAGATTATCATGGAAATGTGGAGTATTAGAAGTTTATAATGTCCAAGGTTTGCATAATTTTTAAACTTCTTAATTTCATGATTCTTAAGTGAACAGAGGTCCATTTTCATATTGCTCAGATGAGTCTGCTGCACTTATGTTAACTATTCCATTGGCGAGTCGCCATACCCCAAACCTATGAGGGCGATGTCTTCCTTTGGTTCAAAGGTGTCTGTCTTAGAGTTATTCTGACATAAAAGACAAGAACAAGAAATAAAGTAACCAAGAACAGAAAACAGTACAATATATCAGAAAAGGAAAATATCATTAAGATTAAAAGAAAATTACAAAAACAGAGGAGTGAAAGAGGGAGAGATCAGGGGTGAGGGGGTTGAGAAGGTGGGGGAGGGGGTGGAGAAGGCGGGAGAGGGGGTGGAGTGGAGGGGGCAGGGGGTGGCTTCGTCTTTTGCTTCTTCTTTTGCGGTTGAAGCTTTTCCTCCTCCTCCTTGGCAAGGATTTGTAGAATCTCCTCGTATTCATCCCAGAGGGCTTGGAGGGGATCCGGCTCTTTAGGTGGAGGAGGGTCTCAACCACATCGGTTAAAACTTGTTAGGCAGCACATCCGGCTTGTCATCTGCCATGATTAGGATTAGGGAAGGACCGCTAGGGTGAGAGGAGATAGGATGCGATGAAGATGAACAGGGCCTCCATGTGTATTTGAAGGCAAGGATGGTGGAAGATGAAATGGTTGAATAACATCCAAGTCGCCGCAATTAATTGCGAGTGAGTTGGGAAACATCAAGTCCCAGTAGTCAGCATGGGAAATGACAAATGCATTAGACTCGCGCAGCTGGGTAAGGGAATCACGAGAAATCAGAATCGCGTGATTATGGGAGTTTAGAGCTGGAAGTGCGCGAGAGATTCTGCAGCATTGAAACTCACGACAACGAAAGAAATGGTCTATGCGAATTGCGCGAGTCTTCCCAAATCACAATTTGGAATGCGCGAGGTCCAAATCAGCAATTCACAGAAGAAGAAGAATAAATCATACCAATCTCACATAAACTCTATCAAGCTCAACAATATCAAAACTCCACATAACCCCTAAAATTTTCTAAAACTTAAGGTAGAAACAAAAGTAGTATAGTACAACATGGACACAACTGCGGGTCAGGTAGATGTAGGGGTCCCATGAAAATGAATAGTGCTCATAGGATCTGTAGGTCGTTCAATGCAAGGCTTAAGCCTCTGACCATTCACTTTGAAGGTCCTCCCAGATTTGGGATCCTTGACTTCTGCAACACCAGATGGGGAAACATTCACGACAACATAGGGACCATCCCATCTGGATTTTAATTTGTCAGGAAAGAATTTTAGTTTAGAGTTGAATAACCAAACCTTACCACCCGGTTCGAGGCTTTTTCTCAGCAAGCCCTTGTCGAAGAAAGCTTTAGCCCGTTCCTTGTAGATCCTAGCATTGGTGTAAGCATCCATCCTCAGCTCATTCAATTCCTATTGTTGTAATGACCTGTGTTGACCAGCAGAAGTTAGGTCCATGTTCAAATTCTTAATGGCCCAATAGGCCCTGTGTTCTAACTCTACTGGGAGATGGCAGGCCTTGCCATAGACCAGTCTGAATGGGGACATTCCAATGGGAGTCTTATAGGCAGTCCTATAGGCCCACAGTGCATCATCCAGTTTCTCAGCCCAATCTTTCCTGTCAGTCCTAACTATTTTCTCAAGGATGTGCTTGATCTCCCTATTGGATATTTCAACTTGCCCACTTGTTTGTGGGTGGTAGGGAGTAGCAATCCTATGGGTCATAGAATATTTCTTAAGCAAGCTCTCGAAATTCCTGTTGCAGAAATGGCTACCCCCATCATTGATAATAGCTCTAGGGGTTCCAAATCTTGAGAAAATGTTGTGCTTTATGAATTTTAGGACCACATGGTTATCATTGGTTCTTGTGGCAATGGCTTCTACCCATTTGGAAACATAGTCCACTGCCACTAAGATGAAGTGGTAACTATTAGAGGGGGGAAAGGGGCCCATGAAGTCTATTCCCCATACATCAAACAGTTTTACAACAAGGATGGGCTGTAAAGGCATTGAATTTCTTTTGGACAGCCCTCCTAATTTCTGGCATCTCTCACATGCCTTGCAGTGTGTGTATGCATCCTTGAATAAGGATGGCCAGTAAAAACCACACTGCAGGACCTTGTCAGCAGTTTTTCTCCCACTAAAGTGGCCTCCACAGGCATTTTCATGGCACATGGCCAGAATACTGGGGATATCACTTTCGGGAACACATCTTCGGATGATCTGGTCGGCACAGTACTTGTATAGGTAAGGTTCCTCCCAGAAAAAATACTTGACCCTTGAGAAGAACAGGTCTTTATCCATTTTGGTCCAATGGGGAGGAATCTTTCCTATAACTAGATAATTGATAATGTGTGCAAACCAAAGGACTAAGGATTGGATGGCAAATAATTGCTCATCAGGGAAGGCATCATTTGTAGGGCCATCCAGACATTTCTCCAAGATAATTCAGGACAAGTGGTCAGCCACCACATTCTCCACACCCTTTTTGTCCTTGCTTGCGATGTCAAACTCCTCTTGGACAGTAGGTACTTCAATGCCAAATGGTCAGTGAAGATCACAGTTTTAGATCCTAGTAGGTAGGCTCTAAATTTGTCAACAGCGTAAACCACTGCTAGAAGCTCTTTCTTAGTTGGGGTATAGTTCAGCTGAGCTTCAGCAAGTGATTTGCTGATATAAGCAATGACCACAGGCAGTTTATCTTTTCTTTGGCCCAAAACGGCACCTAATGCCAAATCTGATGCATCACACATCAGCTCAAAAGGTAGGGTATAGTCTGGTGTTTGGAGTACAGGAGCAGAGGTGAGGCAGATTTTCAATGTTTCAAAAGCCTTAAGACAGTCAGCAGAAAAGTCAAAGGGCACATCCTGGCAGAGCAGGTGGCACAATGGCTTAGCAATTTTGCTGAAGTCCTTAATGAATCTCCTATAAAATCCCGCATGCCCCAGGAAGGATCTGATTTGCTTGACTATTTTTGGAGGGGGCAAATTGGCAATGAGGTCCTCTTTGGCCTTGTCTACCTCAAGCCCTTCTTTAGATACTACATGGCCCAACACAATGCCCTGTGTTACCATGAAGTGGCTCTTTTCTCAGCTTAAAACCAAATTGGTTTCTTCACATCTTTGCAAAACTAGGCTGAGGTGCTGTAGACACTGGCCAAAGTTGTCCCCATAGACAGAAAAGTCATCCATAAAAATCTCCAAAAACTTGTCAATCATATCAGAGAATATGGCATACATACACCTCTGAAAAGTGTGGTACATTCTGAGTCCAAAAGGCATCCTTCTGTAAGCAAAGGTGCCAAAAGGACAGGTAAAGGTGGTTTTCTCTTGGTCTTGAGGATGCACAGGGATTTGGTTGTACCCTGAGTATCCATCAAGAAAACAGTAAAAAGCTTTTCTAGCCAATTTGTTTAGAATTTGATCAATGAAGGGGAGAGGGAAATGGTCCTTTCTAAATTTAGAGTTGAGCTTCCTATAATCAATGCACACTCTCCAGCCAGTGGTAGCCCTGGCTGGCCTCAACTCTCCAGTTTCAGTCTTAATCACTGTTATGCCAGATTTCTTGGGCATCACCTGGATAGGTGCCACCCAATGAGAATCAGAGATGGGGTAAATCACCCCTGCATCTAGCAATTTAATGATTTCCTTAAGGACCACTTCCTGCATGTGAGGATTTAACTTCCTCTGCATTTCCCTGAAGGGTAGTGCTCCCTCCTCAAGATGAATCCTATGCATGCAGATTGATGCATCAATTCCTCCCAGATCGGCAATGGTCCAGCCAATTGCCTTCTTGTGCTTCCTCAAAACTGTTAGTAATTCCTCTTCCTGCTCATTGGTAAGGGAGGAAGAGATAATCACAGGAAGCTTATCTCCTTTCTCAAGGAAAGCATATTTTAATGTTTCTGGAAGCTTCTTGAGTTCCAGATCAGGGGCCTATTGGGCAGATGGCAAAATTGGTGCATTGGAGGTTGGAGGAAGAGGTATCAATGTAGGTTTCCAACTAGAATGCTGCACTGAGCCCACAGAAGACTTCAATATGGTCATGTCTTTTGATCTCCCATCTGGGCTCTCTTCCTCCACCATGTCCCAAATTTTAACTAAATTTCTGACAATGTTGCCCCACTCCAGCAGAGTGGGCAGTTCCTCTTCCACAATTTCCTCTAGTACATCCACTGCAAAGCTCTCCTCATTTCCATCTGAGGGTACTTTGCGCTGTTGTACACATTCAGCTCAACTTTCATATGTCCAAAAGTTACCTCCATTACTCCAGACCTACATTGAATGCATGCATTGGTAGTGGCCAAGAAAGGCACGCTTGATATAGGTATGGGGTTTGGGCTAGTCTTTTGACCCATGTCCAAAACTAAGAAGTCAGCAGGGTAGAAAAACTTATCCACACCTACTAAGACATCTTCAACCATTCCCAGAGGTCTCCTCTCAGACCTGTCAGCCATCATCAGCACGATGGTGGTAGCCTTCAGCTCCCCCAAACCTAGTTGCAGATATACATTGTATGGCAACAGGTTAACACTGGCTCCAAGGTCTAAAAGGGCTTTTCCAATTGTATGGTCTCCAATTACGCAGGGAATAGTGGGTATCCCTGGATCTTGCAACTTCTCAGGCATTGATATGTTAAATACAGAATTCACTATATCAGTTGCAAAGACCTTCTTGGACACATGGCCTCTAGCCTTTCTCTTTTGGGTGTAGAGGTCTTTCAGGAACTTTGCATAGGCTGGGACTTGTTTAATTGCCTCAAGCAGGGGTAAATTGATTTTCACCTGCCTAAAGGTCTCAATCATTTCCTCCATCTGGGCATTCCCTTTATCAAAAGGGATAGGACTATCCAAAGCCTGAGGAAATGGCAGCTGAGGTTCTGCTGGTTCCTCAGCTGCTACCCCATGACTAAACTTCTGTTTCTTTCTTTTTTCATGTTTTTCTCCCTGCTGCGGCTCAACTATAGCCTCATTATTTTTCTCCAGCTGCAAGGTGGCAGGCACTTCTTGGCTTTGTGGTTCCACAATTTCTCTATCATGATCATTTGCATCATTTTTGGAAGTTGCCTCTGCTGGTCTGTTACCCACCTAGTTGTTTACCAGCCTGCCAGACCTTAGGGCAGTGATAGCATTAGTGTCCTCAAACTTTGAGGAAGCTTCCTCAATTAAAAACTGACCCTTGGGGTTAGCAATTGGCTGGCAGAGCAATCTGCCTTCATCTCTCCTAGCCAAGGCTTTTGACATTTGGCTCATCTGCTCTTCCATTTTCTGGAGGCTCTGACCATGATAGTCCACAGTCTGAGCCAAGGAACCCAAGTTTTGCAATGAAGTCAAGACTTGGTCCTCAAAAGAAACATTTCTAGGCTGAGAAGGGGGTAAGACCAACTGATTTTGCTGCTGATGGGGCTGCTGATGGTGCTGGAAGGTAGACCTAGGGGCATTCCCTTGATTGAACTGCTGCTATGGCCTTTGTGGTAAGGCCAACATCTGCTGTCTTGCTTCCACCTCAGATTTGGGTGGTCTCTCCATTGGTAACCAGCATTTTGATGCTGGTATCCGTATGGCTGCCTATTGTAGCCCCCAGATTATTGATGGCCATAGGATTGAGCAGCAGCAGCATGTTCCAAAATAAATTCAGGAAATTGCCCTGCAGATGGACATTCCTCCACTGTGTGTTGTGGGGATTGGCATATCAGACATGCCTCCGCCACATGAGCAGCCCTTCTGGGTTGTATCACAGTCAATAATTTGTCAAACTTCATAGAGAGGATTGCCATCTGCAGCTGCAGGTCATTGTTCCCAGATACCTCATAAACTTTTCCTCTTGATCCAGCAACAGGCCCCACCTTTAACTCAGATTCCTGACTAGTTCTTGCCAGGGATGGCTTTTGAAAAGCATTCTCACTAATCACCTCAAACAATTCCCATACCTCCTCAGCAGTCTTGTGCATGTAGGATCCACCACAAGAGGCATCGACCATATCTCTATTTTTCTCATCAATCCCATTGTAGAAGCTTTGTACAAGCTGCCACTCAGGGATCTTGTGGTGGGGGCATTGTTTGAGCATCTCTTTAAACCTATCCCAGGACTGGTAAATATCCTCAGTTGGGGATTGAGCAAACGCAAGAATCTCTTTCCTCAACTGGCTAGTTTTGGTCTCAGGGAAGAACTTGGTTAGGAATTTGGTCTGCAGATCTTTCCATGAAGCAATGCTATTGTTGGGAAGAGTGGTCAGCCAGGTATTGGCCCTATCCTTCAGAGAGAAGGGAAAGAGTCTGAGCCTAGTAGCCTCAGGTCCCAAACTAGTGATATTAAAAGTGGTTCACAAGGCCAAGAACTGGTCAATATGCTTGTAAGGGTCATCTTTGATAAGCCCATGGAAAGCTGGCAGCATCTGGATGATTGAAGTTTTTATCTCATAGTTCTCCTGAACATCAGGGAATTAAATGCTAAAAGGGGAGTTATAGTCATCCGGAGCACTCAACTCCTTGAGGGTTCTGGGTTGGTCTTCACCCATAATTGCTATCACAGATTCACTTGGGGGCTCTCCTGTGGTGTGCCTGTCTCTCCTAAGTCTCCTTCCCCTTTCTAACTCAGGGTTAAGAGGCTCTAAAGCAGGGCTGAGGGATCTCCTCCCTAGCATACAAGCACACTAACAGCAAGGAAAGCTTCTTGCAAGCACATTGCAAAAGAATAATTGTACACTAACAAATTTATCTAACTAGTTTACAGCTATTCAAAGAATACATTTAAACTATCCTAGATACTGCTAGAAATATTTTTTTTAAGAAAGATAGACAGAGCTTTAAGAGTCTATCCTAGATACTGCCAGGTGGGGGCATTGTTTGAGCATCTCTTTAAACCTATCCCAGGACTGGTTAAAATCCTCAGTTGGGGATTGAGCAAACGCAAGAATCTCTTTCCTCAACTGGCTAGTTTTGGTCTCAGGGAAGAACTTGGTTAGGAATTTGATCTGCAGATCTTTCCATGAAGCAATGCTATTGTTGGGAAGAGTGGTCAACCAGGTACTGGCCCTATCCTTCAGAGAGAAGGGAAAGAGTCTGAGCCTAGTAGCCTCAGGTCCCAAACCAGTGATATTAAAAGTGGTGCACAAGGCCAAGAACTAGTCAATATGCTTGTAAGGGTCGTCTTTGCTAAGCTCATGGAAAGCTGGCAGCATCTGGATGATTGAAGTTTTTATCTCATAGTTCCCCTGAACATCAGGGAATTGAATGCTAAAAGGGGAGTTATAGTCATCCGGAGCACTCAACTCCTTGAGGGTTCTGGGTTGTTCTTCACCCATAATTGCTGTCACAGATTCACTTAGGGGCTCTCCTGTGGTGTGCCTGTCTCTCCTAAGTCTCCTTCCCCTTTCTAACTCAGGGTTAAGAGGCTCTAAAGCAGGGCTGAGGGATCTCCTCCCTAGCATACAAGCACACTAACAGCAAGGAAAGCTTCTTGCAAGCACATTGCAAAAGAATAATTGTACACTAACAAATTTATCTAACTAGTTTACAGCTATTCAAAGAATACATTTAAACTATCCTAGATACTGCTAGAAATTTTTTTTTTAAGAAAGATAGACAGAGCTTTAAAAGTCAGAGAGTTTGCAAACAGAGGTAGCTAAGCTCTAATTGCAGTTCACCTTTCCTTCACTGCTGCTGTCTAGATCTGCAAGAAAGGTTCAAAATTATGTCAGCAGTATCAATTATTCACATGTGCAAAGAATACTAAGAATACAAAAACTAAGGGTCTACTAATAGATCATCTTTCCCGGCAGTACAAAAACTTGTTTGGTTGGTGGTGAAAGTCATTTAAAATCAAAGAAAGAGTAAAAGCGAGAATTGAATTGACACAACTCGTAAGTCCTAGACACGCAAGATATAGGGTCCTTTGTAGCAAGTTTTGATAAGTAAGAGTTTGTCCCACGAAGGTGATCTATAGCTCCAAAGGCCATCTCTAATAGTCCCTCCGGATCTAACTCTGAATCTGGCGGGTCCTAAAAGGAGGGGAGTTTAAGGTCACTTATTCTAAGTATTCTAATGTCTAAAATATAGAAAGGGCTGAGAGGATGGATGGAGTGTGGAGTATAAATGTAAAAGGGTGAGAAGTATGTTATTGAGCCAAGATCAGTGAAGTTTTATAACTCAGATTCAGATCTGATGTTATAGAAGTCCTGTCCAATGGCTACATTATCACCACTGAGGAGAAAGGATCCAACCCATCACTCTGCCATGATTCCACCCTTAAGGCTATAACCTGTCCACTCAAATGGTCACAGATTATCCCATAGGGAAGCCACTATCCAGGGATGGGTCAAAACACAACAAGTAAATCATTGCAGGCACTATTTCATCCAGGCTACCAGCTCAAGAATCCATAGGGAACCTCAATCTCTAAAGCTCTATATGTGGGGATAAGGCTGTAGGACCATGATAGCCCAGACACATAGAACCAACAAGAGATTGAGTACAACTTTCGATCTAGTTGTCCATTGCTTGAGTGAGGCTACAATGGTCCAGTCACCAGCCTACAATCTCTATAACCAGATTAGATCCAACATCTGATGGCGGATCTATACAAATGTAGGAGAGTTTGCCTCTGTATAATCTCTCACCAGGCTTCTACAAGCTCAGGTGTAAAGAAGAAGGATCCATCTTAGATCGGTGGATTAGAATCACCCTAAGGTTATAATCTGTCCACTTAAATGGTCACAGACTATCCCAGAGGTTATCCTCCTCACGGAGCCCAAAATAAAACAAGAATATTGCTGCTACCACCATGGTCACAAGGCTACCAGCTCAAGCTCCCATGGGGATTTCAGATCTAGTGGGTCCTGTGGTGGGGCTAAGGCTATAGGACCATGATAGCCCAGACACACAGGTCACTTGGATCTAAATGGCCCTTAGAATCAGTCCTCCATTACTTTAAAACACAGCCAAAGCAATGGCAGATCACAAGGCAGCAACCTTGCACAGAGCATCTCACACATAAACACCAATCCCATAAAGTACAGATCCTATTACAGAACTTCCATTAATCTAATTGAAAAATACATACAAAGGCATAGCCAGCAAGTGTTGGACTATGGAGAGAAGGAAAGAGAAAAAGAAAATTACTTACAGATAAAAAGAAGGAGAAAAGAAAAATGATCTAAGATGTGTTCCCAGATACCTAAACCTAAGCTAGGTATGGGTTTATATAGCAGTGGGGTGACGGTGCATTAGGGTTAGGTAACCCTAATTTTAACAATGCCACGTGGCCTAACAGTGATCCTTGGATGCCTCGGGGCATGTGCACGGAGATTTGAGCATGGGAGTGCATGCCCTAATCGCTTGAAAATTCCCAGAAGGTCCTCTGCTGAAGAGATGGAAGTTTAGGTTCAGAGCTTCTCTAGGTAGCTGTAGTTTCCCAGACTTTTCGCGTGGTAGCTCTTTGCTCTTCGCTAGGATGATTTGACATTAAAGCTTCAGCCGTCGCGAGGTTGCCTTGGTTTGCTCTTTAGGCAGTCGCGCGGTAGAGAATTACGCTCTTCGCTAGATTGGGCTTCGCAAGGTTGAGTAGAAAACACAGTCTCAGATGTCGCGGGGTTGAAGTTCAAGCAGTCGCAAGGTTGCTCGGTCTTCGCTGGGCTGATCTTCGCGAGAGTGAATTTGAACAACGCGAGAACTTTGTGAGCACTTCTCGTTACTAGACTTTGTGAGTTACCTCGCGAGGCTTTAATGAGTTCTGAACTGCGTGAGGTTCCATGTCTTAATTGATCTTCGCGAGGATGGCTTTGCCTTCGCCAGGATGTTTTCTTCTTGAATGGTGCAAGAACTGCGTGAAGAGTTTTTCCTCTGATAATTACATCCCGCGGCGACTGCGTGACTGCTGCGCGATGTGTTCAACTCCTAAGCTTCACAGGAGCTGCACGAGTTTGAGTTTCTGAAGCTCTTCAGTCACTCATCTGCGCGAGAGGTTGCTGTAAAGTCTTGGGAAGCTTAGTTGAACTGCGTGAGGCATATTTCTCTTGAATCCTCTAAAGCTTGGGTCAGCTGTGCGAGGCTCATTTCAGGTCTGGATTCAGAGTTCATCCTTCTGAGGGATTTCTGGTGCCAAAGCAGGCTCCTTAATAGGATTCCTGGCCTTATTTCGCTGTTGATTATTACCTACACAAAACACTTAACAAGAACTTATTAGGAGGCTAAGCGTCTAATCAAAGGTTAAGTTAAGGGGTGAAAAGTGGTACTTTTCAGGTCTTAACAATGACTTGAAGAATTATATATGAAAGAGATTGTACGGCTGCACGATATTCCAGTTAGTATAGTTTCAGGTCATGACCCTGTCTACACTTCAAAGTTTTGACAAAAGTTTCAAGAGGGGATGGGTATGCGATTAGAATTTAGCTCGACGTTCCACCCACAGATGGATAGACATACCGAATGGGTGAACCAAGTGATAAAAGACATGCTCCGAGCCTGTATGCTTAGTTTTCAAGGATCATGGGATCAACACCTGCCCTTGGTCGAATTTGCATACAATTATAGGTTCCAATCGAGTATTGGTATGGAACCGTATAAAGCTCTGTATGGACGGCGATGTAGGTCGCCGATTAACTAGGAAGAGATCGACAAAAAGTTCATCTTAGGTTCAGAGGTGCTCGAGGACAATGCCGATATCGTTCGTATGATTAGAGATAGAATTAGATCGACTCAGAGCACACAAAAGAGCTACGTTGATATGAAGAGGACAAGTGTTGATTATCGGGTTGCTGATCACGTGTTCGTCAAGGTATCACCCATGAAGGGTGTTATGCGGTTTGGAAGGAGAGGCAAGCTAAGCCCTAGGTATTTTGGGCCCTTCGAGGTGCTAGGAAGAGTGGGTGAGGTTGCCTACAGGATCGGGCTACCGCCTTTATTTGATCGCGTGCATAACGTCTTTCACGTGTCCATGCTCCGTAAATACGTTAGAGATCCTACGCATATCTTGATGGATCAGGTGATCGAAATGTTTGAGGATATGATGATGATAGAACAACCGACGCAAATCCTTGACAGAAAAGATCAAGCCTTACGCACTAAAACTATTTCTTTAGTGCTCATCAAATGGGGACAACACCCTCCCAAAGAGGCGACTTGGGAGCGTGAAGATGAAGTTCGAGCTCAATATCCTCAGTTGTTCCAATAGAATGGAGAGAGCATTATTATTGTAATTAATTTAGACTAGTGGGAGTGAAATTAGTGTATAATTTTGTAAACGGTATGTAAGAAACATCATCAGGCAAAATAGAAGGGGTATTTTGTACCAATTGTACTTGCAAGTAATGTGTAAATACTTGAAAATAGAAAATTTTAAAGTTCATACGAAATAGACAGTGAAAATATAAAGATTATGTTGCTGTCACAAACCGACCGGTTGAATTCTTATTTTACTGGTCGAAAAGTTGAAACCGACCGGTCGAATAAGGAATCGACTAGTCGATTTTCACAAACAGGATAAATTTTTGGATATATTAAAACCGACCGGTCAAAATATAAAACCGATCGGTCGATTTTTAAAATTCGATCGGTCGATTGTAAATCAACCAATCGAAATCGCGACTCAGGTCGTTAGGGGGAAAATCGACCGGTCAAGTTTTGAAATTCGATCGGTCGATTTTGTTCAGACGACTTTAAATGGGGTTTTTTTTCTTGTTCATTCCAGCATTTCAATTTGAGGGTTTCGTGTGGGGGCTTTGCTAGGGTTTGAAAGGAGAAAGGGAAAAAGGGATTGAGAGGTCGATTCCACCCCAAATTTTTCACCGATTTGGATCAAAATCTGATCGAAAAAGGTAAACCCTAGTACCCTGAACCGTTGATTTTTTATTTTTCCTTTCATTTGGATCCCTAGTTATCATTTTCTGTGCAACAACCTTGCCATGCCGCCTAAAATGACACAATCTTCAAAGCCTTCAGCTTCAAAGTTGCCGGTTCGACGCCCTAGTGCGTCGGCGCCACCACCACCTCGACAACGCAAATGCCAACACCACGCACAACCCCACAGGCCGCGATGCCTTCAGACAAACCTCCGCCACCACGCCCTTTAGATCAGCCCAATGAGTGGTGGGTGGCCAAGAAAATCAAAATCAAATATAAAATTGATCGAGCCCTATTTGAGGATCCGAATGTACAAGGAATCACCGTATGGGCTCGGGATTACCTCGAAAAGGCCAGGTTGAGTAATATTTTGGAACCCCTACATGGCTACTACTATCCCAGGCTCGTACTCCTATTCTATCAAAACCTCAAATCGACTAGCACAACTTCCGCGATATAAACCAAAATCGATGGTCGGGATTATCGATTCATTTGGGATCACACATCTAAAGCCCTTGAGTGTTACGACAGTTACTCGGACGATATTGAGCGTTTGCCCCCTTTTGAAGTGGAGGTGCATTATAAAGAGATTTGGAGAGAAATGACCCAGGGACGACATGGGTCTGGTCATTCTACTAGGAGGGTTGACGTAGCTCCTCACTTATGGATGTTGGATACCATAATCAAATTCAACCTCTATCCTATGCGACACAATATTGAGAGGGTAGAGGACGTGCAACAGGCCCTATATGCGGCATTTAGGGGTCATTGTTTCAACGCACCCAAGATGGTAATTGAAGGTATAATTTATATACACGGGAAGTTGTTGAAAGGTGGAGTCAAAGCAAAGGAATGTCTTCTGTAAGCCCACTGTATATCCTCTATGTTTGAGGAGTACGCGAGTGAGGGACCCTATCGGGTCTCTCCGGACGAACCGCGATTGAATGACAGGGTAGAATTGTATACTTTTGTGGATTAGAACCAGAGCTATAACCCGTTGAAAAAGGCTTTACCTCCGGCGGGTCAGCAACCACCACCTCCTCCACTCGAACCTGACCAAGCACAAGACGATCAAGTTCCCCCTCCCAAGCAGCATGTGCCCTTAGTACTTGAGCCTCCAATCCAACAACAGGTCCACTATCAGATGCCTCCTCCACCGCAGCCAGATTCTGAAGTTTTGTGTGATATCCATGCTCAGATGACCCAAGTGGAAGAAAGCAACCGATTACTACATCGTCGCATGGATCATCACGAGGGTATCTTCGCCTAATGGATGCAGTATGCGTACCCCGCCGACTATATGATGTGCCTCGCGGACACTCGCGTCGTTGTACCTTAACCGTGGTACTACTCCGTTAGCGCATCTACTTCAGGTGGTGTTCCCGACGATCATCAAGCGGACGTCACGCCTATCAACGAAGTGAGACCTTCCGGAGTGCCGCCGGGAGACGCGGAGGCTTGAGCTAAAGTTTGTGGAAGTTTTGGCTACTTTCTGCACAATGATTGTAATTGATACAGGGTGTGGGCTCACATGGTTGAACTATTGTGGCCTGGTTGCCACGTTAACTAGCTTTATGTGGTTTTTGTTACGACTATTGTGGCCTGTTGGTCACTTGGCAATATATATGCTAACTTTTGGCTGGGCATCTGAATATATGAAAAAGCAAAATGTTTTTTTTTGGTACTTCAATTATAACTGTTTTGCCTATGGAAATTTGAATGCGTTCGATATGCAGGTACTTCAACAGAGGGGTTTTTACCTCATGAATCAGTAGAGGTGTATATGTGGTGGTAGGTTACGTATGGTCTAGCTTTAGCAAATTGTGTTCGTTTAACTTAGGGCTCATTCCAACTTTGTTAATGGAATGGATTCTCTGTCGTTAGACGCTTGCTTGCTCTCCCTTCACTCTCTTAGTGGGGCGGGTGTGTGTGTGTGTGTATGTGTACTTCCTTTAGGATGTATGAAACCTCAGTCAATTTTCAGGGACGAAAATTCCTAAGGAGGGGAGAATGTAACGCCCTGCAAAATCCTGACCATGAACAGTACCTCGCGATGCATGCACGTCAAACGCATGCGTGACCCGGTGAATGGTCGCCGAGTCTGGGGAGGTCATAGGTGGAATAAAGTAAAGAGTGTGTGTGGATTAAGGCATATGCATATATATATATATATACACGGTTTAGGTGTAGGAGCCTAACATCAGGGCCTAAAGGAGTTATAAAAGAGGTGTAGAGAAATAAATTCTCTAAAATTTATTCCGGTTGGTGGGCGATTGATGAAGAGAGAGGGGAAGTGAAGGAAAGGATCATTTGTGAGGGTTTGTGAGTCGTGCGCTCGAGGAAATTAAAGTTACGCATTGAATTTTGGCGTTGGATCGCGTACAATCCGACGATCTAGCTCTCAAGCCCTAGCTCGAAGTGTGAAATCTTGAATCGACGGATCGGCCGATCCGAAGGTATGATCTTATAAAATGGTGATGTTAATTAAATTGTAGAGTGTGATTATAGTTTAATTGTGTATGTGGAAGGAAAAATTTGAAAAGAAATGGGAGAAAATAATCAATGGAAAAGGATCTGTGAGGAACAGATCCTGGCTGCTGAAGGTTGGTGAAAACTGACCAGTCGAATCCTGAACCGACCGATCGATTTGGCTATGTGATGAAAAGGATAGGGTCGTGAGCGATTTCGACCGGTCGAAATCAATCCGATCGGTTGATTCAAAAAAATCGACCGATCGAAATAAAATCGATCGATCAATTCTCACGAAACAGGAAATAGAAATTTTATAGTTTTGGACCCGACCGGTCGAACCGAAAACCGACCGATCGATTTCGAATATCCGACCGGTCGATTTTGGAAATCGACTGGTCGGTTTTGGTGCCAAGAGAAGTACTAGGTTTCTTAATCGAAACCGACTGGTTGAATCCACGAGTCGACCGATCGATTTTGAGAACCGACCGGTAGAAATGGGATTCGATCGGTCGATTCTTGACAGTTAAGCTGAGTTCCATTTTAAGATTTCGGAACATCAGGGATATGAATTATTTCCCTATTTCACATCAATTTTGACGTTTTGATCATGGTCGTGTGTGTGTTAGGCGTGATTGAACCTAAGGAGAATAGGAAGCAAGCTTGAGCTACGTGAGCCTAGGAGCCTTGCACGAGGTAAGGAAAACCATGTAATATGCGTAATTGAATTTGATGAACATGTGCATAGTGATACGTAAAGCATGTGATATAAGAATGCACTTAGTGTGAAATTTGCTAAGCTTTGAGTGTGCATGTTTTGCTATGCGTATGAACTCATTAAGATAAATCAATTATAATTAAACTCGGATTTTGAGAAGCACATTGGTTCTTTCCGCGAGTAACTACTTGAATATGTGAGCATGACATCTAGTCGATGTGGAAATATGGGTGTGTGTGAATTCTAAGAGCTTTGAAAACTAATATGTTTATGGCACTTTCACGGTGAATAACTATAAATATTTTTGCATATATTTCTTTTTAGGTTATGTGAATACCCGACTGACGCGGCGATATAACCGCGACCGCGATCGGTATGGTGGGATATCCATACAACTTGTGCTCCGGTCCGGCGGGATATCAGGTCTTTGGTTTCCATTTGGGGAACATTTCGTCCGACAAGTCACTCCATTCCCGAGGACTTGTATTTATGTGAAAAAGGGGTTCAATTGAACGACGATGGTGGGTATTCCATCGGGGCTCGAAGCTATATTGCTCGGGGATTATTTAAGTGAGGGTTTTTAAGTGTGTGCATTAAAAAGGACATGTTTTTGGTTTAAAAGATAAGTTAAACTTCTAGATGGGCATCTTCTATAAGTCTTCTATCGCCTTAAAGCATGTGTTTTTTTTTTCGGTCAAATATGTACTGCGCAGTATCATGAAATATATGTTTACAATGAAATACGCATATTAAATCTATTTTCCTTATTGAGCTATGATGTAGCTCACTCTTTTGACTATACACCATAGGTACATGAGAAGATTTGGTAGTGGAGGACCAGGATAAGCTAGATTCTGATTACGTGCCTCTTGAGGAGAACGAGCCTCCTCCGGAGGACTACTTCTAGAGGATTTTTCCGCGTGTTTTAGAGATTATTTTGTTAGGCTTGGTACGTCCAGCCTGTTTATTTTGAAAACAATGTAATATGTATAGAGATTTTATGTTTTGGCGAACCATCGAGGGTGATAAAGTGATATCACCGATGGTTCGGTTCAATTCTTTGTCCTAAAGAATTGGCATGGGAGTTAGAAATGTCTTTTGGACTAATTAGTAGATACAGTTATGATGGGTGCGGAGAACACTTATGTCTTCTTTCTGTGCTAGATCGAGTGGTGTATTCGGCTTCGTGTTTGTTAGCAATACGTGTTCCGCGAGTTTTATTGGCACAACTCCGAAGATTGTGCTGACGGCTCGGGTTTCGGGGCTCCAAAATTTGAACTGTCACAAGCAAGCAGCATAAAAGTTGAAATACTAAAGGGCTCTCAAGTCCTTAGCAGCAAAACCTATTGAAAATGGGAATTAAAGCCACATGTATCATAGTATTTACTGCTTACAAGAAAGATCCATGGTGCTCTTAAGATAGTGAATGTGTTATGTGTACTCTTCTGAGTCAAAACAATTAAAGCCTTGAGGATTCAAATAGAGACACCCACTTGCACAAACCATAGTTTGCTTGCAAGAAAGATCATGGTGCGCTTAGGATAGCGAGTGTTACGTGTACTCTTATGAGTCCAAACAATAAAAGCCTTAATGATTCAAAACAAAGATGGCTACACAAAGACGGCTACTGATGCAAACTGTAGTTCTCTCAGGTGAAAATCAGACACAAATAAAGCAATGAAAAATACCCACCAAGAACTAGAAATAGAAAATGGGCAAAGCAACCTTTCTTTAATAAATTTATGGAAATTAACAAAATCTGGAATGAAAATACAACATCTTAACTCTTTAAATAGACCTACCCTAAACCCTAAATTAACTTTCTCCTACTCCCAACTAAATAGAATATTTTACCTAGCTTAAGCCTCCTAAACAACGTCATCAGTCGACCAAGAGTCAAGCCCTGGAATGATTAATTGGAGTATCTTTGCTTTTCCTGATATTGTAACTGTAGGGAAGTTGGAATCTTTTCACAAATCTCAACTTTAATGCCAATTTCCTTTATTGCGTATCATGTGATTCCCTTCATTTTTATTTCTTTAGGCCAATTTCAGATACTTTTATCTGAGGCCTAATTTTAGCAACCAATCACATTCTTCTCAATTTCCTAGTTTTTTCCCTCTTATATTTAGAAACCCAAATAAAGTCATTGGGTTCCTCTATTTGAGGTCTTATTCATTCTCCACTTCCAAAATCTCAATTGATCGCCCTTTAAGTCTCATGTGATCCAGTAAATTATTTAAGACTTACATGAATTTAATTTCTGGGCACTCCAATAATTTAAAATAGGCCCAGTAAAAAGTTATTGTCAGGTCACTTTTGGAATTGTTTGAACTGATTAATAGGCATGTAATGATTTTTTTCATACCAAAGACTTTTTCTGTTGAGGAAAGGCATCAAATGGTTAAATGTCCTGTAAACCTGTGCTGCCAACGACGATGAATGGTATTGCCTCAAAGACGATGAGTGCAAAAAGTGCGCCTTCACCACATGCCAAATATTGTGGCTTCTCACTCCAGTAGTAGAAAGATAGAAATGGTCTCACTATGGGAATAAACTCTCACAGAGGATGGAACATATATAATATACTCCTATAAAGTAAACAGACATCACGGAGCTTTGGTCCAATCATGGGTTAAATTTTGGTGCTTGGTTATTAGAAAAACCACTTTAAAGGCAGAGCTTTGGAGCTCCTTTGAAGCGGGACGAGACACTAAAACCTTAATATGCAAATTTGGGATTAACTTTAAATTGAATTGCAGAAATATTCGAAATCACCAAACGCAGAAAGTTAATTCAATGAATTTAATAAAATAATTAGATTAATCCATTTTAGCGTTCGCATGCATGAAGATTTCCGATCTAGAAAAATGGCTCCGATGAGAGAACTCAAGTTTTGTTCCAATTTAGGACACCAAGGGATAGTTACAATATCGTCTCATCCTCGGGGATTTTAAATAAAAAAATATTTGAAGAAATAGTCAATAAAAGAGGGAAAATCAAAAGATATCAAGAAATAAGGTTTGGAATTTTTTTTGTGATTTTATCAATGAAAATAACGAAAGATATTACCTGACAATATTTCTAGGAAAGACAAAAATAAAATGATAGAGTTCCAAGGCTTTACACCAAGAATTCCGAGTCTTCACACCAAGGCTATACGTCGGCTTCACACCAAGTCGTACGAGAAATGAAGGTCCACTCTTCGAGTTTGAAAGATTCACTCCCTTGGTTGAAAATTCTTCACAAGTCTTCTAGAGTTTGATCAAAAGCAAACTCTCTTTTTCATTCAATTAATTCTTATTACTAATAATGTCTTTACAAGCCTTTATATAGGCTAAGAAAACCCTAAACAAATCAAAACCTCGAAATAGAAGAGTCCTAAAATAAATAAAATTCAAAATGGCAAATTTTCGCCACAAAATCCATTATTCCGTCAAATTTCAGACTTATCTCATGGATGTTCGTCAAGGGGTCACGGACGTCCGTCGCCTACGCTGCACACTAAATCAGTGAGTGTTTGTTTACACGGATGTCCGTCAATGGGTTACGGATGTCCTTCATATGTTGACGGCACTGCTTCTTTTTCTTCTTTTTTTTCTTATTTTCTCTTTGCACTCTCCTCTGTTTTGTCTTGTGGGATGTCCCCATCAATACTCCTCGGGTGGGAAAAACTCATTTCTGATGAGTTAGGGAACTCATGGATGGCACACTTCGAAAGTTCAATTCATTGTTTACCTTTCTACACTGTGAGATACTCATGATGTTTACCTACATTGGCATTGAAGCTTGGAAATTCTTTAACTTTCTCATTTGACCTTTTCTCATATTGCATAGGTAAGGTACGAGATATGAACTGGGTAAGTGGGTGTGGGTCGATTGGTTACTCAATAAGGAAGGGATCAACGGGTATGGTTGTTGTGACGACCTGACTTTCCAATCCTCTAGGTATGGGAAAGACAGGTTCGCCAACTTATTGATTACTCAATAAGATGCATATCGAACAAAAGCCGACAGCATAAGCATATTTCAAAACATAAGCAAAACTAATAAAACTCATACAAAATATATCATAAAGAGGAACCAGGAAGAACCACCGGTGATGGCCAATCCGATCACCTAAACAATGGTTCCTAATAATGGTTCCTCAAATGATATCAAAATATCCAAACAAGGCCTCGGGCCCATAATTCAAAATAGTTCTAACCCAAAAAGTACCAAAAGAAAAGTCTAGATCACAGAAAGAACTCCTCCACTGGGATCTCTGGCTCCTCCTCAAGAATGTAATCAGAGTCCACAAGATCAAGATCGTCAGAGCCTAAGTCAGTCTTAGCACCTGTGACGTATAGTCGGGGTGAGCTAACATCGAAGCTCAATAGAGGGAACTTATCTATTTATATTTTATCATAAGTAAAGGTTTTCAAAGAAAAAAATCGGATCAATTATGGTTTTCAAAAGATGCTTCGCTAACTAAATTCCTATTCTAAAAAGTGCATAAAAGGAGAAGTTATCATGTCTAATGTTCTGATGTTTTTAAATTCTGATGTCATGGCTTCTTGTCTTAAAATTATAACTTAATTGTATCTCTCAAATTACATACTAGCATGAGAGCACGAGTATTATCGATGGGAAACCCTACTGACCATCGTGGTTCAATGAACCATTTTTCAAAAAGTTCAACAAGCCCCTACATAATGAAGGAAACTTGCGCTAGGCTGAGCTACCGTCAACATGATTGGTAGAATCTAGGGTTTCGTTAGAATTAACCTCAAATCAAATGCGGATACTAACATATCAGATTTTATGTAAATAATACATTTTTAGATTTTTCTGAGTTCTAATACAAAATTCACATTTAAAGGTGAGGTTTGGAATTTCCAAAATTTCTGAGTTCTTATTTATGTCACAGTTTCAAAGTTCTTAATCATACCGTGTCTAACAAAATTTAAGAATTTATGCTTAAACAAAAATAACCAATACTTAGCATAAAATGCAAATTAGTTTTAGGGTTCCCCTACCTTATCTTGGCTTGAATTGGTCTAAGCTCACACCAAGAGATCTTCAGTGGACTCTTTCTACTCAAAGCCTATAAAGATTAACACCAAAATGTGTTAATGGGGTCCACAAGTCCAAATAGAAGCTACCCAAACATTTTTCTAATAATTTTCAGGTGATCAAAAACAGGACAAAATTCGATCATTGAATTCCAAATTCGATGGTCGAATTTGAATTCGATGCTCTAATTTGAATTCAAGCATTGAATTCACCAAAAGTGCATCAGTCATGATTTCCAAAATTCGATCATCGAATTTTAATTCGATGGTCGAATTTCAAATTTGATGTTCGAATTTGAATTCGAACCTCGAATTTGTCTAGGTCAATTCTATTCAAATTTGTCTCCTTACTTGATATTTTTCTTCCAATGCATCAAACTGCTATCTATTCTATATGCACCATTCATCCAATCTAACCTAAGTAAAATTAACTTTATCAAAGGAGTTTAAAAGCCTACCTTTCAAGGTCGATTCCATTAGCTTCTGTTGATCCAATTCCTAGCACCGGATCACTCCGCATGCTTCAGTTAGTTGGACTCCAAATCAGTCCTTCCCCAACCTTGCTACTAGAGCAATAGTCCAGAATATCCACAGAACTATCCACTCTCCCCTATCCTTCTTCCTCGATCTTTCTAACACATCAGAAGATGATCAGAAGGTTTGTCAATGGCTACGATGGGGAGAGGGATTATAATCACAAGGGATCTAAGCAAAGAAGCAAAGGAGTTGCAAGAGCTCAAAACTTTTGATTCTCACGTGAGGGAGGAAAGATAGAACTTCTCCTTCACACGTCTCTCTTTATAATACCATTTTCACCTCAAAATATCATGATATTTCACCAAAATATCATGATCTTGGTATATACAAGTCTATCCACTTAACTTGCAATTATTTCTAGTGTTAAGCGCAAACATACAACTTAGTGTATAGGTTACTAAATATTTGACTTCCACCATTCCAAATAAAAAATCCTTTAGCGAAAATTCTCCTCATACCTTAAACTACCCAAATCAACCTGATTTGTCCTGTAACTTTTCCAGGTACACTTACCAAGGTAATCGAAATCAGGTCTAAAATATCCAGGATATTATAATTGCTGGATCTAGAATAGGCGTAAGATTCGATATTGCAACTATTGGATGGTTGCCCTTGTTTAGAGGAAGATCTAGATCTCCATCATTACCCCTTTTCGAGATTGGAAAAGATTACTATAAAACTGTTAGTATCAAATTCATTAAACATATTCAATGTGTCAGTACGATCAGGCATATTTCCAATGTTCAATAAATTCTTATTTTTAATCCCATGCAAGTTAGAATGATGATATGCTCCTACCAACTCTAAGGACTCACTTGGTACGAGCATACTACCAAAACTGTCCTCGGTAATAGGAACCTTCCTAAGACAACCTATGAGTTTCATGGGAGTTTCATTCTCCACATCACTGGGCATTTCAGAGGGTTCGTAAACTTCTTCACCCAACTCATTGTTCTCTTTCACGATATCCTATTGGATAATCAAGGCTTGCGATCTACTGGGGCACTAAGAAGCAAAGTGATCTTGGCACTTCTAACATTGTTGGGTGCGCGCCCAGGATTATCGATCAGTGTTGCTTTGCCCTTGTCAATCTGAGCACTTACGGGTTTTAAGGATTGATCATGGGAATTGTTCACCTTTTCAGTAGGGTTAGATCAAAACCCAGGTTAGGATGAATTAAATCATACATTGGTTGGGACTTGCACCCTAGCATAGCATTCTTCTAAACTCTCAACAGGATGAGGGACGAGTAGTTTTTGTAACTTAGGATGTAGACTAGTGCAAAACCTAGATAAGGTGACGTGTGGACTCTCATAAGTGTTAGTCTGATATAAATACTCCTCAAACTTGTTGATATAATCATCAATCGACATGCTTCCCTATTTTAACCCATGCCGTTGATTCATGAGTCGTTGGTTGTAGGACATGAGGTCATATTTATCATGAATCTTTTCTTTCATGTCTGCCCATGTGGTGATGGGTTCACGCTCGAGAGCTTGTCGACTTCGTTCCACACTTGTCCAATAAAGTTTGACTTGTCCTACCAGTTTCATTTAGGCAAATCATCCTTTTCACTCATCCGTTATTTCATACCAATCGAAATAATAATCCATGGCGACTACCCAATCTATAAAGAGTTTTGGGTCCATCTTTCCTTCAAAAGTGGGAGCGTCAACCTTGATTGACTTTGTGACTCTCTTATCTGGGTCAGGATGATTTTCACGCCTAGGAGGATCCCTCCTTCGCTCTTCGAGATTAATCCTATGGTGTTCACCATGAGTCACTCTAGACATGTAATGACCTAAAAATTTGAACTCGAACTAGACCGACCCCACTGTTGAGGTATTTTAAGTGCTTGCTACTAACTTTATTGGAGATGGTGAAAAGAATTGGGTAAGTGAAAATCAAAGATGGATTGAGGAGTAGTAAGCCTAAAAATACACAGTCTTGCAAGATACAGGGCCTGTTGTAGCAAGTTTTGATAAGTAAGAGTTTGTCCCATAGGGAAAGTTGATCTAAAGCTCCAAGGGAGCTATCTTTAGTAGGCCCTCCAGATCTGGCTACAGATCTGGCAATCCAAAATGGAAGGGGATTTATGGTTGCTATAGTCTAAATCCTAAGATAACTTAATGCCTAAACTACAGAAAGGGTTGAGAAGAGTGATGGAGTGTGAGAAAATAAATATAAAAGGGTGAGAAGTATGCTATTAGGTACAGATCTGATGGGTCTTATAACTCAGACTCAGATCTGCTGCTACAGAAATCCTATCCAACGGCTACATTATCACCAAAGAGGAGAAAGGATCCAATTCACCCCTATGCCATGATCCAATCCCTTATGGCTATAACCTGTCCACTTAAGCGGTCACAGACTATCCAATAGGGGAAACACAATTCAGAGATGGGTCAGAACAAGTTTATCATTGTAGGCACTACTTCATCCAGGCTATAAGCTCAAGAATCCATAAGAACCTCAACCTCTAAAGCTCTGTGTGTGGGGCTAGGCCTACAACATGCGCTAGCCTGGACACATAGAACAAGCAAGAGTTTGAGTACTAGCTTTTAAGCTTAGTTGTTCACTGCTTTAGAAAGACAGCAGTGATCCAATCACAAGCCTACAATCTCTACAGCCAGATCAGATCTGCCATCTGATGGTGGGTCTATACAAATACAGGGGAGTCTATCTCTGCACAATCTCTCACAAGGCTATAGGCAGAAGTGCAGAGAAGAAGAATCTGTCTTAGTTCTGTGGATTGGCCTCACCCTAGGGCTATAATCTATCCACTTTGATGGTCACAGACTATCCACAGAGGCTATCCTCCACACAGAGGTCCAAGACAGAATAAGAACATTGCTGCCGCCACCATGTTCATAAGGCTACCAGCTCATGATCTCATGGGAATTCAGATTTAGTGGGTCTTGTGGTGGGGCTAGGCCTTAATGTGCCTAACCTGGACACACAGGTCACTTGGATCTAAGCAAAGCCTTAAAGACAATCCTCCATAGCTTACAATACAACTTAGCAATGGAGGATCTCAAGGCAGCAGCCTTGCACAGAACAACTCACAAAACACCAATCCCATACATGCAATAGATCCTATTACAAAACTCCATTAAAATTGTACCAAATAATCATACAAAGGCATAGCCAACAAGTGCTGGACTATGGAGAGAAGGAAAAAGGAAAAGAAAAACTCCTAAACCCTAAACTTAGCCTATTGTAATTCTATAGTCAGTTTCAAGAAGAAGGAATACAGAAGTTAAGTCTCAAAAGAGATCAGTCCCTTAAACCTAAGCTAGGCTTAGGCTTATATAGCAGTCGGCTCTCCCAGAATTAGGGTTAGGAAAAACCTAATTTATCAATGTAATTGCAGCCCATTCCTGTCCCTTGGATGCCTCGAGGCGTGTGCATGGAGATTGGAGCATTGAAGTGCATGCCCTAATTACTGAAAGTTCCCAAATTACCCTTGCAGAAGTGGGGAAAAGTTTAGAACCTGATCCTCACTAGGTAGGAAAGATTTCCAGATCTTACCACATGGTAGAATTGGCATCGCAAGGTTGAATTGACTTGAAGCTCATGCAGTCGCGAGATTGATACTTTGGTCATTGCAGGATACTTCTGGCTGTCGCGAGATTGCTCTTTCCCTTTGAATGGCGCGGGAATTGTGCACGTGGTTCGTCCCTTGGTGAATCTCGCGGGGATCCTCGCGAGGAAGTAGTGTTCATAGACCTGTGGATCACGCAAGCATTTCCTTGAAGGTTTGTATCCTGCGGCCACTACACGACAGCCACGGGCTGGAGTGCCTAGAGCTCTCTCTCTCCAGTGATTTGCGCGACGATTGAAGACTCCTTTCTTGAGCTGTGCAAGACTGCGCGAGTGCTGCGTGAGCGTTGATGACTGAAACTTACGAGAACCTGGTGAAGTCTGCTTTTCAATTCGTTCTGTCATCAAACCATGTGAGAATGGCGCGAAGACTGTGCGACCAGTTGGTGTGCTGTCTTCAAAAGCCCGTGACAACTGCGTGAAGGAATTCTCTGGTTCAATTGAACCCTGCGACATTTGTGCGAGGCATTCTTCTTGGTTTGTTTCTGCTTTGCTGTGCCTATCTTTGCAATTTTACTGTCAGGTTCAACCTTCATTCTTGAGGGGCTTGGCTTCTTGGCATGGTTAGGGTTTAAAACACATTTATTAAATGATTAAGTGTCTACCAGAGATTAGGTTAAGGGGTGAAAAGTGGTACTTTTCAGGTCTTAACACACCCCCAAACCTAATCTTTGCTAGTCCCTTAGCAAAGCTGCAATTAATTAAATGCCACTTTCGTAGGGATCACGGGTACATTTAGCATATGTACCAAGCCTTTTAAATCCCTAGGTGATCCCTAGTGGAGGAGTGAAGTCTCCTGAGGGTTTTCAGTGAAGACACACACAAACTACACCATTAGAACAGTTAAGTATGGTGCAGTTAATGACCACACAGATTTAAATGTACAAAGCTTAATTCTACACCCATTCTTTAACACTTAGAGGAAACTGCAGCAGTGTTGCAGGCCATTTAAAACTTAAAAGTTAACATGTGTTTGCATCACCACCATTCACCTAACATTAGAAATTCATTGGGTTTAAATCACTACCCAGCTTGCCTTAAATTCGAAATTCAAGTTGGATACAACCCCAATGAAGTCAAAATTTAGACCCAATTCTCACTAGGGCTATCTCTCAACATTAACAATCTGAGGGTGTTCACATTCACAACTGCTCAAGAGCAGTTACAGACCCCAAATGGGCTTGCAAGCATGAGCATAGGCAAAGCTTCTAATTTCTGGTATCCTCATAAATTTTTACCATAGATTGGTCAACTCCTCATCTCCACATGACAACTCATTTTACTTTGGATCCACAAGGTCTTTTTGAATGAGTTGTAATGTGGCTTATGGGTGAGGGATGTAAAGAATAAAGGGGTAAAAAGGGAATCCAAATTAAGAAATCAATAAGGTAAGGAGTGATTTATGACTTTACAACCTTCATTTCAGCAAAAACTTCATCTTTCTTTTTATATTCTAGACTCAAAGTGGTCAGCTTCTCCTCTTCTTTTCAATTTTTAGATGATGTTGTCCTCTAGACTTTTCTTTCCTTTTCTCTTTTTTTTTTTATTCATTCTTTTGTTTTTTATGATTTTTTTTTTATGATGAACTGCCACACAACTGCCATTGATATACGGCTGTTCACAAGTTGCTTTTCTTCACCTTCCACAAAATGTTGGACCATTCTCAGTATCTTTAACTCCTTCTCCTTTACATTCTGAATTCTCAGAGTGAGGGTAAGGTTGAATAAGGTCATGAGGTTAAGGTGCAAGTGTTCTGGTGTTTGTGAAAGAAAAGTATGATTTTAAGGCTCAAGTAGTGTATGCAAAAGGGCAGATTTTAAAAGGTTGGATTTTCAGGCTCAAACTGTCCAAATGAGGGCCTTGGATCATTTCCTTAGTATCATGAGTGTTGTTAATTAGTTTTGATTTAGAGGTGCACAACTTCTAGTGAAAAAGTCTTGATTCAATCAGTCCTTAGAGCAGAAATAATGCCAAAAACACTCTTCAAAAGAAAATGATGGGCCCAAATCTCACTAGGTATGGTCATCAATTTTAACCCATGGGGTGTATTTTCATCTGTTTCTCTCCTCTTAGGTTCACTGAGTACTAACTAAAAAAACAAATTTGATATTAGCTTCATGGTGGTGTCAAGATTTTTAACTTTTTCTGTTTCAAAAAGTCTGCAAAAATATTTAAATTTTTACAAGTTTCCTTATTGTATCAAGTTAAGTGGAAATTGACTTTATTCATCCTAGTTATACCATCATTACTGCACTAAAATTAACTATTCTATTGACAGACCTATCTTGCCACACCCCCAAACCATAAGTAGTATCCTCACTGGTTCAAAGGTGAGAAAATGCAGTGGAGTTCAGTCAGACAAATAAACACAGAGTACGACAGAGAAACATAAAAAATAATGCTAACTGAACAGTATAGAACTAAAAGAAACTTTCATTAAAATAAAAAAAATATTACAAAAAGAGGTAAAAAGAAAAGACAAAATGGGGGGGGGGGGGGAAGATGGATCAAGGTAGAGTCGATGGGGGAGGGTTTGAGGAAGATGGTGGGGGAGATGCAAGTGGTTCCATTTTTTTCTTCTTTTTCTCTCTCTTCTCCTTTTTCTTCTTTTTCTTTTCCTCCTTGGCGAGGATCCTCTAGACCTCGTCATACTCATCCCAGAGAAATTGTAATGGGTCCGGCTCCTTAGGCGGTGGGGGGTCCGACCACATCGGATAGAATTTGATTGGGAAATCGAAGGGTCTGTCATCCGCCATGGTTGTGAGGAGGGCCGGACAGCTAGGGTTAGAAGAGGAAAGATGAGATGAAGAGGAACGAAAGGACTATTTAAAAGATTTAGGCGGTGGAAAATGAAACGGCATAGTGATAGTTTTGTTCCTTTCCAAGCTCGACAATAAATTATGAATCTTTGGGGAATGTTAAAGCGCACAACTGATTGTGGGAAAGGAGAGCGAACAGTAAATGAATGTCTAAAGATAGGCTTGATATTCAAGGGGATCCTGTGTATCGCACAGCTGCACACTAGAAGGTGTGGAATTCTGATTGGCGCGCGTGCAGGACTGCGTGAGGAAGCTGAGACTGGGCCCACGAATATGAAAATGAAACCATTTGAATCCTATTATTGTAGTCAACAGTCACATTGATTCCTATTTGAAATGATCATAGCCACCCTAAATACATCTCCCATGACAAAAGTGAACAAAATGAAGACTAAAATAGAAAAAACTTAAACAAGCACACAGAACAGATCAATATACAAAAAAAAAAAAAAAAAAGAGAAATTATATTAACTGGAAAAACATGTACAATTGGAATTACAAGTAGAAGATTGGAAGGGGAGAAAAAAGAAAAATCTAAGTACAATCTAAGCTAGTCTAAGAGGAAGAAGAATCTGAATCGGAGTCTACCAGGAAATCCCAGCCCATCTTTTTAGCATGTTCCCTAAGGGCAGCTTTGCCCTGTTTCTTCTTGGCTTTCTTGGACTTTCTTGTTTCAGCTGGTGATTTCCTCGCAGTTGGAGCTTTAGGTGCCCTCACCCTTACTTTTGGTTGCTTTGGTATTTTTGGTTCTTTGGGTTCTTCAGGGGCTTTTCCTTTCTTTTTGCAGGGGGGATTGCAGGGGATTTGCCTTTTCCTTCCTCAGTGGGGACCACTGGGGATTTCCCTTTCGCTTTGGACTCAAGCTAGCCAAGGGGTTATGCCTCCTCAGACTGGGCAGCTGGCTCTTTGCCAATTTTTTTAGAGGCTGCTATGGAAGCAGTCCTCTTAGCAGTGACTTTCCTCTGTTTAGGATAAGTTTGCTCTTTTGGAGGTGCAGCAGAGGCCTTGGTAGGTAGAGGCTGCTCTGTAGGAGGTGAGGCAGGAGGGGCAGCAGGGGCCTTCCCTTTCTCTTGCTTGATCTTTGGTGGTGCCTCCTCAGACTGGGCAGGTGGAGCTGGAGTATCTTTAGGCTCTGGGTCTGGCATACGAACAGAGAGTGGGGTGGGCTGTAGAGCTGCATTTCGTGTAGCAGCCAATGCAGATTCCAATGAGGCAATCTGGATTTGGGTCTGGCATACGAACATAGGTAAGCCTCTTTTCAAATAGTCTGGCCCACGCCTTCTCTATAACAGCATTTTCTTTCTCCAGCTCCAAATTTAGCTCATTATAAGCAGCTGTAGACTTGGTCGTCTGATAGGCCTCCAGGATATTTGCCCACTCCAAGGAGATGCCCAGTAGTTTTTTTATGTGGGCCTCCTTCATTTCATCGATCTACTGCAATAGGGGGGTCTCAATGGACTGACGAAGTTTGGCCATGCCCCTCAGGACATCCTTCCTAAGATAGGGATTGTCCCTCATGGCATGGAGGATGGTGAGGTAGGGAGGGATGTAAAAGAAATATTTGGGTGCGATGGGCAGTGATGAAGTGGAAGGAACAAACTGTGATTGGTCCTGTGGGGGGGAGAACAGTGGGTAAGTCCAGTTGTGGGGGTGGGGGGATAGGCTCTTGGTCGATTTGTGTATGTTTGTCAGTGAATGTTGGAGGGGTAGGATAAGAGGGGGATGGAGGGTATAAGGGAAAGGAAAATGGTGTAGGTTCGATGAGGGGGGGGGTGATGGGAATGGTGAAAGGTATGAAAAGAATGGTGGGGTCGGGATTAAAGGGATTGTTGGTGGTGTTGGTGGTGGGGGGTTAGGGAGTCGGTGAAAGTCTGCAGGTCTTCTTGTCAGTGGACAAGACCAAGGTGGTTGTAGGGGATTGTTGAGGGATGGGCGGGTTGGTTAATGTCTGAAGGGTGGATTGGATGGATGTGAGTTCAGTCTGCATCTGGTCCTGTGTTTAGGTAGTGGTGGATAATTGGGATTGGATGTCTTGGATGAGGGATAGGATAAGTGACAGTGTGTCGGGGCTGGGATGGGGGAACTGTGTAGAAGAGGGCACTGGTTGGAAAGGTGAGGAACGTGCATGATGGAAAGTGGAAGGAGGGGAAGAGTGGGGTTCTGGTGAGTGATGGTGTGAAGTAGTTGGGAAGTCCGGGAGGGGGGTGTAGTGGGTAGGCATGGTGTCAAGGAAACAGCCATAAAGGCTTGGAATCCTATGGTTGTGTTAAGGGTTAGGTCAATGTCTGTGAGGGGGGATGTAGTAGGTATAACTGGGGTGGTGTCTTGTTCAAGGTGTGTTGTGTCAATGGGAATAAAGGGGATTGTGGGAGGTGTCTGGGATATGGTGGGGGTTGTTTCAGTGGTTTTCCATTTTTTGTAAGAAATGAGTGGAGGGCTGTTAGGTTTATGTATAGCTATGGGGGTATTGGGGTTGTGTACTGAAATAGGGTAGGGGATGGGGAGTCCTCCTAGGTACCAATCACAGGTGAAGTGGGAGTGGGCGTAGATGATGAGGAAAGAGGAGGGTGAGAGAGAGATGGAAGAGGGGTAGTGGATGCAGGAGTAAAAGGTGGTAGGGAAATGGGGGCTGCTGCAGCAGTGGGGGTAACAAGCTCTGTGAGCATCTCCTTGGTAGCAGGGGTAGACCTAGTTCCAGCTGCCTCTTTTGTTTATTTGGGAAGGGCCTGAGCCTCAGCTTTCTACTTCTTCTGGGCCTCCATCAGGCTCCTACTAATTCCCCATTGCCTCTTGGAAAAAGTAGTAGGGGCAAGGGTGGTGGTTTGCACAGTTTTTCCTATCTTGTACCCTCCCTTGAATAGCAGCAAAGTAATGACCCTGGCATAAGGGAGTGTGTGAGGCTTCTTATTTGTCCCTATCTTCTCCACTAGGTCTTCATTGCCTCGAAGATGAGCCAGGCCGCATGGAAGCTATGGCCAAGAGAGAAGGAATAGACAGCATTCGCGATGGGAGTTCTCCTCTCCTGCTGATGTCCTGAGCAGTAAACGTTCTTTCGTAGGACTTGGTCAATGAAGAGGAGTTCAGGTTCCAATTCTCTCCTTCTAATCGAAACCCCTGTGGCCTTTAATCCTTTGGTCAAAGCCCTTGCAGTGGTATCAATGGAGGCGCTTAGGGGGGGCCATATCCACAGCTAGGGTCGAATGCAGCTAGGATGCCTAAAACTTCAGCAATCACCTTGGGGCTCACTAGCATCTCAAAATCGTCAATCAGCACTAGCAAGCATACTTTTCCATCCTTGTCCTTCTTGACCCTGATGTGCTGATAAAATAGTTACACTAGCCTAGGGTAGGCTAGTGCTGGAATTCCTCTCATCAAGGGTATCAGGCCCGCTTTACTCATAAATTGCACGACAGGGGCAGAGAGAGGTTCCTTCTCAAAAAATGGTAGGCCAAAATCTATCTCAGGCTCCAATGGGATTGAGACCATGAGCTCAGAAGGAGTAGAAAACTTAGGGGTTGGCTCCTTCGCCTCCTCAACCACTTCCTTCCCTTTTTTAGGTGCCTTTGACGTCTTGGCCATCTTAGGGGTGGTCTCAGCAGGGGCCTTATCCTTGCTCCTCTTAATTGGTGCACTCTTGGGAGCCATTACAACTTCTACCTTTGAATATGAGAAACGGAGACTGACATTTAAGTGCTTACCCTAAAATCCTAGGGTTTGGTTTGATCTGAAGCACAGGGCACCGTGAGATCTCTGAGTAGAGTGTAATAGATGGGGGTGATGCTAGGAACAACTCTGTAGAGTCATGAAGTGAATGATGAGCTGTAGGATTGATGCTGGAGGAAAGAGGGGGAAGAGTGCCAGAAGCTAGGGTTTCACAGAGGGAAGAAGGAAGAGAATACTGGAAAGGGAACAAGTGCGGGGTTAAAATACCTATCGCGAAGCTCAGCGCGCTTTGGCACAGCTGGTCGCGGGATTAGAAATGAACCTAGCGAAGGTGTTATTCAATTTGGATTGCGCGACAATCTCTCAGGTTGACCTTGGAGAGCGCGACAATGTGTGATGAATTCATGTGAATTGTGCGAGCAGCTCCCAGGTCTCCATTTGGATTACGCGAAAAGCTCTGAGGTTCACTTTGAATCTTGTGACAACCTTAGAATCTCACTATAGCTAATGAAGTATTCCTGTTGAATTGCATGAGTCTCCCAGGTTTCCTGTTGAACCTGCGATAGCCTTTGAATCTCGCGATAACTAATGAATAGCTCTATGTGGATCACGCGAGAGGTTCTCAGGTTCACTTGAATCTCGTGATAGCTATTGAATGTTTCCATGGGAACTGCACGAGAGTTTCCCAGGCTTCCTTTTTAACCTTGCGATAGCCTTAGAATCTCACGACAGCTGATGAAGTATGCTGTTTGAAGTGTGCGAGAGTCTCCCAGGCTCCCCTTTGGACCCAGCGACAACAAAGTATCAAACAGAGAGCATGTGCTCTCTGTTTTGCCATTTCCAGTGTGCTGTGGTTGGATCCTAGGCATGACTCTCACCATGGGTACCGCTAGACACTTTAAAAATCAACCATTCAACCAAGGACAATAAAAATCAACCTACCACATTATGCTTTCAAACAAAAATTATCAAATAAAGAGCAGTAAGCATCAAACAAAGCATAAAAAGTTCAAACTAGATAGGTCCAGATTCAGATGGGACCACTAACAAATCCTAGAGAATTTGAACAAAAGAAAGCAAGATAAATCTACCAAAAATAAAGTACATATGATACAATAATGACACACCTATGGATCAGCTTGAAGAAGGATCCCCTTGAAAGTGAATGGTGTCCATGGGTTCGGCAGGTTTTTCAAAACAAGGCTTAACCCTCTGACCATTCACCTTCAAGGTTCTCCCAGACTTGGGATCCTTGATTTCCACAGCACCAGATGGGGAAACATGCATGACAATGTAGGGACCTTCCCATCTAGATTTCAATTTGCCAAGAAAGAATTTAGGTTTGGAGTTAAACAACCAAACCTTGTCTCCAGCTATGAAATTCTTTCTCAACAGGCCTTTGTCAAAGAAAGCTGTAGACCTTTCCTTGTAGATCCTGGCATTGGCATATGCATCCATCCTTGGTTCTTCCAATTCTGACAGCTGCAGCAACCTGTGATGACCAGCAGAAGTTAGGTCTAGATTTAAATGTTTAATGGCCCAATAGGCCCTGTGTTCTAACTCTACTGGGAGATGACAAGCCTTGCCATAAATCAGTCTGAATGGGGACATACCAATGGGAGTCTTATAGGCAGTCCTATAAGCCCACAGTGCATCATTAAGCTTGTCAGCCCAATCTTTCCTATTAGTCCTGACAGTCTTCTCAAGGATGTGCTTGATCTCCCTATTTGAAATTTCACTTGCCCACTGGTTTGTGGGTGGTAGGGAGTAGCAATCCTATGGGTGACAGAATATTTCTTGAGCAAGCTCTCGAAATTTCTGTTACAGAAATGGCTACCCCCATCACTGATAATGGCTCTAGGGGTGCCAAATCTCAAGAAGATATTATGCTTTATAAACTTGAGGACATCCTGATTATCATTAGTTCTAGTGGCAATGGCTTCTACCCATTTTGAAATATAATCCACTGCCACTAAGATGAAATGAAAATCATTTGAAGGAGGTAAGGGGCCCATAAAGTCAATACCCCACACATCAAACAGTTATGTAAAGGCATTGAGTTTCTTTTAGACAGCCCTCCTAATTTCTGACATCTCTCACAGGTCCTGCAGTGTGTATTGACATCTCTGAAAAGAGAAGGCCAATAGAACCCACACTGCAAGACTTTGTTAGCTATTTTTCTTCCACTAAAGTGACCTCCACAGGCATTTTCATGGCATATGGCCAGAATACTGGGGACATCACTTTCTGAAACACATTTCTGAATGATCTGGTCTACACAATACTTGTAAAAGCAAGGTTCTTCCCAGAAAAAGAATTTGACCTATGAGAAAAACAGGTCTTTGTCCATTTTCGTCCAATGGGCAGGAATCTTGCTTATAACTAGATAATTGACAATATGTGTATACTAGGGAACTAAGGATTGGATGGCAAACAATTGCTCATCTGGGAAGACATCATTTGTAGCAAGGTCATCAACACCTTTTTCCAAAATAATTCTGGACAAGTGGTCAGCCACCACATTTTCTACACCCTTTTTGTCCTTGATTTCAATGTCAAACTCCTGCAATAGGAGTATCCATCTAATCAACCTGGGCTTCACATCCTTCTTGGACAATACGTACTTCAATGCTGAGTGGTCAGTGAAGATTAAAGTTTTAGACCCAAGTAGGTAAGGTCTAAACTTGTCCACAGCAAAAATCAAAAATCACTGCTAGAAGCTCTTTCTCAGTTGTTGTATAATTCAGCTGAGCTTCAGCAAGTGATTTGCTAGGATAGGCAATGACCATAGGTAGCTTATCTTTTCTCTGGCCCAAGACAGTACCATTGCCAAGTTGTATGCATCACACATCAACTCAAAGGGCAGGGTATAGTCAGGTATTTGGAGTACAGGGGCAGAGGTGAGGCAAATTTTGAAAGTTTTAAAAGCCTGCAGACATTCAGCAGAAAAGTCAAAGGGCACATCCTGGCAAAGCAGGTGGCACAATGGTTTAGCAATTTTGCTGAAGTCTTTGATAAACCTCCTGTAGAATCCAGCATGTCCAAGGAAGTATCTGATTTGTTTGACTATTCTTGGAGGGGGTAAATTTGCAATGAGGTCAACTTTGGCCTTGTCTACCTCAATTCCATCTTTAGAGACCACATGGCCCAACACAATTCCTTGTGTTACCATGAAGTGGCTCTTTTCCCAACTTAAGACCAAATTGGTCTCCTCACATCTTTGTAAGACCAGGTGGAGGTGTTGTAGACATTGGTCAAAGCTATCCCCATAAACCAAAAAATCATCCATAAAAATTTCTAAGAATTTCTCAATCATGTCAGAAAATATGGCATACATACACCTCTGAAAGGTGGCTGGGGCATTACACAGCCCAAAAGGCATTCTTTTGTAAGCAAAGGTGCCAAAAGGATAAGTAAATATAATTTTCTCTTGATCAAGAGGGTGCATAGGAATCTGGTTGTACCCTGAGTACCCATCAAGAAAATAGTAAAAAGCTTTCCCAGCCAACTTGTCCAAAATTTGATCAATAAAGGGAGAGGGAAGTGGTCTTTTCTGGTCTTGGCGTTGAGTTTTCGGTAATCGATGCAAACTCTCTAGCCAGTGGTCTCCCTGGCTAGTCTCAGATCTCCGGACTCAGTTGTTATCATTGTTATGCCAGACTTCTTGGGCACCACCTGAATCGGTGCCACCCATTCAGAATCAGAAATGGGGTAAATTATCCCAGCATCCAACAATTTGATAATTTCTTTTAGGACCACCTACTGCATGTGAGGATTCAGTTTCCTCTGCATTTCCCTAGAGGGTGTAGAGCCCTCCTCTAGATGGATCCTATGCATACAAATCGATGCATCAATCCCTCTTAGATCAGCAATGGTCCAGCCAATTTCCTTCTTGTGCTTCCTCAAAACTGTTAGCAATTCCTCCTCTTGCTCATTAGTAAGAGAATAGGAGATAATTATAGAAAATTTTTGATCTTTCTTGAGGAAAGCACATTTCAATGTATCTAGGAGCTTCTTGAGCTCCAGATCAGGGGCTTGTTGGATTGATGGCAGGATTGGTGCTTTGTTGGTTTGAGGAAGGGGCAGCAATGTAGGTTTTCACCTGGAATGCGGCACTAAGCCCACAGAAGACTTCAATGTGGACAGTTCTTCTGACATTAAATCTGGGCTTCCTTCCTCTACCATGTTCCAAACTTTAGTTAAATTTGTGACAATGTTGTCCCACTCCAGCAGAGTGGGCAGTTCTTCTTCAACAACTTCTTCTAGTACATCCACTGCAAAATATTCCTCATTATCCAGCTGAGGGTACTTTGCACTGTTGTACACATTAAGCTCAAATGTCATATGTTTGAAAGTTACCTCCATGATCCCAGACCTGCATTGAATGCATGCATTGGCAGTGGCCAAGAATGGTTGGCCAAAAATAACAGGTATCGGGGATGTACTCTTGTTATAGCCCATGTCCAAAACAAGGAAGCCTGTAGGGTAGAAGAACTTATCTACCCCCACTAAGACATCCTCGACCACTCCCATGAGTCTCCTCTCAGACCTATCAGCCATCAATAGCACAATGGGGGTGGGTTTAAGCTCCCCCAAACCTAGCTGCTAATACACACTGTATGGCAGCAGGTTAACACTAGCTCCAAGGTCTAGAAGGGCCCTTCCAATTGTGTGGTCTCTAATTATACAGGGAATAGTGGGTATCCCTGGGTCTTGCAACTTCTCAGGTATTGTCATGCTTAATACATAATTAACTGTATCAGTTGCAAAGACCTTTTTGGACAAATGGCCTCTGGCCTTCCTCTTCTGAGTACAAAGGTCTTTCAGAAATTTTGCATAGGCTGGGACCTGCCGGATTGCATCAAGCAGGGGCAAATTAATTTTTACCTGCTTAAAGGTCTCCATCATTTTCTCTATCTGTGCATTCCCCTTATCAAAAGGGGCAGGGCCACTCAAAGCTTGAGGAAATGGCAGCTGAGGAACTGCTGGTTCCTCAGCTGTAAGCCTATGACTGAAATTTTATTTTTTTCTTTTTTCTTATTTTATCTCCTGCTGAGGCTCAACTACAGCCTCTTTATTTTTCCCTTGTTGAAGGGTAGCAGGCAATTCTTGATTCTGTGCTCTAACAAAATCCTTATCACTTTCACTCGACAGTTCTTTGGGAATGACCTCTCCTTGTTCCTTTCCCACCTGGTTGTCTATCAGCCTACCAGACCTTAGGGCTGTGATGGCATTAGCCCCCTCAAAATTTGAGGAGCCTTCTCCAATCAAATATTGGCCCTTAGAGTTGGCTACTGGCTGGCTTGGCAACCTGCCCTCTTCTCTTTTGGCCAGGGCATTGGCTATTTGGCCAAGTTGTTCTTCTATTTTCTTTATGCTTTGACAGTGAGAAGTCACAGTCTGATTAAAGGTCCAAGGCTTTACAATTGGGTCAAAACCTGGTCCTCGAAAGAAGCACTACAGGGCTGAGGTGGGGGAACTACCAACTGATTTTGCTGCTGGGGTTGCTGCTGATGTTGGAAATTTGACCTTAGGGCATATCCCTGGTTAAACTGCTGCTATGGCCTTTGAGGTAAGGCCAACATCTGTTGTGGCTGCATATAATTGTCTTATCTCCACCTCAAATTTGGGTGGTCTCTCCATTGGTAACCAACATTTTGGTGCTGGTATCCATATGGCTATTTGTTGTAGCCACCAGATTGTTGTTGTCCAAATGATTGGGCAGGAGCAACCTGTTCCATCACATATTCAGGGTATTGCCCTACAGATGGGCACTCTTCCACTGTGTGTTATGGGGATTGGCATATCAGACATGCCTCCATCACTTGTGCAGCCATTCGGGGCTGCACCATAGTCAAAAGTTTATCAAATTTATCTGAAAGATTGGCCATTTGCATTCTCAGGTCATCATTTCCCTTAACTTCATACATCTTTCCTTTAGAAGTTTCAGCAAGCCCCAGCTTAAGAGAAGGCTCTTGGACAGTTCTAGATGATGACATCTTCTGAAAAGCATTTTCACTGATAACCTCGAACAAGTCCCATGCCTCATCAGCTGTTTTATGCATGTATGTTCCACCACAAGAGGCATCTACCATGTCTCTACTTTTCTCATCAATCCCATTATAGAAGCTCTGGACAAGCTGCCAGTCAGGGATCTTGTGTTGGGGACATTGTTTGAGCATCTCCTTAAATCTGTCCCAAGATTCGTTAAAATCCTCAGTTGGGGATTGGGCAAAAGCAAGTATGCCTTTCCTCAACTGGCTAGTTTTGGTCTCTGGGAAAAATTTGCTCAGAAATCTTGTCTGGAGGTCTTTCCAAGTAGTGATACTATTGTTTGGGAGAGTAGACAACTAGGTGCTGGCCCTGTCCTTTAGGGAGAAAGGAAAGAGCCTTACCCTAGTAGCTTCTGGTCCCAAACCAGCAATGGAGAATGTCGTGCACAGGGCCAAGAATTGGTCAATGTGCTTGTAAGGGTCTTCCTTTCTAAGCCCATGGAAAGAGGGAAGAATTTGGATGATCGAGGTTTTAATCTCGTAGCTTCCCAGAACATCTAGGAATTAAATGCTGAATGGAGAATTATAATCATCAGGAGCATTCAATTCCTTCAATGTTTTGGGTTGCTCTTCACCCATAACTGCTGTCTCAATTTCAATAGGGGGCTTGACTGTGGTGTGTCTGTGCCTTCTCGGTCTTCTACTCCTTTCTATCTCAGGGTTAGGAGGATTTAATGTAGGACTGAGAGATCTCCTTCCTAACATGCACACACACCAACATCAGGGAAGACTTCTCGCAAACACATTGCACTTAACAAAATTATAACTATCCTAATCAACTACTATGGAATTTTCAAAGGAGAAATAGACTGAGTTTTGAGGGTTAGAGAAGTGCAAATAGAGGTAGCTAGACTCCCAGTGCAGTTCTACTTTCCTTCTTTGCTGCTGTCCAGATCTGTAAGAAAAATTCCACATGTAAATCAGCAGTATCAATTATTCACAAGTACAGCTACCAAAGAATAAAGAATATAAAAATCTAGGGTCTACTAATAGATCAAGGGTCCCCGGCAGCGGCGCCAAAAACTTGTTGAGGTATTTTAAGTGCTTGCTACTAACTTTATTGGAGATGGTGAAAAGAATTGGGTAAGTGAAAATCAAAGATGGATTGAGGAGCAGCAAGCCTAAAAATACACAGTCCTGCAAGATACAGGGCCTATTGTAGCAAGTTTTGATAAGTAAGAGTTTGTCCCACAGGGAAAGTTGATCTAAAGCTTTAAGGGAGCTATCTTTAGTAGGCCCTCCAGATCTAGCTACAGATCTGGCAATCTTAAATGGAAGGGGATTTATGGTCACTATAGTCTAAATCCTAAGGTAACTTAATGCCTAAACTACAGAAACGGTTGAGAAGAGTGATGGAGTGTGAGAAAATAAATATAAAAGGGTAAGAAGTATGCTATTAGGTACAGATCTGATGGGTCTTATAACTCAGACTCAGATCTGCTGTTACAGAAATCCTGTCCAATGGCTACATTATCACCAAAGAGGAGAAAGGATCAAACTCACCCCTGTGCCATGATCCAATCCCTTATGGCTATAACCTGTCCACTTAAATGGTCACAGACTATCCAATAGGGGAACCACAATCCAGAGATGGGTCAGAACAAGTTTATCATTGTAGGCACTACTTCATCCAGGCTACAAGCTCAAGAATCCATAAGAACCTCAACCTCTAAAGCTCTGTGTGTGGGGCTAGGCCTACAACGTTTACTAGCCTGGACACACAGAACCAGCAAGAGTTTGAGTACTAGCTTTTAAGCTTAGCTGTTCACTGCTTTAGAAAGACAGCAGTGATCCAGTCACAAGCCTACAATCTCTACAGCCAGTTCAGATCTGCCATCTAATGGTGGGTCTATACAAATACAGGGGAGTCTATCTCTGCACAATCTCTCACAAGGCTACAAGAACAAGTGCAGAGAAGAAGAATCTGTCTTAGTTGTGGATTGGCCTCACCCTAGGGCTATAATCTGTCCACTTGAATGGCCACAGACTATCCATAGAGGCTATCCTCCTCACAGAGGTCCAAGACAGAACAAGAACATTACTGCCGCCACCATGTTCACAAGGCTACCAGCTCAATGTCTCATGGGAATTCATATTTAGTGGGTCCTGTGGTGGGGCTAGGCCTGCAATGTGCCTAACCTGGACACACAGGTCACTTGGATCTAAGTAAAGCCTTAAAGACAATCCTCCATTGCTTACAATATAACTTAGCAATGGAGGATCTCATGGCAGCAGCCTTGCACAGAACAACTCACAAAACACCAATCCCATACATGCAATAGATCTGATTACAAAACTCCATTAAAACTATACCAAATAATCATACAAAGGCATAGCTAGCAAGTGCTGGACTATGGAGAGAAGGAAAGAGAAAGAGAAAAACTCCTAAACCCTAACCTTAGCCTACTGTAATTCTACAGTCGATTTCAAGAAGAAGGAATACAGAAGTTAAGTCTAAAAAGAGACCAGTCCCATAAACCTAAGCTAGGATTAGGCTTATATAGCAGTCGGCTCTCCCAGAATTAGGGTTAGGAAAACCCTAATTTATTAATGGAATTGCAGCCCATTCCTGTCCCTTGGATGCCTCGGGGCATGTGCACGGAGATTGGAGCATTGGAGTGTGTGCCCTAATTGCCGAAAGTTCCCAGATTGCCCTTGCAGAAGTGGGGAGAAGTTTAGAACCTGATCCTCGCTGGGTAGGAAAGAATTCCAGATCATGCTGCATGGTAGAAGTGGCTTCGTGGGGTTGAATTTACTTGAAGCTCATGCAGTCGCGGGATTAATACTTCAGTCATCGCGGGATACTTTTGGCTGTCGCGAGATTGCTCTTTCCTTTTGAATGGTGTGGGAATTATGCGCGTAGTTCATCCCTTGGTGAATCTCGCGGGGATCCTCGCGAGGAAGCAGTGTTCATAGGCATGTGGATCGCACGAGCATTTCCTTGAAGGTTTGTATCCCGCGGCCACTGCGCGATAGCCACCCGCTGGAGTGCCTAGAGCTCACTCTCTTCAATGAATCACGAAATGATTGAAGACTCCTTTCTTGAGCTGCGCGAGACTGCGCGAGCGCTGATGACTGAAACTCATGAGAACTTCACAAAGTCTACTTTTCAATTCGTTCTATCATCAAACCGTGCGAGAATGGCGTGAAGACTACACGACCTATTGGTGTGCTGTCTTCAGAAGCCTGTGACAACTGCGTAAAGGAATTCTCTCTGGTTTAATTGAACCCTGCGACATCTGCGCGAGGCATTCTTCTTGGTTTGTTTCTGCTTTGCTGTGCCTATGTTGCAGCCAATTCTCTGTCTGGGTTCAACCTTCATTCTTCTGAGGGGCTTCTGGGGCAACAGTAGGCTTCTTAGCATGGTTAGGAGTTTATTTGCAGCTGCTGCTTATTACCTACAGAATAGACTTAAAACACATTTATTAAATGATTAAGGGTCTAACAAAGATTAAGTTAAGGGGTGAAAAGTGGTACTTTTCAGGTCTTAACACCTGCGTGCGTGTCTGACACGGCGACCGATATCGCCATAGACTTTTAATTAGATAATTAAATACTATTTGAATAAATTGTGCGAATCAAATTAAGGTTTAGAGTTTAATTGGACGTCTGTAGAAAAGTCATGCACAGACTTGAAGTGTGTTGCTTAATACCAAAATGAAGCTATTGGGATGTGGATAGAACTTGGATTGCAAATATCTAGATATTTTGGTTGGATTTGTTTAGGTTATAAGAGGGAGGCATGGGTTGCTTGAAGGCTAAGCTTAGCCTTTTGAGATTTTGAAAGAGAGAGAGAGAGAGTGAGAGCTTCTTTCCTTTGAACCCTTTTCTTGTGATATTTAAATCGTGTGATTGCCCGCAACCTCCGCACTCTTCGTGAAACATTTAACACCGATCATCATTTAAGCTCTGCCATTGTGAATCTCGACCATTTGAAACCCTTAGATTTTGAAATGAGTGTCAGTTGATTTCATTGGACCCATATTCAAAGCGTTGAGAAGGTTGAAAACGATATGTGAATCATTGACGACTTCTCCCTGAGTTCGCGGCGATCAATCTTGGTGGATTCACCATGGAAATCTGAAAGTCTCGCTCCAAAACCCTCCTTGAACACCACTGGTCATATACCTTGAAATCGATCGGTGAAAGGTATGATCTTGTTGATATTAATGATCTAGATTAATAGATTAAAAGTTTAGGTTAATTGCTTGAAATGTGTGTGGAATGTTTGGGTGAAAAAATGGTGAGAAATAGCGAGAAAAATGGGTTTTTGAAACTCGAAAAACTCGTAGTCTCTGTAACTCACGCGCCCGAGCATCAAAGCTCGCTCGCATGAGCAACCTTCAGAAAGGCCTCTGAGAGCGTCATGCATTGAGAAATAAGGCTCCTGTGAGCTTCTTTGTCTTGCCCCCACGATCTTATGTGCTCGCTCGCGCGAGGTGCTCGCGTGCCTAGCAGCAGTAGGCTAAAATCTAGTCAGTCGCATGAGATTTGATGTGTCAGTGTCCTCGCACACCCAAGCATTAAACCTCGCTTGCGTGAGAGACTTTCTAAAGTGTGAATTAAGGCCCGCGCCCCCAAGATTTTTGACTCCAGAGAAGTTTCTGTGTCTTGCCCGCCCGAGGTCTGTGAGCTCACGCGCCCGACCCTGTACCTCGCTCGCGCGAGAAACAAAGTTAGGCATTTTTGGTTTATTTTCTAAATTTTGTCTGAATCTCTTGATGGTATGTTACCAGACCTTTGATATATGATCATTAATTGTCTTAGGTTATGTTTTGAGCATTGACACTGTTTGATATGGTATGTTTGCTTTGGGTTGCGTGAAATCACACTGAGGTAGGAGAATCTCATAATCACTTACATTCTATTTTAAATTCACATGGATGTTTTGCAATATGATCTTTTTAACTCTGCATATGATATCTAAACTCCATATTTGAAAACTTGAATATGATTAAGAACTCTGAATCTAAAATAAGAACTTTGAAAATTCGAATCTGCCCTAAATCTGAAACTCTGAATTATGTATTAGAATTTGCATCTAATTTAAGTATTAGAATCTGCATCTGATTTATGATTCACCTGAACGACACCACAATTCCTGAATAATTTCCTGGGACAAGTTACCCTCATAACGCAGGGGCTTATTGCACTCTTGAAAAAGGGTTCATGAACGACGATGGTTGGTAGGGGTTCCCATCGGTATTATTCCTGCTCTCAAGATATAGTAACTTGAGAGATAAATTAAGTTGAGATTTAAGTCATGAATTTGATAAGCTTTGCATATATGAATTAAGAAACAAGGAACATCTGAATTCATTATCTGTTTTGAATCTGTTTTGGGAAACTTAGAATGTGAATTTGCATATGATTCTTGTACTTGAAATTCAGTCATTTTTGCATACCTACTTTGGACACAATATACTATGAAAGATGATTTGAAAATATGTCAATTGAGATACAATATATTTGATGAGTTTCTTCTGCTGAGCTTAGATGTTAGCTCACTCCCACTATACGTCACAAGTTTTGTTTCAGACATAGCGGCTCAGGATACGAGAGCGATCCGGACTACGTCCCTGAGGAAGAGTTTGAGATTCCTCCTGAGGAATTCTTCCCTATCTAGGATCCTGCCTGCTTTGTTGCACTTTTTGAGAGATTAGACTTGGGCTAGGTATGTCCGGCCTATTATGTTTCGTGTTTTAGAATTCATGTATTTATATACTTTCTCTTTTGTGAACCATGTTTCGGTGATGGTCGGCATCACCGGTGGTTCTTTTCGGTTCTTTTGCCCATGGTTTTGCCTGGGTTTAGAACCGTTATTTTGACCTGCTTTTCTTTATAGAGTTGGAGCTTTAGTTTGTTTTACTCTAATATTTGTTTGTGTTCCGTCCGACTTATCATTTAATCGATAGGTTGGCGAGCCAACCTTTCCGATAATCTAGGATTGGAAAAGTCAGGTCGTCACAAGACAACTCTTGGAATTGTGCCAATAATTTTGCTTGCTGGGCCTCCTGGTCTTGCAATTGACCTTTTATGGCAGCCATATGGGTATTGAAATTTTTCATGAAAGCTGCTAATTGGTCCGGATTCATCGTGACACCAACAAAACCTAACACTTATATGCAATAAAAATTCAAAACTTAATATACCACAACCCACCTTTACCAACCCACAACCCATTATGATCGCTACTTATGTGTGTATCTAATTAAGTCTTAACCTATTGCAAGCGCACAATAGAAATTGTAGAGCTAGTATACGATCATCCCACGAAGATAGTTGTTACTTTTGTTAACCAATTTTGCATAAAACTTATACTTATCTTTAAGGATTCCTATTCTACTGGAGAAATATGAATAAAGAATTTTCTAAACTATAATGTATAAAAATAAATCCTAATCCTCCTTCCAATTGAGGTCGTCAATCCCAATCTTCAGCTATCGGATATTTATGAAATTAAATAGTACAATACACCATATATCAATTCTTCTAGTATTGGGCGTCAATCAACACTAAAGTCTTATCAATATAGATTTAATCTAATCAACAATCAACCTGAAATTTGGGCGTCAATCAAGCTCTAGAAAATTGAAGATATAAAAGTAAAATCGTTATACTAATATGCAAATTCTAACCTGAGTCGTCAATTCAAATAAAAAGTTGGAGATGTTTACAAAGCAATAAAACAAAATAAAAATCTAAACTAAAATATATCCTTCACCCCTCAGCCAGAGTCGTCAATTCCTTCTGAGAAACTACGGATATCTAATCTTCAGTACCCAATAGTAGTCTTCAATTGTTCTTAAGAAACTTCTAATGTCTAATCTACTCTAACTATTTTACACTACTTTGATTGGAAGAAAGTCTAACAGGCGTCAGTTAATGCTGAAATTCTTCGATCCTTATTCCTATACCAAGCCCTCTTATTTATAGATCTAAAGGGGTTGGTTTATAAAACTTCTAATTTAATAAAGGAAACTACTAAACTAAAAGATTCCTAATATAACTCTACCTCTAATTTTATCTTTCCTTTTGCTTCAGCGGTTGATGTACTTCTAGAAATTTCTTTGCATGCCGGCAGTAGAGTCCTTCAAAGTATTCTTCATCAATTTCCTCGGATCTGTGATTCACCAGACTTCTAATTCAAGAGATCTTCTAATTCTTGTTCATGGCAGTGTACTATGCACGTGATCAGCAGTAGTGAACTAAGTCTTCTGTAGAATTGCTAGTAACGGCTCTCTGTTCTTTCTTCTTTTGTGGAAAATTACAATTTTCAATTTTTCAGCTTTCAATAGAGTTCATAGAGAGAAAATCATAAAAAAATGATCCTTCAGCTTCTGTGTCTTTTTCTGTAAAATCGCAAATGACGATTTTACTCTTCATACTACTCACTCTGATGACTTTTCTATACTTGGCAGACGATTCTCTAGAAAATTGTAATTCGTTTTCTTCCTTGAGCAGCTTCTTTTGCAGAATCATAAATTACGATCCTTTGGCTTTCATAGTCTCTCACTCTGAAAAATCATAAATAACGATTTTTCATTCTTTTCAGTAGGTAGAGCTTTCGTCCTTCATTCTTACTGCTTTTTGAGTTCCTTTTGATGCATATTAATACTTTGAGTCTAATTTACTACTTTTCCTTAATATCAGCATATCAACAACTTATTAGTAGCAAACTACGGCCTAGCACTACTAAGTTAAGGGTGATAAAATGATAAATTATGTGACTGATCATAATCCTATATAGCTAATCCTAAACTAAACACCTGGCTGTGATACCAAAAACATACGCGGGTCGAGACGCTAAAACCTTAATATGCAAATTTGAGATTAACTTTTGATTGAATTGAATTGTGAAAATATTCGAAATCACTCAACGCTTAAAGTTAATTCAATGAATTCCATAAAATAATTAGATTAATCCATTTTAGCGTTCACATGCATGAAGATTCCCGATCTAAAAAAATAGCTCCAATGAGGAAACTCGAGTTTCGTTCTAGTTTAGGACATAAAGCGATAATTATAATATCATCTCTTGACTCCTTGTGGATTTTAAATAAAAAAAGACTTGAAAAAAAAGTCAATAAAAGAGGGAAAATCAAAAGATCTCAAGAAATAGGGTTTGGGATTTTTTTTTGTGATTTTATCAACTAAAATAAAGGAAGATATTATTGTTGGTGCGTGCTTTTTTGGGTTCCTTTCGGTCCCCGTTGAATCAGTGGCTCAATTCTGTCCAAGTGGACTCTAGCAAGTGGTGTTGGATTGTTAAAAATAAGGAGGATTTCTAGGAAGATTCCTAGTTTGTTGCGATCGCCAGCTGCAGATAATTAACAATGCTGTAATACGTCAATGATCACACTTTAGAGCGGGTGTGGGTTACTTCTATACTGAATCATCCGCCTGCGAACATCAGTAGTTGTGACTCTTCTTTATAGTGTAGATAGTTTAATTATCTTTTTCTTTCCTTATTATTGTTGTAATTCTGATTGATTTAAGGTTCCTACCTCTACTATGAGTCTAATTGTGTGTGTTTATCGTGGTGAATTAATCTAATGTTCTAGTGTCCTAATCTTAATGTGAGTCTGCTTGGTTTAATCCGGATTAGTATCCGAATCCTATTAGAAGTCTATTATGATTAGGTGTCCTAACCCAATTAGAAGTTTAATTAATTTCCTAATTGTACTAGGAGTCTAATTATTACTAGTTTCCTAATCCTATTATGAGTCTAATTGATTTGAATTTCCTAATTCTATTAAGAGTCTAATTAATTTAGATTTCCTAAGTGTACTAGGAATGCAATTAATTTCCTAATTGTATTAGGAATGCAAATATAGTAATTATAGTGAAACTCTAATTAAAGCAAGTATACTAATTGTACTGAAATTCTAATTGAGCAAATACACTAATTGTACTAGAATTCTAATTAAGGCAAATATACTAATTGGCATGAAACTCTAATTAAGGCAAAAGAACTAATTTTACTAGATTTCTAATTAAAATAGAGGACTAATTTTACTAAAACTCTAATTAAAGCAAAGGAATTAATTTTACTAGAATTCTAATTTAAGCAATGAATTAATTATACTGAAGTTTCAATTAAAGCAATGAATTAATTAGACTAAAAAATTAGATTAGAGCAATTAATTAACTATACTAAAATATAATTAAAGCGACTAATTAATTATACTAAAAAAAACTAATTAAAGCAATTAATTAATTCTAAAGTTCTAAGAAAAAAAGGGGTTTTGGGCCAGCTATGCTAACGAGGATTTGCCTCATTCTCGAGTACCCTCCGTAAGCTCCCTTGGGTAAATCGGGTGGCTGAGATTAAAAACAAATTGAATTTCGAATTATAAAATAGTATCTTGGATTTTTAAAGTCGATTATTTCGGGCTATAATTATATTAAATTAAGAAACTAAAAATTATAGAAAATTAAATTATAAATTGAGATTTTAAAAATATTGAATTAAAGAATTAAAACTAGAATTTAAAATCTAAGGACTGAATTCGAGTTCGAAATAAAAAAATCAGACCGTATGATTAAGGACTGATTCTAGGAACTGAGACCTAGAACCAGAGATTAATTATAGGATTGGAGATTAAGATTTCAAAACAAAATTAAAATCTAAGGTCCGTGAATTAGACCATCAGATTAAGGACTGAATCTAGAAACTAAGAACTAGAACCAGACATCAAAAATTACGGTCTAAAAGGGTGCTACGGTCTAAGACTGAAAATATTAATATTAATTAATTATGAACTAACAAAAAACCTAAATCTAAGAACTAAACTAAAGTCTGAAATTAAAAACTAAATTCTTACCTAAGGCCGGGGCTGCAGGGAGGGATCTAGGAATTCGAACTTCAAAGTCATTGCTTGATCTCTCTCTGTGTTCATTTTGTTCTCTAAATTTTTCAATCGCTCCAATTTCTGAAAAAACCATAAAAAGATTTGGCCCCTTGGGCCGAATTAAAAAGATCTTTCATAGGTTTTTCTCCAATTACGTGCCCTATTTCAGGCGTTTAACTGAATTGCGCACCGATTTTTTGGTTCTTAATCACTTTGAGTCGATCACTGACTCAGTGAGCAACCGGCTGAGCCAGTTAGTTGAGTTTCTAGTTCTAACAATATTAGGACTAATTGCGCAATTGGTGCAGAGTGCGCAATCCAATTAAATCCTTCAGCTGAAGTGCTTAATCAAGGAATCTTGGGGGTCAAGGACTGTGAGACTAGGTCGGGCGTAGGCCAATTGCGCGTCGGTGGGGAGGCGCTCAATCCAATCGTGCGTCTATGTGGTGCGCGTGATCGAGTCTCGAGGTGGTCTGGGGGAAGGAAGTCTGGTCTAAAAGGGAACAAATTATGCGTTCATGGTTTTGTGCACATTTTAATTTTGCGCATGGTTTTAGGCACGTAATTTTTGGTTGTCCGAGTTCGAGTCGGGTCTGAAATGCCAGACTATTGTTTCAGTCTATATTTCGACTATATACTATTGTTTTAGTATATAGTCTCCCTACGTTGGGATTTGAGCCACAGAGCTATTATTTTAGCTTGTGTTCAGCCATGTACTATTGTTTCAGTGCATGGTTCCTACATTAAGGTCATGGGGCCTGAGCCACAGAGCTATTGTTTCAACCTGTGTCCAATCATATACTATTATTTCAGTATATGGTCCCACATTAAGGTTAAAAGGTCTGAAATGCTAGGCTATTGTTTCAGTCTGTATTTTTGCTATATACTATTATTTCAGTATATAGTCCCCCTACGTCGGGATATGAGCCACAGAGTTATTATTTCAGCCTATGTTCAGCCATGTACTATTATTTCAGTGCATGGTCCCCGCGTTAGGGTTATGGGGCCTGAGCCACAAAGCTATTATTTCAGCCTGTGTCTAGCCATACACTATTATTTCAGTGTATGGTCCCACAATAGGGTTGTGAAACTTCCAGAGAAGGTAAGTCCTTTCCGAAAAGTCACGGGTGAGGTCAAAGGCTGATCAAATAGATTTGTATATTTCGAGAGGACAAAATGGGAGTGTCTACAGATGCCCCTCTTTGACGCGCTCTTGTAAAGTAAGAACACGTCAAAGAAGTAGACACTCCTCATTCGAGGTGTGTCTTCTCATTTCTCTTAAAAAATCATAAATGTGAACTAGGGATGCTGACATAACATGTCTGACTTTCTTATCTATCAATGCAAGCGAAAATGGAGCATTCGGGGGAAAGGCGTATTCCGTGCCGTAGATGCAAGTGATCCCGTCGCGTATCGTGACCTGCTGTCATAAGCAGTCGACAGAGGAAGTCAGCATATCCTAATTCGTGGGTGCAAGGGGCATCCCGTTGCGTGGTACGACCTACTGTGAGTGACAGTCAAACGAAAAGGAGAATCACCATATCCTCATCTGTGGATGCAAGGGGCATCCCGTCATATGTCGCGACCTGTTCCAAAGGAGAGTCAAATAGAGGGATATAACGCAGTCGAGGTACCGGGGGACATCATACAAATGCCTATAAATAAGGTCCAAGGACCATTAATAAGATGCAGTATAATGTCAAAGGCTTTTACAAGTCATGTCAGACCGGGCGCGTCATTGCTCACACCAATGTGCGTCAGGCGTTCCTTTTCCAATAGGCGTTTGTAAGTTCTTAGATTAAGTGTACTCATTATTCGGTTTCCTAGGGGAATGGTCGGGTTGGGCTGGTAATTGAAGTGAATTTTGGTAGGTAAAGTCTCTTTGTTTATTTCTATTTGATTTCTTTCTTTGTTGTTTCTGTTTGTTTTTTTGGTTTTTATTTTGGAAGTGAGGTAAAGATTTTTTTTTGAAATATTGGAAGTAAAGGGGTTTTGAAATTTGGGAATTTTAACTTAATATCAATTCGGTGGTAAATCTTCAAAAAATGTGGCTTCCGAGATGTCGCTGAGAAGATCTATTGATACGGGATTTGTCGATCCGACCGTTTGCGTGATTGTCAAGACGACACTTAGCATGTTGGATACTCCGTCTAACCTTCTCGGCGAATACTGATTCTCTCTTATGGGAGGACTATAGTGATTCTCTAGTCGAGAGAGATGGGTTTTGAAAATATTTTGACTTAATCATAGCTAACTATATATATATTTTTAGCAGCAATATCAAGTAAAGAGAAGAGGGTAGTACTTACCTAAGGGTGATACTTACCTGAATTGTGTGTAGCTTGTGTGGTCTGCGATGGGTTGATGGGTTGTCGGGGGTTTCTGTATAGCTGGCGGCAGGACTGGCCGGTTGTCATTGTGACACTGCGATGGGGCTTTAGAGATTTCTTCCCTTTTCTTTATTTTGCTGCAGTAGGGTCTTGGCAGCCATTACTGTGATGCAATGTCTTGGGGAGGTGATGTCGCGATGGGACATCGGTGATTTTTCCTTTATTCGATTGTGTGTTGGAGATGAGTACGGTGGGATGTGGGGGCTCTGACGGGATGTTCACGCTGGAACTTGGCACTGGTCAAGTGTGCCAAATCTTCATACATTTCTGCTGCAGTGGTGTCTTGCGCAGTATGTTGTGCGCGCGACTAAATTAAGCGCACGTGTTCTGGCGCTTGATTAAGGCCGTACTCTATATAAGAGAGGGAGCCTTCATTTGTTTTGTATCTCTAGTTTAGTCTCGAGTTTTGCTTTCTCTGAATATGTTGTGCTCTAAAATTTATGTTTTAGTGATATTGGGTGATCTAACCGTCTAATTGAGATGTGTTTCTTCCTATGTACATGATTTTGCATGATCTTCGTCTTGAGGTGATGCTCGGGGATAACATTATCTTGGGAATGGGTGGTATTGGGAATGAGAATGCTAGTCTTTAAATTGATCCCTTTTAGGGAGCAGTGAAGGCAGCATATAGGAGGTGAAGATGGCAAAAGAGAAGGAGTAAAAAGTGGAGAGATGTGTTCCCCAACCAATCCTCCACTTGAAGCCTCTGATTGGATGCTTTGCTCCTTGCTTATTGTTTGTTTTGGGTCTCCAGTTTTCATTTTGGGTTGTAACTTAGGTTCTAGGTTTTCATTTTGGGTTGTAAGTTCAGGAGGTATGCCTCCAGTGACACTTGTAAAATTTTTAAGTTACAAATAAAAAAGGTGTTTTTTTTTGTTCATTGTTCTTATTTGTTTAAATTTATTAATGGATTAGTCAGGCCAATTTGATTTATTTAGGATTCAACTTAGGTTAGAGTTTTAGGATTCATTCCGGATTTATTAAGGGTTTATCCCGAAATTAATTTGCTTTATTGAGCCTTTTTTAGAGGGTTTGCTTGATCTTATTGGGTTTGTCAGGGGCATTTGTTTTTTGTTGTCCAAACAAGTCAAAGTCTTATTTTAGAGAAATTTTTTTGTTTTGTTTAAAGTTTAAGATATTTTGTTTTAATCTTTCATTTGAGATGCTACATGCTAAAAGGTGTGAGTCTTCAAAAGTTCTAGATTTAAATCAGATTGAAAGGTTTTTAAAAATGTGTGACACTTGTCATTTTGTAGCTTAAGAGGCATACTTTATATAAATGTGAGCCAAAGGCTTAAGGGTTTTGTTTTGAATTTTGTTTCAAGTTTCGGATTAAAAGTTTTGGGGCATATATTTGTGATTTAAGGCATTTTTTTGTTCCTTAATGTCTTGTCTTCCTTTTTATTCTCTATCTCAGGTATTGAACCGGAAGAGTTATGATTATTAAATGGATTGTTGAGAATGGAAGGGATTGGGAAGCCAAGGTAGCGATCGAATTGCTACCTGTTAAGTGGTGAAAAACTTTCACCTTATAACCTGACCATTGACAGACCTGTGAGCACACTAATAAGCCTCTGTTGAGTGTTTTTTGTAGATAGTAGTGAAAGCTGGTAATAATGCAGAAAACCATTTAAGAATACCCACAAAGAAGCCATCTCTCAGCACTATGCAGATCCAGCAAAGAGCACACCAGAGGGCAGCACATCACTGAGCCCTTGGAATGCGTGGCTATAATAGAACAAAGGAAAGGAAGTGAGACAAGTCTTAAAACAACCTATCGAAAGGGCATTTGGAAGATTTCGATAGGAGCTGAAGGACAAAAGAGAAGAATTCGTGCAGTTGGAGAAGGGTTCGATAGGGTTTAAAGGCAGAAAGAGGAAGACATGTGCTGAAGTGAGGGATTCGACAGGATCCCTGAACCTATCGAGCAGATGAATGAAAGAGAAAGCTCATCCTATCGAAAGCTTGCCTGAGGAGAAAAAGAGAACCTGTCGAAGGCTTCCTGAACCTATCGAAATGAAGATGCTGGAATTGAACCTATCAAAGGATGCTTAAGCCTTTTGATAGGAATGAGAGCCAACCTATCGAGATGACGGCATGCAGAGCTGAACCTGTTGAAAAGGACCTCTGGACCTATTGAACTACTCAGCCAACATATTGAATACTCCAGATAATGGGCTGAGGATCCTTGAACCTATCGAGCAGATGAATGAAAAAGAAAACTCATCCTATCGGTACCTATCGAAGAGACCAGGGAACCTATCGAAAGGGACTACAAGCTTACTTTTAACCTATCGAAAGCTTCTCCAACCTGTCGAAATTGTGTGCTGAACTCCTCAGAAACTATGCTATGCACACGCTGAGACTTGGTAACCTGCTGCATGCAAATTAAGGCACTTTAGTGACCGAAGTGAGGTTCTAGAAGATGCCCTAGAAAGCCCTAACCGACCCACGTGCTTTAACGGAACTCTAACAAACTCTGACGACCGGCTAGGAGTTTTTGGCTAGAAAAATAGAGGAGAAAGCTATATATAGAGATCCCCAATTGCCATTGAGGAGGATCAAATTTATGAACAAATTCCTGGAGATCAGAGCTTGCAGCGAGATTCTATTTTCCTTCGTTTAGCCCAACCATGGTTGGATAATTCCCCAGGAGCAGCACAGAGTGAGTTAGATTTGTGATTGGGTAAGGTTAAGAGTGTTGTTGGGGTTAATTGCTGTACAGACTACAGATCTGAGAGCATTTTATTATAGAGTGAGTTTGATTGCAATGTAAATGTTGTTTTCAATGTTTTAATTAGATCTAAAGCTCTTTTGATTCCTTTTGGTGTTCGATCGGATTTGTGTAGAGGAGTTGCTTGATCAGCTCACCCACTTAACTAGTAGACCTCTTGGATATCATCTGAATTCCCTGGATCTGATATCCCTGTAATTTCATGTGTCTATGACCTAGAAATTACAACATCTGTAGTGGTTTTAATTGTTCTAATTGAGGCTCTGGCTTTGTAGGAGATCTCAAGGATGGTCTGTGACCATTAAAGTGGTCAGATCATAACCTTAAGGTAAATCTAAGCTCAGGCCTTAATTGGATTCATCTGTTGCAATCCATGGATTCTATAAAGTCTATAGGATGGTCTGTGACCATTAAAGTGGACAGATCATATCCTTAAGACCAGGTGGATCCTGTGATTTGGAGTGGAATTTATACCCTGCAGTTGTGCTTATGGCCAGCTGAGGGACTTGTGTGCTTTTGAACCCTTGTAATATGCTTAGCTCAACCTGATTGCAGTGAAAACAACCTCCAAGCTGTTCTTCTCCATTTTTTGAGTATTCTAAACCCTCCATCTGCAAGATTTGAGGCTCCAGATTCGATCTAAGACAATCTGTATTTTAATTGTAGTTTAGATTAAGTGAAAATCCAATCTAATCTCTCCCTTATCTTTTAGCTAGACCAACATTAGTTAGGGTGCCAGATCTCTTACAGATCTGGAGATTTACCTAATTCCAAACCACCTCTCTGTGGACTTCCCCTTACTTACTTTTAAAACTTGCAACAAAGGACCCTGTACCTTGTAGGCCTAGGATATTGTAGATGTGATGAATCCATCTCTGTTTTCTCTTGATGTTTACATCATAAATTAGCACACTGGAATTCCCCAACAAGTTTTTGGCGCCGCTGCTGGGGAGGTGTTTGTGAATATAGTAGATCTACTTTTGTTTTATAAATTTGTAACTGTGTGTTTGATTTTACTAACTGCATTTGTAAGTTTTGCTATTTTTTCTGTATTTTTTGTGTGCAGATCATCAGATCTAAGGCTACCAGTGAGAGGAGAATCGTGCTGGAGACTGCTCTGTAGTTTGCATCCCTCTACTCCCCTATTATTTTTCAGATCTGTTGACAATTTCTATTAGAATAGTTAGAAATTTTGGTTGCTTCTTTCTGTTGTGTGAGGATTTATTCTGCATTCAGTTTGTGAGTGTTGTATGTTTGGTAGGAGAACTCTTCAACCTCAGATTATTCCACTAAATCCAGAGGTTGAAAGACTTCTCAAATCCAGACCAACTACATCCATAGTTATTGAAATTGAATCTGTTGAAATGGGTGAGCAGCAGCAGCCTCGAACTCTCATGGAATTTAATGCACCAGGGATCTACAATTCCCCCTTCTGCATTCAGTTCCCTGCTGCTCAAGGAAACTATGAAATCAAATCTTCCATCATTCAAATGTTGCCCTCATTTTATGGCCTAACCAAGGAAGACCCTTATAAGCATAAAGACGAATTCTTAAGACTATGCACTACCTTCAATATCACAGGTTTGGGGGAGGAGGCAACTAGGATGAGGCTTTTTCCTTTTTCATTAAAGGATAGAGCCAGGACCTGGTTTTCCATGCTTCCACCTAATAGTATTCAGTCCTGGAGTAATCTCCAATGTCAGTTTCTGGCCAAATTCCTTCCCATGTCAAAAACCAGTCAATTGAGGAAGGGTATCATCTCTTTTGCCTCAGATCCAACTGAAGACTTTCATCAATATTGGGAGAGATTTAAGGAACTCCTCAAGAAATGCCCCCACCATCAAACCCCTGAATGGCAATTAGTTCAAAGCTTTTATCAGGGAATTGATGCTAAAAGTAGAGATATGATAGATGCCTCCTGTGGTGGCTCCTATCTCCATAAAACTGTTGAGGAGGTATGGGAGCTCTTTGACATCATCAGTGAAAACTCTATGCAAATGAAAACCTTAGCAAGAGATCTAGAGCCTCCTAAATTGATGAAAGAGAACACCTCAAGAGGAAAGATATATGAAGTGAGTGTGCCAAGTGAGTTGGAAAGGAAAGTGGACAGTTTAACTCTTAAATTTGATAGGCTGATGGGAGCAATGTAGTCACCTGTGGCTGCTAGAGTGCAGGAGGCATGTGCCATATGCCAGTCCCCTGCTCATCCCGTGGAAGAATGTCCATCTACTGACCAATTTCCTGATTTTATAAGAAAGCATGTGGCTGTAGCTCAGTCTTATGGGCACAGCCTACTGCTGGGTATCAATGGAGGAACCACCCCAATCTAAAGTGGAGACAAGATGGATACCCCAGCCAGCAGCAGCAGCTACCCCAGCAGCCCATGCCCTACAGAAATGCTCAGCCCTATCGAGAAGGTTATGCCCCAAGGCCTCATGATGACCCATGGCCCAACTCAGAGCTCCTCACGTGACAAGGCACCCCTCCAGCTATGAGACCACCTTCCTTTGAGGAACAAGTTCTATCTTCATTATAGAGCTTGAACACCTTGACCCTATCTGTGCACTCTCACAACCAGAGCATAAAAAAGTTAGAGGATCAACTTGGTCAGCTGTCTGATGCTCTGACTAGGAGAGAGGGAGGAAGGTTGCCTAGCCAACCACAGGACAATCCATGAAGGCAGTTTGTAGTGGGTGAAGTTTCCTCCACTTTTGAGAAAGCCAAATCTATTACAACTTTGAGAAGTGGTAGGCTAGTGGACAATCAAGTGGGCTGTGAGCCTGTGAGAAGCTTGGAGGAAGAGAATGGAGCGATTTCTCCTAAAACACAACAAAGACCACCAATGGTGGACTTGCAGGAACAATCAGCTGTGAATAAAGAGGATAATGAGGATCCTCAAGAAAAGAAAAAACTCAAAAAGAAAGAGACCCCAATGGCAAAGGCTGCAAGTGAGGGACCACCCCCACATTTGCCATTTCCTAAGGCATTGCAAGGACGTTCCCCTTTTGACAAAAGGCAAGGTAAAATTGAGGAAATGATGGGGACTTTCAAGCAAGTGAAGATCAATCTGCCTTTACTTGAAGCCATTAAATAAGTCCCAGCCAATGCCAAATTCTTAAAAGACCTGTGCACCCATAAAAGATAGTCTAGGATACACCTATCCAAGAAAGTTTTTTCAGCAGAAAAAGTTAAGCATGTCTTGTCCATTGCAACTCCCCGCAAACTTCAAGACCCTGGACTCCCCACCATCCCCTGCATCATTAGGGATCATACCATTGACAAAGCCCTATTAGATCTGGGAGCCAGTGTAAATTTTCTTCCATATTCAGTATATGAGAAGCTGGGCTTAGGCAAATTAAAGCCCACACATATTGTTCTACAGCTGGCAGACAGATCTGAGAGGAAACCTGTGGGGATAATCGAGGATGTTTTGGTAGAAGTTAACAAATTCTTTTATCCTGCTGACTTTTTGGTGCTGGATATGGAACCAGGTAGGAATGCCACCTCCATACCTGTGATCCTAGGCAGACCCTTTTTGGCCACAACTAATGCTTGTATTCAATGCAGGTCTGGAATAATGGAAGTGTCATTTGGAAATATGAAGGTCAAATTGAATGTATACAATGCAGTCAATCAACTTCATCCCGATGAGGATTGTTTTTCTCTAGATGTAATTGATGAGGTTGTGCAAGAAAATGTGAATATATTGCTGCATGGTAAGGAATGGTTTAAAGAGCCAGCTGAAGTATGGAAGGAACCAGAGGTAGAAAAGACTCTCACCTCTGAAATTGAGCATGTGTAATTTGTCTCTTCTGGGGCAGAACCAGCAAAGCTCCATCCATGGAAGCCTGCTTTGCTGCCTCTTTCACCCCCCTCCAAGACTCCCCTATTGTCTTCCCTCATCAATGTTGCTGCTCTAAGTGTGCATGATTTATTTGTATGCTGAAAACATACTTGCGAATGATGAATGCTACTGAATTTGGAAAATTAGAACGAATAAGGAAATATCAGCACAGAGAAAAGTTAATTAGCCTGCAAGATCAGGGCCAATTGTAGCAAGTTTTAAATGTGAGTAAAAGATCATCCACAGGGAATTTATTTAAAATGCAAAATAAACCTCCAGATCTGAGCTACCAGATCTGGCCTCTTATCCTATCTATAGAGCAAATAAGATGGGAGGTTGAATTTGTCACATTAACTAAATGATAAAAGTAAAATTAAGACTAAGTGATCCAGATCTGAGTTGGGGAGATTTTAATGTAAATTAATAAGAATGGAGAAATAATATCTAACTTTGATTTGGTCCTTGATGCACAAATGAGAATAATTGTAGATCAAATGAGATGTGATCCAATCTTCATCTGGGTACAAGCATAGAAGCAAGAGAAAGTAATCTAACTCAAGGGTTAGAGTTAAACTTATGGTTATGGTCTGTCCATTTCAATGGCCACAGACCATCCAATAGTCTTTAATCTGAACCCTTAATTTAGAACGAGAAACACCACTACAAATGCTGTGAGAGATTAGGTTACAAACACAAATTCTCACAGGGATAATGAATTAAGGGAAATTGCTTAAAAAATAGTAAATCTAAAGGAGTCTAGTGCAATAAGGAGATCACAGGGAACCCTCAACACGAATCCAATTGAGAACGGTTCCACAACCTTTTCAAATTCACCATTACAATTACAGAGCACAGCTTAAACAGCTCTCGGATTTGTAGTCTTGAATACAATTCTCTTTTAAATTACAGAAGTATCTCACAGCTCTCAATTACAATTAAAAGCTAGGCTATTACAGGAGTTTCAGACAAGCTATCTGAATTGGAAATGAGGTAATAGAAATGAAACTCGAAATCTGGATGCCCAAATTGGGCAAATGGTTCATCTATTTATAGTTTCCCCCAAGTCTAGCTCAGATGTGTATCGACCAATCAGAATTGGTTAGATCTGTATCAACCAATGGGAGTCAAGCACAAGGATCCAGATCTGTTTTGGCCAATCGGAACTGCTTGATTTGGTTCAGCCAATCAGATGATAGAAGCATCAATTCTGTTATGTATTTCAAAAATCTGTTAGAACTTCTAAAAGTTCCCGCCAATTGATTTCATCTTTGGGTGCTCACATTGGGTGGAATATGCCTTTGGTTCATGCTCAGAATCTTTCGAAATGTCCTTGGGTTTTTAAATGCATTGGGGCGCGTGTAAAAGATTACTGAATTACCCTTGCAGATGCTAGGAATCTTCAGAATACCATTTCGCATAGTTTGGGGAACTTTTCGCAAGGTACTGTGACTTTTGAAGCTCTTTTCGCACAGTTCTGGTGCTGTTCGCAAGGAGTTCTCTTCTTTTCAAATAGGTCAGAAATCCTTTCAAAGAGTTTAGGTGCTCTTCGAAAACTAAGCCTGGAGCTGTTAGTTCTTTTCGCAAAGTTCAGGTTCTTTTCGAAATGTTCAGATTCTTTTCGAAAAGCACTCTGTAATGCATTCTTCTATTCGAATAGCTCCACACCTCTTTCCAGGTTACAACCAGGCCTTTGTCCTCTTTAGTTTAGGCATTTTGACAGCTCGTGAGGTTGTCCCTTCTCTTTCTTCCTTTGGATCAACATGGATCATCATCTTTTTGGCACTTTTAGGCTGCTTTCATGGTTAAGCCTGTCTTTATTGTTAGCTGTAACACAAGCACTTAAAACACATATTTAGTTCTCTCAAGGGTCTATCAAGGCCCAGGCTAAAGGGTGGAAAATGGTATTTTCTAGTTCTCAACACACCCCCAAACCTAAGCTTTGCTAGTCCCTGAGCAAAGAAAAAATTAAAAACAGAATAAAAAGCCACTTTTATAGGGAACACAGTTGCATTTAGCATTTGCAACAAGCCTTTTAAACCCCTAGGTGATCCCCAGTGGAGGAGTGAAGTCTCCTGAGGGTTTTCAGTGAAGGTACCCACAAACTTCTCCAATAAATCAGTTAATATCAATGCGATTACATTAAAGCGGACTTTTTATCGATTAGGTTTTCACACTGCATCAGTCAAAAGTGTAAAAGATAAGAAAACATTAGTTTAAAACTAAAATTCAGCTGTAATTCCTTTTACCATTCACTCAGTTGGTGTAAAAAAGTTTTTATAAGAAAAATTAATGAAAAGCTTGCCTTCTATTTGAAAATTCAGTTTTGATTGTTACCCCAAATAATTTGATTTCAAACTCAACTCTCACCAGGGTTTTCACTCACCATGCAAATATGAGGGTTGTACAATTTCACACAGCTCAAGAGCAATTACAGTCCTCAAATAGGACTGTAAGCAAGAGCATAGGCATTGCTTTTCAGTTCTGAATCTACTGCTCTTTTCTCCATAGATTACATAAATCCTTATCTCCATGTGACAGCTCAATCCATCATTGATCAGTAAGGACTTTGACTTGGGTGGTACTATGGCTTATGAGTGAACTTTATCAAGAATAAAGAGGTGGAATGGAATTCAAAATTGAGAGGTCAGTCAAGGTAAGGAAGTGGTAGACACATCTTCTTTATTTCAGCCCAATTTCATCTTCTTCTTTGAATTTTCAGAGCCAAAGTGGCCATCTTTTTCTCTTTCTTTTTTCAAATTCCCAATGAAATGACTTTTTCTGACTTTTTTTTTTTCTCTTTTCAAAGCAACATTGACTGGAGTGCCACATTTCTTTTGTTGATACATCATTGCCTTCAATTATTTTTCTTCTTCTTTTACCAAACTGTTACCCAACTCTCCTTTCTTCAGCTTCCTTTCCTTTACCTTCTGAATTTTCAGAGTGAGGAAGCTCGATGAAGTTGATTAGGTTGGTTGATGTGGTTACAAAGAAATCTTGGATTTATAAAGCTCAACTGGTGTGTATCAAAGGCAGTTTCAAAAGGTGGGGCTTTTTGAAGTTCAAACTGTCCAAAAGGAGGCCTTGCATCATGTCTTTAATATCATGATTGCTGTCAAGTTATTTCAATTTGAATATGTGTAACTTCTAGTGATAGTAAGCAGGTTCAAATAGTCCCTAGAGCAGAAAAAATTGCCAATTCATATCTCCAAAGAATACATTTTAGGCCCAAGTCTCACTGGGTGTAGTTTTCTATCAAATTCCTGAGGTATATCATCACTGTTTTCTCTCTTTTTAGGTTTACTAAAATATCAATTTTATTTTGAAAATTTTCTAACATTCACTTCATGAAGGTATTGGAATTATTCTAAAAATCAGTTTTTTAAAAAATTTAAACTTCCTCATTTTTCAAAACAACAGGTGTGAAATTACTTTATCTTCAAAAATTCTGCTGTGATCATAAGCTGCACTGATTTTAACTAAACTATTGGTAATTCTGCTACATCACCCCCAAACCAAAGATGAGGTGGACCTCACCGTTCAAATACATTAGCAAAGAAGCAATCAAACAAAAAGCATAATGTCAGAGAAGAAAGAAAAGGAATGCACAGTAATTACTAATGAACAAAATTTTAACAGAAAACCAGAGGTACATATCACAGACCCACAAAACAAACATTTACAATGTAATCTAATAACTGGGGTCAAAATATGTATCATAAGTTGGTTCAATGGGATCAGAACTGGAGTCACTGTCAGAGTCAGAACTAGAATCAGTATTGGAGTCTGAACTCGATTTAGCCTTCTCCTGGATTGTGTTTTGCAGCTCGGTGTATTCCTCAAATTTGATCTTTTTGGTGAGGCCAATATACTTTTCAAGTCTAGTAGCCCTCAATTTTCCTGTTCAAGCTGTGCTTGCAACATGGTGACCTTGTCTTTGCTCCTCTAACCATCTGAAAAGTTTGACCCAGCAGGTCCTGCATCTTTTCTCTCTCAAATTTCATGAACAACTCTAATTTTCGAATCTGGTCTTCATAAGGGGTTCTAATGTAAGCTTGCAAATCAGCTAACCCCTTGAGGACATCGCGATAGATATAAGGGTTCTCTTCCATAGCCCTTTTGAGAGTGGCAAATCTGGGAATGGGAATGGAGTGGTAGGGGACCAAAGGTATGCCAGTAGTGGGAGAAGAGGAATCCAAAAGTATGACCTCAGGGTCTGTTTGGGTGGCTTGATCAGTGACATTAAGGATGGGTGTAGGTGTATCCAAAGGTAGTGCCTCAGGTTCAAATTGGGTAGCATGATCAGACACAGTGGGGATGGGTGAATCTAAAACTATTACCTCTGGATCTGTTTGGGTAGCACAATCAGCAACAGCAGATACAGTGGCTAAGGTGGTTGTTTGGGATGTGGAGGCTAAGGTTTGGAGAGGGGAATTTGTCACAGACTGATTGTCTGTGTTGATCTATAGTTGGGCTTGGATGGATTGGAGAAAGGTAAATATTTGGCTAATTGATTCAGGTGTGGGTGTGGTATGCAGAGTAGGGGCTGGTAAAATTGAAGTAGATGGTTGAGGTACAATGGGTGAAATAGCTGTAAAGGGGGAAGTAGCCAAATGGGTGAAATGAGGAGGGTCAAGTATAGGTACAGATTCAAGCCTAATATTCTCTAAGATAGATCCCATCAGTGATGAATAGGCCTCTGTAGTGAATATCTCAGGTTCAGGGGTATGAGTTATTTCAGGTGTATGAGTTAATGGGCAGGTGATCCTGAGAAACTTTGGAGAAGAGGAGTGCTAGGAGATTGTTCAACAAAATCTGGGGCTAAATCTTGAACATTGTTAGGAGAAATTGGTGGTGTGAGTATGGCTGGAGTGGTTGGTGTAGAGGGGGAGTCTGCAATTGGGATTATGCTGGTTATGGGAGATGGGACTGCTTGAATGGGTGAAAGAATAGGAGCTGGGCTAGGTGAGGTGGGTAAGATGATAACTTCTTCAACAATGGGTGCAGCTGAAGAGCTGGTCACCATAGGAACGACAATTTATTTAATGTTAGCTGCAGTTGAAATAGGTGCAGCTAAAGAGCTGGTCACCTCAGGGTTTGGTAAAGCAGATTCTTGGGCAGCTGCAGGGGCTGGTGCAGGTATGGCAGGTTCAATGGCAGCTGCAGGGGTTGGCTCCGCTTCCTCCCTCATTCTATTCAACATGATTTGGCTTGTAGTCCAAGCCTTTTTCCCAAAAGCATGAGGAGATATAACTTCAAATGGCTCTTACTCATCAATGTCAAATTTGGCTCTTAGTAGGGCTGTGATCAACCTACCAAATGGTATTTCCAGCTAACTTCTGCTCCTTTTTCAGCTTGGTACTAATATCAGCCATGGCTTCAAAAATCAACATAGGGGCATTGAAAAATTGCCCCTTAGAGAAATGAAAGAGAGCCTCTAAAATTGGTGTCCTTCTTTCCTGGTCATGCCATGACATAAAACATCCCCTCAAAATAGAATCTATCAGCAAAAATTGAGGTGCTAAGTCTCTCCTCATGATGGATTGTCTAGTTCCAACTATGCCTTGGGTTAAATGTGCAGCCATTTCTCTAAAGAGGCTGTTTCTTGTGCGGCCAACGGACCAGGAGGATCATAATGAAATGGTATCCCCAAAGCATTTCAAATGTCTTCATAAGTGACAGTTAAATCGCAATCATCAATGAAAATTACAAGAGTAGGGACATCAGCATCCTTCTCTGTCACTTTTACCAAGTTTTGGGACCATAATCTCACCATTCGCGGATAAATTTTCTCTGGAAGAGGGGTTAGGATATTGCTCAGTGAGGCATCCCTAATGTATTTCAAACATAACTGGCATTCAGGTTTGTTGTAGAAAAAGGTCTCATCAACAATAAACTCTGGGATCAGCTTCTGAGCTTCAATGAATGGGTTTGGCAGTACCAAATGCATAGGGAGAGGAGGAAGCTCAGGCTCAGGACTAGGGTCAGCTGCTGGGATGGGTTCTTCATGTCTAACCTTCTTCCCCTTCTCAATTCTATCCGCTTTATCCATCGAAAGTTTTCTCTTGGCTGAGGTTTTGGCTTTTCCTTTTTTGGAGGGTTTGCTAACTTTCTTAGCAGAGGATTGTGGGAACATTGCGGCCAATGATTTTTCAGTTTTCCCCATCTTAAAGTTTCGTTTGAATCTCACATAGTGAATGCTGATATCAAATTGAACTTTGCAAAACGCAAACAGAGGCAATGCACAGAAAAATACCGAAATCTAGGGTTTTGGTTGAACTCTTTGAACGCTTGATGAGATCCACCAGGATCAGAAGCAAAATGTCCCTCTCTTCAAGCTTAATTAGTGGAATAAATATGAATCAAATTGGATTTGAACTTTAAAAGCACACAGAGATGGAACGAAAATGGGTTTTCTGTGAAACAAGACACTCAGGGAAGGCTTTCGAATATGAAACCCCTGCTTCGAAAGAGTTTAAATATGCTTAAAACGAGTTTCGCAAAGTATCTTGAAGTTTTTGAAATGTTCAAAACAGTCCTTTTTACAAAAGAGAATGGCATCAGTACCATTTGAAAAGCACTTGGCTTCAGAAACAACATTTCAAAAAGCAAATAGCTTCAGAACTAACTATTCGAAAAGCAAATAGCTTCAGAACTAACTATTCGAAAAGCAAATAGCTCTTTTCGATCGATTGAATTCTGAGGGCGAATCCTTTTCGAACAGAACATTGAACTTTTTGAAATGAATTTTTTCTTTGCGAATTCATTTTTCACATATTATAAACTTCTCGAATTGAGTGTACACATGACTAAAAACAGAGAGAAGAAACTATGAAAAAAAAAAATAATAAAACTACAAAACAAACACAGGTAAAATACATATGATACAGTTGTTTATCATCAGATATGTGGAGGCTCTTGGTGATAGATAGTCAGCACAGGCTCCAGAGTATTTTCAATGCATGGTTTGAGCCTCTGACCATTTACTTTCAAGATTCTCCCATCACTTGGGTCTAAAATTTCAACAGCCCCAGAAGGAGATACATGAATGACAGTATATGGTCCTTCCCATCTGGATCTCAGCTTTCCAGGAAAAAACTTAAGTTTTGAGTTAAATAGCCATACCTTAGAGCCAGCTATGAACTCTCTTCTCAGCAGATTTTTGTCATGGAAAGCTTTAACTTTTTCTTTGTGAGATCTTGCATTGGTGTATGCATCCATTCTCAGCTCCTCCAACTCAGCAAGCTGCAGTTTCCTGTGATTACCATGTTCAAGGTTTTAATAGCCCAAAAGGCTTTATATTCTAACTCCACTGGTAAATGGCATGCTTTGCCATAGACCAATCTGAATGGGGACATGCCAATTGGGGTTTTATAGGCTGTCCTATATGCCCACAATGCATCATTCAGCTTAAAGGACCAATCCTTTCTGTCCTTCTTCACAGTCTTTTCCAGTATATGTTTGATTTTTCTATTGGAAATCTCCACTTGTCCACTAGTCTGTGGATGATATGGAGTAGCTACTCTATGAGTCACAGAGTACTTTTTCAATAAAGCTTCAAAATGCTTATTACAAAAATGGCTTCTCCCATCACTGATAATAGCTCTGGGGGAACCAAACCTGGAAAAAATGTTGTCTTTTAAAAATTTCAAGACAACTCTATGATCATTGGTTTTAGTAGCTGTGGCTTCAACCCATTTGGATACATAATCCACAGCTACTAAGATGAAATTACAACCATTTGAAGGAGTAAAAGGTCCCCTAAAATCTATCCCCCAAATATCAAACAATTCAACTACCAAAATGGGTTGTAAAGGCATTGAGTTTCTCTTGGAAATGCTACCCAATTTCTGGCAGTTCTGACAAGACTTACAGTGTTGCAGTGCATCTTTGAAAAGTGTAGGCCAATAAAATCCACATTGCAAAACCTTTGCAGCAGTTTTGTTTCCACTAAAATGGCCTCCACTGGCCTGTTCATGACACATGGAAAGTATGCTATGAAAGTCTTCTTCAGGGACACATCTTCTAATTATTTGGTCTGCACAAATCTTGAACAGATAAGGATCCTCCCAAATAAAATGTTTGACCTTTGAGAAGAAAAGATCTTTATCTATTTTATTCCAGTGTTAAGGAGTTCTTCCAGTAGCCAAAAAGTTGACTATATTTGCAAACCAAGGGGTGTGTACACTGATAGCAAAAAGTTGCTCATCAGGGAAAGATTCATTTATAGACAACCTATCAATCTCAGCAGTTAGAATTCTAGACAGGTGGTCAGCCACCACATTTTCCACACCCTTTTTATCTTTAATCTGCAAATCAAATTCTTGTAATAGGAGGATCCACCTGATTAATCTTGGTTTGGCATCCTTCTTAGACAGAAGGTATTTCAAGGCTGAGTGGTAAGTGAACACCACTATTTGTGAACCCAAAACATATGACCTAAATTTCTCCAAAGCAAAAACAATTTCCAGCAGCTCCTTCTCAGTTGTTGTGTAATTAAGCTGTGCATCAATCATTGATCTACTGGCATAAGCTATGACATGAGGCAGCTTATCCTTTCTCTGCCCAAGAACAGCTCCCAAAGCATAATCTGATGCATCCACATCAGCTCAAAAGGCAATGAATAGTCTGGAGACTGTAGTATTGGAGCTGAAATCAACAATTTTTTAAGAATTCAAATGCCTTCAAGCATTCATTGTTAAAAACAAAAGGGACATCTTGGCACAATAAATGACAAAGAGGCTTGGATATTTTACTGAAATCCTTAATGAACCTCCTGTAAAATCCAGCATGCCCCAGAAAACTTCTGATTTGTTTAACAGTTTTGGGAGGTGGCAGATAATTAATTCAATTTTTGCTCTATCCACCTCAATGCCCTTGTGGGAGACAACATGGCCAAGGACAATGCCTTGGGTGACCATGAAATGGCTCTTCTCCCAGCTCAAAACTAGATTGATTTCTTCACATCTCTGTAACACCAAGTCGAGATGATGTTAACACTAGGCAAAACTATCTCCATATATTGAAAAATCATCCATAAAAATCTCCATAAATTGGTCAATCATATAAGAGAAAATGGAGTACATGCATCTTTGAAAGGTAGCAGGAGCATTACAAAGAGCAAAAGGCATTCTCCTATAGGCAAAAGTGCCAAAGGGGCAAGTGAATGTTGTCTTTTCTTGATCTTGTGGATACACAGGAATCTGGTTGTAACTAGAGTAACCATCAAGAAAACAATAATAAGCTTTTCCTGCTAGCTTATCTAAAATTTGATCAATGAATGGAAGAGGGAAATGGTCTTTTCTGGTCATTGTGTTTAGTTTTCTGTAATCAATGCAGACCCTCCAACCAGTGGTTTGCCTGGTTGAAATGAGCTCACCAGAATCTGAGGTTACCACAATGATCCCAGATTTCTTAGGTACCACCTGTGTAGGTGTCACCCAAGCTGAATCTGAGATGGGGTAAATGACCCCTGCATCCAACAACTTAACAACCTCCTTCATGACCACATCTTGCATATGAAGATTCAGCCTCCTCTGCATTTCCCTAGAAGGCTTTGCATCTTTTTCCAAATGAATTTTATGCATGCAAACAGCTGGACTGATTCCTCTCAAATCAGTAATAGTCCAGCCAATTGCCCTCTTATGCTGTTTCAATACAATCAACAACTCTTCCTCCTGCTCCTCAGTGAGGGAGGAAGAAATAATCACAGGCAATGTTTTATGGTCTCCTAAAAACACATATTTCAAATTTTCTGGCAACTGTTTCAGCTCTACATCAGGTGGGCTGAGAAAAGAAGGTAACAAAGGTACCTTGGCTATTTGTGGAAAGGGAAGAATAGCAGGTTTCCATGAAGAGAACCTTGCTGATTGATCATGAGTTCCTTGCACAGCATTTACTTCCTCAGACTTTGAGGTACAAAATGTTTCTTCCTCAGCATTTCTCCAAGCATCTTTAAAATTTGTGGTTAAATCTTCACACTGCAAAAACTGTGGTAAAGTTTCTTCTACCAGTTCATCCAACAAATCAATAAGAAAACATTCCTCAGAACTGAATTGAGGCTGTGTAACTTCATTGTAGACATTTAACTTTACCTTCATATTTCCAAAAGACACTTCCATAATACCAGATCTGCATTGAATGCAAGCATTGGCTGTAGCCAGGAATGGTCTCCCCAAAATGACAGGGATGGAAGTTTTACTTTTTATAGGTTCCATGTCCAATACCAGAAAATCAGCAGGGTAGAAAAACTTATCTACCCCTACCAACACATCCTCAATCACTAACGGCTTTCTTTCGGATCTGCATCGCTAGTTGTAACACCACATGAGTGGGTTTTAACTCTCAAACCTAGTTTCTCATTCTGAGAATATGGAAGCGGTTGACACTAGCACCCAAATCTAATAAAGCCTTTTCAAGGTATGTTCCCCAATAATGCAAGAGATTGTGGGGATTCCATCCAAGATCTTGGCTTTTGAGGTGTAATGGACAAAACGATTAACTCTTCCACAAAGAAAGACCTTCTTGGATAACTGTATTCTAGATTGTCTTTTGTGAGTGCAAATATCTTTAAAAAATTTTGCATATGCTGGGACTTGTTTGATTGCATCAAGCAAAGGTAGATTTATCTTGACTTGCTTGAAAGTCTCCATCATTTCATCTATTTTTGTGTTCTCGTTATCAAAAGGGGATGCAGATTTCATGGCATGGGGAAATGGTAAATGAGGAACTAGTCCTTCATTTACAGCTTTAGAATCATTATCAGAATCTTTTTGATTTTTTTGTTTTTCATTTTTTTAATTTTTCTGAGGTACATCAGCACCCCCAATACTAACATCATGCTGCTCCTGCTGCATATCTCTAGCAGTTTCCTTAATTTTTTCTTCTTCCTTTCCAGTACCCACATTGTTATTTACAATTCTTCCACTTCTCAAGGTAGTGACAGCTTTTACTTCTTCATGTGAAACAAAGACCTCTCCAACCATGAACTGTCCTTTGGGATTGTTCAAAGGTTGGCTGGGTAACCTGCCTTCCTCTCTTTTGGCCAAAGCATTTGAAAGTTGACCCAATGTTTCCTCAATCTTCTTTATGCTCTGACTGTGAAAGTTTACAGTCTGAGTTAAAGACCCTAAATTCTGGAGTGAATTTAGAACTTGGTCTTCAAAAGAAGGGGATCTGGAAGGGGTTTGAACTGGAGCAGATTGCTGTATAGGTTGTTGTGGAATGGGCTACTGAAGATTTAGCTTGGTATAAAAATTCTGCTGATAGGGCTGAGCAATTTTGAAAGGTACTTGGTTCTTTGGTTGCTGCTGCTATTGTGATTGATAATTGCCCTGGCTCCACCTTAAATTGGGGTGCCCTCTCCATGCATATTCATTTGACTGCATCTGTCCGAATGATTGGGCAGCATGAGCTTGCTCCACCACTAAATCTGGAAACTGTGGTGCAGTTGGATATTGATCAAGAGGATGAGTAGAGGGCTGGCATATCAAACATGCCTCCTCTGCTCTTGCAACCTTTGGATTTTTAAGTGAGTCCATCAATCTATCAAACTTTGTGGTTAAATTATCCATCTTTCTTTCCAACTCATTCACCTCATAAATCTTTCCCTTGGTGGTTTGCTGATTGTTCAACCGAGTAGGATTCTCAATGTCTCTTGACAAAGATTCCTGTTGAGTTGAATTTTCACCAATCACTTCAAATAAATTCCAGACCTCCTCAACTGTTTTTTGCATGTAGGTGCCTCCACAGGAAGCATCTACCATATTCTTGCCCTTTTGATTAATTCCTTGATAGAAGCTTTAAACAAGTTGCCATCGGGGAATTTGATGATGAGGACATTGCCTTAAAAGTTCTTTAAACCTTTCCCATGCTTCATGGAAAGTTTCAGTTGAGTGTTGTGAAAAGGAAATAATATTTTGTCTCAACTGGCTGGTCTTAGACATAGGGAAGTATTTGGCTAAAAATTGACACTGCAAATCATTCCAAGAAGTGATACTATTTGGTGCCAACATAGACAGCCATGCTCTAGCTTTGTCCTTTAATGAAAAAGGAAAGAGCCTAAGCTTGGTTGCCTCTGGACCCAGTCCAGCTATGTTGAATGTGGTACAAAGAGACAGGAACTCATCCACATGCTTGTATGGATCTTCCTTACTTAAACCATGGAAGGAAGGAAGCATCTGGATAGTTGATGATTTGATCTCATAATTTCCTTCAACAGTAGGAAATTGAATGCAAAATGGAGAATTATATGCACCAGGTGTAAAGTAATCCCTCAAAAGTCTAGGTTCTTCACCCATACTAGTAGTCTTAGCAGAATTCTGTGATGTTTGTCTAGTTCTTAGTAGCCTTTCAACTTCTAAATTCAGAGGGACAATCTCAGGATTGAGAGTCCTACCAAACATACAACACAGAAATGAAGAATCAAATTATGCACAACAAACCTTCAGTATTCCTTTCAAAGTATGCTCCACGCTCAAAGTGTATATGAATAACTGCACAGATTTAAACAATAGAACTGTTAGCACTGATGCAATAATAAAATAAATACTTAGGACTACCAATTTTAAAATAAACTCCCTGGCAGCGGTGCCAAAAACTTGTTGCTGCTCTAAGTGTGCATGATTTATTTGTATGTTGAAAACATACTTGCGAATGATGAATGCTACTGAATTTGGAAAATTAGAACGAATAAGGAAATATCAGCACAGAGAGAAGTTAATTAGCCTGTAAGATCAGGGCCAATTGTAGCAAGTTTTAAATGTAAGTGAGTAAAAGATCGTCCACATGGAATTTATTTAAACTGTAAGATAAACCTCCAGATCTGATCTACCAGATCTGGCCTCTGATCCTATCTATAGAGAAAATAAGATGGGAGGTTGAATTTGTCACATTAACTAAATGATAAAAGTAAAATTAAAACTAAGTGATCCAGATCTGAGTTGGGGAGATTTTGATGTAAATTAATAAGAATGGAGAAATAATATCTAACTTTGATTTGGTCCTTGATGCACAAATGAGAATAACTATAGATCAAATGAGATGTGATCCAATCTTCATCTGGCTACAAGCACAGATGCAAGAGAAAGTAATCTAACTCAAGGGTTAGAGTTAAACTTATGGTTATGGTCTGTCCACTTCAATGGCTACAGACCATCCAATAGTCTTTAATCTGAACCCTTAATTCAGAAGGAGAAACACCACTACAAATGCTGTGAGAGATTAGGTTACAAACACAAATTCTCACAGGGATAATGAATTAAGGGAAATTGCTTAAAAAACAGTAAATCTAAAGGAGTCTAGTGCAATAAGGAGATCACAGGGAACCCTCAACACGAATCCAATTGAGAACGTACGGTTCACAGCAACCTTTTCAAATTCACCATTACAATTACAGAGAACAGCTTAAAACGACTTCCTCGATTTGTAGTCTTGAATACAATTCTGAATTCTGAAGTATCTCACAGCTCTCAATTACAACTAAAATCTAGGCTATTACAGGAGTTTCAGACAAGCTATCTGAATTGGAAATGAGGCAATAGAAATGAAACTCGAAATCTGGATGCCCAAATTGGGCAAATGGTTCATCTATTTATAGTTTCCCCCAAGTCTAGCTCAGATGTGTATCGACCAATCAGAATTGGTTAGATCTGTATCAACCAATGGGAGTCAAGCACAAGGATCCAGATCTGTTTTGGCCAATCAGAACTGCCTGATTTGGTTCAGCCAATCAGATGACAGAAGCATCAATTCTATTATGTATTTCAAAAATTTGTTAGAACTTTTAGAAGTTCCTGCCAATTAATTTCATCTTCGGGTGCTCACATGGGGGGGAATATGCCTTTGGTTCGTGCTCAGAATCTTCCAAAATGTCCCTGGGTTTTTAAATGCATTGGGGCGCATGCAAAAGATTATTGAATTACCCTTACAGATGCTAGGAATCTTCATTATACCATTTCACATAGTTTGGGGAACCTTTTGCAAGGTAATGTGACTTCTGAAGCTCTTTTCGCACAGTTCTGGTGCTGTTCACAAGGAGTTCTCTTCTTTCGAATAGGTCAGAAATCCTTTCGAAGAGTTCAGGTGCTCTTCGAAAACTAAGCCTGGAGCTTTTAGTTATTTTCGTAAAGTTCAGGTTCTTTTCGAAATGTTCAGATTCTTTTCAAAAAGCACTCTGTAATGCATTCTTCTGTTCAAATAGCTCCACACCTCTTTCCAGGTTACAACCAGGCCTTTGTCCTCTTTAGTTTAGGCATTTTGACAACTCTTGAGGTTGTCCCTTCTCTTTCTTCCTTAAGATCAACATGGATCATCATTTTTTTGGCACTTTTAGGCTGCTTTCATGGTTAAGCCTATCTTTATTGTTAGCTGTAACACAAGCACTTAAAACACTTATTTATTTCTCTCAAGGGTATATCAAGGCCCAGGTTAAAGGGTGGAAAATGGTATTTTCTAGTTCTAACAATCAGTCACCCAGAGGTGGAGTTAAAGCAACTCCCGAAAGCTTTGAAATATGCCTTTTTAGGAGACAATAACAAATTACCTGTGATAATTTCTTCTTCCCTCACCATTGAGCAGGAAAGAGAACTACTTGGTGTGCTAAAAAGGCATCGGAGGGCAATAGGATGGACCATTGCATACTTAGGGGGAATAAATCCTGCTGTGTGTATGCATAAAATCCATCTCGAGGAAGGATCCAAGCCTTCCAGAGAGATACAGAGGAAGCTCAACCCACACAGGCAGGAGGTGGTGATGAAAGAGGTGGTCAAACTCCTAGATGCTGGGATAATTTATACTATCTCGGATTCCCAATGGGTGGCACCTACCCAGGTAGTACCCAAGAAATCTAGCATCATAGTTGTTGAAGCAGACTCAGGAGAGCTAATTCCAACCAGACAGACCACTAGTTGGAGGGTATGCATAGATTATAGAAGGCTCAATGAAAAAACCAGCAAGGACCACTTCCCATTGCCCTTCATAGACCAAAATTTGGACAAGCTGGCAGGCAAAGCATATTACTGTTTCCTTGATGGATATTCAGGCTACAATCAGATCCCTGTCTACCCCCAAGACCAAGAAAAAACCACATTCACTTACCCATTTGGGAGCTTTTCATACAGGAGGATGCCATTTGGGCAGTGCACTGCACTTGCCACTTTCCAAAGATGCATGTATGCCATTTTTCTGATATGATTGACATGTTTTTGGGGATTTTCATGAATGATTTCTCCATTTATGGAGATGATTTTAGCCAATGCCTGCACCATCTCAGTTCTGTGCTGCAGAGGTGTGAGGAGACCAACCTGGTCTTATGTTGGGAAAAGAGTCATTTTATGGTGACTCAAGGCACTGTCCTTGGGCATGTGGTCTCCCACAAGGGAACAGAGGTTGATCAGGCTAAGATTGACTTAATTTCCAATCTGCCCCCTCCCAAAACTGTCAAACAAGTCAGGTCTTTCCTGGGCCATGTTGGGTTTTATAGGAGATTCATTAAGGACTTTAACAAAATCACCAAACCTCTGTGCCACCTGTTGTGCCAAGAGATACCCTTTGAGTTCAATAATGATTGCCTGGCTGCTTTTGAGTAGCGAAAAACTTGCTTGACTGCAGCTCTTATTCTACTAGCCCCTGATTTATCTTTACCATTTAAGCTGATGTGTGATGCATCAGACTTTGCTATGGGGGCTGTTTTGGGACAAAGAAGAGGCAAGGCACCATGTGTTGTGGCGTATGCTAGTAAATCAATGGTTAATGCTCAATTGAATTACACCACAACTGAGAAGGAGCTGTTAGTCATTGTCTTTGCTTTAGAAAAATTCAGAGCTTATGTGTTGTGCTCCAAAATCACTGTGTTCACTGACCACTCAGCCTTAAAATTCCTCTTGTCTAAGAAGGAAGCCAAAGCAAGATTAATCAGATGGATTCTCCTTTTGCAAGAATTCCATTTGGAGATTAAAGACAAGAAGGGAGTGGAAAGTGTAGTTGCTGATCATCTGTCAAGAATCCAAGTTGCAGAGATCAGAGAGCTTGCCCATCAATGATTCTTTTCCAGATGAGCAGCTGTTTGCTGTGGAGATCAATATGCCCTGGTTTGCTAATATCATGAACTACCTTGCTATGAAAAGGATCCCTCCACATTGGAACAAGAATGATAGAAACTTGTTTTTCTCCCAGATCAGACACTATATATGGGAGGATCCTTATCTTTTTAAGCATTGTTCAGACCAAGTAATTAGAAGATGTGTACAGTAAACAGAGTTCCACTACATTTTAACCATGAGTCATGAACAGGCTTGTGGGGGCCACTTCAGTGGTAACAAGACTACTGCGAAGGTGCTTCAGTATGGTTTCTATTGGCCTACTCTATTCAAAGATGCCCAAAAACATTTCAAAGCTTGCCCTTAATGCCAACAGATGGGAAGTATTACTAAGAAGAATTCCATGCCTTTGTAGCCCATAATTGTGGTCGAATTGTTTGATGTCTGGGGTATTGGCATTATGGGACCATTTCCCCCCTCCTGTGGATATAATTTCATCCTCATAGCTGTGGACTACGTGTGCAAATCGGTAGAAGCCATTGCTACAAGGACAAATGACCACAAAGTTGTCATTAAATTCCTTAAAGACAACATCTTCTCTAGGTTTGGCATCCCCAAAGCCATCATTAGCGATGGGGGAAGCCACTTCTATAATAAACCTTTTGATAAGCTGCTGGAAAAGTACTCTGTGACTCACAGGGTAGCCACTCCCTACCACCCACAAACCAGTGGGCAAGTAGAGATTTCCAATAGGGAAATCAAACACATTTTAGAGAAGACTGTGAGAAGTGATAGGAGGGACTGGTCAATGAAATTGACAGATGCCTTATGGTCTTATAGGACTGCCTATAAGACCCCCATAGGTATGTCCCCATTCAGACTAGTTTATGGCAAGGTAAGCCATTTGCCTGTTGAATTGAAACACAAAGCATACTGGGATATTAAAGCAATAAATTCTGATTTCAACTCTGCTGGTATACACAGGAAACTGCAGTTAGCTGAGCTGGAGGAGCTCAGATTGGAAGCATACGCCAATGCTCGGACATACAAAGAGAAGACCAAAGCCTTCCATGACAGACCTTTGCTACGGAAAGAATTCAAACCCAATGATAAGTTGTGGATGTTCAATTCTAGATTAAAATTCTTTTCAGGAAAGTTGCAGTCCAGATGGGATGGACCCTTCATAGTTGTACATGTTTCCCCATCTGGAGCTGTTGAAGTCAGGGACCCTATAGATGGTACAGTCCTGAAGGTCAATGGCCAGAGGCTCAAACTGTGTGTGGACAAGATTTGTGAGCTTGAGGAGAGCATTGATCTTCAAGACCCTCTAGGTTAATAGCTGATTTTGGCTTGTTTCATATGTAAAATATGTGTTTTATTTGTATTAATAAAGTGATGGCTGGCTTAGCAGGAAAATTTTCAGGGTGCTGAGAGTGAGCACTACACTCAAATATCCAACTATTGGCTTTTCGAACCCTTCGATAAGATGACTGATGATTTCGATAGGATTTTAAACGTTTTCAAGGGGCACTGAGCCTTGACGATAGGTGAAACCAACCCTTCGATAGGTTATGGGTACCTATCGGAACCTTTCGAAATGACGAATCGCGTGGAATTCTTACCTATCGAAAGGAAGGTTCCACCTGTCGAGATCCTATCAAATTGTACCCTTTGTAAGCTTTGACTGCCAAGTCTTCGTTAGGACACATTGACCTATCACCACCATTCTCGTCATCCTATTGAAATCGTTTTCCACACCTGTATCGATAAGGTAGTCTTGTCCTGTGCACTTCCTGAATACCTAACCACCTCTCTCAGTGCTTCAGCATTTATGGCGCATGCCTCCTTAACTTAATTTCCCTCCTAAATTTAGTCCATCATGCAGCCCTCCATTTCCCAAGCCCGGAAAGAATCGCCCTTTTAATTACATCGTTTCATATTCAATGCCCATGCACCTTAAATATTAGCTTCATCCGGTCCTTACACATCCATTCCCCCTAATAAATACCCAACTCTTCCATTCCCACACTCATGGCGAACTGACAAACCTCAGATTTGTACCTGCAAGTTCTTCCCTAAATCTTTGCACCACCACCACGGTCGAGCACTGATCCTCTTTAATTTCTGAGGATGATATGGCCAGTCTGACAGAATCCTCGCCAGGAGAAAAGAAAAACCTAAAGAGGGAGAAGAAGAGAAGTAGACAAAGTAGTCACCATTTGTTTCCCCCCGTCATCCTCATCCTCATCCTCATCCACCACCCCACCGCCAGCCCCCTGATCCCACTCTTTTTCCTTCCCCCCTGGCTTGCAGTTCCTCTTCCACCTGACGCAGGCTGAGGATATCTCTGAGCCAGGGGGGACATTTTTTCCAAAGGAAATTTTGTCCACATATCTGTCTTCAGTTATTTGTAATAAAATGTTTTGTTCATTTCACTTGTTGCTCCTCTATTTATTTCTTGTTCTGTTTCTTTTCTCTGGATGTCTGCACCACTAAACCCATTCTACTAAGAACAGTGGGGACACTACTTAGTTTAGGTTTGGGGGTGTGGCATGGATGCTCATAAACTAGTTAATTGTAGTACAACCAAGTTGAAAAGGAATAATTGAAAAGAGAATGAATTCACCTCATATTTGTTGTTAAGGAAACTTAAAAACCATTTGCAACAGAAGGAAGCTAAAGTTTTAACATTTTTCATGAAGCAAATGTCAAGAATTTTTTATGAAAATTTTGATGTGTAGTAAACCAGAAATGAGAAGAGACTGTGAGGATACTCCCCAGAAATTTGGATGGAAGGCCATACCGAGTGAGAATTGGGCCTGAAAATTTCTTTAAAGAGTATCTTGGCAATTTCTTCTGCTTTGAGAGCTGACTGGACTTAATCTTGACCACTAGAAGTTAGGAAAATCCAAATTTAAACAATCTTGGCAGCATTCATAACACGGAAGACATGAAGTAAGGCCATCCCTTGGGCAGTTTGAGCCTAAAATTTTCCCACCTTTGAACTGCCCTTGATCCACACCACTTGAGCCTTAAAAGCCCCAATTTTCTTTAATAAAAACCAGAATTTCTAAACCCAAAACCTTTTGATCTATTTCGATTCACCCTCAATCTGAGAAATCAGGAAGAGGAAGGAGGAGAAAGGTTAGAGGAGCAAGGTCTTAAATCAGGTTGAAAGAAAGAAAAACACAGTTGGTGGTATTTATGGTATTACGATTTAAAAAAAAAAAAAAAGAGAGCAAAAGAAAGAGAAAGAGAAGTCATTTCATTGAAAGATTGGAAGGAAGAGAAGAAGTTGGCCACTTTGGCTCTGAAAATTCAAGAAGTAGATGGAATTGTGCTGAATTAAAGGAGTCTAGATCACCCCCTTACCTTTACTGATTTCTCACTTTTGAACCTTGTTTACTCCGTGTGCTCTTTCACAAACCTCATCCCTAAGCCACATTACAACCCAAATAAAAAGCCCTTTCTGATCTGAAAGTTGATTGAGCCGTCATGTGGAGATGAGAATTTGCTTAATCTATGGTGTAAAGAGCTAGAAATGTCAGAAATTCAAGCAATGCCTATGCTCCTGCTTGCAGTCCTATTTGAGGGTTGTAACTGCTCTGGAGATGAGAATTTACCCCTCTTCTCTATACTGATGAGTGAACAGACATATGGGACTTGGGTCTGAAATTCAGTTGATGGGGGAAGTATCTGAGCAGGATCCTCAAATTGATGGTGAGTTATGCATCAAATTTTAGGAGAAATGCCTTGACACAAACTAAGTGATGATGAAGAGATTTCAGCAGAGTTTCATATCTTCAAATGGATGTTTTCTATTGAAATTCCTTTAATGAATGGGCATGATGTGAATTTATTTGATTTTCTTAAACTCTGCTTTAACAGGTTACACTATTATTAACTAAGTTGTATTGGAGAAGTTTGTGGGTACCTTCACTGAAAACCATCAGGAGACTTCACTCCTCCACTAGGGATCACCTAGGGGTTTAAAAGGCTTGGTGCATATGCTAAATGCATCTGTGCTCCCTACGAAAGTCGCATTTTTATTTTCTTTTAATTCTCCTTTGCTCAGGGACTAGCAAAGCTTAGGTTTGGGGGTGTGTTAAGTGGTGAGAAATGCCACTTTTCATCCTTTAACCTGACCATTGACAGACCTGTGAGCACACTAATAAGCCTCTGTTGAGATTTTTGTAGATAGCAGTGAAAGTTGGTAATAATGTAGAAAATCACTTAAGAATGCCCACAAAGAAGCCATCTCTCAGCACTATGCAGACCCAGCAACAACACACCAGAGGGCAGCACATCACTGAGCCCTTGGAATGCGTGGCTGCAGTAGAACAAAGGAAAGGAAGTGAAGACAGGTCTTAAAACAACCTATCGAAAGGGCATTTGGAAGACTTCAATAGGAGCTGAAGGATAAAAGGGAAAAATTTATGCAGTTAGAGAAGGGTTCGATAGGGTCTAATGGCAGAAAGAGGAAGACATGTGCTGAAGTGAGGGATTCGACAGGATCCCTGAACCTATCGAGCAGATGAATGAAAGAGAAAGCTCATCCTATCGAAAGCTTGCCTGAGGAGAAAAAGAGAACCTGTCGAAGGCTTCCTGAACCTATCGAAATGATGATGCTGGAATTGAACCTATCGAAGGATGCTTAAGCCTTTCGATAGGAAAGAGAGCCAACCTATCGGGATGACGGCATGCTGAGCTAAACCTGTTGAAAAGGACCTCTTGACCTATCGAACTACTCAGCCAACCTATCAAATACTCTAGATAATGGGCAGAGGATCCCTGAAACTATCAAGCAGATGAATGAAAGAGAAGACTCATCCTATCAGTACCTATCGAAGAGACCAGGGAACCTATCGAAGGGACTACAAGCTTACTTTTAACCTATCGAAAGCTTCTCCAACCTATCGAAATTGTGTGTTGAACTCCTCAGAAACTATGCTATGCACACACTGAGACTTGGTAACCTGCTGCACTCAAATTGAGGTACTTTGGTGACCAACATGAGGTTCTAGAAGATGCCCTAGAAAGCCCTAACCGATCCACGTGCTTTAACAGAACTCTAACAAACTCTGACGACTGGCTAGAAGGGGTTTTTGGCGGGTGTTGTCGCTCCAAGTGTGCCATAATTATGTGCATTATGAATCAAGAGTTAAAGAATTAAAGAATGCTAAATTATATGGATGTTAACTTATGAAAGGGATATCAGCACATTGGGGCTAACACTGGCCTGCAAGATCAGGGCCAATTGTAGCAAGTTTTAAAAGTAAGTATTTCAAGATCGTCCACAGAGAAGTTTGTCTAAAATGAGAGATAAACCTCCAGATCTGTGCTACCAGATCTGGCTCTATAATTATCTAAAATAAAGAATAGATAAAAGAGAGTGTTGGATTGTGTCACATTTAACTATAAGCAAATAAAGAAAAGAACTAATTACATGATCCAGATCCGAGTTGGGGAGGTGTTTAAAATAAGACCAATGCAGAAATAATAGCTTCATGTACTTTAGCCTCTGAATTTTAATGGAGAATCTGTAGTTCAACAGAGCAGATTCAATCTTCATCTGGCTACCAGCACAGATGTAAGAGAAATAAATCCGAATTAAGGAATAGGTTTAGACTTATGGCTGCGATCTGTCCACTTAAATGGTCACATGTCACTAGTAACCTATTCTTTAGTTCGTAACATGAACATCATCAGAATCGCTTGAATTAGGCTACCAACGCTAATTCGCAGGATGATGAATTAAGGGAAGTTGGATGCGGATGAGTGAATCTAAAGAAGTCTAATGCACTAAGGTGAACATTCGTAACCCTCGACATGACTCCAATGGAGAAGACACAAATTACACAACCTTTTAAAATCCAACGTTACAATTCTGAGCACGGCTTCTTAGAGAGCCCTCGGACTTACTGAGAGCTTCTCGAAGAGCCCTCAGATTCTGATCTTGAATCCGAACTTGGAAGTACAAATCACTCACAATGGCTCTCAAAGGTAAAATACAAGAAGGGATTACAGGGGATCGGATGAGCTTTCGACCGAATGGGGAAAGCAGAGATGAAAACTCAAAATCTGGATACCCAAATTGGGCAAATGGTTCGTCTATTTATAGTTTTCCCTAAGCCAGCTCAGATGTGTATCAACCAATCAGAATTGGATAGATCTGTATCAGCAAATACGAGTCGAGCACCGGGATCCGGATCTGTTACGGCCAATCGAAATGCTTGATCGGTTCACCAATCGTGAAGCAGAGGCATCAATTACATTATGTAATTCAAAAATCTGTTTGAGCTTCTAGAAGTTCCCGCCAAGTAATTTCATCTTTGGGTGTTCACATGGGGTGGAATATGCCTTTGGTTCGTGCTCGAGAATCTTCCTAATGTCCTTGGGTTTTAAGGACGCATTGCGTGCAAAGTTCTTGAAATGCCCTTCAAAGTGGTCAGAATCCCAAAGATGCCATTTCGCGAGTTTAAGGGTCTTTTCAAAAGTAATTTGGCTCCAGAAGCTCTCTTCGCAAAGCATTTTGGCTTCAGGAGATCTTTTCGCAAAGCATTTTGGCTTCAGGAGATCTTTTTGCAAAGCATTTTGGCTTCAGGAGATCTTTTCGCAGAGTGTTTTCTTCTTTTCGCAAAGTTCAAAGTTCTTTGCGAATTGAACTTTAGCTTCCATTCTTCTTTGCGAATGGATCCTTCTTCTTCTTGTCTTTTCTTGCTCTTTTAGGACCTTTTAGCCTTTCTTTGAGGCTATTTCTTCACTCCCTCTTTGAGTTTGACATGCGTTGTCGACTTTTGATCATTTAGGATGGTTTTGATTTGGACCTGTCTTTTTGGTTAGCTGCAATATGAACACTAAAGCACTTATTTAGTCCTCTCAAGGGTCTTTCAAGGCTCGTGTTTAGGGGTGAAAAATGGTATTTTTCACTACTTATCACACCCCCAAACCTAAGCTTTGCTAGTCCACGAGCAAAGAAACATAAAAACAAAGTAAAGAGCCACTTTTGTAGGAAGCAGTGCATTTAGCATATGCAACAAGCCTTTTCAACCCCTAGGTGATCCCTAGAGGAGGAGTGAAGTCTCTGAGGGTTTTCGTGAAGGTACCCACAAACTTCTCCATGAAAGTTAACATCAGTGCAATATTATCAAATGAGCAATCAAGGAGCAGGTTAGTTACTCTTGAATCAATGATGAAACAGAAAATTTGATTATTGTTTGCAGAATTTAAACATTTATAAACCTCATGAATGTTTCAATATTTCCAATCTGTGAACAGTCATAGAAAATCATACAAATGTGCAGAAGCTCATCCTATGGATAAAAATTAGGTTATAAGTCATACTTAAGGTGCTCAAGTTCCAACCCAAACACTCACGGGGTATACTCTCATCGATGTGTTTTTGTTGAGGGTTCATTTTCACTCAAGCTCAAGAGCGATTACATCTCCCAAATGGATCTGTAAGCATGAGCATAGGCATGATTCTTAGGCAATGGCATCATTGACATCTCCTCACCATAGATTGGGTCACTTCTTATCTCCACATGACTCACTCAACTTTGGATCACAAGGGCTTTTAATCTAGGTTTGTTTGTATGGCTTATGGAGTGAAGTTTCAAGGAAAGGCGCTTGAACAGAGGTTTGAATTTGAGAACTCGTGAAGTGCGGGAGATGGTTCATGACTCCACCTTTTTGAGTTTAGCTTCTTTCTTCTTCTTTTAGATTCTCACATTCCAGTGATCAGTTCTTTCTTTGATCTTGCATTTTTTAACATAAGGTCCCTTTTTGCCTTTTGCTTGCAACTTTTTTACATTGTTTGTCTCTTCTTTCTCGGTCACCATATTACTGTTTTTGAGGTATTTTCTCTTCATTTTCTTGATGTTGCCTTGAAATGGTCCATCTTGATTCTTTCTCCTTTACCTCCTGAATTCTCGAGTGAGGGAAGGCTGAATTAGTTCCATAGGTTCAGTGCAAGTACTTTTGAGTATTTTGATGAAGAATTGTAGGATTCTGACTCAAATGGGGTACAAAGCAGGGCAGATTTTTCTTGGTTGGTTACATTAGGTTCAAAATTTGTCCAAAGAAGGCCTTGATCTTTTCCTCGGTTCATGAGTCTTTGTTATTTGTTTTAATTTGGAGTTTCCTAACTTCTAGTGGATCTAATGCCTCGACAATCCTTTGAATCGTAAAAATTGCCTCGATCACTCTTCAATGAGATGGAAAATATATGGGCTCAATTCTCACCGTTATGGTTTTTCCTTGAGCTTTTAGGTATATCTTTACCTTTTTCTCTTCCTTTTGACTTACTACGTGCTGATACCAGTATGTTTTTATGGTGTAATCATCATGGAAATGTAGAATATCGCAAGGTTTAGAATGTCTAAATTTGGCAAAGGAATTTTAAATTTTCTAGTTGTCATGATTCTTAAGTAAATTAATACATTTCCTAATTACTTAGGTGATTCTGCTGCCCTTATGTTAACTATTCCTAGGCGGACTTTATGCCACACCCCCCAAACCTAAGATGAACATTGTCCTCAATGTTCTAGACAATGAGACTAGGAGCGGGGTAAAGAAGAAAGAAAAACTAAGAACAGAAAAAATCTAAACTATATGCAGTAGAAAATAAAAATGTAAAACTGAAGATATGAGCAAGGAAATGGAAAACATGCTATACAAATGCAAGAAAAATCGACAAAACAATGCTAGAATTGCTAAATAAAATCTAACAAATAGAAGGATTACTATGCAAATGAAAGGAAACTAATGCTAATAACTGAGAAACAGTAAAACCAAGGTAAGGGACTGAATACAAAGTTAAAAAAGAAAAAGAAAAGTGTTGATACAAAAACTGAATTTGTGAATGCAAAATAGGAAAACAAAGTTATAAACTAACTATAAAAAATGACGAAAATCAGTAAAACGAGGACACATTAACCTAAGAAAGAAAAAAAATCAGCGATCTAAAAACAGAATTTGAAACTAAAATTCCTAAAACAGAAAATCTAATGCCAAATGATGTATCCTAAGCCCAAAGAAACAAACCCAAAAGCCTGAGATACTTATGAATCTAAGTGATTATAAAAATGATTAGCAGGAATACAGTGAAAAGCAAGATTCATAAGATTGACCCTTTGTTGATGATGTGTATGAAAAAAAAAAAAAAATAATGAAGCATGGGAGCACATATTAAAAAGCAGGTTCACACACAACCTGAGACCCATTTATGATGAAGAAATCTCAAGGAAAATAAAATCGGTGAGTCCATTGAATATTCAAACAGCCTATGATCCACTACTCATTATCCTACATGATTCCTAAAAAGAAAAATGATCTCAAGAGGTCCGGATGGGAAAAGTGGATGCAAATGGAGAAAACAAAGATGCCTAAAAGACAAGAGAAATTATAACCATACCTTGGACCCGGTATGAACTCTTTTCTCATGAGGCTCCTATCATGGAATGATTTAACCTTTTCTTTATACAACTGGAGCTAGTGTAGGCATCCATCCTCGCTCTTCCAGCCAAAGGAGTTGAAGCTTCCTTGGTAACTTGTGGAAGAGGGAGAGAGCAGTCTCCAAGAGAGAGAACTTGATGATTGTTGGTGAGTGCCTTGCACAAAGCAGACTCCGTTGAATTTGATCTCCTTTTCCTTCTTTCTCAAGTGGATCCCCAATCATTTTTAAATTCATGGTGGAGTCTTTACCTTGCGTAAATGTTTGTAAAGACTCCTCCACCACTCATCAATGATGTCAACATGGAAACATTCCTCAACAGAGAATTGAGGTTGAGTATGACATTATACACATTCAATTTAACTCATATTTCCAAAAGACACCTCCATGATGCCGACTGCATTGAATGCATGCATTAGTCAGAAGAATGGTCTTCCCGAATGAGGATGGCAAGTGGTACTTTTGGTTGGTTCCATGTCCAACACCAAAAAGTCGAGGTAGAAAAACTTGTCTACTCCTACCAAAACATCTTCAATCAACCCCATAGGTTTCCTTTCGACGATCATCATACCACTTGAGTGGGTTTCAATTCTCCCAAACCTAGCTTCTCATAGATGCGAATAGGGAAGCAGTTGACACTAGCACCCAGATCTAGCAAGGCTTTCTCAATGGTGTGCTCCCCAATGAAGCGAGGGATTGTGGGGATTCGTCTTGCATCTTAGGTGGTGTTGCAATTGATAGCACGTGGTTGATTTTCTCCTGACCAAAGGCCTTCTTGGATAAATGTATCCTAGATTGCCTTTTTGGGTGCACACCTCTTTGAGAAATTTTGCATAAGCGAGGACCTGTTTGATTGCATTAAGCGGTAGATTAATTTTAACTTGCTTGAATGTCTCCATCATTTCCACAATTTTGTGTTTCCTTTGTCAAAAGGAGAAACTTCATTGCATGGGGAAATGGGAGGTGAGGAACAAATTCTCCTCCTCATCTTTTCAACAATTTTGTTATTTTTCTGCTTTTCATTTTTTGAATTTTCGATGTAAATCAACACGGACATTAAACACAATGAGAATTGCTGGTTCTCAAGAATTTAAAAATAGAAAATGAATACAAAGGAGAAGGGATGCAAACTCAAGCGAGATCTGCTCGACTTTGGTCCAGATGCTCCTTGTTGGGCCGCTCAGATCGCAAACATCCAAAAAGCTGTAGTAGTACCTTATTCAAGTATTGACAAAACTAAAAGAAAAACTCAAAGCACGCCCAAATTTGACAAAAGACAAAAGAGTGGCACATTTATTCAAATAACTAGAAGGCAAAGAATAAAAACTCGTAAAAATAAAAAAATAAAAATTTGCATAAAAACAGGTTTTCTATACAAACTCAGAGACATTTAATCAAGCACTTGGAATGCAAAGTGCGAGTTTAAAGCAAAAATTAAAATAAATGAAAATAAACATAGGTTTATCTATTTTAGAACAAACTTCCCCGGCAGCGGCGCCAAAAACTTGTTGTCGCTCCAAGTGTGCCATAATTATGTGCATTATGAATCAAGAGTTAAAGAATTAAAGAATGCTAAATTATATGGATGTTAACTTATGAAAGGGATATCAGCACATTGGGGCTAACAACGCTGCAAGATCGAGGGCCAATTGTAGCAAGTTTTAAAAGTAAGTATTTCAAGATCGTCCACGAGAAGTTTGTCTAAAATGAGAGATAAACCTCGGATCTGTGCTACCAGATCTGGCTCTATAATTATCTAAAATAAAGAATAGATAAAAGAGAGTGTTGGATTGTGTCACATTTAACTATAAGCAAATAAAGAAAAGAACTAATTACATGATCCAGATCCGAGTTGGGGAGGTGTTTAAAATAAGACCAATGCAGAAATAATAGCTTCATGTACTTTAGCCTCGAATTTTAATGGAGAATCAGAGTTCAACAGAAAGCGATTCAATCTTCATCCGGCTACCGATGATGTAAGAGAAATAAATCGAATTAAGGAATAGGTTTAGACTTATGGCGCATCATCACTTAAATGGTCACAGATCATCCAGTGGCCTATTCTTTAGTTCGTAACATGAACATCATCAATAAATCTTTGCTTGAATTAGGCTACCAACGCTAATTCGCGAGGATGATGAATTAAGGGAAGTTGGATGCGGATGAGTGAATCTAAAGAAGTCTAATGCACTAAGGTGAACATTCGTAACCCTCGACATGACTCAATGGAGAAGACACAAATTACTGAACCTTTTAAAATCCAACGTTACAATTACAGAGCACGGCTTCTTAGAGAGCCCTCGGACTTCTGATCGAGCTTCTCGAAGAGCCCTCAGTTCTGATCTTGAATCCAACTTGGAAGTACAAATCACTCACAATGGCTCTCAAAGGTAAAATACAAGAAGGGATTACGGGGGATCGGATGAGCTTTCGGGAATGGAAATAGAGATGAAAACTCTAAAATCTGGATACCCAAATTGGGCAAATGGTTCATCTATTTATAGTTTTCCCTAAGCCCACTCGGATGTGTATCAACTAATCAATTGGATAGATCTGTATCAACCAATAGGAGTGAGCACGAGGATCCGGATCTCGCCAATCGGAAATGCTTGATCTGGTTGACCAATCGTGAAAGCAGAGGCATCAATTCTGTTATGTAATTCAAAAGTCTGTTTGAGCTTCTAGACGTTCCCGCCAAGTAATTTCATCTTTGGGTGTTCACATGGGGTGGAATATGCCTTTGGTTCGTGCTCAGAAGCTTCTGGTATGTCCTTGGGTTTTAACACGCATTGGCGTGCAAAGTTCTTGAAATGCCCTTCAAAGTGGTCAGAATCCCCAAAGATGCCATTTCGCAGAGTTTAAGGGTCTTTTCGCAAAGTAATTTGGCTCCAGAAGCTCTCTTCGCAAAGCATTTTGGCTTCAGGAGATCTTTTCGCAAAGCATTTTGGCTTCAGGAGATCTTTTCGCAAAGCATTTTGGCTTCAGGAGATCTTTTCGCAGAGTGTTTTCTTCTTTTCGCAAAGTTCAAAGTTCTTTGCGAATTGAACTTTAGCTTCCATTCTTCTTTGCGAATGGATCCTTCTTCTTCTTCAGGTCTTTTCTTGCTCTTTTAGGACCTTTTTAGCCTTTGCTGAGGCTATTTCTTCACTCCCTCTTTGAGTTTGACATGCGTTGTCAGCTTTTTGATCATTTTAGGATGGTTTTCGGATTTGGACCTGTCTTTTTGGTTAGCTGCAATATGAACACTAAAGCACTTATTTAGTCCTCTCAAGGGTCTTTCAAGGCTCGTGTTTAGGGGTGAAAAATGGTATTTTTCACTACTTATCAACGGGAAAAATAGAAGAGCAAGCTATATATAGAGATCCCCAATTGCCATTGAGGAGGATCAAATTTTTGAATAATTTCCTGGAGATCAGAGCTTGCAGCGAGATTCTATTTTCCTTCCTTTAGCCTACCCATGGTTGGCTAATTCCCCAGGAGCAGCACGAAGTGAGTTAGATCTGTGATTGGGTAAGGTTAAGAGTGTTGCTAGGGTTAATTGCTGCACAGACTACAGATCTGAGAGCATTTTATTGTAGAGTGAGTTTGATTGCAATGTAAATGTTGTTTTCAATATTTTAATTAGATCTAAAGCTCTTTTGATTCCTTTTGGTGATCGATCGGATTTGTGTAGAGGAGTTGCTTGATCAGCTCACCCACTTAACTAGTAGACCTCTTGGATATCATCTGAATTTCCTGGATCTGATATCCCTGTAATTTCTAGTGTCTATGACCTAGAAATCACAGCATCTGTAGTGGTTTTAATTGTTCTAATTGAGGCTCTGGCTTTGTAGGAGATCTCTAGGATGGTCTGTGACCATCAAAGTGGACAGATCATAACCTTAAGTTAAATCTAAGCTCAGGCCTCAATTGGATTCATCTGCTACAATCCATGGTTTCTATAAAGTCTATAGGATGGTCTGTGACCATTAAAGTGGACAGATCATAGCCTTAAGACCAGGTGGATCCTGTGATTTGGAGTGGAATTTATACCCTACAGCTGTGCTTGTGGGCAGCTGAGGGAATTGTGTGCTTTTGAACCCTTGTAATATGCTTAGCTTAACCTGATTGCAGTGAAAACAACCTCCAAGCTGTTCTTCTCCATTTTTTGAGTTTTTTAAACCCTCCATCTACAAGATCTAAGGCACCAGATTCGATCTAAGACAATCTGCATTTTAATTGTAATTTAGATTAAGTGAAAATCCAATCTAATCTCTCCCCTGTCTTTTATCTAGACCAACATTAGTTAGGGTGCCAGATCTCTTACAGATCTGGAGATTTACCTAATTCCAAACCACCTCTCTGTGGACTTCCCCTTACTTTTAAAACTTGCTACAAAGGACCCTGTACCATGCAGGCCTAGGATATTTTAGATGTGCTGAATCCATCTCTGTTTTCTCTTGTTATTTACATCATAAATAAGCACACTAGAATTCCCCAACAAGTTTTTGGCACCGCTGTTGGGGAGGTGTTTGTGAATATAGTAGATCTAGTTTTGTTTTATTAATCTGTAACTGTGTGTTTGATTTTATTAACTGCATTTGTAGGTTTTGCTATTTTTTCTATATTTTTTCTGTGCAGTTCAACTGATCTAAGGCTACCAGTGAGAGGAGAATCGTGCTGAAGACTGCTCTGTAGTTTGCATCCCTCTACTCCCCTATTATTTTTCAGATCTGTTGATAATTTCTATTAGAATAGTTAGAAATTTTTGTTGCTTCTTTCTGTTGGGTGAGGATTTATTCTGGATTCAGTTTGTGAGTGTTGTATGTTTGGTAGGAGAACTCTTCAACCTCAGATTATTCCACTAAATCCAAAGGTTGAAAGACTTCTCAGATTCAGACCAACTACATCCACAGTTATTGAAATTGAATCTGTTGAAATGGGTGAGCAGCAGCAGCCTCGCACTCTCATGGAATTTAATGCACCAGGGATCTACAATTCCCCCTTCTGCATTCAGTTCCCTGGTGCTCAAGGAAACTATGAAATCAAATCTTCCATCATTCAAATGTTGCCCTCATTTTATGGCCTAACCAAGGAAGACCCTTATAAGCATAAAGACGAATTCTTAAGACTATGCACTACCTTCAATATCACAGGTTTGGGGGAGGAGGCAACTAGGATGAGGCTTTTTCCTTTTTCATTAAAGGATAGAGCCAGGACCTGGTTTTCCATGCTTCCACCTAATAGTATTCAGTCCTGGAGTAATCTCCAATGTCAGTTTCTAGCCAAATTCCTTCCCATGTCAAAAACCAGTCAGTTGAGGAAGGGTATCATCTCTTTTGCCTCAGATTCAACTGAAGACTTTCATCAATACTGGGAGAGATTTAAGGAACTCCTCAAGAAATGCCCCCACCATCAAACCCCTGAATGGCAATTAGTTCAAAGCTTTTATCAGGGAATTGATGCTAAAAGCAGAGATATGATAGATGCCTCCTGTGGTGGCTCCTATCTCCATAAAACTGCTGAGGAGGTATGGGAGCTCTTTGACATCATCAGTGAAAACTCTATGCAAATGAAAACCTTAGCAAGAGATCTAGAGCCTCCTAAATTGATGAAAGAGAACACCTCAAGAGGAAAGATATATGAAGTGAGTGTGCCAAGTGAGTTGGAAAGGAAAGTGGACAGTTTAACTCTTAAATTTGATAGGTTGATGGGAGCAATGTAGTCACCTGTGGCTGCTAGAGTGTAGGAGGCATGTGCCATATGCCAGTCCCCTGCTCATCCCGTGGAAGAATGTCCATCTACTGACCAATTTCCTGATTTTATAAGAAAGCATGTGGCTGTAGCTCAGTCTTATGGGCACAGCCTACTGCTGGGTATCAATGGAGGAACCACCCCAATCTAAGGTGGAGACAAGATGGATACCCCAGCCAGCAGCAGCAGCTACCCCAGCAGCCCATGCCCTACAGAAATGCTCAGCCCTATCGAGAAAGTTATGCCCCAAGGCCTCTGTATCAGCAACCCATGGCCCAACCTGTAGCTCCTCCTGTGCAGCAAGCTGCACCCCCTCCAGCTATGAGAGCACCTTCCTTTGAGGAACAAGTTCTATCTTCATTATAGAGCTTGAACACCTTGACCCAATCTGTGCACTCTCACAACCAGAGCATAAAAAAGTTAGAGGATCAACTTGGTCAGCTGTCTGATGCTCTGACTAGGAGAGAGGGAGGAAGGTTGCCTAGCCAACCACAGGACAATCCATGAAGGCAGTTTGTAGTGGGTGAAGTTTCCTCCACTTTTGAGAAAGCCAAATCTATTACAACTTTGAGAAGTGGTAGGCTAGTGGACAATCAAGTGGGCTGTGAGCCTGTGAGAAGCTTGGAGGAAGAGAATGGAGCGATTTCTCCTAAAACACAACAAAGACCACCAATGGTGGACTTGCAGGAACAATCAGCTGTGAATAAAGAGGATAATGAGGATCCTCAAGAAAAGAAAAAACTCAAAAAGAAAGAGACCCCAATGGCTAAGGCTGCAAGTGAGGGACCACCCCCACATTTGCCATTTCCTAAGGCATTGTAAGGACATTCCCCTTTTGACAAAAGGCAAGGTAAAATTGAGGAAATGATGGAGACTTTCAAGGAAGTTAAGATCAATCTGCCTTTACTTGAAGCCATTAAACAAGTCCCAGCCTATGCCAAATTCTTAAAAGACCTGTGCACCCATAAAAGATAGTCTAGGATACACCTATCCAAGAAAGTCTTTTCAGCAGAAAAAGTTAAGCATGTCCTGTCCATTGCAACTCCCTGCAAACTTCAAGAGCCTGGACTCCCCACCATCCCCTGCATCATTAGGGATCATACCATTGACAAAGCCCTATTAGATCTGGGAGTGAGTGTAAATTTGCCTTCATATTCAGTATATGAGAAGCTGGGCTTAGGCAAATTAAATCCCACACATGTTGTTGTACTGCTGGCTGACAGATTAGAGAGGAAACCTGTGGGGATAATCGAGGATGTTTTGGCAGGAGTTAACAAATTCTTTTATCCTGCTGACTTTTGGTGCTGGATATGGAACCAAGTAAGAAAGCCACCTCCATACCTGTGATCCTAGGCAGACCCTTTTTGGCCACAGCTATTGCTTGTATTCAATGTAGGTCTGGAATAATGGAAGTGTCATTTGGAAATATGAAGGTCAAATTGAATGTATATAACACAATCAATCAACCTCATCCTGATGAGGATTGTTTTTCTCTAGACGTAATTGATGAGGTTGTGCAAGAAAATGTGAATATACTACTGCATGGTAAGGATTGGTTTAATGAGCTAGCTGGAGTATGGAAGGAACCAGAGGTAGAAAAGACTCTCACCTCTGAAATTGAGCATGTGTAACTTGTCTCATCTGGAGCAGAACCAGCAAAGCTCCACCCATAGAAGCCTGCTTTGCTGCCTCTTTCACCCCCCTCCAAGACACCCCTATCGCCCTCCCTCATCAGTCACCCAGAGGTGGAGTTAAAGCAAATCTTAAAAGCTTTGAAATATGCCTTTTTAGGAGACAACAACAAATTACCTGTGATAATTTCTTCTCCCTCACCATTGAGCAGGAAAGAGAACTACTTGGTGTACTAAAAAGGTATAGGAGGGCAATAGGATGGACCATTGCAGACTTAGGGGGAATAAATCCTGCTGTGTGTATGCATAAAATCAATCTCGAGGAATGATCTAAACCTTCCAGAGGGATACAGAGGGATACAGAGGAAGCTCAACCCACACATGCAGGAGGTGGTGATGAAGGAGGTGGTAAAACTCCTAGATGCTGGGATAATTTATCCTATCTCGAATTCCCAAAGGGTGGCACCTACCAAGGTAGTACCCAAGAAATCAAACATCACAGTTGTTGAAGCAGACTCAACAGAGCTGATTCCAACCAGACAGACCACTAGTTGGAGGGTATGCATAGATTATAGAAAGCTCAATGAAAAAAACAGCAAGGACCACTTCTCATTGCCCTTCATAGACCAAATTTTGGACAAGATGACAGGCAAGGAAGATTATTGTTTCCTTGATGGATATTCAGGGTACAATCAGATCCCTGTCTACCCCCAAGACCAAGAAAAAACCACGTTCACTTATCCATTTGGGACCTTTGCATACAGGAGGATGCCATTTGGGCTGTGCAATGCACCTGCCACTTTCCAAAGATGCATGTATGCCATTTTTTCTGATATGATTGACATGTTTTTAGAGATTTTCATGGACGATTTCTCCATTTATGGAGATGATTTTAGCCAACGCCTGCACCATCTCAGTTCTGTGCTGCAGAGGTGTGAGGAGACCAACCTGGTCCTAAGTTGGGAAAAGAGTCATTTTATGGTGACTCAAGGCACTATCCTTGGACATGTGGTCTCCCACAAGGGAAGAGAGGTTGATCAGGCTAAGATTGACTTAATTTCCAATCTGCCCCCTCCCAAAAGTGTCAAACAAGTCAGGTCTTTCCTGGGCCATGTTGGGTTTTATAGGAGATTCATTAAGGACTTTAACAAAATCACCAAACCTCTGTGGCACCTGTTGTGCCAAGAGATACCCTTTGAGTTCAATGATGACTGCCTGGCTGCTTTTGAGCAGCTAAAAACTTGTTTGACTACAACTCCTATTCTACAATCCCCTGATTTCTCTTTACCATTTGAGCTAATGTATGATGCATCAAACTTTGCTATGGGGGCTGTTTTGGGACTAAGAAGAGACAAGGCACCATGTGGGGTGGCGTATGCTAGTAAATCAATGGTTGATACTCAATTGAATTACACCACAACTGAGAAGGAGCTGTTAGTCATTGTCTTTGCTTTAGAAAAAATCAGAGCTTATGTGTTGGGCTCCAAAATCACTAGGTTCACCGACCACTCTGCCTTGAAATTCCTCTTGTCTAAGAAAGAAGCCAAAGCAAGATTAATCAGATGGATTCTCCTTTTATAGGAATTCCATTTGGAGATTAGAGATAAGAAGGGAGTGGAAAATGTAGTTGCTGATCATTTGTCAAGAATCCAAGTTGCAGAAACAAAGAGCCTGCCCATCAATGATTCTTTTCCAGATGAGCAGCTGTTTGCTGTGGAGATCAGTATGCCCTGGTTTGCTAATATCGTGAACTACCTTGCTGTGAAAAGGATCCCTGGTTTAAAACATCTGTAGTGGTTTTAATTTTTCTAATTGAGGCTCTAGCTTTGTAGGAGATCTCTAGGATGGTCTGTGACCATTAAAGTGGACAGATCATAACCTTAAGGTAAATCGAAGCTCAGGCGTCAATTGGATTCATCTGCTGCAATCCATGGATTCTATAAAGTCTATAGGATGGTCTGTGACCATTAAAGTGGACAGATCATAGCCTTAAGACCAGGTGGATCCTGTGATTTGGAGTGGAATTTATACCCTACAGCTGTGCTTGTGGCCAGCTGAGGGACTTGTGTGCTTTTGAACCCTTGTAATATGCTTAGCTCAACCTGATTGTAGTGAAAACAACCTCCAAGTTGTTCTTCTGCATTTTTTGAGTTTTTTAAACCCTCCATCAGCAAGATCTGAGGCTCCAGATTCGATCTAAGATAATCTGCATTTTAATTGTAGTTTAGATTAAGTAAAAATCCAATCTAATCTCCCCTGTCTTTTAGCTAGACCAACATTACATAGGGTGCCAGATCTCTTACAGATCTAAAGATTTACCTAATTCCAAACCACCTCTCTGTGGACTTCCCCTTACTTTTAAAACATGCTACAAAGGACCCTGTACCTTGCAGGCCTAGGATATTTTAGATGTGCTGAATCCATCTCTGTTTTCTCTTGATGTTTACATCATAAATAAGCACATTGGAATTCCCCAACAAGTTTTTAGCACCGCTGTTGGGGAGGTGTTTGTGAATATAGTAGATCTAGTTTTGTTTTATTAATCTGTAACTGTGTGTTTGATTTTACTAACTGCATTTGTATGTTTTTCTATTTTTTTTGTATTTTTTATGCGCAGTTCATCAGATCTAAAGCTACCAGTGAGAGGAGAATCATGCTGGAGACTGCTCTATAGTTTGCATCCCTCTACTCCCCTGTTATTTTTCAGATCTATTGATAATTTCTATTAGAATAGTTAGAAATTTTGGTTGCTTCTTTCTGTTGTGTGAGGATTTATTCTGCATTCAGTTTGTGAGTGTTGTATGTTTGGTAGGAGAACTCTTCAACCTCAGACTATCCCACTAAATCCAAAGGTTGAAAGACTTCTCAGATCCTGACCAACTACATCCACAGTTATTGAAATTGAATCTGTTGAAATGGGTGAGTAGCAGCAGCCTCGAACTCTCAAGGAATTTAATGCACCAGGGATCTACAATTCCCCCTTCTGCATTCAGTTCCCTGCTGCTCAAGGAAACTATGAAATCAAATCTTCCATCATTCAAATGTTGCCCTCATTTTATGGCCTAACCAAGGAGGACCATTATAAGCATTAAGACGAATTCTTAAGACTGTGCACTACCTTCAATATCACAGGGAGGAGGCAACTAGGATGAGGCTCTTTGCTTTTTCATTAAAAGACAGAGCCAGGACCTGGTTGTCCATGCTTCCACCTAATAGTATTCAGTCCTGGAGTGATCTCCAATGTCAGTTTCTGGCCAAATTCTTTCCCATGTCAAAAACCAGTCAGTTGAGGAAGGGTATCATCTCTTTTACCCAAGATCCAACAAAAGACTTTCATCAATCCTAGGAGAGATTTAAGGAACTCCTCAAGAAATGCCCCCACCATCAAATCCCTGAATGGCAATTGGTTCAAAGCGTTTATCAGGGAATTGATGCTAAAAGCAGAGATATGATAGATGCCTCTTGTGGTGGCACCTATCTCCATAAAACTGCTGAGGAGGTATGGGAGCTCTTTGACATCATCAGTGAAAACTCTATGCAAAGGGAAACCTTAGCAAGAGATCTAGAGCCTCATAAATTGATGAAAGAGCACCTCAAGAGGAAAGATATATGAAGTGAGTGAGCCAAGTGAGTTGGAAAGAACAGTGCACAGCTTAACTCTGAAATTTGATAGGCTGATGGGAGCAATGCAACACTGTGGTCAGGAGGCATGTGCCATATGCCAGTCCCCTGCTCATCCCGTGGAAGAATGTCCATCTGCTGACCAATTTCTTGATTTTATAAGAGAGCATGTGGTTGTAGCTCAGTCTTATGGGCAGCAGCCTACTGCTGGGTATCAATGGAGGAACCACCCCAATCTGAGGTGGAGACAAGATGGATACCCCAGCCAGCAGCAGCAGCTCCCCCAGCAGCCCATGCCCTACAGAAATGCTTAGCCCTATCAAGAAGGTTATACCCCAAGGCCTCAATATCAGCAACCCATGTCCCAACCTGTAGCTCCTCCTGTGCAGCAAGCTGCACCCCCTCCAGCTGTGAGAGCACCTTCCTTTGAGGAACAAGTTCTATCTTCATTACAGAGCTTGAATACCTTGTCCCAAACTGTGCACTGTCACAACCAGAGCATCAAAAAGATAGAGGATCAACTTGGTCAGCTGTCTGATGCTCTAACTAGGAGAGAGGGAGGAAGGTTGCCTAGCCAACCACAGGACAATCCACAAAGGTAGTTTGTAGTGGGTGAAGTTTCCTCCACTTTTGAGAAAGCCAAATCTGTTACAACTTTGAGAAGTGGTAGGCTAGTGGAAAATCAAGTGGGCTGTGAGCCTGTGAGATGCTTGGAGGAAGAGAATGGAGTGATTTCCCCTAAAACACAACAAAGACCACCAATGGTGGACTTGCAGGAACAATCAGCTATGAATAAAGAGGATAATGAGGATCCTCAAGAAAAGAAAAAACTCAAAAAGAAAGAGACCCCAATGGCTAAGGCTGCAAGTGAGGGAGCACCCCTACATTTGCCATTTCCTAAGGCATTGTAAGGGCCTTCCCCTTTTGACAAAAAGCAAGGTAAAATTGAGGAAATGATGGAGACTTTCAAGCAAGTGAAGATCAATCTGCCTTTACTTAAAGCCATTAAACAAGTCCCAGCCTATGCCAAATTCTTAAAAGACCTGTGCACCCATAAAAGATAGTCTAGGATACACCTATCCAAGAAAGTCTTTTCAGCAGAAAAAGTTAAGCATGTCCTGTTTATTGCAACTCCTCACAAACTTCAAGACCCTGGACTCCCCACCATCCCCTGCATCATTAGGGATCATACCATTGACAAAGCCCTATTAGATCTGGGAGCGAGTGTAAATTTGCTTCCATATTAAGTATAAGTGAAGCTAAGCTTAGGCAAATTAAATCCCACACATGTTGTTCTACTGCTAGCTGACAGATCTGAGAGGAAACCTGTGGGGATAATCGAGGATGTTTTAGTAGGAGTTAACAAATTCTTTTATCCTGCTGACATTTTGGTGCTGGATATGGAACCAGGTAGGAATGCCACCTCCATACATGTGATCCTAGGCAGACCCTTTTTGGCCACAGCTAATGCCTGTATTTAATGCAAGTCTGGAATAATGGAAGTGCCATTTGGAAATATGAAGGTCAAATTGAATGTATACAACGCAGTCAATCAACCTCATGCCGATGAGGATTATTTTTCTCTAGATGTAATTGATGAGGTTGTGCAAGAAAATGTGAATATACTGCTACATGGTAAGGAATGGTTTAATGAGCCAGCTGAATTATGGAAGGAACCAGAGGTAGAAAAGACTCTAACCTCTAAAATTGAGCATGTGTAACTTGTCTCTTCTGGAGCAGAACCAGCAAAGCTCCATACATGGAAGCCTGCTTTACTGCCTCTTTCACCCCCCTCTAAGACACCCCTATTGCCCTCCCTCATCAGTCACCCAGAGGTGGAGTTAAAGCTACTCCCGAAAGCTTTGAAATATGCCTTTTTAGGAGACAACAATATATTACCTGTGATAATTTCTTCTTCCCTCACCATTGGGCAGGAATGAGAACTACTTGGTGTGCTAAAAAGGCATAGGAGGGCAATAGGATGGACCGTTGCAGACTTAGGGGGAATAAATCCTGCTGTGCATATGCATAAAATTCATCTCAAGGAAGGATCTAAACTTTCCAGAGAGATACAGAGGAAGCTCAACCCACACATGCAGGAGGTGGTGATGAAGGAGGTGGTCAAACTCCTAGATGCTGGGATAATTTATCCTATCTCGGATTTCCAATGGGTGGCACCTACCTAGGTAGTACCCAAGAAATCTAACATCACAGTTATTGAAGTAGACTCAGGAGAGTTGATTCCAACCAGACAAACCACTGGTGGGAGGGTATGCAAAGATTATAGAAAGCTCAATGAAAAAACCAGTAAGGACCACTTCCCATTGCCCTTCATAGACCAAATTTTTGACAAGCTGGCAGGCAAGGTATATTACTATTTCCTTGATGGATATTCAGGATACAATGAGATCCCTGTCTGCCCCCAAGACTAAGAAAAAACCACATTCACTTACCCATTTGGAACCTTTGCATACAGGAGGATGCCATTTGGGCTGTCCAATGCACCTGCCACTTTCCAAAGATGCATGTATGCCATTTTTTCTGATATGATTGGCATGTTTTTGGAGATTTTGATGGATGATTTCTCCATTTATGGAAATGATTTTAGCCAATGCATGCAGCATCTCAGTTCTGTGCTGCAGAGGTGTGAGGAGACCAACCTAGTACTAAGTTGGGAAAAGAGTCATTTTATGGTGACTCAAGGCACTGTCCTTGGACATGTGGTCTCCCACAAGGGAATAGAGGTTGATCAGGCTAAGATTGACTTAATTTCCAATTTGCCCCCTCCCAAAACTGTCAAACAAGTCAGGTCTTTCCTGGGCTATGTTAGGTTTTATAGGAGATTCATTAAGGACTTCAACAAAATCACCAAACCTCTATGCCACCTGTTGTGCGAAGAGATACCCTTTGAGTTCAATGATGACTGCCTGACTACTTTTGAGCAGCTAAAAACTTGGTTGACTACAGCTCCTATTCTACAAGCCCATGATTTCTCTTTATCATTTGAGCTGATGTGTGATGCATCAAACTTTGCTATGGGGGCTATTTTGGGACAAAGAAGAGACAAGGCACCATGTGTGGTGGCGTATGCTAGTAAATCAATGGTTGATGCTCAATTGAATTACACCACAACTGAGAAGGAGCTGTTAGTCATTGTCTTTGCTTTAGAAAAATTTAGAGCTTATGTGTTGGGCTCCAGAATCACTGTGTTCACTGACAACTCAGCCTTGAAATACCTCTTGTCTAAGAAGGAAGCCAAAGCAAGATTAATCAGATGGATTCTCCTTTTACAAGAATTCCATTTAGAGATTAAAGACAAGAAGGGAGTGGAAAATGTAGTTGCTGATCATCTGTCAAGAATCCAAGTTACAGAAACAGAGAGCCTGCCCATCAATGATTCTTTTCCAGATGAACAGCTATTTGCTGTGGATATCAGTATGCCCTGGTTTGCTAATATCATGAACTACCTTGCTGTGAAAAGGATCCCTCCACATTGGAACAAGAATGATAGAAACTTGCTTTTCTCTCAGATCAGACACTATATATGGGAGGATCCATATCTTTTTAAGCATTGTTCAGACCAAGTAATTAGAAGATGTGTATAGGAAACAGAGTTCCACCACATTTTAACCATGAGTCATGAACAGGCTTGTGGGGGCCACTTCAGCGGTAACAAGACTGCTGCGAAGGTGCTTCAGTATGGTTTCTATTGGCCTACTCGGTTCAAAGATGCCCAGAAACATTGCAAAGCTTGCCCTCAATGCCAGCAGATGGGAAGTATTACTAAGAGGAATTCCATTCCTTTACAACCCATACTTGTGGTCGAATTGTTTGATGTTTGGGGCATTGGCTTTATGGGACTATTTCCCCCCTCCTGTGGAAATAATTTCATCCTCGTAGTTGTGGACTACGTGTCCAAATGGATAGAAGCCATAGCTACAAGGACAAATGACCACAAAGTTGTCATTAAATTCCTTAAAGACAACATCTTCACTAGGTTTGGCATCCCCAAAGCCATCATTAGCGATGGGGGAAGCCACTTCTATAATAAACCTTTTGATAAGCTGCTGGAAAAGTACTCTGTGACTCACAGGGTAGCCACTCCCTACCACCCACAAACCAGTGGGCAAGTAGAGATTTCCAATAGGGAAATCAAACACATTTTAGAGAAGACTGTGAGAAGTGATAGGAGGGACTGGTCCATGAAATTGACAGATGCCTTATGGGCTTATAAGACTGCCTATAAGACCCCCATAGGTATGTCCCCATTCAGACTAGTTTACGGCAAGGCATGCCATTTTCCTGTTGAATTGGAACACAAAGCATACTGGGCTACAAAAGTAATAAATTCTGATTTCAACTCTGCTGGTATACGAGAAACGCTGATAGCTAAGTTGAAGAGCTCGATTGGAAGCTTGCTCTGATACTCGGACCTACAAAGAGAAGACCAAAGCCTTCCACGACAGACATTTGCTACGGAAAGAATTCAAACCCAATGATAAGTTGTGGATGTTCAATTCTAGATTAAAATTCTTTTCAGGAAAGTTGCAGTCCAGATGGGATGGACCCTTCATAGTTGTACATATTTCCCCATCTGGAGCTGTTGAAGTCAGGGACCCTACAGATGGTAAAGTCATGAAGGTCAATGGCCAGAGGCTCAAACTGTGTGTGGACAAGATTTGTGAGCTTGAGGAGAGCATTGATCTTCAAGACCCTCTAGGTTAATAGCTGATTTTAGCTTGTTTCATATGTAAAATATGTGTTTTATTTGTATCAATAAAGTGATGGCTGGCTTAGCAGGAAAATTTTCAAGGTGCAGAGACTGAGCACTACACTCAAATATCCAACTGTTTGCTTTTCGAACCCTTCGATAAGACGACTGATGATTTCGATAGGATTTTGGACATTTTCGAGGGGCATTAAGCCTTGACTATAGGTGAAACCAACCCTTCGATAGGTTAAATAAGACAACAGAAACTTCTCGATAGGTTCTGGGTACGAATCGGGATCTATCAAAATGACGAATCGCGTGGGATTCTAACATATCGGAAGGAAGGTTCCACCTGTCGAGATCCTATCAAATTGTACCCTTTGTAAGCTTTGACTGCCAAGTCTTCGTTAGGACACATTGACCTATCGCCACCATTCTCGTCATCCTATCGAAATCGTTTTTCACACCCGTATCGATAAGGTAGTCTTGTCCTATGCACTTCCTGAATACCTAACCACCTCTCTCAGTGCTTCAGCATTTATGGCGCATGCCTCCTTAACTTAATCTTCCCTCCTAAATTTAGTCCATCATGCAGTCCACGCACCATTTCCCAAGCCTGGAAGAATGCGCCACTTTTATTGCATTGTTTCATATTCCAACGCCCATGCACCTTAAATATTGGCTTCGTCCAGTCCTTACACATCCATTCCCCCCTAATCGGCCCAGCTCTTCCAGCCCACACTCATGGCAGACGACAAACCTCATGATTTGCCTACCAAATTCTTCCCAGTCTGGCCACCACCACCACCACCGGCAGAGCCTGATCCTCTTTAATTTCTCTAGGATGAATATGACGAGGTACAGAGAATCCTCGCCAAAGAGAAAAAGAAAAACCTAAAGAGGGAGAAGAAGAGGTAGAAGACCGAGTCACCGGCTGTTTCCCCCCCGTCATCCTCATCCTCATCCACCACCCCACCATGACCCCGATCCCACTTTTTTCTTCCCCCGACATGTAGTTCCTCTTCCACGGCGTGGTGAGGATATCCCTGAGCCAGGGGGGACGTTTGTTTTTTTCCAAAGGAGATTTTGTCCACATATCTGTCTTCAGTTATTTGTAATAAAATGTTTTGTTCATTTCACTTGTTGCTCCTCTATTTATTTCTTGTTCTGTTTCTTTTCTCTGGATGTCTGTACCACTAAACCCATTCTACTAAGAACAGTGGGGACACTATTTAGTTTAGGTTTGGGGCTGTGGTACGGATGCTAATTAACTAGTTAATTGTAGTACAACCAAGTTGAAAAGGAATAATTGAAAAGAGAATGAATTCACCTCATATTTGTTGTTAAGGAAACTTAAAAACCATTTGCAACTGAAGCAAGTAGAAGTTTTAACATTTTTCATGAAGCAAATGTCAAGAATTTTTTATGAAATTTTTTATGTGTAGTAAACCAGAAATGAGAAGAGACTGTGAGGATACTCCCCAGAAATTAGGATAGAAGGCCATACCCAGTGAGAATTAGACCTGAAAATTTCTTTAAAGATTGTCTTAGAAATTTCTTCTGCTTTGAGAGTTGACTGGACTTAATCTTGACCACTAGAAGTTAGGCAAATCCAAATTGAAACAATCTTGACAGCATTCATAACACGGAAGACATGAAGTAAGGCCATCCCTTGGACAGTTTGAGCCTAAAATTTTCCCACCTTTGAACTGCCCTTGATGCACACCACTTGAGCCTCAAAAGCCCCAATTTTCTTTGATAAAAACCAGAAATTCTAAACCCAAAACCTTTTGACCTATTTCGGTTCACCCTCAATCTGAGAAATCAGGAAGAGGAAGGAGGAGAAAGGTTAGAGGAGCAAGGTCTTAAATCAGGTTGAAAGAAAGAAAAACACAGTTGGTGGTATTTGTGGTATTACGATTTAAAAAAAAAAAAAAAAGAGTGCAAAAGAAAGAGAAAGAGAAGTCATTTCATTGAAAGATTGGAAGGAAGAGAAGAAGCTGGTCACTTTGGCTCTGAAAATTCAAGAAGTAGATGGAATTGTGTTGAATTAAAGAAGGAGTCTAGATCACCACCTTACCTTTACTGATTTCTCAATTTTGAACCTTGTTTACTCCATGTGCTCTTTCACAAACCTCATCCCTAAGCCACATTACAACCCAAACAAAAAGCCCTTACTGATCTGAAAGTGGATTGAGTCGTCATGTGGAGATGAGAATTTGCTTAATCTATGGTGTAAAGAGCTAGAAAAGTCAGAAATTCAAGCAATGCCTATGCTCCTGCTTGCAGTACTATTTGAGGGATGTAACTGCTCTTGAGCTGAGTAATATGATTTACCCCTCTTCTCTATACTGATGAGTGAATAGCCCTGATGAGACTTGGGTCTGAAATCCAATTGATGGGGGAAGTATCTGAGCAGGATCCTCAAATTGATGGTGAGTTATGCATCAAATTTTAGGAGAAATGCCTTGACACAAACTAAGTGATGATGAAGAGATTTCAGCAGACTTTCATATATTCAAATGGATGTTTTCTATTGAAATTCCTTTAATGAATGGGCATGATGTGAATTTATTTGATTTGCTTAAACTATGCTTTAATAGGTTGCACTATTATTAACTAAGTTGTATTGGAGAAGTTTGTGGGTACCTTCACTGAAAACCATCAGGAGACTTCACTCCTCCACTAGGGATCACCTAGGGGTTTAAAAGGCTTGGTGCATATGCTAAATGCATCTGTGCTCCCTACGAAAGTGAAAATTTTATTTTCTTTTAATTCTCCTTTGCTCAGGGACTAACAAAACATAGGTTTGGGGGTGTGTTAAGTGGTGAAAAATGCCACTTTTCACCCTTTAACCTGACCATTGACAGACCTGTGAGCACACTAATAAGCCTCTGTTGAGTGATTTTTGTAGATAGCAGTGAAAGCTGGTAATAATGTAGGAAATCACTTAAGAATGCCCACAAAGAAGCCATCTCTCAGACTATATGAGACCCGAGACACACGGAGGGCGCACATCCGAGCTCTGGAATGCGTGGCTGCAGCAGAACAAAGGAAAGGAAGTGAAGACAGGTCTTAAAACAACCTATTGAAAGGGCATTTGGAAGACCTTGATAGGAGCTGAAGGATAAAAGAGAAGAATTCGTACAGTTGGAGAAGGGTTCGATAGGGTCTAAAGACAGAAAGAGGAAGTCATGTGCTGAAGTGAGGGATTTGACAGGATCCCTGAACCTATCGAGCAGATGAATGAAAGAGAAAGCTCATCCTATCGAAAGCTTGCCTGAGGAGAAAAAGAGAACCTGTCGAAGGCTTCCTGAACCTATCGAAATGAAGATGCTGGAATTGAACCTATCGAAGGATGCTTAAGCCTTTTGATAGGAATGAGAGCCAACCTATTGGGATGATGGCATGCTGAGCTGAACCTGTCGAAAAGGACCTCTGGACCTATCGAACTACTCAGCCAACCTATCAAATACTCTAGATAATGGGCTGAGGATCCCTAAACCTATCAAGCAGATGAATGACAGAGAAAATTCATCCTATCGATACCTATCAAAGAGACCAGGGAACCTATCGAAAGGGACTACAAGCTTACTTTTAACCTATCGGAAGCTTCTCCAACATGTCGAAATCGTGTGCTGAACTCCTCAAAAACTATGCTATGCACACGCTGAGACTTGGTAACCTGCTGCATGCAAACTGAGACACTTTGGTGTCTGGCACGAAGTTTTAGAAGATGCCCTAGAAAGCCCTAACCGATCCACGTGCTTTAACAGAACTTTAACAAACTCTGACGACCGGCTAGATGGGGTTTTTGGCGGGAAAAATAGAGGAGAAAGCTATATATAGAGATCCCCAATTGCCATTGAGGAGGATCAAATTTTTGAACAATTTCTTGGAGATCAGAGTTTGCAGCGAGATTCTATTTTCCTTCCTTTAGCCCAACCATGGTTGGCTAATTCCCCAGGCGCAGCAAGGAGTGAGTTAGATCTGGGATTGGGCAAGGTTAAGAGTGTTGCTGGGGTTATTACTGCACAGACTACAGATCTGAGAGTATTTCATTGTAGAGTGAGTTTGATTGCAATGTAAATGTTGTTTTTAATGTTTTAATTAGATCTAAAGCTCTTTTGATTCCTTTTGGTGCTCGATCGGATTTGTGTAGAGGAGTTGCTTGATCAAGTCACCCACTTAATTGGTAGACCTCTTGGATATCATCTGAATTCCTTGGATCTGATATCCCTATGATTTCTTGCATCTGTGACCTGAAAATTATAGTATCTGTAGCGGTTTTAATTGTTCTAATTGAGGCTCTGGCTTTCTAGGAGATCTCTAGGATGGTCTATGACCATTAAAGTGGACAGATCATAACCTTAAGGTAAATCTAAGCTCAGGCCTCAATTGGATTCATCTGCTGTAATCCACAGATTCGATAAAGTCTATAGGATGGTCTGTGACCATTAAAGTGGACAGATCATAGCCTTAAGACCAGGTGGATCCTGTGATTTGGAGTGGAATTTATACCCTGCAGCTGTGCTTGTGGCCAGCTGAGGGACTTGTGTGCTTTTGAACCCCTGTAATATGCTTAGCTCAACCTGATTGCAGTGAAAACAACCTCCAAGCTCTTCTTCTCCATTTTCTAAGTTTTTTAAACCCTCCATCTGCAAGATCTAAGGCTCCAGATTCGATCTAAGACAATCTGCATTTTAATTGTAGTTTAGATTAAGTTAAAATCCAATCTAATCTATCCCCTGTCTTTTAGCATGACCAACATTAGTTAGGGTGCCAGATCTCTTACCAATTTGGAGATTTACCTAATTCCAAACCACCTCTCTGTGGATTTCCCCTTTTAAAACTTGCTACAAAGGACCCTGTACCTTGCAGGCCTAGGATATTTTAGATGTGCTGAATCCATCTCTGTTTTCTCTTGATGTTTACATCATAAATCAACACACTGGAAGTCCCCAACACTACCATGCTAAGGGACGAGGTGGAGGAGAAAAAGGTGGTAGAAAGGAAACCCAAGGATAAGGTATGGTCAGAGTTCTCGTGACCGATTCTTATTTTTCCTCAGTAGGCTTTGCGGATTCGGCTTTGGTTGCTCCTCCTTGTTATGCTTTCCAAGGTGAGCTTCCAAAGGTGGATCCCATAGGTCTTGGGTAGCTTTCCGTGAGCCACTCTTTCTATTCTGCCGACTCAGGATGGGGAAAGGTCGTCATTGTTAGAATTTGTTCAGCGTGTGTTCCTCCTCCGGGCTTCTTCGAGATTTCTAGTTTCCCGAATAAATCCATATTCGGGCATTGCCTGAACGTGTTGATTTTAAATTTCTTGTTTTAAGTTGTATATTCAGAGGGTATGCCCTCGGTGTATTATGTAATTATTTTATCTATTTATGAAGTGATCATGTTTTTAATTCCATTTGTGATCATTTATATTTAGTAAATTTTGTTTGGTTTACTTTATAATTTGCATTATTTTTTTTGAGTGTGATGTTTATTCATTATGTATTTCTTTGAGTTTGGCTTGATTCTGTTTATTTATACATTTTTTTGTTTGCTTTGGGGTGTGTTGGGGGAATTTTTATTTTGGTTTAGTTCGGTCTAAGTTCAAGTGCATAAGTGAACCTGTTGTTCTGGGTATATTTTTTTGTTTTCTTAGAAAATTATGCGCTTCCCTCTGGACGTGTAACCGAATTGCGTGCCAGAAAGGGCACGCGCATTTTAGGAGTTCAGAAGGTGGTTAACTGTCAATGCCCTGTCGTTTAACCAATTTAAACACATCTCAAGCTGCACGAGATTGGGGCGGTGCCTGGTCACATGGGCGAGTGACGAGGCGGATGCACGAGAGTTTAGGAGATGGTTTAGTGCATTGGGTGGTGGTCGCCTCTTCACACGTCCCTTCCACGGGAGTGGCTCCTTTGCGATCGGCGGGCCTGAGTCGGCGTCAGCATTGAGGGAGAGACTGGCCGCATTGGAGTAGGGCCATCTCTCAGCAAGTGTGTGGCAAGCATTAGATGCCCTTCATAGGGCGATGGAGTAGATGGGGTGTGCTCCTCGTCCTGATGAGGAGATGTTGTGCTCCCTCGCCTCCTCGGTGGCTCAGGCTAGGGGAGCGGAGGATGAGATGGGGGCTCGGCTAGCGAAGACTCGATGGCTCTTGGTGAGTTAGTTTATTGGTTTAATTATTTACATATTATGTTGACTTAATCCTCCAGTCATTCTGATATAGTTGTGGGGTCCTGTTTTGTTTTGCCCAGTCCGAGAGGGAGGCCGAGGTCGCTAGTCATGCAGCGATGGTCAAGCAGTTACGCGGTCAACAGCAGACTGGCAGGGAGGTGGAGGTCAATCTGCAGTCTGAGATTGACCGATTGGTGAGTGTCTTGGTTAGATTTATTAATTGATGGTTGTTTGTGGCTTCCTATTAATTATGGTGCATTTGTCGATGTTTGCATAGGGCAGAGCTTTCCGCCTTGGGGCTTCTGCTTAGGCATTCGATTCTTCTTCGGTTGCTTCCTCTAGTCGAGAGGATCCAGCAATGGCTCACCTTCAGGCCGAGCTAGAGCATTGGGTGAGTTTCTTTAATCTTTTGACCTGTTTGTATAATTGTAGTAGTTTGTTGGATGTTATTGTTTCGCTTTCTTAATAGTTTACTAACATTATGTGGTATTTTAGTGTTAAGTGGCCTAGGCTTTTCAGATGAGGGAGGTGATTGCTGCCTCTCTACACCCGAGAGTCAGGTACAATTTCTGGTTCAGTATAATTCAATTTAGGTTATTTCATCTTATTTTGTTCTGACATATCTTTTGTTGGCTTGTTTGGTTCTTGGTGCAAGCTATTCTAGACTCTGCTCTTGAGGCTCCCCCTCAAGGGTCTACTCCTATTCATTCTCACGTGTGTTTTAGTTATTGTGTTCATAGTTTATTCATTATTGTAGTGTTATCTGATGTATTTGTTTATTCTCGTTGCAGCCGCCTATGTTTATTGTTCCTTTCGTGCCACCTCCTGATCTAGTGACCGTTGCGACGGTTGAGCGCCTTCTTGGAGAGAGGGCAGATATGGTATGATTCTTTCCTTTTCAAAGTTTCTTTTTGTATATATATATATATATTGGTTTTCTTTGACTGGTTGTGGTAATGCAAGTACGCAAGCTAGAGGAGGCGCGTCTGGAGGTGCCGCGAGCGCGTGCCACTCCAGAGGCGAGACAGAACCTTGGGGAGACTCAGAGCCCGAATGACCTATTTGCCGAGATGGAGGTCGCATAGAGGACTTAGGCTGAGGTGTTGGAGGCAGCGCGTAGGATGACGCGGGTAGAGATGCAGGTATCCCTAGATCGGCTACAGTATTGTCTAGCGAGGAGTGAGTGGGGAGTGCGTAGGTTGGCTGGTCAGCTCTGTGGATCAGAGTCGAGGGCTACAAGTTCCTCGGCCGGGCAGTCTCATCTCACATCACGTGATCATATCAAGGATGATGCTCGTGAGGATTCTATCATTCGTGAGTTTCTCGAGGGGTATCCTCCTCATTCTCGATTGAGACGGTCTGTTAGTTAGGTGAGTGAGGGGGATTCTATAGCGGGTCCTCATCGTCTAAAGGTTTCGCGAACTCCGGGTTCCGAGATCGTGTTTTCAGAAGACCAGTCTATGGATGTAACGCTCCTAAGTTTTAACCCATGAACAGTACGCCTCGATGGACTAAGTAATGTCTATAGATCAAATCCGATGGAAGGGATTTTGTATAAGTAGGCTAGGTTATTTGTTAGTGAACCCCCGTACACCCAACCTTGGTGTAGCTGTGTCATACCTAAGCCTAAGGCTGGTTATAGGAGAAATAAATACCATTGAATTACTTGCATTCAATACCCTTTATTACATATGATTTGGAGTTAAGAGGAGAGAGGGTGAATCGAGGGTATTAATTATGGTTGAATGCGAGAACGATTTGTTCATGTAGTGTGAAGTGAGAGGTTTGATCGAATTAGAACTAACGCAGCTCACTTACAAAACCCTAGTTGTGTGTGTGTTCATGGATCACCAGAATTGATAAATCCAAGGTAAGAAATTTATGCACAAATGTAAATTTAGGTTAGGCATGTTTGTTTGGTGATTTGATCAGAAAATGATAAGGAAGTGATTCGATTTGAGAAAGAAAAGAGGGCGAATGCGAAAGCCCAAGAACAGATGAAATCTGTTCATTTTGATCGATCAAAATTTGGTTCGATCGATCAAAATGGACTTATGAAGGAAGAATTTGATGTCTGAAGAAATTCATTTGATCGAAAGAAATTTTGATCGAACGAAATGTGTTCGATCGATCGAAGTTCACACTCGATCAATTGAAACGTATAGAACATAGATTTTGAAAAAGCTTGTTGTGAGGATTCGACTGATCGAAATATTTTTGATCGATTGAATTATAAATTTGATCGATCGAATTAGAAGTTGTTCGACCGAAATGGGTGGTTTGTTAATTAGCTTTTGAGGGATTCGACCGATCGAAATATTTTTGATCGATCGAATTATGTGATTTCGATCGTCCAAATTAGAATTCGTTCGATCGACTTCTGTGGGGATTCGACTGATCGAAATGAGTTTGATCGATCAAAACGGGATTTCGATCGATCAAAATTCTCAGATTCTGGATTTTGTTGTGTTTTGTCAGAGAGATTTTGGGGAAATATTTCGAGGTATGTTTAGCATCATTCTAATGTGTGAACCATGAATTTGATATGTTTCGGTGACTAAGTGTTGTGTGATGCAAAGCAAACCCAAATGGCAGATTGTGCGCGTGCGGGTTAAGATTTTGAGGTAGGGAAAACTTGATATCATGTGCATTTACTACATTAGCATGTATGTTATGTTATGATGCATTCTTTGATTCAATCATGTGAGTTTCGTTTATGACTTCGAATTAAAAAGGCATGTGCATAAGTATGTTTCCGAAATGTGTAAGATTTATGGAATCTTTCAAGATTCAATCCAATATGTGTGTGTGTGAATTTCACACTTTATTCTGACTTTCAAACTAAACTATAATTATCACTTCACACGGTGATGAGCTATATGTATGCACTTCGATTTAAGGTTCTGTGTGAATACCTGACGAACGCAGCGGTATAACCGTGACTGACATGGCAGGATATCCGTGACCGGTACGGCGGCCAATCTGTACACCCTTTGTGCGATGTGTGATTTGTGGCTCCTACCGTATAACGGTAATTATGTTCGGCCAAGTGTCCAACTTTATGGGACCCTGGATATATGTGAAAATGGTTCACGTGAACAACGATGGTGGGTATTCCATCGGGGGCTGGAGGCTATAGTTCCTCATGCAATATATTAAGTAAAGCACTCTTAAGTTTTCTTTTCATATTTAAGGCAAAGATGTGAACATGCATTATAAATTCCAAACAAGCATCGCATCTGTGTTTCATGCCATGATACTCACAACTGTGCATACATTTTGATTAGCTTTGATTCCATTATGCCATAAGATATATGTTTGATGTTTATGATATGCATGCTGTGAGTTTTTCCTTGTTGAGCTTAGATGAAGCTCATTCCTCGACTAAATGTCATAGGTTCAGGTGAAGACGTTGAAGCAGAGATCTTAGGGAGAGAGGATTATGATTATTCTCTAGGGAAAGACTTAGAAGAAATTCACCCCGAGGATTGTTTTCTGTGTGGTAGGCCTGGTATGTCCGACCTTAGGTTGAGAGATTAGAGTTGTTTTGATTAATGTAAAGGATATTTACTGAATTAAAAGGGAATTGTAATTCTTTTTGGTGAACCATGTTTCGGAAAGGAAGGGTCCTTACCGATGGTTCTTGACAGTTCTTTTTCTATAGGCATTCATTTGGAATTAGAACTGTCATTTTGAGCTTTTTTTGGGAAGCATTAGTACCTCTTCCTTATTTTGTTAATGATAGTTAGTTAGTTATGGTTCTGCTTTGTTTCCGTTGTGTTAATGATATGCTACGCACTTCGTTCGGGGTTCGGCCTCAGTGTCAACCCACTGATTGCGTGGGTTGGGGTGTCGAAATCCAGGTTGTCACAATGGACCTCCGAGCTGATGATACTGGGGACCGCGGTGCTCGACCATCCCAACGGCAGTGTAGGGAGTAGGGGTGCACGTATAGGTTTTTGTCTATTGTGAGTGTGCATTGTATATACAGGGGTATGCCCCGGTGACAGATGTAAAGAAAAAGAAAAATTTTGATATATATACAGAGAGATTTTTTTTTTGGTTTAGATGTACTTGATTAGCTTCTTTTGATTACCTCTTGCATCTACCTTTTGCCTTTTAAAGCCGTTAGTTGTCATCGAGACTTGGATGCTTCCTGAGCTGGCCCGGTGATGGTTGAAGGTTGCTTTGTATCTGCACATATAAAAGTAACACTATTAATAATTTTTGTTATCCCCCTTGCCAGCTGCCAAGAGAGTAAGTATCTCAGATCGAGGCCTGGTAGTAAAAAGATGGATACATATGCTCTCTTTTTTTTCTTTTTTTTTTCTTTCCTCTTTTCTCTCTTTTTTTTCTTTTTTTTCCTTTTTTTTTCCTTTTAGGAAATGCAAATAATGCAACAGGGAAAGCAAATAACTAATATAAAAATAAAAATAAAAATGCCTTAGTGTAGGAGCGTGGTAAGATCGGGAGTATAGTAACTTCGGTAGCATTCTCCGGAATGTGACTCCGTTATTTCACATCTTCTTTGAGTCGGCGCTTCTAATGGTGATTCTACTTATGACCAAAAAATGACCCAGTTTCTAGATGCAATGGAGCTTTTCTAAGCTTTAGATGAGCACTTTGGGTCTATGCCAAGCCATGGGTATTTGGTGAGTTAGTTTTGAAGAAAAGTTCATTAGTACTACCATCGAACCAAGGGAGGTTGTTTTGATTATGTCAATTATATACCAGGGTCTACTGTGGGGTGGTGGTCATCCTATCTCGTGGTTATCAGGGAGAAGTATAGTAGGCATAGTAAGTGATTGCATCAGTCATCATTAATCGGTTTTCGGTTTCATTCCTAGGGGTATCCTGAGAGGCTTTCGATTTATCGTCCAAAAAATAAAAAAGTAGAAGAGGGGTAAGGCTCAATGATGTGGGGAATAGTTTGTATCTAATACTTTATAAAAGGGATGAGTAACAATCTTCTTCTCAGAGGGATGCGGGGTGCCATGATTGAGCACTTTGTCATGTTTCGGTACCATTAAAATCTCACATTTTATGGTTAGCAGGAGTTTACCCTCTTCCTGTCGCCTTACAACAATATCTAGTAGTATGGGACATCAGGGGTGCCCTCGCAGCTTGATTATACACTTCTAGTAAAGTTGATAGAGATGTCCTTATGGCCTACTTATTCTCCCCTGAGCTCATTGACTTGTTCATTCATCGTAATGCTCTCACTCGATTTTTTTTACGTATATTTGAAAGCATCCTGCTAGCGCAAGAATAATGAGCTTTGATTGAACCTAGCATCTTCATTTTTTTTTTGCTCTAACATCTCCTCCAATGGCGGGAGAAGGAGAAATGAGAATCAGGTGTTACTTATGCTTTTGAAAGAGGTTAGGCATATCACTAGTCCTTCAATCAGATTACCCACCCAAATAAGAAAGTAGGCGATGAAATGGGAGTCTTAAGGATTTTCTGAGAATTGATGACGTACGACCAATGAATGGGTCGTGACAACTACGAAGGTGATAAGTATAGGTATTTAATCACAAGATGTGATGATCTCAGGGCTAAGGATAGTATTTTCTAAGGTACATGGCATTCCAAGGGCTAGGGAGTTCTTTCTCGTCTTGGTTTGCTAGTTTGTATGCATTCCCAGGGTATGCGACTATTATAACGTAAGGGCCTTCTTAGTTAGGTTTCAGTTTCCCTTTCGGATGGGCGTGCTTGGAAGGCATGATTTTCGTCAAGACTAGTTCTCTAATATTAAGGTTCGTTCGAGGACTTTCTTATCGTAAGCCCTAGCCACTCTCCTCTGATATGCCTGAGCGTGATCAACAGCCCTTAGACGCATTTCATCGAGCTGCTCTAGTTGTGTGAGTAAGATAATTCTCCTCTCGTCTAAGGATAGCTCATCATCGAGTTGAATCCTTAAGGATGGTACTTATATTTCATATGATGGGACGACCTCCATCCTGTAGGTAAGGAGGTAGGGAGTTTAGCCAGTGGTCGTATGAATAGAGGTCCTATAGGCCCAGAGTGCTTCTGGTAGTCGTTCGGGCCAGTTGACTCCATTGCTTGTCTCTACTATGCATTTCAAAATTCAAATCAACATTTTATTTGTAGCTTCTACTTGTCTGTTGCCTTGAGGGTAGAACGGTGATGAGTAGCATAGGTCAATGTCGAACTTCTTGCATAACTTCTTCGTCTTCTCTGCGATGAACTGTGGTCAGTTGTCGATGACAAGCATCCTGGGTACTCCAAACTTGGTAATGATATTCCAAATAATAAATCTCATGAGTGTCGAAGCAGTGATTCTGACATAGGATTCAGCTTCTGCCCATTTTGTGTAGTATTCGATTGCCTTAAGTATGAATACGTGCTTGTGAGTGTTCCCAACTATGTCTGTGAAAGGTTCAATGACATTGAAATCCCACATCAAAAATGGCCACGGCGAGGTCATAGTGTTCAATGCAATTGATGAAGCTTTGATAAGTGCGGTGTGTTCTTAGCCTTGCTTGCAGAATTGGACGTAGAGGTGGCAATCTCTTATCCTTGTCAGTCAGAAGTAGCCCTGCCATATGATTTGATCGGCGAGTCTCTGTCTACCGACATAGGTGCCGTAGACATTGGCGTGTGCTTCTTAGATGATGTATTATCCTTCGGCGGTTGTGACGCATCATAGCAGTACTCCTTTGGTGAAGGCTTCGTTGTATAATATTTTGACGAATATGTAGAATCAGGCACAACAGTTCCTTATAGTCTTCCGTTCGATCTTTGTGGCTTATGGAGAGACGTGTTGATGCTTCAAAAAGTTTCAGATGTTGAAATATCATGGTTGTCCGTCGTCGATTGGTGATTTTTCAAACCTGAACATAGCGACGTTGGTTTCTGTCTTAACGTGATTTTCCGGAGCGATTACTTCATTTGGTACTATTCTTGTGGGAAGGATCGGTAATTCTCTCTTAACGATCCATGCTACCTCATGGGCGGGTACTATCAGCTTTTCTATGAAGAAGGTCTTGGTATGTTGTCCAATGGGTATTTGGATGATCGAGGCTAGTGTGGCTAGGGAGTCTGCGAGCTTGTTTTCTAATCTAGGGATGTGTGTGAAAGAGATTCTTTCAAATTTCTTTACTAAATATTGAGCTGCTTCTAGGTATGCCATTAGTCTCCTTTCCTTGGTCTTCCATTCTCCTATAACTTGCGAGATTACTAGTTTAGAATCACCGATGGTTTTTAACTGTTTAATGCCTAATTGTAGTGCTGCTCATAGTTCAGCTATGAAAGCTTTGTATTTCGCGACATTGTTAGTAACAGGGAAGTCTAATTGAAAAGCCTTAGGTATGACAACTCCTTCCGGGCTTAGGAGGACTATCCCGATGCCTTTTCCTTTGTAATTTAGAGCACTGTCAAAGTAAAGAGTCCATGGCGTCTTGTCGGGCTCTTCGTTATGAATTGTGAGTAGGTCTTCATCAGGGAAATCCGCATGTATGGGCTCATTACTCGGGAGTGGGAGATCTGCAAGGTAATCGACGATTGCTTGCCCTTTAATCGACTTTTGCGTGACATAAGTGATATCGAATTCTTGTAATAGAATATGCCAGCGAGCGACTTTTCCTGATGTTGCGAGCTTTTCGAATATGTACTTCAGAGGGTCCATTCGGGCTAGGACTAGTATCTTATGTGCTCCAAAGTAGTGCCATAATTTGGTTGAGGCCCACACTAATGTGAGGCAAGTCTTCTCCATTGAAGTGTATTTTCGTTCGTACTCGACCATCGTCCTACTAAGGTAGTAGATAGCCTTCTCTCTCTTGATGTCTTCTTCATATTATCCCAGAATTGCTCCCATTACCTTATCGTATGCTGAGAGGTGGAGGATTAGAGGTCTTTTAAGAACTGGTGGCAATAGTATTGGCGAGTTAAGGAGGTACTTCTTGATATTGTCGAAGGCTTGCTGACACTGGTCATCCCATTTGTACTCAGTTCCTCCTTTAAGTAGCCTGTAGAAAGGATCACATTTTTCTGAATGTTGGGAGATAAATCTCCTAATGAATTGTAATCTTCCTATCAGGCCTCATAATTTTTTGATATTACTGGGAGGTGGCATCTCAAGGATAGCTCTAACTTTTACAGGGTCGACTTCGATCCCTCGCTTGCTGACTATGAAATCGAGTAATTTTCTGGAGGTGACTCTAAAGACACATTTCTTTGGATTCATTTTTAGCTGATACTTGTTATCTCTTTGTAGCACCAGTTGAAGTGCTTCAACATGTCCTGCTCACATTTGGGACTTCACTAATATTTCATCGACGTAGACTTCTATACATTTATGTATCATGTCAGGAAAAATAGCCATCATGGGGCTTTGATACGTTGCTCCTATGTTCATGAGCCCGAAAGGCAAGACGACGTAACAGTAAGTCCCCCATGGTGTGGTGAAAGAAGTCTTCTCTTGGCCAGACTCTACTAATTTGATTTGATTATACCCAGAGAAACCGTCCATAAAGGATAGCATCTCATGTCTGGCAGTGTTGTTGACTAAAGCGTCAATGTGCAAAAGTGGGAAGTCGTCTTTTGAGCATGCCTGATTGAGGTTTCGAAAGTCAATGCAAACCCGTACTCTGCCATCTTTCTTAGCGATAGGTACTATATTGGTGACCCATTTAGGGTAGAGGACGACTCGGATGAATTTGACTTTGTATAATTTGTCAACCTCCTCTTTAACTTGAAGGGCCGTTTGTGGGTGCATCCTTCAGAGTTTCTGTTTAACGGGCTTTGCATCGGGTTCCAAGACAAGACGATGTTCTACTAAACTGGGGTCTAGACCAGGCATATCCTCATAGGACCATGCAAAGGAGTCGAGGTGTTCTTGTAGGACTTGTACGATTTGTTGGCGTTCCTTGGAATTAAGTAGTGTGCTAATTAGTAGCTTTCTGGGTTTCTCTTCAGTGCTAAAGTTGATTTCTTCTGTAGGTTTTGCGATAGCTTGGGTTTGCTCATCAAAACGCTTGATAACCCATTGGAAGTCCTACCCCTCCTCGGTGAGTGGTGTTCCTTCTTCATCCTCGGTAAGCTCATATACTGCAAAAGTGCTACACTGGGGATTTGATTTTGCGAAAGGTAACCCTTCATCGGTGTAATTTATGACCGAGAGATCTTTGGTAAGGTGAAAGTTAAGGATATTGATCCTTCTCTCAAAGTCGCGAAGTATCTCATCTGGTATGGTCACTGGCTTGTTGTTTAGCCTAGATGCCTTGCGTCCTTGTGCGAGAGAGGGGGTAGAAGTCCTAGGAGAATCGTCTCCTTGTTGGTCGCAAAATTGATTCGAGATGCAGGGTTCCCTTTCTTTTCTAAGGTTTTCTGATTTTTTTGGATTTTGTATTTCTAAATTTTTAGGGTTTTCTGCTTTGTCTATTTTTTTTATTTTCGATAGTAGATATGGTACAAAGTCGGTCACCTCAAGTGGCGCCGGGAGAGTTGCTTACTCTAGTTGAGAGAGTGAGACGGCTGTCAGAGCCGTTCGACCAATTCTTTGAGAAACGTGGACTTATTTTGAATTTGGCATTTTTTTTTTGAGTCCTCATCTGATGAAATTTTTTGAATAAGCGATGCCGATGATAATGGTATCGACGTTTGGATTTCTTCTATTGCATCGATTGCCTTGTCTTCAAAGATGCTCTAGAGATCATAATCGGTCAAGCTATCATCCTCTGAGTTATAATACAATTGCTCTTCCTGTCGAGGGTGACCTCCTAAGGGATCCCCTGGGGTAGTGAGTTCTTTCCCTTGAACTTTATAGTATACTAGGATGAGCATGCATGCTTGGCAACGAGGTCGATAATGGTGAGAAATGTAGGGAGATCCCCAAGGGCATTCCCATCCTTCTGAGTCAGAGTCAAGGCCGGTATCGAACTCGTCTTCTTGATCTGACAGTGCATGAAGTCCTTGGTTGGCATATTCAACTACCTCGAGTGTAGGGAGGTCTATCCAGTAGTCCTCGTCATCACTCGGTGGAGGTTGCCACTCTTCCTCGAGAGATTTCCAAAATATTTTGTGTTGTGCATGTCTGGGGATGGAGGAGGGTCTAGTTCGAATTCCTCTTCAAACTCAATAAGAGTGAGGTGAGCATTTTCTTCTGGGCAGACCAAATGACTGTTGGGATTTTCTGCTTCTTATGCGGGTAGCCGAGTTGGTGGGTCATTACTCGCTTCTGTTTTTACGAGGTTGGAGTCATTCGATCCTGCTAATGTAGAATGTTGGATCAAGCTAGCGAAGCATTCTAATATGTTGGTGCATGCCCTACAGCGGGGTTGGTATGGGTCAACAATATAAGGGGAGTCCCACGGGCATTCCCATCCTTCAAGGCCAAGGCTGAGGTGGATGCTATGTGAGCTAAACTCTCCTAGAGAGGTGTCATCTTCTTTCCATGTTGAGCGTAAGTGTTCTTCATCACCATGCAAAGCTGCTATGTGAAAATCTTTGTCATCAGTGGATTCCCCATCTCCTACTTATGGCTCGGGTTCTAGAGGTTCTTCCTTTATTCCTTCTGTAAACTCCTTAGTGTCAAACAAGGGTCTGATCCCCTTGAGTGGCTCGTCAATGTCATCATTTAGATTCATTAAATCATTGAATGCTTTAGCCATTCATTCGATTTCTGCTTCTTGGGATTTAGTGAAGGATACTTCCTTCTGTCTCGATATGTCTACTTTTTCAGTAGTCCCATAGACAAAGTGGTCATATAGAGATCATTTTTGTGAGGTAGGGAATAAGTAGGGTTGTGGGCCATCCGATTCGTAACCTAATCCTCTATGTTTACGTATTTTCTTTGGGACTATGGGTCCTACATGACTTTTCTTGTTCTTACCGAGTTCAGTGTAGGGAATGTACCCGAGCTGATACATAAGGTCCCATCCTTTTGTAGCGGTTGGGTTGATGTCGTAGAGTTTGGTAAGGTCTTGGCCGACCTCTCTTCTCATCAATTTTTATTGACGCGTTGGGGAGAACAAGGAGAGGTAGGGGACGGACTTTCTCAACGATTACATCATCGGGGATTCGAGTCTTTAGGATATTGTCCATGTTCAATACCAAATCATGGGCCGTCAGAATACTCGCCCATGTTCCATCTCCTGGAGAGGCGCATCAGCTTATATACGGATAATGGAGTTCTCGTATGGGAATTTGACGCATTGATAGTATGTAGACGCGACGACTTTCATTAACTCGAATCACTTTCTTCTTAAGATAAGATTGTAAGTACTGGAGGAATCAGTAACATGGAAAGTGACTTCTTTTGTTACGGGCCCGAGATGAACCTGGAGTTTAATAGTTTCTTTGATGAAACGGCACGATCCGTCATAAGCTATAAGAGATAGTGCTGAGGGCCTAACATCCTGTTCCGTGTATTCGAGTGTCTTTAACGTTGTGATAGGGAAAATATTTAGTACTACTCTTGTGTCAACTAATGCATGGGGTACGGAGAATCCTCTAATTATGACTGTAAGGTATATGGGAGCTGCAGTTTTGCGGAGTGACTCTTTAGGCATCTCTGCGTCTGTGAAAGTGAGTGTCGGAGGTTGCGCCATGACTGAGGTGATTTGATGTAACTCATCCAAGGTCATGTCCTCGTCCACTTGTGTGTCTTCAAGTGTTCTTATCAACCGTCGGTGATGGTTAGGTAATTTTTTGATGAGTTCTAATATAGATATCTGAGCCGAGATCTTTGGGAGATGCCGCAGAAGGTCATATTCTTGCCCTAGCTCAAGTGCCACTTCTTTACTTGGCCGATGTGCCTTGGGTGTGGGTGGTTGGAGTGGTTGAGGTGCGGGAATTAGTGGAGGGATAATGTGAGGCAGGAGAGGCAAATTCACTTCTCTTTCTCTCACGTTCCCCTCTGGTGGTTGTGTCCGTGTAATCCTTATTTCGAGGAAAAGGTGGAGGTGGATAATTGGTTCCTGATTTAAGAATGGGGTAAGTTGGCTATTGACCAAACCTAGTTTGGCTCGACGTGGAGGTGCCTGTGAAGTGAGTGAAACTCGAGGTCGGAGCGCGTGCTCGCCCCATGCTGCTCCAAGGTGGGAGGTATTGTGTGTAATCCTCTTCTTCTAGGAAAGCAGAGACCAGTGTCTCACACGGGCCGGGATGCTCTTCTAGCTTACTCTCTTCTATATCTAGTAAACACTCAGCCATTGTTTTGTCTTCTTGGCTTGACGTATTTTGTGACACTGTCTACCCACGTGGCGATTTGGGCTGCAGTTTGAAGAACATGGTCTCCATACTCGGGCTCTGAATTGGACCAGAGGAGCGACAATGGTGCTGGTTCAGGATTTGGAGGGGTTGGAGGTTCTAGTGGGCGATTATGGAGGAATGGCCTTCTGGCCTTAAAGGAGTGAATTCGTATCTGAGTGAACTTCAGGTAAGGAGGTCGGCTAGGTGGGGCGATTCGGGTGATCAAGGCCGAGGGGTGTGCGGGTGATCAAGGCCAAGGGGTGTGGGGGTGAAGGAGCTCTTGTAAGGGTAGCCAAAGTGTTCGAGGGTCGGATGCGAGTGATTAAGGTGGAGGGGATGAAGGAGGACTAGCCAAGAAGATCTACGGTGGTGACTTGGGCGGGTGTCCCTTGATTGTGGTTAGGCATAGGATTATTAATGATCCCTAAGGGTTGACCATTGTTAGGGTTAGGATTCCTAAGCACTTCCCAGTCGATTTGATTCCGGTCATTCATGTCATAGATCACGTCCTGGAGGACCTAGCAGTCCTCTAGGTTGTGTCCCGCGTATCGATGGAATGCACAGTATTTGCTATAATCTAGGTTCGTTGGCCATGATCGGAGTCTTTCTTGTGAGAATCGTAGGAGCTTCTGAGTGTTAAGAAGGCGGAAGATGTTGGGGATCGTATCAGGTAAATGGGGATAGTGTTCCCACCTCGGCTAGTAGGGGCCTCTAGTTGGGTTAAAATTTTATTGTGGTGGTACGTTATTGTACTGCATGTGGGCCGGTCAATTCTGTGTGGCATTTTGGTTCTAGTAAGTGTTGGGATATTAGTTTCTATTTAGGTATTCGCCCTAGTTCTGGTTCTGACCTTGGTTCGCGTATCTTTGTTGATTCGCACGTTGGTTTTGGTTTTGGTACCGTTGTAGATTTTGATTTTGCCTAAAATTTTTGGTTGGAAGTTTCCATTCCCCAAGTTCTATCCCTGGTTGACAACGGTGTCAACATCAAGGTCTCCAACTTTGATGTGTCGTGCTAGTCGGGATGTCCCGAGAGTGAAGTGTAATAAAATCGGGGCAGTCACTTATGACAAGTGCGCTCTTTAACGGTTCTCTAGTATTATCAATGATAATGTCAACCGAGTCTTTCTCTTTCATTAAAGTGCTGATCTTGGCAGCAAGTTCCCTCCATCTGGTGACGAAGTCGGTGAACTCTTCATCAGGTCCTTGCTTTGCCACCATTAGATCGCTGAGACTGACTGTCTCTTGGATCAAGTGCTTGTATTGATCTAGAAATTGGCCGACTAAATCATCGAACATTTCTATCTTATATAGCGGGAGTCCCAAAAACCAATCTAAAGCTTCTCCTTCTAATGAGCATTGAAAGTAGTGGATGAGAAGTCCTTGATTGTTGCGTATGGGTCGACAGTCATTGCAAAAGAGGGATAAATGATGGTTTGGATTTCCCGTGACATTGTACTCGGTAAATTTTGGCAATTTGAATCCTATTGGTAAGTTAAATTTGACGTCCCTGTAAAATTTATCAAATCCGAATGAGTGACCAGGGCGTTCTCTCTTGGCCATGTACTCATCGAGCATTTTTGGGAGATCTTCGATCTTGATGGTATTATCTTTGGGAGCAACCAGCGAGCAAACTTTATCTGGAGAATCGTCATTGAAAAATGTGTGAGCAGGTTTTCTCAATGGTGAGGCGCGGACTGACACCGTACTCGGGGTAGGCGGTGGCCTTTCCTGTCGTTCTTGTTCTTCAGAATATTACTGAGCCCTAACAGTCTCATATGCAGCAGCCAGTCCTCAAAGTAATTCCTCGGCGTTATCATCTCCTCTCTGTATTCTCTGAACACTAAGTTCTACAATTTGTTGAGTAGTGAGGTTTTGTCCAGTGTTACCATCTCTCCCATTATGATTATTACCGGGGTGCGGTGTAGAGAAGGGATTCTCTTGTTCGCCAGCCATGTTAATCTCAGGTTGTTGTAGGCTAAAATCATAAGGTGATTCTTCTTCGTATATGGGTTTATCGTGATATCCCCACAATGGAGGGTCTCCTAAACTCACTCTTCGTATACCAGACATCTCGAGTATTTGACGAAGACTAATATTTTTAAAGGAATTCGAAATGATGTGATGGAAAGAAAAAGGCGGGAAAATAAAACAAAATTAACTATCTAAAAAACAAAGAGTTTAGCAAAAATGTCCATCGTGATCGCCAGTCTGTTGGTGCATGGTTTTTCTAGGTTTCTCTCGGTTCCCGTTGAATCAGTGGTCCAATTCTGTCCAAGTGGACTCTGGCAATGCGGTGTTGGAGTGTTAAAAATAAGGGGGATTTCTAGGAAGATTCCTAGTGTGTTCCAATTACTAGCTGCAAATATTTAATGACACTACAACACGTCATTGATCACGCTTTAGAGCAGGTGTGGGTTGCTTCTATACTGAATCATCCGCCTGCGAACGTTAGCAGCTGTGGCTCTTCTTTATAGTGTAGATAGTTTAGTTTTCTTTTTCTTTCCTTATTATTGATGTAAGTCTGATTGATTTAAGCTTCCTACTTCTACTATGAGTCTAATTGTGTGAGTTTATTGTGGTGAATTAATCTAATGTTCTAGTGTCCTAATCCTAATGTGAGTCTACTTGGTTTAAGTATTCGAATCCTATTAGAAGTCTATTATGATTAGGTGTCCTAACCGTATTAGAAGTTTCATTAATTTCCTAATTATAGTAGGAGTCTAATTATTACTACTTTCCTAATCCTATTAGGAGTCTAATTGATTTGAATTTCTCAATTCTATTAGGAGTCTAATTAATTTAGATTTCGTAAGTGTACTAGGAATGCAATTAATTTCCTAATTGTATTAGGAATGCAAATATAGTAATTATAGTGAAACTCTAATTAAAGCAAGTATACTAATTGAACTGAAATTCTAATTGAGCAAATATACTAATTGTATTATAATTCTAATTAAGGCAAATATACTAATTGGAATGAAACTCTAATTAAGGCAAAAGAACTAATTTTACTAGAATTCTAATTAAAATAGAGGACTAATTTTACTAAAACTTTAATTAAAGCAAATGAATTAATTTTACTAGAATTCTAATTAAAGCAATTAATTAATTATACTAAAGTTTCAATTAAAGCAATGAATTAATTAGACTAAAAAATATGATTAGAGCAATTAATTAACTATACTAAAATTTAATTAAAGTGACTAATTAATTATACTAAAAAGAACTATTTAAAGCAATTAATTAATTCTAAAGTCCTAAGAAAAAAATGAGTTTTGGGCCCGCTATGCTAAGGAGGATTATCCTCCTTCCCGAGTACCCTCGGTAAGCTCCCTTGGGCAAATCGAGTAGCTGAGATTAAAAATAAATTGAATTTCGGATTATAAAATAGTATCTTGGATTTTTAAAGTTGATTATTTCGGGCTATAATTATGAATTAAATTAAGAAACTAGAAATTATAGAAAATTAAATTATCTATTGAGATTTTTAAAATATTGAATTAAAGAATTAAAACTAGAATTTAAAATCTAAGGACTAAATTTGGGTTTGAAATCAGAAAATTAGAACGTATGATTAAGGACTGGTTTTAGGAACTGAGACCTAGAACTAGAGATTAATGATAGGACTGGATATTAAGATTTCAGAATAAAATTAAAATCTAAGGTCGGTGAATTAGGCCGTCAGATTAAGGACTGGTTCTAGAAACTGAGAACTAGAATCAGAGATCGAAAATTATGGTCTAAAAGGGTGTTACGGTCTAAGATTGAAAATATTAATATTAATTAATTAAAAACTAAAAAAAAACCTAAATCTAAGAACTAAACTAAAGTCTGAATTTAAAAACTAAATTCTTACCTAAGGCCGGAGGTGTAGGGAGGGATCTCGGAATTCGAAGATCGAAGTCATTGCTCGGTCTCTCTTTGTGTTCGTTCTGTTCTCTGAATTTTTCAATTGCTCCAATTTCTGAATAAACCAAAAAAAGATCTAGCCCCTAGGGCTGAATTAAAAAAAGCTTTTATAGGTTTTTCTCCAATTACGCGCCCTGTTTTAGGCGTTTAACTGAATTGTGCGCTGATTTTTCGGTGCTTAATCGCTTTGAGTCGGTTATCGACTCAGTGAGCGACAGACTGAGCCAGTCAGCCGAGTTCCTAGTTCTAACAATATTAGGACAATTGCGTGCTTGGTGCGGAGTGCGCAATCTAATTAAATCCTTTGTCCGAAGTGCTTAATCGAGGAATCTTGGGGGTCAAGGACTGTGAGACTAGGTCGGGCGTCGGCCAATTTCGAATCGGTGGTGGGGCCCTAAATCCGATCGCGCGTCTCATGTGGCGCACGTGATCAAGTCTCGAGATGGTATGGGGGAAAGAAGTATGGTCTAAAAGGGGACGGATTGTGCGTTCATGGTTTTGTGCGCAATCAAATTGCGCGCGTGATTTTAGGCACATAATTCGGGGTGGTCTGGGTCTGGGTCGGGTCTGAAATGCCAGACTATTGTTTCAGTCTGCATTTCGACTATATACTATAGTTTCAGTATATAGTCTATCTACGTTGGGATCTGAGCCACAGAGCTATTGTTTCATCCTGTGTTTAGCCATGTACTATTGTTTCAGTGCATGGTTCCCACGTTAGGGTCATGGAACCTGAGCCACAAAGCTACTTTTTCAGCCTGTGTCCAGCCATATACTATTGTTTCAGTATATGGTCCCACATTAGGGTTAAGAGGCTTGAAATGCTAGGCTATTGTTTCAGTCTGCATTTTGGCTATATAATATTGTTTCAGTATATAATCTTCCTACGTCGGGATCTGAGCCACAGAGCTATTGTTTTAGCCTGTGTTCAGCCATGTACTATTGTTTCAGTGCATGGTCCCCGCATTAGGGTTATGGGGCCTGGGCCACAGAGCTATTGTTTTAGCCTGTGTCCAGCCATACACTATTGTTTCAGTGTATTGCCCCATATTAGGGTTGTGAAACTTTCAGAGAAGGTAAATCCTTTCGAAAAAGTCATGGGCGAGGTCAAAGGTTGACCGAAAAGATTTGTATATTCCGAGAGGGCAAAATGGGGGTGTCTACAATTATCTAGCTATAATTCTAAATAAGATAGAAATAAAAGGATAAAGTTCCTAGGCTTCACAGCAAGGATTCTGAGGCTTCACACCATGGCTATACGTCAGCTTCGCACCAAGTCATACGAGAAATGAAGGTCCACTCATCAAGTTTGAAGGATTCACTCCCTCGGTTGAAAACTCTTCGCAAGTCTTCTAGGATTTGCACAAAAGCAAGTTCTCTTTTTCATTCAATCAATTCTAATTACTAATAATGTCTTTACAAGCCTTTATATAGGCTAAGAAAATCCTAAACAAACATAAAACTCAAAACATAAGAGTCCTAAAATAAATAAAACTCAAAATAAAAAAATTTTGCCACAAAATTTGTTATTTCATCAAATCTCGGACGTATCTCACGTCCGTCCGTCAAGGGGTCATGGACGTCCATCGCCTACACTGCGCACTAAACCAATGAGTGTTTCTTTTCATGGATATCCATCAATGGGTCACGATTGTCCTTCATATGCTGACGGTGCTACTTTTTTTTCTTCTTTCTTTCTTGTTTCCTCTTTGCGCTTTCCTCTTTTTTGTCTTGTGGGATGTCCCCCTCATCCTTCAATGTGTGCCACTAAGGATCAAGGAACAATTTTCCTCAATTAGGGAACCAGACTCCACTGTAAACCTTTTCATGCGTCCGAAATGATATCGGTGTGAATGGTTGAAATGGGCAGCCCACAACAACCTCTAATATGTGTCTGCTTAAGGGATTTATTTTTGTGCTACATAAAATATGTCCTCCCTTATGCAATCAAATTAATCCATTTAGGTAGTTATGTAAATTAACTACAGTGTTTCCACTTGTTTCAATAGCAATTAGCTAACTGCTAGGGCTTTGAAGTCCACATATAGTCACCACTGATGACAAAATGGATCTACACCTTTCTGCATACAAATGTTCGAGTCAGTTCCAAAGATCAAAGACTTCGTTCTCTCTTCTCTTCAGTAACTGCGACAACCTGGATTTCCTACCTTGAAACTTGTGCCATTAGCTCACCGTTTCTAATTTTTCCTGAACTGAACACATGAGATGTCGACTCATACAGTGGATTAAAGCGAAACTCTCTAAATTGCCAGATAGAGTCATCATATATATGACAAAAGATAATTCAATTCTAACAAAACAAGACAAAAGATAAAATGATGGTTTTGTCCTTATGTAAACCGTAAGCTCGACGGAGCCGAAACGAATCACTGGTGATGAACAATCATCACCCAAACAGTGGTTCAAAATTACGCTTTACATTTCATGAATCCATAAATATTAATTTATACAAAGCCTGGACATACCAAGCCTTACACCAAAAATCCTCAATATATCTCTGAAGTCTCCTAAGGGAACCAATCCTCTGGCAAAAAATCAAATTCCTCCTCTGGAATGTAATCAGGATCTTCTTCTTGGCCAGAATCCTCAACGTCTAAATCTGCGTCTGTACCTGTGACGTATACTCGAAGGGTGAGCTAACAGTCTAAGCTCAATAGGGGAATATCACTAGCATGCATAACATATTTCAAAGCATAGATCTTATGATTGAATTTAAAGCACAATTCACGAAACTTAACTTTTAAATTCTTGAAATTGAAATAACTGAATTTAAAATACACACATATGTGATTTGCTTCTTAGTTCTCAAGTTCTTACTTAATTCATTTTCATATGTTTCTCATGCTTCAAGATGACTTAAAAACTTAACTTAAATAATCTCCCAAGCGTATATCGCATTGGGAGCCACAGTAATACCGATGGGAGTCCCAAAACCACCGTCGTTCAATGAATAACTTACACGATTGCCAAGCCCTTGACCTAAGTTAACAGGGTCACTTGTGCTTCACATTTACCGTTGGCTGGTCTACATGTACGGATATCCCGCCGTACCGGATACACGATGGGGATTCATTTCACGAAAACCATAAATTATTGTGCATTTCTAACTTATAGTTTTTCACCGTATAGTTGATGAGTGTGATTAATTATAACTAGGTTTTGAGTCTCACATGCTAGCTTATCATGTTTATACTAGTTCATCATATTCTCACATGCTTACTTATCATATTCACACATGCTTGCTTATCATACTTATTGAGTTCATGCACATTGCTTATCATATTCATATTCTTTTCACACACACGCACACACATACTTAATCCCATTCACATTATCTATACAATTCATATGGGAAGTCATGTTAATGAATTTCCCCTACCTCTTACAAAGTTCACGCCGAAGCACGCAAAGACGGAGTGAAATTCCTTAGGCAATATTCCAAATCAAACCTACAATTTAAGGTATTCAAAGGTCATTCACTAATGCCTAAAAGACCACACACACCAAAGATACGAAGAGTTCTCAAAGAAAATAAAAATTTGCCTTAATTTGCTCTGTCGCGTGCGCACGAGTTCCAAGGTCGCACGAGCGAGTCACATGGCATCTCATAGTCGCTCAAGCTCGCTCGAGCAACTATGCTCTCTTAGTTCTCTTACGTTCATAGCCTGTAACAATCATGCACGTGAGTTCTAAGGTCGGGCGAGTGACTTCACATGTTCTTACTCAGTCGCACGCGTGACTGTTCACAGTGCATTTTCACGGTTATTCTGAAGCTCCTCCCATGCGAGCAAGTTCAAGTCGCGCGAGTGAGGGCACAAAGTTGCGTGGGCGACTTTCAAGGTTTTGGAGTTTTTTCTCAAAATCAGATTTCCAATCCATTCCCCTCTTCACCTAACTTCCATACACATTTAATACAACATATTTAGAGCATTAATTGCCCTCATTTATGAATATTAATTCACACAAGATCTACCCAAAATCATAAGATCTTACCTCATTTATTTCGCATGGATTTGCGGTCAAACGAACGCATCTTTCGATGCCTCTTCCACATGAATCGACCAAGCTTGAGGTTACCCTTCTCCCGAACTCCAACACGATAAATCGGTTATTTCTTTGCGGTGTTCCAATATCAACAATTTATGGTTGAAGCTCTTCTCCTTCTCAGTCTCTTACTCTCATCACAATCCAAACCACGCTCCCTAGGTCAAAGCTTTGAATCGATGATCACATGAAAAAGGAGAAATTTGTACGCTATGTCACTCACGATTATCTATCTCTCAACACCAATTCTCTCAAGTTCTCTATCTTCCTCTCTCTTCTTCTCTTCTCTTAAAACTTCAAAGCAAGATAAGCAAAAATTGTTTACCCTTTGCTTATAGCTTAGGTGGTCTCCTTATGAAACTTTAACACCACACTTGGGTGTTTCACACATAACATAGTTCACTTGCTAACCACACACACCTAGCTTAGGTGTTCGACTATTCTCACTCACATTAGGTAGCACTGCCAAATCCGAAACGGCACGATGCTCTGTGCCGGCACGTGTACCGAGTCGGCCTACACGGTTCCCATTTTGGGGTTGTTACATTCTCCCCTCCTTATAAAATTTTCTCCCCCGAAAATGGACCACAATACAGATTGTTTCTTATAACACATACGCACTTGGCAAATCACATCTAACTAATCCTACCATGATCTCGAAGAGACACCTTTTCATGGACCAATATACCCACATTGTAGGCAAAACGCATACATTCACGTATCGTGTCACGCCCATACAAAATCGGTCATAGTTCCTATAAGCACACACACTAATCACGCATATATATACACCTGCATACCACATAGTTACCCACACCCGTCTTATCCATAAAAGTCATACACAATAAAACCATTCCCAATAACTCACTAGCCATAAAAACCGTCCACGAGTCATTCAACCATTCACACACATCATTCATAACCAATCACTACACAATTTATCTCTAACCAAGTGAATATTGCATGACGATTCATGCACATTTATGAAATGGAGACATGTACCATTCAACTATTACGATTCATTAGATTCCAAAATTTACAATTTTCACTTTTTTAGAGACTTCCCAATATTGTACAAAGTTCAACACAAAATATTTCCAAATTTAGAATTTTCCAAAATATTTCAAAATTTAATACATTGTCATTTACACAAAGCCCAAAACAGTTAAACCAACATGCATAGCCTCCTGGCTAATCCTCCTCGCCACCAGGCTGGTCCTCATTACCATCACGATCTACTCCTCCAACTCCGAAACTCGACGCCTCTGGTATGTAGGCTAGTGTGGTAGTCATACGTTGGAGGTGCAAAGGGTATGCATACTGCATCACGTCACTGATCCTCGCTTCATGGTAGTTGTTACACCCGACCCGGTCTGGCTCGTTACCACACCTGTCCGATTATCACGTGTTTTGCAAACTAAATATATCGAGTCAATAATCGAACTGAACCCTTTAGAACCAAGCCAGTATAAGAATAGAATGTGTGTGTGGGGCCCAATAGATAGCACCAGTGGTCAGACCCATTAGCCAACAATCTACAGTAAAGGCCTATTAGTTGAGGGGTGATAGCAAAAAACATTGTATATAGAGGCCCATGGGCTAGGCCCCGTTGGGAATCAGACCCAAGACTGAGAAAGGGATAGATCTATGGCCCTTGAGTCAAATAGGTACACTTATTAAGTGAATGGGCTCCACACTTGAACCAACCCAAGGTAGGGGTGGTTCACTAGTTAAAAGCCCAAGCATATGGTCCATTGGCTTCAAAGCCCATGTTGGACCCATGCCAAGACCCATCTGCACCTTGGATATGTTTGGCCCACAACTTATAGGAGACCAGATCTATAGCCTTAAGTTAAACTAGTACACCTAAGTAGAGGTATAAGCTATACATGTAAGCGAACCCAGCTGAGTTAAAGCCCATACACACAAAGTCTTTGCATGGAATGCTTATGTCGGGTATGAATAACGGAAAGAAGAACTCCTTCTTCCTTTCCTCGTCTCCACTTTAAGAAGCTCAAAGCCTGTGAATTGGACCCCTCCGACAGAGCAAATCGACCATAGAGGCAAGAAGATTATTTTGTAACCACTAAACCATCGATTCAAGAACTCTTTTAGGCGGGGACCGGTGTGATCAAGAGCATCCTCACAGGTCAAATCATACACGAAGCTCAGGAGCCCTGCATGTGGGAATTTCATTGTGGTAAACTTGCTACCTTACTTGCGAATCCTAATTTCTGTAGAAAGAATAGAGTCCATGCATGAAGTTGTTGAGAATCAGACCTGTGAGAGGCTAGGGTCTAGTGCCTTGAGTTGCATGCCTGATTAACCGTGCTAGTGTCTGAAGGCTCAATCCGCCTTAGGCTAAACCGACTGTGTAGACACCCAAATTTTGCCCATGGCCCGATCGAAATACATTTCGAGAGAGGTGCACTTTCAAGCTTTTGATGGCATGTATGGTACCCTTAGATACCTTTCCAATACCTTAGGAATCATCCCAAATCCCTTAGAATTTACCCAGATCCCTTAGAAACCAATACTGACCCTTAGAACCCATTCCAGACCTAAACCAAGCCTTCTTGAGTAATGGATGAATTGGGGTGCACCGGGACTAGCTATGGCCTTCTACTATGATCAAAATTTATACCGTTGAAACGTAGAGGTCCTCAGCTTTCCAACAAGCCAAGAATCACCCCAATCAGAGCTGTGTGCGAACAGATATCGCAATCCGAAGTGCAGGGGCAAAAGCGTAAAAATACACTAAACCCCCTTAGGGTTTTGGCGCAACTACAGTTGACCTCTCAGAAGCTACTGTTCCAGCACTATTTCACTGTACATATGATTGGCGCAACTAATAGTTGCGCCAGGCATATGAATAGTGACCCTGAGTTTTTCCCTGAAATTCATGAGTAAGGTTTGACTTGTTGACCCAAGTAGTTGCGCCAGGCATATGAATAGTGACCTTGAGTTTTTCCTTGAAATTTGTGAGGAGGGTTTGACTTGTTGACCACCTGGGTCTTTGGGATGTATTTTTGTAGTTTTGTTGCACCCTTTTAGTGCCTATTTGCAACCCTTAAGTGATTTGAAACACTAACCTTTCATCCACTATTAAAATCACCTTCAAACATTTCCAAGCTCTCAAAATCCTAGGAAACCTTAGATTAGAGATTACCTAATTACTAACCCCAATTAGCACCTAAGTAGCTGCATAACCTACCCTTTCCCTATAAATAGAGCCCCCCTCCCCTTGGTTTAGGGGTTGAGAAATTTGCTTAAAAGAGAAAGAGCTCAAAGTAAGAAATTCTTCCTCCCTTTTGTGCACCATTTTCTCATAAAATTACAAAATCTCCCAACCTCATTTCAAGCGGCATCCAAAACCCTTAGTCTAGGTGTGTTCTACCCCCTAGACTCCTTACTCTACCTCTTAGCTAGCAAGCCATAGGAGTTAGAGCCCCGTTTTCCACCATTCAAGCCTTCTAAAGCTCATCAAAGCAATCCAACACAAGGCTCCACAGCGGTGCAACAAGGGTTCGAGAGCTTCGGCTCTCCCCTCTATTCCTCTACCTTCTCGGTCATTCCTCCATCCTCCCATTTGTACCGTTACACCGCCGAATTTTCGGTAGAAACGGAGAGGCACAAATAGGATTTAAGACTCATTTGGACAAGAGAAAGCCATTTTTTTTTCTTTTGCATCAGTTTTGTTTTGGCCTTTAGTAGAGACTGCGTTAAGCGGGTTGATTGGGTACCTAACACCTTCCCAATCGATAACTGATGCCCCTACCCAAGAACCTTTGGTGTGGACCGGATTCAGAGTCATATTTGTGGCACTTTAGTGCTTTTAAAAATGATATAGGTTTCTCGGGACACCAAAAGCTCTGGGTGGTGACTCTATATTTTTCGTTAGGGAGCGTATTGTCACTACGGGATAGTTAAAAATCCTACGGTTGCACAGATGCCGACTCTACTGGGGAGTAGCTAGTGGAGCTTCCCCTTGAACTAGGCCTCTTTATTTATTTTTATTTTTCTAACATTTTATTGCTATTTTTTTATTTTATTTTTTGCTATTTTTTACTCACCCCTCCGATTAAGTCATTTTACTTACCCTTACTTTTACGTCTTTTACGAGCTTTAGCCAATTGGCGGGCCTACTTGCGCATAGTCTTTAAATTTCTTTACTTTTTCGTCATTTTAAGTGCCTTAGCTGATTGTCGAGCCTACTTGCGCATTGTCATTTAGTTTTCTTTACTTTTTCTTCATTTAAAGTGCCTTAGCCAATTGGCGGGCCTACTTGTGCACTCATATCCTAACAGTGGACGTCGGCCCATAGTGGCGGCACAGGATCATCACCCCCGATATTTGAACTAAAGAAAACTTCTAAAAAAAGGGTTTAAAAAAAAAATAAAATTGAACCAAGATAGGAAACTTAATAAATTTATTTTACGGGTTATATTTTTAAAGGGTTTGGGCTTAGACACACATACAACCACTCGGGTCTTAGTATGGCGGCAACCCCTAGTGGTGATGATCCAGAAAAGTCCCAGCCCACCTAGTATCTGAGAACGAGCTTGCGTCGGAGGTATATTGGGTAGGTTCCCATCCCTACAAGCTTAAAATCCATTGGGGAGCGCACTAGCGAGTTATACCGGACTCAAACCCTTAGGTTCGGTGAGGAAAGAACGATCCACTAAAAATCAGTCAGTTCTCGGAAACCCAGCTTCCATAGAAAACTAGTTTGGAGACCAATTCTGAGCTAAAGTTGCTGTTGTCAAACAAACTGGAGATCCAAATTGCTCTGGCGCAACAGCTATTAGTTGCACCAATATAAAATGTCCCAACAGTACACTGGCCCAACTAATAGTTGCGCCAGCTTTAAATTTGGCATTTTTGACCTGGCACATGTATTAATTGTGCCAGTGTAGTTCTGACCAGCAACTGTTCGGATCTGTGGCCTTTTTCACATCTCGAGTCCCCCGATTAGTGTCTTAGTGCCTCTATTTGAGCCCCGCATTTTCCAACACCCAATATGCCCCCGCTGGTCAAAAGAAGGTAACTTTTTGACTCATTTTAGGGGATCAGGTCGCTTGCCTTGATTTTTGTGCCTTCAATAGATCAAAGGTCATTCTTTGATTCTTCCGAAGTGCTCCGGAATCATCGCCGCGAGTCCTAAATTAGGGTACGAAAGCCACCCGAGAAGGAAACTCCAAGGCCTCAGAACCTTTATTTTCACTAATAAAAATTTAAAAAAAATTAAAAATAAAAAACCTAAAAACTAGAGTCTTTGTAGTGCCAGCATAACGGCATCATCTTACCCTCCATCATCCCATAGGGGAAGGAGGAGGAAATTTTTTGGGCCTTATCCAAGGCACCCGTACCCAACCCGCAAATAAAAGATGTCGTGGGTAGTGGACCCGGCATATGCCGATCCTGATTCATCCCCACCACATTCTCCAACCCCTTCCCACACCGAAGAAGCCTTCAATTCCACCCCCCTCACCCAATTGCCCTTCGCCATTTCCGACCCCTTTGGCACCCCTATTTTTCCATCCACCGCTTCCCAAGTTATAAAAAAACCACCCCCCAATTTCCCATCTTTTGCCCAAATCATACCCATTTTCCCTCCCATATCCATGCCAAACCCATCCCACTTTCCATCTACATCCATGCCAAATCAACCCCATCTTCCACCCACATCCATTCCAAGCCCAACCTGATTGTGCCCATCCACATCCATACCCCATTTCCCATCTTCCCCCTATAGACCCGATCCACCCTCATTGACATATACCACTTCCGCCTTATCCAACCCCCCACACATCCCACCATCTACCCGGGTCATGCCCATTTTTACTCGGGCCATGCCCAGTTTTTCCCAAACACCCACACTTTACTCTTCATCATCCCCATACATACCCAACCAACCCCCCTTTTCCAATACCCCACCTCATTCCTCCAATCCACCTCATATCCCATCCCCTACCTGGGTCATGCCCGATTTTATCAAGATGATGCCCAATTTACCCTCCACATCCCCCATCCATGCCCCTCCAAACCTCAAATAACCCGTCCCCATCCGATCCCCCTTCCATGGCCATGATGGAAGAAATGGTCCAAGCCTACAATAGGTGGAAGGCCTCCCAACACATCTACACTAATCCATACCACACACTCATGAACCCATCCAAGACTTTATCAAGTCTCCATGCCTCATTCCTCCATGACCCCCATCAACCCCCTATAATCCACACCATCCAAACCTCCATTCCCCACTTGTCTCAAGGCCCCATGGCCCAAACCCCCATTTCCCACATGCCCCATGGCCCAAACCCCCATTCCCCACTTGTCTCAAGGCCCCATGGCCCAAGCCCCCATTTCCCATATGACCCATGGCCCCATGGCCCAAACATCCATTCCCCACATGCCCCATGGCCCCATGGCCCAAAACCCCATAGCCCATACCCATCAAGGGCCCATGGCCTAGACCCATCAAAGGCCCATGGGTCAAACCCACTAAGGGCCCAAGGGCCATACCCACGAGGGCCCATGGCCCAGACCCATAAAGGTCCAATGGGTCAGACCCACCAAGGCCCAATGGGCTAGACCCATCAAGGACCCATGGCCCAGACCCACCAAGGCCTAATGGGCTAGACCCACCAAGGGCCCATGGCCCAATCCCTCCAAATCCCAATGGGCTATACCCATCAAAGCCTAATGGGCCAAGACCCACCAAGGGCCCATGGCCCAATCCCTCTAAATCCCAATGGGCTATACCCATCAAAGCCTAATGGGCCAAGACCCCCCAAATCCCTTGCCCTTTACCCAAATCCAGCAAGATCCAAACCTTGAGGCCCTACACCCATTCCTTCCATAATACCCCCAACATTCCACCCACCCCCAACCTTCACACCCAGGTTAAACCCATGCCATACCCCAAACCCAATTTTCTCATGGCCCCATACCCTAAGACCATCTCCAAACTTTCCCCCATGCCCAATGGCCTCATCAGGCCCCACCCCTAAACCAAACTACCACTCACCCCATCACCCTACAACACTTCCCTTACATTCAAGGGGCTCACCCAACCCCCGGCCAGTCCAATCCCATCCAGTCCATACATCAACATGAAAATCTCGTCCTCGTTGCACCCTATGTAGACCAGTAGTATGAGGAGGACGAGATCAGAAACAGTGGGGCCTATGCCGGGACAGTGACCAATGTCAATCCTCCACTTGTAATTATCCCACCCCTGGCAGCCCAAAGTGATTCCAGGCTAATAATTGAAAAGGTGACACCCATGTCCAAGGAGTCGAACCAGCTGAAAGAACAGTTGGATAAAATCTAGAAGCGATTACAGAAAATGGGTAGTGCTAAAATCCACGCCACAGACTTCATAAATCTGTACCTATTTGCTGTGGTCCCTCTACCCTCAAAATTCAAAATGTCGGTGTTCGACAAGTACAATGGCACAGGCAACCCGATTGCCCACCTCAAGTCCTATTGTAGAGACATGTGCCAGTACGAGGGGGACGAGAAACTGCTAATAAAAGTCTTTCAGAAGAGTCTGACAGGTTCGGCCCTGAGATGGTTCACATCCTTGGAACCATCAATGATGAAGACGTGGAAGGATCTGACCCACCTATTCCAAGTGCAATATGTCTATAACATAGACATTGAGCCCTGCAAGTCAGATCTAGCCTGATTGAAGCAGAACTCCAATGAAACTTTCAGCGATTACTTAGGGCATTAGAGAGCATTGGAATCTCAAGTCAGAAATAGGATACTTGGCAACGAGCAAATAGAAATGAGATAAAAAAATATCCTGCCAGTGATCTTAGATTTTCATGTATACCAGCAGCAGTCCAGCTTTGCTGAGCTAGTAAGGAACGCCAATCGCTGTGAGGACGCCATCAGAGAAGGGCGGTTGAATAAGAATGCATCCGGGGGGCCCAGCGGGGGTAGGAGGTTCTCCGAGCAGAAAAATGATAGAAGAACAGGGACAGAGGTATAAAATGTTGCAAACACCTGACCCAATAATAATAATATAGCCCCGTTCCAATTCTAAGTAGCGCAACTAGCTCCTGTCAGGACAGGGCTAGTACAAAGAGCATGGAATGGGCAGGGGACGCAAATGACCCTAGAGAGGAGAGCCCGTTATGATCGAGTTTTTACGCCCTTGGGGAAATCTTCGAGTATACTTTTACCTTTGTTAATTGAAAAGGGATTAGTAACTGCGCTCCAACCACGACCTCCTCCCAATCCGATTTCATATAATTTTGACCCTAATACACATTGCAATTTCCATCAGGGTCTGGGTTACCCAACTGATCGCTGCTTCCCATTGAAGCACGCGATCCAAGATTTAATCGATGTTGTGAAGATCATTCCCCTTGCACCCACCTAAGCAAACCAGCATGCTAATATCCATCAGGTGCCTTTACCACCACACCCTATCGGAATAGCAGGTCCCAAACCCACCATAGGGATGGCAGAGAAATTTGAAGAAGAATTGGAGGTTGACCCGTCAGACTTCATTTGTAATCAAGAAATGTTTGTGGCACCAAGGCAGAGAAATCTAGGAGAAGGAACTATTGGGGTGATTTAACCCCTAAATCCAGCTGACTACTTCCCCAGCCCTGCACCGCAGACCGAACCCTTAGATCTTAGGGCTTACTTTCCATCACCCACACCCGTCAATTATATGCACATAAATGCATATCACCCATACACCACCACCCCCGTCAATTACCTGATAGCCCATCATACCCCCAATCCCCCACTGGCACCCATTAGCCACCAATGGCCTACCCATACCCTCTTTCCCCTGGCGCCACCACCCACAAGCTTCACCACCCCCATTTGGCCCAATTTTGCCACCCAACCAGCTACAACCGAAATAAATCAAGTGTTGCCCACACCTCTTGAGCCTACTATGCAATTACATCCGATGTCAGCGGCTAAACCATTTCAGATTTCGAGACCAACCTATGATCCTCATTAGCTCTCGCTGAGTTATGAACAAATAGATATCAATGTTGACAGCTACAGACAAGGGACAGTGGACTTCGTTACTCGATCTAGGAAGATCTCAAAGTAGCCAGAAGCACCAGCAGCAGCACAAGCCCAACCAGAGGGAAAGAAAGATAGCGCAGTGAATCCCTTCGAGAAAATGAGTCGAGAACACATACTAGAGACTCAGCTGAGAAGAATGCCTGCCCATATTATTGTATGGGATCTGTTGATGAGATCCCCACTTCATTTCCAAGCATTGATGGGGGCGTTAAAGAACGCGCATGTGTTGCTCCAAGTTAGTCTAGATGAAGTCAGGCAAATAATTGGGCAGGTGATGGCTCTAAATGTCATTTCATTTTCTGATGCTGACTTACCAGAGGAAGGAGGTAGCCACTCAAAATCTTTGAATATAACCGTTGAGTCTAGAAATATGGTAATCCCCTTAGATCTAATCGATAATGGGTCCGCATTGAATATATGCCCATTAAGAACCGCTATAAAGATCAGGATAGACTCATGCATATTGAGACCCATGAGAACCAGTGCCCAAGGTTTTGACAATACTAGGAGAGAGATAATGGGAGAAGTTGACCTTGAGCTGTTGATTGGACCAATGACCTTCTCCATATTGTTTCAAGTAATGGACATTAAATCCTCATTTCATCTGTTATTGGGGCGCCCGTGGCTACATGAAGTCAGAGCCATACCCTCCACATTGCACCAGAAACTCAAATTTGCATTTGGGCATAAGATCATCATGATCATCAGCGAGGGGCACAGTGAGAAAGAGAAGGCCACCAATAGTGTGGAGAAGCCCAATATGCTAGATGTACCACACACCGCCGAGGACGTCGACTCCACAATTTTAAATATCAGGTGTTGGCAATACTCCCGGAGCCCATTGAGGGCATCATTCCGAGAACTAGATGTGGAATGGTAGCAACGGTGGCCATGCTCTAAAAGTGGGGCTACCAAAAAGGAAGGGGACTTGGGCCCAGACTCCAAGGCAGAAAGGAACCAGTCACAGCGAAGGGGAGATAGAAAGTCAGGTTTAGGCTAGGTTACAAGCCCACAGAAGAAGAAGTAAGAGTGGCTAAGGAGAAAGCCCGTATGACGGCAGCTGTAAAAGCTAGGGGGACACACATAGAAGAAAAACCCCATCCCAGGCCTCATATCAGAAATTCATTCATAATTATTGGGGTTGTGAAGATTGACTGGAATGGGAAAACCCGATTAACCCCACACAAGCGTACAACACCGATTCACCCCACCAATCCCTACATTACCCTGCCCAGTCGGGAGATAGACTTGGCAGCATTATCCCTCTTTGAGGAACGACGACTGGTACCTGAACAAACTCCCCCTGTGGCAAATCACCATAAAACTGTATTATCGTTTGAGGACACCATCTCAGTCGAAATGGGGATTAATATGATGGAGGCTGACTCCAAAGAACCATATCAGTCAGCACCCTCCATCCAAATAGGTAAAAGAGTGGCCTCTCAGGTATGCAACTGGGCATCTTTACCCCAAACCATGGAAGCGGGGAGTGGCCTAACATTTGGCACCCATTTCCTAAAAAAAATAACCTACAAAAAGTGGGATAAACCCTTAGCAGGAAATACCTTGTATATACACTGACTCGTATTGCCAAGGGTCCGTCTCCGAAGAAAACAAAAATCTCAAAAACATCAAAAAAATAAAAAATCTTAAAAATATTGAAAAAATACAAAGTCCAAAAATATTGTCATTTAAAATTCTAAATAAAGTCCCATAAAAAGATGCCTTAATTTAAATACCCGTCTCACGTAAAATTGACCCCTTTCTTGTAGAAATATAAGAAGAGGTAGGAGTTACGAGTCTGGACGAGGATAGTCCTTTGGAGGAGCTCCCCAATGAGCTTCTTGACAAGTTTGCCAAATTCGAGCATGGCCCTACCCCTATAGTTAAGGAAACCGAGGACATTAATCTAGGGACTGAGGAGATTCCCCAAATTACCAAAATCTAAACGTCGTTATCTCTCGAAGAAAGAAAAAGCATGATCGACTTCCTTCGATCATGTCAAGACATTTTTGCCTGGTCGTATGAGGACATGCCTGGTCGTATGAGGACATGCCTGGTTTGAACACCGATTTGGTCAAGCATGAGTTGCCTCTCTACCCTGATATGAAGCAGGTTAAATAGAAGTTGAGACGTCTCTGATCCGAGTAGATGCTGAAAGTCAAGGATGAAGTCATCAAGCAGTATGATGCAGGGTTTCTCATGGTATCCAAATACCCACAGTGGCTAGCTAATATTGTGCCTGTACCGAAGAAGGATGGAAAGGTCAACATGTGCATCGATTTTTGAAATTTGAACAAAGCAAACTCAAAGGACGACTTCCCATTACCACACATCGACATCTTGGTCGATAATACCGCTAAGCACGGGATGCTTTCTTTTACTGACCGATTCTTCGGATACAATCAAATAAAGATGGTAGAGGTAGATCGAGAAAAGACTGCGTTCATCACCCCCTGAGGAACCTTTTGCTACAAAGTCATGCCATTAGGGCTGAAGAATGTCAGTGCAACATATCAAAGAGGTATGACTGCGCTGTTTCACGACATGATGCACCGAGAGATTGAAGTGTATGTCAATGATATGATAGCCAAGTCACTAGAGTTAGATGATCACTTGGTAAACCTTCAGAAGTTGTTTTAGAGGCTAAGAAAGTATAGGTTATGTCTGAATCCACAGAAGTGCGCATTTGGTGCTATGTCCGAAAAATTGTTGGGATTCATCATCAGTAGGAGAGGGACCAAGTCGACCCAGTCAAAGTTAAAGTGATCACTGAAATGCCGCCACCATTTATTGAGAAAGAAGTTAGAGGGTTCTTGGGCAGGATATAGTATATCAGTCGGCTCATTGCAAAGCTAACTCCAATATGCATGCTGATCTTCAAGTTACTAAGGAGGAACTCGCCCGTTGAATGGAATGATGATTGTCAGGGAGCTTTCGATAGAATCAAAAGCTGCCTAATTAACCCACCTGTGTTGGTACCACCTGAGCTGGGGAGACCACTCTTGATGTATCTCTCCACGATGGAAGTTTCAATGGGATATGTCTTAGGAAAACATGACGAGACGGGAAGAAGAGAGCAGGCCATTTACTATCTGAGTAAGAAATTTACTGATTATGAGATGCACTATTCTCATTTGGAGAAATCATGCATGGCTCTTGTATGGGCTACTCAGAGGCTCCGCCATTACTTGCTATCTCAAGCCATTCTACTTTTGGCTCGAATGGACCTGTTGAAATACTTGTTCGAGAAGATGGCTCTCACTAGGCGGACTGCACGCTAGTAACTCTTATTATCTGAGTTGGACATCATCTACGTCACTCAAAAGTCAATTAAGGGGCAGGCACTCACCGACCATCTTGCCGATAATCCTTTGCCAGATTATGAACCTTTGAAAACCGAGTTCCCTAATGAGGACATCTTGTTCATGACGGAAGACGATACCAAGGAAGCAGAAGAATCTTGAGCAATGCACTTTGACGGAGCAGTAAATGCCAAGGGTCAGGGAGTTGGCGCCATTCTAATCTCGGCAAAAGGATCCCACGTACTGGTCTCTATCAAGCTCAACTTCCCTTGCACTAACAGCATGGCTGAGTATGAAGCTTGTGCCGCTGGCCTACAGGCTACTCTCGATCTAAATGTAACTCACCTCTGCATATTTGGCGATTCGCAGTTGATCATATGTCAAACGAATTGAGATTGGAAGACGAAAGACAAGAAACTAATCCCTTACCACGAGCACCTCGAGGATCTGATAGCTTGCTTCCAAGATGTGACATTCTCATATGTCCCCCGGATAAGGAATCGCTTTGCCGATGCACTAGCAATGTTGGCATCAATGGTAGAAATCCTGTATGGTGCTGAGATGAAGCCAATCATGATCGAGCAGGGGAATGAGCCAGCCTTCTACCTCCAGGTTGAGGAACCTACAATGCCTGATGATGAGCCACCTTGGTTCTTAGATATCAAGAATTTCCTTGAGACACTAACTTTCCTTGAGGTTACGTCCAAGACGGATTGACGGATCATTCAACATTTAACAGCAGCCTACATCATTTGTGGGGAATGCCTTTACAAGCGATCCTATAATAACATGTTGCTCAGGTGCCTAACAGAAAGTGAAGAGGTCGGTATCATGATGGAGATCCACGAAGGAGTATGCGGAGCCCACGTCAGCGGTCACATGCTCTCCAAGAAAATTCTATGGCAGGGATACTTTTGGACCACTATGGAATCAGAATGCTGCAAACATGTTCAGAAATGCTACAAGTGTCAGGAACACTCCATTGAATACTTCACCAAGTGGGTAGAAGAGTCGTCATATGCCAGCATCACGGCCAGTCACGTCGAGAAGTTTCTCAAGAACAATATCGTGTGTCGATTTGGAGTACCAAAAGATATCATTGCAGACAACGACATAAACTTTGCAAATAAGCGCATCCGAGCCTTCTGTGAGCAATACATGATCAACCACCACCGCTCATCACCTTATCGGCCTCAAACTAATAGAGCCGTAGAAGCTGCTAACAAGATGGTCGCCCACATCCTTGAGAAGATGGTCTTCACTTACCGAGACTAGAGCGAAATGCTGCCATTTTCTTTATGAGACTATAGAACATCGATCCGCACCGCTACAGGGGCAACAGCATTCTCCCTTGTGTATGGAACCGAGGCCGTCCTACTAGTAGAGGTGGAAGTACCCGCACTTCGAATCCTCATGGAATCAGGCTTACCCGAAGCAGAGAGGGAGGGATCCCGCTTCGAACAATTGAACTTACTGAATGAGAAAAGGCTCCTAGCCTTATGTCATACTCAAGTTTACCAGGGGCGAATCGCACGCGCTTACAATAAACGTGTCCACAGTCGAGATCTGAAGGTAGGAGACACTGTGTTGAAGAAGATCTTCCCATCCTTCCACACCGATCCAAGAGGGAAATTCAAGCTGAACTGGGAAGGGCCTTACGTCGTTTGAGAAGTGCTACTGGGATACGCCATCTGCCTCGCCACTATGGACGGAGATCATCTTCCTAGGCCCATCAATGCTAGATACGTCCGATGGTTCTACTGTTAGTCTACCACGATAAGGTAAGTATTGATGAAATAGATGCGTGACTGCTTAAGAACCACCCAAAAGAGGCCATCATTCCAAGCATAGTAGCCAATAAGCATCCCTAGAAATAATGATATCCTTTGCTACCCCCATTTGAGCTTGGGCCTTTCTTTCAATAAACCCCTTCCCCGAAAAAGAAAACGTATGTCAATATACAAAAAAGAAGAGAGAGAGGAAGTAAAGTTACTATCAAAATTAAAAAAATCAGAAAAGCAAAACCTCAAAAAGAGATTGCCTGAAATAAGATAAAGGAAAGAGAAAAAGAAAAAAAAAAGAAGAATCATGGGGCATGTACAGTAAAACCCCCAAGAAAGTATGCTGTAAAGAAAATTGGAGCCACACTTTTAGGCCAGCATACCTTCAAATCCTAATCTAACCCATGGCCAAGCTACACCCTGAAGGAAGCCCTCTTTTTAGGTTCACTAGCAGTCATAGTATCTATTAAATCAACACGAGCCAAGTTGAGAGACGACACCAGAGCCCCGTCCAGCCGGCTATGACGGAATTGACGTCTATGTATTGGCCTTTTTGAAAAAAGATAAAAGAGTAAAATATATATATAATAAAATAAAAATACAAGCTCAAAGCAAGATGGATGGGGTGAAAACCCAAAAGGGCGCTGTGGGTAAAAATAGTGAGTTTGTGCGGACCAGGTGAAAACTCGAAAGGGCACTTGGATTAAGAAGTTAAACCCATGGACATGGTGAAAACCTAAAAGGGCGTTAGGGGTAAAAAGAGGGCAAAAACGGGCACGACGAACCCACCTGGGGCATTGTGTGTAAAAAAGGATTACAGAATTAAAAAGAAAAAAGAAAGGTTTGAATTGATTGAGAAGAATTGATGTTTGAGGAGCCCGCTTGGTTACTCTCCCTGATACCCTTTTTTCGACTGGGCCACTCATGTTAGTTCAAATCGAGCCCCGACTAGAATTGTCTTTATGAAACTACTTTGTCAAATGTATGACCCAAGGCAAGAAGAGAGGTTTGACTCAGCCCTAGGGGATTGACGTTTAGGTGTTGGTAAAGCTGTTGAAACTCTCTCGAACCCAACCATTTAAAAAGGGGGTGCTCAAAAGAGGACCTGGGATCTCACCCAGTGATTAAGGCACCGCACCAAAAAAAAAGAAAAATAAAAAACAAACACACAACAAAAAGAATAAAAAGTCTGTGTAAATATAATAGATTTCCTTTTACACTACTTACACCACATCCCAAAAAGATAACCGGTGTGATGTCTAGTTTCCTTTCTTTCCTTCTTTTTTACAAAAATAGAAAAAAACAAGAAATAAAGAAAATATGTATACCAAAATGATGTGTATCTATGAAGGGGATTCTTACGCCCCTTTTCTGTGTATCTGATCTATGCAAAAAGTTATGTGTGTAGGCAGGAATCAACGGCCTAGCTCGCACTTCAAGGTGCTAATCTCAGCACGAAAATCATCCTCCCGGTCATTTTACTTAGTCAACCAACAACCATGCAAACTCTTATCCCTCTTCCGAGAAGTATCAGCAACTCAAGAGGCGACACTTAAGGATCCTTTCAAACGGGGGACCTCACTCTCCACTATCTCTGCTCTAACTTTTTCTTGTGCCAAAAGCTCTTGCTGGACTCTCTTCTCATCTACCAATAGCTCCATATGAGCTTGAAGTGCCATCTCTTTTCTCGACCAAGGGGCTCCCATATCAACACTCTCCGTCTGATCTAGAGGATCAGCAACAGGTTGCTCAACTAATTGCCAGGCCTCGTATTCAGGAGAAGACTGGACTGAATCTCCCTGCTCCATATCACACATCAGCGTCGACTGACGCGTCTCCTAAAGAGAAGCAGTCCGCTCTATGTTCCGAGAGGACCCCCTAGAAAAGATCAAGTCACTTAGAGGGGGTTTTGCCTCGCAAGGCACCTACAGAGAGCAGCCAAACTGATGCAACACCCAAAATGGGAAGTAGAAGGTGCTGCCAGTTAATCCTAAGAGGGTGATGCCCTCATGGTCTCTGGAATGAACTATGGGAAAGGTCCGGTCCAACTAGGGAAGCCTTCATATCAGCTCGATATCAGTCAACCAAAGTTTCAAAGCCGACGAATCACCCTGTGGAAGCAAGTGACACCTACCTGAAAAGCATCGAGTCACCTCACCTCGAGCAAGATAAAAGTGTGGCAAAGGCCCCAAGATAGCAAGATGCTCACCTAACAAGATCTGAAATAGCAAGGGACATCCCTGAAGACTCACCACCTTCCCCAAAGTAAATGCATCAAGGCATTGGTACAGTTCGGTAAGAACCAAATGCATCACTGATCGGCCCTCTACCAACTCGAGCAAAATGTTGCAAAGGGCCAAGGAGAAGCTCTCTTCCCCTGTAAAGAAAGGACTTCTGAAATGAGGCTGAGAGCAAAAGCTTTCATGTTGAAGATGCTCCTAACCGACAATTTTTGAAGACTTTCATCACCGAAAAGTTCTTTGAGGAATTTGATCGAACACCTTGTGGGCCCCCCAACAAGACTGTTCTAATACTCAAATTTCTTCAAGCCGAGGGTGTGTTGAATGGATTTAGAGTAGCCCAACTTCGGTGTGACCCTTGCAAGGCCATTATGAAGCTTCATACCGGATAAATTAGATAGCTCCTCAAGGGTTGGAGTTATCTCCCGCTTCCCAAAACGGAACACATGGGCGTTCGCATCCCAAAACAAGGTGGCCGCGTGAAGTAGATCCCACCGTGGAAGAACTTCGAGGAAGAAGGGAAGGCGCGATAGGCCCAGCCATTCAAGCTCAATGAGCTCACTCTCATTCAAGCTCCCATGCCAACTTTTGATAAAATCGGGCCCCAAGCCCAAGGAGAAGGGTAAATTGGCTCCAAGCTCTACATGTAAGGGAGGATTGGAAAGCGAGTCCATAGATTTACAAAGATCTTTCAAGAATACAAAATTCAATGAATGTTGATGGACCCGTCCCTAGGAAAGCAAGAACAAAAAAAATCAGTCAAAAAAGTCAAGTCAAACAGAAAAGAGAGGGTTTTTGAGCTGTCTTGGGTATATAAGGCCCCACAGCTCCCCAGGCTTGAACTGGCGCAACTATTAGTTGTGCCAGTACAATTTTCCCCACAGCTCCCCAGGCCACCTTTTTTGAATTTTTGGGGATTTTCGGGAGCCTTTGCTGGCCCCCTTTGCCTACTGAGCTGATTCACCTGCTTTATATAGACATTCGCACCTAAGAGTCAAAAGGGCATCTAACATTGAAATAAATTGGACTTTTGTGCAAGAGAAACCCATGCTAAGGTGTGCGGCCTTGAGGGCCACTCTTAGGGCAACCATCAAAACCACCCTGCAAGCCATCAATTGTATACCAGGGAATGACAACATGCGAATCAAACAAGCGCATCAAAATATCCAGACAAAGAACCATCCAAAAATGCCATATATATCTATTAAACCACTTAACAAAAATCCAATACAATTGTCTCAAAGGTACTAAAGTGTTTTGAATTGTTGAAAAATGCAAGAACTAGGGCCTAATCTTTGTTGGCGCCCTTCGACTTCTTCCGCCGACGTGAGGGGCCCTGATAAGTCCGCATATCTCCCACCCGAGACCAGGATTGGGAAATCCTGCTAAGCAAAGATCGCGACTCCTTGGCACATGCATGCTGCAAATCATAGTCAAAATCAGAGATCAGAATCAATTAAGGAATCAAGGGTAATAGAAGCATTAAGAAGAGTTGAGCAGCAAGATACTCACCGTCTCCACTTCCCGAAGCTCCGAGATGTTACGATGATACGCCGCACACTCCATAGCCGAGGCAAATTCCTACGAAAGAATAGGGGGGTAATCACAGGACACATGCATTTACAAAAGTGGCCAAGACAAAGGAAGAGTGGCCATGAATGGGCTTACCCTTGCAATCACCTCAGGAGGAGGGGCTCAGGCTGCTTCAGCGGAGATGCGCGCTTGCTTGTCCACATCAGCACACAAGCCCGAAAGAAAGCTATCATCGAGGCGTTAGAAGGTCTCGTAAACCATGGGCGGATCGCCACCAGGGGCACCGGCATGAGAGGTACCCGACGGACCAGCACTAGAAGAACCCTCGCTCGAGGGACCCGCACCAGAGGGGTCGGCACCTGAAGGATTTGCCCCTAAGGAATCAGCTGTACCCATCTCGCCTTCATTATCTGAGCCATCCCTTTGAGCAAATTGGGAACAAAATAAATATCCGCTTAGAAAGAACAAATGTTGAATTAAAACAAAAGGGGGACTAATCCAAGCAAAGGAGAATTACCTGACTGTGCGGGCTGTCGAATGCGAGAAAGTTGGTGCTCTGAAGGAAGCCCGGTAGGATAAACCGATGTGGCAGGCACTCGTACCAGATGTGATAGTCTCTGAGCACAAGAAAGGCATTGATAGGGAGCCCATTATTGAGGAAGGCCACCGTGAGCTCCTCAACGCTGCCAACAGGATCCCAAACATCCGTGCGAGGGTCCATGGGTATGGCGTGATAGCCTTGGTACTGGTGCACCACCCGCTCCCCTAGGTAGTAAACCCTAGCCCACACTCCATAAAAGAAAATAACGCGGCGGTTGTTAAACAGGCGTGACAGGCCTATAGCTGCCCGATCCCAGAAGGGGGATGTTAGGTACGAGTCGTGGAGGATCTGTCCAAGTCAACAGGCTGTTAATCAATCAAACATGCAGCTTATTAACCAAGGAGGATTTCCAAGCTGAAATAAATAGAGTTGAAGAGGGGCTTTACCTGCTCAGGAACCATCAGGTCAAGTTGGGACCTCAAGCCCATTTCCAGGTCCTTCATACCCACATCACGGCGTCAAGCTTGGTTCCAATTGCTGAGAAGAGGGTAGGTGAATCCATCCAAGTGGAGAGGCGGACGCCCAGGTATCCCCACACCTAAGAAGAGCAATGCACAAAAGAGTAAGTCTGTAGCATAAAAGACCATTCAAGGAAAACTGGCAAAAGCAAAAGAATTAGGGATTACCTCCAATGCGGCCCAAAAACCAAAAACAGATTTGGAATCCCCAGTGGTAACTCGAGCTACGTTATACATCAACCACGTGTACCCAGCCCCGCCCTAGTCATACCTATGGACGTCGCCCTAATTGTCCATGGTGCTTAGCAACGCCAGGCTAACTCGACCGCCGCTTGCATTGGTGAAAAGGGGCTTACCCAACAGGAGCAGGAGAGTGATACAAGCCAGTAATGTAAAGCACCTTATTTTGCTGCCCTAGATCCACCAACTCATCAACCGTGAAGAGGCTAGATATCCAGGACATCTTAACCTCGGTACCATGCAGCTGCCCACGATGGGGATAGGCCCCTATAAGTCGGATGATGTCTTCTTTACTCGACACTGTGAGACTAGCTATCGGTATGCCCCCCAACCTGATGCCAGTAATCATAGCCCAATCTACGGGCGTCAGCGCCATCTCAACATAAGGCATGAGGAAGGTCATCGTCTCGGGGCGGAACCGCTCAATCAATGCCTTCAGATATGCCGCATCAGCCCTCATAGCAGGGAAAGACAAGAACTCCCCAAAGCCCACCTACGCCAGTAAGAACTTCACTACAGGGGGGACATAGAGGTAGAAGTCTTGGAAATCAAGCCATCCCCTGTGGAATACGATAGGGGCAGGTCCTGCGCTAGAAGAGAAAAAATGCATCAGATCATGGGAAGAAAGAAAAAGGCACACAAAGAAAGGAAGAATTGAACCTTTTGCTACCTTGCCCGCTCTGCCAAAATTCAAAATGTGAATATACTGTTGATGTAGGAGGAAAACTCAGGCGGCCTTGCCCTACATTTCGAGCCAAGGACCCACTTTCTGCTCTATCCAAAAGAACTGCTCCCCCCGCGAACCATAAACTATCTCGGGCCCCTCCTCATGGCCCTCCTCGAGAATGCACTCATCATCGTTGGACATACTAGGGCAACAAAAAATCACATCAAAGCAGATCAATGATAAGAGAACCATTTAGGTGCCCGGCGTCATGGGAAGGTAAGTATGCTTGTCCTTTCTTTGACTTGCTCATTTTAAGAAAATAAAGATACACACATACACAATTTTTTTTGAATGAAAATGCAAAAAAAAAAGAGAAAAAGGAAAAAAAAATCCCTTCCCTTCATTTTCAAAAATAAACAAAAATAAAACCAATTTCCACTCCTATCTTTGAAAACAAAGCAAGTTAAAACAATAAAAGAATCCTTTCTTTATACTCCTACAATCAAAACCAAATAAATATATATAGAAAAATGGAAAAAAATCTTCTTTGTGTCCATAAAAATAAGTCCTTTTATCCTCATAAAAATACAAAAAACTAAAACAAAAAAATCCCTCCTTTTATGTCCATAAAATCAAAAAAAAAATCCTTTGTTTCATCTTCATAAAAATAAAAAAAAATAACAGAAAAAAAGTAAATAATAATAATAATAATAAGTAAGGAACCCCCCCAAAAAAATAATGTCATAGTTAGTTTCCAAAAAAGCATTGCCTTTGTTGCTTATCGCCCCTAATGGGTGCATGTTTATGCATAGTTAAATGAGGTGTAAGATCATTGTTGGCAGAGACCAAGATTGGATGTCTCTTTTGGTAGACACCAAATTTTGGTTGGATCTATTAAGGATTATTTAAAGTTGGATGCTCTAGGTCATGTGGATCTGGGACACGTTTTTGAAAATGGCACGTACTCCCAAAAATCTTTGCGACGTCTATTCACTTTGCTCGGGTAATCATGCTAAATAAACTTCAGGGTCGATGGGTTCGCCCAAAGACTTCGAACCCTGCTTCAGGCAGCGGCACCCGTGACCAATCAGATGAGGCTGTCAATGCCTCATATGCTTGAACACAAACTATGGAGCCTTGCATAGTTTTGTTTAGCACCTATCTTTAAAAGTGTGGGTCGATCACCCCTCTTACTTGCGAAGCTGTTGCATTTAGAACGAATCTCGAACATCAAATACCTTCAAAATCATCCCAAGAAGCGAATGTTTTTCTTGACTATAGGGTGTTCGCAACTCATTCCACCTCGGTTATGCCCAGTAATGTTGCCAAGCGCTTAGGGACTGATTACCTTGAGAAATGAATGTTTAGCCTGGCATACAGGACTTTCATTTTCTCACCATGTTACTCATTAGATGTTTAAAGTTTGTTCCTAATGCAGCGGACCCGTCAGTAATGCCTTAGGCCTTTTCGGATGTCTCTTTTCTTTGGCATTCGATCATTAGTGATCGGATACCAAAGAGGGGCATCTGTAGATACCCAAATTTGGCCCAAGGCCCAATCGAAACACATTTCGAGAGAGGTGCATTTCCAAGCTTTTGATGGTATATATGGTACCCTTAGATACCTTCCCAAACCCGTAGGAATCATCCCAAATCCCTTAGAATTTACCCAGATCCCTTAGAAACTAATCCCGACCCTTAGAACCCTTTTCAAACCTAAACCTAGTGTTCGAGTGTTTGCCTACCCTCAAATGAGGGTCTAAAATCATCAAGAAAACTAGGCAGACACACTCATACAGACCTGCAAGTATTCAGGATCTGTTGTAGCAAGCTTTAAAAGAATGGTGAGTAAGGGAATGTCCACAGGGAGGTTGGTTAGAAATATGATAAATGACAGGGGAGAGGTTCAAAATGGATTGTCACTTAAACTAAGCTAAAATTAAACATTAACTAAATTGGATCGAGTTTAGGAGTTCAGATCTTGCAGGGGAAGAGAGTAAAAAGTAGAAAATGGAGAAGAGTAGCTTGGAGGTTGGTTTTCACTGAAATCGGATTTGATTAATCATGCTACAGAGGTTCAGAGCACACAATTCCCTCAACTGGCTATAAGCACAGCTGGAGGGTATAAATTCCACTCCAAATCACAAGATCCACCTAGTCTTAAGGCTATGATCTATTTACTTTAATGGTCACAGACCATCCTATAGACTTTATTGAATCCATGGATTGCAAAAGATGAATCTAATTGGAGCTTGAGCATAGATTCATCTTAAGGCTATGATCTGTCCACTTTAATGGTCACAGACCATCCTAGGGATCTCCTTCAAAGCCAGAGCATCAATTATAACAATTAAAACCACTACAAATGCTGCAATTCCCAGGTCACAAACTCAAGGAATCACAGGAACATCAGATCCAGGGAGATCAGATCGTATCCAAGAGGTCTACCAATTAAGTAGGTGAGCTGATATACAGACTCCACTACACGGATCTGATCGATCACCAAATGAAACCAAAGGAAATTTAAATCTAATTAAAGCATTAAAAATAGCATTATCATTGCAAACAAGGTCACTCTACAATGGAAATACTCATAAATCTGTAGTCTGTGCAGCTAGGAACCTACAATAGCACTCTTAACCTTACCCAATTACAGATCTAACTTTGCTCCTCACTACTCCAAGGGACTTAGTCAACCATGGTTGGGCTAAAGGATGGAAATGGAATTTCTGTGCAAGCTCTAATCTCCAGAATTTTGGCTCACATCTCCATCCCCCCCAATTGCAATTGAGGGTCTCTATATATAGCTTTCTCCTCTATTTTTCCTGCCAAAAATCCCTTCTAGAAGGTCGTCAGAGTTTGTTAGAGTTCTGTTAAAGCAAGTGGGTCGGTTAGGGCTTTCTAGGGCATCTTCTGAAACCATCGTGTTAGTCATAAAGTGCCTCGAGTTGCGTGCAACAGGTCACTGAATCACAACATGTGCACAGCTGAATTTCTGAGAAGTTTTGCACACAATTTTGATAGGTTCAAGAAGCTTTTGACAGGTTGGAATCGAGCATTTTAGTCCTTTTGCTAGATTCTCAGATCCGTTCGATAGGTTCCGATAGGATGAATCTTTGCTTAGAGTTTCAGCCTTCTCAGTCCTTGGTTTAGAGTATTTGACAGGTTGGAGAAACTCTTCGACAGGTTGGAAAAGCATTTCAATAGGTTCCGCTCTGCATTCCGCCATTTCAATAGGTTTAAGAAACCTTCGATAGGTTCCCTTGACACTTCAGGCAGGTTTTTGATAGGATGGTTTCTTCTTTCCTTTTAGCTGCTCGATAGGTTCTGGAATCCTATCGAACTCCTTAATCCACACGAATTCATCTTTCTTCTGCCTTCAGATCCTATTGAAGACCTCTTCAACTACATGAATTCTTCCTTTCTTTGCTTTCCGCTCCTATTGAAGTCTTCTGGTGACCAATCAATAGGACGTTCTCAGCCTGTTTTCACTTCCTTCGTCTTGCCCTGCTGTAGCCACGCACTCTAAGGGTCCAATGATGTGCTACCCTCTGGTGTGCTGTTACTGGGTCTTTCCTGTTCTGAGAGATAGCTCCTTTTTGGGCATTCTTGAGTGCTTTTCCGCATTAGTATCTTCTTTTGTTGTTGTCTACAATATGCACTTGACAAAACTTATTAGTGTGCTCACAGGTCTATCAATGGTCAGGTTATAGGGTGAAAAGTAGCATTTTTTACCACTTAACACACCCCCAAACCTAAGCTTTGCTAGTCCCTGTGCAAAGGAGAATAAAAAGAAAATAAAAATGCCACTTTCGTAGGGAGCACGGGTGCATTTCGCATATGCACCAAGCCTTTTAAACCCCTAGGTGATCCCTAGTGGAGGAGTGAATTTTCCTGAGGGTTTTCAGTGAAGGTACCCACAAACTTTCCCAATAAGGTTAGTTAATAATAGTACATCCTGCTACACCGAACTTCAGTAAACTAGAATAAATTCTCATCATGTCTTTTCAGTTCTTGAGGGTTTTCAGCAGAAAAGTCACCAACTTAAAACATGAAATTTTACAGTAATTCCTTCATCATCAATCTATTCATGTCTAGGTATTATGTCTGAAGATTGATGCATGGCTCACCTTTCATTTGAGAATTCTATTTTGATACTACCCCCATCAAATTGGATTTCCGGCCCAAGTCTCACCAGGGCTGTTAACTCATAACAACAATGAAGGGTGTAGAATTTCACACAGCTCAAGAGCAGTTATAGTCCTCAAATAGGGTTGTAACCATGAGCATAGGCATTGCTTTAATTTCTGAAATTTTCTAACTCTTTTTACCAGAGATTAGATAGATCCTTATCTCCACATAACAGCTCAATCCATTCAAGATCAGTAAGGTCTTTTCATTGGGTTGTAATGTGGCTTATGGATGAGGTTTGTAAAAGAAAGGGTAAAAGGGGTTCAAATTGAGAAATCAGTAAAGGTAATGAGAAGGTCTAGACAACTCCTTCATTTCAGCACCTTTTCACTTTCTTTTTGAATCTTCAGACTTGAAGTGATCAGCCTCTTATTTTCTTGTAGATTTTCAGATGAGGTGGTTTCTCTTTCTCATCCTTTTTGCTCTTTTTTTTTTTTTTTTTTTTTTAAATGGAATACAACAATACCACAAAATGTGTTCTCGTTACTTTCAACCAGATTTAGCATCTTCCTCTAATCTCACTTCTCCTTCCTCTTCCTAATTTCTCAGATTGGGGGTGAATTGAAATAGGTCAAAAGGTTTTGCGTTTAACATTTCTGGTTTTCCTCAAAGAAAGTTGGGACTTTTAAGGCTCAAGTGCTGTGCATCAAGGGCAGTTCAAAGGTGGGACATTTTAAGCTCAAACTGACCATGGGATGGCCTTACTTCATGTCCTCAATGTCATGAGTGTTGTCAAGCTATTTCAATTTGGAATTGCCTAACATCTAGTGATTAGAATTAGATCCAATCAGTCCAAAGAGCAGAAAAATTGCCAAGGCACTCTTCAAGGAAACTTTTTCAGGCCCAAATCTCACTGGGTATGGCCTTCCATCTCATTTTCAGGGGTGTGTCTTCACAATTTCCTCTCATTTCAGGTTTACTGCACATCAAAAATTATTTTTCACAAATTGTTGACATTTACCTCATGAAAAATGTTAAAACTACAGCTCATTTCAATTTTAAAAAAAAGTTGTCTTCTTAATATCCTCTTTTTAAAAAAATTCCAGTGAGAATTTACACTAATTAATTCCAAACACTTCATTTTAGCCTAGCTGTACTAAAAGTAACTAATTTATTGGCATACATACATGCCATACCCCCAAACCTAAACTAAACAGTGTCCTCACTGTTTCCATCATAGGGGGAGGTGCTGTTTTTTTTTTTTTTTTTTTTTTTTTTTTTTTTTTTTTTTTACAGAGCAAAAATAGAAGCTAGTAAGAAACAAAAGTATTATTAACAGAGGTAAATGACATGATTACAATGTGCAAGCAGAAAGGATGTGAAAAGTAGGCCGGTGGACAAAATATCCCTGACAGTTCAAGAAATTGCCCCCCTGGCTCAGGGAAATCCTCAGCCTGCATCGGGTGGAAGAGGAACTGTAAGCCACGTAGGGAGGAAGAAAAGGAAAAAGAAGAAGGTTAGGGGGCAGGGGGATGGTTGGTGGAGGAGGATGGTGGTAGAGACACCGGTGGCGCGGTCTTCAGCCTCTTCTTCTCCTTCCTAACTTTGTCCTTTTCCTCCTTAGCGAGGATCCGCTGGACCTCCTCATATTCATCCCAGAGGAATTGCAATGGGTCTGGTTCCTTAGGCAGTAACGGCTCCAACCAGAAGAGGTAGAGTTGTGCAGGGGTGAGCGTGGGCTTGCCATCTGCCATAGTTATGAGGGGGAGGGTAGAGGGTAGAAGGGAAGGGATGGGCCGAAGTCGAGCTATCTGCATCTATTTAAGGTGGAAGTGTGAAGGAATATGAAACGGTGCATTCAATATCGCCGTCGTCGATGACTAGGAATGAATGGTGAATTCAAACAGTTAGCATGGGGAACGAAAATGTGTATTAACTGGTAGCCTATATTTAGCGTGGGGAGTTTAAGGCTCGTGCTGTGCACAGTTGTACATGGTACACGTGGTAAAATTTCTGCACAGCGCAACTGCATAGTAAGCATGGAAGGAGTGAGGGGAGGAAAGCCGATTTCGATAGGATGAGCGTAGAGTGTCGACAGGTTAAGACTTCCTATCGAAGTCGAACAAGTATGGGACAGGCAATTAAAAGCTCTCGATAGGTTAACCCATCCTATCGAATAGAATAAACATGCATTTGATAGGCTAGGTTGGTTGCTTGCGATAGGTTGGTGTCCTGTCGAACGAAGGGTGGAGAGAACATTCACTTCGGTAGGATGCTGATGGGTACGAACAACCTTTCGATAGGTGGGGTATTACATTTGCACTCTTGTCCATAGGTTTCAGGCAAGAGTTCAGAACCTATCGCAAAGTTTTCTTCACCTATCGAGAGGTCATAACACCTATCGAAATCCTCACCAATCCTATCGACATCAGCGGTTGACCTAGCGAAAGGTCCAAAAGACCTATCGAGAGGTACAATGAGCTTAAAAACATGGCCTATGTGTACAGAGCATTTAGCCTTAGCCCCCAGTAACTCATCTGCTGCGCTACCAGTTTGTAAATTGGCCTCTGACCTTGTGCCCTTGGTCATTTTATTGCAAAAAATATTGTTGGGACGAATTGAGGTATAAATTAAATGAAATACATATGATACAAATCGAAGTCAGGTATTAACCTGAAGGATCTTGAAGATCAACGGTCTCCTCAGGCTCACAAATATTGTCAACGCAAAGTTTCAGCCTCTGGCCATTGACCTTAAGGGTTCTGCCATTTGTAGGATGCATGACTTAGACAGCTCCAGATGGGGAAACGTGCACCACTGTGAAAGGTCCATCCCATCTGGACTGCGGCTTCCCTGGAAAGAATTTCATTCTGGAGTTGAATAACCATACCTTGTCATTGGGCTTGAACTCTTTGCAGAGCAAATGTTTGTCGTGAAAAGCTTTGGTTCGCTCCTTGTAACTCCGGGCATTTGCATAAGCTTCTATTCGCAGTTCATCTAACTCGGATAACTAGAGTTTCCTGTGAATCCCATCAAAGTGTAAGTCAGAGTTCACTACTTTAATGGCCCAATATGCCTTGTGGTGCAATTCAACAGGCAAATGACATGCCTTGCCATAGACTAATCTGAATGGGGACATGCCTATGGGGGTTTTATAGGCTGTTCTGTATGCCCATAGGGCATCAGTCAACTCGTTGGTCCAATCTCTTCTGTCGGATCTCACAGTCTTCTCGAGAATATGTTTGATTTCCCTGTTGGAAATCTCTACCTGTCCACTGGTTTGTGGGTGGTAGGGAGTGGCTACTCTGTGGGTAACAAAGTATCGTTCCATCAGTTTGTCAAAAGGTTTATTACAAAAGTGGCTTCCCCCATCACTAACAATAGCTTTAGGAAAGCCAAATCTGGAGAAGATGTTGTCTTTTAGGAATTGAATGACAACTTTGTGATCATTTGTTCTTGTAGCTATGGCTTCTACCCATTTGGAGACATAATCCACAGCGACAAGGATGAAATTGTATCTAGCAGAAGGGGGAAAAGGTCCCATGAAGTCGATTCCCCAGACATCAAACAGTTCAACAACAAGTATAGGTTACAAGGGCATAGAGTTTCTCCTTGTAATACTACCCATTTGTTGACATCGATGACAAACTTTACAGTGCTGTCGGGCATCCTTGAATAGGGTAGGCCAGTAGAAACCACTTTGAAGGACCTTGGCAGCAGCCTTGTTACCACTGAAATGGCCCCCACAAGCCTGTTCATGACACATGGTTAGGATGTTGTGAAACTCAGTTTCAGGTACACAGCGTCTGATCACCTGGTCTGCACAATGCTTAAAAAGGTAAGGATCCTCCCACATGTAATTTCGAATCTATACAAAGAACAGATTTTTGTCATCCTTGCTCCAATGTGGGGGGATCCTACCTATAGCAAGGTAGTTGACAATATTGGCAAACCAGGGCATGCTTATCTGGATAATCAGAAGCTGCTCATCTGGGAAGAAGTCATTGATGAGCAAGCTTGCTGTGTCCGTTGTTTGGATCCTTGACAGATGGTCAGCCACTACGTTCTCCACCCCCTTCTTGTCCTTAATCTCTAAATTGAATTCCTGCAAGAGAAGAATCCATCTGATTAGTTATGCTTTAGCTTCTTTTTTGGGCAAGAGGTATTTCAAGGCTGAGTGGTCAGTGAACACAATAATTTTTTATCTTAGCACAGAAGACCTAAATTTTCTAAGGTAAAATTAATGGCTAATAGCTCTTTCTCAGTTGTAGTGTAATTCAATTGAGCATCAACCATTGATTTATTGGCATATGCTATCACAGAAGGTGTCTTGTCTTTTCTTTGCCCCAACACTGCTCCAATGGCAAAATCTGATGCATCACACATCAGCTCAAATGGTAGGGAAAAATCAAGGGATTGCAGGATGGGAGCGGTGGTTAGACAAGTTTTTAACAGTTTAAAAGCAACTTGACATTCAGCATTAAAGTCAAAAGGGACATCCTGGCACAACAGGTGGCAGAGGGGTTTTTGTAGAAGCCAGCATGACCCAGAAATGACCTAACTTGTTTGACAATTTTCGGAGGGGGCAAGTGGGCAATTAAATCGATCTTAGCTTGATCAACCTCAATTCCTTTGTGAGAGACAATATGTCCTAGAACAGTGCCTTCAGTCACCATAAAGTGACTTTTTCTCCCAACTCAGAGCCAGATTGGTCTCCTCACACCTTTGCAGTACAGAGCTGAGGTGTAGGCATTGGCTAAAATCATCTCCATAAATGGAGAAATCATCCATAAAGATCTCTAAAAACTTATTAATCATGTCAGAGAAGATAACATACATGCATCTTTGGAACGTGGCAGGTGCATTACACAACCCAAATGGCATCCTTCTGTATGCAAAGGTTCCAAATGGGCAAGTGATTGTGGTTTTTTCTTGGTCCTAGGGGTATACAGGGATCTGATTGTACCATGAATATCCATCAAGAAAATAGTAATAGGCCTTGCCTGCCAGCTTGTCCAAGATTTGGTCTATGAAGGGCAGTGGGAAGTGATTCTTGCTGGTCTTTTCATTGAGTTTTCGATAGTCTATGCATACCCTCCAACCAGTGGTCTGTTCGGTTGGGATCAGCTCTCCTGAATCTGCTTCAACAATTGTAATGCCAGATTTCTTGGGTACTACCTGGGTAGGTGCTACCCATTGTGAATCCGAGATGCGATAAATTATCCCGGCATCTAGGAGTTTGACAACCTCCTTCATCACAACCTCCTGCATGTGTGGGTTGAGTTTTCTCTGCATCTCTCTAGAAGGTTTGGATCCTTCCTCGAGATAAATTTTATGCATGCACACAGCAGGATTTATTCCCCCAAGGTCTGCAATGGTCCATCCTATTGCCTTCTTATGCCTTTTTAGTACACACAGTAGTTCTTTTTCTTGCTCGAGAGTGAGGGAAGAAGAGATTATCACAGGCAGTTTGGTGTTGTCACCTAAAAAGGCATATTTCAAAGATTGTGGAGTTGCTTTAACTCCACCTCTGGGGGACTGATGAGGGAGGGAAATAGGGGTGTCTGGGAGGGGGGTGGTAGGGATAACAAGGTAGACCTCCATGGATGGTGCTGTGCTGGTGGAGCTTCAGAAGAGACAAGTTACATGCTCGATCTCAGAGGTGAGACTCTGCTCTACCTCTATTTCGTTCCATACTTCGGCTAATTCTTTACACCATTCCTTACCATGTAGCAGCATATTCACATTTTCCTGGACAACCTCATCTATTACATCAAGGGAAAAACAATCCTCATCAGGATGAGGTTGATTTGCTGCATTGTACACATTCAATTTGACCTTCATATTTCTAAATGACACTTCCATGATTCCAGACCTGCATTGAATACAAGCATTAGCTGTGGCCGAAAAGGGTCTGCCTAGAATCATAGGTATGGAAGTGGCATTCCTACCTAGTTCCATATCCAGCACCAAAAAGTTAGCAGGATAAAAGAATTTGTTAACTCCAACCAAAACATCCTCGATTATTCCCACAGGTTTCCTTTCAGATCTGTCAGCCAGCTGGAGAACCACATGTGTGGGCTTTAATTTGCCTAAGCCCAGCTTCTCATATACTGAATATGGAAGAAAATTTACACTGACTCCCAGATCTAATAGGGCTTTGTCAATGGTATGATCCCCAATGATGCAAGGGATGGTGGGGAGTCCAGGGTCTTGCAGTTTTGGGAGAGCTGCAATGGACAGGACATGCTTAACTTTTTTTGCTGAAAAGACTTTCTTGGATAAGTGTATCCTAGACTGTCTTTTATGGGTGCACAGGTCTTTTAAAAACTTGGGATAGGCTAGGACTTATTTAATGGCATCAAGTAAAGGTAAATTGATTTTTACTTGCTTGAAACTCTCCATCATTTCCTCAAATTTTCCTTCTCTTTTATCAAAAGGGGAAGGTGCTTGTAGTGCCTTAGGAAATGGCAAGTGTGGGATTGCTCCCTCACTTGCAACCTTAGCCAATGGGGTCTCTTTCTTTTTGAGTTTTTTCTTTTCTTGAGGATCCTCATTATCCTCTTTATTCATAGTTGATTGTTCCTTCAAGTCCACCATTGGTGGTCTTTGTTGTGTGCTGGTAGAAATTACTTCATTTTCTTCATCCAAGTTCCTCACAGGCTCACAGCCCACTTGGTTGCCCACTAACTTACCACTTTTCAAAGTTATAACAGATTTAGGTTCCTCATAAGTGGAAGAAACTTCACCCACTACAAACTGCCTTCGTGGATTGTCCTGTGGTTGGCTAGGCAACCTTCCTCCCTCTCTCCTAGTCAGAGCATCAGATAGCTGACCAAGTTGGTCCTCTATCTTTTTGATGCTCTGGTTGTGAGAGTGCACAGTTTGGGTTAAGGTGTTCAAGCTCTGTAATGAAAATAGAACTTGTTCCTCAAAGGATGGTGCTCTCATAGCTAGAGGGAGTGCAGATTGCTACACAGGAGGAGCTATAGGTTGGGCCATGGGTTGCTGATACTGAGGTCTTGGGGCATAACCTTCTCGATAGGGCTTAGCATTTCTGTAAGGGATGGGCTGCTGGGGCTGCTGCTGCTGCTGGCTAGGGTATCCATCTTGTCTCCACCTCAGATTAGGATGGTTCCTCCATTGATACCCAATAGCAGGCTGCTGCCCATAAGACTGAGCTGCAGCCACATGCTCGGTTATAAAATCAGGAAATTGGTCAGCAAATGGGTATTCTTCCAAGGGATGAGCAGGGGGCTGGCATATGGCACATGTCTCCTCCACTCTAGCAACCACAAGTGACTGCATTGCTCCCATCAGCCTATCAAATTGTAGAGTTAAGTTGTCCACTTTCCTTTCCAACTCACTTGGCACACTCACTTCATATATCTTTCCCCTTGAGGTGTTCTCATTCATCAATCTAGGAGGCTCTAAATCTCTTGCTAAGGTTTCCCTTTGCATAGAGTTCTCACTAATGATGTCAAAGAGCTCCCATTTCTCCTTAGTAGTTTTATGGAGATAGGTGCCACCACAGGAGGCATCTATCATATCTCTGCATTTAGCATCAATTCCCTAATAAAAGCTTTGAACCAATTGTCATTCAGGGATTTGATGGTGGGGGCATTTCTTGAGGAGTTCCTTAAATCTCTCCCAGAATTGATGAAGTCTTCAGTTGGATCTTGGGTAAAAGAGATGATACCCTTCCTCAACTGGCTGGTCTTTGACATAGGAAAGAATTTGGCTAGAAAGTGACATTGGAAATCACTCCAGGACTGAATACTGTTAGGTGGAAGCAAGGACAACCAGGTCCTGACTCTGTCCTTCAATGAAAAAGGAAAGAGTCTCATCCTGGTGGCCTCCTCCCCCAAACCTGTGATATTAAATGTAGTGCACAATCCCAAGAACTCATCAATGTGCTTATAGGGGTCTTCTTTGGTCAGGCCATGAAATGAGGGTAGCATTTGAATGATGGATGATTTTATCTCATAGTTTCCCTGAGCAGCTGGGAATTGAATGCAGAAGGGGAAATTTTAGACCCCTGGTGCATTAAACTCCTTAAGGGTTCTCGGCTGCTCTTGCTCACCCATTTCTACATAATCAAATGCAACAGAAGTGGGTGTAGTTGGTCTGGATTTGAGAAGTCTTTCAACCTGTGGATTTAGTGGGATAATCTGAGGTTGCACAGTTCTCGTACCAAATATACAATACTCATATTCCTAATGCAAAATAGATATTCAACACCATAAGCAGAATCAACCAAATTTTCTAACTATTCTAACAAAAATTATCAACAGATCTGAAAAATAATAGGGGAGTAGAGGGATGCAAACTACAGAGCAGTCTCCAGTACAATTCTCCTCTCACTGGTAGCCTTAGATCTAATGAACTGCAAACAAACTACTGAAAAACAACATAACTTACAAATGCAGTTAGTAAAAATCAAACAAAAACTACAGATCTATGATCAAAACTTAGATCTATTAATTTCTAAACATGCCTCCCCGGCAGCGGCGCCAAGAACTTGTTGGAATGTTTGCCTACCCTAAAATAAGGGTCTAAAATCATCAAGAAAACTATGCAGACACACTCATACAGACCTGCAAGTATCCAAGATCTGTTGTAGCAAGCTTTAAAAGAATGGTGAGTAAGGGAATGTCAACAGGGAGGTTGGTTAGAAATATAATAAATCTCAAGATCTGTGTCAGATCTGACACCCTAACTATTACTAATTTAGCTAAAAGACAGGGGAGAGGTTTGAAATGGATTGTCACTTAAACTAAGCTAAAATTAAACATAAACTAAATTAGATCGAGTTTAGGAGTTTAGATCTTGCAGGGGAAGAGAGTAAAAAGTAGAAAATGAAGAAGAGTAGCTTGGAGGTTGGTTTTCACTGAAATCGGATTTGATTAATCACGCTACAGAGGTTCAGAGCACACTATTCCCTCAACTGGCTATAAGCACAGCTGTAGGGTATAAATTTCACTCCAAATCATAGGATCCACCAGGTCTTATGGCTATGATCAGTCCACTTTAATGGTCACAGACCATTCTATAGACTTTATCGAATCCATGAATTGCAGCAGATGAATCCAATCTGAGCCTGAGCTTAGATTCATCTTAAGGTTATGATCTGTCCACTTTAATGGTCATAGACCATCCTAGGGATCTCCTTTAAAGTGAGAGCATCAATTAGAATAATTAAAACCGCTACAGATGCTGCAATCCCCAGGTCACAGACTCAAGGAATCACAGGAGCATCAGATCCAGGGAGATCAGATGGTATCCAAGAGGTCTACTAGTTAAGTGGGTGAGCTGATATACAGACTCCTCTACACACATTCGATCGACCACCAAATGGTACCAATAGAAATTTAAATCTACTTAAAGCATTAAAAACAACATTATCATTGTAAACAAGGTCACTCTACAATAGAAATACTCTCAAATTTGTAGTCTGTGCAGCTAGGAACCTACAATAGCACTCTTAACCTTACCCACTTACAGATCTAACTTCAATCCTCGCTACTCCAAGGGACTTAGCCAACCATGGTTGGGCTAAAGGAGGGAAATGGAATTTCTCTGTAAGCTCTAATCTTTAGAATTTTGTATCAGATCTCCATCCCCCCCAATTGCAATTGGGGGTCTCTATATATAGCTTTCTCCTCTATTTTTCCCGCCAAAAATCCCTTCTAAAAGGTTATTAGAGTTTGTTAGAGTTCTGTTAAAGCACGTGGGTCGGTTAGGGCTTTCTAAGGTATCTTTTAAAACCATCGGGTCGGTCACCAAGTGCCTCAGGTTGTGTGCAGCAGGTCATTGAATCACAACATGTGCACAACTGAATTTCTGAGAAATTCTGCAAACGATTTTGACAGGTTCAAGAAGCTTTCGACAGGTTGGAATTGAGCATTTTGGTCCTCTCGCTTGGTTTTCAGATCCGTTCGATAGGTTCCGACAGGATGAATCTTCGCTTAGAGTTCCAACCTTCTCAGTCCTTAGTTTGGAGTATTCGACAGGTTTGAGAAACTCTTTGACTGGTTGGAAAACCATTTCGACAGGTTCCACTCCGCATTCCACCATTTCGATAGGTTTAAGAAACCATTCGATAGGTTCCTTTGACACTTCAGGCAGGTTTTCGATAGGATGGTTTCTTCTTTCCTTTCAGCTGCTCGATTGGTTCTGAGATCCTATTGAACTCCTTAATCCACAAGAATTCATCTTTCTTCTGCCTTCAGATCCTATCGAAGACCTCTTCAACTGCATGAATTCTTCCTTTCTTTGCTTTCACTTCCTTCGCCTTGCCCTACTGTAGCCACGCGCTCCAAGGGTCCAGTGATGTGCTACCGTCTGGTGTGCTGTTGCTAGGTGTTTCCTGTGTTGAGAGATAGCTCCTTTTTGGGATTTCTTGGGTGCTTTTCTGCATTAGTATCTTCTTTTGTTGCTGTCGACAAAATACACTTGACAAAAGCTTATTAGTGTGCTCACAAGTCTATCAATGGTCAGGTTATAGGGTGAAAAGTGGCATTTTTCACCACATAACACCTAGCCTTCCCAAGCAATGGATGAAGAGGGGTACATCAGGACTATCTATGGGCTTCTACTATGATCAAAATTTATATCGTTGAAAAGTAGAGGTCCTCAGCTTTCCAACAAGCCAAGAATCACCCCAATCGGAGCCGTGTGCAAAAAGATGTCGCAATCCGAAGTGCAGGGGCAAAATAGTAAAAATACACTAAACCCCCCTAGGATTTTGGTGCAACTAATAGTTGCGCCAGTTATAGGTGGGCCTCCCGCGGGCAGTCAACTTCTCAAAAACTACTGTTCTAGCACTATTTCACTATACATATGCTAGGCGCAACTAATAGTTGCGCCAGGCATATGAACAGCGACCCTGGATTTTTACCCCAAAATTCGTGGGTAGGGTTTGACTTGTTGACCACCTGGGTCTTTGGGGTATATTTTGTTAGTTTTGTTGCACCCTTTTAGTGCCTATTTGTAACTTTTAAGTGATTTGAAACACTAACCTATCATCCACCATTAAAACCACCTTCACACCTTTCCAAGCTCTCAAAATCCCAGGAAACCTTAGATTAGAGATTACCTAATTACTAACCCTAATTAGCACCTAAGTAGCCTCCTAACCTACCCTTTCCCTATAAATAGACGCCCCCTCCCCTTGGTTTAGGGGTTGACAAATTTGCTTAAGAGAGAAAGAGCTCAAAGTGAGAAGTTCTTCCTCCCTTTTGTGCCCCATTTTCACATAAAATTCAAGAATCTCCCATCCTCATTTCAAGCTTAATCTTGCATCCAAAACCCTTAGTCTAGGTGTGTGCTACCCCCTAGACTCCTTACTCTACCTCTTAGCTAGCAAGCCATAGGAGTTAGAACCCTGTTTTCCACCAGTCATGCCTTCAAAAGCTCATCAAAGTAAGCCAACGCAAGGCTCCACAATGGTGCAATAAGGGCCCGAGAGCTCCAGCTCTCCCCTCTATTCCTCTACCTTCTCGGTCATTCCTCCATCCTCCCATTTGTGTCGTTACGTTGCTGAATTTTTTGTAGGAACGAAGGGGCACAAATAGGATTTAAGACCCATGTGGGCAAGAGAAAGCCATTTTCTTTTCTTTTACATCATTTTTGTTTTGGCCTTTAGTAGAGATTGCATCAAGCAGGTTGATTGAGTGCCTAACACCTTCCCAATCGATAACCGAAGCCCCTACCCAAGAACCTTTGGTGTGGACAGGATTCAGAGTCATATTTATGGCACTTTAATGCTTATAAAAATGATATAGGTTTCCTGGGACACCAAAAGCTTTAGGTGGTGACTATATTTTTCATTAGGGAGAGCATCGTCGCGACGGGATCATCAAAAATCCCACGGTTGCACAGACTGGCTTGCGTTCTAACAACGCATGTCTCGAAACTCCACCAAATCGAGTTCATGACCAACTAGGGTGTCTAATCGCATGATTTCCGGGGGTTTCAGACCGTATCTCATGCGGGTTAATTATAATAAGGAACTAGTAGTTGAAAGGAGTCACATTAGATGATTGGATATGTTTCTTTCATAATGTGTGTGCACAAATTTGTGGAATCTGAGGCTAGAGGACAGAGCATGAAAATGGCGAGTCTGTCAGGCTCACCACCGCGAAATGGAACCTCGCTGTGGCAAGAAATCACCTGAAGGCCCGCCGCGGTGAGATTTCAAGGAAAATTTATGTCTAGAAAAAACTCGTAGTGGCGAGCTTCTTGCTGCATGTGGCACCTGAAAAACTCATCGCGGCGACCCTATATCTCGCCGCGGCGAGATGCTCTGTTTTGTTGAGGTTGGGGTGTGTGACCTAGTGTGCCTCGTGAAGATTGTGACTTACGACTAGCATGGTTATGTAGTATCTAAGGACACGTGTGATGTGTATTCTAGGCTATACATGAAGGACATTTGAGAAGAGTCTATCTTCGATCCATCTGTATTTAATCTCAAGGTCCGACACTTGAGGCAGGGAAAATACCTTTGCCAATTATATGTTTCTAGAAATCATGTTTATGATGCAATTATCGAATGAACTATATTTTCAGCATTGACATATATATGTAACTTGAAACTCTTGAACGTTAAGACATGATTTTTATGCACATGTTTTGATGATTTATAAACATGCATTATGAACTCGCATTGTCACATTGTCACGTTCTAGTTCTTAGATAAAGGATTCATTAGGTCGAGTGTGTCTCCACGAGGAGCTCCAGTGTTGTTCGTCAAAAAGGACGGTTCGTTGTGATTGTGCATAGATTACCAGCAGTTGAATAAGTTAACTATAAAGAACTGGTACCCACTCCCTAGAATAGATGACCTCTTCAACCAGTTGCAAGGAGCGAAGTTCTTCTCTAAGATAGATCTACGGTCCGGTAACCATCAAATGAAGGTGAGAACTGAAGATGTCCCCAAAACAGCCTTCCACACAAGATATGGCCATTACGAGTTTCTCGTGATGCCATTTGGGCTGACCAACGCGCCAACATCCTTCATGGATCTTATGGATCGGGTATTCAAGCCCCACCTAGACCGATTTGTGGTAGTCTTTATAGATGATATACTCATCTATTCCAAGTCGAGAGAAGAGCACGAGAAGCACCTGTCATTGGCACTCCAAACACTTCGAGACCATCATCTTTATGCCAAGCTCAATAAATGTGAATTCTGGTTAGAGCAGGTGAGCTTTCTGGGACACATCATTTCAAAATCGGGTGTAAAAGTTGACCCATCCAAAATTGAGGCCATACTGAAGTGGGAACAACCCAAGACTGTCACCGAGATTCGTAGTTTTCTCAGACTCGTCGGCTACTATCGTAGATTTGTAGAAGGATTCTCAAAGATTGCTAGACCACTCGCGCAACTTACTAGAAAAAACGTCAAATTTGAGTGGACTGAAGCATGTAAGAAGAGCTTCCAAGAGCTCAAGAAAAGATTGACCTCCACACCTATGCTTATCATACCATCTGGCACTGAAGGATTTATGATATTTACCAATGCATCTCACATAGGGTTAGGTTGTGTATTGAACCAACACGAGAGAGTAGTAGCATATGGGTCAAGGCAGTTGAAGGACCACGAGAAAAACTGCCCTACACATAACCTAGAGCTTATAGCGGTCATCTTCGCTTTGAAAATCTGGAGGCACTACCTCTATGGTGAAACTTTTGAAATCTTCACTGACCATAAAAGCCTCAAGTACTTATTTACACAAAAAATTTGAATTTGAGGCAGAGGAGATGGGTGGAATTCTTGAAGGATTATGATTGCACCATCCAATACCACCCAGGGAAGGCAAACGTGGTGGCTAATGCACTATGCCGCAAATCATCTGCGCAACTATCACATCTGGTGGCTAGAGTACATTGGTGGAAACTACTGGAGAACCTAACCTCAGCCAACACACAGATTGAAATGAAGAAGGCTGGAGCACTCTTAGCAAATATTAAGATCAAATCGATCACCTTCAAAAGGATCGGAGAAAGCTAATTAAAGGATCCAAAACTTATGACCATCAGACAAAATGTAGATGATGGAAATCAGCAAGACTTCTTAGTGAGCAGCAATGATTCTCTATTGTATAAAGGTCAACTTTGTATACCCACTGATACTGGGTTGCGACAGGAGATATTGGAAGAAGCTCATAGGTCTTCTTATGCTATTCATCTGGGCAGCACTAAGATGTACCACGATTTAAAGAAAAATTTATGGTGGAAGGGAATGAAGAGAGACATCACTGAGTTCGTAGCCAAGTGCTTGGTCTGTCAACAGATTAAGGTGGCCAACAGATTAAGGTGGACCATAGGCACCCTGCTGGTCTCTTACAGCCCCTACCGGTTCCCGAGTGGAAATGGGAAGACATTTCAATGGGTTTTATACTTGGGTTGATGAGAACACAGAAGGGTTACAATGCAATTTGGGTTATTATTGACCATTTGACCTAATCAGCTCACTTCCTACCTATAACACAAGGTATATAGGTGATAAACTTGTGGAGATATACTTGAGAGATAGTTTGATTACATGACATACCACGAGCATTGTATAAGATCGGGACCCACTCTACCATCTAAGTTTTAGCAGTGATTCCAAGAGGGAATGGGGTCCAAATTAGAATTCAACTCAACCTTTCACTCGCAAACCGACGGACAAACCAAGAAGGAATCAAGTAAGAGGATATGCTCAGAGCCTGTATGTTGGACTTTCAAGGATCATGAGACAAGCATTTACCCTTGATCGAGTTTGCATACAACAATAACTATCAGGCAAGCATAGGCATGGCACCTTTTGAAGCATTATATGGGCGCCAATGCAAGTCTCCACTCAATTGGGAGGAGATTGGAGAACGATTGCTGTTGGGACTTGAGCTTATAGAAAGCACAAATGAGATAGTTCGTCTCATCCGAAACCGATTAAAGGTACCTCAAAGCCGTCAGAAGAGTTAAGCCGATCTTAAAAGATCCATTGTGGAATTCCAGGTAACTTGTATGCACAACTGCATCTTACAATTTAGTATAGCTTGCCTAAGGCTAACAACCATGTTACTTGTCAGGTTTGAGATCATGTGTTTGTGAAGATCTCACCGACCAAGGGTGTGATGCAATTCAGACGGCGAGGAAAACTCAGCCCCCGATATATTGACCATTTTGAAATTTTGGGTTGTGTCGTGAAGTGGCATACATCATCATATTGCCGCCACAGCTGTCTAGCATCCACAATGTCTTTCACGCATCGATGCTCAAAAAATATATGAAGGATACATCACACATACTGGACTATCAACCAATTGAAGTGCAAGAGGACCTGACGCTAGTTGAGGAACCGATAAAGATATTGGATCGCAAGGAACAAGTCCTACGGACCTAGAGAATCTCGTTGGTCCTAGTCCAATGGCAAAATCACTCCCCTACCAAAGCAACATGGGAGCCTGAAGCAGAAATCAGGGAACAATACCCATCGTTGTTTGACTAAGGTAATTCATGTACAACACGCTACCATATGGGTAATCGGAGAAATTCTCACATGTCCAATATCGATCATAATTTTATTACATATTAGAACGCAAACAACGCTATCATATATATTGTCATATATGTATATATACCACTTAATCTCATTTACGTGATCAGCTGTGAGCAAACTACATTAAATCTGTACTTAGTGCACATTACTTAGGAATATGCCAATAAGGGGCTCAACTACGAACACGTACAAAAATTCCGTAATGTATGAAGGAAACCACCACGAAATTTAGTAGAATCTATATATATCATACCATCTGTACCTAATACCAGTCTGTACCACTACTTACCCAATGCGTCACTACGAAACGAGCCAAAACATCCAAAAATAGAACCAACTTTGTTCTATACCCTCGCTGCAGCGAGATTATGGCTCGCCGTGCACGAGATTCTCTAAAGGTGACTCACCACGGCAAGAACATAAGTTGCTGCAGCGACTGAGAAAAATATAAAGGGGCCCTCAAAACCCTCATTTGTCATTTTCGAACATTTCGATGTCTGGGTCCCTCTCTCTTGTCACCTCTTCCGTGTGAACTAGGGAGTTTCAAATTCAAATCACTTCAATTTCTTGGGCCAAAATTCTTCAAGCTCAAGAATCGCCATACGCAAAGATCCATCAATTCAATTTTACCCCAATTCGAGCTACCATGGGGTAAAACCCTTGAACCCTTCATTTTAATTCCCATTTGATGTTTTCTTTGCATATCTATGGGTCCGAAGAAGCAAACTGCTTCTAAACTCCCCCCAGTTTAACCCAAGGCATCTGCTAGCGCCAAGGGCAAGGCCCTAGCCACCTCATAACCCCCGCCACCACCTAGGGAACAACCCGTGAAATGGTGGGCAGATAAAACCTTCACGGGTTTGATCCAAAAATGTTTGTCAATGATGCCATCATCTGGTCGATAAACCACATCAGACGTGCCAACCTTGAACCACTACTTCGACCCTTCCAGTCCCACTATCACCCACATCTGGTTAAACTATTTTACCAAAACTTCTTAGTCGGTGACATCGATGGAAGTTTTACCACAGAAATCGATGGTCATAAGTTCCACATGGGCTTGTATGGCATTGTCGTGGTCATGCGTTGTCCTGCCCAGTATGATAACACCCGAGGCTTACAACTCCCTCGGTCCAAGGAACCCAGAATTCACCAAATCGTGTCTAGAATGATGGGTGGTCTTCAAGCCTCCTGTAAAGCCATCTCCCAACCTCAACTGCTGGAATGAATGTGGTTTTTGGATGTAGTTTTCCACAATAACTTGTACCCCCTAGCGCACGAAAGAGAGAGGCAGGACTCATTGTTCCAAGCACTTTTTGTTGTCCACGAAGATAGATGGTTTTCTGCACCTTGAGTAGTGTTTGAGGGCATCAAGTACACCAACAAGGAATCACTCAGCACCGTCGATAAACCCTTGCCTGCACTACCCTATGCTCGACTCATATCTGGACTCCTTGATGGCCATGAAGATTATGAGAATGGAGAACCTTATGAGATCCCGACGGAGGAGGAAACTAGGAAGGATAATATTGAGGAATTTTCATGGAAAAATTGAATATGATTTTAAAGAGATGCCGATTGAGTGTGACAAATAGAGCATTGAGACAACTAGTTGGGGGTGCCCAGCAAGAAGAACCCGAACGAGCAGCTCTCGCTGTAGAACAAGCTAGCCACGATTAATAACAAATGCCTGCCCAACCCACACAACCACAAATGCCACAGAATCAATTCTTAACATTGCCAGATTGGACTTCCAAGACGTAGTTCTTGGTCATTATATGGCAAATACGTATCGAACCGCTCACATTCCACTCACTGCTCAAGCACGGGAGTTCATCTCTGACTACACAAAAAACACAGCCTGTTCAAAGGCTGGTACTTCTGAAACTAAGACCCAATGCCATGGCAAACAACCAGCCGAGCAAGCAACGGAGCAACATGGTGAGTATGCGGATTAGTAACTGGTCTAAGGATTGGTGACTCTTTCACATAAGCTCCTTATGTTTAGTATATCAATTATAAATTTTAGAACTCATAAATGTGATGTCATTATACCATACTTTGAAACACATTTAGTATACCTTTGCAAAGCTTTAAAACAACCAATTGTTGAGCAGTGAAAAATACCATTTTTCACCTCCTAACCTGACCTTTGATGGACCTTTGAGTTGACTAATAATGTCTTTTGAGTATGTTTTATAGTTAAGCAATAAAATGCAGTCAAAGTGCAAACATCCATCTAAAAATGCCAAAGAAGGGACCTGCTGCTCAACATGAACTCATGCAGCCGAAAAGGCCAGCTATCAAGTAGTCACAGAGCCTCAGATCCCTATGGCAGTGGCATGTGTCACATGAGCACACATGGGAGGAAGAGCAGCTGCAGTGAATGAAGATTGAACCCCTCAAAAGGCACTGAGTACTGGACAAATGGAGGACAACACCACAAAGATGTGTGCCAGCTGTGGAAGCAAGGAACAAAAGAGCTCGAGAGGTTAATCCAACCTGTCGAGAGGTTCTGGTGAGAGAAAGTCACCTATCGAGAGGTTGGGATGCTTAATTATGAAGCTGTCGAGAGGTTCCCACAACCTATCGAGGAGTTAAAACTGCAAATAGCTACCTGTCGAGAGGATGTGAAGGTGTACTTGAACCTGTCGAGTAGTTACTGAGATGAGGAAATGGATATTTCGAGAGGATGCCAACACCTATCGAAAGGTTTTAACTACTAAAGAAAACCTGTAGACAAGTGCAAGTCATCCTGTCGAAGAAGTACCTGAAGATGCAGGCGAGCTCACGAGGATCCACCTACCTGTCGAGAGGTTCCCTTGAACCTAGCGAGTAGTCAAAGTCTACCTCGCAAGGACTTACCTGAAGTTATGTTCATTTGCACGAGTTTGAGGTAACCTGTCGAGAACAACTTTCAACTTGTCGAAAGCTCAATTGGAGTTGTATAAGAAATTGATAGGTTGAATTATAACCTGTCGAGAGGATGAATGGAGCTAGGATAGCAGTGAGGATTTGTCTTCATCCCGTCGAATAGTTTTCAGAACATGTCGAGAAGTCACAGATCCTGTCAAATGCTACTATTAACCTATCGAATGGAGCACCAAGTGGACTCAGAAGCTGTCAAAAGGTTCCTTGAGCCTCTCGACACACAATTTGGGAACTTCTCAGTTCCAGCCACATCAGCTGCTCACTTCAGTGCTCTATGCACGCATTCCAAGGCACTTTAACAACCCATGGGGGTATTTTTTGAACATAAATGGGTGCAAATGGGGATCCTCTAACCACCTCACATGTACTTGTCCATTTTGGACTAATTGGTGGAGAGCTTCTAGAAGTAAAATTAGCCACATCAGCAACTTAGAATAATAAAATTATTCCCTTGAGCTCTGATTGGCTAAAATAGATCCAAGGACAGAGGGGAAGACTATAAATGGGAGAGAAATTGCACAAAAGAACTATCCAAAATTTGAGAGAGCTCAGACCAAACTTGAAATCCTTTTTCCCTCCAAAATTTCATTCCTTTTTCTTCTTCCCCATTCTCTCTTTAGACCAACCATGGTTGGCTAAACCCTTTTAGTAGCTATGGTGAGATTGAGAGATGTAAATTGAGAGGTTCAAGGCTTTGTATGAGGATTACATGTTGCACAGATTGCAGATTTGAGAACAATTGTACTGTCAGTTGTATTGAATCAGTAATTATTGAATTTAAAGTTAATTTGGATCCATAAATCTCTTGATTGCCATTTGATTTCCCTAGATCTAATATCCTTGGGGATGCCTGTACTTGTAGCCTTGCATCCACAGTATCTGCAATGGTTTAAATATTCTAATTAATATCCTTGAATTAGAGGAATCTCTAGGATGATCTGTGACCATTAAAGTGGACAGATCATAGCCTTAGAATCACTCCAATTCTTTGGTTTACGTTGGATCCTTATACCTTGCATCTAAGCTTGTAGCCAGATGAAGGAATGTTGCAAATCAGTTCCCTACACTACCTCTGAACCAATTAATTTTCTGTAAAGACCAAAATCCCTAGCTGCTATTCTCTCCCTTTGATTTTAATCCTTTTCTCCATCTCTTTAAATTTGTGTTTTACTCAAGCTCTGGATCATTTGCTTTTACATTTACTTTTCTGTAGTTTTAGTAAAGTGGCAATCCCCAAAACCTCTCCTCTTTCCTTTCTTGCCTTAGATCAAATTAGGATATGATAGAGTGCCAAATATGGTATAGATCTGAAGGTTTACCATATTTAAAACCACATTTCCCGGTGAACATACCCTTACTTACCCCTTTAAAGCTTGCTACAATAACCCTGGTTCTTGTAGGCCTGATTGCTTTACATTGGTTTCATTTTGTTGTGATCATTCCCCTAGTTAGTTTGTTGTTTTTAACCGTTTAATAATTACAAGGTACGCACAACAACACCAATGACTACTACACATCTAGTCAAACTTACCTATACTCATAACGAGTTGAATCTCAACATTATCAGTCAACTAGTTTAGATCCCTGAGTAGGAATAAAAACAGAATTTTTTTATACTATGTACACAAAGCTAATACTCATAAAGTTACCATATATTCCTGATTACACTGATAGAGGTAAATCGCCTTGTTCAATCACGACCATCCTTCAAATTCTAATACCTATACTTGTGTCACACTTGGGAAAACTTAAACTTCTAGAATAGAATGACACTAATTCATGCTGGCTAGGAGGGATTCCCCATACACCCTCGACCCATCCTCGTTAAATGCTTTAAACGATATGATGTAGGTATAATAAGACGACAGTAAGGTTGTTGTCTCTCTTTCCTCCATATTGTCTTCAATTTTTGAGGACGAAAATTTATTTAAGGGGGGGAGGATGTAACACTCGACCCGGTCTGGCTCGTTACCACACCGGTCTAATTATCACGTGTTTGGCAAACCGAATATATTGGGTCAATAATCGAACTGGACCGGACCCTTTATAACCAAGCCAGTAGAGATGAATAAACTCAGTGTGTGAGGCCCGATAGATAGCACCAATGGTCAGACCCATTAGCCAATAGTCTAGAGTAAAGGCCTATTAGTTGAGGGGTGACACCAAAACCCATTGTATAAGGAGGCCCATGGGCTAGGCTCTTGGGAATCGGACCTACGACTGAGAAAGGGGCAGATCTATGGCCCTTGAGTCAAATAGGTACATTTATTAAGTGGACAGGCTCCACACTTGAACCAACCCATGGCATGGGTTCGCTAGTTTAAAGCCCAAGCATATGGTCCATTGGTTTCAGAGCCCATGTTGGACCTAAGCCAAGACCCGTCTACACCTTGGAGATGTTTGGCCCACAACTTATAGGAGACCAGATCTATAGCCTTAAGTTAAGCTAGTACACCTAAGTAGAGGTATAAGCTATACATGTAAGTGAACCCAGTTGAGTTAAAGCCCATGCTCGCAAAGTCTTTGCATGGAATGCTTATGTCGGGTATGAGCAGCGAAAAGAAGAACTCCTTCTTCCTTTCCTCGTCTCCACTTCAAAAAGCTCCAAGCCTGTGAATTGGACCCCTCCGATAAAGCAAATCGACCGTAGAGGCGGGAAGATTATTCTGCAACCACTAAACCATCGATTCAAGAACTCTTTTAGGCGGGGACCGGTGTGATCAAGAGCATCCTCACAGGTGAAATCATTTGTGAAGCTCGGGAGCCCTGCATGCGAGAGTTTTGTTGCGGTAAACTCGCTACCCTACTTACGAATCCTAATTTCTGTAGAAAGAATAGAGTCCATGCGTGAAGTTGAGGAGAATCGAACCCGTGAGAGGCTTTGTAGCCAAAATCGTGGGGTCCGATGCCTTGAGCTACATGCATGATTAACCACGCTAGTGTCCAAAGGCTTAATCTGCCTTAGGCTGAACCGACTGGGGTGTGTTCTAACAATGCATGTCTTGTAACCCCACTAAATCTAGTTAATGACCAACTAGGGCGTCTAATCTCACAATTTTCGGGGGTTTCAGACCGTGTCTCATGCGGGTTAATTATAATAAGGAACTAGTAGTTGCAAGGAGTCACATTAGATGATTGGATATGTTTCTTTCATAATGTGTGCATGAATTTTTGGAATCCGAGGCTAGAGGACATAGCATGAAAATGGCGAGTCTGTCAGGCTCATCGTGGAGAAATGGAACCTCGCCATGATGAGAAATCACCTGAAGGCCTCGCCGCTGTGAGATTTCAAGGCAAATTTGCATCTAGAAAAACTAGCCGCAACAAGCTCCTTGTTGCATGTGGCTTCTGAACAACTTGCCACGGCGACCCTATATCTCGTTGTGGCGAGATGCTCTGTTTTGCTGAGTTTGGGGTGTGTGACCTAGTGTTCCTCACAAAGATCGTGACTTACGATTAAAGACATGTGTGATGTGTATTCTAGGCTATACATGAATGACATCTGAGAAGAGTCTGGTTTCGATCCGTGCATGTTTAATCTCAAGGTCCAACACTTGAGTTAGGGAAAATACCTTGGCCAATTATATGTTTCTCGAAATCATATTTATGATGCAATTATCGAATGAACTATATTTTCAGCACTAACGTATATATGTAACTTGAAACTCTTGAATGTTAAGACTTGATTTTCATGAACATGTTTTGATGATTTATGAACATGCATCTTGAATTCGCATTTCCTCGCATTGTCGCATTCTCGTTCTTGTAGCTTACTCTGTCTATGTGTACCAGGTATGTGTCTATGTTATGTGAGATAATGTGCAATGAGGAGTGGAGCCTCCATGAAAGGGGTGGCGTCCCCGAGGTTACAACCCTGTGTCCTAATACGGGCTGCTCAGTTCTCTAATACGGGATGCATTGCCATGTGATTTATTCTGAGTGTGTTAGATGTAAGGGTAGTGGAGTCTCCATGAGAGGGGTGGAGTCCCCAGGCTTACAACCCTGTGTCCTAATATGGGCTGCTCAGTTCCCTAATATGGGATATTTACTCTAATGCCATATGATATGTTATGTCTCGATTCATGATATGTGATCTGTTCTGGTTATAATTTTATCTTGTTTACATGTGTTCCTAACTTGCTTCGCTTACGTGTTCGGTTTGTGCTCGAATTCGGTCTCTCTCTATGCATTGTTTTAGCATGTTTATCCATTATCATGATTTGATTCATTAAGGCATTGTATTCATGTTTCCATCTCGTACTCAATATATTTTAATCCAACGTAAATTTTCAATTGCTTTTATTTATGCATCAGGAACATGAATTTGAATGATAAAGTGTGACTTAGCAATGTATTCTCTCTATTGAGCTTGGATGAAAGCTCACTGTCGACTATACGTCACAGCTGCAGGAGCTAGGTTGGAGCATGATCCAGAGCAGGAAGAAGATTCGGAATACAATCCTACAGAGGAGGAATTACCTGAGGAGCACTTCCCATAATGCTAGGGTGCTTTGGGTTATTTTGGGATTTTTGGGAAAATGGTATATGATACAGTTTTGTAATTAAATACTAAGCATATTTGACCCACTGTTTAGATGGAGTTCGGCCTTCATCGGCGGATGTTTACTTTTGTACACATGTTAGTTAGTTTCATGAGTTATGCTGCCATTTTGTTATTGATGTATGCTCTATATCTATTTTCATTTTGTGCACTTTGTTTTCCGCTTTTGTAAGCATACCCTTTTGGGAGATAGCCCGATCCTTCCTATAGTTAAATGAGAGGAAAGATCAAGCTGTCTAATTGTGATGCTTACATTTGATACCATAGCATCACTGTGTTTCAGATCTTTCGCATGATATGAAGGCACGGGTTTTTGGGTAAGGAAACTCGAGCTGTCACAGTAGTAGAGTTGACGTGTGTGTCACTCGTTCTGCTGCTTGATTTATTGAAGAGCGATGTCTTGCAAGTCCATGTGACGAAAAAGTTCTACCGCAAAGTCAGCGCCACTGTATGGAGGAATCGGTGTTTGGCCTTGAGCTTCATGTGGTGGCATTGGGTACTGGGCCGCTTGGTTTAGCTCTACATGGGGTTGTTGGGGTGGTTGTTGCTGTTGTTGCAGGGCCTGTTGGGCTATTTTTTCTATTTGGCGACGCTTGATGCTCGCATTTAGGCTAGTGAGGCTTGCCTTTAAATCATCATATTTATATACTTGGAGGTTACCTTTCATGCGTGGTTCAATAGTTGTAATCGGAAACTTTTCTCCCTTCTCGTTTACATGGTTCTCAATCATGTAGGTGATCAGTCGAGGGTAGGGTAGACGCTTGAGGGGATTTTTCTGGGCACCCTCTCTGGCATTGTTCCTAGATTAAACCATGCCATTTGCTACCACAGTCGAAGTAGAGAACCACTTCTCCTGATAGGCCGAATACAAGGCCTGAAGAAGTGCGTCTCTTCTCTCTTGCTCGTGCCCCACTTGGAAACAAATTCTTTCTTAAAATTATGTTCAGTGGCCACATATGGGTTGGAAACTATAGACGCTTAACATACAGTCCGGACCCTGTCTTTCCCTTGGTCATATCGGCTACTATTTCTTGAAAAGGTACCTTGGCTAGGTTTGGGGGTTGTAACGGTCCACCCTCTATATAAGTCAATGGGCATCCCATTGCGATCAAAATTTCATCAAAATCAAATTGAAATTTGTAGCCATCGATCTCGATCACAAGTTCCATTTGATCATCATTCATTCTTAACTTTTGATAAAATACGTGTACAAGTCTAGGGCAGTAGTGGGTATGAGGCGGTTCCCAAAGTGATTTAAAGTCGGTGGCGGTAAGATATTCGAGGGTCCATTTAGTTGAATTGTGACCCTCAAACAAACTATTGTGAATTACCCAATCGGTCTCAAATTTCCTAGAATCCCACCATTCATTAGGTTCTTCCCGCACTATTTGTGGAATATTCACTTTGGGTCGTTTGGGAGCTGAGGGTTTAGAAGCCAAAACCTTCCTTGGTCCCATTACAATGATCTACGAGTAAAAACTTAAGAAAACATGAATTAAACGATAGATCTTACCCCGCTTGTGGAAGGAAAACCTCGGATAACCCTTGGTGGTAGATATTTCGACTCGAATCTGAAGCGAAATCGAAGCGAGAATATTGTTTGGAATGTTGGGGAACAAAACCCTAGCTTTCAAATCCTTTCACGCCCAAAATTTTTGAAGAGAAATGGTCTGCAGGCCTCTTATAGGTTGATAGTTGCACGACCGACTTTTAATGTCACACGAGCGACATTTCAGAAATCTGGAGCCTTAAACAGTTGTGCGAGCAACGGAGATATCTAGTTCTCCTCGCGTGACCTGAAGCAATCGTGCGAGTGACTTAAATCTCGCGAGCACGAGTTCAAAAGTTTCTCCTAATTTGTTCCATTCTCCGTACCAATTCTTTCTTCCTTAGTTCGTGGACTCTCTTTCTACTTCATTTACGCCGTGTCGCTGAGTTTATCAATACATACATCTATTTCTTTAAATGTACTACTACGCAACCATTCCTAAGTTAAATTGCAACAACACATTTGAATTTAATGATTCACACATGGCCTTCCATCTTCATTAAAACATACAATGTTAATTATATCAAAATTATACAAAAAGTTGTGGATACGTGTCACGGAAGTCTGACTCGCGTTCCCATGTGGCCTCTTTTGGTGCATGATTCTGCCCTTTCACTAGTACCAATGGAATATATTTAGTACGTAGCACTTGGTCTTTTCTATCGAGAATCTGCACAGGTCTTCTCTAATGGTCAGATCTTCATAGAGTTCAATCGGTTGCTCACTGATAATGTGAGTCGAATCCTTCACGTACTTCCTCAACATAGATATATGAAATACATTGTGCATTCTCTCGAGTTGTGGAGGTAGCGCAATCCGATATGCAGTTTCACCAACTCGTCCCAAAACATCAAACGGTCTAATGTAGCGTGGGCTAAGCTTTCAACGCTTCCCAAAATGCATTACACCTTTCATAGGTGAAATCTTAAGGAACACATGGTCTCCAATCTGGAAGTCCACACTCGTACGTTTAAGATCGGCGCAACTCTTTTGTCTACTCTGAGCAACCTTTAACCTCTCACGAATCCAACATACAGCTTTAGTAGCATTTACGACGATTTTAGGACCCAAAATAAACTTTTCTCCCGTTTCTTTCCAATTGAGCAGAGATCTACAACTTTGCCCATATAAAGCTTCCTAAAGAGCCATACCAATGCTTGTCTGGTAACTGTTACTATATGTAAACTCGATCAAAGGTAATGTTGATCCCATGACCCTGTAAAATCAAGCATGCATGTGCTGAGCATATCCTCAATAATCTTATTTACTCTTTCGGTTTGACTAATCCATTTCCTCTTGGAATTTCTGCCAAAAAAATTGATGTGTATAATGATCTGATACTATACTCGCCAGAATACCATGCGGTATATTGAGTATTTTACGGTAACAAATGAGCAGACTTGGTCAATCTATCTACAACCCATATGAAATTGTGTCATTTCTCCATCCTTGGTAATCCTATAATAAAATCTATCGAAATGGACTCCCACTTCCATTCTGATATCGGTAGAGGTTGTAATAACCCTGTTGGATGCCAGTGATACACTTTCACCTACTGACACACCAAGCACCTTGAAATGTACTCGGCGACGTCCTTTTTCAATCCTCTCCACCACAAGCTCTTCCTTAGATCTTGGTACATCTTGGTACCACCTGGATGAATCACATAGTTTGACTTGTGTGCCTTGTCTAGAATATTATGCCGCAGATCGGCATCAGTCAGTATACATAGACGTCCTCTGAACAATAACGATTCATCCCCCTTGATGGAAATCTGGTCTAGTACCATCAGTCACCCCATGTCTGATGTTTACTAGTTCTGCATCCTTCATTTGTAGCTTGTAGATATTATCATTAATCGTCGGTCGAATAATGATATTTCCTAATAAGGCTCCTAAATCTTACACCTCGATCTTAGTATCGTATAGCGAAATATCTTCCAACAGTTTCCATCGGTGGATTCCCAAAATAAGATTTGATATCTGAACTAAACTTTTCTGACTCAAAGCATCTGCTACAACATTTGCCTTACCGGGGTGATATAAAATGAAGCAATCATAATCCTTGAGAAATTCCATCCATCTAGGCTACCTCATATTCAAATCCTTCTAAGTGAGCAGGTACTTGAGGCTCTTATGATTTTGAATATCTCAAAGGTCTCCCCAAACAAATAGTATTTCCATATCTTTAATGCAAAAATCACTGTGGCTAGTTCAACGTCATATGTAGGATAATTCTTTTCATGATCCTTGAGCTGTCTTGATCCATAGGCAATTACCTTCTGGTTTTGGTTTAACACACAGCCTAACCCGCTATGTGACACATCACTAAACACAATAAATCCCCAGTGTCGATTGGAATAGCAAGCACTGGTGCAGAGGTAAGCCTTTTCTTAAGTTCTTGAAAACATTTCTCACATGATTCGGTCTATTCAAATTTTACATTCTTTCTTGTCAATTAGGTAAGCGGACCAAAGAGTTTAGAAAATCCTTCTACAAACCTTCTGTAGTAGCCAGCCAAACCCAGAAAAATTCTTACTTCTGTGATCGTCTTAGGTCATTCCCAGTATACCACGACCTCTATCATAGCTGGATCTACTGTGATACCTGCTTCAGAGGCAACATGTCCCAAGAAGCTCACCTGTTCTAACCAGAACTCACATTTGTTAAACTTTGCATATAGTTGGTGTTCTCGTAATGTCTGCAAGACAATTTATAAATGTTGCTCATGCTCTTTCTTTGTCTTTGAGTAGATAAGAATGTCATCTATAAAAACTACTACACACATGTCAAGATGTGATTTGAACACCATATCCATGAGATCCATGAAAGAAGTTAGTGCATTAGTTCAGCCAATGGCATCACTAAGAATTCATAATGCCCATATCTAGTTCTGAATGCTGTCTTCTGAATATGTTCAGCCTTGACTTTCAACTGATGATAGTCGGATCGCAAGTCAATCTTTGAAAAGAACCTTGCTCCTTGTAATTGATCAAAAAGAACAACGATCCTTGGAAGCGGATAACAGTTCGTGATTGTCAATTTGTTCAACTTACGATAGTCGATGCACAATCACATCGACCCATCCTTCTTCTTGACAAATAAGGCCGGCACTTCACAAGGAGAAACACTTGGTCTTATGAACCCTTTGTCCAAGAGTTCCTACAGTTTTTCTTTCAACTCTTTCAACTCTATTGCAGCCATCCTATACGGTGCTTTGGACACTGGCTTCGTGCCTAGAGCTAATTCAATTGCAAACTCCACTTCCCGATCTGGTGGCAACCCTAGTAATTCTTCAGGGAACACATCCATAAACTTGTAAACAACCGAAATATTGGTGATGCCATTCCTCTCGTTCCGCTGCTCTTTCAAAAATGCAAGATAGCCACTGCAACAGCTTCTCATTAAACGTTCGGCTCGTATTGTGGAGATGAACGGTGCAACCTTAGCCTTTTCACCGATAAATCGAAATGATCTCTCCTTTGGTGGACAGAATGTAACGATTTTTCTTAGGCAATCAACACTTGCATGGTAAGCGGATAGCCAATCTATGCCAAGGATTACATCGAATCCTTGCATATCAACAAAATGAGATCTCCTACTGTCTCGTGGTCTTCAACTCGTACAATGATCAATCGGCTGAACATATTCATGTTCACTAAATTTCCCGTAGGAACTTACACGGCCAAGATAAAATCCAATGACTCGGGAATGACCTTCAATCTTTTCACAAATTGAGGAGTCACAAAAGAGTGAGTGGACTCTGGGTCTATCAAGACTCGTGCCTTGTAACAACAATAATCTTTTTCTCTATACAGATGTAAAGTACCTACGTTGTGACATATACTAAGTGATCAAACATGCATGACAGAATTTTAACATTCAAGCATATTTACGAATTTAAAGATCATTTAATTCTATGCACCTTCTTCATCTAAAACTCTTCAAAAGAGATATAATAATCGTCGATAGGGAATATACCTTAGATTATTTCATTATTGGTCTTGGCATCCTGAGCATTGACCGCATAGGCACAGACTTGAACTGTAGTCCTCGTGGATCGTGTAGGCCTAGGTGTAGCAGCTGACGATACTCCTTCCTTTCTCAATTCAAGGCAATCTCTGATTATGTGCCCCATCTTACCACATTTGAAGCATGCCCCCATACCACGCCGACATTCTGAAGGCTTGTGTGACTTCCCACAACACGTACATGTCTCCAAGGGTATATACGATGCAGCACATGACAATCCTTTAGTAATTGATGCCCAAGACGTGAAGGTAGGACTAGGCGGACGATAAGATCTCATCGGCGGCCTAGAATAATTTATCTGATTCAGTTGTCTTAGTGTCGGTATTGTGAACCTTGGTTTCTTATTTGTAGGTTCATAGCTACTCAACTTTCCTTGGTTTGCTCTTCCCCTATTTTGTTGGTCCCGTCTCTTATACATGTCTTCAATATCTTTCTCGACAACTATTGCCATACCCATCATGGCTCCATACGTCTCTAATTCTAACACTAAGATTTTGTTGCATATGTTCGGCCTTAAGCCACGTTAAAACTTATTGGCCCTCATCAAATCGATGGCCACATATTCTGGGGCAAACCTTGACAATCTTGTGAACTCCATCCCATAGTCTCATACGGACATTCCCGCTTGTTCGAAGTTGATAAATCTCACCGCCATTTGATTTCTCACCTGTTTGGGAAAGTATTCCTTATTGAATACCTCTACAAATTCTTCCCAAGTCCATATCCCATTGGGATTATCTTGCTCTCTAATTCTTAGTATAGACTTCCACCACGAGCCAGCTTCACCTTTTAGTTGAAAGGAAGCCCAACTCACTTTCTCTTCCTTAGTACCTAGCAATATCTGAAGAAGCTTCTCTATTTGATTTAGCCATTTCTTTGCTTCAAGCGGATCAGTATGGCCATAGAAACAAGGAAGTCTCAATCTCCTAAACTGGACAACGGTTGATGGCATAGGTGGAGTCGGAGGTGGAGGTGGTTGCTGATGATTATTGGCATTGTTCTCTCTAGCAACACCGTCTAAATTAGTTGATATCTCAATCTGTTAACATGAAATAAAAGTTTCATTAATAGAAGGTCCTTATACTCTGACAAAATCTTAACTAAGAATATAAGTCTAGGTCTTGTCACAAATTTCTAAAGCCATTACTCTGATACCAACTGTGACAACTCGGATTTCCTACCTTGAAACCCGTGCCATCAAATCACTATTTCTGATGATCCCTGAACTGAACACACGAGATGTCAACTCATACAGTGGATTAAAGCGAAACTCTCTAAATTGGCAGATAGAGTCATTATATATATGGCAAACGCTAATTCAATTCTAACAAAAGATAGAATGATAAAATGATGATTATGTCCTTATGTAAACCGTAAGCCCAATAGAACCGAAATGAACCACTGGTGATGAACAATCATCACACAAATAGTGGTTCAAAATTATAGTTTACATTTCGTGAATCCATAATTCTTAATTTATACAAAGGCTAGACATACCAAGCCTTACACAAAAAATCCTCAATATATCTCTCAAGTCACCTAAGGGAAGCAATCCTCTGGTAGAAGATCATATTCCTCCTCTGGAATGTAATCAAAATCTTCTTCTTAGCCAAAATCCTCAACTTCTAAATCCGCGACTGTACTTGTGACGTACAGTCGAAGGGTGAGCTAATAGTCTAAGCTCAATAGGGAATTATCAGTAGCATGCATAACATATTTCAAAGCATAGATCTTATGACTGAACTCAAAGTACAATTCACGACACTGAACTTTTAGATGCTTGCAATTGAAATGACTGAATTTAAAATACACACACGCGATTTGCTTCTTAGTTCTCAAGGTCTTACTAATTCATTTTCATATGCTTCTCATGCTTCAAGCTGGCATAAAAACTTAACTTAAATAACTCCCAAACGTATATAGCATTGGGAGTCACAGTAATACCGATTGGAGTCTCCGAACCACCGTCGTTCAATGAATAATTTACACAATTGGCAAGCCCCTGAGATAAGTTAACAGGGTCACTTGGGCTACATTGCCAAGCTCCTGAGCTAAGTTAATAGGGTCACTTGTGCCACATTGTCAAGCCCCTGAGTGAAAGTGACAGGGCTACTTATGCTTCACATTGACCATTGGCCAGTCCACATGTACGGATATCCTGCCGTACTGGATACACGATGGGGATTCATTAAACAAAAACCTTAAATCGTTGTGCATTTCTAACTTGTACTTTTTCACCGTGTAGTTGATGAGTGTGATTAATTATAACTAGGTTTTGAGTCTCACATGCTTACTTATCACGTTCACACACGTTCATCATATTCACACATGCTTACTTATCATATTCACACATGCTTGTTTATCATACTTATTGAGTTCATGTGCATTGCTTATCATTTTCATATTCATATCATACACATACAAACACATGCTTAATCCCATTCACATTATCTATACAATACATATCAGAAGTCATGTTATTGAATTTCTCCTACCTCTTACAAAGTTCACGCCGAAGCACACAAAGATAGAGCGAAATTCCTTAGGCAATATTCCAAATCATATTACAAATCAAACCTACAATTTAAGGCATTCAAAGGTCATTAACCAATGCCTAAAAGACCACACACACTCAAGATTTGGAGAGTTCCCGAAGAAAAATCCAAATTTGCCTTAACTTGCTCAGTCACATGCGTGCGAGTTCCAAGGTCGCGTGCACGAATCACATTGCACTTCATAGTCACGCGAGCTCACTCGAGCGACTGTGATCTCTTATTTATCTTACGTTCATAGTCTATAACTGTCGCGCTCGCATTAGTTCTAAGGTCGAGCGAGCGACTTCACATGTTCTTACTCAATCGGACGAGTGACTGTTCAAAGTGCATTTTCATGCCCATTTTGAAGCTCCTCTCGAGCGAGCAAGTTCAAGTTGCACGAGCAAGGCACAGAGTCATGTGAGCGACTTTCGAGTTTTTGGAGTTTTTTCTCATAATCGGATTTCCAATCCATTCCCCTCTTCACCTAACTTCCATACACATTTAATACAATATATTTAGGGCATTAATTGCCCCCATTTATGACTATTAATTCACACAAGATCTATCCAAAATCACAAGACCTTAACTCATTTATTTTGCGTTGATTTGCGGTCAAATGAATGCATCTTTCGATGCCTCTTCCTCACGAATCGACCAAGCTTGAGGTTAACCTTCTCACGAACTCCAACATGATAGTTCGGTGATTTCTTTGTGGTGTTCCAAGATCAACCAAGAAGGTTGAGAGGGAGATCAACAATTTAAGGTTGAAGCTCTTCTCCTCCTCAATCTCTTACTCTCATCACAATCCCAACGACACTCCCTAGGTCAAAGCTTTGAATCGATGATCAAACGAAAAAGGACGAATTCGTACGCTAGGTCATTCACGATTATCGATCTCTCAACACTAATTCTCACAAGTTCTCTATCTTCCTCTCTTCTTCTCTTCTCTTACAACCTCAAAGCAAGATAAGCAAAAAGGGTTTACCCTTTGCTTATAGCTCAAGTGGTCTCCTTGTGAAACACTAACACCACACTTGGGTGTTTCACACCTAACATAGTTCACTTGCTAACCACACACACCTAGCCTAGGTGTTTGACTATTCTCACTCACATTAGGTAGCACTGCCAAATCTGAAATGGCACGATGCTCCGTACCGGCACATGTACCGAGTCGGCCTACACGGTTCCCATTTTGGGGTTGTTACCGTAACAGGTTAGAAGATGATGTCTCAAGGCGAAAACACTACGTGAAAAGGCCAAAGAAACCACTGCCTTAAACAGTGGTTTTTTCAAAAAACCACTATCTTTGACAGTGGTTTTTTTTCAAAAAACCACTGCCCTAAACAGTTGTAAAAAAAGGAGAGGTTTTTTTTTACCACTATACAAGACAGTGGTTTATGAACTTCAACAACATTTGCTCTTACAGATCATAGAAAAAATCCTTTGCTTTATAGTGGTTTTTTATGCAAATTTTTAAAAAAATATTTAAAAAAATTACATCGACGATTTTTTATGCAATTTTTTTTTAAATAATATTTTTTTTTAAATACAATTTTTTTATGCTTTTTTTTTTAATGTAATTTTTTAATATTTTTTTAATTCTTTAAAAAAAATTATATAAAAAGAAAAAAGCTATTAATCTCATATTTAAGCATATCCATTCAACTCAAATGTAAATCATTCAATGCCATTAATAAAAAAAATAGATGCTCAATTCTTTTATTCAAATAAAAGGTTAAATCTCAACCTATGATCCAACCTTTCAAATCAACCAAATATTTTAAACTTTACAGGCCCAATCCTTTTATTCAAACAAAAAAAAGAAGAAAAGAAAGAGAGTTAATAATCTAAGGACCCTATGACCTATTTTCAAAATTAAAAAAAATATAAAAAAAAAAATTTTGCTTCGCCTCTCCTACCAAGTATCCCCGTTCCATAGTGATCCGTTTGTGGTGAGCTTCAAATTGAAAAGCTTCACCTGAAATCAAAAGGAGAACATCATTAAATTGAGATATTGATGACTTCTATCTAAGGAGTCCCCATCTAATAGGTCGGGTTGAAAATCTTGACATGTTATATAAATAGGTTGTATTCAAGTTAACCCAAACCCAACCTGGTACCTATTTGTTACACAATATATAGGTATATCGTTCTTTTAACAGATCCAGGTCAAGTCCAAAAGTGGATAACAGGTCTGGGTCCAAAACTGGAAATGCAATTAAACCTATGAATCAAGAATGAGTACAGAAAAAGTACATGATCCTGATAAATACATCTGATAAAACACATTGACTTATAGAAAATACTGAAAATTTCAATTTTATGGTAATGATAAGTATAAAAAGAAGTATAAATTTATATAAATACCAACAGAAGGCATATATATAAAAAGAAATACAAATTTATCATCATACCCATGGTGTACAAATGTGAGCGCTCGACCCTCCCGTTCATCACATGCTCCCCCAAACATGCCAACGCGTGCATATGGGCATGGGGTAGTGCCAATCGATGATTCTCTGTTTGATTTATAAGATAATAGTAAATAAGCAAAGGAAAAGAATGACAATATCATCATAATTAAAATCTACAACACTAAGCTATTAAATGGTTGTTGCAGAGATGAAAATGTGATCCAACCTTATCAAAATCATCACCACCCAAATGTGTGTCCCCAGAGGTAGAAAGCACCTCAAAAACTCTATCACCAACCTCAAGAACTGCAATTCAGGAAACTAAGAAATTAAAACAACACTAATGCCAAGTAATCACAGAATAGACCACAAGCACCTGCAAAATGTATAATATAAGATGCTCAACTGCCTTTTAAATTACAGAAATAGAAAAAATACTCGGCCTCTGGACGACCTTTGGTGAGCGATGTTTGCAAAGACTTATCCAGAAGATAGGGATGGTCACAACACTGCCAAAAAATCTGTATTAGTTAAATCCAAAAAGCTGCAAATATATCAGTGCAATGCTAGCTACCAAAAGGCTAAAAGGTTTGTGTGGGCTGCTGCTAAGACTGATTTTGGAGATCCATATGGTAGCCGTTTATTTTAAAGGTGTTGACACTTTGAATCACACCAAGGTGACGAGCTTTCCAAAGCACAAAACACAATAGATCATGGGAAAGCTTTGTCGCTAACTTCTACATTGTTCTGTATACGTAGAAATTCAATGGCAATGAATATAATTGCTAAATTTATAATAGTTTGCCATCCAAATAGATGGGATAAGGCTAAGATGAATATGATCTGTGATGGGAAAGAAAATACGATGAAACATTGGAATTTATAGTGCTAAACTATTTTAGCAAACTAACTACTTAATAAAATGAGAAAACAAAACAATGAGGCTACCTTGGAGATGTGCGTACCAAGACTTCTGTGCACGCTCGCCACAACACTTTAAGCACATAAATACTCCAATATTTGGGGACTTGAAGAAGGAATCAATAAAAGAATGAGTCAAACACAATTGTATTTTGGAAGAGTGGGACATAATAAGATTGATCCCTATTTTGTAAATATTTTCAAGAAATATATTTAAATCCGGATCCCTCATATTTTGGTAGTATGTTCCAAGTTGGTACCTGCTTTGGTAATATTATCTAAAATAAATGCATTCTAAGAAACTTCTTTTTTTATCAGTATTCTACAACAAACTTGTGGTACGCTTTTCGCATGCGAAGATGGAAGACAAAAAACAAAACTACAGTTGCAATACAGCTCCAGAACAACTTGAATATGGAACTCTACCTCAGCTTTGAAAAATTGCTGCCAAGAACCAACAGAGTCTCTATAAGCTCATCTGCTTGTTCTTTTGCATTGTACTGTTGGATCAATCCCCGCCCAAGAGGCCATGTGATTGAGCATCTAGGTTTGGAAGACATGCATCAAATGGGCCTATTCCTTTAGTTTTAGAAACTCCTTGATGTTCCCTGGAATACCCTTATCATATGGGTTTTTAAACCTAATTTCTAGATAACACAACCTAATACCAAACACTGGGATATTAGTTGGATTCCCGATGCTCCTCCAATAATGAGATATTAGAGCACTCGTCCCCAAAAGGTTATAAAACGATCTAACAATAATAGTGCCTTTGTCCTATAAGGACCACCTGCACTTGTCAGCCCTCTGTAAAACAAGCACTCGAAGTAGAGCCATAAGATCACACACTTCGCTATCGTGAAGATTTCTCCGAAGAGGAATGTTCCATAGTGGAATCATCGAGGAGGTACCGACACAATCTTGGATTGAGAAAAAAAAAATCAATGATTCCCCCCAACTAGATGTGATTCCAAAAAATGATCCAGTCTCCTGGAAAGCCACAACTCTAATTGTTGGTTTTCTAGAAAGCACACCTTAAGGACACCACATATTTTGATGAAAGAACCATCATCCATAGGCCTCCAAGATCCTCTCCTAGATGCCCTAGACCATTCTGCTTTTCCTAGAAGGGCCTAATCGTTTGGAAAACAAGCCACATCCCAGTTTTTTCAGTGAATTATCTTCTACTCGGATCCACCAATCCATAGAAAACTCCACTCCTCATGGTACTTTCCAACCTGTTAACAAACCCATCCAGGCAATAGTGCATGAATAAACAATAAATGAGGAGATTTTGGAAGGCAACTTCTCCCATCTGCATCCAAAATACTCAGCTAAAGCAACAGCTACATCATTCTCCACTTGAACAACCTATTCAGTAAGATTTGGCTATGTTGACTTTTTGAAAGAAAACCATCTTGACCAACCATAGGACAAATTTTTCACACAAAAGATCACCATAGTTGGCATCATAGAATAATAAAGTATCATCGATAAACTAAAGATGGGAGATGGACTCAAGACCATTGGTCACCCTAAACTGGTGAATCAAGTTAAGGTGGTTTGTTGTGCATACCGACTTCTAAGAATTTTTCCAAATAACTTAAAAAGGAAGCCAAGAAACCTATAAAGATATGAAATAACTCCAACAAAAGCAGACCGTACTTAAGATATAGGAAATGACTTTGGTGATGGAAAGGGAAGGTGTTGAGCATTCGATCCTCTTATCAAAATGGCAGTTTTTACTTGGACAATCTTAGGAGGAAAATAAAAAATAAAAATTGCTATTATAATTGGGATATATTAGAAAGTTTGCAGTCAAACATGGATTGAAAAGTCAAACAGAGTCAACATCCATAACTCTGCCTACAAAATCTGCATTAGATGCACCTTGTATTGCACACATATATGTTACATGTGATATATGGTCATTTTCTAATATAAGTTGGCCCTTTTGAAGAAGGATTGAGTAGTGTGATCATGATGCGATGTTTTAGGTTTGATAAATTGAAGACTCCCTTTCAAACATTGGTGTCTACACATGGTTACCAATTTGATGTCCACTTAATTGGCATCATGTAGATGGGAGACACCCAAAAAATGACTGTTTGATCAAGAGCTTTTAGGACATAGACAGTTAAAAGTGTAAATGGATCGTGGTTCAAAATTTAATGAAAGAAATGTGCTTTGGTTGGATGGTTGGATACTCCAATCAATATGACTTTTGGGTTGAATCCCATTACGGTTGCAAATGGGTCAAATCGGGTCAGGTTAGGATCAACCCGATTAACCTCAGCCAAAATCTTACCCCGACCATTTACTTAAACCCTTAACTCACACCTAAATCGGCCCAACTAGCAAAAACTCAGGCCGGGTCAGGCGGGTCGCATTTAGCCAGCTTAGTTCAAAATACCAGGTAAGGAATTGGGTCACATTAGATCCAGTCAGGTTGGGTTCGGGTCAAAAAAATTTGACTCGAACCCCATCTGTTTAATAAATAGGCTGAGAAGCATTTTGGACCCAACCAGACAAGGCGGGTTGGGTTATTCAATCCATCAGGTAAACTCAGCCAATCTGCTACCCTAAGTCCCATCTACATGATGACAAGCCGCCTAGAAATCAGAGATTGTAACCACAATGCAACATGTAAAATATAGATGACCCAATAGCTCTTATATGAATAATACAAATCTCAACTTAAATATAATGAACCTAAACCCCATGTAGTCTTTTAAAAACTGGCAATGAACCAATTACTTGCCTAGTCTCCTACCTCAGGTTTCTATAGCAACAGTGGAATTATTGACAGCAGCAAAAATAGTTGGAGAAGGCTCCCTTCCTTTGCCCCATAGAAGGCATACAACCGTACTATAATAATAAACGTGCCCAGTAAACTGCATTCACATTCAAAATCAGGGTTAGAGAATGAGAATTATATGTATGTATTTTGATAACATATACTTGGTAGAAGTCTAACAATGTATCATTTAATATTTTATCTAATAGTGCCACCGCGATATATTTTTCTGCCACATGACATCCTATATTTGTTATATACATTCCAAGAGTTGAAGATGCCAAGATGTTCACGAAAAACAGTTGGAGCCACTATGAAGGAAATGAATGAACTTTCTGCATCCATTGTAACAATGTCACTCAAAAGATGTGAGCTCAATGGACTTGGGGTAGTGCTACTGGCCTATCAAATTTAGATAAGTTTTATGGTGCTACCATCTGCTCCCAACATGGTCAGTAAAATGGCTTTTCATATATATCTACATATTAATAGGGTGTTACTTGTAAGTTGCTACCAAATTTGTGTTTAACATCTCATATATGTGATGCTTATAAGAAAAAATTCTAATGGGTCTGAGAAATGAAGATTAGTCTTTGGATCTGCCAGCAGAATTTGTCCATTAACCTCTCATTATAATTAATGTGTGATAGTTATTCACAGTTTAATGCATCATGGTAAATGAGGACAATTCCTCAAATTTTGGAATGGAAGTCCTCTGTTTGTGACCAGCCAGAACTTTTAACCATAAGTATCACATGTTCGTATGAAAAATACGAATTAATTGTACACCACCTTTTATGCTCAATATTTAATAGTTCAATGCTTCAAAAATTGGACGTAGATACCATTTTCAAGGTTGGACAACATGAATTTTATTCTTTATGAAGACTACAATGTCTTTACAACCTTTTCCAAAAGAAAGAAAATACGAACCTCCCTACGGACAATTCGCCATCCATAAAGAGAGATTCGATAAGTATCATGAAAATCGAAGCAAGTGGATTGAACATCGAGGGGTAGGCTGGGCCTTTCCGTGAGACAGACCATGACACCAACCAGAACATCATTGCTGATGTTGTCACTCCTTGTGGATAACAAGTATCAAATTTTAAATAAATATAAATTGTGATTTTCCTTTTATAAATAACGGAATCATAATGTTGGTAGTAAATGCCAAGGGCTCCCAAACCTTTTTGCAAAATCAAACAAGCCAACCAAAGGTATTTTGTTTATTTTACCACATCTATGACATCATTAAAATACCCCTTATAGACCTAGATGATTTCGTGAAGAGCTTAAGAAGAAAACCTAGTCAACTTCATTTTGAAACATCATGAATCTGATTAGTTGTTACAAACAAGATCAGTATTAGGAGCAAAACTAGCAGATACACCTATGGATGACAAACTCAAATTAGTTGTTAACCAAGAAGGGTCACTAGAAGATCAAGATAAAAATAAGAGACAGGTAGGGAAACTGATTTACCTAAAATTACAAGGGTAGACATCCCGTAGACTATCACTATCGTCTGTCAGTTTATGCAGGCTCCCTGTGCCCCTCACATGGAGGCAATAGTATGCACTTTGAGATATCTCAAAGGTGCACCTACTTAGAGAGTATTATTGACGCAATGGCCATCTATGTATCGAAGGTAGACATCAGAAGACGGGTTGATCGATACCCGACCACGACTGATATTTTACAAGTCAAGATATAAACATGACCCGTCGATGCGGGCAAAAAATCAGGTAGGGCGACCAAATTTGAATTCATAACTTTATGGCACATGCCAGTCTAATCAAAGGTCAATTAAAGTTGGAAGGATTAATAACAATTTCTGAAACCATTACATAATTTTTCCAATTGTTGCTAAGTCACAAATGATGATGATTGAGACAAAAATTAAGACAAGGTCCAGATCATGACTATCTTATAGCGTATAATATAGACCATAACTGCAGATCCCACTTAAGTCTCCATGGAGCACCCTCACCCCTAGTTAGTATCAAGCCCAAGATGGCTGATTGCAGGAATCCAACCATGTTCATTAATGTAGTGGCCCGAAGCTTTGCAGGGTAAACATTCAACAGTTGAACCTGTCATAATACATAAACACTAATTATAAGAGAACTGATTGTGTTCGCCTCAATTGAAAGGAAAAAAAAGTTCAAAACACTCAAATTCATAAAATTTTGATCTAAATTCATTGTTATCTATCACCAACAGAAGTTTGATTTCTTGTATGCATATATACCTGGACTAAATACCACAATGAAAGCCTTGAGCAACTAACGATCAACATTATTAAGCCACTTGTAAAATTTCCCTTTTCCTGTTTTATGGGGATGGGGCCATGCGAGGTGTAATGAGATAGTTGTACATTGAATGTCTTGCCCTTGTAGGTGCTAATAATTATAGACCCAATGACCCCCAATATAACTCCGACAACTTTCACTCTCCCTGCATTGGTTTTCAAATTCAATCGCTCGAATCTGAAATAACAGATAAACTAAATTAGATAATGACTTTATCATCGTAGTATTGAAACGGGAAATAATAATATTCCTGCATTTGTTTTTATAATCACTCCATTCGCTATTGGAAGGATACAAATCAATGAGGCATTTATGAAATTAGGTAAGAAATGTAAGTTGCATCGCAGCATAAATCCAATATTGAGGCTCTTCAGATATTCTCAAAGGTTCCATAGAAGGAAAAGGGTATTGGCCTAAAAATCAGGCGCTAGGATCTGGAAGTGGGATTAGAATAGATAGAAGAGTTTAACAGTTGTATTTGTTCTCCCCTATAATTTTTAATCTCTATTTAAGGTTTTCCTTGTTTGGGACTTCCGCACCAAACCTACTCGATTAGCGCATCATTTGTTTATTGAATTAAGAAAATTATAAATATGAATTGAAATATATGGAATGCCACTATGCGCTTGCCCATGTAACTGTAGCTAATATGTAGATATCGTATCTCTTATTTTGAAACGAAAATCCATTTTTTTGTAGCTTAGGTGACTAAGCAACTTGCTTTAGCACTTCTATTTATTGAAGAACATTTCGCTTGTTATCAACGAAGAATAATTGTAGATGGATTAACTAAATGCTTCGACATGCAGGTGCTAAGTCCACTAGAAAAAGTTCAAGTTTGTCATACGCTAGAAAAAACGATCACTCTCAAAGTGCTTGGACTAACCACGTGGACAACTGAGATATTTTTCACCCGAAGTTCATGAACCTTGGACAAGAAATTAAATGGGAGTATCAGATCAATATCAGCCACTCTTTGGACAGACACTGATAAGTAGTGAAAAATACCATTTTTCACCCCTAAACATGAGCCTTGAAAGACCCTTGAGAGGACTAAATAAGTGCTTTAGTGTTCATATTGCAGCTAACCAAAAAGACAGGTCCAAATCCGAAAACCATCCTAAAATGATCAAAAAGCTGACAACGCATGTCAAGCTCAAAGAGGGAGTGAAGAAATAGCCTCAGCAATGGCTAAAAAGGTCCTAAAAGAGCAAGAAAAGACCTGAAGAAGAAGAAGGATCCATTCGCAAAGAAGAATGGAAGCTAAAAGTCAATTCGCAAAGAACTTCTACTATTCGCAAAGAACCTTGAACTTTGCGAAAAGAAGAAAACACTCCTCGAATAGAAGAATGACCTTTGCGAAAAGAAGAAAACACTCTGCGAAAAGAAGAGAAGTCCTTTGCGAAAAGATCTCCTGAAGCCAAAATGCTTTTGAAAAGATCTCCGAAGCCAAAATGCTTCGAAGAGAGCTTGGAGCCAAACTACTTTGCGAAAAAGCGCTTAAACTATGCGAAATGGCATTACTGAGGATTTTCGTCCAAGGGTATTTCAGAAACTTTACGCACGCCAATCGTTTAAAACCCAAGGACATTCCGGAAGATTCGAGCACGAACCAAAGGCATATTCCACCCCATGTGAACACCCAAAGATGAAATTACTTGGCGGGAACTTCTAGAAGCTCAAACAGATTTTGAATTACATAATGCAATTGATGCCTCTGTTTCACGATTGGTGAACCGGATCAAGCATTTCGATTGGCGAAAGATCTGGATCCGGTGCTCGACTCCTATTGGTTGATCTGATCTATCCAATTTCGATTGGTTGATACATCTGAGTGGCTTAGGAAAAACTATAAATAGACGAACCATTTGCCCAATTTGGGTATCCAGTTTTAGAGTTTTCATCTCTGTTTCCCTCATTCGGTCGGATAGCTTATCCGAACCCCAGTAATCCCTTCTTGTAGTTTACCTTTGAGAGCCATTGTGAGTGATTTGTACTTCCAAGTTCGGATTCAAGATCAGAAATCGAGGGCTCTTCGAGAAGCTCGTAAGTCTGAGGGCTCTCTAAAAGCCGTGCTCTGTAATTGTAACGTTGGATTTTAAAAGGTTCTTTGTAATTTGTGTCTTCTCCATTGGAGTCATGTCGAGGGTTCAATGTTCACCTTAGTGCATTAGACTTCTTTAGATTCACTCATCCGCATCCAACTTCCCTTAATTCATCATCCCTGTGCGAATTAGCGTTGGTAACCTAATTCAAGCGGATTTACGATGATGTTCATGTTCGAACTAAAGAATAGGCCACAACTATGGATGATCTGTGACCATTTAAGTGATGAGATCATACCATAAGTCTAAACCTATTCCTTAATTCGATTTATTTCTCTTACATCCGTGTAGCGCGGATGAAGATTGAATCTGCCTGTTGAACTGATTCTCCATTAAAATTGAGGCTAAAGTACATGAAGCTATTATTTCTGCATTTGTCTTATTTTAAACATCTCCCCAACTCGGATCTGGATCATGTAGTTAGTTCTTTTCTTTATTTGCTTATAGTTAAATGTGACACAATCCAACTCTCTCTTTTATCTATTCTTTATTTTAGATAATTATAGAGCGGATCTGGTAGCACAGATCCGAGGTTTATCTCTCTGCTTAGACAAACTTCTACGTAGGACGATCTTGAAATACTTACTTTTAAAACTTGCTACAATTGGCCCTGATCTTGCGCCGCGGTGTTAGCCCCAATGTGCGATATCCCTTTCATAAGTTAACATCCATATAACCTAGCATTCTTTAATTCTTTAATTTTTGATTCATAATGCACACAATTATGGCACACTTGGGCGACAACAAGTTTTTGGCGCCGTTCTTGGGAAGTTTGTTCTAAAATAGATAGACCTATGTTTATTTTCATTTATTTTAATTTTTGCTTTAAACACACTTTGCATTCCAAGTGCTTGATTAAATGTCTCTGATATTTGTATAGAAAACCTGTTTTACTTGAAATTTTATTTTATTATTTTTTTTTATATTTTTCCGACTTTTTATTCTTTGCCTTCTAGTTATTTGAATAAATGTGCTGCCACTCTTTTGTCTTTTGTCAAATTTGGGCGTGCTTTGAGTTTTTCTTTTATTTTGTCAATACTTGAATAAGGTCTTCTGCAGCTTTTGGATGTTTGCAGATCTGGAGCAACCGTCAACAAGGAGCATCTGGACCAAAGTGAGCAGATCTCGCTTGAGTTTGCATCCTTCTCCTTTGCATTCATTTTCTATTTTAAATTCTTGAGAACCAGGTTCTGCTTTGTGTTTAATGTTTGTTTTGATTATAATTTCTACGTCTTTTAGGCATGCCTGATTTTTTTTTACAAAACCAAATACAAAATAAAAGAAAAACACAAATAGAAAATCTCCAGTTGTTTCTCATTATTTCAGTAGTAAATAAGGGCTCTTGTTGAGCCCCGATCCAAAACAAGTAAAAAAAATTATAATAAAAAAATAGAAAATTATAAAACAATATAGATATCTTCCGGATGTTGTTTCTCCATTTGCATCCACTTTCCCCATCTGGACCTGCTGAGCTCATTCTGCTTTTTTAGGAATCATGTACGATAATGAGTAGTGAGTCATAGGCTGTTTTGAATATTCAATGGACCCACTAATTTTATTTTCCTTGATTTCTTCATCATAAAGGGTCTCATGTGTGTGAACCCTGCTTTTAATATGTGCTCCCATGCTTCATTATTTCTTTTTTCATACATCATCAACAAAGGGTCAATCTTATGAATCTTGCTTTTCACCGTATTCACGCTAATCATTTTTATAATCACTTAGATTCATAAGTATCTCGTGCTTTTGGGTTTGTTTCTTTGGGCTTAGGATATATCATTTGGCATTAGATTTTTACATTTTAGGAATTTTAGTTTCAAATTCTGTTTTAGATCGTTGATTTTTTTTCTTTCTTAGGTTAATGTGTCCTCGTTTCTTGATTTTCGTCATTTTCTGTGAGTATAGTTAGTTTATAACTTTGTTTTCCTATTTTGCATTCACAAATTCAGTTTTGTATCAACACTTTTCTTTTCTTTTTTAACTTTGTATTCATCCCTTACCTTGCTTTTCTTGTTTCTCTGTTATTAGCATTAGTTTCCTTTCATTTGCATAGTAATCCTTCTATTTGTTGGATTTTATTTAGCAATTCTAGCATTGTTTTGTTGATTTTCTTGCATTTGTATATCATGTTTTCCTTTTCCTTGCTCATATCTTCGCTTTTACATTTTATTTTTCTCATATAGTTTAGATTTTTTTCGCTTCTTAGTTTTTCTTTCTTCTTTTACCCTGCTGCCCCTAGTCTCTCATTGTCTAGTACATTGAGGACAACGCTCATCTTAGGTTTGGGGATCCACCGAGAAAGAAGGAAAAGGGAGATCAAATTCAAAGGAGTCTCACTTTGTGCAAGGCACTCACCAACAAAGTTCTCTCTCTTGAGACTGCTCCTCTCCCTCTTCCACAAGTTACCAAGGTACCTTTGCTGCCCTCTTTCTCAAATTTCACCAATTGAACTCAAACAGCCCCCAAAAAATCTGAAATATGTATTTTGGGAGATCATCAAACACTACTGTGATTATTTCTTCCTCCCTTACAAAGGAGCAAGAAGAGGAGTCATTGGTAGTTCTAAAATGCACAAGAAAGCAATTACGGACCATTGCTGATTTAGGAGGACTAAACCCAGTATGCATGCATTTGTTTCTGTTGTGCTTCTAGTTTCGCTTCTTAGTTTCTGCTTTTCATAATTTTTTTCTTTTCTTTCTTTAGCTTCGCTTTTCATAAATTCTACCATTTAGATCTGTAGTGAGCCTGCTATTTTCTTTATTTTTCCCTTACAACAACAAGTGTGGACACGGTTCCTCACACGTTTCCCCCAATTTCCAGGTTGTTACTCACTTATTGGGGAATTAAATGCAGTTATCATTTCTCCCACACGCATGCTCCTAATGCTACTTAATGACCCACGATTCTGGGCCATGAGCATTACCAATGCCCCCATTCAAGTCCCACCCTTTCGCTTCCCACCTTACCTATAAATAACCAACCTCTACCAAATTCCCCACATCTTTCCCCACCCTTCCAAAATGGCCGGCGACCAAGCCAATAAGCCACCACACGCTTTTTACCCCATGTGGTTTGGACCCACCACCACCGAAGGTGCCAGATCCGCTCAGCCCCTCCGGGACGAATTTGAAGAGGTCCTCGCGATTTTGGCCAAAGAAAAGGAGGCCCAACTCACCTCCTCGGAAAAAAACAAAAATCAACCTTCCTCCACTTCCACCTCCACCCCCACCCCCTCCCCTAAAAACACTGTCCTATTCATCTTTATTTTTCTTTTCTTTTTTTATGTAAAATATTTCTAGTTAATAAACTTTACTTTCTCCATTCTCCATTTTCTCATTGCTTATTTTTTTTTTCTTTATTATTGTTGCCTTGTTTCAAATTTTCCAGATAAAGTGACCATGCCACCTTTGAACCAAAGGAGGACACTGCTCCCCATAGGTTTGGGGGTGTGGCATAAGTCTGCCTAGGGAATAGTTAACATAAGGCAGCAGAATCACCTAAGTAATTAGGAAATGTATTAATTTACTTTAGAATCATGACAACTAGAAAATTTAAAATTCCTTTGCCAAATTTAGACATTCTAAACCTTGCGATATTCTACATTTCCATGATGATTACACCATAAAAACATACCGGTATCGACGTAGTAAGTCAAAAGGAAGAGAAAAGGTAAAGATATACTTAAAAGCTCAAGGAAAAACCATAACCCGAGAATTGAGCCCATATATTTTCCATCTCTCATGAAGAGTGATGAGGCAATTTTTTCGATTCAAAGGATTGGGAGGCATTAGATCCACTAGAAGTTAGGAAACTCCAAATTAAAACAAGTAACACTCATGAAACGAGGAAAAGATCAAGGCCTTCTTTGGACAAATTGAACCTAACAGAACCAACCAAGAAAAAATCTGCCCTGTTTGTACCCCATTTGAGCATAAATCCTACAATTCTTCATCAAAATACTCAAAAGTACTTGAACCTATGGAACTAATTCAGCCTTCCCTCACTCGAGAATTCGTGGAGGTAAAGGAGAAAGAACGAAGATGGACCATTTGGGCAACATCAAGAAAATGAAGAGAAAATACCTCAAAAGGTGCAATATGGTGATCGAGAAAAGAAGAGACAAACAATGTGAAAAAGTTGCAAGCAAAAAGGCAAAAAGGGACCTTATGTTGAAAATGCAAGATCAAAGAAAGAAGCGATCAACGTGGAATGTGAGAATCTCGAAAAGAAGAAGAAAGAAGCTAAACTCAAAAGGTGGAGTCATGAACCATCTCCCACTTCACGAGTTCTCAAATTCAAACCTCTGTTCAAATTGCCTTTCCTTGAAACTTCACTCCATAAGCCATACAAACAAACCTAGATTAAAAGCCCTTGTGATCCAAAGTTGAGTGAGAGTCATGTGGAGATGAGAAGCGGCCAATCTATGGTGAGGAGGATGTCAATGCCATTGCCTAAGAATCATGCCTATGCTCATGCTTACAGATCCATTTGGGAGATATAGCGCTCTTGAGCTTAGTGAAAATGAACCCCTCAACAAAAACGATGAGAGTATACCACGTGAGTGTTTGGGTTGGAACTTGAGCACCTTAAGTATGACTTATAACCTAATTTTTATCCATAGGATGAGCTTCTGGCACATTTGTATGATTTTCTATATTTGTTCACAGTTGGAAATATTGAAACATTCATGAGGTTTATAAATGTTTAAATTCACTGTGCAAACAATAATCAAATTTTACTGTTTCATCATTGATTCAAGAGTAACTAACCACTGCTCCTTGATTGCTCATTTGATAATATTGCCTTGATGTTAAGCATTTCATGGAGAAGTTTGTGGGTACCTTCACTTTGAAAACCCTCGGAGACTTCACTCCTCCTCTAGGGATCACCTAGGGGTTTAAAAGGCTTGTTGCATATGCTAAATGCACTGTGCTTCCTACAAAAGTGGCTCTTTACTTTGTTTTTATGTTTCTTTGCTCGAGGGACTAGCAAAGCTTAGGTTTAAGTGTGATAAGTAGTGAAAATACCATTTTCACCCCTAAACATGAGCCTTGAAAGACCCTTGAGAGGACTAAATAAGTGCTTTAGTGTTCATATTGCACTAACCAAAAGAGAGTCCAAATCAAAAACCATCCTAAAATGATCAAAAAGCGACAAGCATGTCAAGCTCAAAGAGGAGTGAAGAAATAGCCTCGGCAATGGCTAAAGGTCCTAAAGAGCAAGAAAAGACACGAAGAAGAAGAAGGATCCATTCAAAGAAGAATGGAAGCTAAAAGTCAATTCAAAAGAACTTCTACTATTCAAGAAGAACCTTGAACTTTTTCGAAAGAAGAAAACACTCCTCGAATAGAAGAATGACCTGCGAAAGAAGAAAACACTCTGCGAAAGAAGAGAAGTCCTTTGCGAAAAGATCTCCACGAAGCCAAAATGCTTTGCGAAAAGATCTCCAAGCCAAAATGCTTTGCGAAGAGAGCTTACGGAGCCAAACTACTTTCTTGAAAAAGCCCTTAAACTATCGAAATGGCATTACGGGATTTGCGGCTTTCGTCCAGAAGGTATTTCAGGAAACTTTGCACGCCCTGATGTTTTAAAACCCAAGGACATTCCGGAAGATTACGAGCACGAACCAAAGGCATATTCCACCCATGTGAACACCCAAAGATGAAATTACTTGGCGGGAACTTCTAGAAGCTCAAACAGATTTTGAATTACATATGTAATTGATGCCTCTCGATTCATTTGAACCGGATCAAGCATTTCGATTGGCGAGAAACGGTCTGGATCCCGGTGCTCGACTCCTATTGGTTGATCTGAGATCTATCCAATTGATTGGTTGATACACATCTGGCTGGCTTAGGAAAAACTATAAATAGAGCGAACCATTTGCCCAATTTGGGTATCCAGTTTTAGAGTTTTCATCTCTGTTTCCCTCATTCGGTCGGATAGCTTATGAACCCCCCTGTAATCCCTTCTTGTAGTTTACCTTTGAGAGCCATTGTGAGTGATTTGTACTTCCAAGTTCGGATTCAAGGATCAGAATCGAGGGCTCTCGAGAAGCTCGGTAAGTCTGAGGGCTCTCTAAACCGTGCTCTGTAATTGTAACGTTGGATTTTAAAGGTTCTTGTAATTTGTGTCTTCTCCATTGGAGTCATGTCGAGGGTTACGAATGTTCACCTTAGTGCATTAGACTTCTTTAGATTCACTCATCGCATCCAACTTCCCTTAATTCATCATCCACATGCGAATTAGCGTTGGTAACCTAATTCAAGCGGCATTCTGATGATGTTCATGTTACGAACTAAAGAATAGGCCTGACTAGGTAGCGGATCTGTGACCATTTAAGTGGGGATCACGACCATAAGTCTAAACCTATTCCTTAATTGGTTTATTTCTCTTACATCTGTCTTTGGTAGCAGGATGAAGATTGAATCTGCTTTCTGTTGAACTCTGATTCTCCATTAAAATTAGGCTAAAGTACATGAAGCTATTATTTACGCATTTGTCTTATTTTAAACACCTCCCCAACTCGGATCTGGATCATGTAGTTAGTTCTTTTCTTTATTTGCTTATAGTTAAATGTGACACAATCCAACACTCTCTTTTATCTATTCTTTATTTTAGATAATTATAGAGCCAGATCTGGTAGCACAGATCTGGAGGTTTATCTCTCTGTTTAGACAAACTTCTCTGTGGACGATCTTGAAATACTTACTTTTAAAACTTGCTACAATTGGCCCTGATCTTGCAGGCCAGTGTTAGCCCCAATGTGCTGATATCCCTTTCATAAGTTAACATCCATATAACCTAGCATTCTTTAATTCTTTAATTTTTGATTCATAATGCACACAATTATGGCACACTTGGAGCGACAACAGACACTGAGATGTATAGGCTGACACCAAGATTTTTTTTTTCCAAATAATAATAAAAGGATAGTAACAGCTGATACCATATGGATACTAGTAGCAATATTAGTTCCCCACGGTAAGGAACTCTGTCTAATATAACCCTTATCTTCAAATTCTTGCAACTTCCTTTTCAACTCATGCATCTCCTTCGGTGCCATTCGATAAGGTGGTTGAGATACAAGATTTGTTTCGGGTATCAGGTCGATTCAGAACTCGATTTCTCGAGATGGTGGTAAACCAGACAACTCTTTCGAGAACACGTCTGAAAACTCTCTAATTACAGGGACTTTATCGAGGGTGAGTTCGAATTCTTGCTGTACGAGATTAGAGGCAAGGACAAATACTTGTTGTAAAGATGAAGGTTCTTGGATCAACGACAAGAATGTCTCAGGTTGACCAGGGATTCTCAAGGTTAAGGTCTTATCATGACAATTCAGACAAGCATGATGGAATGAAAGCCAATCCATTACAAGAATAACGTCGAAGTCTCTCATGTTCAACAAAAAGAGATCAGCATCAAGGGAGTGATCCTTAATATCTAGGGTACACGATGGGTACATAGTTCGAATCTTGACTTGTTCACCAATAGGAGTAATCATATACCATTTTGGTTTTAAAGAAGTTTGTTCCATTTCCTTTTCCTCTTAACATAATAATATGCCAAAATCACTATTAAGATCAAGGGATCATTTATATATTATATATCAATAACTACTTCTAAATATCCATTGGTTGCTACTTTGATAAACTCATAACAAAAGTTATAGTAGGTTCAAGCTGTTGGTATACCTTGTTCTAATGGGATAAAATGTATTTGGATAATTTGGTCAAGACCATAAATAGTGAAGGAATTTTTTCCAAAGAGGGTTTTTATTTTACTTTTTAGTCTTTTATCGCAGTTTGTCAAGAACTGAAAAGCAACTTATCACAGTTGGCTTGTTTTAATTAGCCTCATAGTGTTAAACTTATCTTTCAACAAACACCCACTAGCACCACTTTTTTACTATTTTACCATTTTGTCTTTTAGTAACGATTTTTGTAAATAACATTGTACCTGTTGATGAGGCTACAATCCAGCAGCTTTTGTCAGTGCTATTTGTGGCCCGGCAGTAAAAGAAGGTAGGTTAGAACCATGCAGCTCCTCTTTCTCCTGCAATTTCATAAAAGCCAAGAAAATCTCAGACGAAATTTATGCAAGGATTGGAGGAGATTTCAGAAGAGTGTTCAAATAGATAGAATTACCTCCGACTCAATACAAGAAAAGTCAATATTGGCCAATTTTTTAGCCCTAAAGTAGGAGATTAACAAGATATTCTAAAAAAAAGATTGATGGCTAGTTCATTTCAGTAGGGCTCTTAATGGGATGGATCAGCACGGATTTTAGCAGGTGGCCTAAAAAATAGCTATCTAACATGTGGATTTAGCACAAAATAAAAAATGAAAACTCAGCAGATTACATGGTAGCAAAATTGGGGATGAAATAAGTGAAATTTCCCTCAAAACATCTCCAAATCAATAATATCTATATGGATTCACCTGATTGAGATTCAGTTCAAATTTCAATAGCAAAACTCAACCGATATTTGCGAATATCAACTTGTCTAAGAACACCTCAATCAAACCAAACATATTTTGCACAAATTGACAAAAAAACAGAGAGCAACTTAAAAAAAAAACAAAAAAAAAACTTCATGCATACCTTCTCTAGGGCGTGAATGACAAGTATTTTAGGGTTACTTTGAATTTCAACTTGCTGTAGATGAGAGATTCCACATGGCACACATCGATTTCGACTTGCAAAAATTAGGGTCACCGATTTGCTTTGATTGAAGATTCGCATATGGACAGTGGAGATTTTGAAGCCGAAATCGAATCGAAGAGGTTAGGGTTTTGTGATTGGAACTGGGGAAAAAATTTTGAATTGAAGAGGCTAGGCCGAAATCGAATCGAACCACTGAGTTAGAGTTTGGGGAGGAGGGAGCTGAGCAAATTCAACAATTCGAAACCAAGTCCCTGATCCCTATGTGCCCAAAAAACCTCGATCTTGAGAGATCAACCGACACCAAATTGAATCTACAAAGAGATCACAACTAGGGTTTCATCGGTGATCCAGGGCCAGTGTGAGATCGATTCGGGTGATTGAATCGAAGAGCTTAGGGTTTTGTGATTGGAATTGGGGAAGAAAATTTGAATCGAAGAGGTTAGGCCGAAATCAAATCGAAACAATGAGATAGGGTTTGGGGAGGAGGGAGATGACCTGAATCTGATTAGAGAGTTAGGGTTTAATCCCTTGAGATAATCTGAAGATGATCGGTTGAGAAGATACTAGCTCAAGGAGAGGGAGGCGAAGAGGTGAGAGAGGTGAGGAGAGGGTTTCATAGAGAACGAAGAAGTCAGACGAAGAGGAGCGTTTTGTTAGAGAGATATATAAAGAGAAGATTGGTTTTCAATTATAAAGAGGGTTCGTCTAGGTTGGCCCGATATATTTTCTCCAAATTTTTACGTGACGTGTTTTAAATTTAAAAAACTACTGTTTTAAAGAGTAAAACCACCGTTTTAGTGAGTGGAATAGTATACCACTATTTTAAAGAGTAGTTTATTTTATAAAGCTACAGTGGTTTTTCCCTCCTTTTGACGTAGTGAAAAGTCACTTTTATTAGAGTATGAAATTATCCTTTCCTTTTTTATTGTAAGAAATCAGAGGTGTCCTCCTCTAGGGATGTAACAGTGATTGCTTGTTATCACTAAAAATAAGAATACCCAATTAATGCAAGATAGAAAAAGCGTCAGCACTAGATTATTGCAGGGGAAAAAAATTTGAAAGCTCAAATAGGCGACTAGCATGCCTCCATGGAAAAGACGGCTCAGAATATGCTTTAAGCTTCTATTCAAATAAAGTAGTTGATTCTCTGCTAAAACGCTAGAGCATAAAATATATAAAAAATCTGTAGATAAAATGTGTTCGTGTAACCACTAGGTATGTTGCTGAGTCATTTCTAATCTTGGAAAACTATTTAAAGGTAACACGAAAATGTGGCATTAGAACAATGCAATTAAATTAAATATTGACAATGCTAAGCCTTTCCAAAACTACCATGAGGACTCCCGACTTCCAAGTGAATATAATTTGAATGAACTTTTCTTCTAATAAAACCAATAAAACGATCTTTTGTTTACTAATACAAATGCAGCTGTTACACAAGTACCATAAAATTTACGTTGCCTTGCATAACGATTGTTTTTTCACAATTAAAATAAACTGGCAGAAAAGATAACTATAAGACTGAGTAAGCAATGGATATAATCATGTGAATCTTAAATGTACAATCACTGCTGACAAAAAGCATTGATAAAGAAAAAAAAAATCCTTTTGTTAAGGCATTTTGATTCCCTTTAGAGTTTAATAATGAATACGTTAAAAAAGAAAGATGCATTTGATCGATATTATCGTAGCAAGATACCTTTCCTCTGCAATACTGTCCACATAGAATATTAAGACAAATCCAAAGAGAATTGTGCTCAAATTTGCCCAAGTTGGAAATGGCAGCTCTTTACTGTTCTCGAAACTTGAACCCTGCAGTTGCTCCAAGAAAAGCATGAAGAGGAAATAACCAATTGTCAATGAAACCAACACTTTCAAAAATTTAAAGAAAATACAACCTTCAATCTGCTTCTGTTCTAATTGAAGTATTAGGAAAGAAGAAATGACTTCCCAAACAAATCGATTTTTTCTTATCTAATTAAAGTAAAATAGACTCAGTGATATCATATCGCACATGGCCAAAGGAAATAGAAAACATGTAGCAAAAGCAATTGTTAGTGCATGAAGCCGCCTCTTTAGTTGATTCTAAGAGCATTCAATAGTTACAATCAGAAACAATCCCTGCACCTTGGTAAATTTCATATTGAACACTAAGAAAGGAAGTTTTAACCAACAGACATCCATAAATAACTTTCCTATAAGTGGATAACAATACCTTGAGGACACCCGTCATGCAATCACCCTTCTCAAAGCAGACAGGATCCCAGCAGAGATGGGAACTATTATTTTTTTAACCTGTGCTTTAAAGTTCTGGACACTACTTGTACGTTTTCGTGTTCATCTCTATTATATAAAACTTTTTACTGTATTGAGCTGCTAATGGCTCTGTTTCTTTTGAGTTATGTTCTCTTTTTCAGATTTTTATTATTAAGTAGGCTTTTGGTATATAGTATCACGTGCCAGGCCTTTAAGCACTTCTGCTTTATAATTCAAGAACTTTTTACCGTTCTTGATAAATTTGTGGGGCTTCTGTCATTAATCATCTGACACTTGTGACGTGTTATCTTTAGAGTTATATAAGAACAACGGCTATCTAATGGTTTCTTGCAATGGTGGGCTTAATCAGATGTGGGCAACGATGGGTAGTATCATGTTATTTTCTTGTTCAGTGTAGATTTTATTTTTATTTTTTATCCTTCCACTCTTGTACTTGTTTATGGGTTATTTGAGATATTAGCTCAATAAGTCTCCCTTTTGCACCTGCTCTACAAATTAGTAACATGGTTTGTGACAGCCCGGATTTCGGCACCCCGAAACCCGTGCCCCTTAGCTAAGCACGAAACATTGGCATATCAAGCAAAAATGAAATAGTAAATGAAACTGCAGAATTTAAATCTATATAAAAGTATTTCTCAAAAGACAGTTCTACCCTCATGCCTCTGCATGAATGGAGAACCGATCCGAACCATCGATGATAGCAAATCATCACGGATGGTTTGCCCCAAAGGATAATCTTAATTAATACATGTACATTATTTAGCCAAAACAAGGCTTGACATACCAAGCCGTACCAATCTCTATCCAAAAGCCCTCAAAGCGGCACAACGGAGTCCTCTAGAAGAAGTCCTCAGGAGATGGCTCCAACTCTTTACCGGCCGCAAGGTCCGACTCACCGGGGTCAGCGTCTCCTGAAGCCTCGGCAGCTGCTAGTAGTGGACCTACGACGTATAGTCTATAGGGTGAGCTACATCCTAGCTCAATAGGGAACAAAATACAGTTGAACATATAAATTATTACTCACATATATTCTATGATATGCCATGCATGATGTGTCTATGCAGTTACTGATGAAAACGGTTAAAAAGCATTTCATTTTACTGGTAGTTTACTCATGTCTTTATTTATTCATGAATGATGCTGAAAAGGCCTAAAGCAAAACTTAAACTTTCAACTTAAGTAATCCCCGAGCAATATAGCATCGAGCCCCGATGAGATACCCATCATCGTCATCTATATAGACACTTTTAACGTATTCCCTGGGAATACAAATAGTACCCAAGCCCCTTTCCCCTGGGGATTGGTGGCGGGGTTTCACTAGTCTCAATTAACACCCCTGGGGTGTGCTTACTGTGTACGGATAAGCCTCCGCACTGGCCTACGGTTTCGCCGCCGTATCGGTCACGGATATCCTGCCGTGTCAATCGTGGATATCTCGCCACGTCGGTGGGGTACCCTATCAAACCTCAAATAACAAAAATATCGGTGCCTTTCATATAGTTATTCACCGTGTAAATGTGCTATCTTATATCAGTTAGGCCCTATCAAACATGATTCAATCGTGGATACATCCCTGGGATGTATCCATTCACTTGTATCACACATGATGCTCTAATCTCTTTACTTCTTCATCCCCTGGGGATGGCTCATTATGATTACTTTTATTTATGTCACACACACACACTTTTCCCAACTCTTTAAGCAATAAAACATTTAGAATTTCAAATCTATATCACTACATACATGCTCTTGTAGAATAAGGTACATGTTCAAGGAGTTCCCTACCTCAAGTCTTTGTTTGATCAACGCATCAAGGTCCCACGTGGCTCCTTGTGCACTTGCTCACATGTACCACCTATGGTACCACATAACATGTGAAACACATCACTAAGGATGCAATAAAGGAGGTCCAAGACCCCCCAAGAATCTCAAAGTCAAAGTCAGAAGTCAACATAAACTGGCCCAGTCGATTAATCGATTTCCAAAATCGATTAATCGAAAGTCAATATCGATTAATCGATTCTCAAATCGATTAATCGAGATTCCCATTCGATTAATCCAAACCCAATTCGATTAATCGAAATTCTCTACTCCTTCAAGTCGATTCTCAATTCGAGTAATCGAGTTTCCAAAATCGATTAATCGATCCCAAATCGATTAATCGAATTTACAAATCGATTAATCGAATTTTCATTTCGATTAGTCGATTTCATCAAACCCATTTCTTTTCTTCACTGGAGTCCACTGTAGGCTCCCAGTCGATTAATCGAGATCCAAGGTCGATTAATCGAAACTCAATTCGATTAATCGAAATCGGGGTCCTCTGACTTTTCAACTTCCTGGCCAATTTCGATTAATCGAAACTCAATTTCGATTAATCGAAATTGTCAGATTCAGCCCCCTTCTGGCTGCTCTTCTCACTCTCTTTCCTTACTTCTTCCTCCATTTTTCTAAGCTTTCTACCCTACATTTTACACCATTCTAACTACGATTAATCTCTCATATCTTATGCATTTAATTCACAAGAAATTTACCTCAATCAAATCTCAATTTGATTAGATCTAGTGGTTGGAAAGGCTAGGGTTCCAGCTTTGGCTCTAACGGATCCAAACCGTGTCGAATCCGGCTTTTATCGCTTGAATCCCCCTTCCAATCAGTTGCAATAACTCCTCTCTTTACTTTTCTCTCTCTCTCTCTCTTCTTTACTCTCCTTCAACAACCAAAATATAGATTTTTAGGGTTATTAAACCCTTTTATCTATCCCCTGCCTTGTGTGTTGAGCACATACACTGCTGTAGGTGTATGCGACTTTACATTCACATCACACACCACACAATCTTACAACCCATCACATCTCATCCGTTCATCACACTCTGTCAACCATTGAACTCCTAATTGGTCAAACCAGCGACCAATCAGGCACGGATCCCAAGGTCACTATTTAATGCAATTTTTCGGGGTATTACATGGTTGCTATTGCACAATATTTAAATGTGACCTTTATAGTACCCGAGCTGGACAAAACCTCATTTTGGGCGCCCCTAGGTAGGTAAATAAGAACTTCTTTCTTTAAAGTTCTCAATCTTTTCTAAGCTTTCAATAAAATGGCATGTTTTTTTTTCATTATTACCTTAATCATGTTAACTTAAATTGCAGTGAATTTGAAGACATATTTGATGTGGACCATTTCATTACATTTTTTAGAGATGAGGTTCAGATCTTGAAAGAATTGCCACCAAAGCAAAAGAGAAGAGTGGAGCTAGGAATGTTCCATTTGATGCCATCCATTAGCTAGTTTAACATTTCGTACTACCTTCATCAAGTGAATTCATTGTTTTGTACAAGCTCACACCAAAGCTTTTGAGTATTTCCTTGGTCTCTTGTGTATGAGTAAGCAGCTAACAAGAATATTATCATATTTCATTTGAAAACAGATTCTTCCTTTGATACAAAAGTAGAAGAATGGCTCTTTTCTTGTTCTTCATATACGATATGAGATGGACATGTTGGCTTTTTCTGGCAGTACTCGTGGTTGCAGTGATGATGAGGTGGAGGAATTAACAAGAATGAGGTATGTTGTTAGTAGCAGTTTCTGATGGTTGCTTTGCAAATATAATTAATAATTGGAATGCTCAATTCTAATTCGGTCACTTTGAGTAACTTATGTTTGTTTAATTGCCAGGTTTGCATACCCATGGTGGAACTAGAAAATCGATGTCACTATGTGAAAATCGACAAAATACAACGACCCCAAACCGTTGTAAATTTCCTAAAGAACGATTTTGAGCCATGGTAACGACCATTGTTTATAGCGCTGTGGTTTTGATAAGTCACTGCCCAAAACCGTTGTTTATTTACCTCATAAAAAATGGCCCATGTCCGTTGGAAAATTACAACGGTTTTGAACCGTTATTCCTTACAAAAAAAATAGTTGTTATTTTTCTGCAAAAACCACTGCCTACGTCAGTGGTATATGTCCATTGCAAAGGTACAACGGTTTGGAGCCGTTGTTCTTTATGGGAAAGGGTTGTTTTTTTGTGCCAAAACCATGGTCTAAGTCAGTGGTATATGTCCGTTACAAAAGTGCAACAGTTTTGAGCTGCCAATCGTAACGAAAAAAAGGTTATTATTTCTCAACAAAAACCACGACCTATGTCAGTGGTATATTTACGTTGCAAAAGTACAACGATTTTGAGCCGTTGTTCATAATTGAAAATGGGTTGTTATTTTTATGCAGTAACCATGACCTATGTCAATGGAATATTGTGACGACCCCACTTTTTCAATCCTTTCGGTATAGGAAATGCCGGTTCGCCAACTTATTGATTTCTCAATAAGCCGTATATCAAATAAAAGCCGGCAGCATAACATAGTTCTAAACAGAAGGAAAACTAAAATAAACAAGGACAAAAGCTCAAAAGCTTATACAAAAATATATCTCCAAGAGGAACCAGGAAGAACCACCGGTGATGGCCAATCTGATCACCTACACAATGGATCCTAATGATGGTTCCTCACAAGATATCAAAATATGCAAACAAGGCCTCGGCCCATAATTCAAAATAACTCTAATCTAAAAAGTACCAAAAAGACAAATCCAAATCAAGGAAAGAACTCCTCTGCTGGGGGTGTCAAGCTCCTCCTCAGGGATATAGTCAGAGTCCTGAAGATCGAGATCGCCTGAGCCTAAATCAGTCTCAGCACCTGTGACGTATAGTCGGAGTCAGCTAAGAACGAAACTCAATAGAGGAAACTTATCTATTTACATTTTATCATAAGCAAAGGCTTTCAAAGACAAAATCGGATCAGTGATGGTTTTCAAAAGATGCATTGCTGACTACATTCTAATTCCAAAATAGTGTGTATCAAATGAGAAGTTATCATGTCCAATGTTTTGATGTTTTCAAATTCTGATTTCATGCATGCTTCTTGTCTTAAAATTATAACTTAAGAATATCTCTCAAATTACATACTAGCATGAGAGCACGAGTATTACCGATGAAAAATCCTACTGACCATCGTCATTCAATGAACCATTTTTCGGAAAGAGCAACAAGCCCTACGTAATGAGGGAAATTTGCGCTAAACTGAAATACCGTCAACACAGTTGGTAGAATCTAGGGTTTCGTTCGAATTAACCTCAGATCGAATGCGGATGCAAAACATATCGAATTTTATATAATTAATACATTTTTAAATTTTCGGAGTTCTAATACATATTTCGAATTCAAAGGTGAGGTTCGGGATTTCCAAAAGTTCTAAGTTCTTATTATGTCACAATTCAAAGTTCTTATTCATGTTGTGTTCTATTAAAATTTCAGAATTTATGCTTAAACAAAAATAACTAATACTTAGAATAAAATGTAAATCAGTTTTAGAGTTCCCCTACCTCAACTTGAATTGGTCAAAGATCATACCAAGAGGTCCTCACAATGGACTTCTAATTAGAACCTACAATTATTAGCACCACACAAGTGTTAAAGGGGGTCTAAAAGTCCAATCAGAAGCTAACAAATATTTTCCAAGAAGTATTCGAAGACCAAAAAAATAGGGCAGAACTCGATCATCGATTTCCAAATTCGATGGTCGAATTTGAATTCGATGGTCGAATTTGAATTCGATGCTCGAATTTGAATTCGAGCATCTAATTCACCAAACGTGCATCAGTCCTATTTTCCCAAAATTCGATTATCGAATTTTCATTCGATGGTCAAATTTGAATTCGACCCGAATTTGCCCAGGTCTGTGCTGTGCTAAAATTTTGTCTCCCTTCATGCTTTCTTTCTTCCAAATACAAGACCTGTTATCTATTCTATATGCACCATTTATCCAATTTAACTACGTAGAATCTAACCTAATCAAAGGAGTTTAAAAGCCTACCTCTTGAAGTTAATTTCTTCTTCCCGTTGATCCAAGTCGGCTCCAATCCAAGCTTCAGTTGGACTCCAAAATTTAGTCCATCTCCAACCTTGCTGCTAGAGCAAAGGTTTAGCCCAAATCATTCACCAGTAATGTCCACTCTTCCGTAGCCTTCCTTCTCAATATCTCAAACAAATCTTAAACTTATCACAAAGTTTGTCAATGGCTAAGATGGGGAGAGGGATTCTAATCACAAGGGATCAAGCAAAGAAGAAAAAGGGGTTGCAAGAGTTTCAAGCTTTGGTCCTCACGTGAGGGAGAAAAGATAGAACTTCTCCTTCACACCTCTCTCTTTATAAAACAATTTTCACATGAAAATATCATGATATTTCACCAAAATATCATGATATTAATATTTACCATTCTATCTACTTAACTTGCATTAGTTTTTGGTGTTAAGCGCAAACATACAACTTAATGTATATGTTATCAAATATATGACTTCCCCAAGTCCAGATTGAAAATCCTTTGGCCAAAATTCTTATCATACCCTAACCTATCCAAATCAACCAGATTTGTCTCGTAACTTTTCCGGGCATGCTTTCCGAGGTAAACAAAATCAGGTCCAAAATATTCAGGATATTACATTCTCCCCTCCCTAGGAATTTTCGTCCTTGAAATATAAAAGACGCACAAACAAGTCACAAAGAAACCCATCCTAACCAAAAAATGCGAAAACAAAATGAAAACCACAAGTCCAAAGCAAAAGGATATGGGTCACAGTGCGATGGCATCACAAGGCACGCAAGTCAAGGGACGGGATCCGTAGTAACCTGGATGTACTGCGTGTGGCACTCGAAGGGCTATAGTGGATTGCATCCGTACATGGATGCTTACACCCCAAGGGAAACAACCTCACTGTGACTCAAGGTGAACTAACGAGATTGTGATCAAAATGATTTATCAAAGTACTCAAAATGGATTATTTAACTGATAGGGTCAAAATAGAGCAAAGCATATAACCAGGCGCCAAGATGAATACAACAACAAAACAGAAGGCAACCCACATGAAAAAGAAACACATAAACCCACAACCCATAGTCAAAACAGCCATAGGCATAAATGCATAAACCCATAACATAGTCAATTTATCCCATTACATATTCGAGGCAATCACATACCAACATGTCAAGCATCCATAGATCTGATAAAGTATGAACGAGATAAAACTGAGCTAACTATCAAAATAAAACAAAGCAAAAGTATATAAAGAGTAGGAAAAGATAGAACCACCAAGTTCTAAATAATCCATCAACCGTGAATATATACAATCCCAAAATAAACATAGACTGTAAAAAGTAAAGCCATAGAGTCACCACAGCTGCACTAATCCTCCCTATCGGCACCAGATCCAGCAGCCTGATCAGCCGGAGCCTAATCATCATCATCATCATCATCATCATCATCCTCGTTGTTAGCTCCTGGATCCGTAGGCACCTCATCACCTGCTCCAAAAGTAGAAGCGTGGTGCACAGATGCTCGAATATCCGCCATATAGGTCGCGTAATCGGCAGGAAAGGCATGCTGCATCAGATAGGTTAGTGCCCCCTCGTGTAGCTGCAAATCCGTGCTCATGGAGCCCGTATGCTGAGTCAGCTCCTGAATCTGCTAACTCATAGTAGTCATCTGGCATGTGAACTCCAACAAGGTGAGTACATCAGTGTGTGGGGGCTGGTCTGTTTCAGGAGTGACATGCTCTGCAGCAGGGTGATCATCATCCTCCTCATCATCATCAGGAACCACCGTACCTTTAGGAGCCTTTAACAATTTATTGTAGCTTCGACCCCAATCGACCAATTTATAGGTCTTCAGACTAGCCGTGGACCTAGGCTCAGTATGAGGAATCTCATAAGCCGGTCCCGCCCGATAATCCTCAATCATCAATGAGATCAATCTAGCATAGGGGATGCCCTTGGCCGGGGTCTTTACCTTTTTACCCATCTTCTCACGGGCCTTTATGATACCTTTAAATATAACCGCCGGGGCGTTGAGCCAACATTCTTGAAATGCCAAAAATAAAATATGTTGGATGGGGCCCCTTCGTTCCGATCTATGCCTAAAAGGGTATAGGGTTGCTTTGAAGATCACATCAAGCATCCACATCGTATCTGGCATTTGAGAACGGGCAATAGTTTTGCCTGATCCATGACGTCCTTGGGTCATTTGGGCTCTCACCTCATGGGGCTAGTATGAGTTTAGTGTGTGGTGGAGCTAGACCCATTGTGTTTGAATGCTTGGTTGGACACCTCATTGCCGCGGCAATGTCGTCAACATCAAAGGCATAGTCACGCCCATCGATGGTGGTATATATTTTCTTCCCATCCTCCCGTCAAAAATACTGGTAAAATAGGCGTACTAACCGGGGATAAAAACGGGTGTGAAAGGGCTGCAACAATGGTGTTAATTGGGCTTTTTCCAAATAATCCGAAGCCCATTGGGTAGTGGTCTGCTGATCGAATAGCTTGGGATCGAAGATCCATTCGTTAGTGAACCCCTTAGCGCCCCAATATTCATTAGGTTGCTCACGAATATGTGGGGGCTGCACGAGTTGTGGAACAAGCTGTGGGGGTGGTTGGTTAGAAGACCCAGCTTTAGAGGCTAGCCTCTTAGAAGTAGGGACCCTAGTGGTGGTTTGTTTCTTAGGTCCCATAGTAAAAGAGAAACAAAACACAAATCTGCAAAACTAAACCACAAATCCACAAATGAAGAGGGTTTTACCTCTTTGAAATGCCCACAAACGGTTTCCTATGCATGTAATCCAAGCCCCGTACACATCCGAGTTGAATCCCCCTTGATTTCAGCCAAAAATTGCAAGAGAAGACAAAGAAACCCAAAAACCCTCAAGAACTCAAGCTCGGCCCCTGTTTTCCAAATGTGTGAAATGACAAAATCCAAAACCCATGTGACTTAAAACCACAAAATTTGATCATCAAATTTAAATTCGATGGTCAAATTAAATTTCGACCCTCGAATTTCCCAAAAACCTGCTAGTTTGCATAGGAAATTCGACCTTCAAATTTTCAATTCAAGGTTCGAATTTCCCATTTACTGTGTACTTCAAATTTCCATAAAATTTTACCTTTTTAAAGTTGTTCTTTGTGCTGTATTGACCTCCTTAAAGCCCTTATATGTTTAACACCGAATCCGGGATATGATGTAAGTCTACGAACTATAATTTGCTAGTAAAATTGATGAAGTTTTTTTTTTTTTAATTGGCTATCAAACATATAATTTGCTAAAATTCTTCACATCACCATACGATTAAATACACATGATTTACCCAATGAGACATCAGTATATTTATAGAAAATAATAGGATTCCTCACAACATTTATACCTAGACCAAGGTACATATTGAAACTCGAATCCTCATACATTATCCACATATCTCTAAGTACCGAAAAGAAAACTCATTTCATTCAAACAGGTGCATAAACTTGTCTTGGATTTCAGCCTCTCACTCCCAAGTGCCTTCCTCCGGTGTATGATTCCACCATTTTACAAGAACCAAAGGAATCTACTTGGTTCGTAGGATCTGCTCCTTGCGATCCAAGTACGTGTGTCATGTCGCGAATGTATCTCCGCAGCATGGACACATGGAAGAAGTTGTGCATGCTAGATAACTGCGGCGGTAGCGCCACTCTATATGCAACCTCTCTGACTCGGCCTAATACCTCAAAAGGCCCAACGTACCTAGGACTCAGCTTCCCTCGTTTGCCGAATCGCATAACGCCTTTCGTAGGTGAGATTCGAACAAACACATTGTCGCCAACCTGAAATACAAGTGTTAGCGACAATTTCATCGCTTATAGATGTATTAAGTGAGTAAATGCACGTAGCTAACGTAAGCTTACCTGAAAATTCACATGTCTCTTGAGATCTGCATAGCTCTTTTGGCGACTCTGAGCCACACGTAGTCTCTCCCGAATCAAAACCAAACTGTTTCGGTTGTACGCTCCACAATCTCAGGGCCTAGAATGAGTTTCTCACCCGCTTCTTCCAAATTCAGCGGAGATCTGCACCGCCGTCCATACAAAGCCTCGAATGGTGCTATACCGATGCTTGCTTGGAAGCTATTGATGTAAGCGAACTTGATCAGAGGTAAGTGTTAGTCCCATGACCCGTGGAAATCCAACATGCAACCCCTAAGCATGTCCTCGATGATCTGACTCACTCGCTCAATTTGGCCATCAGTCTGTGGGTGAAATGCTGAGCTAAAGTCAAGACGAGAACCCATTCCCTCTTGAAACCGTTGCCAAAACTGTGAAGTAAACAACAGATCTCTATCTGACACAATACTGGCAGGTATACAGTGCAATCGAACCATCTCTTTGAGGTACAACTCTGTGAGTTTGCTGGCGGTATGCGTCGTATTGTAAGGTAAGAAATGAGCAAACATTGTCAACCAATCAACAATGACCCAGATGGCATTGTTCTTCCTCAATGTTTTCGACAAACCCAGAATGAAGTCCATCGAAATGGCTTCCCATTTTCACTCAGGTAAAGGTAAAGGTTGCAACAACCCTGTTGGATTCTGATGATCCACCTTAACCTATTGACAAACCAAGCATCACGATACATACTCAGTGATGTCCGGTTTCAAACCTCTCCACCAAAAGCTCTTCATCAAATCTTGATACATCTTGGTACTACCAGGATGTATGGCATACATCGATTTGTGAGCCTCTTCCAAAATGGTGTCCCGAAGCTCTGAGCTCGTCGATACACATACTCGGTCTCAAAATAACAAGGTCCCATCCATTCGAATGGAGAAGTCCTTCTTGCTTCCACTAAGCACGTCTCGCCTAATCGCCATAAGCTCATCGTCCGTCATCTTTAGTTTGCTGATATTCTCGAAGAGCATAGGGTGAATTACAAGGGTAGCCATCAGTGCTCCCAAGCCTTTCACATCAAACCGTGAGCTGCCTAAGGCCATATCTTCCAGCAACTTCCATCTCTGTATCCTACTGACAAGATACGATAATAGCACTGAAGACTTCCTACTGAGAGCATCAGCAATGATGTTCCCCTTTCCCGGATGGTACTGGATAGAGCAATCATAATCCTTCAGGAATTCCATCCACCATCGCTGCCTCATATTCAAGTCCTTCTGAGTGAATGGGTACTTAAGACTATTATGATCGGTGAATATATCAAATATCTCACCGTAGAGGCAATGTCTTCAGATCTTTAGGGTAAATATAACTGTTGCTAACTCGAGATCATGCGTCGGATAATTTCTTTCATGGTCCTTCAACTGCCTAGAACCATATGCAATGACCCGCTCGTTCTGATTAAGCACACAACCTAATCCCCCATAAGAAACATCACTGTAAACTATAAAGCCTCCACTGCCTGAAGGTATAGCAAGTACCGGCGTTGTAGTTAATCTCCGCTTAAGCTCTTGAAAGCTCTTCTCACACTGCTCTATCCAATCGAACTTCACATTCTTTTTCATAAGTTGTGTAAGCGGGCTTGATATCTTTGAGAAGCCCTCGACAAATCTCTTATAGTAGCCTGCCAGACCAAGGAAACTATGGACCTCTGTAATTGTTGTCAGCTGTTCCTAGTTCATCACCGAGTCAATCTTCATAGGATCAACAGATATACCAGTTTCAGATACAATGTGGCCCAAGAAACTGACCTGATCTAGCCAAAACTCACACTTGCTAAGTTTGGCATATAGCTGATGATCTCTGAGGGTTAGAAGAGCCACTTGTAGATGTTGTACATGCTCCTTTCTAGTTTTCAAATAGATGAGAATGTCATCTATGAAAACTACCACTGATTTATCAAGGTGTGGCTTGAACATGCGGTTCATCATATCCATAAACAATGCAGGCAAATTCATCAACCCAAATGGCATCACTAAGAACTCATAGTGACCATATCAGGTACGAAATGCCATCTTGGATATATCTTCCCCCTTAATCTTGAGTTGGTGATAGTGTGACCTCAGATCAATCTTTGAAAAGAACTTTGCACCTTGCAGTTGATCAAACAAGTCATCTATCCACGGAAGAGGGTAACGTTTCTTAATCGTCATCTTGTTGAGCTGGCGATAATCGATGCACAGACGCATCGATCCATCTTTCTTCTTCACAAAGAATACTGGCGCTCCCCAAGGAGAAACACTCGGTCGAATGAAGCCTTTATCCAACAACTCCTGTAATTATTCCTTGAGCTCTTTCAACTCCGCAGGCGCCATACGATATGGAGCCTTGGACAACGGTTCGGTACCTGACACTAACTCGATCACAAACTCAATCTCTCGATCAGGTGGCAAACCAGGAAAGTCTTTAGGGAAGATATCGGGATACTCACAAGCAACCATGATAAGCACAATGTCCTTCCTTTCTTCTTTATGATCTTATAAGTAAGCAATATATCCACTGCAATCGTTCTTCATCATACGCTCGGCCCGAATAGTAGAAATAAGCGGCGCAACGTTCGATTTAGTTCCATAAAATCAAAAGGATTTCTGCTTTGGAGGTTGGAAGGTCACGATCTTCTGTAGACAGTCCACGCTCGTGTGGTATGCAGACAACCAATCCATCTCGAGAATCACGTTGAACCCTTCCATACTCAGCTTAATCATATCAGTTAGTGTCTCATGATCATCAACCATCATGATAACTGCCTAACACACCGTATATGTACTCACTGAGCTTCCCGTAGGAACTGTCATAGCCGAAATGAAAGCAAGGGGTTTGGGTAAGATGCCCAACTTCTCGAAGAAAAGAGGAGTAATAAATGAGTGAGTAAACCTGGGGTCTATTAGTACTCGTGCTTCTATTTTACTCACGTCGCCTTAACGATGCATAATAAGGGTACCTTTTATCAATAAGGTTCATTAATTATATGCAATGATTGTAGTTTTCAAATTTATCATTAAAGAACTCACAATTGAAATCAATATAAACTAATACAAGAATTGAAAAACTGAACTTTAATGATACCTTGGATCACGCCATTCGACGTTCGCATCATGTGCAGTCACCACATAGGCTCGACCCTGAATTATAGGTTGTGGCAATTTCTACATAGAGACCGACGTAGTCCATCCCTTGTCCTCCTCTGGATAATCTCTGATCATATGACCAATCTTCCCACACCTGAAGCATCCTCCAGTGTTCCTTCAGCAATCCTCTGTCTTATGTGGTTTTTCACATCGTGTACATGCTAGAGTAGGAATAGGAGTAACAGATGGTCGACGAGATGATCCCTGAGCCATAGAAGCCCCACTCGTAGTAGTGATCGTAGATCTAAAAGGTTATGCTGGTGAAGAATTCTGTGGTCTCTGATAAGAGGAAGATACCGGTCCAGAAGTAACAGCCGGTTTGGAATACGACGGCTGAATAGGATAGCGAGGAAGTTTCAAGAACCTTGACCTTTTGTTCACCTGCTCAGACGCACTCAACTATCCTTGTCCAAACCGGTTTCTATTCCCCTGTTCTCTTCTCAGATACTGCTTCTGGTTCTCCTCTTCAGCAATGAGGGCCTTTGACATTACGCCCCCAAATGTTTCCATTTCCCACATCACGACCTTCTCTTGTATATTGGCCTTAAGCCCAGCTGAAATTTCTAGGCCCTCATCAATTCAGTGGCCACATGCAAAGGTGCGAAACATGCAAGCCTATCAAACTTTATGCCATACTCGCGCACAGACATCTCGTTCTGTTCCAGTTTAATGAATTGGACTTCCCATTGATTACGTAGTATCTTTGGAAAATATTGATCGTTGAACGTATCTACAAACTTTGCCCATGTCCATGGAGTGCTAGGGTAGTCCTGCTCCTATGTCCTGGGCACAGATTTCCACCAATGACTGGCCTCACCTAATAATTTGATGGTTACCCAGCGCACCTTCTCTACATCGGTGCACTGCAACACCTCAAAGATTTTGTCCATCTCATCAATCCATCCCTCGGCCTCTATTAGATCTGTTTAACCCAAGAAAGTAGGCCTCATCCTCCTGAACTCAGCAAAACCTCCTGGCTAATGTCGGGCTGACAGTAATTCTGTTTGCTGAGTCATTGTCGCAGTCTACTAAGCCATATTGGTGGCCAAAGCCGCCAATACTTGGTCAGCATTTCCTCCTCCACCTCTACCAGCTCCCAAGGGGTCTGCATTAGGACCAGACACAAATCTCTCTCTGCCATCAGAGGTACCTATGCCCTCATCGATCTCCCCGACATGAGCCATTCTAGGTCCTTCTCTACCTCGGCCCCTGCCTCTGAACCGTGGAGCCATGCTGGTCTGTCATTGTTGAAGAACAATAATAATTTATCAGTATTGATTGTAAAGACAATCTTGCCCTTAGTCCTAAGACTCTGAACCTAGAGTCAGGCTCTGATACCAACTATGACGACCCAAATTTTTCAATCCTATTGGTATAGGAAAGGCCGGTTCTCCAACTTATTGATTTCTTAATAAGCCTTATATCAAACGAAAGCCGACAGCATAACATAGTTTTAAAAAGAAGTAAAACTAAAATAAACAAAGACAAAAGCTCAAAAGCTTATACAAAAATATATCTCCAAGAGGAACCAGGTAGAACCACCGGTGATGGCCAATCCGATCACCTAAACAATGGTTCCTCACAAGATATCAAAATATGCAAACAAGGCCTCAACCCATAATTCAAAATAACTCTAATCCACAAAGTACCTAAAAGACAAATCCAAATCAAGGAAAGAACTCCTCTGCTAGGGTCTCAAGCTCCTCCTCAGGGATATAGTCAGAGTCCTCTAGATCGAGATCATCTAAGCCTAAATCAGTCTTAGCACCTATGACGTATAGTCAGCGTGAGCTAACATCGAAGCTCAATAGAGAAAACTTATCTATTTACATTTTATCATAAGTAAAGGCTTTCAAAGACAAAATCCGATCAATTATGGTTTTCAAAAGATGCATTGCTGACTAAATTCCAATTCTAAAATAGTGTATCAAAAGAGAAGTTATCATGTCCAATGTTCTGATGTTTTCAAATTCTGATTTCATGCATACTTCCTGTCTTAAAATTATAACTTAAGAATATCTCTCAAATTACATACTAGCATGAGAGCACGAGTATTACCGATGGGAAACCCTACTGACCATCATCGTCCAATGAACCCTTTTTCGGAAAGAGAAACAAGCCCCTATGTAATGAGGGAAACTTACGCTAGGCTGAAATACCGTCAACACAGTTGGTAGAATCTAGGGTTTCGTTCGAATTAACCTCAAATTGAATGCGAATGTTAAACATACCAGATTTTATAAAATTAATACATTTTCAGATTTTCGGAGTTCTAATACATATTTCGAATTCAAAGGTGAGGTTCGGGATTTCCAAAAGTTCTGAGTTCTTATTTATGTCACAGTTCAAAGTTCCTATTCATGCAGCGTTCTATGAAAATTTTAGAATTTATGCTTAAACAAAAATAACCAATACTTAGAATAAAATATAAATCAGTTTTAGAGTTCCCCTACCTCAACTTGAATTGGTCAAAGATCACACCAAGAGGTCCTCACAATGGACTTCTAATTAGAACCTACAATTATTAACACCACACAAGTGTTAAAGGGGGTTTAAAAGTTCAATCAAAATCTAACAAATATTTTCCAAGAAGTTTTCGAAGACCAGAAAAATAGGGCAGAATTTGATCATCGAATTCCAAATTCGATGGTCGAATTTGAAATCGATGCTCGAATTTGAATTCGAGCATCGAATTCACCAAAAGTGCATCAGTCCTAGTTTTCCAAAATTCAATCATCGAATTTTAATTCGATGGTCAAATTTCAAATGCGATGGTCGAATTTGAATTCGACATTCGAATTTGCCCAGGTCTGTGCTGTTCCAAAATTTTTTCTCCCTACATGTTTCTTTCTTCCAAATACAAGACCTGTTATCTATTCTATATGCATCATTTATCCAATTTAACTAGGCAGAATCTAACCTAATAAAAGGAGTTTAAAAGCCTACCTCTTGAAGTTAATTCCTTCTTCCCGTTGATCCAAGTCGGCTCCAATCCAAGCATCAGTTGGACTCCAAAATTTAGTCCATCTCCAACCTTGCTGCTAGAGCAAAGGTTTAACTCATATCATTCACCAGTAATGTCCACTCTCCCCTAGCCTTCCTTCTCAATATCTCAAACTGATCACAAAGTTTGTCAATGGCTAAGATGGGGAGAGGGATTCTAATCACAAGGGATCAAGCAAAGAAGCAAAAGGGGTTGCAAGAGTTTCAAGCTTTGGTTCTCACGTGAGGGAGAAAAGATAGAACTTCTCCTTCACACCTCTCTCTTTATAAAACAATTTTCACCTCAAAATATCATGATATTTCACCAAAATATCATGATATTTGTATTTACCATTCTATCCACTTAACTTGCATTAGTTTTCGGTGTTAAGCGCAAACATACAACTTAATGTATATGTTATCAAATATATGACTTCCCCAAGTCCAGATTGAAAATCCTTTGACCCAAATTCTCATCATACCCTAACCTACCCAAATCGACCAGATTTGTCCCGTAACTTTTCCTAGCACGCTTATCGAGGTAAACGAAATCAGGTCTAAAATGTCCGGGATATTACATATATATAAACAACACGAATGAATAGTTGTTAATTTACTCCAAAAATAATGGTTATGGACCGTTGTTTTTATTTAATTTTTTTTTTAAATCCATAGTTTCCATTTTTGTTTCTATAATTGGAACCTGTTACAACTGTTGTATCAATCACATATCACCCTACAAGGGAAAAAAAGCATAATCCATTCAACTATATAAAAAAAAAATAAGTCAAAAACAAAATTAATTTAAAATCAGAAAACTATGGCGCCAATATTGCTTGCAGTTGGTGCAATGGGAAAAGTAAATGCATAAAAACGTATAGAGATTTACAGTTCCTTAGAAATCTAGATAGTTAAAGCATCAACACTTTCCTAAATTATTTTACAGAATAAATGTAAACTAATTCTTTTTTATAGCTATTTAACTTGGTAAACAACTTCAGAAATATGCAGCTGATTTGAGCAAGCAAACACTTCCATCTTCAACAGCATTATCGGCATCATGCATCAAGGAGTCAATAAACATGGTCCACCCATATTCACTGTTACTTCTGGCATTATATTAAGAGTACACTAAATGTTGGAGAAACATATGAGCCTTCTTCCTAACATTATCTAATCCTCCCATGATTTGCAATATTGAACAGATGAAATGCATCACAAAAGATGAATATTATAAACAAAGGCTAATCAAACTTTCGTCTCAACTTATTAGTTCCTAGCAAAATAGCTAGTCCTTATTACTTCAACAATGAAGAAAAAAAAATTTTACTTGGATTTTGTAATCCTTAAGCAAAGGATGATCCAAAGCAAGTTGCTTGTTGATATCCACGCAATCAATGATATCTCCATTCTCTATCTACAACACACCGCATACAACACTTATCAAAGCATGTATTATGGAAGCATTAAGAGCAATAACTATTGGAGAAACATATGTATTATGAAAGCCTGAACCCCTAGAATACCCTTCTCATCCATAAAAAAATTACAAAATCTCAAAATCCAAAATCTTAAGAAAGATAACAAGGTGAAGAAACACATGGAAGACAGGAATTGGGAAACGAGATTTGATAAGAATTAAAGAACATGAACTTATTGGAAAAATAGTTTCCCTCCAATCCAAAATCTTTCACATATAAAGAGGAAGATGGAACACTTCATTATTGGGAGTGGGAATAAAGAAGGGGGTGCGGCCATTTCTGTACTTTCAATCCTAATAAAAACATTCATTGGTAAGAATTTCATACTTAAAGTGGTAAAACTATTGACATAAGCTTTCTGATTATGGTAGTGAGAGTCATCAAGCTAAGATTAATATGACAACCTTCCTTGAGCCTAATGCCCTCTGCATGTATTTGAGAGGCTCTTTCACTTCCAGCAAGGTCCACAAAGTTCTACAAAATGCCAATTGCTGTAGTTATAATCTCATAGTAAACTCTTACATATATATATATATATATATATATATATATATATATATGAATATATATGATAGCATAGGTATCCCAACCATTTCAAGAGGACAAAAAATGAAAACGAAGAAGAATTTATGAAGCTTGCAATGAAAGATTTCACACAACCTAAATTTTCATGTAGACTACTTTCTATAGTCTGCATTAATAGCCAGGGAAAGAAATCATCGTAAAGAAAGCAAGCATCATGTGGAAAAAAATTTATTTAGGATATTAAAAATTAAAGAAATAAAAAATGTTACTCACAAGCCTTATTATTTGGTGTGATCTCAAGCTTTGTCATTTAGGGAGGTTTCACCCACTTGTCTTTGCGCTGACAAATATATAACCAAAATTAAAATTGATATATTGTTACATAGACTATAAAAGAGGTCTATTCAACTTTAATCCAAGCCTAGAACACGTAACTGCAATCACAACTACTGTTAAAAAATTCTCTATCATACGTTCACAAATACTGATCAAGTGTCCCAGATGATGGATATCCTTTGTAGTCTCTTCTACCAGTTTATTAACAACAATCCCTTTCTATATTCACATGGAGAAATTGAAACAATTATAGATAGTGCAAAGGTGAAAAAGGAAGATTAAGTATCACTACGTCAAAAACATAAGAAAACCACTTTTGAAATGTCCAATAGAACCACTGCCTTAGCAGTAGTATAATAATCAACACTCAAAAATAGCTGTTTAATACATTAAAATAGTGGTTTAATTTATTAACCCTAATCTAACACTATAGAATATCGTGGCCAACCAAATCAGATTAATTTTTTTGTTTACTATTCTGAAACCAGCTCCTCCCCTCTCCGGCTCTCCTTCTTCGAAACCCTAGCCTCCATCTCCCTCTTCTTCTCTCTAATGAAATCCGACACTGAAATCTTCAACTACTCATTGCCCGAAGAAGCCGATCTGAAGAGCAGCGTGATTCCGGCGACAACAAGAGTCTCGTCGAGGTCGTTGGAGGTTCTATTTTCGCCGGAAAAGGGGCTAAAAATTACATCTGCATACGATGGGGGATCTACGATGGAATTTTCTGGCAAGTTAGGGTTTCGAGTTCGAAGCGGCGAGGGCGGAGAAAGAAAGGGATCGGTGTCGGAGACCGGAGGAGAGAGCGGGTGACGGGTTTTAGAGAGCATCCACACCGTGCTCCGGTAATTAGAAAATGAAGATTTGTGGTTTTCTAGCTCGTCGAGAATCAGATTCTCCATTTCTTCTGGTTTTCCCTCCCTCACCAACAACCCTATCCTTAGATGAGATCTGATCAGTGACCATCAATTGCAGATCGACGAACTGATTCCCAATCTCAGATCGGGGAACTCCAAGCTCCGATCTCCAGATTTCTCAAGCACAAATCGTGAAATAGTTCCCAATCTCCAGATTTCTCAGTTGGAGTTATGATATTGGAGGTAGTGAACTGGTTCCCAATCACATTATCTGTGTGATTTGCTTGATTTACTTAATATAGCTTTATAGACCTTGGCATTTACATGACTGCAACTTTTGTTTAGAGGTAATTTGAGTCTTTTGTTGATACTGTCTTTTTTGTGTTTTATGTAAATGACGATTGGTCATCTCAACTACTCGCTTGATAGTTTTTTAATGTCTTATGGTTTTAGTTTTGGTCATTTCCACTATTTTGGTCCCACTGGTGCATCAAAAGTCATGATGCTCTTTTCTTTTGATATACTCCGGGTGATCCATTTGATGGCTTTCTAGTAGTCTCATCAAATGACCCTTACTACCATCTGATCAATGGAGTTTTTATGTGCCGAGTATTGCCTCATCCCATACACCTGTGGTGTGGCTTCACCAGAGCACCATTCCTCAAAATATTTTCTTGTTGGTATTGAATTACTCATTTATTGGTTTCGTTGCTTTTGGGTTTCATTTACTTGCTGAACTTTGATATATGGCTCCTCTTTTTTTTTTGGGTTATTGCCGCTCATTTGTATCTGTACAAGTGGTACCATGTTGAAGCAGAGGGTGCTCGGGACCTAGCAGCTCTAGTTTGATTTGTTCTATGGTTTTCTCTCTCATTTCTTTAAGATGTTTTTAGGTTCTACATATGAGGTTGCTTTACTTCTGCACTTCTGAACTTCTTTTCCATTTGTTTTCATCTCCCTTTAGTTGGCTTTTGTAGTAATGATGGAAGTCCTTGTGCATCAATGGTTATATCATTGATAATTTTAATTGATAATCCTATTTCTGCCCTCTTACACATAATATAATTACTGTAGATTTTCTTCTATTAATCTCCTGTAGTCCTTATGGGTTCAGAAGTACTAGCACTGCATATTTGCCTAGCTAGCTAAAACGAATTTTCACATTTAATATATCATGTTGTTACAAGAGATCCTCCAATGATTTTGACAAATCAGCTTGTCAATTTTAGTGTTTGTTGTTGTGTAAATAGTTTGTAAACTAGATTTGATTATCGATGATTTTTTGAGTATGAATGTGTTGTTTCTCGGTCGAATTCATTGGATAGGGCTTGCCGATGATTGACCATTTTTATTGCTTTTCTTGTTGATCATCCATTTAATGCAAGCTCCCTATCGGATGGTTGGGATCTTCCCTTCACTGTGATGTTTAAGCACATGGATTGGTTACTTGTCACTTGGATAGTCCAAGCCAATGGTAAATCTCTGCCATGTGTGTGGTAGGAGACTCTAAGTAAGTTATAATGTACATTCACATTTGGAACAAGTCTTACAAAATGCATATTATTCATCATAGAAATTTAAAACTACAAAGTAATGCTTGGCCATACTTTAGATTTTGTTCATCTATTTTAAACCTTTATAATCTCTGCAGTGCAGGCCCATAAACATGAATTCTCTTCTTCATCTCGCATTGTAAAATTAGTAAGTGTAAATGGCTAACATGCTCCTTATCTACATTGAAAATAAGTTGTTGGACTGCTCTATAGTGAAATTGGTTAAACCGTAATTCAAGTTGTTAATTATTTGGGCCTTGTTTGAAATGAACATGCATTGCTGTCCGATCAACACTCTGTAGTCTACAACACCTATTTCCTACAGCCACAACGAGGTATTTTTCCACCACTATATTATATTTATAGAACACTTTAATACTTTAATCAGTGCATAAAATTACAACAGTAATGCTTGAATGCTTTAATTTAATTTATTTTTGAATCAATCTTTTTCACTAGAAGCTGCGTAGCTGTGGTTGAGACTTTTCTAGCCATATCATGAAGCCTAGGAAGTGATTTAAGGCCTTCCCTAGGATAGTTAGAGCCTAAAATGGCCCACCATATACTGCCCTTTTGTCACACACTTTCAGCTTTAGATATATCCACACAATTTTTATTAAACCAGAGTACTTTAACCTGAAGCTAATGACCTCAGCAAGCCTTTCCCTCACTCTAAGACATCAGAAAGTAAAGGAGAAGGTGTTGGTGAGAGTTGGACATGCAATTAAACATTTGATTGTAAAAGGAGAGAAAAGCAAAGAAAGAAGTGTGAGCTGTTGGCTGTTGTTTATATATATATATATATATATATATATATATATATAATAATGCTCAAGTTACTGTGAGAATACCAAATAAAGAAGAGTCTCTATGGAGCTAGGAATGTTGAGTTACTATCAGAACACCAAATAAAGAAGAGAGTCTCTATGGAGCTAGCAATGTCAAGTTACTGTGAGAACACTTAAAGTAAATAAAGAAGAGACTGTGTGGAGCTAGCAGCTTATAGGAAGTACTCTTTGCTAAAGCAAAACTCAAAAAAAGCAAGTTCATAATATGACCATTGGAGAAGGCATTAATCCTTTGTGTGTCCAAGTGGAAGTATACTGCCATCCCACTCAGATTCTAAGCATTTCCGGCCCATTTTCTCCAATTGCTTGTTGTCGCTGTCCCTCAGAAATGCAAGGAAAGTGGGCAGGTCTCATGTTAACTCTCGAACAGAAAATTGCAGCGGAAAAGCTCAGAATTTCCTCTGATTCTAAGATATAACTCAGAATCTGAGCTTACTTTGGCTCTCGAATGAGGCCTTAGTGTTTGCCTTAACTCTTTTTTATGTTTTACTTTGGTAATAAAAAAATCACAAAAAGATTGATCGGCAATTTTCATAGTTAATGCATGCTAAGGATTCTATAGTTAGAAAATGAGTGTTAAAATTTTATATAATCTATGATTCTATATAGTTAAAAAGGAGCAGTGAAATGATCTTTCGTTTCCCAAAACTCCATTTTTGACAAATACAAAACTTGCTTGAACAACTTCTTATTGTATGACATATCTCCAGTTTGAGGGACCTTGCACCACATATTACTTCCTTTCTAATAGAGTTGTATTGTTTGCGAAGGCACATAGTGCATGACGCAACCCTGCTCCATTTGGTAAGAAAGGGAGTTAATCTTTAGTGATGAGATTAGGATCACATGCTTCATATCTCATGCAGGCACAAAACTCAAAAAGCAAGTCATAAATCTCTTACACAAAGAACCTGCGTATTGCTACTTTGCATGTTTGAATCTAGTTTAACACCTTTAAGGTTGCATCTGTATGCAAGAAATTGGATTCAGCTCCCCTATTCTTCAGTCCATGATTTAATGTTGCTAAAAAACATGCACACTTTACTTAATATGATTTACTGCTAGAGTACCAATATCAGAAGTATCCACTCTTTCAAGTTCTGACATCTCTATTTGGAAGACATTTTAAGTTGTAGGTTTGTCTGCATTGTTATGGTATCACCATGCTGCGGTGAGTTCCGTGTTCAGGAATAAATTGAGTTGTTGAGTGAAACCTTACAAAAATTTCTAAGATGATCGTGTCAATTGAAAATAAAAAGACATAAATTACTACTAGTTCTTGCACTAATATAAATTGCATGGTTGACTGTTAGTAATGAAGTAGTAATTTGACTGTTGTTAGTCCTTTGTAGTAAAGTAACAATTATTGTCTTATATTTCATAGTTCCGGTACTACTGGCTACAATCTTATCGTAGCCTTTGGAAGCTCTAATTTAGAAGATATTATATCCAATAAGGATGATGCTCTTGCACGCCTTCACATCCGTTCCCTTCCTTTGCAAGATGATGAGTGCATCCATATTAGAGAAGGAGAACATATTCTTGCTATGCACAAAAGAAAAATTGGTAGTCTTTTCTTTGATGCAGAGGTGGAGAAGGTACACTGCATTTCAATTGAGAGCATGGTTGAATAAACTCCAGTAGAAGCATTATGTTGTACTGCTCATAACCCTAAAAGTTAAATGACCATTCTAGTCTCTGTATGTATCTGCATGCATGCGCTTTTTCTAATCTTTTTATGTTGGAAAGAGAAATAAAAAACTTAATTATAATATTTAGAGTAATCTTTTTTAGATAGTTTTTAAGTGTCCTTTTGGAGTTTAAATACTGTTTATTGTTGAGCGCTCTATGTTTTTTTATTCAATTATGCTCACGAGTCCATAAGGATATTTGGATCAGGGAACAGTTGGGCCTGGATTGACTGATCCTTTTGCGCTGACAACTGCAGAGGGATGGTACATGAACTTTTACAATTTAAGGTTTAGAAGAGTACTTTAAAAAATATTCCTATTGTTTTATAGATTAGTTTTGCCAAATTGAAGTATTTTTTATATTATATATTGAAATTTTAGTCAGGTGTATGATTTTAGTGGTTTTGGTTGGTATAATTGCAGATTGTTTTTATTTGTATGTGTATTGCCTGATGCAAACTTTTATGATATATCATCTTGTATCTGATCATACATATGGTTTTGAATGAGAGTTGTCAAATAATAGCAACAACATAAATCAATAGTTTACTCTTTGCTTATCTTAAAAGCTTGATTCAAGATGTTACACAGGTAGTGATATTGACTTGAGTGCCCTTGCCCAATAATTCAACATCAAGTTTTTATTTTACTGAATTTCAATTGACCGTACAAGATGTATCAATGCCATATATGTGCCAAATCTATGACCTAGTAACATAGGGTATGCTATCATGTTTTCTTGGGGAAACTTTTCTCTGTAGTTTTTTTTTTTATTTCGGCTGCATTGCCATATTAAAATGAATGCTACTGAGCAGACCTCAACAGAAGATTTTTTTTCCTAATGAGTTGTTCTGTCTAGGCATACTCCTGTGTATACTTATTGCCAATGTGACCATAACATTGTAGAGCTTTATTCTTTTGGTTATAATTATTCCATAAAGTAGGTGATACCGACAGTATCGTAAGATTATAAAACTTATAAAGATCCTTTTACTCCATCAATCCTATCAAAATCGGATTGTTACGAATGTCAGATCCCCTGATTCAGTGGCTAAAGGCTATTCATAAGATTGATAATCTAGAGAAGAGTTCAATCTCCTATTTGTTCGGCGTGATTCTTAGAAGATTGTGTAGTCAAATATGTGTGTGTGTATGAAAGGACTTGAGCGTGCAATGGCTGCATGCTAGAGATGCCACCATTGGCTGCATGCTAGAGATGCCACCATTGGATGCTCGAGTCATGGCATGACTCGAGTCAGGTGATCATATATATATATATATATATATATATATATATATATATATATATATATATATATATGAGTTGCATTAGACACGGGCCATTTACAGCTGGCGGTTCGCGGACCAATCTCACTCCACCACATGGTTAAACATACACCTGTGTCCCAAGGTCTATTGATGCATGCGTACTTAGATTGGTCCATTTACTACTGGTGTGACAAACCCGTGTACCAATTACACACTCCATAATGTTTCTCCACACCTTCCAGTCCAGCTAATTTAAGTCTGCGACCATTTTATTTTATTTCTCTCTAGAAACACAATTTTTCACATATTCTGTCTTATCTTTTCTTTGAAGACTGAAGAAATCTGCCTTGTCATCTCTTGGAAGTACAACTTCTCTTGAAGGACCTTAGCGATTTTTGTTCGAACTTTAGTGTGGAACTCATGGCGGCAGCTGTGATAGAATATGACACCATATATAGTAGATACTTGTTATTAAATATTTTCTTTTATACATGCTAGATAAGAGACTGAATTTTTCCTATGCAAGATCCTCTCAGATTACTTTTATTTAAGCTGTAATGCAGAAATCACAGTATGTGCCTATCATGAAAAACAACTGTATATACCCTTTTTGAAATATTTGTTTATACAGTATATACCCTTTTTGAAATATTTGTTTATACATATATTTCGTGGTCTTTGCAAGCATTCTTCGATTTGGAGAACAACAACAAGTTTCTGGCTAATTTGCAATCATCCCTTCAGAGACAACACCAATGCAAATTGTTCATCTATTTAATAATACAGTTTGATTTACTTTTACTTTCTGAGGTGGGTTTCTATTTTTTAATTATTATTTTTGAATTTTCAATGGAAAAATCTTTTTTAATTAGAACTCATAATTTTTATTTATTTTGTAATTTAGGATAATTCAGTTGGAACAGGATTTAGTTTTGTGAAAGACGATACACTGTATGTGAAAAGTCATGTAGAAGCAGCAACTGATTTAACCTCCTTGTTGAAGGAGTTGTTTAATAGAAATGAGAGCCTTCAGAAGAGTCCTTTGTTCCTTGTAGCAGAGTCTTATGGAGGCAAATATGTTGTTACTGTTGGTTTATTGATTCTAAATGCTATCCAAAATGGTGAATTGAAGCTTAAACTTGGAGGTAATCCCATATATATATATATATATATATATATATATATATATTTATTTATTTTTTTATTTTTTTATTTTTTTATTTTTATTTATTTATTTATTTATTTATTTATTTATTTATATTTTACACTTGGTTATAGCCACAAATTTGGCGGGTCTTGAAAATTGGTAATGTATTCTTCAATTCTTATGGGATTCTTGCATCAGAGATCTGCCAGAATTTGCAACTATAATCTTGGGTCAGAATCTCAGTTTTCTAATGCGTATCATCCACCAATCAATACCGAGACGATATGTATCGGTATTGCCGATACATTCAATTTACCGGTAATACAATGAATAAATATGACATATATTTGGAATGTATCGCCAATACATACCCAATGTATCATGTCTCGATAGCCGGCAATACCGATACAAATCGGTATCATCTGAGATTTTGACCCATGGCTATTATTACTAGATATATCTATGTAAATTTGCGATCTATGTTCTGTTTATCTGATCATTTTTCGAGCATTGGATCTATGGTGAATTACATTTTCATTTTTGAGCTCCAACTTTAGTTCTTGAAATTTGTAGAATGTTTAATTAATTGTTTAGTTTCGCAATATAGTGAAACTGTTCGAATTGGTTGCAAATTAAGATGAGGCAATGGTATTTAAAATTTCAGCTGATTACTTTTTATGATGAACCATCTATGCTTCTCCTTTTCAGAAAGGTTGGGAAGCGCAAAGCTCCTATCAAAGTAGATAAAAGCAGCAAAAGACGGGTAAAGAAGGATAAACCAGCCAAAAAGGATCCTAATAGACCAAAGAGGCCTCCTAGTGCTTTCTTTATTTTTTTGTAAGCATCTCCTTTCATTCTTGGTTGGTACATGGGGAGTGAATTTTATATCATAGCTGTTGCATTTCACCTTAATCTTTTCTTCTCGTTCATGTTGTATAAATAAATATTGTAGGGAAGATTTCAGGAAGATTTACAAACAAGAGCATCCCAATGTGAAGGCAGTCTCAGCTGTAAGTACAATGGTTATTGGCGCGCACTGATTACTTCATGCTTTCTTAATTCCTTCATTTTCGAATCATATAATGAGTTTGGTCAATTGGATCATGATGTTGAAGGTTGGAAAAGCTGGGGGAGAGAAGTGGAAGTCAATGTCTGATGATGTAAGTTTTCGTTGTATAAATAGAAACATTCAGCATGTATTAAAGCAAAGGAATATAACTAGCATAAAAACATTGATATTTGATTTTCTTTTTCTTTTTCTTTTTTTTTGGTGCTTCCTGCTTTAGTAGTTTTGAAAAGTTAGTGTTGGACCCATGTGGCTGCTGTATATCGTGTCTGATCAACTTTTAAGTTTAGAAGATGTATCTTGTCCATATTAGAGTAGACTACTGTCACTACTCTATTTAGCTATGCACCTTGATGAGTGAATTTAAGTTTCTTTCTGCATTGATCATATACTAAAATTAATCTAGTTTAGCTCAAGCAAGGGAGATTCATAATTGACTTGATTTTGTTAGAGATCTTAGTAGAACTGTCATTGGGAATGGGCAAGTTGGAAAGTAATATAATTGGAATTATTCCATTAATTTAGTAAACTAAGAGATAGATTACTTTTCTTCTATAATTTTCACTGTCTATTAATTTTTTCATCACTCTCGCCAAATAAGAATTTCACTATTTCTGTTGGGTCTGACAGGAGAAAGCACCCTTGGAAGCGAAAGCTGCAAAGAGGAAGACCGAGTATGAAAAACTCATTGTTGCATATAACAAGCAACAGGTTATCACATAAACCAGCCTTTCCAGCATACAAAGCATAGATCTCTCAGCTGGGTTTTAAAGTGTTTTTCATTTTCCCCTACAGGAAAGTCTGGCTGATGAGGCTGACGAGGAGTCTGATAGGTCGAAATCTGAAGTCAGTGACGAAGACGAAGATGAAACTGGAGAGGTAAATTTTTTCAAGATAAATTATTGTTTGAATTGTTCTTACTTGTTGTGTGATGCAACAAAAAAAAAATCTTTCATTTAGAGAGACATTTGCTTGTATTACACATGGATGGATAGATTTGTTTTTGCACTTGAATGGAAGAGGACATAAGTGTATGCTTATGACCCTAGTCTTCACTTTGTCCCATTTATTTGGTCAGCATCCCAGACTACAAGTATATGATTATCTATTTAATATTTTCATAGTTTTGTTTTTTACTTGATATTTTTTGAATTGAATACCATTTCTACTGCATTTTAATAGCAATGATTTGGGTTCCAGGAAATTTAACATGTCATTTGGCTAGCAGTGAAAGTCGAACTTGTGCACCCCTTATACGGTCACAATTAGGTGAAGCCAGATAAATTCGGATTTTGAGAATTTTGAGTTCCAAGAACCTCATGGACCGTGACTCAGGTTAACCTTGTTGTGTTCTATGTTTCATTATTGACCAAATTCCCTAAAATGGTATTATTCTCAATGCCTACTGGCACTTCTAGAAGAAAACCATGTAATGTTATGTCATTGGTATGCTCTTAAAATCAGGCATTGTACGCTAGTCATATCATAGGTCGGGATTTGAGAAAATACACTGGATTCTAGAGTAGGTTCTTCTCACCGTCTCTAACCCCTCCCAAGTCCCAAGTGTAAAGGCGTGCCACAGCGTGCCTGTTTCATACCAAGGGAATAACGATAGTTTCTTGGGAATTTTGGATATGTGTAAATTTTGCTTGCATTATAATCTTTTCTAGTGTGCACATTTATATTACTTTCAACTAACTCACTCATCATACCAATTTAAGTTTCTCAAAAAGCCTAATGTCCTCATGGTACCAAGTTGACATTAGCATGGATAAAAGGTATTTGGGAATTTTCCAAAATCTACAAATTTTGCGTACTCATATGACCTTCTGATGGTCCATGTCATTCATATAATCTATCAACAATTAGTTTATCGTTCCTTTGTAACTTGTTAAGAAGAAGTTTGTCGTTGTGCAAAATAGTGCTATTCACACGAAGAGTTCCATTAAACCAAGGTGTCAGTATCGTTATTGGGTATCGGTCCATCTTGGATCAATACGTATTCGTACGGTATCATTGATAACGTATCGATCAATTTTTATTTATTTTAAAGTAAAAAATAAATTAAAAAATTGCATGTATCTGTCAGCTTCAACCGATACCGAGATAGTATCGGTCTGATATCAGGGTGGTATGGATATCGATTCTCGATGAAATCGAATATGTATCGCCAATATGTATCGGTATCGGCTGAGTTTTGATACCATGATTTAAACATTGTTTATCGGCCTTAGTGGTATTTCCTTCCCATTGTAGTCCAAAATTTTTGCTATTTTTTCTTCTTATGTAGTCACCAGCCAGTACTGATATAAATGGCTTGGGTGTCTGTAGGAGGAGGATGATGACGATGATTGAAATTGACATCATGTGTGACTCGGGTATAGTCAATTAACGCTGTCAGTTATGGATTGTGTATGATCATACATTACGATGTAAGTGGTTGCCTTTTGACATGGAAAATAAATGCAACTCTTTCAATTGCTAGATTTCTATTTATGTATATTTTACTGTATGTACTTTCCTTTTTGAGTTGATATCATGATCACTTCTTATCTTCCTTAATTGAGGAGTTTGTGCATTACTTTTTCTTCTATAGAATCAATATAAATCTTTAAGAAAGTATATAACGCCTTTGCTACCGTTATATACTTTGAGAATCAAATTTGAACCTCTTGAAGTAATTCCTTGTTACTGTGAATCAGGAGGTTTAAAACTTCTTGCCTGAAAACAAATTTTTAACAATAAAAATAATGCTGAATGTCTGGTTCACTAAATACTGCTAGTTTGGTGATGCCTAGAAATCCCAACAGTAATCCCTAGAGGCATCCTCTTTGAAAGACGCTTCTTTGGTTGTAGCTTGCTACCTTTCTTCAGCTATTTCTTATTTGGACTTTGGTGAATATTTCAAAGTTATATTATAATTATATCCTTGTCTTGTCCCTTCTATATGGGATCGTCTTTGTTCCGGAGACTTACATCATGATAGTTCCCAATTACAAGTTTTTCCTAAACCAAAAAAATCTGTAGTTATTTGATATGAAGCTGTAACTGGGACTTCAGATTCACTTTGGTTCTTATTGCAGCCGCCGGTGCGTGCAGTTAATGAGTATGGAGCACTCATCTACGCTGGGCGATGGGGAATTCATGGGATTTCTCTTCCTGGGAGGGTTACGTTTGCACCAGGCAATGTGGGATTTTCGACATTTGGTGCACCACGGCCTATGGAGGTAAATAGAAAATATAATTTAATCTTTTATTATTTCTAAATCATCTGATATTTTTTTCTCAATCTATGCCATTGCTTTTATCTGCATCTACAGACCCAAATTATCAGTGACCAGACCTGGAAGTTGATAGATGGCATATGGGATAAAAGAATACAAGAAATCAAAGATGAAGTATCTGTGGAAATATAAGAAGATACCGAGAAACCACAGCTCTTGATGGCAAATCACTTTCTTTGAGAATTCATCGTAATTTTTTTGGGTATGTGGATTCAATTTCTCCCTTTCTATATGTTCTCCCTTTCAATTTTCCCTTTCAATTTTTTTGGGTATGCCGCTTTTCCCCACCACTACGGAGCTGCCATGTCCCTAGCACAAACTCCATCCGTCCAAGCAGGTTGGTTCTTCATAATCAACATTTTAAATATTATTATTATTATTACTACTATATTATGATTTGCCGAATTGTTCTAAATTGTAACTTTTTACCAGAGATGGTGGTATGTTTGGTTAGAATATTGTAGGGTTATTTTCGGTAACCTAGTTTGATAAATGCTTTATAATAATCATAACTAGTATTAACAAAAAATCATATTACTTATTCATTTGTTATTTCTACCTCAATCCTAACAATTTTATTCTATTTAAAACCTAGCATAATTTCATAAATGAATAAGTAAATCATATTACTTGTTCATTTGTTCTAGGGGGTGCAAGTCCAACATACCCATAAAAGGAAATTGTTTGGCTGTATCTAATTTCTAACCTATTGTTTTACTCCAATTGCATAAAATGCCTTCATATAATTTAGTTATATCAGACAATTTAATTGCAATAATAACCATGTGAGCAAGTTCGAGTGCTCCTGGATCAAGCTCACGCTGTTATTGTTTGTGGGGATTTCAATTGTATCGCAAAAGTAAGACTGATTCTATCACTCTTCTGTCCTTATGTGAAGTATGTGTTTGAAATTTGTTATGCGCTTGGAGTATTATCAGTTTAATTGCTTAATATCATCAATATCTCAATTTAATTGCTTAATATCATAAATATTTAATTACGATTTCCTTTTGATTTCAAGCTAAGCTTTTCGATTTGAAGCTCACCTCAAACGGATCACTAGGGGACGGGGATACTTGGCAGGAGAGGCGAAGCACTTTTTTTTTTTTTTAATTATGAAAATAGGTCATGGGGTCCTTAGATTGTTAACTCTCTTTCTTTTCTTCTTTTTTTTGGTTTGAATAAAAGGATTGAGCATGTAAAATTTAAAATATTTGGTTGATTTGAAAGGTTGGATCATAGGTTGAGATGCAATATTTTGTTTGAATAAAAGAATTGGGCTTCTATTTTATTTATTAATGGCATTGAATGATTTGCATTTGAGTTGAATGGATGTGTTTAAATATGAGATTAATAGCTTTTTTTCTTTATATAAATTTTTTAAAGCATTAAAAAATTGCATTAAAAAAAAGTATTACAAAAAGCATAAAAAAAATTGTATTAAAAAAAAGCATAAAAAAAATATTATTTTAAAAAAATTTCCATAAAAAATTGTCGACGTAATTTTTTTTTAAATATATATATATATATATATAATTTGCATAAAAAAACTTCATAAACCACTGTCTTGTATAGTGGTAAAAAAAAACCACTCCTTTTTTTACAACTGTTTAGGGCAGTGATTTTTTGAAAAAAAACTACTGTCTAAGACAGTGTTTTTTTGAAAAAAACCACTGTTTAAGGTAATGGTTTTTTTGGCTTTTTCACGTAGTGTATAGGGGGGTTCATTCCCGAGTGCAGCACTTGGTCAATCTCAAACTGCCAACCTCAGATAATTTTGAGTACCAAATCAGTGAAAGGTCAAACGTGAACTTTCACTGATTTGCTTTCTCATAAATAGTAGTAGTGGGGGTCCCGAGGTTTGGTCATGTGGACCAAAAGGAGATTGATCCAAGTGCCACCAGTGGCACTAGGTCGGGTACCTAATAGCAGCTCAAAAAGGAAACATGAGAAAAATCGTTATTGTTATAATACCTCTAGATCATCCAAAAGCCAAAGAGGACTAGATTCTGGATTCAACAAATCCCTCACTACCTTATCTCATTATAAATCTCAAGTGCAAAAATCTAATTTGTTAGGAATAGAAGCATAAACAACATTTTAGAAGATAAAACCACCAAAGTGTATATTAAATACAAGCCCTTATATGGCCTTATCACAAACCAATCGATCAAGTGGATTACCTGGAGGCTCTAACCAACTCATGAGTGTTGACACAAACTAATCCCATATTTGTTCATATTACTATGTACATCAGCTAAAATGTGGCATGCTGGTACTGAACACCAATGCCTTAGGCTCTTAGCCACTGGATTATGGATTCTACTCTTAGGCTCTTTGCTTTTAGACAAAACATGAAAATAAAAAAGTGACCAAGTTGCCTCCCAATGATCCAAAGTCATTGTCTGTCTACTAAATGGCAGTAGTAATCAGTAGATGCAGAATTTAAATTAACTCTAGAATACAAGTAGCTGCCACAGTCCAACATGCAGGAACCGATATTCTACATAAACCACACATAACAGCGTTTGCTTGAAGAGATCATTGTTCTCAATCTGAATTGATCATGAGTAGTACAAGTTGAATGTCAGAATCTTACACAATCATAATGGCAAATAGTAACAACCTCTACAAAAAAAAATTCCTTCTATTTTAGCGGGTAAACTAGGATTGAACCAAAGACCACAAAATATCATTAATGACTAAATTATCGGATCTAGAATACAATAGAATTTTACCAAGTGAATCATTTAATGAAGCATTAAAATTCTAGGAGAATTTTTGTACCTCATCCTTCGATATTATAAGATAAACCCAAGTAGTACTATATGATCAACTATGAACTGTGTTGTGATTGTTGTACAAAAGAAGGGAGTGAAGTTACAAATGCCCTAGCGTCATTGTCTATGGCTTCTTTGTTCCACATGGTTTTAAAACCTAGGCCTATGTATTCAGCTAAGATTGAAGCACTTTCTCTACATGGAAGCACCAGTCTGTTTAGGGAACCGACCTCCATTTCTATGGCCTAATGAACACTTACGACCTTGGAGGAGCCCAAAAAAGGCTGCTCACAGATCTCCATGAAACAATAAAGAAGCTTTTAAAAAGTATAGAACCTAGATCCACAAAACAACTAATTTTCAATTACAGTGTTCATGCATATGGGGCCAATAAAAGCCATTTGAGGAATATAAAAAAAAAAGATTTGTATACCTGCCACTTGTATCAAGACATACCATATGATAGACCAGGCCATCTTCTGGAGTAGATTCAACCCGATGCACATCGGTAGATATGTATCAAATGTGGTTGATATTTAAAACAAAGGTAGCAAGTTTCAGTATGGGTTGCATATAATATTATGAATTTCCCTAAATGTAAGTGAGCTGCAAGCAAAGATCAGGAACTAAAATGCATATTTGCTCATTTCTTTCAGCATTTAGTGAAGTTTGGTGAGAAACTCTACAACAGGCTTAAGACCGTAATAAGCAACACCAACTCCAATTCCAGTAAAGCCAGCCTGCGAAAAAGGAATCCAATAAATGCACTGAGAGGATACTCGAAACCAAAGAGAAAAGAAACTTCTCCAACCAAATCGAAGCATTTCCCATGACCATATTTATGAATAGAAAGATTGCAAGAAAGAGTATCCACCCTAGTGCTGCAGGAAAATATTTCAAAGTGTTGGGAGGAACCTCTATAATTGGAGTATCAAAAACCCTTTCAGAGCCATACTCCTCCAAAAGACCTTTTGAAATCTACACAAGAAGCCAGTTGTATAGGTACACTCAGTTGTATAGAAAAAACAAATTCACATTTCAGCTTCTGTTGTCTTGCTTACCTTACAATTATTAAATGATTGAAACAGTCAATTAAATGAGCAAACTGCAACAAAATGGACTTAAGGCAAGTAAACAGTCCTGCAAGAACCAGAGTTGTTGCAGCAAGCTTTAATAGGTAAGTAAGGGTATGTCCACAGGAAAATGTGCTTAAAAGTATGGTAAATATCTAGATCTATGGTAGATTTGGCACTCTATCCTAATTTAAGCTAAACCCAAAATAGGAGAGAGGAAAAGTTTCAAAGATTTGTCACTTTACTACAAACTACAAAATTAAATGCAAGTGATCCAGATCTAATTAAACATAGAGATGAGGGAAAGTAAAGAAAAGATGAAATTCAAAAGATGGAGAACAACAACTAGGGATTTTGGTCTTTGCTGAAAATCAATTGAATCAAAGGAAATGCATAGGATAGATTTGCAACAATCCTTCATCTGGCTACAAGCTCAGATGCAAGGTATAAGAATCCAGTCTCCACTAATAAATTGAAGCAATCCTAGGGTTAGGATCTGTCCCTTCTACTGGATACTGATCATCCTAGAGACTGTTCCAATCTAAGGATCTCGATTAGAACAGGTTAACCATTGCAGATGTTGTGGGTGCTAGGCTACAAGCTCCCCATTTCTGGCTGGCATCCACAGGAGTATCTAATCCAGGGAAATCAAATATGAAGAAGTGAAATATAGATCAAAATTAGCTCTAAAAACTACAATTACATTGCAATACTACAACTTACAATCCTATTGTACTCATATCTGCAATCTGTGCAACATCCAATCCCTTACAAAGCCTCTAAAGCTCTCGATTTATAGTTCTCAACCTCACCCTAGCTACTAAAGAGGCTTAGCCAACCATAATTGGCTAAGGAGAGAAAGGGGGAAGAAGGAAGAGAGAGGGAATTTTTGGAGGGAAAAATGGATCTCGAATTAGGCTCTGGTTGTCTCAAATTTTGGATGATTTGCTCTGTATATTCTTCAGGCTTTTATACTCTTCTCCTCTGTCCTTAGATTTGTTTCAGCCAATCAGAGCTCAAGAGAATAATTCTGTTATTCACAGCTACTGATGTGGATGATTTTTCTTCTAGAAACTCTTCTTCCATTGGCCCTTAATTGGAGAGTACACATGAAGCAGTTAGGATTCCCATTCGTGCCCAGCTATGTACCAAAAATACCCCCAGGGGTTGCTGACATGCTTTGGAATGTGTGCTGCACAGACTTCTGAAATTGGTAGCTGCTAAAGAAGGAAATTGAGAAGTTCCCAGTTCGAGTGTCACGAGGTTCAGGAAACCTCTCGACAGGTTTTGAATTTGCTGGGCTATGCATTTTGACAGGTTGATGTGGCCTTCGATAGGATTGGGTGGCTCTCGATAGGTTCTGAAGACTTCGCCACAGACTTGGGAACATCTCGAGAGGTTGATTTGAACTCGTCGATAGAATTGGAGCTCAGATAAACCTTCTGTCCAGTTCTTCATTCATCCTGTCGACAGGTTATAATCAACCTGTCGACTTGTTATACAATCTTCAGTGGAGTGCTCGACAGGTTGGCTCAATCCTCACGAGAATGAGCGTAGCTTCAGGTAAGCTGTCAGCAAGTTGTCTTGCACTGCTCGACAGGTTCAATTGAACCTCTCGATAAGTATCTGGAACGTCTCTACTTCCCCTGCACCTCAAAGTATCTTCTCGACAGGATCCACAACTGTACCTCCAACCTCTTGATAGGTATTGGAACTTCGCGAGATCTTCATGTTTCCAACTTAGTACCTCTCGACAGGTTGACCTATGCTACTAGATCCTCATGACAGCTTCATGGAACCTCTCGATGTGTTGGCTTTTAAGCATCAGATCCTCTCGATAGCTAGAGCTAACCTCTCGACAGGTTTACTTTTATGCTTCCACAGCTAGCACACCACTTTAGTGTTCTATTCTTCATTTGTTCAGCACTCAGTAGCCACTTGGTAGGTTCAATCCTTCATCCTTGCAGCTGAACTTGGTCCCAAGCATTCCCAATTGGGCCCATGACATTCTTATGATCTTTCAAGGCTCTGTGGACTGCTTGAGTGGCTGGCCTTTGGGTTTGTTTGAGCACATGTTAAGCAGTAGTTGCTTCTTTGACCTTTTTTGATGGATGTCTACACTAAGGCTGCACTTTATTGCTTATCTATAAAACATACTTAAAACACCTTATTAGTCAGCTCAAGAGTCCATCAAAGGTTAGGTTAGGAGGTGAAAAATGGTATTTTTCACTGCTTAACACACCCCCAAACCTAAGCTTTGCTTGTCCCATAGCAAAGGAGAAAGTAAAAGCAATTATTGAAAATGAAAAATGCTACTTTTGTAGGGAGCACAGATGCATTTAGCATATGCATCAGGCCTTTTAAACCCCTAGGTGATCCCTAGTGGAGGAGTGAAGTCTCCTGAGGGTTTTCAATAAAGTTACCCACAAACTTCTCCAATGACTCAGTTAATATCAGTGCAGCATGTTAAAACAAAGATTCAAGCAATATAAAATTCATTTCACACCTTGTCCATTCAATTTTAGAGGATTCTTAACAACAAAAAAAAACATGGCAGTTCAAAACTAAAATTCTGCTGTAATTCCTTCACAGTCAATCAGCTCATGTCAAGGCATTTTGTATGAAAATTAATGCAAAGCTTACCATCAATGGAGAATTCTGTTTTGATATTGCCCCCATCAAATCTAATTTCAGACCCAAAGCTCACCAGGGCTGTCACTCACAACAAAAATAGAAGGGTGTATCAATTCACACAGCTCAAGAGCAGTTACAGCCCTCAAATAGGACTGCAAACATGAGCACAGGCATTGCTCTAATTTCTAAAATTTTCTAACTCTTTTCACCATAGATCAAACAAATCCTTTTCTCCACATGACAGCTCAATCCATTTAAGATCAATAGGAATTTTTTATTGGGTTGTAATGTGGCTTATGGGTGAAATTTACAAAGACTAAAAGGGTTGAATAGGATTCAAAATTGAGAAATCAGTAAGGTAAGGAGGTGACATGTTCACCTTCTTCATTTTAGCACAATCTTCATCTTCTTTGAATTTTCAGATTTGAAGTGATCAATCTCCAATCCCCATTTTAATGTATCCAATGAAGTGACTTCTCTCTCTCTTTTTTTTTTTTTTGGCTTTTTTTTTGTTTTTCTTTTTGTATGTTTTTGTGTGCTTTTTGTACTTTTCTCCATATTTTTTTTTTATGGGCTGGAATGCCACAACTGCCACCAAATGTGTTTTCTTCTCTTTTAACCAAACATCAACCCTTGCTCCCCTAACCTCATTTCTCCTTCTATTTCCTAAATTCTCAGATTGAGGGTGAACTGAAATAGGTGTCCAAGGTAATTTTAAGGCTCAAAAGGTGTGTATCAAGGGCAGTTCAAAGGTGAGAAATTTTAGGCTCAAACTGTCCAAGGGACGGCCCTACCTCATGTCCTCAATGTCATGAATGTTGTCAAGCTGTTTCAACTTGGATTTGCCTAACTTCTAGTGAGCACAACTAGATCTAATCAGTCCTTAGAGCAGAAAAATTGCCAAGACACTCTTCAAGATTTTTTTTTTCTCAGGCCCAAATCTCATTGGGTATGGCCTTCCATCAAATTTTCTGGGGGGTATCCTCACAGTTTTCTCTCTTTTCTAGTTTACTAAGCATCAATTTTTGAAAAAGTTCTAACATCTGCTTCATGACCATGTTAGAACTACAACATATTTCAGTTTTTTTTTTTAAGTTTTAATTTCCTCTTTTTCAAAAAAAAATCAGGTGGGAGTTCTCTTTATTTTCATAAAATTTTTCCTAATCCTAGCTACACTAACATTAACTACTCATTGGCAAACCTTGCCACACCCCCAAACCTATGAGGAGTAGTGTCCTCACTACTTGAAAGAAGAAGGGCAAGTGCAACATGTTATTTTGGTAACAATTATATATAAAAGAGAGCAGGTAAAAGGAACAAACAAACTAGTATAATCAAGCAAATCAACAAGTAAACACAATAGAAGCAATGTACTCCAAGTAGAAACAGACACAGGTAACTAACAAACCTTTCTATTTATAAACAAACATATGTACGTTGTAGCTAATAAGAAAAGAAAAACTAAAACAGTCTAACTATGTTGAACTGCCAATCTAATCATCTGAATCTTCAGCTACATCAGGTGTATCTTGGAGTCATTTACCCTTGTTTTTCTTCAAAGCAGTGGATTGCGACCTTTTGGAAGTAGTTTTTCTTTTCCTAAAGTAGGGTCTCTTTTTCGCAGGGGGCTAGGGCTTGGAAGGAGGCTCTTTAATTTTGAATCCAGGCTTCATTGTGCTAGCCTCCTTGGGTTCAGGTGCATATTCCATTTGAGGGGCATCAGGGTTTAATTATTTGGAAAGAGCCTCAGCTAACTCCCGGTCACTCTTTTCAGTTAAGGTCTTTTGCAAAGCCGCAATAGGCACACCATAATCATAGGCTTTGTCCTCTACTACTCTTAGTTTCACTTGCAGAGCCTTGATCACATCTTCTTGGCCTTCAGCTCTACTCTTCTCCTAGTTGTATTGTATCATTATCTCCCTCCATCCCTGCTTGATTTTCTTCTTCTCGAACTTGTGGGCCACTTGTAGAGATTTGAGTTGGTCAAGGAGAGGCTGCCTCACTATGGCTCTCAGGTCAGCCATGCCCCTAATCACATCCCTCTTGATGAAGGCATTGGCTTGCTGGCTCTTAGGAGTGTGTAGTAAGGAGGCATGTGGTTGAAAGAGGCAGGTAATATGGGCTTGTCAGTAGTGGAAGAATGGTTAGCCAGTAATGGGGAGGGGATGGATAATGGCAAGGGTTGGGTATCTAGTTCAGGTTCAGGATCTGTTTGGGTGGAGGCATTGGTAAATGAAGGGGGAGGAATTTCTGGGGTAGGTACCATGGGGGTAGTTGCAGGTGTGGGAATATGGATGAGTGGAGGGATAGTTGGCTATTGGGATGGTTGGGCTAAAGTTGTCAAGGATGATTGGATGGCTTGTAAACAATTTTTTATTGCGGAAGGATTTGGGAGGGTGGAGATCATGGATTGAAGGTTGGCCTCAATGGATGATTGGGTTTAGGTATTGGCCATAACTTGGGATTGAAGGGATAGTAGGAGGTTGAGTATTTGGGGTAGGGGGTCAGGCATTATGGGGGCTATAGGGATTGGTTGAAATGGTGAAGTGTGGGTATGCTAAAAAGATGGGGTGTGTGTAGGCTGGAAATGGGAAGTCTATGGAGAGTTGGATTGCGGAGAATCAGGTAGGGGAGTGTAGTCATGCCCAATATTGTCCACAATGGACTTCATCAGAGATGAAAACCCTAACTGGTAATCTGGTCCTAGGAATGTGGAGTTGAGATGGAAAAGGTGGGATCAATGTCCAAAGGTGTGGATGGAGGGGAAGAAGTGGCTAGGTCAGCAGATGAAGCTGGTGCAGGGCTCAAAGGTTGAGTGACTGATATGGGTGAACTAGCTGGAATAGGGGGTGAAGGGAAGGTAGGGATGGGGTCAATGGTAAGAGGAGTAGATAGAGGTGTGGATGTGGTGATAGTGGAAAGGGAGGCTGAGGTGCTGGGAGGTGTGGAGACTTGAATGGAAAGTAGGGGAACTGAGATGGATGGGAGAGAGGCTAATGGAATGGAAAAGCTAGGGATATTAGGGCTGACCATGGGCAAAATCAAATCGATGGAGGGAATGACTGTGGGTGCAAAGGAGACTGAAGTAGAGACCTCAGGGGGAGGTACTAAGCTAGTGGTAGCCTGAGGTGCCTCCCTTTCAGGACTTTCTCCAGATTTGTTCTTGCTTTTCCCAATTAATGTCCTACTAGCACTCCAAGCCCTCTTTTCGAATATTTTTGGGGTCACCTTCACCACTGGCTCATCTTTGGGGAAAGTAAATTTTCCTCTCTTAAGCAAGGCAGTGATGAGCCTGCTGTAAGGGAGGCCAGGTAAAGCTTGTACTTTCCGAATTTTGTCATTCACATCCAACATTGCATCAAACACCAGCTTGGAGGCATTAATAAATTATCCCTTGGAGAAAAAATACAAGGCATCAACAATGGGGACTCTCCTCTCTTACTGGTGTCCACTAACATAAATATTCTTTTATAAAATTGAGTCAAAGAATAGCATGCTGGGGTGTAGGTCTCTCCTCATAATTGACTCCCCAGACCCCACAATGGCTTGAGTGAGGTGCTAGCCATTGCTTTGAAATGCACACTTTCTAGTTCTGACAGACCATTGGAAGTATAAAAAATAGAAGGGACTCCTAATATCAACCCAATGTCACTATAATCCACCACCATTTCCCAATTATCAATCAGAGTCACAAGACAAGGCTCAGTTGAACCTAGCTTGGTCTTCTTCCTCAGGTTCTGATACCACACTTTGACCAGTCTAGGGTAGGACTTCTCTTGCAATGGGGTCATCAATGGGATAAAACCTGCCTTCACCAAATAGTTCAAGGTGTGTGTACATGCCTCATTCTTGGAAAAATAGGGGATGTCAACAATTGTTTCTGGAATCAGGCCTAACTTTTCCACAAATTCATTGGGAGTGGATAGGTTTACATTGACCTCAGGCTCAGCCTCAGGGTTGGGCTCAGCCACAGGTTCAAGAATTTCAGGCTCAGGGGCCTCCTCAACAATTTCCTAAACAATTTTGGCCTTCTTAGCCTTCTTGGCCTTTCTAGGTTTCTCAGATGTGTTCATGTTGAGCTTCCTTTTGGCAAATGGAGTCTCTTTATGCTTTGCAGTTTGCCTACTGGATTGCCTACTGGCTTTGGTGGCGGATTTAGAAGGGGCTTTGAAAAGGGTAGCCAGCGTATCCTCTTGGTCAGCCATTAGTCACTCAATCCCTGAAAATCAATCACAATGATCACACAGACTCCTTTGATCAATCAAATTAACCACACATATTAAAAATGCAGTGCTAAGCTTGGAAATCACGAAGTGGAGCCAAATAAATGCTTACCAATAGAAACCTAGGGTTTCTCAGATCTTGATGTGCAGGGGACCAAACCAGCTCAGGTCAGGTCCGAAATGTAGCTTTTGATGATTTAAAGCAATGGGACCAATGCCAAGGTGTTTGGAGTAGCAAGCAATGACGTAGAGATAGAAAAACAGAAAATGGAAAATCACCAGAGAGGAACTAGGGCTCAGAGACTAGTTGTCGAATGGCTAAATGGAGTTGTCGCGAGGTTTAAAAGGAGGAAAAACGAGTTTCGACAGGATTGGGGGAAAGGTGTCGACAGGTTGATACAACCTATCGAAGAGTGAAAAACCGTTGAACCTCTCGAGAGGTCCACTCAATCCTGTCGATGGGTTCAAGATTGTAGCACAAATCATTTTGAGAGGTTCACACAACCTCTCGACAAGTATTTTGAACTCCTCATTTAATCCTCTCGACAGGTTCCAGAAGACAGAAACATCACTTCGAGAGGTTCATAGAACCTCTCGATGGGGATCCTGAACCTGTCAAGAATACAATCAAGAACCTTCAGAACCTGTCAAAATGTTTATGGATCCTATCGACAACCATTTTTCCATCTTCAGAACCTGTCAAGAATTGACTCAAACCTCTTGACAGGTTCCAAATCTTGTCAAAATGCACACTGGGAACTCTCAGAACCTATCGACATGTACTCTATACCTCTCGACAAGTTCTATATTAGTTTGCAAAGGTTTTTAATCAGTTCCCAGTTTATTCCCCATACAGACTTGACACTCCAACTTTGTCTTCTCCACAGATATGACTTATTATCCTACATGAGGCACTAAAGACATACATATGGCAACATCTATGTACAATGTCAAGCAGTAATGAAACAAAAATAGAAACAACAGCAAAAACAGCTAAACACAAAAGCTATTGTACATAGTATACATTGTTGAAACTCAGCCATGTGTAGGAGGTTCATGAAAGTGAATGGTCAGCACAGGCTCTACTATGTTTTCAACAACGAGCTTGAGCCTTTGACCATTAACTTTCATGGTCCTACCATCTTTGGGATCCATGATATCAACAGTTCCAGATGGGGATACATGCTCCACTATGTAAGGTCCCTCCCATCTGGATCTAAACTTGCTTGGAAAAATTTTCAATTTAGAATTGAATAGCCATACCTTTTTGCCAACAATGAACTCTTTCCTCAGCAAATGCTTGTCAAAGAAAACCTTGGTTTTCTCCTTATAGATCTTTGCATTGGAATATGCCTCCAATCTCAACTCTTCCAACTCTGACAGTTGGAGCTTCCTATGTATGCCAGTAGAAGTTAAGTCAATATTCAATGCTTTAACAACCCAATAAGCCTTGTGCTCCAGCTCTACTGGTAAATGGCATGCTTTGCCACACACCAGCCTAAAGGGAGACATCCCTATTGGGGTCTTATAGGCAGTCCTATAAGCCCAAAGAGCATCAGGTAACTTCAAGAGCCAGACCTTCCTATCCGCCCTCACAATTTTCTCCAAAATGTGTTTGATTTCTCTATTAGAAATTTCTACCTACCCCCTAATTTGTGGGTGATATGGGGTGGCAACTCTATGTGTCACAGAGTTCTTTCTAAGTAAATTCTCAAACTTTCTATTACAAAAGTGGCTCTCTCCATCACTAATGATGGCTCTGGGAGTGCCAAACCCGGAGAAAATATTGTCCTTCAAGAAGTTGAGGACAACCTTGTGATCATTAGCTCTTGTGGCTATGGCCTCAACCCATTTGGACTCATAGTCCACAGCCACTAGAGTATAATTGTATCCATATGTCAAAATTTTCCACCACAAGTATAGGCTGCAAAGGCCTAGAGATTCTTTTGGAGATACTTCACATCTTTTGACATATGTCACAAGCTTTACAGTGATGCCATGCATCCTTGAAGAGAGTGGGCCAATAAAATCCACTTTGGAGCACCTTGGCAGCAGTTTTGTCCCCATTGAAGTGGCCTACAAGCCTGTTCATGACACATAGTTAGTATGCTATGGAATTCCTCATCAGGGACACATCTCCTCACCACTTGGTCTACATAATGCTTGAACAGGTATGGATCCTCCCACATATAATGTCTAATCTGTGAAAAGAATAGATCCTTATCCATTTTGTTCCAGTGTGGAGGGATCCTACCCACTGCCAAGTAGTTCACAATATTTGCAAACCAAGGTGTAAAAGTGTTAATAACAAACAACTATTCATCAGGAAAAGAATCATTGATAGGCAGCCTATCAAACTCCTCTGCTAGGATCCTAGATAAGTGGTATGCAACCATATTTTCAACCCCTTTCTTGTCCTTAATCTCAAGATCAAACTCCTGTAATAGGAGGATCCATCTGATTAATCGTGGCTTAGTATACTTTTTTGACAAAAGGTACTTCAGGGTTGAGTGGTCTGTGAAAACCACTATTCGAGATCTCAACACATAAGACCTGAATTTCTCTAAAGCATAGACAATTGTCAGTAGTTCCTTCTCAATTGTGGAGTAATTTAACTGAGCATCAATCATGATTTTGTTTGCATAAGCAATCACGTGAGGTGCCTTATCCTTCCTTTGTCCCAAGACTGCACCTATAGCAAAGTCTGATGCACCACACATCAGCTCAAATGGCAATGAGAAATCAGGTGCTTGAAGGATAGGTGCAGAGGTCAAACTACCTTTCAAAAGCTCAAAGGCATTAAGACATTCATCAGTAAATTGGGAACCTCTTGGCACAACAGGTGACAAAGAGGTTTTGAAATCTTGCTAAAGTCCTTGATGAATCTCCTATAGAACCCAGCATGCCCCAAGAAAGATCTGACTTGTTTCACAATTTTTGGTGGGGGAAAATGTACATTCAGATCTATTTTAGCCTTGCCTACCTCAATGCCTCTATGGGAAATCACATGGCCAAGGACAATGCCTTGAGTGACTATGAAATGACTCTTTTCCCAACTCAACACCAAGTTGGTTTCCTCACATCTCTGCAACACAAGGCTGAGATGAGGTAGACATTGGCTAAAATTGTCTCCAAAGATAGAGAAATCATCCATAAATATCTCTAAAAACTGTTCAATCATGTCAGAAAATATAGCATACATGCACCTTTGGAAAGTTGCAGGAGCATTGCACAATCCAAATGGCATCCTTGTATAAGCAAAGGTGCCAAATGGGCATGTGAAGGTTGTCTCTTCTTGATCTTGTGGGTAAACAGGGATATGGTTATACCCTGAATATCCATCAAGAAAACAGTAGAAAGCTTTAACTACCAACTTATCTAAAATTTGGTCAATGAAGAGCAAAGGGAAGTGGTCTTTTCTGGTTTTCAAATTGTGCTTTCGATAGTCTATACATACTGTTGTCCTGCTTGCCCCACAATTATCAAGAGATTAAAACAGTGAATTAAATGAGCAAACTACAGCAAAATGGACTCAAAGCAAGCTGGCAGTCCTGCAAGAATCAGGGCTGTTGCAGCAAGTTTTAATAGGTAAGTAAGGGTATGTCCATAGGGAAATGTGTTCAAAAGGATGGTAAATCTCCATATCTATGATAGATCTGGCACTCTATCCTAAATTAAGCTAAACCTAAAACAGGAAAGTGGAGAGGTTTCTAAGATTTTTCATGTTACTACAACAACAAAAATTAAATCCTATTGATCCAGACTTGATTAAACATAGAGATGAGAAAATAAAAATAAGCTGCAATTCAAAAGATGGAGAACAACAGTTAGGGGTTTTGGTCTTTTACTAAAAATCATAGAGGTCAAAGGCAGTGCATCAGATAGATTTGCTACAATCTCCAGCTGGCTACAAGCTCCCCATTTTTGGCAGATGCAAGGTATAAGAATCAAATCGCCACCAATGAATCAAAGCAATCCTAAGGTTATGACCTGCCCTTCTACTGGATACAGTCAGCCCAGAGATTGTTCTAATCTATTGATCTTGATTAGAGCAGGCTAACCATTACAGATGTTGTGAGTGCCAGGCTAACAACTCCCCATTTCTGGCTGGCATCCACAGGAATATCCAATCCAGGGAAATCAAATATGAAGAAGTGAAATGTAGATTAGATTTACCTTTAAAATCTATAATTATATTGAAATATTATAACTTATAATGCTATTGTTCTCAGATATGCAATCTGTACAACATACAATCCATCTACAGACCTCTAAAACTCTTGATTTACAGCTCAAGACCTCACCCTAACTACTGAAAAGAGTTTAGCCAACCATGATTGGCTAAAGAAAGAGAGAGGGAGTTTGGAGAAAATGGATCTGTAATTAGGCTCTGGTTCTCTCGAATTCTGGATGGTTGTTCTATAATTTTTTCAAGCTTTTATACTCTCCTCCTCTGTCCTCAGATTTGTTTCAGCCAATCAGAGCTCAAGAGAATAATTCTGTTATGTTAATATGGTTGATTTCTTTTCTAGAAGCTCTTTTCCCATTGGTTCTCAACTAATAAGCCCACGTGAAGTCGTTAGGGTTCCCATTCGTGCTCAGTTGAGTACTAAAAATACCCCTTAGGGGTCGCTGATGTGCCTTGGAATGTGTGCACAAAATTCAAAAGTTAGCAGTTGTTAAAGACAACTGAGAGGTTGCTAATTCGAGTGTTGAGAGGTTCAGGGAACCTCTCGACAGCTTCTTTGTCTACTTGCTCTTTATGCCGATAGGTTTGGAAACCTCTCGAGGAGTTGAATTACACTAGTCGATAGGATTGGATGGCTAGTCGACAGGATCAGTGTAGCTTTCGACAGGATTGATAACATCTCGATAGGACTGGGAGCAGCTCCCAATAGGATTGGAAACTAGATTAACCTGCTGTCCAGTTCTTCATTCATCCTGTTGACAAGTTATAAGCAACCTGTCGACTCATTATATAATTCACCACTGAGTTCTCGACAGGTTCTGTTGAACCTCTCAACTTCCTTTACACCTTCAGGTAAGGTGTCAACAGGATTCTTTTACTGCACTCACAACCTCTCGACAGGTTCTATCATCCTCTCAATCTCTTCACTATTTCACTTCAGAACCTCTCGACAGGTATGGGGGAGCTTTAGACAGCTTCATGTGCAGCCTCTATCCTTTCGAGAGCTTCATGGAACCTCTTAATATGTTAGCTCTTAGGCATCAGATCCTCTCGGCAGCTAAAGTTAACCTCTCGACAAGTTTACTCTCATTCTTCCACAGCTGGCACACATCTCTAGTGTGATGTTCTAGTGTGTTGTTCTTCCTTTGTTCAACACTTAGCCACGTTTCGGTGGATTCAATCCTCATTCCTTGCACTGCACTCACCCTTAAGCATTCCCAGTTGGGCTTAAGGCAATCTCATGACCTTCCAAGGCTCTGTGGACTGCTTGATTGGCTGGCCTTTGGGCTGTAAGGTCACATGTTGAGCAGCAAACTGCTTCTTTGACTCTTTTAAGTGGAAGTCTGCATTAAGCTTGTAATTTATTGCTTATCTACAAAATTCACTCAAAATACATTATTAGTCAGCTCAAGGGTCTAACAAAGGTCAGGTTAGGAGGTGAAAATTGCTATTTTTCATTGCTTAACACACCCCCAATCCTAAACTTTGCTAGTCCCTGAGCAAAGGAGAGAGTAAAAACCATTATTGAAAATGAAAAATGCCACTTTTGTAGGGAACACAGATGCATTTAGCATATGCATCAAGCCTTTTAAACCCCTAGGTGCTACCTAGTGGAGGAGTGAAGTCTCTTGAGGGTTTTCAGTAAAGTTACCCACAAACTTCTCCAAGGACTCAGTTAATAATAGTGCAGCATGTTAAAACAAAAATTCAAGAATATAAAATTCATTTCACACCCTACCCATTCAATTTTAGAGGATTCTCAGCGAAAACATGGCAGTTCAAAACTAAAATTCTTCTTTAATTCCTTCACAGTCCATCAGCTCATGTCAAGGCATTTTATATGAAAACTAATGCCCATCTTATCTTTCAATTGAGAATTCTGTTTTGATATTGCCCCCATCAAACCTAATTTCATACCCAAAGCTCACCAGGGCTTTTACTCTCAATCAAAAATAGAAGGGTGCATCATTTCACATACCTCAGTTACCGCCCTCAAATTAGACTGCAAGCATGAGCATTGGCAATGCTCTAATTTCTAAATTTTTGTAACTCTTTTCACCATAGATCTACCAAATGCTCATCTCCACATGACAACTCAATCAATTTTCAGATCAATAGGGTCTTTTTATTGGGTTGTAATGTGGCTTATGGGTGAAGTTTACAAAGAATAAAAGGGTGGAATAGGATTCAAAATTGAGAGATCAGTAAGGTAAGGAGGTGGTGCACACACCTTCTTTTCAGCACAATTCCATCTATTTCTTGAATTTTCAGATTTGAAGTGATCAATTCCTAATCTTCTTTTCAATCTTTCAATGAAATGACTTCTCTTTCTTATTTTTGTGTTTTGCTTTTCTATTTTTCTCTTTTTTTTTTCTTTTTTTTCTTTTTGTATGCTTTTTCTTTTATATTTTTCTCTATTTTTTTTTTTATGGGCTGGAATGCCACAAATGTCATCAACTGTGCTTTCTTCTCTTTCAACCAAACATCAAATCTTATTCCTCTAACCTCACTTCTCCTTCTCTTTCCTGATTTCTCAGATTGAGGGTGAACTGAAACAGGTCAAAGGGGTTTTGGGTTCAAATTTTTTGCTTTTTATCAAAGAAAAACTAGGCTTTTCATGGCTCAAATTGTGTATATCAACGGCAGTTCAACGATGGGAAATTTTATATTCAAACTATCCAAGGGATGGCCTTACTTCATGTCCTCAATGTCATGAATGCTATCAAGCTGTTTCAATTTGGATTTGCCTAACTTCTAGTGAGCACAACTAAATCCAATCAGTCCTTAGAGCAGCAAAAATTGCCAAGACGCTCTTCAAGAAAAATTTTCTCAAACCCAAATCTCACTGGGTATGGCCTTACATCAAGTTTTCTTGGGGATATCCTTACAATTTTCTCTCATTTCAGGTTCACTAAACATCAATTCTTGAAAGTTCTTGACATTTGCATCATGACTATGTTAGAAATACAACATATTTCTGTTTTAAAAAGTTTTAGTTTCCACTTGTCAAAAACAAAGATTAGGTGGGAAATCATCTTATTTTCTCCATTTATATTAAAACCTTGCTACACTACCATTAACTACTCATTGGCAAGCCTTGCCACACCCCCAAACCTATGAGGAGCAATGTCCACACTGATTTAAAAGTAGAGGAAAAGACAATCAGCAGAGAAAATTAAAATGAAATTACACAAAGAAAACAAGCACATGAGCAACAATGATATATACAATGTGCAGCAAAAAGAACAGTAAGTCACATCAAATTGATATAAAATTAATTATTTCGTTACAATGGGTTATATACAAGTGGAGAACAAAGATACGAAAAGCACAATGCCAACTACCTAGAGACAAACCACCTAAGACACAGTACTACAGAATCAACACACTCTAAGAACTATACACCTAATCAGAATTAGTGTCAGAGCTAGATAAAATCACTTGCTCCCATCCATACTTCTCTGCAATTTTAGCATAATCATCCTTAAGCTTCTTCTTCTTCTTCAGCTTTGCAGTGCTGGCAGCACCATCCTTGGTTCTCTCTTCAGTGGTAGCAACCTCTTCAGACTCGGCAGTTATCAACTCCTCCTTTATTGGGATAGGCTCAGCATCATGAGCAGGCTAACTGCCAGTCATGTTGCCAATCCATCTTTCTAGTATTTTAATCTTCTTGTAAGCCAGTGCAGCTTGACTATCATATAATTCCTTGGTAGCCTTGTTTAAAGCTTTGGCGTTAGCCAATTGATCGATTTTAAGTTTAACCCTTGCAAGTGCACAAGATCTATCGTAGCACAGTAAGAATAGGGGTGTCGAACCCACAGGGAAATGTGAAATTTATCTAATCCTTTCAGAAACTTTAAAACACCCAAGGAAGTACCAAGGAAGAAATTCAATTTACCACACAGGTACCACACGATTCTCAATGCAATAAAAGGAAGTCAATCAATCTAGGCCAGAACAAATTATGATAAATAAGAAAAAATGGCAGTTTATGAATTGATCAAGGAGTTAGCTAACCATTGATTCATAACTTTTCTACTATTCAATCTCACAATTTCATTTAAAATCAAAACACCATCATTTAATAGGAAAATAAATGAATCGAGAGAAACGCGACTATTGATCCGGCATACCCTATCTAAAAACTATGATTCAGCCTATCATTGAAGTATGAATCATGTAAAAAGGATAGCATATCTCAAAATTCTAAGTCACGACAATGATAAATCAATCATTCTGCAGCCTAGATCGGCCTGCAGGAACAGATCTAGATGGAGTGCTTCTTTTACGGTCATTGATAATCACGATCAACGACTGTAAACGAAGAGTCGATAATATTCAACCAGGCACACACTTATAACAGAATGATTCAATGACAATACCATGAAATTGTAAAAATAATAATAGAACAGTTACTTATCTCTAGTTCGCTTCCTCCTTCAGCAAATAAATTTAGCTGCTCATCCGCGGTGTACAAGCCCGTTGTAGATCCGAAGACATCATTTTAATAAAGCTCTTTTATTTATCACAAAATTCTCCTTACAATGCTTTTGTTTCTAGGTACAATCTATGCTCTCAAAAACTATGAAAGAGAATTAAAACCCTAATACAATCTACTGAGAGAAAGAAGAACCCTCCAAGAAGAGAAGATAGTCTCCCCACAATAATAATAAAAAAAGTGATTAAGATCCCTTTACAAAAGTCATAGCTTCCTTTTTATAGGGCCGAGCAAACCCTATCCCTAATAGCCCCAATCGATTGAGAATTAAATCTCAATTGATTGACTTTTGAATCGAAGTAAGTGGGGACAAAGCTGTCTTCTCCTGTCAATCGATTAACACTTAGTCCTCAATCGATTGATATCTAAGGATAGATTCTTCACTCTCTTGGTGGATGTTGAATTACTTCACGACTTTTTGTGCTTCTTTTGACTTTTAGTCCATTGCTCTTGTGCAACCTTTAATTATCTTCTTTTATGCTCTTTAACGATCCCACGGTCAGAAGCACCTGTAATCATTAAGACCTCATAACAATCATCAGATGCTTTCATCAGACGGCTAAATATTGAATTAGGGTGCAAAATATAGTCAGATTATGGCACCGATCACACCCCAAGCCTACACTTTGCTAGTCCTCGAGCAAAGAGAATGAAAAATATGTCAAAGCAGATAAAACAAACATCCTAAAAAAAATTAATTGCCATTTTCGTAGGGAGCACGATTGCATTTAGCGCATGAAATAAGCCTTTAAACCCCTAGGTGATCCCTAGTGGAGGAGTAGTGTCTCCTGAAGGTTTCCAGCGAAGATACCTACAAACTTCATAACCAATAAATTTCAAAATTGTACTCATGCCCTTAAGTAGTTAAATGCCCGTGAAAACCATAAAGATGCTACCGGCCATGCTCATTCTATTAATACTCAATCAACTTAATCCTTTGTTTTCCAATGCACATAATTCATGCCCAAAGTTTTATGCACTAATCACTTTGATAAAATTCTTTTATCTGAGACTAAGTTTAAACTAGAAGTCTTTAGATTCCATGTCTAAACCCAATCCTCACCATTGGTATGCACTCAAAATAAAATCGCTCTGATGAATAGTTTTACTTTTCACTCATATGTGAGATGGAGTTGCAACCCAAAGTAGAAAAATCTCACATGTTATCAGTAGAACGGTGCATCAAAGAATTTTTAAGATAAATCTCATTAGAAAAGATATTTGTATCCTAGGCATGCATATACCAAGCACCATAGATATTGTATAATTATTCTCCACAGGCATTTACCACTCATGATTGGATCAAAAAGGTATTTTCTAAGGTTGTAATGGGGCTCGGGTAAAGGGTTAAGAAAGAAAGGGGAAATTGGATTCAAATTTCTCTGAGAAATCAGAAAAAGAAGCACAATTGATTTGATGATTTTTCACACTTTCTTTTTCACATTTTCTAGAACCCTTTTCTTTTCATACACACTTTTCTCTTTCTTTTTCTTTTTCCTTTTAACACCACTTTCATATTTTTCTCTACTCCTTACACTAAACTGAATTTTCTTTTTCTCTCCCCTTTTATGTTTTTCCGCTATATACTCCTTATAGTACCTTTGCCAAAACTCTCTGTTTCTCATTTTGCTCTCATCCCTCTTTTCCAATTTCTCAAAGGTTAAAGGGTATGATTTTCAAACTGGTGCGGGATATGGTTGATATAACTTCACAAGGAATGTTTACGGTACAAATTTTCAATCAAGGCCCAAAGGGGGTGCAACAAGATAAATTACTATATGGTGGGATATTTTGGGCACAAACGAGCCAAAGATGGCCTTTGATCATCTCCTCTCATGATGGTAATGATGCCTATTTGCCTTGAATTTTTACACAATGATTTTCAGTGTAATGGTATAACACACATAAAATCAACAAATCAAAGATAGAGTATACGAGATTTCAACAAATTAAGCAAAAAATTCAAAGATACTCCAAAATTATTTCAGCACTCATCAAGAACGAGGACAAAGTTCCAAAGCTCGCTGGGTTTTAGTCTTTCTTTGGAATCGTAGGATTTCACGTTTTGTACTTAATTCTCAGATTTTGAAATTAAAACAAAGTGATGGTGCATAATTTCCGATCATAGATCATGAATATCGTTATACAACTTACGATAGAATGAGCATTTATAAAAAAAAATAAGGTGCGATGGCAATTTCCTTACAAATTTTTCGATTATTAACACTTCAGGGACATGAGTCTATAATTCGGAAATTTATGAGTTACATGGTTATCAGTCAATCGATTGAATCAATTGCCTCAATCGATTGATTAATACAAACTTTCCATAAGTCTGATGATTATCTGTCGATCGATTGACCCATTTGTCTCAATCGATTAACTGATACACTATTTCGATTTATTTATTTATTTTTTTATTTTTTTTTTAATAAAGATAATCTACACATGTGAATCAAACGAAACACCCGCCCAAACCTGAATTTTCCAAGGTCCTCATTGGCTTAGATGTTTGGAAAATATATGAGTTCCCCAATCCTGTTAAATGCAATTGAAAACCAAGAAATCGAACCAAGTGAAAGGTAATTGAGTAAAATTAAAAACAGAAATCTAAACTTTTATTTAAAAGTATGCAAATTATTACACTTATTGAAAATTTAAATAAAATAACCTAACCTAAGACAAAACTAAACCGAACCTAATCTAAAACATGAAGGAAAATAAGCCCTAAAAATATTAAAATAATCTATTCTAGACTCTACGACTAACATTCCTAATCCTTCCGTCATCCATGGTGGATCTTCCTTCCTTCGATTTCGAAAACGCATAATTCCACATCTCCTCGGTGATCCCACCTTCGCGTGGTGGTGAAATAAGTGCATGGGGCAGAGATGATGGTGGGGTAGAAGGTGGTGGTACGAGAGGTGGTGGCAGATTTAATTCCGCCCATAAATAAGTCAGAATCAAGTTCTTTGATGGATCGTTTATGGCATCAGTAGAACGTTCAAAGCTCGATTTGACTTCATGATTTGATTCTACGTCGAGGTCGATGACTTCGCGATTTGATAAATCCGGCCATGATCGAGGTGAGTGATGGCATGGACATTTCCTAGCTGGTTCCATCAATTTCTTAACAGCCGAGCGATACGATACTTGATGGAAGCCATAGAGAAAGCTTGGGGAGAAGGAAATACTATGAGGACTAAGATGATAGAAGGGACTACCCTAAAAGTGGTTTAAATAGAGAAGACTTTCTAAAATGCGGACTCTAAAGACTCTAAGAAACCTTCTAAAGACAGACTCTAAGTGGACTCAACCCTTTCTATTTTCGTTTGGACGAGGTATTTTTCCGGAAGTATACTTCAGTCAATCGATTGACATTTTAGTGTTAATCGATTGACACTAGATGCCAAGGGTGCCATTGCGTGCACGGTTCAAACATTCCTTTTTCATAACAGTATTTTTTTGGAGAAATCTTCTATTCCTGACAGATTAGGCTGTTCTGCCCATGCAAAAATCAATCGATTGAGAGTTGTTTCTCAATTGATTGACTAAATGGAGTTGCTTTTCAGGAATTAATCAATTGAAGAGCTCAATCGATTGAGAGTGTAATATCAATCGATTGACTGATGCACTTATATACCAATCCGAGAACGAATAGAAATTAACACACTAAAAACATTCCGATTTCATTGATTTCACTGATTTGATTACACCCACATTATCCATCTTCACTAGCAAACACACTACGATTAACCCTACCTAAAAACAAAACGAAAATCACATCAAACAAACTAAAACAACAACAACACAAACACTAAACAGACACAGACACAAACAAACAATCACTGATCATCATCATCATCATCTTCAGCGTCTCCCACCTCATCCATCCCCGCTCTCACTCTTGCAATGAATCCGTCAGCACGCCCAGGGAATGATTGCCCGGCCATCCGCATGAGAAGTGAAGTCTAAAACCGTGAACGTCGATCAAGACCTCCCACAGTGGTACTCAACCTATCCATCCGTGCCTCGAGGCTAGCGACTGCTGCCTCGGTGTTAAAATTGGGGACCTCTTCAGGACGAGGCCGTCTAATGCCGCCGCGTTGGCGTTGTGCGGGGTTTGGTCGAGGAGGAGGAGGCACATCGTCAATGTCAATAGGAGGTGGCATCACACGAAGTATAGCCTTGATGGTCTTATCCCAAACATTCGTGTCGTAGTGATAAAATTGCATATCACCCATCTCTTCATCATCATAAATCGGGCACCCTACATGGTTTAAAAGATGCATCACATAGTGCGAAAAATGAAAAAGAGTAGCTTCTCGCTTCTTTGGTGCGGTGGTGATCACGATGTCGTTGTGACACCGATACATCTCTTCAAGCATCAAACCAAGTATTCGTGTGCGCCGCGTACAGTGCTAACACCCTATTTTTCGTCCTGTCACTCTTCGTGCCATGCGGTAGCAAATTGTTTGACATAACAATGTCCCAGAATAGGATGTCCATTGGTAGGACGGCTCTTTTAGTGGCCAAACCAGACCCGCGGCGTCCTCCACACATATAGTTGATCATAAGGTCCTAGCTGAGATCAACGGCGAGATTGATGTGGTGGTTCAATGGGCGAACCACATAGAAATTGAAAGCCCGTACAAGATCGGCAACATGTAAGTTATATCTCCAATTATCGATCTCGAGGCGGATGAAGGGTAATCCCTTTTGTGACACTGGAGCGGGCACCCATTCCATGTTCTGGTAAAATAGTCTTAGAATACAGAGTGAAATATCGATAGGAGGAGGAGCGAGCAACATTTCCAAGTGCAGAGCCTCGATAAATTCAATCGAACGGGCGACCTCTGTAATGCGATGATATTTGGCTAGATTGATCGAAGAAATTCTCCATCTGAAACTGATGATTCACGTACTCGTCGTCAGGAATGCGCATAGGAGTGTTGGCGGGACGAGGTGGTCGGTATATCGGTGGGCTAGGCGCCGCCATTTCGATCGCGTACAATGAGAGTAAAGAGATGCACAACTCGGATTGGAGGAGCTTTGGGAAGAAGGGGACCATGGGTGTCCCCATTATATAATATGAATGCCAATCGATTGAGGATGAAGTCTCAATCAATTGACAACGGTTGGCCTCCCCACATTGCAAGAATTTTAAAGGGCAATCGGAACGCGGACGCGACGTGGTACAATCCACTCATTCACTCTTTAATGTTGATCGATTGATATGGTAATGTCAATCGATTGACAGCAATCTTTTTGGGAAAAGTTGCACCGTTAGGTGCCTTGGGAACTGGCAGAGTAAATAGGCAATCAAGTCGATCTATTGAGAGGTTGTTGTTCTCAATTGATTGACAATGACGTGCCTCAAGAGTTAGCTGTAATCGACAAGATGTGTCGATTGACGTTCTGATTGTCGACAACTGGTCATCAAGTTGAGGTGATGTCAATCGATTGAAATTGGGATCTCAATCTTGATAGGAATGTAATCCGACTGACATGACCATACCAAAGAATGAGATGATGATAATGATGGACACCTCAATCGATTGAGAATGGTGATTCTCAATCGATTGAGCATTATAACTGGTCAATCATTTGACTTTTTCAAATCAATCGATTGAGGACTCTTTTTCAATCAAGAACACAATGAAAATAAAATATAACCAACATAAAATACACTAGGTTCCCTCCCAGGAAGCACTGAGTTTATGTGTTGACAGCTCGACCACTTTATCTTTCAATTTCTCGGGTCACTGAGGTATGTTGCCTCAATCCTCATCTGGGTCATTGGCTCGATCATTGGTTTGAGTCGTTGCCCATTGACTTTGAGAATTCGATTGTCCGTAAGGCTTCTAATTTCAATCGAACCATGCACGGTAGTGGAGACAACCTGAAATGGTCCTTCCCATCGTGATTTCAATTTCCCCGGATGAAGCTTAAGTCTGGAGTTGAACAACCAAACTTTTTGCCCAATGCAAAACTCTTTTCGCAAAATTGACTGATTGTGCAACTTTTTATATCTTTCCTTATACATCTTTGAATTATCATACGCATCGTAGCGTAGTTCTTCTAATTCATTCAGCTGTAGGCGTCGATTGGACCCTGCCTTTTTCATATCGAAATTAAATCTTTTGATGGCTCAGAATGCCTTATGCTCCAATTCAACTGGAAGATGACATGCCTTCCCATAGACAATCCTAAACGGTGACATTCCGATCGGGGTTTTGAATGCAGTATGATATGCCCAAAAAGCATCAGATAGCCGATTCGACCAATCTCTTCTGTCCGGTCGTACCGTCTTCTCTAAAACTCTTTTGATTTCCCGATTCGACACTTCCACTTGACCACTAGTCTGCAGGTGCTATGGCGTTGCCACCTTGTGGGTAACATCGTATTTCTTCATTAAAGTGGCAAAATGGCTGTTGCAGAAGTGTGAACCACCATCACTAATGATTGCTCTTGGAATCCCGAATCTGTTAAAGACATTTTCTTTCAAGAATTTGACCACGACCTTGTGGTCATTCGAGCGGGTTGCCACAGCTTCTATCCATTTGGAAGCATAGTCAACAGCTACTAGAATATATAAATACTCAAATGATGGGGGAAAAGGACCCATAAAGTCGATCCCTCAAACATCGAAAATTTCAACAACCAAAATCGGGTTCAGTGGCATCATATTTCCTCGTGAAATATTTCCAAGCTGTTGACATCGTTGGCATTCTTTACAAAATTTAGCAGTGTCCCGAAAGATGGAGGGCCAATAGAATCCGCTTTGAAGAATCTTGTGTGCGGTCTTTTATCCTCCGAAATGGCCTCCACAGGCCCTAGCATGGCAGAAGTTAATGACACTCAATTATTCTTCTTCAGGCACACATCTTCTAATGACTTGGTCAGAACATAATTTTAACAATTGCGGTTCATCCCAAAAATAGTATTTTATTTGAGAGGAAAACAGATTTTTATCATTATTATCCCATTGGGTAGGGATTCTGCCAGTGACTAGATAATTCACAATGTTGGCAAACCAAGGAACTTTTGTACCTGTTGTATCAATTGTCATTAACTGTTCATCCGGAAAGGTATCACGGATATCCTCAGATACTAATGATTCTTCAGACAAAATTCTTGACAAATGATCTGCTACAACATTTTCGACCCCTCTTTTATCTTTGATCTCGAAGTTAAATTCTTGGAGGAGCAAGATCCATTGGATCAACCTTGGTTTTGTGTCCTTTTTTGCCAAAAGATATTTTAATGCTGAGTGGTTTGAAAAGACTACTATTTTCGATCCAAGCAAATAAGAGCAGAATTTATCCAATGCATACACCACGGCTAGCAATTCCTTCTCGGTGGTGGTATAATTCAGTTGGGCATCAATCAGTATCTTACTGGCATAATAGATCACATGAGGTAATTTGTTTACCCTTTGCCCTAAAACTGCTCCAATAGCATAGTCAGATGCATCACACATGAGTTCAGAAGGTAGAGAATAATCCGGTGGTTGGATTATTGGCGCATTTGATAACAACTCACGCAATTTTAGGAAGGCCTTCATGCATTCCTCATCGAATTCGAACAGAACATCTTTTCCAAGCAAGGTACACAATGGTTTAGCCACCTTGCTAAAATCTTTGATGAATTGTCGGTAAAATCCAGCATGACCCAAAAATGATCGAATTTGACGAACATTTTTTGGTGGAGGCAGATTAGCGATTAAGTCGACTTTTGCCTTGTCAATTTCAATCCCTTTTTTCGAAACGATATGCCCCAACACAATTCCTTGTCGGACCATGAAATGGCTCTTCTCCCAGCTGAGAACAAGCTTGAATTCTACATAAATTTTCAACACTTGTGCAAGATGATTTAAACATGATTCAAATGTCTTCCCGAAAATAGAGAAATCGTCCATGAATACTTCGATGAATTTGTCAATCATATCCAAAAATATGGCTAACATACATCATTGAAAAGTGGCCGGATCATTACATAGGCCGAATGGCATTCTGCAATATGCAAAAGTACCATAAGGACACGTGAATGTTGTCTTCTCTTGATCTGCAGGAAATACGGGCACTTGATTGTAGCCCGAATATCCATCGAGAAAACAGTAAAACTCCTGCCCAGCTAACTTCTCAAGAATTTGATCAATGAATAGAAGTGGAAAATGATCTTTTCTGGTAGCTGTTAAGTGGTGAAAAATACCACTTTTCACCCTATAACTTGATAGACCTGTGAGCACACTAATAAGCTTTTGCCAAGTGCATTTTGTAGCCAGCAATAAAAGAAGATACTAATGAAGAAAACCACTCAAGAATGCCTAAAAAGGGGTTATCTCTCAGCACAGGACAAACCCAACAACAGCACACCAGAGGGTAGCACATCACTAGACCCTTAGAGCACGTGGCTACAATAGGGCAAGGTGAAGGAAGTAAGAACAGGCTAAAAACGCCCTATCGATTAGTCACCTGAAGACTTCGATAGGAGCTGAAAGCAAGGAAAGGAAGAATTCGTGCAGTCGAAGAAGTTTTCGATTGGATCTGAAGGCAGAAGAAAGATGAATTCGTGTGGATAGAACAGTTCGATAGGATTCAAGAACCTATCGAGCAGCTGAAAGGAATGAAGAAACCATCCTATCAAAAGCGTACCTGAGGCGTCAAAGGAACCTATCGAATGGTTTCCTGAACCTATCGAGAAGAAGACGCTGGAATAGAACCTATCGAAATGGTTCTCCAACCTGTCAAATACTCCAAGCCAAGGGCAGATGGAACCTACCGAAGGGATCTGAGAACCTAGCGAAAGGACCAAAATGCTCTATTCCAACTAGTTGAAAGCTTCCTAAACCTGTTGAAATCGTGTGCAGAACTTCTCAAAAATTTAGCTGTGCACACGTTGAGATTCAGTGACCTGCTGCACGCAACTCGAGGCACTTGGTGACCGACACGACGGTTCCAAAAGATGCCCTAGGAAGCCCTAACCAACCCACATGCTTTAACAAAACTCTAACAAACTCTGATGACCTTCTAGAAGGGATTTTTGGCGGGAAAAATAGAGGAGAAAGCTATATATAGAGACCCCCCAATTGCAATTGGAGGGGGGATCGAGATCTGAGCCAAATTCTAGAGATTAGAGCTTGCAGAGAAATTCCATGAGATCTGAGCCAAATTCTAGAGATTAGAGCTTGCAGAGAAATTCCATGTCCCTTCTTTAGCCCAACCATGGTTGGCTAAATCCCTTGGAGTAGCGAGGAGAGAAGTTAGATCTATAATTGGGTAAGGTTAAGAGTGCTATTATAGGTTCCTAGCTGCACAGACTACAGATCTGAGAGTATTTCCATTGTAGAGTGACCTTATTTACAATGATAATATTGTTTTTAATGCTTTCGTTAGATTTAAATTTCCTTTGGTTCCATTTGGTGATCGATCGGATCTGTGTAGAGGAGTTTGTATATCAGCTCACCCACTTAACTGGTAGACCTCTTGGATACCATCTGATCTCCCTGGATCTGATGCTCCTATGATTCCTTGAGTTTGTGACCTGGGAATTGCAGCATCTGTAGTGGTTTTAATTGTTCTAATTGATGCTCTGGCTTTGAAGGAGATCCCTAGGATGGTCTGTGACCATTAAAGTGGACAGATTAGAACCTTAGGATGAATCTAAGCTCATGCTCCAATTGGATTCATCTGCTGCAATCCATGGATTCGATAAAGTCTATAGGATGGTCTGTGACCATTAAAGTGGATAGATCAAAGCCTTATGAACATGTGGATCCTGTGATTTGGAGTGGAATTTATACCCTGCAGTTGTGTGTTAAGTGGTGAAAAATGCCACTTTTCACCCTATAACCTGACCATTAAAAGACCTATGAGCATACTAATAAGCTTTTGTCAAGTGCACTTTGTAGATAGCAACAAAAGAAGATACTAATGCAGAAAAGCACTCAAGAATGCCCAAAAAGGAGCTATCTCTTAGCACAAGAAAGACCCAGCAATAGCACACCAGAGGGTAGCACATCACTGGAGCCTTGGAGAGCGTGGCTACATGTTAGGATATTTTAGATGCTTGCTGCTAACTTTATTGAAAACAGTGATAAGAATGTGTTAGTGAAAATAAATCAAAGGTGGATTGAAAACTACAGAGCAGCAAGTCTAAAAATACACAGACCTGCAAGATACAGGGCATGTTGTAGCAAGTTTTAATAAGTAAAAGTTTGTCCCACAGGAAAAATTGATCTAAAGCTCCAAGGGAGCTATCTTTAGTAGGCCCTCAAGACCTGGCTACAGATCTGGCAATCCTAAATGGAAGGGGATTTAAGGTCACTATTGTCTAAATCCTATGGTAACCTAATGCTTAAACTACAGAAATGGTTGAGAAGAATGATGGAGTGTGAGATAATAAATATAAAAAGGTTGAGAACTAAGCTACTAGGTACAGATCTGATAGGTCTTATAACTCAGAGTCGGATCTGCTGCTATAGAAATCCTGTCCAATGGCTACATTATCACCAAAGAGGAGAAAGGATCCAACTCACCCCTGTGCCATGATCCAATCCCTTATGGCTATAACCTGTCCACTTAAATGGTCACAGACTATCCAATAGGAGAACCACAGTCCAGAGATGGATCAGAACAAGTTTAGCATTGTAGGCACTACTTCATCCAGGCTACCAGTTTAAGAATCCATAGGAACCTCAACCTCTAAAGTTCTGTGTGTGGGGCTAGGCCTGCAATGTGCACTAGCCTGGACACATAGGACTAGCAAGAGTTTGAGTACTAGCTTTAGGTCTAGCTGTTCACTGCTTTAGAAAGACAGCAGTGATCCAGTCACAAGCCTACAATCTCTACAGCCAGATCAGATCTGCCATCTGATGGTGGGTCTATACAAATACAGGGGAGTCTGTCTCTGTACAATCTCTCACAGGGCTACAAGCACAAGTGCAGAGAAGAAGAATATGTCTTAGATCTGTGGATTGGCCTCACCCTAGGGCTATAACCTGTCCACTTAAATGGTCACAGACTATCCACAGAGGCTATCCTCCTCACAGAGGTCTGAGACAGAACAAGTAGATTACTGCCACCACCATGTTCACAAGGCTACCAGCTCAAGCTCCCATGGGGATTCAGACTTAGTGGATCCTGTGGTGGGGCATAGGCCTGCATGTCTCTAACCTGGACACAGAGGTCACTTGGATCTAAATAAATCCTTAAAAACAATCCTCCATTACTTACAATACAACTTAGCAATGGAGGATCTCAAGGCAGCAGCTTTGTACAAAACAACTCTCAAAACACCAATCCCATATAAGTATATCATCCTATTATAAAAGATCATTAAAACTATTCCAAATAAACATACAAAGGTATAACCAACAAGTGATGGACTATGGAGAGAACAAAAAGGGAAAAAGAAGCTACCTAAACCCTAACCTTAGCCTACTAGAATTCTACAGTTGATTCAAGAAGGAGTCAGAAGTCCCTTAAACCTAAACTAGGCCTAGGCTTATATAGCAGTCAGCTATGGGAGCATTAGGGTTAGGAAAACCTTAATTTTATTGATGCGATCGTGGCCCAATTTTATTCCTTGGATGCCTCAGAGCGTGTGCACAGAGATTGGAGCATTGGAGTGCATGCCCTAGTTGATGGGAGTTCCCAAATTGCCCCTGTGGAAGTGGGGGGAAGTTAAGATCCCGAGCATCGCTAGGTAGCAAGAGTTTTCAGGTCTTGTCGCATGATAGAGTTGTCGTCGCGGGATTGAATTGACTTGAAGCTCTTGCAGTCATGGGATTGATATTTTGGTCATTGCGGGAATGCTCTGGTCGTCATGGGATTGCGCCTTTCATTTGAGTGGCGCGGGAATCGAGCGCGTAGTTGATTTCTTGGTGAATCTCGCGAGGATCCTCATGACGAAGCAATATGCATAGGCCTCTGGATTGCGCGAGCAGTTCCTTGAAGATTTGCATCCCGCGGGCACTGCGCGACAGTTGCGCATAGGAATGCCTGGAGCTTTCTCTCCTCAGTGTATCGCACGAAGATTAAATGCTCCTCTCTTGAGCTGCGCAAGACTGCGCTAGTGCTGCGCGAGCGCTTATAATTGAGCCTCGCGAGAACTACGCTAAGTCTACTTTCTGGGACCTTCTGTCATTCATCTACGCGAGAACAGTGCGAGCAGTTGGTGTGCTGCCTTCAGAAACCCGCGACAACTGCACGAAGCCTTTTTCTCTGAAACAATTGAACCATGCGACATCTGTGCGAGGCTCACTTCTTAACTTGTTGCTGCTTTGTTGTGCCTATGCTGCAGCCAATTCTCTGTCTGGGTCCAACTTCCTTTCTTCTGAGGAACTTCTGGGGTAAAAGTAGGCTTCTTGCCATGGTTAGGGCCTTATCTGCAGCTGCTGCTTATTACCTACAAGATGGGCTTAACACACATTTATTAAATGACTAAGGGTCTAACAGATAAGTTAAGGGGTGAAAAGTGGTACTTTTTAGGTCTTAGCACACCCCCAAACCTAATCTTTGCTAGTCCCTTAGCAAAGCTTTAACTAATTAAATGCCACTTTCGTAGGGATCATGGGTACATTTAGCATATGTACCAAGCCTTTTAAACCCCTAGGTGATCCCTAGTGGAGGAGTGAAGTGTCCTGAGGGTTTTCAGTGAAGATACCCACAAACTTCACCATTAGAACAATTAAGCATAGTGCAGTTAATGACAACACAGATTTCAATGTATAAGGCTTCAGTCGTCACCCCTTCTTTAACATTTAGAGGAAACCGCAGTAGTAATGCAAGCCATTTAAAACTCAAAATTAGAAATTCAATGTGTAAAACTCAGTACCAAGATTGCCTTAAATTCAAAAATCAAGTTGGATACAACCCCAATGAGGTTTAAATTCAGACCTAATTCTCACCAGGGCTATCTCTCAACATTGACAATCTGAGGGTGCTCACATTCAAAACAGCTCAAGAGCAGTTACAGACCCCAAATGGGCCTGCAAGCATGAGCATAGGCAAAGCTTTTAATTTCTGACATCCTCATGACTTTTCACCATAGATTGGACAACTCCTCATCTCCACATGATAGCTCATTTCACTTTGGATCTAGAAGGTCTTTTTGAATGGGTTGTAATGTGGCTTATGGGTGAGGGATATAGAGAATGAAGGGGTAAAAAGGGAATCAAAATTAAGAAATCAGCAAGGTAAGGAGTGATTCATGACTTCACAACCTCCATTTCAGCAAATCTTCATCTTACTTGATATATTCCAGAATTAAAGTGGCCAGCTTCTCCTCTTCTTTTCAATTTTTAGATGTTCTTCTCTAGACTTCTCTTTCTTTTTCTCTTTTTATTTTTATTCTATATTTTTATGATTTTTATGATGAACTCCCACACAAATACCATTGATACACTGCTGTTCATAAGTTACTTTTCTTCTCCTTCTACCAAATGTTGGACCACTCTCACTTCCTTCAACTCCTCCTTTACCTTCTGATTTCTCAGAGTGAGGGTAAGGTTGAATCAGGTCATGAGGTTAAGGTGCAAATACTCTTGTGTTTGTTAAAGAAAAATAGGACTTTTTTTTTTTAGGCTCAAAGAGTGTATGCAAAAGGGTAGTTTTAAAAGGTTGGGTTTTCAGGCTCAAACTATCCAAATGAGGGCCTTGAATCATTTCCATAGTGTCATGAGTGATGTCAACCAATTTTGATTTGGAGGTGCCTAACTTCTAGTAAAAAGTGTTGAGTCAATCAAACCTTAAAGCAGAAAAATACCGAAAACACTCTTCAATAGAAATTGATGGGCCCAAATCTCACTAGATATGGTCCTCTTTTTAACTCATGGAGTGTATTTCCACCTTTTTCTCTCATCTTAGGTTTAATAGGTACTAATTTAGCATTTCTAATGTTAGCTTCATGGTGGTGTCAAGATTTTAACATTTTCAGTTTCGAAATGTCTGCAAAAATATTTTAATTTTTCACAAATTTCCTCATTGCAGCAAGTTGGGTGGAAATTGACTTTATTCATCCCAATTATAGCACCACTACTACACTAAAGTTAACCATTCTATTGGTAGATCTACCCTACTATTGTGGAATTCCAGTGTGTTGATTTATGATGTAAAAATCAAAAGAAAACAGAGATGGATTCAGCACATCTAAAATATCTTAGACCTGCAAGATACAAGGTCCTTTGTAGGAAGTTTTAAAAGTAAGGGAAAGTCCACATAGAGGTGATTTGGAATTGAGTAAATCTCCAGATCTGTAAAAGATCTGGCACCCTAGATATTTCTATTTTAGGTAAAAGACAAGGGAGAAGTTTGGATAGGGTTGTCACTCAAACTAAACTACAATTAAAATGCAAATTGTTTTAGATTGAATCTAGAGCCTCAGATCATGCAGATGGATGGTTTAAAAACTCAGAAAATGGATAAGAACAGCTTGGAGGTTGTCTCCACCGCAATCAGGTTGAGCTAAGCATATTACAGGGGTTCAAAAGCACAGTCTGAAGCACACCGCAGGGTATAAATTCCACTTCAAATCATAGGATCCACCTGGCCTTAAGGCTATGATCTGTCCACTTTAATGGTCATAGACCATCCTATAGGCTTTATCGAATCCATGGATTGTAGCAGATGAATCCAATTGAGGCCTGAGCTTAGATTTACCTTAAGGTTATGATCTGTCCACTTTAATGGTCACAGACCATCCTAGAGATATCCTACAAAGCCAGAGCCTCAATTAGAATAATTAAAACCACTACAAATGTTGCAATTTCTAGGTCACAGACGTAGGAAATTACAGGGATATCAGATCCAGGGAATTCAGATGATATCCAAGAGGTCTACCAGTTAAGTGGGTGAGCTGATCAAGCAACTCCTCTACACAAATTCGATCGAGCACCAAAAGGAATCAAAAGAGCTTTAGATCTAATTAAAACATTGAAAGCAACATTTACATTGCAAACAAGGTCACTCTTACAATGGAATGCTCTCAGATCTGTAGTCTGTGCAATAATTAACCCCAGCAACACTCTTAACCTTACCCAATTACAGATCTAACTCACTCATTGCTACTCTTCGGGAATTAGCCAACCATGGTTGGGCTAAAGGAAGGAAACTGGAATCTCCCTACAAGCTCTGATCTCCAGGAAATTATTCAGAAATTCGATCCTCCCCAATGGCAATTGGGGATCTCAATATAAAACTTTCTCCTCTATTTTTTCCACCCAAAAATCCCTTCTAGAAGCTTGTCAGAGTTTGTTAGAGTTCTGTTAAAGCATGTGGGTCGGTTAGGGCTTTCTAGGGCATCTTCTAGAACATTGCACCAGTCACTAAAGTGCCTCGGTTTATGTGAGACAGGTCACCAAGTCTCAGCGTGTGCATATCATAGTTTCTCAGAAGTTCAGCACACGATTTCGACAAGTTGGAGAAGCTTCCGACAGGTTAAAAGTAAGCTTGTAGTTCCTTTCGATAGATTCCCTGGTCTCTTCGATAGGTACCGATAGAATGAGTTCTCTCTTTGAAGCTTCAGGGTCCTCAGCCCAATATCTAGAGTATTCGATAGGTTGGCTGAGTAGTTCGATAGGTCTAGTGGTCCTTTTCGATAGGTTCAGCTCTATGTGCCATCATCCCGATAGGTTGGCTCTCATTCCTATCGAAAGGCTTAAGCATCCTTCGATAGGTTCAATTTCAACATCTTCATTTTGATAGGTTCAGGGAGCCTTCGATAGGTTGGAATCGAGCATTTTAGTCCTTTTGCTAGGTTCTCAGATCCGTTCGATAGGTTCCTTTGACAGTTCAGGCAAGTTTTCCACAGGATAGTTTATTCTTTCCTTTCTTTGCTCGATAGGTTCTGAAATCCTATCAAACTCTTCAATTCATGCGAACTCATCCTTCTTCTGCCTTCGGATCCTATCGAACCATTCTCCAACTGCATGAATTCTTTCCTTTTAATCCTCAGCTCCTATCGAAGTCTTCCGACATCCTCTCGATAGGATGTTTTGGACCTATCTTCACTTCTTTCTCCTTGTTCTGTTGCCGGGTCTGCATGGTGCTGAGAGATGACTCCTTTGTGGGCATTCTTAAGTGGTTTGCTGCATTATTACCAGCTTTCCCTACTATCTATAAAATGCACTCAATAGAGGCTTATTAGTGTGCTCGCAGGTCCATGAAAGGTCAGGTTAAAGGGTGCAAAGTGGCATTTTTCACCACTTAACACACCCCCAAACCTAAGCTTTGCTAGTCCCTGAGCAAAGGAGAATTCAAAGAAAAATAAAATGCCACTTTCGTAGGGAGCACGGATGCATTTAGCACATGCACCAAGCCTTTTAAACCCCTAGGTGATCCCTAGTGGAGGAGTGAAGTCTCCTGAGTGTTTTCAGTGAAGGTACTCACAAACTTCTCCAATAAACTTAGTTAATAATAGTGCAACCTATTAAAGTAGAATTTAAGCAAATCAAATAAATTCAAATCATGCCCATTCATTAAGGGAAATTCAGCAGAAAAAACATCCATTTGGAAACATGAAAGTTTGCTGAAATCTCTCCATCATCACTCAGTTTATGTCCAGGCATTGCTTCTGAAATTTTATGTATAACTCACCATCAATTTGAGGATCCTGCCTAGATACTTCCCCCTTCAATCTGGATTTCAGACTCAAGTCTCATCAAGGCTGTTCACTCATCAGTACAGAGAAGAGGAGTAAATCATATCACTCAGCTCAAGAGCAGTTACAGCCCTCAAAGAGGACTGCAAGCAGGAGCATAGGCAATGCCTGAATTTCTGACTTTTCCAGCTCTTTTTCACCATAGATTAAGCAGATTCTCATCTCCACATGACAGCTCAATCCACTTTTAGATCAGTAAGGACTTTTTATTGGGTTGTACTGTGGCTTAGGGATGAGGTTTGTGGAGGAATAAAGAGGGATGATAGAGTTTGAAATTGAGAAATCAGTAGAGGCTAGGAGGTGATTCATGACTTCACCTTTTATTCGGCACAATTCCATCTACTTTTTGAATTTTCAGAGCCAAAGTGGCCAGCTTCTTCTCTTCCTTCCAATTTTTTTTTTTTTTTCAATGAAATGACTTCTCTTTCTCATTCTTCTGCTTCTCTTTTTTTTTTATTTTTTATATGTAGTGCCACAACTACCACAAACTGCGTTTTTTCTTTCTTTCAACCTGATTTAGGACCTTGCTCCTCTAACCTTTCTCCTCCTTCCTCTTCCTGATTTCTCAGATTGAGGGTGAAATGAAATAGGTCAAGAGGTTTTGGATTTAGAATTTCTGGTTTTCATCAAAGAAAATTAGGGCTTTTAAGGCTCAAGTGGTGTGCATCAAGGGCAGTTCAATGGTGGGGAATTTTAGGCCCAAACTGTCCAAGAGATGGCCTTACTTCATGTCTTCCATGTTCTGAGTGCTGTCAAGTTGTTTCAACTCAGATTTGCCTAACTTCTAGTGATCCAGATTAGGTCTAGTCAGTCGTCAAGGCAGAATGAATTGCCAAGACACTCTTCAAAGAAGTTTTTCAGGCCCAATTCTCACTGTGTATGGCCTTCCATCCAATTTCTGGAGAGTATCTTCACAGTCTCTTCTCGTTGCTGGTTTATCACACATCAAAAACTTCCTGCAAAAATTCTTGACATTTTCTTTATGAAAAATGTTAAAACTTCAGCTTACTTCAGTTGCAAATGATTTTTAAAATTTTCTTGATCAACAATTATGAGGTGAATTCATTCTCTAATTGATTATTCCTTTTTAACTTGGCTGCACTAAAATTAGCTGGTTTATTGGCATACATGCCACACGATGACTTGGCTGTCAAAACTTACAAAAGGTATAATTTGATAGGATCTCGACATGTGGAAACTTCCTATCGATAAGTTGGAATTTGAAGCGATTCGTCATTTCGATAGGATCCGATAGGTACCCAGAACCTATCAAAAAGTGTTTGTTGCCATTTTTAACCTATCGAGGGGTTGGTTTCACCTATTGTCAAGGCTCAGTGCCCCTTGAAAATGTCCAGAATCCTATCGAAATCATCAACCATCTTATCGAAGGGTTCTAAAAACCAAAAGTTGGATAAATGAGTGTAGGGCTCAGTTTCAGCACCCTAAAAATTTCCTGCTAAGCTAATCGTCACTTTGTTGATACAAATAAATCACATATATTACATATGATACAAGCCAAAGTCAGCTATCAAGCTGGAGGGTCTTGAAGATCAATGTTCTCCTCGGGCTCACAAATCTTGTCCACACACAGTTTGAGCCCTTGGCCATTGACCTTCATGACTCTACCATCTGTAGGGTCCCTGACTTCAACAGCTCCAGATGGGGAAACATGTACAACTATGAAGGGTCCATCCCATCTGGACTGCAACTTACCTAGAAAGAATTTTAATCTAGAATTGAACATCCACACCTTATCATTGGGCTTGAATTCTTTCTGTAGCAATTGTCTATCGTGGAAGGCTTTGGTCTTCTCTTTGTAGGTCTGAGCATTGGCGTATGCTTCCAATCTGAGCTCTTCCAGCTCAGCTATCTGCAATTTCCTGTGGATACCAGTAGAGTTGAAATCAAAATTTATTGCTTTAATAGCCCTGTATGCTTTGTGTTCCAATTCAACAGGCAAATGGCATGCCTTGCCATAAGCTAGTCTAAATGGGGACATACCTATGGGGGTCTTATAGGCAGTCCTATAAGCCCATAGGGCATCTGTCAATTTCATAGACCAGTCCCTCCTATCACTTCGCACAGTCTTCTCTAAAATGTGTTTGATTTCTTTGTTGGAAATCTCTACTTGCCCACTGGTTTGTGGGTGGTAGGGGGTGGCTACCCTGTGGGTCACAGAGTACTTTTCCAGCAGCTTATCAAAAGGTTTATTACAGAAGTGGCTTCCCCCATCGCTAATGATGGCTTTGGGGTTTCCAAACCTGGAGAAGATGTTGCCTTTGAGGAATCTAATGACAACTTTGTGGTCGTTTGTCCTTGTAGCTATGGCTTCTACCCATTTGGACACGTAATCCACAACTACAAGGATAAAATTATATCCACAGGAGGGGGGAAATGGTCCCATAAAGTCAATACCCCAGATATCACACAATTCGACCACAAGTATGCGTTGCAAAGGCATGGAATTTCTCTTAGTAATACTTCCCATCTGCTGGCATCGAGGACAAGTTTTGCAATGTTGCCGGGCATCTTTGAATAGAGTAGGCCAATAGAAACCACTCTGAAGTACCTTCGCAGCAGTCTTGTTACCACTGAAGTGGCCTCCACAAGCCTGTTCATGACTCATGGTAAAAATGTCGTGGAACTCTGTTTCCGGTACACATCTTCAAATTACTTGGTCTGAAGAATGCTTAAAAAGATAAGGATCCTCCCATATATAGTGTTTGATCTGGGAGAAAAACAAGTTTCTATCATTCTTGTTCCAATGTGGAGGAATCCTTTTCACAGCAAGGTAGTTCACGATATTAGCAAACCAGGGCATACTGCTCTCCACAGCAAACAGTTGCTCATCTGGAAAAGAATCATTGATGGGTAGGCTTTCTATTTCTGCAATTTGGATCCTGGACAGATGATCAGCAACCACATTTTCCACTCCCTTCTTGTCTTTAATCTCCAAATGGAATTCCTATAAAAGAAGAATCCATTGGATTAATCTTGCTTTGGCCTCCTTCTTAGACAAGAGGTATTTCAAGGCTGAGTGGTCAGTGAATACAGTGATTTTGGAGCCCAACACATAAGATCTAAACTTTTCCAAAGCAAAGATAATGGCTAATAGCTCCTTCTCAGTCGTGGTGTAATTCAATTGAGCATCAACCATTGATTTACTAGCATACGCCACCACCCATGGTACCTTGTCTCTTCTTTGTCCCAAAACAGCCCCCATAGCAAAGTCTGATGCATCACACATCAACTCAAATGGTAAAGAGAAATCAGGGGCCTGTAGAATAGGAGCTATAGTCAAGCAAGTTTTCAGCTACTCAAAAGTAGCCAGGTAGTCATCATTGAACTCAAAGGGTACCTCTTGGCACAACAGGTGGCACAGAGGTTTGGTGATTTTGCTGAAGTCCTTAATGAATCGCCTATAAAACCCAGCATGGCCCAGAAAAGACCTGACTTGTTTGACAGTTTTGGGAGGGGGCAGATGGGAAATTAAGTCAATCTTAGCCTGATGAACCTCTATTCCCTTGTGGGAGACCACATGTCCAAGGGCAGTGCCTTGAGTCACCATGAAATGACTCTTTTCCCAGCTTAGGACCAGGTTGGTCTCCTCACACCTCTGTAGCACAGAACTGAGATGGTGCAGGCATTGGCCAAAATCATCTCCATAAATGGAGAAATCATCCATGAAGATCTTTAAAAATTTGTCAATCATGTCAGAAAAAATGGCATACATGCATCTTTGGAAAGTGGCAGGTGCATTACACAGCCTAAATGGCATCCTCCTGTATGCAAAGGTCCCAAATGGGCAAGTGAATGTGGTTTTTTCTCTATCTTAGGGGTAGACAGGGATCTGATTGTACCCTGAATATCCATCAAGCAAACAATAATATGCCTTGCCTGCTAGCTTGTCCAAGATTTGGTCTATAAAGGGCAGTGGGAAGTGGTCCTTGCTAGTTTTTTCATTTAGCTTTCTGTAATCGATGCATACTCTCCAACCAATGGTCTGTCTGGTTAGGATCAGCTCTCCTGCATCAGCTTCAACAACTGTGATACCAGATTTCTTGGGCACTACCTGGGTAGGTGCCACCCATTGGGAATCCGAGATAGGGTATATGATGCCAGCATCAAGGAGTTTGACTACCTCCTTCATCACAACTTCCTACATGTGAGGGTTGAGTTTCCTCTGCATCTCTCGAGAAGGTTTGGCACCTTCCTCAAGATGAATCTTATGCATGCACACAGCAGGATTAATCTCCCCTAAGTCTGCAATGGTCCATCCTATTGCTCTCCTATGCCTTTTTAGCACAACAAGTAGTTCTCTTTCCTGCTCAATGGTGAGGGAAGAAAAAATTATCACAGGTAATTTGTTGTTGTCTCCTAAAAAGGCATATTTCAAAGCTGACGGGAGTTGCTTTAACTCCACCTCTGGGAGACTGATGAGGGAGGGAAATAGGGGTGTCTTGGAGGGGGGTGGAAGAGGCAACAAGGCAGGCTTCCATTGATGGAGCTTTGCTGGTTCTGCTCTGGAAGAGACAAGTTGCACATGCTCAATTTCAGGGGTGAAAGTCGTTTCTACCTCTAGTTCCTTCCATACTTTAGCTATCTCATTAGACCATTCCTTACCATGCAACAACATATTCACATTTTCTTGCACAACCTCATCTATTATGTCTAGAGAAAAACAATCCTCATCAAGATGAGGTTGATTGGCTGCGTTGTAGACATTCAACTTTACCTTCATATTTCTAAATGATATTTCCATTATTCCATACCAGTATTGAATACAAGTGTTAGCTGTGGCCAAAAAGGGTCTGCCTAGGATCACAGGTATGGAGGTGGCATTCCTTTCTGGTTCCATATCCAGCACCAAAAAGTCAGCAGGATAAAAGAATTTATTAACTCCCACCAAAACATCCTCGATTATCCCCACAGATTTCCTTTCAGATCTGTCGGCCAACTGTATAACAACATGTGTGGGCTTTAATTTGCCTAAGCCCAGCTTCTCATATACTGAATATGGAAGCAAATTTACACTGGCTCCCAGATCTAATGGAGCTTTGTCAATGGTATGTTCCCCAATGATGTAGGGGATGGTGGAGAGTCCAGGGTCTTGAAGTTTGGGGAGAGTTGCAATGGACAATATATGCTTGACTTTTTCTGCTGAAAAGACTTTCTTGGATAAGTGTATCCTGGACTGTCTTTTATGGGTACATAGGTCTTTTAAGAATTTAGCATAGGCTGGGACTTGTTTAATGGCATCAAGTAAAGGCAGATTGATCTTTACTTGTTTGAAAGTCTCCATCATTTCCTCAATTTTGCCCTGCCCTTTGTCAAAAGGGGAGGGTCCTTGCAATGCCTTGGGAAATGGCAAGTGTGGGGGTGCTCCCTCACTTGCAGCCTTAGCCAATGGGGCTTCTTTCTTTTTTATTTTTTCTTTTCCTTGAGGATCCATATCATCCTCTTTATTGACACTGGGTGGTTCCTGCAGGTCCACCACTGGTGGTCTTTGTTGTGTTCTTGGAAAACTCCTTCCATTCTCTTCCTTCAAACTTCTCACAGGCTCACAGCCCACTTGATTGTCCACTAGCCTACCACTCCTCAAAGTTGTCATAGATTTGGCTTCCTCATAGATGGAGGAAACTTCACCCACTACAAACTATCTTCATGGATCATCCTGTGGTTGGCTAGGTAACCTTCCTCCTTCTCTCTTAGTCAGAGCATCCGACAGCTGGCCAAGCTGGTCCTCTTATCTTTTTTATGCTTTGGTTGTGAGAGTGCACAGTTTGGGTTAAGGTGTTCAAGTTTTGTAATGAAGATAGAACTTGTTCCTCTAAAGATGGTGTTCTCACAGCTGGAGTAGGTGTAGCTTGCTGCACAGGAGGAGCTGCATGTTGGGCCATGGTTTGTTGATATTGAGTTCTTAGGGCATAACCTTCTCGATAGGGCTGAGCATTTCTGTAGGGCATGGGCTGCTGAGGCTACTGCTGCTGCTGGCTGGGGTATCCATCTTGTCTCCACCTCTGGCTGCTGCCCATAGGCTTGAGTTGCAGCCACATGTTTTGTTATGAAATCAGGAAATTGGGCAGCTGATGGGCATTCATCTAGGGAGTGAGCAGGGGACTGGCATATAGCACATGCCTCCTCCACTCTAGCAGCCATAGGTGACTGCATTGCTCTCATCAGCCTATCAAATTTCAGAGTTAAGTTATCCACTTTCCTTTCCAACTCACTTGGCACAATCACTTCATATATCTTTCCTCTTGAGGTGTTCTCTTTCATCAATTTAGAAGGGTCTAGATCTCTTGCTAAGGTTTCCCTTTGCATAGAGTTTTCACTGATGATGTCAAAGAGCTCCCATGCCTCCTCAGCAGTTTTATGGAGATAGGTGCCACCACAAGAGGCATCTATCATATCTCTGCTTTTAGCATCAATTCCCTGGTAAAAGCTTTGAACCAATTGTCATACAGGGATTTGATGGTGGGAGCATTTCTTGAGGAGTTCTTTAAATCTCTCCTAGGATTAATGAAAGTCTTCAGTTGGATCTTGGGTAAAAGAGATGATACCCTTCCTCAACTGACTGGTCTTTGACATAGAAAAGAATTTAGCCAAAAATTGACATTGGAGATCACTCCAGGACTGTATACTGTTAGGTGGAAGCAGGGACAACCAAGTCCTGGCTCTGTCCTTTAATGAAAAAGGAAAGAGCCTCATCCTAGTTGCCTCCTCCCCCAAACCTGTGATGTTGAAGGTAGTGCACAGTCCTAAGAATTCATTTATATGCTTATAAGGGTCCTCCTTGGTCAAGCCATGAAATGAGGGCAACATTTGAATGATGGACGATTTGATCTCATAGTTTCCTTGAGCAGCAGGGAACTTAATGCAGAAGGGGGAATTGTAGACCCCTAGTGCATTGAATTCCTTGAGTGTTCGAGGCTGCTGCTGCTCACCCATTTCAACAGATTCAATTTCAACAGCTGTGGATGTAGTTGATCTGGTTTTGAGAAGTCTTTCAACCTCTGGATTTAGTGGAATAATCTGAGGTTGCAGTGTTCTCCTACCAAACATACAACACTCACAACTGAATGCAGAGTAAATCCTCACACAATAAATAGCAACAACATAATTTATTAACTAATCTAAAAATCAGCAGATCTGAATATAAACAGGGGAGAAGGGATGCAAACTATAGAGCAGCCTCCAGCACAGCTCTCCTCTCACTCTGTACTCAGATTTGGTGAAATGGACACAAAAAATACTAAAAAAATAGCAAAACTCACAAATGCAGTTAGTAGAATCAAACACACAGTTACAGATTTATAAAAATAAACTAGACCTATCAAATTCGCAAACACCTCCTCGGCAGTGGCGCCAAAAACTTCTTGTGGAATTCCAGTGAGCTGATTTATGATGTAAAAATCAAGAGAAAACAGAGATGGATTCAGCACATCTAAAATATCCTAGACCTACAAGATACAGGGTCCTTTGTAGGAAGTTTTTAAAGTAAGGGAAAGTCCACAGAGAGGCGATTTGGAATTGAGTAAATCTCCAGATCTGTAAGAGATCTGGCACCCTAGCTACTTCTAATTTAGTTAAAAGACAAGGGAGATGTTTGGATAGGGTTGTCACTCAAACTAAACTACAATTAAAATGCAAATTATTTTAGATCGAATCTGGAGCCTCAAATCTTGTAGATGGATGGTTTAAAAACTTAGAAAATGGAGAAGAACAGCTTGGAGGTTATCTTCACTGCAATCAGGTTGAGCTAAGCATATTATAAGGGTTTAAAAGCACACAAGTCCCTCGGCTAGCCATAGGCACTATCCGCAAGCACAGCTGCAGGGTATAAATTTCACTTCAAATCACAGGATCCACCTGGCCTTAAGGCTATGATCTGTCCACTTTAATAGTCACAGACCATCCTATAGGCTTTATCAAATCCATGGATTGCAACAGATGAATCTAATTGAGGCCTGAGCTTAGATTTACCTGAAGGTTATGATCTGTCCACTTTAATGGTCACAGACCATCCTAGAGATCTCCTACAAAGCCAGAGCCTCAATTAGAACAATTAAAACCACTACAGATGCTGCAATTTCTAGGCCACAGACGCAGGAAATTATAGGGATATCAGATCCAGGGAATTCAGATGATATCCAAGAGGTCTACCAGTTAAGTGGGTGAGCTGATCAAGTAACTCCTCTACACAAATCCGATCGAGCACTAAAAGGAATCAAAAGAGCTTTAGATCTAATTAAAACATTGAAAACAACATTTACATTGTAAACAAGGTCACTCTTACAATGAAATGCTCTCAGATCTGTAGTCTGTGTAGTAATTAACCCCAGCAACACTCTTAACCTTACCTAATTACAGATCTAACTCACTCCTTACTGCTCCTAGGGATTAGCCAACCATGGTTGGGCTAAAGGAGGAAAAATGGAATCTTGCTGCAAGCTCTGATCTCCAGGAAATTGTTCAGAAATTCGATCCTCCCCAATGGCAATTGAGGATCTCAATATATAAGTTCTCCTCTATTTTTCCCTCCCAAAAATGCCTTCTAGAAGGTTGTCAGAGTTTGTTAGAGTTCTGTTAAAGCACGTAGGTCGGCTAGGGCTTTCTAGGGCAATTTTTAGAATGTCGCACCGGTCATCAATGTGCCTCAGTTTATGTGTGGCAGGTCACCAAGTCTCAGCGTGTGCATATCATAGTTTCTCAGAAGTTCAGCACACGATTTCGACAAGTTGGAGAAGCTTCTGACAGGTTAAAAGTAAGCTTGTAGTTCCTTTCGATAGGTTCCCTGGCCTCTTCGATAGGTATCGATAGGATGATTTCTCTCTTCGAAGCTTCAAGGTCCTCAGCCTAATATCTGGAGTATTCGATATGTTGGCTGAGTAGTTCGATAGGTCCAGTGGTCCTTTTCGATAGGTTCAGCTCTGTGTACCGTCATCTCGATAGGTTGGCTCTCATTCCTATCGAAAGGCTTCAGCATCCTTCGATAGGTTCAATTTCAACATCTTAATTTCGATAGGTTCAGGGAGCCTTCGACAGGTTGGAATTGAGCATTTTAGTCCTTTCACTAGGTTCTCAGATCCGTTCGATAAGTTCCTTTGACACTTCAAGCAAGTTTTCGACAGGATAGTTTCTTCTTTCCTTTCTTTGCTCGATAGGTTCTGAAATCCTATCGAACTCTTCAATCCATGCGAATTCATCCTTCTTCTGCCTTCGGATCCTATCAAACCCTTCTCCAACTGCATGATTTCTTTCCTTTTAATCCTCAGCTCCTATCGAAGTCTTCCGACATCCTCTCAATTGGATGTTTTGGACCTATCTTCACTTCTCTCTCCTTGATCTGTTGTTGGGTCTGCATGGTGCTGAGAGATGACTTCTTTGTGGGCATTCTTAAGTGGTTTGCTACATTATTACCAGCTTTCCCTGCTATCTACAAAATGCACTCAACTGAGGCATTTTTCACCACTTAACACCTGCCACACCCCCAAACCATGAGGAGCAGTGTCCTCACTGGTTCAAAGGTCAGAAAGTGCAGGGTAATAGTCATGAACAAAAAGTAAACACACACAGACCAAATACACAAAGCAATATACAAAAAGAATTATATTAATTTAGAAAGAAATGTACAACTGTAATTGAAATGATAAGAAAAAAAAGTGGAAAGGAAAGAAAAGCCTAAGTACAATCTATTTTAAGAGGAGGACTCAAAATTTGAATCTGTGACGTCCTAGCCCATCTGTCATGCATGTTTTCTCATTTCAGCTTTGCTCTCAGAACTAGGCTTGGACTTGGTTCTATCTGAGGGAGCTTTGGTCTTTTTCTTCTTGGCTTTCTTCTCAGTTGGGCTCTTTTTCTTTGGCTACCTTGGTTTCTTTGGTTGTGATAGTTTCTTCATGGTTGGAGCTTTTGGTGCCCTCACCCTCATTTTTCTGGTCTTGGGATTAAGAGGGATCATAGGGGATTTGCCTTTATCTTGCTCCGTGGGGGCTACAAGGGACTTCCCTTTGTCAGGCTGGCCATGTGATTATGCCTCCTCAGACTGGGCAGCTGGCTCTTTGCCTATTTTAATAGAGGCTGCTGTGGAAGCAGTCCTCTTAGTAGTGACTTCCCTCTGCTTAGGATAAGTTTGCTCAGTAGGGGGTGCAGAAGAGGTTTGGGTAGGTGGAGGTTGCTCAGTAGGAGGTGCAGCAGGACGTTGAGTAGGTTTAGGCTCAGGTTCTGGCATGAGTACAGAGATTGGGGTGGGCTACTGAGCTTCAGTTCTTGCAGCAGCCAATGCAGCTTCCAAAGAGGCTATCTAGATTTTGGCTTTCAGGAGGTCAGTTTCATGGATTTCCTTTTGGAGTCGGAAGATCTCCTGGGCATTATTGAGTCTCTTTTCAAACATCCTGGCCTTCATCCTCTCCACATTAGTATTTACCTTCTATAGCTCCAAATTCATCTAATGATAAGCAGCCATGGTTTTTACCTTCTCATAGGCCTCCAAGATGTTAGTCCACCTAAGAGAAATACCCAATAATTGCTTTCTGTGGGCTTCCTCAAGTTCGACAATCTGCTACAGTAGGAGGGTCTCAATGGACTGCCTAAGTTGGGCCATGCCCCTCAGGACATCCCTCCTAAGGTAGGGATTGTCTCTCATGGCATGGAGGATGGTGATGTAGGGAGGGATGTAAAAGGAGTGTTTGGGTGCGATAGGAAGTAAGAAAGTGGAAGGAGCAAAATGTGATTGGTCCTGGGTGGGGGAAGTGGTGTTATTAGTGGGTAAGTCTAGTTGTTGGGGGAGGGTAAAAGGTTCTGGGTCTGTTTGGGTGGATTTGTCAGTGAATGTTGGAGGGGGTAGTATACGAGGTAGAATTGAAGGCATGGGGGGGAAAGAAAATGAGGTAGACTCACTAGGAGTAGGGGGTGACGGGGGAGGGAAAAAGGGAATGGTGAAAGGTATGAAAGAGAATGGTTGGGTTGTGGGGTCGGGGCTGGAAGGGGAAAGGACTAGGGGGGTTTGAGTGGATTGTTGAGGGATGGGTGGATTGGTCAATGTCTGGAGTGTGGATTTGATGGATGTGAGTTCAGTTTGCATCTGGTCATGTGTGTGTGTTGTGGTGGATAGTTGGGATTGGATGTCTTGGATGAGGGAGAGGATGAGTGTCAGTGTGTCTGGGTTGGGAGGTTGAGATTGTGTAGAAGATGGAACAGGTTGAAAAGGGGAGGAAGGGGCATGATGGAAAGTGGAAGGAGGAGGAGAATAGGGTTCTAGTGAGTGATGCACTGATATAGTTGGGGAGTCCTGGAGGAGGGTGTAGTGGGTGGGCATGGTGTCAAGGAAACTAGCCATAAAGGCTTGAAATCCTGTGGTTGTATTAAGGTTGAGGTCTATGTCTGTGAGTGGGGATGTAGTAGGCATGGCTGGAGTGGTATCTTCTTCAATGTGAGGTGTGTCAGTGGTGATAAAAGGGATTGTGGGTGGTGTCTGGGAGATGGTGGGTGTTGTGTAAGTGGTTTTCTTTTTTTTTGTATGAGATCGGTGGAGGGCTGTATGGGTGTTGTGAAGATGATGGGGGTATTGGGGCTGTGTATTGAGGTAGGGTAAGGGATGGTGAGGGACTGACATGGGGGGTGGTGCCTTCCCAGGTGCCAATCACAAGAGAAAGGGGTGTGGGCATGGATAATGAAGACAGAGGAGGGTGAGAGAGAGATGGAGTAGGGGTAGGGGATGTTGTCAGGATAGGGGATCCTGGAGTAAACGGTGGGGGGAATGTTGGGGCTGCTGCAGCAGTGGTAGTGACAGGCTCTGGAACCACCTCTTTGGTAGCAGGGGTAGGCCTTGTGACAGCTTCCTCATCAGCTTGCTTTGGAGCGGCTTGAGTCTCAGCTTTCTTCTTCTTCTAGGTCTCCATCATGCTCCTACTAATTCCCCATTGCCTCTTGGCAAAAGTTGTAGGGGCAAGGGTGGTAGTCTCCTCTCCTTTTGCTATCCTGTACCCCCCCCTTTAGAAGCAGTTTGGTGATGACTCTGGCATAGGGGAGTGTGTGTGGCTTCTTATTCTGTCCTAATTTCTCCACCAGATCCTTCATTGCTTCAAAAATTAACCAGGCGGCGTGGAAGCCATGGCCCAGAGAGAAAGAGTAAACAGCATCAGCAATAGGAGCTCTCCTCTCCTACTGATGGCCTGAGCAATAGATGTTCTTTCTCAGGACTTGGTCAATGAAAGGAGTCCAGGCTCCAACTCTCTTCTTCTGATAGAATCCCCTGAGGCCTTTAATCCTCTAGTAAGAGCCCTCGCAATGGTATCAATTGAGGCACTCAGGGGAGGTCCATATCCACAACTACTGTCAAATGCGGCTGGGATGCCCAATACCTCTGCAATCAGCTTGGGGCTAACTAACATTTTGAAATCATCAATCAACACAAGGAAACCTGCTTGTCCATCTTTGTCCTTGGTGACCCTGATGTGTTGATAAAGGAGTTGCACTACCCTAGGGTAGGCTAGTGCTAAAATTCCTCTCATCAAGGGTGTCAGGTCAGCCTTGCTCATAAATTGAATGGCAGGGGCAGAGAGAGGCTCCTTCTCAAAGAAGGGCAGGTCGAAAGCTGTTTCAGGCTCTAAGGGGATTAAATCCATGAGCTCGAAGGGTGTAGAAAACTCAGGGGTTGGCTCCTCCACCTCCTCAACTACTTCCTTTCCTTTTTTTTGTGCCTTAGAAGTCTTGACCTTCTTAGAAGCGAGCTCAATAGGGGCCTTATCGTTACCCCTTTTCTTTGGTGCACTCTTAGGGGCCATTACAAACTCTACTTTTGAAGATGAAAATGGGGAACTGAGATCTGAGTGCTTACCCTAAAATGGTAGGGTTTGGTTCGATCTGACTCACAATGTACCATGAGATCTCTTAGCAGAGGGAAACTGATGGGGATGACGTTAGGAATAAATCTGTAGGATCCTGGTGTGAATGATGGGTTGTAGAATGGACGCTGGAGGAGAGAGATAGAAGAGCGCCGAAAGCTAGGGTTTCGCTGGATGAAGAAGGAAGAGAGTACTGGAAAGGGAGACAAGCGCAGGGTTTAAATACTTGTCACTAAGCTTGGTGCGCTTTGGAACATATCCTGTCGCGGGATGGGAAATGAAACCTAGCGACGGTGTAATCGCCACTTGGATTGCGCGAGAGGCTCCTAGGGTTCACTTTGGAGCGCGCGACAGCTAGTGAAATGCTCCATTTGGATTGCACGAGAGGTTCCCAGGTTTACTTTAAATCTCACGACAGCTATTGAAGGGCTCCATTTGGATTGCACGAGAGACTCCCAGACCACTTTTTGGACCCTGCGACAGCAAATCATTAAACAGAGAGCATGCGCTCCTCATTCTGCCATTTCCATTTGTGCTGTGGCTGGATCCTAGGCATAACTCACCACCAGGGGTACCCCCAGACACATTAAGATCAAAAATTCAAGCATAGACAACAAAAATCATTATCCAACATCGTGCATTCAAGCAAAAACCATCAATTCAAGAGAAGTAATCATCAAACCAAGCATAAAGAGAAACCAAACCAGACTGATTCAGACTTAAGTGAGGCCACTAGAATTTCCTCTAAAATTTGAATAAAAGAAAGCAAAACAAATCTAACAAAACCAAAGTACATATGATACAATATTGACACACCTGTGGATTAGTTTAATGAAGGGTCCTCTTGAAAGTGAATGGTGTCCATAGGTTTAGCAGGTTTTTCTAAACAAGGCTTAAGCCTCTGAGCATTCACATTCAAGGTTTTCCCAGACTTGGGATCCTTGATTTCCACAGCACCAGATGGGGAAACATTCATGACAATATAGGGACCTTCCCATCTGGATTTCAGTTTGCCAGGAAAAAATTTAAGTTTGGAGTTAAACAGCCAAACCTTATCACCAGCCATGAAGCTCTTTCTTAACAAAACCTTGTCAAAGAAAGCCTTGGACCTTTCCTTGTAGATCCAGGCATTGGCATATGCATCCATCCGTGGCTCTTTCAGTTCTGACAACTGCAGCAAGCTGTGATGACCAGCAGAAGTTAGGTCTAGATTTAAATTTTTTATGGCCCAATAGACCCTGTGTTCTAACTCTACTGAGAGATGGCAAGCCTTACCATAAACCAGTCTGAATGAGGACATCCCAATGGGAGTCTCATAGGCAATCCTATAAGCCCATAATGCATCATTTAGCTTGTCAGCCTAGTCCTTTCTGTAAGTCCTCACTGTATTCTCAAGGATGTGCTTGATCTCCCTATTAGAAATTTCAACTTGCCCACTGGTTTGTGGGTTGTAGGGAGTGGCAATCCTATGGGTGACAGAATATTTCTTGAGAAGTGGCTACCCCCATCACTGATAATGGCTCTAGGGGTGCCAAATCTTGAGAAGATATTCTGTTTTACAAACTTGAGGACAACCTGATTATCATTGGTTCTTGTGGCAATAGCTTCTATCCATTTTGAAACATAATCCACTTGAAGGAGGAAAGGGGCCCATAAAGTCAATGCCCCAGACATCAAACAGTTCCACAACAAGGATGGGCTGCAAAGGCATTGAGTTTCTTTTAGACAGCCCTCCTAATTTCTGACATCTCTCACATGTCTTGCAGTATGTATTGGCATCTCTGAATAAAGAAGGCCAATAGAACCCATGTGCCATGAAAGTGGCCCCCACGGGCATTTTCATGGCACATGGCCAGAATACAGGGGACATCACTTTCTAGAACATATTTTTGGATGATTTGGTCTACACAGTACTTGTATAAGCAAGGTTCCTCCCAAAAAAAGAATTTGACCTGTGAGAAAAATAGGTCTTTATCCATTTTGGTCCAATGGGCAGGAATCTTGCCTATAACTAAATAATTTACAATGTGTGCATACCAAGGAACCAAGGATTGGATGGCAAACAATTGCTCATCCGGGAAAACATCAGTTGCAAGGTCATCAACACATTTTTCCAACACAATTCTGGACAAGTGGTCAGCCACCACATTTTCCACACCCTTTTTGTCCTTGATTTCAATGTCAAACTACAACAAGAGTATCCATCTAATCAGCCTGGGCTTAGCATCTTTCTTGGACAATAGGTATTTCAATGCTGAGTGGTCTGTGAAGATTACAGTTTTAGACCTAAGAAGGTAAGGTCTAAATTTATCAACAACAAAAACCACTGCCAGAAGCTCTTTCTCAGTTGTGGTGTAAGTCAGCTGAGCTTCAGCAAGTGATTTACTGAGATAGGCAATGACCACTGGCAGCTTATCTTTCCTTTGGCCCAAAATAGCACCTATTACCAAGTCGGATGCATCACACATCAGCTCAAAGGAGAGTGTATAGTCAGGTGTTTGGAGTACAGGGGCAAAGGTGAGGCATATCTTCAAAGTTTCAAAACCCTTAAGACATTCAGCAGAAAAATCAAAGGGCAAATCCTGGCAGAGCAGGTGGCACAATGTTTTAGCAATTTTGCTGAATTCTTTAATGAACCTCCTGTAGAATCCTGCATGTCTAAGGAAAGATCTGATTTGTTTGACTGCTCTTGGAAGGGGCAAATTTGTAATGAGATCAACTTTGGCCTTATCTACCTCAATCCCTTCTCTAGAGACTACATAGCCCAACACAATACCTTGTGTTACCATGAAGTGGCTCTTTTCCCAACTTAAGACCAGATTGATCTCCTCACATCTTTGCAAGACCAGGTGGAGGTGTTGCAGACATTGGCCAAAACTGTCCCCATGTACAAAAAAATTATCCATAAAAATTTCCTAGAACTTGTCAATCATATCAGAGAATATGGCATACATACACCTCTGAAAGGTGGCTGATGCATTACACAACTCAAAAGGCATCCTTCGGTAAGCAAAGGAACCAAAAGGGCAAGTAAATATAGTTTTCTCTTGGTCATGAGGGTGCACAGGGATCTGGTTGTGTCATGAGTATCCATCAAGAAAGCAATAGAAAGCTTTTCTAGCCAACTTATCTAGAATTTGATCTATGAAGGGGAGAGGGAAGAGGTCTTTTCTGGTTTTAGAGTTGAGCTTCCGATAATCTATGCAAACCCTCCAGCCAGTGGTCTCCCTGACTGGTCTCAACTCTCCAGACTCAGTTGTAACAACTGTTATGCCAGATTTCTTGGGTACCACTTGGATAGGTGCCACCCATTCAGAATCAAAAATGGGGTAAATTATCCCAGCATCTAGCAATTTAATGACCTCTTTGAGAACCCCTTTCTGCATGTGAGGATTCAATTTCCTCTGTATTTCCCTGGAGGGTACTGAGCCCTCCTCTAAATGTATCATGTGCATACAGATTGAGGCATCTATCCCTCCTAGATTCGTAATGGTCTAGCCAATTGCCTTTTTGTAAGAGAGGAGGAGATAATTACAGGAAGTTTTTTTTCTTTCTCAAGGAAAGCGTATTTCAATGTTTCTGGAAGCTTCTTGAGATCCAGATCAGGGGCTTGTTGGGTGGATGACAAGATTGGTATTTTGTTGGTTTGAGGAACAAGCAGCAATGTAGGTTTCCAAATGGAATGCTGCACTGAGCCCACAGAAGACCTTAATGTGGTCATGTCTTCTATCATAACAGCTGGGCTTTCTTCCTCTACCATGTCCCAAACTTCAACTAAACTTTTGACAATATTGCCCCAATCCAGCAGAGTGGGCAATTCTTCTTCAACAACTTTCTCTAGTACATCCACTGTAAAGCTTTCCTCATTGTCCAGCTGAGGGTACTTTGCACTGTTGTACACATTAAGTTCAACCTTCATATGTTCGAAAGTTACCGCCATGATCCCTGACCTACATTGAATACATGCATTGGCTGTGCCCAAGAATGGTCTGCCCAAAATAATAGGTATAGGGGTTGTACTCTTATTGTAGCCCATGTCTAAAACCAGGAAGTCTGCAGGGTAGAAGAACTTATCCACCCCTACTAAGACATCCTCAACCACTCCCATAGGTCTCCTTTCAGACATATCAACCATTAACAGCACAATGGGGGTGGGTTTTAGCTCCCCCAAACGTAGCTGCTGATACACACTGTATGGCAATAGGTTTACACTAGCTCGAAGGTCTACAAGGGCCCTTCCAATTGTGTGGTCTCCAATTATGCAAGGGATAGTGGGTATCCCTGGGTCTTGCAACTTCTCTGGCATTGTTATGTTTAATACAGAATTAACTGTATCAATTGTAAAGACCTTTTTGGACAAATGGCCTCTAGCTTTTCTTTTCTGGATACAAAGGTCTTTCAGAAATTTGGCATAAATTTGGGACACATCTAATTGCATCAAGCAGGGGCAAATTGATTTTTACCTGCTTAAAGGTCTCCATCATTTCCTCTATCTGTACATTCCCCTTATCAAAAGGGACAGGGCCACTCAAAGCTTGAGGAAATGGCAACTGAGGTACTGCTTGTTCCTCAGCTACAAGCCTATGACTAAACTTTTATTTTTTTCTTTTTTCATCTTTTATTTCGTGCTGAAGCTCAACTACAGCCTCTTTATTTTTCTCTTGTTGCAAGGTAGCAGGCAACTCTTGGCTCTGTGCTCTAACAAATTCTTTTTCACTTTCATTCGAAAATTCTTTGGAAATGACCTCTCCTTGTTCCTTCCCAACCTGGTTGTCTACCAGCCTGCCAGACCTTATGATTGTGATGGCATTAGCTCCCTCAGAACTTGAGAAAGCTTCTCCAATCAAATATTGGCCCTTAGGGTTGGCCACTGGCTAGCTTGGCAACCTGCCCTCTTCTCTTTTGGCCAAGGCATTGGATATTTGGCCAAGCTGCTCTTCCATTTTCTTTATGCTTTGACTGTGAGAAGTCACAGTCTGAGTCAAGATTCTAAGGCTTTGCAATGAGGTCAAAACCTGATCCTCGAAAGAAACATTTTGGGGCTGAGGTGGGGGAACTATCAACTGATTTTGCTGCTGGGGCAGCGCTGATGCTGGAAATTTGACCTTGGGGCATATCCCTGGTTAAATTGCTATTGTGGCCTTTGAGGTAAGGCCAACATCTGTTGTGGCTGCATATAATTGTCTTGTCTCCACCTCAAATTTGAGTGGTCTCTCCACTAGTAACTAGCATTTTGGTGCTGGTATCCAAATGGCTGTTTGTTATAGCCAACAGATTGTTGCTGGCTAAATGATTGGGCAGCAGCAGCTTGTTCCATCACATAATCAGGGTATTGCCCTACAGATGGGCACTCTTCCACTGTGTGTTGTGGAGATTGGCATATCAGGCATGCCTCCATCACCTGTGCAGCCATTCTAGGTAGCACCACAGTTAATAGTTTATCAAACTTATCAGAAAGATTGGCCATCTGCATTTTTAGGTCATTATTCCCAGTTACTTCATACATCTTTCCTTTGGAAGTTTCAGCTAGTCCCATTTTAGAAGAAGGCTCATGAATAGTTCTTGACAAGGACATCTTTTGGAAAGCATTTTCAATGATGACCTCGAACAAGTCCCATGCCTCATCAGTTGTTTTGTGCATGTATGTTCTACCACAAGAGGCATCTATCATGTCTCTGCTTTTCTCATCAATTCCATTATAGAAGCTCTGGACAAGCTGCCAGTCAGGGATCTTGTGGTGGGGACATTGTTTGAGCATCTCTTTGAATCTGTCTCATGCTTGATTAAAATCCTCAATTGGGGATTGGGCAAAAGCAAGTATTGCTTTCCTCAACTGGCTGGTTTTTATCTTTGGGAAGAATTTAGTCAAAAATCTTGTCTGGAGGTCTTTCCAAGAAGTGATGTTATTGTTTGGGAGAGTAGCTAACCAGGTGCTGGCCCTGTCCTTTAGGGAGAAAGGAAAGAGCCTTAATCTAGTGCCTTCTGGTCTCAAACCAGCAATAGAGAATGTTGTGCACAGGGCCAAGAATTGGTCAATGTGCTTATAGGGGTCTTCCTTGCTGAGCCCATGGAAAGAGGGAAGCATTTGGATGATTGAGGTTTTAATCTCATAATTTCCCTGAACATCTGGGAATTGAATGCTGAATGGGGAATTATAATCATCAGGAGCATTCAATTCCTTCAATGTTCTAGGTTGCTCTTCACCCATGACTGCTGTCTCAGTTTTAGTAAGGAGCTCAATTGTGGTGTGTCTGGGCCTTCTTGGTCTTCTGCCCCTTTCTATCTCAGGGTTAGGAGGCTCTAATGTGGGACTGAGGGATCTCTTTCCTAACATGCACACACACCAACAGCAAGGAAGACTACTTGCAGACACATTGCAATTAACAAAATTACAACTATCCTAATCAACTGCTATGGAATTTGCAAAGGAGAAATAGACTGAGTTTTTTAGGGTTAGAGAAATGCAAACCGAGGTAACTAGACTCCAAGTGCAGTTTAACTTTCCTTCTCTGCTACTATCCAGATTTGCAAGAAAATTTCCAAATGTAAATCAGCAATATCTGTTATTCACAAGCATAGCTACAAAAGAATAAAAAATACAAAAATCTAGGGTCTACTAATAGATCAAGATTCCCCGGCAACGGCGCCAAAAACTTGTTAGGATATTTTAGATGCTTGCTGCTAACTTTATTGAAAACAGTGATAATAATGTGTTAGTGAAAATAAATCAAAGGTGGATTGAAAACTACAGAGCAGCAAGTCTAAAAATACACAGACCTACAAGGTACAGGGCCTGTTGTAGCAAGTTTTAATAAGTAAGAGGTTGTCCCATAGGGAAAATTGATCTAAAGCTCCAAGGGAGCTATCTTTAGTAGGCCCTCCAGATCTGGCTACAAATCTGGCAATCCTAAATGGAAGGGGATTTAAGGTCACTATTGTCTAAATCCTATGGTAACCTAATGCTTAAACTACAGAAATGGTTGAGAAGAATGATGGAGTGTGAGATAATAAATATAAAAAGGCTGAGAAGTAAGCTATTAGATACAGATCTGATGGGTTTTATAACTCAGACTCGGATCTGCTGCTATAGAAATCCTGTCCAATGACTACATTATCACCAAAGAGGATAAAGGATCCAACTCACCCTTGTGCCATGATCCAATCCCTTATGGCTATAACCTGTCTACTTAAATGGTCACAGACTATCCAATAGGGGAACCACAGTCCAGAGATGGGTTAGAACAAGTTTAGCATTGTAGGCACTACTTCATCCAGGCTACCAGCTCAAGAATCCATAGGAACCTCAACCTCTAAAGTTCTATGTGTGGGGCTAGGCCTGCAATGTGCACTAGCCTGGACACACAGGACCAGCAAGAGTTTGAGTACTAGCTTTAGGTCTAGTTGTTCACTGCTTTAGAAAGACAACAGTGATCCAGTCACAAGCCTACAATATCTACAGCCAGATCAGATCTGCCATCTGATGGTGGGTCTATACAAATACAGGGGAGTCTGTCTCTATACAATCTCTCACAGGGCTACAAGCACAAGTGCAGAGAAGAAGAATATGTCTTAGATCTGTGGATTGGCCTCACCCTAGGGCTATAACCTGTCCACTTAAATGGTCACAAGTAATCCACAGAGGTTATCCTCCTCACAAAGGTCTGAGACAGAATAAGTAGATTACTGCCACCACCATGTTCACAAGGCTACCAGCTCAAGCTCCCATGGGGATTCAGACTTAGTGGATCCTATGGTGGGGCTTAGGCCTGCAATGTGCCTAACCTGGACACACAGGTCACTTGGATCTAAATAAATTCTTAAAAACAATCCTCCATTGCTTACAATACAACTTAGCAATGGAGGATCTCAAGGCAGCAGCCTTGTACAGAACACCTCTCAAAACACCAATCCCATATAAGTATATCATCCTATTATAAAACACCATTAAAATTGTTCCAAATAAACATACAAAGGCATAGCCAGCAAGTGCTGGACTATGGAGAGAAGAAAAAGGGAAAAAAGAAGCTGCCTAAACCCTAACCTTAGCCTACTAGAATTCTACAGTTGATTCAAGGAGTCAAAAGTCACTTAAACCTAAACTAGGCCTAGGCTTATATAGCAGCCAGCTGTGGAAGCATTAGGGTTAGGAAAGCTCTAATTTTATTGATGCAATCATGGCCCATTTCTGTTCCTTGGATGCCTCGGGGTGTGTGCACAGAGATTAGAGTATTAGAGTGCGTGCCCTAGTTGCTGGGAGTTCCCAGATTACCCTTATAGGAGTGGGGGGAAGTTAAGATTCCGAGCATCGCTAAATAGCAAGAGTTTCCGGGTCTTGTCGCATGATAGAGTTGTCGTCGCAGGATTGAATTGACTTAAAGCTCTTGCAGTCGCGGGATTGATATTTTGGTCATCGCGGGAATGCTCTAGTCGTTGCGAGATTGCGCCTTCATTTTTGAGTGGCGCGGGAATGGCGCGCGCAGTTGATTTCTTGGTGAATCTCGCTGGGATCCTCGCAAAGAAGCAATATGCATAGGCCTCTGGATTACGTGAGTAGTTCCCTGAAGATCTGCATCCCGCGGCCACTGTGCTACAGCTGCGCGTAGGAATGCCTGGAGCTCTCTCTCCTCAGTGAATCACGCAAAGATTAAATGCTCCACTCTTGAGCTGCGCGAGACTACACGAGCACTTATAATGGTGCCTCGTGAGAACTGCGCAAAGTCTACTTTCTTGGCCCTTCTGTCATTCATCTGCACGAGAACAGCGCGAGTAGTTGCTGTGCAGCCTTCAGAAACCCACAACAACTGCGCGAAGCCTTTTTCTCTGAAATAATTGAACCCTGCGACATCTGCGTGAGGCTCACTTATTAACTTGTTGCTGCATTGTTGTGCCTATGCTGTAGCCAATTCTCTGTCTGGGTCCAACTTCCTTTCTTCTGAGGAACTTCTGGAGCAAAATTAGGCTTCTGCCTTATCTGCAGCTGCAGCTTATTACCTACAAGATGGGCTTAACACACATTTAATAAATGACTAAGGGTCTAACAGAGATTAAGTTAAGAGGTGAAAAGTGGAACTTTTCAGGTCTTAACACTACAGTAGGGCAAGGCGAAGGAAGTGAAAACAGGCTGATAACGTCCTATCGATTGGTCACCTGAAGACTTCGATAGGAGCTGAAAGCAAAGAAAGGAAGAATTCATGCAGTTGAAGAGGTCTTCGATAGGAACTAAAGGCAGAAGAAAGATGAATTCGTGTGGATTAAGGAGTTCGATAGGATCTCAAAACCTATCGAGCAGCTGAAAGGAAAGAAGAAACCATCCTATCGAAAACTAGCCTGAAGTGTCAAAGGAACCTATCGAATGGTTTCTTAAACCTATCGAAATGGCAGAATGCAGAACGGAACCTATCGAAATGGTTTTCCAACCTGTCAAAGAGTTTCTCCAACCTGTCAAATACTCCAAACCAAGGACTGAGAAGGCTAAAACTCTAAGCGAAGATTCATCCTATTGAAACCTATCGAACGGATCTGAGAAACTAGAGAAAGGACCAAAATGCTCGATTCCAACCTGTCGAAAGTTTCCTGAACCTGTCAAAATAGTGTGTAGAACTTCTCAAAAATTCAGCTGTGCACACGTTGAGATTTAGTGACCTACTGCACGTAACTCGAGGCACTTTGTGACCAACATGATGGTTCCAGAAGATGCCCTAGGAAGCCCTAACCGACCCACGTGCTTTAACAGAACTCTGACAACTTTCTAGAAGGGATTTTTGACGGGAAAAATAGAGAAGAAAGCTATATATAGAGACCCCCCAATTGCAATTGGAGGGGGGATCAAGATCTGAGCCAAATTTTAGAGATTAGAGCTTGCAGAGAAATTCCATTTCCCTCCTTTAGCCCAACCATGGTTGGCTAAATCCCTTGGAGTAGCGAGGAGCGAAGTTAGATCTGTAATTGGGTAAGGTTAAGAGTGTTGTTGTAGGTTCCTAGCTATACAGACTACATATCTAAGAGTATTTCCATTGTAGAGTGACCTTGTTTGCAATGATAATGTTGTTTTTAATACTTTCATTAGATTTAAATTTCCTTTGGTTCCATTTGGTGATCAATCGGATCTGTGTAGAGGAGTCTATATATCAGCTCACCCACTTAACTGGTAGACCTCTTGGATACCATCTAATCTCCCTGGATCTGATGCTCCTGTGATTCCTTGAGTCTGTGACCTGGGAATTGCAGGATCTATAGTGGTTTTAATTATTCTAATTGATGCTCTGGCTTAGAAGGAGATCCCTAGGATGGTCTGTGACCATTAAAGTGCACAGATCATAACCTTAGGATGAATCTAAGCTCATGCTCAAATTGGATTCATATGATGCAATCCATGGATTCGATAAAGTCTATAGGATGGTCTGTGAACATTAAAGTGGATAGATCAAAGCCTTAAGTGCAGGTGGATCTTGTGATTTGGAGTGGAATTTATACCCTACAGTTGTGTGTTAAGTGGTGAAAAATGCCACTTTTCACCCTATAACCTGACCATTGATAGACCTGTGAGCACACTAATAAGCTTTTGTCAAGTGCATTTTTTAGACAGCAACAAAAGAAGATACTAATGTAGAAAAGCACTCAAGAATGCCCAAAAAGGAGCTATCTCTCAGCACAGGAATGACCCAGCAACAGCACACCAGAGGGTAACACATCACTGGACCCTTGGAGTGCGTGGCTACAGCAGGGCAAGGTGCAGGAAGTGAAAGCAGGCTGAGAACGTCCTATCGATTGGTCACCTGAAGACTTTGATAGGAGCTGAAAGCAAAGAAAGGTAGAATTCGTGCAGTTGAAGAGGGCTTCGATAGGATCTGAAGGCAGAAGAAAGATGAATTCGTGTGGATTAAGGAGTTCGATAGGATCTCAGAACTTATCAAGCAGCTAAAAGGAAAGAAGAATCCATCCTATCGAAAACTTGCCTGAAGTGTCAAAGGAACCTATCGAATGGTTTCTTAAACCTATCGAAATGGCGGAATGTAGAGCGGAACCTGTCGAAATGGTTTTCCAACCTGTCGAAGAGTTTCTCCAACCTGTCGAATACACCAAACCAAGGACTGAGAAGGCTGGAACTCTAAGTGAAGATTCATCCTATCGAAACCTATCGAACGGATCTGAGAACCTAGCGAAAGGACCAAAATGCTCGATTCCAACCTGTCGAAAGATTCCTGAACCAGCCGAAATCGTGTGTAGAACTTCTCAAAAATTCAACTGTGCACGTGTTGTGATTCAGTGACCTGCTGCACGCAACTCGAGGCACTTGGTGATCGACATGATGGTTCCAGAAGATGCCCTAGAAAGCCCTAACCGACCCACGTGCTTTAACAGAACTCTAACAAACTCCGACGACCTTCTAGAAGGGATTTTTGGCAGGAAAAATAGAGGAGAAAGCTATATATAGAGACCCCTAATTGCAATTGGGGAGGATCGAGATCTGAGCTAAAATTTTGGAGATTAGAGCTTGCAGAGAAATTCCATTTCCCTCCTTTAGCCCAACCAAGGTTGGCTAAGTCCCTTGGAGTGGCGAGGAGCGATGTTAGATCTGTAATTGGGTAAGGTTAAGAATTCTATTGTAGGTTCCTAGCTGCACAGACTACAGATCTGAGAGAATTTCCATTATAGAGTGACCTTGTTTGTAATGATAATGTTATTTTTAATGCTTTCATTAGATTTAAATTTCCTTTGGTTCCATTGGGTGATCGATCGGATCTGTGTAGAGGAGTCTGTATATCAGCTCACCCATTTAACTGGTAGACCTCTTGGATACCATCTGATCTCCCTGGATCTGATGCTCCTGTGATTCCTTGAGTCTGTGACCTGGGAATTGTAGCATCTGTAGTACTTTTAATTGTTCTAATTGATGCTCTGGCTTTGAAGGAGATCCCTAGGATGGTCTGTGACCATTAAAGTAGACAGATCATAACCTTAAGATGAATCTAAGCTCAGGCTCCAATTTGATTCATCTGTTGCAATCCATGGATTCGATAAAGTCTATAGGATGGTCTGTGACCATTAAAGTGGACAGATCATAGCCTTAAGACCAAGTGGATCATGTGATTTAGAGTGGAATTTATACCCTGCAGCTGTGCTCATAGCCAGTTGAGGGAATTATGTGCTCTGAACCTCTGTAGCATGATTAATCAAATCCGATTTCAGTGAAAACCAACCTCCAAGCTACTCTTCTCTATTTTCTGCTTTTTACTCTCTTCCCCTACAAGATCTAAACTCCTAAACTCGATCTAATTTAGTTTATGTTTAATTTTAGCTTAGTTTAAGTGACAATCAATTTCAAACCTCTCCCCTGTCTTTTAGCTAAATTAGTAATAGTTAGGGTGCCAGATTTGACACAGATCTGGAGATTTATCATATTTCCAACCAACCTCCCTGTGGACATTCCCTTACTCACCATTCTTTTAAAGCTTGTTATAACAAATCCTGAATACTTGCAGGTCTGTATGAGTGTGTCTGCCTAGTTTTATTGATGATTTTAGACCCTCATTTGAGGGTAGGCAAATACTTCAACAAGTTTTTGGCGCCGCTGCCAAGGAGGCATATTTAGAAATTGATAGATCTATGTTTTGATCATAGATCTGTAGTTTTTGTTTGATTTTTACTAACTTCATTTATAAGTTGTGTTGTTTTTCAGTAGTTTGTGTGCAGTTCATCAGACCTAAGGCTACCAGTGAGAGGAGAATTGTGCTGGAGACTGCTCTGTAGTTTGCATCCCTCTACTCCCCTGTTATTTTTCAGATCTGTCGATAATTTTTGTTAGAATAGTTAGAAATTTTAGTTGATTCTGCTTGTGGTGTTGAATATCTATTTTGCATTCGGAAGCTTAGTGTTGTATGTTTGGTAGGAGAACTTTGCAACCTCAGATTATCCCACTAAATCCAGAGGTTGAAAGACTTCTCAGATCCAGATCAACTACACCCACTTCTGTTGCATTTGATTCGGTAGAAATGGGTGAGCAACAGCAGCCGAGAACCCTTAAGGAGTTTAATGCACCATGGGTCTACAATTCCCCCATTTACATTCAATTCCTAGCTGCTCAGGAAAACTATGAGATAAAATTATCCATCATTCAAATGCTGCCCTCATTTCATGGCCTGACCAAAGAAGATCCGTATAAGCACATTGATGAGTTCTTGGGACTGTGCACTATATTTAATATCACAGGTTTGGAGGAGGAGGCCACCAGAATGAGACTCTTTCCTTTTTCATTGAAGGACTAAGCCAGGACCTGGTTGTCCTTGCTTCCACCTAACAGTATTCAGTCCTGCAGTGATCTCCAATGTCAGTTTCTGGCCAAATTCTTTCCTATGTCAAAGACCAGCCAGTTGAGGAAGGGTATCATCTCTTTTACCCAAGATCCAAATGAAGACTTTCATCAATCCTGGGAGTGATTTAAGGAACTCCTCAAGAAATGCCCCCACCATCAAATCCCTGAATGGCAATTGGTTCAAAGCTTTTTTCTGGGAATTGATGCTAAAAGTAGATATATGATAGATGCCTCCTGTGGTGGCACCTATCTCCATAAAACTGCTGAGGAGGCATGGGAGCTCTTTGACATCATTAGTGAGAACTCTATGCAAAGGGAAACCTTAGCAGGAGATTTAGAGCCTCCTAGATTGATGAAGGAGAACACCTCAAGGGGAAAGATAAATGAAGTGAGTGTGCCAAGTGAGTTGGAAAGAAAAGTGGATAGCTTAACTCTGAAATTTGATAGGCTGATGGGAGCAATGCAGTCACCTGTGGCTGCTAGAGTGGAGGGGGCATGTGCCATATGCTAGTCCCCTGCTCATCCCTTGGAAGAATGTCCATCTGCTGACCAATTTCCTAATTTTATAACCAAGCATGTGGTTGCAGCTCAGTCTTATGGGCAGCAGCCTGCTGCTGGATATCAATGGAGGAACCACCCCAATCTGAGGTGGAGACAAGCAGCCCCAGCAGCCCATGCCTTACAGAAATGCTCAGCCCTATCGAGAAGGTTATGCCCCAAGGCCTCAGTATCAGCAACCCATGGCCCAACCTGTAGCTCCTCCTGTCCAGGAATCTGCACCCCCTCCAGCTGTGAGAGCACCATCCTTTGAAGAACAAGTTCTATTTTCATTACAGAGCTTGAACACCTTAACCCAAACTGTGCACTCTCACAACTAGAGCATTAAAAAGATAGAGGACCAACTTGGTCAGCTGCCTGATGCTCTGACTAGGAGAGAGGGAGGAAGGTTGCCTAGCCAGCCATAGGACAATCTACGAAGACAGTTTGTAGTGGGTGAAGTTTCCTCCATTTATGAGGAAGCTAAATCTGTTACAACATTGAGAAGTGGTAAGTTAGTGGACAACCAAGTTGACTGTGAGCCTGTGAGGAACTTGGAGGAAGGAAATGAAGAGATTTCTACCAGCACACACCAAAAAGATCCTGTAAATAATGAGGATAATGAGGATCCTTAAGAAAAGGAAAAAATAAAAAAGAAAGAAACCCCATTGGCTAAGGCTGCAAGTGAGGGAGCAATCCCACACTTACCATTTCCTAAGGCATTACAAGCACCTTTCCCTCTTGATAAAGGGCAAGGAAAAATTGAGGAAATGATTGAGACTTTCAAACAAGTAAAGATCAATTTGCCTTTACTTGATGCCATTAAACAAGTCCTAGTCTATGCCAAGTTTTTAAAAGAACTATGCACCCATAAAAGATAATCCAGGATACACCTATCCAAGAAAGTCTTTTCAGCAGAGAAAGTGAAACAAATTTTATCCATTGCAACCCCAACCAAATTCCAAGACCCTAGAACCACCACAATCCCTTGCATCATTGGGGATCACATCATTGACAAAGTCTTATTAGATCTGAGAGCTAGTGTGAATTTGCTTCCATATTCAGTATATGAGAAGCTGGGCTTAGGCAAATTTAAGCCCATACAGGTGGTCCTCCAGCTGGCTGACAGATCTAAAAGGAAACCTGTGGGAATAATTGAGGATGTTTTGGTTGGAGTTGATAAATTCTTTTATCCTGCTAACTTTTTAGTATTGGACATGGAACCAAGCAAATGTGCTTCTTCCATACCTGTGATTCTAAGCAGGCCCTTGTTGGCCACAGCCAATGCCCACATACAATGCAGGTATGGGATTATGGAAGTGTCATTTAAAAACATGAAGGTTAAGCTGAATGTGTATAACACTAAACCCTCTCCTGAATCGGCTTGTTTTTCCATTAATGCCCAAAAGAAAGTGATGCATGATAATCCACATTGGCTGGTGCAGGACAAGGCTTGGCTCGCAACTGGAGGACTGCACCCAAGGAATGGACACTGGCTGAGGAAAAGATCTATGAAAAGTGCCAAGTTTGATAAGCCTGAGGAGACCATGGACCTTTCAGACCCTCCAGATTAACCCCTACAGTCAGTATGTATCATATGTACCCTACTCTATTTTTGTTTGTAGGTGTTTACTTAGTTGTTATTTGATTCTTTTTATTTCTTTGCAATAATTAAAAGAAAACAACAAAACTGCCATGCTCAATATTAGACCGTCATTCTCAGCTGTCTTGAGGTAATGGGAGCTGTTCATAAGAGAATCTAATCATGGGGCACCACATCAACAGAGCCTGCTAAGAACTAAGACTGTGAATGGCCAGAAATACAGTTTTATTTGATTTTTAGAAGTCTTCGACAGGTCAAGCTCACCTTTCGATAAGTCACTTGGTGATTTTGGTAGGATGTTAGATGGTTTCGATAGGTACTGAACCTCTCGATAGGTAAAACTAACTTTTCGATAAGAAAAATGGAGATTTCGATAGGTTCTAGATACCAATCGGGAACCTATCGAAATGAAGATTTAGCTGCCATTTAAACTGATCGAAAGGATAGTTCCACCTATCAAGGTCCTATCGAATCATCCCCTTTCAAAGTTTTGTCTGCTATGTTTTCGATAGGACGCACGAACCTATTGAAACCATCCAGTTCATCCTATCGAAATCGTATTTCACCTTTTATATACCCGTCAATAGGTCATTTGTGCCTCATTCTATACCTTCTGCAAACCCTAGCTCTTGTTCCTCTCTCTTTAGTCTGCCTTTTTGTTAGTACATTCAGCTTGCACATAGGAGAATTTTGCCCCTAATTCTAAAAAAATTGAAGCCGTGCAGTGCGATTTCTGTTAAATCCTAGGTATTTCGAGGTCAGTTGCCTTCCCACAATAAATCTGTCACTCCTCTGATTTTTAAACTTCAAACTCCGCTTCAAGTTGGTGAGTGCTAAATTTTTGAAGAGTAAAATGGATGAGCCGGAGGAAACCCTCGCGAACATATGCCGGAGGACAACTGCTTCCACCCCCAAATCCTCCAAAAAGTCAAAGCCAGCTGACAAACCACCTGTCAAGAGGAAGCTCACTGAAATGTCACCCAAAAAGACCCCTAAAGCTAAGAAAGCCAAAGCTGTTGAGATTCAGGAACCTAGAGTAGAAGAATCCTTAGCGAGAGCTGCCCCTCCAGTAGAACTGCCTGCGGGGTTAACTACCCCCAATGAGTTTGTAGAAAAATTGAGTCTTGTTCCTGAGACGGATTTTGATCTGGCATATTTTGCTAACATTGGGGAGTGCCAGGGGACATTGGAATATTTGAAAAAAGAAGGTCTGCTACCCCTGCTTTCACCCTTGAAAGAAAATGTCTATCCCAGGTTAGTGAAATTGTGGTACCAGAACTTGACAAAGAAGGTGGTACCTGGAGCTGAGGATACACTAGAAATCTCAATTGATGATTGGCAGCTGACTGTCGATTGCAGAGATATTGGGATGGCTTTGGGAGTCCCATATCAATTTGACTCCACTAGAGCTGAGGGAGCACCTACAAGGGCCACATTTCGGGAAATGGCTAAACAGCTTACTAATGGTATAGTGGGCTCTGGTGAATCCTTGATGAGAAGAGACCTCCATCCTACCCTCAGACTCATTGATACCATTCTGAGGAAAAATGTCTATGTCTCTGGCCATTTGTACGAGAGAAGGACCCCTTTAGTGGGTGCACTATACTTTTGTTCAAAGGGACAATTTGTGAATGCACCTAAGCTGATTTTTGAGATAATGGTGGACATCAATGGCAAGGTGCTGAAGAGGCAAGCTTTTGCTAAAGGAGGTGGCCTGCCTTTTTGCAGACTCATCACATGTCTGCTCAGGACTGGAAAATATGTGATTAAGCAATCTAAACCAATATAGAAGTTGACCTTTAAATTGTATGGTAAGCGAGAATGGTCAACCAGCCTCACCCTGATTAAGAAAGGCCAACCAGTTGGAAGGGAGGCGGCTGAGAAGATAACCACTACCATGGCAGCAGAGACTCCTGCAAAGATACCCTTAGCCACCCCTCCACCCACCATAGTTGTCCCACTACCCACACCTCCAACCACTTTGCTTTTTCCATTTGTATCAGTCCCTCTTCAACCTGACCTCCCCCCACCCATCTCTGAACCTGTTTTACCTCCACCCACCTCCAAGGTTTTCCACCCTGACATCCTGGAACCTCCCACATTAGCTGAGCTTACCCCTACCATCCCTTCTCCACCCAGTACCCAACCCATTTCTAATTCTCCTCCATCTCCAACCCCTCTGTATCCACAGGGTGTGGACCTGTTCACCACTACTGGGTTCACGGCCCTCATGACCTCAATTGTGGAGGATGTCGCTCATGAGTACACTCCACTTCCTGACTCCCCACGCCCCGCTCCTCCTCATTTTAACCATGCACCTTCTTCTCCCTTCCAGCATGTCCAAGCACAAGCCCCTTCTACCCCCAGATCCTCGTGAGCTCATGTCTCCAATCAATTCAATCCACCCTTATCCCATCCTCTTCTGGTCCTCAACCCCCTCACTTATCCCCTCCTGTTTCACCAGTACCTACTCCACACCATGCAACTGCCTAGCCTGAGGAAGAAGCTGCACCAGCTCTCCTCATACTTTCCTCACCACAGGCCACTTTACCCTCATCCCCAGATTTATTGGCCTCCCCAGCAGCTGAATCCCCTATACCCGTCACCACCCCCCCCCCACCTGTTCTCCAGGATGCCTCCACCCAAACTGATCCATGGGAGGATCTGGTTATTTCCACCCCCTCCTCTTCATCCACTACACCCTTGGCCTTGCCTATTGTCCTTCGACAATCCATGTACAAACCCCCTTACCTCACCCTCCTGTGTGCAATGAGGGACAACCCTTACATCCACAGGGATGTCTTGAGAGGTATGACTGCACTTCGAGCTTCCATTGAGGCCCCTTATGAGGAGAGGATTGTCAACATTGAATTGGAACACCGAATTCAACTCCGCGATATCTCTCAAGGGTGATCTAAAATCCTGACTCATTATGAGTCAGCAAAACAAGTGGCAGCGGCTGAGAGTCTCATTGCCAAATATGAGAAGAAGAATTTTAAGCTTCTCAAGAAAAAATTAGCCAATGCTCAGGAGATCCTCAAGGCCTCCAAAGAACTATCTGATGCTAACCTGCTCTATGCTGCCAAACAGATTGACATATTGGAGAAAAAGGTTGCTTCCCTTACCTCTCAGCCATTCCAACCCACCCCTCTTGCCACCGCACCTCCTGCCTCGCATTCCTGCCCCCCCCCCTACAACTCAACCGCCTCCCACCCCCTGGATGTGCACCCTCCTCCAGCCAGAACCCCCCCACTCAACCTGCCTCTCAAAAATCCAAAAGGGCTCCCCCAAGAAGAAAGTCACTGCTAAAAGATCTGCCCCCTCTACTACCCCTGCCAAGAAAGGAAAAAGGCCTGTTGCCCAGTCTAAAACAACCTCTCCCACCCAGCCCCCTACCCAACTTGTTGCCCCTTACACCTTAATGACAAAGGAAGAACGAAGGAAGGCTGTTGCAGCTCTTGGATTTGACCCCACTGCCCTTTTTCCTTCCGATTCAGATTTCAATTTTGTTGTTGTTGTCGATCCCAAAGGAAAATAGCCCGCTGCCCAGTCTGAGGAGGCAACAAAGAGACAACAACCGAGGGCTAAATCTAAAGGCAAAGTTCCTTATCCAAGGATGAGCTGAAAAACTTGGCTGACCTCTACGATTGGCTAGATTACACCTACAAATAGCTATGGCAACTTGTTTTAGTTTCTTCCTCATTTTCTCATGTATATATTTGGCATTATAATACATTTTGTCTTCATGTAGTTTTTCTGTATCTCTCTTTTCCTCCCGTACCTCTCCCCTAATTTCATGTTGTTAACAGTGGGGACACTGCTTAGTTTAGGTTTGGGGGTATGGCATGTATGTATGCTAATAAATTAGTTACTTTTAGTACAGCTAGGCTAAAATAAAGTGTTTGGAATTAATTAGAGTAAATTCTCATTGGAATTTTTGTAAAAAGAGGATATTAAGAAAACTACTTTTTTAAAAACTGAAATGAGCTATAGTTTTAACATTTTTCATGAGGCAAATGTCAACAATTTGTGAAAAATAATTTTTGATGTGCAGTAAATCATAAATGAGAGGAAATTGTGAAGACACACCCCTGAAAATGAGATGGAAGGCCATACCCAGTGAGATTTGGGCTTGAAAAAGTTTCCTTGAAGAGTGCCTTGGCAATTTTTCTGCTTTTTTGACTGATTGAATCTAATTCTAATCACTAGAAGTTAGGCAATTCCAAATTGAAACAGCTTGACAGCACTCATGACATTGAGGACATGAAGTAAGGCCATCCCTTGGTCAGTTTGAGCTTAAAATGTCCCACCTTTGAACTGCCCTTGATGCACACCACTTGAGCCTTAAAAGTCTCAACTTTCTTTGAGGAAAACCAGAAATGTTAAACCCAAAACCTTTTGACCTATTTTAGTTCACCCCCAATCTGAGAAATCAAGAAGAGGAAGCAAAAGTGAGATTAGAGGAAGATGTTAAATCTGGTTGAAAGAAAGGAGAACACATTCTGTGGTGTAGTGGTATTCTATTTAAAAAATTAAAAAAATTAAAAAATAAAAAGAGCAAAAAGGATGAGAAAGAGAAACCACCTCATCTGAAAATCTACAAGAAAATAAGAGGCTGATCACTTCAAGTCTGAAGATTCAAAAAGAAAGTGAAAAGGTGCTGAAATGAAGAAGGAGTTGTCTAGACCTCCTCCTTACCTTTACTGATTTCTCAATTTGAACCCCTTTTACCCTTTCTTTTACAAACCTCATCCATAAGCCACATTGCAACCCAATGAAAAGACCTTATTGAGCTGGAATGGATTGAATTGTCATGTGGAGATAAGGATCTATCTAATCTATGGTAAAAAGAGTTAGAAAATTTTAGAAATTAGAGCAATGCCTATGCTCATGCTTACAGCCCTATTTGGGGACTGTAACTGCTCTTGAGCTGTGTGAAATTCTACACCCTTCATTGTTGTTGTGAGTTAACAGCCCTGGTGAGACTTGGGCTTGAAATCCAATTTGATGGGGGTAGTATCAAAACAGAATTCTCAAATGAAAGGTGAGCCATGCATCAATCATCAAACATAATACCTTGACATGAACTGATTGATGATGAAGGAATTACTGCAAAATTTCATGTTTTTAGTTGGTGACTTTTCTGCTGAAAACCCTCCAGAATGGAAAAGACATGATGAGAATTTATTCTAGTTTACTGAAATTCGGTGTAGCAGAATGTACTATTATTAACTAACCTTATTGGGAAACTTTGTGGGTACCTTCACTGAAAACCCTCAGGAAACTTCACTCCACCACTAGGGATCACCTAGGGGTTTAAAAGGTTTGGTGCATATGCGAAATGCACCCGTGCTCCCTACGAAAGTGGCATTTTTATTTTCTTTTTATTCTCCTTTGCTCAGGGACTAGCAAAGCTTAGGTTTGGGGGTGTGTTAAGTGGTGAAAAATGCCACTTTTCACCCTATAACCTGACCATTAATAGACCTGTGAGCACACTAATAAGCTTTTGTCAAGTGTATTTTGTAGACAGCAACAAAAGAAGATACTAATGCAGAAAAGCACTCAAGAATGCCCAAAAAGGAGCTATCTCTCAGCACAGGAAAGACCCAGCAACAGCACACCAGAGGGTAGCACATCACTGGACCCTTCGAGCGCGTGGCTACAGCAGGGCAAGGCGAAGGAAGTGAAAATAGACTGAGACCGTCCTATTGATTGGCCACCTGAAGACTTTGATAGGAGCTGAAAGCAAAGAAAGGAAGAATTCGTGCAGTTGAAGAGGTCTTCAATAGGATCTAAAGGCAGAAGAAAGATGAATTCGAGTGGATTAAGGAGTTCGGTAGGATCTCAGAACCTATCAAGCAGCTGAAAGGAAAGAAGAAACCATCCTATCGAAAACCTGCCTGAAGTGTCAAAGGAACCTATTGAATGGTTTCTTCAACCTATCGAAATGGCAGAATGCAGAGCGAAACCTATCGAAATGGTTTTCCAACCTGTCGAAGAGTTTCTCCAACCTGTCGAATACTCCAAACCAAGGACTGAGAAGGCTGGAACTCTAAGCGAAGATTCATCCTATCGGAACCTATCGAACGAATCTGAGAACCTAGCGAAAGGACCAAAATGCTCGATTCCAACCTGTCAAAAGCTTCCTGAACCTGTCAAAATAGTGTGCAGAACTTCTCAGAAATTCAGCTATGCACATGTTGTAATTCAGTGACCTGCTGCACGCAACCCAAGGCACTTGGTGACAGACATGACGGTTCTAAAAGATGCCCTAGGAAGCCCTAACCAACCCACATGCTTTAACAGAACTCTAACAAACTCTGACGACCTTCTAGAAGGGATTTTTAGCAGGAAAAATAGAGGAGAAAGCTATATATAGGGACCCCCAATTGCAATTGGGGAGGATCGAGATCTGAGCCAAAATTCTGGAGATTAGAGCTTGCAGAGAAATTCTATTTTCCTCCTTTAGCCCAACCATGGTTGGCTAAGTCCCTTGGAGTAGTGAGGAGCGAAGTTAGATCTATAATTGGGTAAGGTTAAGAGTGCTATTGTAGGTTCCTAGCTACACAGACTAAAGATCTGAGAGTATTTCCATTGTAGAGTGACCTTGTTTGCAATGATAATATTGTTTTTAATGTTTTAATTAGATTTAAATTTCCTTTGGTTCCATTTGGTGATCGATCAGATCTGTGTAGAGGAGTCTGTATATCAGCTCACCCACTTAACTGGTTGACCTTTTGGATACCATCTGATCTCCCTGGATCTGATGCTCCTGTGATTCCTTGAGTCTATGACCTAGGAATTGCAGCATTTGTAGTGGTTTTAATTATTCTAATTGATGCTCTGGCTTTGAAGGAGATCCCTAGGATGGTCTGTGACCATTAAAGTGGATAGATCATAACCTTAAGATGAATCTAAGATCAGGCTCCAATTGGATTCATTTGCTGTAATCTATGGATTCGTTAAAGTCTATAAGATGGTCTGTGACCATTAAAGTAGACAGATCATAGCCTTAAGACCAGGTGGATCCTGTGATTTGAAGTGGAATTTATACCCTGCAGCTGTGCCAGTTGAGGGAATTGTGTGCTCTGAACATCTGTAGTATGATTAATCAAATCCGATTTCAGTGAAAACCAACCTCCAAGCTACACTTCTCCATTTTCTGCTTTTTACTCTCTTCCCCTGCAAGATCTAAACTCCTAAACTCGATCCAATTTAGTTTATGTTTAATTTTAGCTTAGTTTAAGTGACAATCCATTTCAAACCTCTCCCCTGTCTTTTAGTTAAATTAGTAATAGTTAGGGTGCCAGATCTGGAGATTTATCATATTTCTAACCAACCTCCCTGTGGACATTCCCTTACTCACCATTCTTTTAAAGCTTCCTACAACAGATCCTGAATACTTGCAGGTCTGTATGAGTGTGTCTGCCTAGTTTTATTGATGATTTTAAACCCTCATTTGAGGGTAGGCAAACACTCCAACACTGTGCTTATGGCCAGTTGAAGGAATTGTGTGCTCTGAACCTCTATAGCATGATTAATCAAATCCGATTTCAGTGAAAACCAACCTCCAAGCTACTCTTCTTCATTTTCTGCTTTTTACTCTCTTCCCCTGCAAGATCTAAGCTCCTAAGCTCGATCCAATTTAGTTTATATTTAATTTCAGCTTAGTTTAAGTGACAATCCAAGTTAAACCTCTCCCTTATCTTTTAGCTAACTTAGCAATAGTTAGGGTGCCAGATTTGACACAGATCTGGAGATTTATCATATTTCTAAACAACCTCCCTGTGGACATTTCCTTACTCACCATTCTTTTAAAGCTTGCTACAACAGATCCTGACTACTTACAGGTCTGTGCGAGTGTGTCTGCCTAGGTTTATTGATGATTTTATACCCTCATTTGAGGCAAGGCAAACACTCCAACAAGTTTTTGGCGCCGCTGCCGGGGAGGCATGTTTAGAAATTGATAGATATAAGTTTTGATCATAGATCTGTAGTTTTTGTTTGATTTTACTAACTGCATTTGTAAGTTGTGTTGTTTTTTAGTGTTTTATGTGCATTTCATTAGATCTAAGGCTACCAGTGATAGGAGAATCGTGCTGGAGACTGCTCTGTAGTTTGCATCCCTCTAGTCCCCTGTTATTTTTCAGATCTGTTGATATTTTTTGTTAGATTAGTTCTAAAATTTGGTTGATTCTGCTTGTGTTAAAAATTTGTTCTGCATTCAGATTTTGAGTGTTGTATGTTTGGTAGGAGAATTCTGTAACCTCAGATTATTCCATTAAATCCAGAGGTTGAAAGACTTCTCAGATCCAGACAAACTACACCCACATCTGTTGCATTTGATTCTGTAAAAATGGGTGAGCAACAGCAGTCGACAACCCTTAAGGAGTTTAATGCACCAGGGGTCTATAATTCCCCCTTTTGCATTCAATTCCCAGTTGCTTAGGGGAACTATGAGATAAAATCATCCATCATTCAAATGTTGCCCTCATTTCATGGCCAGGCCAAAGAAGACCCCTACAAGCACATTGATGAGTTCTTAGGACTGTGCACTACATTTAATATCACAGGTTTGGGGGAGGAGGCCACCAGGATGAGACTCTTTCCTTTTTCATTGAAGGACAGAGCCAGGACCTGGTTGTCCTTGCTTCCACCTAATAGCATTCAGTCCTGGAGTGATCTCCAATGTCAATTTTTAGCGAAATTCTTCCCTATGTCAAAGACTAGCCAGTTGAGGAAGGGTATCATCTCTTTTACCCAAGATCCAACTGAAGATTTTCATCAATCCTGGAAGAGATTTAAGGAACTCCTCAAGAAATGCCCCCACCATCAAATCCCTGAATGGCAATTGGTTCAAAGCTTTTATCAGGGAATTGATGCTAAAAGCAGAGATATGATAGATGCCTCTTGTGGAGGCACCTATCTCCATAAAACTACTAAGGAGGCATGGGAGCTCTTTGACATTATTAGTGAGAACTCTATGCAAAGGGAAACCTTAGCAAGAGATCAAGAGCCTCCTAAATTGGTGAAAGAGAATACCTCAAGAGGGAAGATATATGAAGTGAGTGTGCCAAGTGAATTGGAAAGGAAAGTGGACAGCCTAACCCTGAAATTTGATAGGCTGATGGGAGCAATGCAGTCACCTGTGGCTGCTAGAGTGGAGGAGGCATGTGCCATATGTTAGTCCCCTGCTCACCCCTTGGAAGAATGCCCATTTGCTGACCAGTTTCCTGATTTTATAAAAGAGCATGTGGCTGTAGCTCAGTCTTATGGGCAGCAGCCTGCTGCTAGGTATGAATGGAGAAACTACCCCAATCTGAGGTGGCTACAAGATGCATACCCTAGTCAGCAGCAGCAGCCCCAGCAACTCATGCCCTATAGAAATGCTCAACCCTATCAAGAAGGTTATGCCCCAAGGCCTCAGTATCAGCAACCCATGGCCCAACCTGTAGCTCCTCCTGTGTAGCAAGCTGTACATCCTCCAACTGTGGGAACACCATCCTTTAAGGAACAAGTTCTATCTTCACTACAGAGCTTGAACACCTTAACCCAAACTGTGCACTCTCACAACCAGAGCATCAAAAAGATAAAGGACCAACTTGGTCAGATGTCTGATGCTCTGACTAAGAGAGAGGGAGGAAGGTTGCCTAACCAACCACAGGATAATCCACGAAGGCAGTTTATAGTGGGTGAAGTTTCTTCCACCTATGAGGAAGCAAAATTTGTTACAACTTTGAGAAGTGGTAAGTTAGTGGACAACCAAGTGGGCTGTGAGCCTGTGAGGACCTTGGAGGAAGAAAATGAAGTGATTTCTATCAGCACACAATAAAGACCACCGATGGTGGACTTGAAGGAACAATCAGCTGTGAATAAAGAGGATAATGAGGATCCTCAAGAAAAGAAAAAATTCAAAAAGAAAGAGGCCCCATTGGTTAAAGCTGCAGGTGAGGGAGCAATCCCACATCTGCCATTTCCTAAGGCACTATAAGCACCTTCCCCTTTTGATAAAGGGCAAGAAAAAATTGAGAAAATGATGGAGACTTTCAAGCAAGTAAAGATCAATTTGCCTTTACTTGATGCCATTTAACAAGTCCCGGCCTATGCCAAATTTTTAAAAGAACTATGCACCCATAAAAGACAATCCAGGATACACATATCCAAGAAAGTCTTTTCAGCAGAGAGAGTAAAACAAATTTTATCGATTGCAACCCCAACCAAATTCCAAGACCCTGGAACCCCCACAATCCCCTGCATCATTGGGGATCACATCATTGACAAAGCCTTATTAGATCTGGGAACCAGTGTGAATTTGCTTCCATATTCAGTATATGAGAAGTTGGGCTTAGGCAAATTGAAGCCCACACATGTGGTCCTCCAGCTGGCTGACAAATCTGAAAGGAAACCTGTGGGGATTATTAAGGATGTTTTGGTTGAAGTTGACAAATTCTTTTATCCTGCTGACTTTTTGGTATTGGACATGGAACCAAGCAAATGTGCTTCTTCCATACCTGTGATTCTAGGCAGGCCCTTTTTGGCCACAGCCAATGCCCACATACAATGTAGGTATGGGATCATGGAAGTGTCACATGGAAACATGAAGGTTAAGCTGAATGTGTATAGCACTGACTATCAACCCTCTCCTGAAGAGGCTTGTTTTTCCATTAATGCCCAAAAGAAGGTGATGCATGATAATCCACATTGGCTGGTGCAGGACCATGCTTGGTTCACAAATGGAAAACTGCACCCAGGGAATGGACATTGGCTGAGGAAAAGATCTATGAAAAGTGCCAAGTTTCATGAGCCTGAGGAGATTATGGACCTTCCTGACCCTCTAGATTAGCCCCGACAGTTAGTATGTATCATATGTACCATACTTTGCTTTTGTTTTCGGTGTTTACTTTATTGTTAATTGATTTTTTTCTTATTCTTTCTTGCAAAATGAAAAGAAAAAAAAATAAGGAGAGAAACAAAATTGCCACGCTTAATACTAGGTCGTCATTTCAATATTACCAGTTATTGCAGATGAGCCTACTGAGTGCTGAAACTAAAAGTACCCCAAACTGCAGCCTTATTTGGTTTTTAGAAGTCTTCGACAGGTCGAGTTCACCTTTTGATAGGTCACATGGTGATTTCAGCAAGATGTTCGATGGTTTCGATAGGCACTGAACTTCTCGATAGGAGAAATTAACTTTTCGATCGGTTAAAAAGAGTAAAACGGAGATTTCGATATGCTCTAGATACCAATCAGGAACCTATCGAAAGGAAGACTCAGCTGCCGTTTAAACTGATCAAAAGGATAGTTCCACCTATCGAGATCCTATCAAAAACAACTTTGAAAGGGGATGTTTTCGACAGGACGCATGAACCTATCGAAACCATCGAGTTCATCTAATCGGAATCGTATTTCACCTTTTATATACCCGTCGATAAGTCATTTGTGCTTCATTCCATACCTTCTGGAAACCCTAGCTCTTGTTTCTCTCTCTTTCGCCTCCCTCTTTCTCCATTAAATTCTCACAGAACTTTCAACTATTCAATCCGTCATTTTGTTAGTACATTCAGCTTGCACAGCGGAGCATTTTGCCCCTAATTCTGAAAAAATTTAGGATGTGCAGTGCGATTTCTGTTAAACTCTAGGTATTTCAAGGTCAGTTGCCTTCCCCTTGTCAAAAGGAGAAGGTGCTTGAAGTGCATTAGGAAATGGCAAATGGGGGACTAGTCTCCCATTCGCTGCCTTTGCAAGTTCATCAGGTTTCTCATTATTTTTGTTTTTGGTTTTTTCTTGGGGCACATCAACACCCCCTTTATTTTTTTTCTGCTACTCCTGCTGCATATTTCCATGGGTTGCTCTTCCATTTTCTGGACTATTCTCAGGCTCAAAACTAACCTAGTTATCTACTAGCCTTCCACTCCTCAAGGTGGTGACAGATTTGGCTTCTTCATGGGAAGAAGTCTCACCCACCATGTACTGCCCTCTTGGGTTATTCATGGGCTGACTTGGCAGTCTTCTCTCCTCTCTCTTAGTCAAAGTATTAGATAGTTGACCAAGGTGGTCCTCTATCTTTTTAATACTCTGGTTATGAGAGTCGACAATTTGTGGCAAAGAGCATAAATTATGTAGTGAAGCCAAAACTTGCTCTCCAAATGAGAGGGATCTAGAGGGTGCTGAGATTGGTGCACTTTGTTGCACAGGTTGAGCCATTGGCTAGGCCATAGGCTGCTGGTAGTGAGGTCTTGGAAAATAGTTCTGCTGGTATGGCTGGGAATTCCTATAAGGCATGGGTTGCTGTTGTGGCTGCTGTTGCTGCTAATTTGGAAAAGGATCTTGTCTCCACCTCAAATTGGGGTGGTTTCTCCAATGATAACCAACAGTAGGCTGTTGTCCATAAGACTGAGCAACATTCATATGTTCCATCATAAGATCTGAAAATTGGGCAGCTAAAGGGCATTCCTCAAGGGAGTGAGTGGGGGACTGGCATATCACACATGCCTCCTCCACTTTAGCAACCATAGGTGACTGCATTGCTCCCATGAGCTTATCAAATTTATGGGTCAAGCTGTCCACTTTCCTTTCTAAATCATTATACCCATTCACCTCATATATTTTCCCTCTTGTGGTATTTTCTCTCACCATTCTCACAGGGGTCTCAAAATCCCTTGACAATGTCTCCCTTTGCATGGAGTTCTCACTGATGATATCAAACAACTCCCAAGCATCAGTTGTCTTGTGGAGGTAGGTACCACCATAAGAGGCATCAACCATATCCCTGCTCTTAGGGTCAATTCCCTGATAGAAACTTTGAACAAGTTGCCATTCAGAGATTTGATGATGGGTGTTGGAGTGTTTGCCTATCCTTAAATGAGGGCCTAAAATAGTCAATAAAACTAGGCAGACACACTTACACAGACCTGCAAGTAATCAGAGTTTGTTATAACAAGTTTTACAAAGATGGTGAGTAAGGGAGTGTCCACAAGGTGGTTGGTTTAAAAATATGATAAATCTCCAGATCTGTATTAGATCTGGCATCCTAACTAGTTCTATGTTAGCTAAAAGACAAGGGAGAGGTTTAAAAGGGATTGTCACTTAAGCTAAGCTAGACTTACTTGGATCGAGTTTAGGATCTTAGATCTTGCAGGGGAAAGAGGTAAAAAGCAGAAAATGGAGAAGAGTAGCTTGGAGATTGGTTTTCACTGAAATCAAATTCAATTAATTATGCTATAGAGGTTCAGAGCACACAATTCCCTCAACTGGCCATAAGCACAGCTGCAGGGTATAAACTCCACTTCAAATCGCAGGATCCACCTGGCTTTAAGGCTATGATCTATCCACTTTAATGGTCACAGACCATCCTATAGACTTTATCGAATCCATGGATTTATAGTAGACGAATCCAATTGGAGCCTGAGCTTGGGCTAATCTTAAGGTTATGATCTGTCCACTTTAATAGTCATAGACCATCCTAGGGATCTCCTCCAAAGCTAAGGCCTCAATTAGAGAAATTAAAACCACTACAGATGCTGCAATTCTCAGGTCACAGACTCAAGGAATCATAGGAGTATCAGATCCAGGGAGATTAGGTGGTATCCAAGAGGCCTACCAGTTAAGTGGGTGAGCCGATCTACAGACTCCTCTACACAAATCCGATCGATCACCAAATGGAACCAAAGGAACTTTAAATCTAATTAAAGCATTAAAAATAGCATTAACCTTGCAATCAAGGTCACTCTACAATAGAAATACTCTCAGATCTGTAGTCTGTGCAGCTAGGAACCTACAATAGCACTCTTAACCTTACCCAATTACAGATCTAACTTCTCTCCTCGCTACTCCAAGGGAATTAGCCAACCATGGTTGGGCTAAAGGATGGAAAATAGAATTTCTCTACATGCTCTAATCTCCAGAATTTGGCTCAGATCTCGATCCCCCCCAATTGCAATTGGGGGTCTCTATATATAGCTTTCTCCTCTGTTTTTCCTGCTAAAAATTCCTTCTAGAAGGTCCTCAAAGTTTGTCAGAGTTCTGTTAGAGCACGTGGGTTGGTTAGGGCTTCCTAGGGCATCTTCTGGAATCGTCGTGCCGGTCACCAAGTGCCTCGGAATGCATGCAGCAAGTCACCAAATCACAACGTATGCACAGCTGAATTTCTGAGAAGTTCTGCACACAATTTCAACAGGTTCAGAAAGCTTTCAACAGGTTCAAATGGAGCTTTTTGGTCCTTTTGCTAGGTTCTCAGATCTCTTCGATAGGTTCTGATATGATGAGCCTTCTCTTAAAGTTTCAACATTCTCAGTCCTCGGTCTGGAGTATTCGACAGGTTGGAGTTGACAAATTCTTCCATCTGCTCATACCACACGTAGGACAAGTATCCTTATTTGCATGATCTCTCCAATATACTATGCAATCATTGGGGCATGCATGAATAATCTCACATTGCATACGTAAAGACTTGATCAACTTCTTCACATTGTATGTGGTATCTGGCAAAGTATTTTCTTTAGGTAGTATTTTTTTTATCATTTTCAACAGCTCTATGAAGCTTTTATCAAACCACTGATATCTTGCTTTCATGCTCAACAACTCAATAGTGACTTACAATTTTCTATGCTCATTTTTACATGACGGATAGAATGGTTCTAATGCATATTTCATCAAGTTATTGTACCCCACATCATCATGTAAATCATGTGGAAGTTGCTTGTCATCTTCGTCATAAGCATCAATTAAGCAAGCATCTAAGTCTTCAGTACGAACACTCTTATGTGTTATTCAACATATCTTCCATTCTTGGAAACATATCTTCGTTTGGGTTAGAAGCCGATGTAGTACTAGTCCCCAAATTGGCATGACTATTAGAAAACAATTCTCCATGGTGCTTCCATATCGTGTAAGACTTATCTATACCATCACAAAGTAAATGTTCCATAAAGATCATGAGGCTATGCTTTTTAAGATTTCGACAGTTGATATAAGGACAACAACACCAATAAGTATCTTCTACACTTTCTTTTACGAATTTGATAAATGAATGAAAACCTTCAATATATTCCACAGTTGCATGATTTGTCCTCATCCACTCTTTACTTGGGATTATTGAAGGCATATTCTATAGACCTAAATGAACCAAAAAATAAATAAAAATAATAATAATATAGCTAAAGATCAACGAAAAAGAACTTTAGTAGTTCAATTTAATATCCAAGCAAACTTAATTTAATACAAATATTAACTAAGACTTATAAGTCATAAGTTTTATTTCAATTTTGGTTTGGAAAATTGAAATAAAAAACATAATCGAAACTGAATGGATTTGTTTTTGTTTGGTTTCGATGCAGGCAGAACCAAAACAAAAATGAAAACACTTTTAGTTTCGGTTCGGTCCGTTAAACCGAATATGGATCCCTAGTTATGGTTATACATGTTAATCCCCTTTACAGCACACTAAATTTATTCGAAAAATAGAGATTTCAGATATTACACCATTAGAAAAATAGAGATTTTAGAACTTCTAAGGTTCTACCTATGCTCCATCAATTTGGTTGTCTCAAATTCTGGATTAAATAAAATGTGAACAGTGGCTTGTAAAGATTGGAGTACAATCATCTTTGATGGTGTTAAGCACCATCATATAAGAGAACATAATTGTCACTCATTTTTGCTTGGAGATTGATTTGATAGTACGTATTAGGCAAAATACATACTAATGGCCTATAGAGAGAAAACTATTCTCTTAGCTAGTGATAAGCACCACCATACTTTCTTTAACAAAAATATTTAAGGATCACGACTATTCAATTATCAAATGCGCTATATTCAAAAACTTCTACATGCCCAATTGATTGGGTGTTCAAGGCGCCTATGCCACATGTCTCATTTGCTGCATAGAATTTTCAAATGAAGACGAAACACAAAGCAGGCTTTGTAATTAACACCAACTAGAGAATTGATGTAGAAAGGCCTTTATTTTTGTCTGATCCAATCACCTCAGCAAGAAGAATGCAGGGTGCCTCGTAAGGAGATGGTTTGTCCTTTCATTGCGAGGTAAGATGATAACACTGAGGGTACTATGTCCTTGTAATGTAATGTGTTTACATTTTTGTTTATTTCTTGCCCTCTTTTTTCTTTTAATTATTAAATAATTGTTTAATTTACTTTTCAAAGGTTATACCTCACCTCAGAGGGCCTATCCTTTATTGTGAGCTAAACTCACCCAATGCATAGCCAAATCTCTGGCATGCTAGAGGATCATATGAATATGACTCCTAATCTGCCTAAAAATACAGTCATTCCTCTCCAACCAGATAGCCCAAACAACTGCATAAGCAACAACATTTCCACATGTTGCCTTCAATACTTCCAGAATCATACCACCTCTTCCCAAATACCTTTAGCAACATAACAGTGAATATGTGACAGCCCGTATTTCCTAACCGCGAAACCCAGACTATCGGATCGTTGCTAAGAATATTCCCCGAACGGAACACTTGGTACATCCACACACAAAGTGGAAATAAAACAGATATTTCTAGCTAAGAAGATAGAGCCATCATTTACAGCAAAAGAAAGTTTCATTACTATATTTCAAACCTATCAAAATAATGGTTCTAACTCCATGTCAAACAAATGAACAAAGAACCGAAACGAACCATCAGTGATGGGTAAACATCATCAACACAATGGTTTATAAAAATAATAATCCAAAGATTAATTACATAGTTAACATAAAAAAAATGGTTGGACGTACCAAGCCCTACTCACAAAATCTCCAAAAATATCCACACCCAAAATTCCCCTAAGGGAAGTACTCCTCGGGCGGAGGCTCTGTTTCCTCCTTCAGAACGTACTCAGGACCCTCTGGCTCAAGATCCTTAGTACAAGCATCAACACCTGTACCTGTGACGTATAGTCGAAGGGTGAGTTAACAACTTAAGTTGAATAGGGAAAATATCAATATCATGCTTATTATCACATCACACATATATCTCATGACATATCGAACATGCTTATAAATTTAAAGACTTGAAGTTTAAAGAGCATTTGAATCGAATTAGAACAGGTCTTATATACAGGTTTCAAAGTTAAATCACATGAGTTCTAAATCTTTTCACATAACACGCAAAAACTTAAACAATTCACTTAAATACAATCTCAAGCATATATAGCATTAAGAGTCACGTATATACCGATGAGAATTTCAACCATCGTCATTCAACGAACTATTTTCACAATGTCTAAGCCTCTACGTAAGAGGGATACTTGTACCGAACGAAGTTTACCTCAGATAGGAAAGAATGAACGGATATCCCTTCGTACCAGAGCACAAAGGATTTGTTTCATGTGAATGATCAGTCACATAAATTACCATTTTATCACCCCTAACTTAGTGATGCTAGGACTTAGTTTGCTACTAACAAGTTGATGTGCAGATATTAAAGATAATCAGTAAAAGAGAGTCATAATGTTATTCTTTGTCAAAAGGGACACAAAAAGCAGTAAAAAGACGATTAAGTGTAAAGAACGATTCGCTGCCTACTACAGAATGAGAAATCGTGATTTACGATTTTATAGACGAATGAGCGTTACTAATGAGCTATAGAAAATTGTAATTTACGATTCTCCAGCGAAAGTATAAAGGAAAGGCGAAGAATTATAATTTACAGAATCGTCCACTGCAAGAAATAGAAAATCGTGAACTACGATATTCCAAAGAAGAGAAGAAAATAGAAAATCATTATCTATGATTATGATTATGAAGTCTTCCTATTACTGCAACTATTGCTGATCAATTGAGTAAAGATTACCACTGCCATAAACAGAATTTGAAGAACTCTTGAATTAGAAGTCTGGTGAATCATGGATCTGAGAAGATTGATGAAGATTGATACTGAAAGACTCTATGGCTGAAAAAGAGAGAACAATCTAGAAGCACATAAATCGCTGAAAGCAAGGAAAGATAAAATTAGGAATTAGAGTTATATTAGGAATCTTTTATTTTTAGTAGTTTCTTTTGATAGAATTAGATTTTTGTAAACCGACCCCTTATGATCTATAAATAAGATGACTTTGTATAGGAATAAGCATCGAAGAAATTCTCAGCATCAATTGACGACTAAGGTTGGGTTTTCTTTCCATCATTAGAGTAGATTTTATTACTTTGTAGTTTAGATATCTGAGGCTTCTCAAGAGCAATTGATGACTGCTATTGGGTGCTAAAGATTAGTGTAGATATCTGTAGTTTCTCAGAAGCAATTGACAACTGCAGCTGAGGGGTGAAGAATATATTTACTTTACTTTCTAGTTTAGATTTTATTTTATTTTATTTACCGCTTTGTAAACATCTCCAAGTTTTAATATAAATTGACGACTCACATTAGAATTTGCATATTAGTGTAACGGTTTTTACTTTTCCATTTTAGTTTTCTAAGGTTTGATTGATGCTCAAATTTTAGGAAGTTATTGATTAGATTAAATCTGTATTGATAGGATTTTAGTATTGATTGACGACCAATGCTAGGAAACTTGATATATAGTGTAATCATACTATTTATTTTTATAAATATCTAATAGCAAAAGATTGTGATTGACAACCATAATCTAGAGTCAGAAGATTAGGATTTATTTTTCTTCAACTTAGTTTAATAATAAATTCTTTATTCATATTTCTCCTGTAGTTTAGGATCTTAAAAGATAAGTATATGTCTTCATAAAAATTAAATTAATATAATTAAAACCGATCTCTGTGGGAATGATCCTTTGCTAGTACTATGATTTCCATTGTGCATTTGCAATAGGGTAAGACTTAATAAGATACATAAAAATAATCAAGTCAAGTTTTTGGCACCGCTGTCGGGGATCAACATTTGTTTATTAATTCAAGAAAACAAGTATTTATCTTTCTCTTTTTATATTTCTTGATATTTTTAATTTTTTGTGATCACTTCTTGAATCTTTTGTAGGCTTATTCGGAGCAGTGAACCAAAAGTTTCCAACTTCTGTCGGCCACAGAATTTAGAAGCTTGGATTTGTTTCTCTCCCTACTTGCCGAAATAAAAAGTAGAAAATATTGAAAACAAAAATAAATACAATAATTGTTCTAACCAAACTTACCTGTTACTAAAACAATTCATTATGACGGGCAACGGTCAAAACATGACTAAGACCATGGGAGAGTATTATGCATGGACACCTCTTACACTACCCCCATGTATTCAAACCCCTATAGTCGGTAATGAGACTTTTGAAATCACGCCCAATATACTCCAAAAACTACCTATCATTCATGGGCTGATGGAGGAAGATCCCTCGTTGCATCTAAATAAATTCGTAGAAATATGCAATATCACTAGAATCACAAATCTGCCAGATACAAGCATCTGTTTAAGGCTATTCTCTTACTTTCTTTGAGACGAGGCAAAGCAGTGGCTGCACTCCCTGCCTCGAAATTCGATTGCTAATTGGGAGGAATTGAAGTAAGAATTTCTTACAGAGTACTTTCCAACATACTGAACGAATCGAATTCGGTACTTGATCTTAACGTTTCAACAATTTTCGGAAGAACCACTTTGGGAGTCTTGGAATTGCCTCAGAGATCTTATGCATAGGTGTCCTCACCATGGGGTCACGAGAGGGCAAATAGTGCTCACTTTCTATGAATGCCTTGGAGATGCAACCCGACATATGGTTGATGTTGCCTATGGTGGTATGTTTCGTAATTTAATAACAGAGGAAGCTTGGGAACGCTTTGAGACCCTTGGCAGAGAACCGATGCAACACCATGCACGGGGATAGATTGACTTGCAGATTTTCACAAGTACGCTCCCTAAGCAAGGAAGATTTTACAAATTAAAGTCGATGATGAAATGCTTTCCAGGCCTAAGGTTTTGAAAGACAAAAGTTCAATCTCTAGTGGGTAAAAAGTCGTACCCAACATCTCAACAAGGTGAAGCTGGTGGTCCTAACCATAGCCCAACTCAAACAGCTTCACAGTGTCCTACTGCTCCTTTTTACCCCACAGAGATCCAAGACCACAGTGACATTGAGGAAGCCCTGTCGCAATTAGTCGAAAACTGGCTGAAACATGGCCATATCCAAACGCATTTACTCCAAAATCTCCTAGAATCCACTACACAATTGGAAGTTCAAGTTGAGCGCCTATTAATCTCTGAAAAGTACCACTTTTCACCCCTTAACCTGGCCTTTGATGGACCTCTGAGCATGCTAATAATGAGTTTTAAGTATGTTTGTGTAGATAACAGGAATATATAACTTAGTGCTACAATCCTGCATTTTCAAGCCAAGAAGAAGGAATTATGTGTTAAGTTATGGAGCTGATGAATTTATTGAGAGTGCACCATGATAGTTCATATCAGTGGGGCTGTCTTGCATACATTGGGGTCCTTTGAAGTCCTGCTGAGTGAGAGAGACAAAGCCCATGCTTTATAGAATGCTACTGCAGAGGACTAATTGGATTAGTTGTTCCATGCATTGCTGCTGTAACAGACATGTTGAGCTGCAAGAAGGAAGCCATGACACCCCATTTGCAGAGGTTGTTGTTGCAAGTGCTGAAGAAGAGTTGCTACTCCACCCTTTAAAACTTGCGGCTGAATTTAATATATGGAACCAGCAGCAAAGGCCTTGAAGATATCAAAGGTGTGAGCATTGTATTGTTGCATTTCAATCATCCCAAGCTGTTGCTGCTGCAACTTTCAAGCACTTCAGTGCTGCTGTACCACACACTCAAGAGCACACACCAGCTGCTGCAACTACGTGGAGAAGTAGGCTGCAAAGCAACAACATCTACATGAAGCCTTTGAGCAACTCAAAGGAGCTGCACTTTTGAACCTCTCGAACAACGCACATGAAGCCCCTAAAATTAACGACTATAGAGTGGTTGTCAAGTTTTTAAAGAAGCAAATCTTTTTGCAATTCGGTACATTGTTCGCGCTTACCCGTGTGCTTGTTATTTATTGTGTGGTGAGAACAAATTACAATTAAAAGGAAAATAAAAGATGGAAACAACACAACTGGAATAAGCCTAGACCTGCAAGATATAGGGTCCATTGTAGCATGTTTTGATAAGTAAGAGTTTATCCCACAGAGAAATTGATCTAAAACCCATAAATGGACTATAATAGTAGGCCTCCAGATCTGGCTACAGATCTGACAATCCTAAAGAAAGGGAGTTGGGTGTCACGACGACACTAAATTAACCTGAAAAATAGAGAAATAAAATGTCGCCCTATCCTAAAGAAAGGGTTTAAGAAGAAGATGATGATGGTGTGTGCCAAAATAAAATACAAAAATTGTAAGAAGAAAGTAGGTTAAGCTAGAGTTAATGATGCAGTAATGTAACTCAGATTTAGTCTGTCTCTGCAATGGTCCTTGTTGAGACGCTATTATAAGCCTCAACAAGGTATAAGCTCCTAGTTTACCCATGCTATTTGGGGCGCTCTTAGGGCTATACCCTGTCCACTGCAATGGTCACAGGATATCCGATAGAGTCAGTCAAATCCCAATAGTTAAATCAAAAATTCGCTAGTCTAATCCAGGGGAGTGGACTGATCATTTCCCCAGCCACTGGACCAGCTCTAGCTATGAATACTATTGCAGCACTATGTAATGCCAGTGCTACGAGCTCCCTAGACCTGCGCACAGATCTAGATGACATCCATAGGTATTCCAACCCATAAGTCCTAAGTGCTTTGGCAAGCTCAGCAGTACTTGATGCCCACACAAAGGACCATGCACAGGTTGGGTAAGGCTCTAAATTCAGCTGGTCATTGCTATAAAGGCCTGTAATGATGCAGCCTCAAACTGCAATTACTACAGAGAAATCAGATCTAGCATCTGATATCGATTAGGTAAAACAGAGGGGAGCCAGTTACTGTACAAACCTCCTCACAAGGCTCTAGAAGCTCATGTGCAGGGGAGAAGAATCCTCCTCAAACATATGGCTGGACATAACCTTAGGGCTATACTCTGTCCACTATAATGGTTACAGGGTATCCCATTGGTCTGTCCATACCTCAGAGGTCTGAGGGAGAACATGTAAGCTGCTACAACCACCATGGTCCACAGGCCTCCGAGTTCTCCAGATCTCTCTACAGATCCAGCATTGCTTTCCATGGGTCTATCGAACCAAAGGAAATCAGATGGTAAACAATAGATCTACTAGAAACTGAATGGGCTAATCTCAAATACATGGATCCTATAGACATCTAAGGAAACCATAAGATCTTTAGATTTGATTAAGCATTAAAACAGCAATATATTGATGAAATCAAAACTTACAATGAACTGCCCTCTAGGCTGTAGCTGGTACACAACTGCTCATCTATAATCCTAATGTATACAAAATCTATTATAAAACTAAACCTAGGTGCTTACAGGGGGATTAGCCAGCAAGTGTTGGGCTAAGAGAGAAGAAAAATAGGAAAAAAAGGTGATCAAACTCTAACCCTAGCCTACTGGAATTCTCAGCCGACAGAGGATGAAGGAAAGATTTTTTATTCTAAGCTCTAAGTACACCTTATATACTCTCTGAAAATGGCCTTGGCTCTAAAGAGATTAACCCTAATTTTTCAACAGGCGTGGCAGTGTTACAACCCTTGGATGCCTGAAGATATGCACTTCGAAATCTATGCCTCAAGAAGTGTGCCCTAGCCTTGGGAAATTCCCAAAAGGTCCTTGAATAAAACTGAGAAGTTGAGAGCTCGTGCTTTGCGGGGCTGATATGTGCTTTTAGCTCAATCACGCAGCTGCTTTACCTTCGCAGAGTTGCCTTTGCTGATGGGAAGAGCTCATTCGCGCAGTAAACTTTAAGTGAATCGCGCAGTTGCTTCGCGTCGCAGTGTTGTCACGGAGATGATCTAGAGAGCCAGAGTGTTTCACATAGTAGAGCTTCAGGAGCTCTCTCTCTCTCGCTAAGTGCTCGCGCAGGTGGGCTCCTACGCTCGCATAGTAACTTGTAAGGCTTCAGAGTGTGAGAGATCTACGTGAAGAGAATTATGGCCATCTCTCTCTTCTAGGGCCACGCGAGAACACCGCGAGGTGACTTTTTATTCTCTATGCATATGGGCTCGTTGTGTTCTTCGCACGGCTGCTTTTAGGCTTGATCTCCGTGAGAGCTTCGCGATCACGAATTCTGAAGGTTTTACATCATGAGATCTTCGCGATATCTTTACAATTTTCCTCTTGACTACGCGGCATATCTGCGTGAGGACCTCTTCCACTACATCTTGAGCTTTGCGAGGAAGCTCCTCAACTTTGCAAAGTTTATCTTTTGTTGCTCTGGTGCATTGCACTTGCTGCTTTTGCAGTCTCCTTCCTTCTCAGCTGACTTCTTTCATCTGCTAGACTTTGGTCAACGATGATCAGCAATAGTGAGTTACCATGGTGAGCACTACCAAGGTGTTCCATCAGGCTTTGGTTCAGCTGTCATCTCTGCTTGTATTCTCTCTCTTTGGGCCAAAAAGTAAGGATTTTGTATTAAGCTGCACATTTTATTACTAACTGCAAAATATACTTAACACATGATTATTAGTGGGCTTCAAGGTCCATCAAAGGCTAGGTTAAGAGGTGAAAAGTGATACTTTTCAATGAATAACATACATCACAAGCAATCATCGGTGATGGTGGCAAACATTTTTGTAATAAAGTGTCTGACCATATGTTGAAAAAGTACTATATTACCCACAAGGCAACCACTCCATACCACCCCCAGACCAGCGGTCAGGTGGAAGTATCCAACGAGGAATTAAAAAGGATACTGGAAAAAATTGTGAATTCAAATAGAAAAGATTGGTCAGTAAAATTGAATGACGCATTGTGGGCCTACCGAGCAGCCTTTAAACCCCAATAGGAATGTCCCCCTATCGGATGGTTTATGGGAAAGCATGATCTACCAAAAGTTGGCGACAACAAAAAGCTGCAGTTGGATGAGCTTGAGGAGTTAAGAGCTTATGCATACGATTGTGCAAAATCGTATAAAAATCATATGAAAAGAGTGCATGATCTTAAAATTCTGAGAAAATCTTTCATGCCAGGCCAAAAAGTCCTACTCTATACTTCCAAACTTCACCTTTTTCATGGGAAGCTAAAATCTCGGTGGACAGGACCATTCCTAGTTCATCAGGTATTTCCAAATGGGGTAATTGAAATCATTAACCCTCAGATTGGCAGCATGTTTCGTGTCAATGAACAACACTTGAAACCTTTTCTGGAGCACACAATTGTTAATTCTGATGAGATCTTGTTGAGTATCAGTCGAGATGAAATAAAAATTTTGGAATGTCGAGCTGACGACATTAAACATAGAGCTTCTTGGGAGGCCAACCCAAGTTTTCCATTTTGTAACTGTTCTTAAAAAATAAAAAAATAAATAATAAAAAAAGGGGATTAATGTGTAGAATTTCTGAGAAAATCGATCCATCGATATGTCCCGTTGATCAATCAATTATCGACTAATTTTGAAAAATTTCTCAGAATTGTCATTTCTTGATTTTCGATAAAATCGATATATCGAGTGGAATCTCGATCAATCGAGGTTAATGAAAAATCAGCATGCACAAAACCAAATCCTTCCGAATTGTTTGAAAATGACAGAATAATAAAATCGATCGATCGATGCTATGTATTGATCGATCGACTTTATTTAGAAGTCTGATGACTGTTCTACTTCATTTAGTACTCTGAATCGGCATTCTTTCCAATCGTTTCAGACCAATGAATCTCTATCTTGATCGATCAAGACTACTGGTCGATTGATCGAATTAGTATAAAAATGCATGCGTCTGAACATTTTCCTGTGTGACTTCATTATCGCGCCTTTTTGAATTCTTAAACGTTGACATGCGCCAGACTCCATCAATCGACACGTACTCTCGATTGATCAATTTCATTAAAAGTCCAAGAGGCGATACATTCTCCGAGGGGCATTAATTATCACATCATTTCATATTTTTGGAAACTGGCAATCCAATAATATCGATTAATCGACTAGTCCACTTGATATATCGATTTTACCACAAGTTCTATCGAAACGGTGAGATCCCTTACTTCAATCGATCGATTGTGCAAATCGATCGATCGACCTGAAGCAATGTCGTTGGAGGGTCACAACTCTTCTCTTTATTTAAGGATGAAACTCTCATCCTTTCTCTTTATTCTCTCCAGCACTCCAACATTCTCTGACATTCCTGACATCATCGATGGCGTCAACATCTGTTGTTCCTCGTAGGCTCCCAAACCGACCACAGGGAATGAATAGGGAGATGCCTAGGGGATGCTACACAAATCGAGAACTCTCATCGGAGTATTTCTTTGACATGTCTGCATTCTGTGAAATCTCTGAGTGCGCGACTTCGATCGCGTACGTAGACACCCTTCATTTGAATTTCTTGACAACACCGCCTTCAACCAAGGTTTCTAAGCGCCTTGTTCATTTGTTTTATTAGAATATGGTGTGGGTCTCCGCTTCAATTGAACTCCATGTCGATGCCTACTTCACCATCATGATTGACGGTTGGCAAAAGGAGATTTTGTAATATCCCTAAATTTTAAAACGAGTCAGTCTCGATATACAATACCATTTCATATCTAGCTTAGAGCACGTGGATCTGGAACTGTTCTGTGGTATGAATGTGATGGTTGCACACAAGCCGATTCACATGTAAGCCAAGGGCATACACCTATGTTAGGTGTTTCGGCTTAACACCATAGGGAAAGCTTTGGATAAGCCTATGGATAAATCAAACACACAAAATATGTGTGTGTCCTTCACAAGGAAGCTTTGCTAGTGAACATGTGGGGAATGACCTCACGTGAGCAATTCAATTGCTCTTTTGTTTTGTGTTGTGAAAAGGATTAAGAGAGAGAAAGAGAAAGAAGGGTTTGAAGAGGAAGAAGGATTCACTTGAAACTGTGTGCTCCGAGCTGCTAGATCGTCGTAAGACTTATGCAAATTTGTGGGTGAAAGATCGCCATCCGATCATGACAACATTGTGGCGATTGTGGAGTGTGGAGGGAAACCGAATGGGGTTTTGAAACCCATTTTCTTGTGAAGAGAAGACACTCTGATCCAAGAGTGATTCTCTAGTTAGATGGTGAGAAATCAACACCCAAATGTGTAAAAATTGAAGAATTAGATGTATTATAAGTTGTGTAAGAAGTGTGGATGAGATTGGCGAAGAAATCGCGAGAAGATCGAGTTGAGAAAACTCAAATCTGAAGAATTTTTGAAACTCGCTAGCGCGAGGTGTGTTCCCCACGCACTCGTGGTGAATTCAAAAAGCCTTCCTCGTGCCTCGCTCGACCGAGAAAAGAGACTCCAATGAGTCTCTAATTCGCGCTCGCGAGAGGATAGGTGCCATTGGACTCACTTGCGCTAGTTGTGTTCCTCGCTCGCACGAGATGCCTTTAGAATGGTTTAAGGGAACCTTATGTGCCTGAGGCGGCTGATAGCAGTACGCTAAAATTCCCTCGCGCACCCAAGGTGTCTGTGTGTTTGTGAGTTCGCGCGCCCGACCCTATGGCTCGTGCGTGCGAGAAATAGAGTTAGGCTTATTTTGAGACTTTTCGTGTGAAGTCTTCTAAAGGGTCTTTGGATGATTTGGGATGTAGGTTAAAGTGGAGTATCCGCAAGGATTCTTGAAAGCTTGGTGTGGACTGTGAGAAGCATGACTTGAGGTAGGGGAATATTCTATATCATTTATATTGATACAAATGTATAGAAATTGTGATGTGATAAGTAAGGATGTGATTTTTGATTTGTTTGAGCTTTATACACGTATTTAAAGCATGTGATTTAAAATGTGAAAAATGATAAGCACGTGTTTGTGTGTTAACATGATAAGTGTGTGTGAACACGATAAGTGTGTGTGAACACAATAAGTGTGTGTGAACACGATAAGTGTGCGTGATAAATATGTGTGAACGTTTATTGTGCTCCGATATGGCGGGATATCCGTTCATTTCTTACCAGCCAATGATTAAATGAGAGATATGTGTGAAAGTGATAAGTAAATTTATGCAAGCGTGTATGTGAATGTGATAAACGTGAACGTGAATGTGACAAGCAAGTACATAAAATCCTAAATCTAATTACATATTAAATCACATTACACGGTGTGAAACTATAAGTTAGAATCTGCACATTTATTTAAGGTTCAATATAACGAATCCCTTGTGCTTCGGTAAGGCAGGATATCCGTTCATTGTGCTCTAGTACGGCGGGATATCCATTCATTTCTTAGCAGTCAATGGTAAAATCTCATTCGGCACAAAGTATCCCTCATAACACAGGGGCTTGGGCATTTCATGAGATGGTTCAGTGAACGATGATGCTTGGGATTTCCATCGGTATAATAATGTGGCTCGTAATGCTATATTTGCTTGGGGTGGTAATTTAAGTTATTGCTTTAAGTATAATAAGATGTGAAGAAAGAAGTGAAACAAATATGAATTTGCGAATAAGAATTTAGAAAATCAAATGACGTTTATGAAATTGTGTTATATTCCGCTTTAATTTAATTCATGCTTTTAAAAGATTGATTTATGTGAAATGTGTTAAATCATGAAATTTAGTCATGGAATCTATGCTTTTGGCGATAATATAAATGCTTTTGATATGCCCCTATTGAGCTTAGACTGTTAGCTGACCCTGACTAAACGTCACAGGTGTAGATCTGGATCAGGAACAAGGACTAGAGGTGGATCTAGATTGGGTACTAGAGAAAGGAACATGATCTTCCGTTTGGGGAATTCCACCCTAGGTGCTAGAGTTGGACTAGGAGCACTTTGGGTTTAGTTTGTGTACTTTTGGACATAGACTTGGTACGTCCTATAATCTGATACAATGACACTATTAGTTTTTATAAATATGTTTTGTAAGCCATTATTTTGGTGATGGTCGACCATCACCGGTGATTTCTTTTGGGCCCTCTTGCTAGTGTCCTGTATAGATAGATAATTATATTTGGCCATACTTTTGTAATATATATATATAATTATATTTGCTGAGTAAGATAGATTTCGTAGTTGTACCAAGTAATATTTGTATTCGGATTGTGAAGTGCGATCCGACGGTCCGATTTTCCCTGAGTTTCAGGAGTAAGAAAGAAAAACATATATTGTACAGGATTTTATGGAAACGAGGAAATTTGGGCTGTCACAGTTGGTATCAAAGCTAAGGCTTTAGGTCTTCTAGGGACTCAAAGTGTGGTAATAAGTTATGTTGAGAAGATAGGTTGTGAGTCTTGGCAATCACGTTTGACTGAAATACTTATTCGATTGTGATTGAGGTGTAGGTTTAGGATTTGAATTAGGATGTTAGATCTTGTCGAAGCATGGGGCCATGATGATCACGATCACTGTTAATTGAAACTTTTGTTTCATTTTGACAGATCAATATGGCACCCCACAAAAGAGCTAGGACTGTGTACACCAGGGAGAATGACCATGAACAAACTAGACAACTACTAGAAGCAATGCCAATACGATGGCTCAACAAACCTCATTGCGTGCGGCTGTATTCTGAAGCACTGCACATACCCCTCCATCCGCACAGGTTGAGTCATGCTCAAGGTGTGGAAAGCGGCACAGGACGAAGAACTGTCGATGGTCCACAGGTACGTGTTTCAAGTGTGGGCAAATTGGACACCTGATAAGAGATTATCCCACATTAAAGAAAGGGGCGACGACATCGACAACAACTTAGGATCCTCTCAGTCCATAGTTCAGGATCGTACCCTTGCCATCTATGTACAAAATGCTCAGGCAGTCGGAGGGGTTGTCCAAGTAACCTCTCTCGCTCTTCGAATCCGACAATAGCTAGAGTTTCAATAGTGCAACGGACCTTCTATATCTTCGCATCTATACCGATTGACACATGTGTGCAGTGTGGAAAGCTTCATAAAATAGAGAAATGTAGGTTGGCATTGGGCACATGTTTTAGATGCGGTGAGAAAGGACATCGGATGAAGAATTGCCCAGATACACATCAAGGCAGACAACATCAACATCTACTCCCAGACCATTTCTACCTACAAATCGGGGTCATGCAATTGAAGCATTGATACGAGATGCCTAGGTGGCGAATGAGGCCATTCAAGGTATAAATTCATTATCAATTGTCAAGATTTTACTGTAATTTCCAAATGATGAATGTCCTTAGAATTCATGTTTGATGTTGACACTTGAGGAACATCACGACACCATCATACGTGTTCCTAGTTGAATCACTTGCATGGCATAATTGGATTTAAAGTTCAGAAATTTAACTAAGTAGGTGATCTTAAAAACTTGAGAAATTAAAAAGAAAGTAGATCAGTTCAGAATTTATGATGACGAATGTGAATCAAATGTAACACTTAAGGTGTCATTGAGTAAGGACAAATTGTTTCGTAAATCTGAATTAAATAAGGAGTTGAATAATTGTCGATTTCTAATGAGCGATGAAATTTAAACTAAGAATTGTAAATAAATTGCCACTTAATAGATCGAATTGTGATGTTCCTCATTAAGGTTAATGAATCATAAGTGATTATTGTTCAGAAGCATTCCTTCTAACCTGGAGTGCGGCTAGTGATTACTACAATCTTTGAAAATCCTTAGGGATTGGGGAAATTAAAGGAACCATGACGGTAGTTGATATAAGATTCTGATGTCTCAAATTAAGGACTTAAACCATGATTTGAGGAAAGATAAAATTCTTCGTGACTTCTCAATTCACTATTGATCACTATTGAATTAGTTATCACTACTACAATCTTAGACTTCATCCTACCATTATCAATTGCGAAGTTCAATCACATTTAATCCATATTGACGACTGTGGATCAATAAGGACGGCACTCAAATTAGTTACTCTATGGATTGTGTTGAGGACTGTGCACATGAAGAGAAGATTAATCTTAAGCTGACATGTACGTAAGACTTTAATTTTACGCATCGAAAGAGTGTTCTTTGGAATTGCCATCTAGAATTATCTCCTTGTTTAAATGATTAGATACATTGTGATTGATTGTCTTTCTTTTATAATTTGAATGGTATTTGGGTGTGATAAGAATGATTGAGAGCACAATTATGGAATTTTCAGATCATTATTGTAGGTTTATAATAGGCTCACTTACTGATGACTACAAACCTTTATGGACGTACGTGATGGTTAACGTTAGTACTTGTTATGGTATGATTGCGGTTGATGGTTCAAATTTTGTCTATAATAATTGATAAATGGTCAAAAAAATTTATATATGGTTGACTTTTGGTGATAATTCTAATGATTGTGCAGTAGTATTAAATGTGTTAATTAATGGTTATCGGAATTCCTAATTTATTGTAAATGTGTATTATTAGCTTTGTGGATGCATTTTTATCATGGGTTCAGTGATGGTATCAAGTTTACCGATGGTAAGGCTTAGTTGGGCAATGTGAAATTTTATTAATAGATAGATTGGAATTGTTATGTATTATGGCTAGATATTTTTTTATTATTAGGGTGGAAATAACATCAATTGAGTGAATCAAACTTTTCTTTGATTGATAGTGTAAGTTTCATAAGTGGTCAACTGTACTAGAAAAGTATTATCCAAAATCTAGAGGTGTCTATTGGGAAATTCAACCTTGGTTATGGAAATGATGCAGTCATTAAGGGAAAATTTGATGATATGCTGCATTAGTAGTAAACTTGTAAGTGCTTGATTGTTTGATGGGTCATGATTATGATTTACAGCTTCTGGATTAATGGTTTTAATCTCAGTGTCGATATATCTTTCTTTGTGGATATGTCCTTACCAACTCGTTATGGTGATACTTCATTAAGTTGTAGAAGTGGTGTTTAGAAACTACCTGTGCGAGAGTTGAGAGATCTATCTTCTGTCTTATGTATCTGACGTTTTCCTTCGACTCTTGAGTAAGCACCGATTAGTGAGACATGGGCATCCTTGGTGTCAAACTCAGCAGGTAAAATTGTTTACAAGGTAGTATCGATCTTCGGTTAAGGGGTTATGCTCCTCTCCCTATTGAGGAATTCAATCTCCTTGTAAAATCTTTTTATTCTCTTGCATCAGGCAACCATTCTCTGTTCTGTGTTGGGCTACTAATACTTTGCTAGGAGTAACCTGAGTTTCACAAATGATTACTATAATGGATAACTAAACTTCACATTGTGAATTTTCGAGGACGAAAAATTCCTTTAAGGAGAGGAGATTGTACTAACCCTGGTTTAGCGGACATTGAATCTCGATGAGGATACCCAGATGGGTGGTGCCGAGAGATAGCTGTAGACCTTGGGTTGGTTTTGTGATATAAAAAAAATTGGATATTTCAAATTAGAATAATTGTAACTTTTGGATAATGGTAACTTTTGGATGTATATGGTTTTTGAATTAACACATAAATATGTGGATGGTTAAAATTTTCAATATAGATGGTCTTAGATATTTCTAGATGATGGAATGTGAAGGACTTTGGGTCATTATGGAATGAAAATTGTACTCAATTAAGTATATTTTGGATGCGTGGGTTTTCAATGTGAAGATGTATGGATTTTATGCAGGTATGTAGGTAGATGTGTGGATTATGGATGTGTGTATGTGTGGATTGTGGATGGATTTTTCATGCAATGTTCACATTAGCTGTGGCAAATTTCATAAATTGTGGATGTGAATATTAATCATGGATATGTCTATGTGTGATCGTGTAAGCTGTGGGCATTTGAACTTTTGCTTTGTGTGGTTTTCGGATCAGGATATGGACATCTTCCAATTGATGTGTGTGATTAGGCTTTTGTGTAGGTGATTAGGTTTAGACGTAATTCTTTGATCAGCATGGTAATGATAGGTGACTTACGTCAATTTTCGAGGATAAAAATTCTATAAGGTGGGGAGAATGTAATATCTCCGAATTTTGGAACGGGTCAGTCTTGATGTACAGTACCAGATCTAGCTTAGAGCACGTGGATCTAGAACCGTTCTGTGGTATGAATGTGATGGCTGCAGACAAGCTGATTCACGAGTAGGCCAAGGGCATACACCTATGTTAGGTGTTTTGGCTAAGCTTTGGATAAGCTTATGGATAAGTCAAACACACAAAATATGTGTGTGTGCTTCACAAGGAAGCTTTGCTAGTAAGCATGTGGGGGATGACCTCACGTGAGCAATTCAATTGCTCTTTTGTTTTATGTTCTGAAAAGGATTAGAGAGAGAAAGAGAAAGAAGGGTTTGAAGAGGAAGAAGGATTCGCTTGAATCCTTGTGCCCCGAGCCGCTAGATCATCGTAAGACTTATACAAACTCGTGGGTGAAAGATTACCATCTGATCATGACGACGTTGTGGTGATTATGGAGAGTGGAGAGAGACCTAATGGGGTGGTTTTGAAACCCATTTTCTTGTGAAGAGAAGACGCTCCGATCCAAGAGTGATTCTCTAGTTAGAAGGTGATAAATCAATAACCAAATGTGTAAAAATTATAGAATTAGATGTATTATAGGTTCTGTAAGAAGTGTTGATGAGCTTGGCGAAGAAATCGCGAGAAGATCGAGTTAAGAAAACTCATATCTGAAGAATTTTTGAAACTCGCTCGCACGATCTGTGTTCCTTGTGTGCACGAGGTGTTATAAAAAAGGCTTACCCATGCCTCACTCGACCGAGAAAAGAGACTCCAGTGAGTCTCTGATTCTCGCTCACGCGAGAAGATAGGTGCCATTGGACTCACTCAAGCGAACTGTGTTCCTTGCTCACGCGAGATGCCTTTAGAATGGATTAAGGGAACCTCGCGTGCCCGAGGCGGCTGGTAGCAGTATGCTAAAATTCACTCGCACGCTCGAGGTGTCTATGTGTTTGTGAGCTTGCGCGCCCGACCCTATGGCTCGTGTGCGTGAGAAACAGAGTTAGGCTAATTTTGAGCCTCTTCGTGTGAATTCTTCAGAAATGTGGAACTTTAGGATTCCTTAGACATTTCTAGCGGGTCTTTGGATTATTTGGAATGTAGGTTAAAGTGGAGATCCGCAAGGATTCTTGAAAGCTTGGTGTGGATTGTGAGAAGCGTGACTTGAGGTAGGAGAATATTCTACATCATTTATATTGATACAAATTCATAGAAATTGTGATGTGGCAAGGATGTGATTTTTGTTTTGTTTGAGCTTTGTACACGGATTTAAAGCATATGATTTAAAATGTAAAAAATGATAAGCACGTGTGTGTGTATGAACAAGTTAAGTGTGCATGATAAATATGTGTGAACGTTCATTGTGCTCTGGTACGGTGGGATATCCGTTCATTTCTTACCGGCCAACGATAAAACGAGAAATATGTATGAAAGTGATAAGTAAATTCATGCAAGCATGTATGTGAATGTGATAAGCGGGAACGTGAATGTGACAAGCAAGTACATGAAATCCTAAATCTAATTACATATTAAATCACATTACACAGTGTGAAACTATAAGTTAGAATCTGCACATTTATTTAAGGTTCAATATAACGAATCCCTTGTGCTCCGGTACGGCAGGATATCAATTCATTTCTTAGCAGTCTATGATAAAACTTCATTCGGCACAAGTATCCCTCATAACACAAGGGCTTGGGCATTTCATGAGATGATTCATTGAACGACAATGGTTGGGATTCCCATCGGTATAATAATATGACTCCCAATGCTAGATTTGCATGGGGTGGTAATTTAAGTTGCTTTAAGTACAATAAGAAAGAAGGTGAAACAAATCTAAATCTGCGAATAAGAATTTAGAAGATCAAATGATGTTTATGAAATTGTGTAAAATTATGCTTTAATTTAATTCATGCTTTTAGAAGATTGATTTATGTGAAATGTGTTAAATCATGAAACTTAGTCATGGAATCTATATTTTTTGTGATAATATAAATGCTTTTTATATGCCCCTATTGAGCTTAGACTATTAGCTCACCCCGACTATACATCACAGGTGTAGATCTGGATCAGGAACAAGGGCTAGAGGTGGATCTGGATTGAGTACTAGAAAGGAACAGGATCTTCCGTTTGAGGAATTCCACCCTAGGTGCTAGAGTTGGTCCAGGAGCACTTTGGGTTTAGTTTGTGTACTTTTAAACTTGGACTTGGTACGCCCTATAATCTGATACAATGACACTGTCAGTTTTTGTAAATATATTTTGTAAGCCACTGTTTTGGTGATGGTCGGCCATCACCGGTGGTTTCTTTTGGGCCCTCTTGTTACTGTTCTGTATAGATGGAAGCCTTTATTTGGCCATATTTTTGCAATATATATATATATAATTCTATTTGCTGAGTAAGAGAGATTTTGTAGGTGTACCAAGTAATTGCTGTATTCGGATTGTGAAGTGCGATCCAATGGTCCGATTTTCCCTGAGTTTCAGGAATAAAAAAGAAAAAAAATATATTGTACAAGATTTTATGGAAACGGGAAAATCGGGATGTCACATATTTATCTAGAGATAATTGTTGACGCTTTCGGTATCCTTTGTGATCACCCACTCGATCACCCCCTTGGGGAAGAGATTACCGCCACTCAAGTTGAAATGGTGGATGACATGTGTCATGGAGTGTATTCTTCGGGGATCGCCATGATGCGATCGGTGCTCCCGCGCCCAACATTATTTTGGGATGTCATCGTTTGCTCAAATCTTTACCCGAGGGGCTATGTATCAGAGCGAACGGGAGATAGAGTGAAGGCGCTATATGGTGCCTACACAAACACTTGGATCAATGTGCCTGGTATTTTGCACGATGCAATGTGGCGGTGCCATCATGATATCACCAATCCCGGCTGTAACGACACTGGCCTCATTTACTTCCCACACATGGTGATGCACCTCTTGAAGCATTTGGGTTTCACTTTCTACCGGGATGATGAGGGTGGGGAATTGAGCTTCTATCGTTATGGGGTAACGCAGTGGAATAGAAGCATGCGCCTTCTTAGGAACAATCCAAGGGAAGTGGCCGATGCCGCCACTCAGCCTCTTCCTCCTGCTCAACCACCATGTCAGTGCCGATGCATGCGCCAAGAAGAGCCCGTTGAGCCTGCCCAAGATCCCAACGAGGGAGTATCCCTCGATCTCATCCAGGCTCAAATCAACTCCTTGATTGATGCACAACAGCAGCTAGCGGATCGGACTCTGCATCGAAGTTGCTACGATCGCTCCTTCATGCACCAACTAGGACAGCAATTGTGGCCGGATGGTTATGATAAAATGAGAGCTCGAGCATGTCAGGCTGAGGATGAAGATGATGATTAGTGTTAGGATTTCTTTTCTTTCCAGTGTTTGCTTGTTTTTTATAGTTTAGATTGGTGTTAGAAGTTTTAGGACTTTTATTTTGCAGATAATGAAAATGTAAAAAAAATTAAAATAATAAAGTAGAAGAAAATCGATGAAAAGTTTTAAATTTTAGGTTTAAATTTGTGCACCATTCTATCATTCGATCGATCGACACTCCAGTTCGATCGATTGAAGCTCAGTAAACCAAATGAAATCGCCTCTGTTCGGAATGAGTTGTTTATATTGTCGATCGATCAAAAATATATATTTGAGCATTTTATTTATTCTGAAACGCACACTCTCAATCGATCGAACAGGCTCTGGTTTCGTTATCAATCGATCTACTGTGGTTTAAACTTTCCCATCTTATCAATGTCATCCTTCTCCTCCATCTTTCTATTTTCTCTCCACCTTTAATCATCCATGGCCGACATACATTATCAAACTTGCGCAACCATGAAACGGATGGAAGAGACAGCAGGAAAAAGAGAACGGCGTGATGGACCATCTGCTCCACTTGATCTCACCAATGTGGAGATGGTTGACTTAGAACCAACCTTCATTCCTTCGTGGGAAGAACTGGCTCGAAAGCGAACAAATCGTATGAGGCATCCCAAGCCTATCTTCCCCAAAGACATTGAAATGATTGATTTGGACCCACCTTCTCCACCCACCCAATCACCACTGCATATCCCTTCATCATCCCCGCCTCGAACACCACCACCACCAACACCACCATCATCACCGCCTCCCACTCTACGCTGCAATCCTTTGGAGGCATTTATGCCAACATCAATCCCGAAGCCCATAATCGATTTGATCCCTACTGAAACTTGGGTGAAATTGTATTCAACACCAACGCTTCAAGATCTTGCTAATAAGAGAGCTGCCACCTCATCAGATCCATCACCTCCTCCAGTGGATTCAAATCCATCTGTTCCTAGTCAGATCACCGATGCAATGTGGGATTTCGCCTGCCCAAAACCAAAGCCCAGGCCTAGAAATGATGGATATGCCTAATACGTTTAGATGTCATTAGGTTGTTTTAGGTTTTTCCTTTAGGATTTAGTTTGCTTTATTATTTTAGAATCTTGCTTGTTTTTGGGATGTTTTTAGGATTTATTTTATTTTCAATAAGTGTAATAAACAATTTTGAATTAACAAATACATCTTTCCTAAATTATTTTTAGTAATTGTAGATGGATGATGTTTTTCACCTATTCTTGCCTATTGGTCTGTGATTAGTTCTATGCAGATTTGGGGGTATCCCAAAATTTTGGTACAATGAGGATATTGCACATAATAGGTTTGGGGGTGGTAAGAGTTCATACCTTACACATAAGGTCATTTATTAAAAAATAAATAAAAATAAAAATAAAAATAAATAATTTGAAAAGCTTTGAAAGGTCAGATTATAAAAACTCGATCGATCAAGCAACATGTTTCGATCGATCGACTGAGCATAGTGAACCTGATTCCAAATTTTCAATGAATTTCATATTGATTTTCTGAAATTTTAATTGCTGAAGCATGTAAATCTTACTTTAAGAATATCAAGTGCCATGTTTTGATTGTTGTATTTATGAAAGTAAAATTCAACGTGGAGATTGATAGGTAGATTTAAATTCATCCTTAGAAATCATTGTGCTTATTCCATGTCAAGGCTCTAAAAATCAAAAAAATTATCTGAAGTGTGAACTGTAGAATCTGAGTAGAGATTAAACCCAGTGAGCTCTAGATCCTGATATCCGTCTTTGATGAGTGAATGAAATAACTCAAAGTTTTCTTTGAAACGCAAATTAGTAATATAATCTCATACATTCTTTTGGTTTGTAACCAGGCATGACATCACCTTTATATTATTTTGTTAGAACACATTTTGTTGGTTACTGAAGACAAATAGGTGCAACTACCATCTTGTGAAGAAATGATTGAAGGTCATTTTTGACTCGTTTGTTCTTAAAATGCCCCACCTTGTACAATTACTCCTTTTTCGTACCCCTTTGAGCCTCACTGAAGAGTATTAAACTTTAATGTTCTTTGTTAAACCATAATAACTTTTCACTTCACACCAGTATTGAAGATTAGCCTCACCTATTTAATTTATGAGAAATTAGGAACGAGAGTGAAGAGAAAAGGAGTTGTGATTTTCATCGAGAAGTCATTTAAAAAAAAAAAAGAGAGAAAATCAAAGAAGGGTAAATAGGAAAAAGAAAAATAAAGAAGAGAGAAAATATGGAAAACGAAGGCGAAGAAATAGAGAATCAAACAAGTAAAGTTCCAATTTCTCATAAATTTTTGAATCCTACTATCCTTTTTCTTCTTACCCTGACATGAGCCCCATTACAACCCTACAAAGTCCCTCATGATCCAATCATTGACTGATAATTACCTTGTGGAGAGTAATGACATGATGTCTATGACAATTATTATGACATGCATGGAAAAGTAAGCGTCTGTCCTTATGAGATTTCTCTTTATTCATTATTACACTGTGTTTCATTAATCACTTGAGTTTCTACTATTTTTCTTTGCATCAATATCTCACGTGCGAATGAAAATTTAACTCGCATCAGAGTATTTTTCCTTTTGAGAGTACATCTATTGTGAGGATTGAGTCAAAGCACAAGTCCGATGGTTCACAAAGAGGATAAGTTTTAAGAACTTAGTCTAGTAAACACATACGATACATCTAAAGATGGGTGATAAATATATCTAAAAATCAAAGCATTGAACTAACTTGAGTAAACATCGATCAGATTAGCATGGCATCAATATTTTAAAATGGGGATTTGCATGAAAAAAATAATTAACGATTTCCACGAAAATCAATTATTGAAAATGTGTTGAAAAAATGTTTTGAAGTTTGTTGGTAACTTCGCTGAAAACACTCAAGAGACAAAACTTCTCCGCTAGGGATCACTTAGAGGTTTAAAGGCTTGTTGCATATGCTAAATGCAATTGTGCGCCCTACGAAAGTGGCATTTACTGATTATTTTAGGACGTTAGTTTATTATTTAGTTTGGTTATTTTCACCTTTGCTCGAGGACTAGCAAAGTGTAGGTTTGGGGGTGTGATGAGGTGTGAAATATGACTATATTTCACACCCTAAAACCTATATTTAGCCATCCGATGAAGACTATCTGACAAATTTATGAGGTTTCAAGTATTTCAGGAAAATCTGGTTATTGGATGCATTTAAAAGCATAAAAGAGCATAAAACCAACTAACACTGAAACATTGGAGCAAAGAAAGTACAGAGCCCAGATATTCTTGAATATTCGATCAATCAACCACATTGGTCAATTGATTGGCAATACACAAGAAGCCTAAAATATGTTCTCTGTTATGTATATATTCGATTAATCAACTTGTATAATGTCGATTGATCAAGTTTCAAATAATGACGAGCGTAAGTTTTAAATTCAAAACCGATTGATCGACATTAATATATATATATATATATATATATATATATAATTAATTGAGGTTGGAGGTTCCCCACCCTTTTATTAGAAAAAAGAAGATTACGAATGCAATGAATTACAAATCAAATATTCTCGAATGCGAGAATGAAGAAAGAAAGGAATAGAAGAAGCACTTGTCCATCGAATAACTAAAGATGAGTCTTATCCAATCTTTGTGAGCAGATCAACACTATAGTTCATCTCTCTCCATATGTGATTGAAGGATATCAAGCGGAAAGAGAGAGCTAAAAGTTTAATTCTTCGAGTCGTGAAGATATAAAGCCACGACGTTTTATGTTGTCCATTAATACAACTAATAGCAACTAGAGAATTTAACTAAATTTCTAGGTAAGTGTAGCTTTGATCAATGGCGAATAGCATGCCATATTCAAGCGCTTGTAATTCAACATGAGTTATATCATAGCATCTCTCAGTGGGGCATGGAAACTAGCTTCATGTTATCCTTGTGAATTTCTGAAGAGACCTCCAATGATAAATTTTCCTTCTCTAAAAGTTGCATCTATATTTAATTTTAGTAATGGATCTTGAGGGGGTTTCCATTGACAGACCCTTGGAGTGGGAGGAAGTTCTTTTGAAGGTCGCCAATCAATGTTGATTGAAGAAGGTATAAGATGATCTTCCATCGAGTTGAGCATAGTGATATTTACTTCTTCAACAATATTATGAAGAACATTCCTTGTATGATTTAATTTATTTTCAAATATTCTGGCATTTCTTTCTCACCATAGGTGCCAAATGGATGCAATGAATACAAGTTTGATTAGGGTGGCATGCATCGAGTTGCCTTTACATTTTTCCATATATAAGCATCTTCATCTTGAATATTGAAGGGAATAGGATGAGTACAGATTTTTGCCCATGCCTCTTCCATTTTCCGCAATGTAAGAATTGGTAAGTTCCATTCTCCATTAATAATAACTTCATTAATATGGCTGCTCTCGTCGATACCAGATTGTAGCATCATTCTACACCTATACTCTTTAATTAGAGTACCCTCCTCAAGCCAAGGATCATGCTAGAAATTTGTGGTAGCTCCATTGCGAATGATAATCCGAATCTTTGATTTTATAGTATCTCTAACCCTCATGATGCCTTTCCAGACCCATGAGAAATTATTAGGGAGATTACAATTCCAAACATATCCAAGGAAATTATTAGGGAGAATGTATCTAGCAGTGCACCTGATAGACCAAAGAGATTTGTTGGAGACCAAATTTCAGAAGAGTTTAGAAAGACCAGCATAGTTCCAATCAATAATACGCCTAATTCCAAGGCCCCCTTCATCCTTGGGTTTGCAAATTTTAATAATCGATTTTGAATTTCAAATCTCCGAGCTTGAGACCTATTTAAGCAAATTCGAAAAATTAGTTTAGGGATCTTCTTTGCTTTTTTTTTTTTTTTGCACTTTAGTTTCTCCCCAGTTTTCTTTTCCAAACACTGTTCTTTCAATTTTTAGGTTTAGCTTTTAGATTAATTTAACTTCTGCAGGCAAAAAAGGATTGTATCCGTTGGTTTGAAGCTTCAATGGATTTTTGTTGGACCATTCATACAATATTTTGAAAGTATTTCCAATTTTTATTTCAACCGTGTCTTTGCTTAATTCAATCATGTGTGGCTAAATGTTCATGAGGATGGGGATCTAATGAACCTCATCCAAGGTTTATCATTTATAACAATATAAATCTAGAGTTGTGATATTATTTCATCAATAGATGTTATGATCATTCATGCATTATGGCTTTTGCCGATATAGTAAATTTTGATTGTCATCTGAGATATGGGTGTTAGTCATGCTCCTCCCATGATCTCAAATCTGCAATGAGGAATTTACTTCGGATTCTCTCACGATAATATTTGCGGCATTAATTTACTATCATTAGAGATCTTTTACGATAAATGTTTTACTTCATCTCTATTGCGGATGTAGGAAGAGCATATTTTTAATAAGAGTATTATGGAACTTAATGTCATATTTTTCGTAAATAGTTGATTGAGTTCAATATTTACGTGTAGTACATCTGTGATCTTATCGTATCTCAACCAATAGATTTATATTCCATAAATGATGAGCTAAGGATGGGAGGAGTTAGCATCCCGATCATCACTTTCATTCTCTATTTAATTTGCTTAATCTTTATTTTGTTCATCAAACTCTCATAATCATAAACAAGTTTGAATATTGTGCTAGACCTATGGTAGTTCTTTTGGTTAATTACTATTTCCTTTTTGATAATTTCCTGACCAATCCTCGTGGGAACAATCTCGTACTCTACACCCACAAACTACAATCTAATTAGTGCACTTGGGAGTAAAACTCATTTAATTTCACAACAAATATCTTTAAGTATGATAAATCTGCATATTTAGTATTTTATTTGTCTATTAAAGTTGTATGATTTGTAAGTTAGTTTATATTTTGTTTCTCTTTTCAAAGAACCCCTTTGTTTGACTATTAATATTTTACTTTACGATCAGGCAAAAAAAAAAAAATCTAAATTAGGTTCTTAATTTATTTAAAGGAAGAATAGATTAGTAAATAAATTTCAATGCTAAAGAGTATTGGGAATGCACTACCATAAACTTTTGGGTCCAAACTTGTGGCGACAAACTCGACCTCATGACTATTAATGTACCAGTCTCGATATTTTAGCCATAATTTTTTACTCTGACCTTGGATTGACACGATTCTTGAGGCATTGGAATGAAGACAATGAGCTTTACAACTTTGAGTGAAATAGGCATTTCATGAATCTGATATTTTAAAAGTCAAAATAGAGCAGCAAGTCGAGATCAATTTTGAATGGCCCAATGTTACACGATTTTAATGTTATTTTTTAATTTTTATGACCAAAATTTTTGTGTATATTATACTTTACTTAAGGGCTTTCGATCGATGATTATGATAAATCACAACTTAGTAATTATAAATATCATTCAATTTAATTATCCAATTATAGTAGATTATATATATATATATATATCACTTTTATCGCTTTAATGCGACCTCTTTGATCACGAAGTGTTAAAAATTTGATGGCCTCGTGAAAATCAAACTCTGACCTTCACGTTATTGAAACCACACTATTAACTATCCTATTCTATATTTATATCTGCATTATGTAAATATTTATATATGTATAAACATAATAATAAAAAATCTAGATATAAACCTTTTTATAAGTGTGCCAGTTTTGTACTTTCATCTTGATCATGTTATACGGGTTATAGATATGTTAGATCATATGTACACGAGTATATAAGATCATCCCTATACTTGGGTGTGGTGATTTACTGAGATGGCGTCAAAGCGAGGAATACATCATATTCACATACCTTACAACTCATGGTGGTATGAGACATCATAACGAGTCGAATGAGTGCCAATTCAGTGTAGCCTTATATATAGTGACTCTATCACCCCGAGTTTTAATATGAATGGATAAAATATGAGTTATGACATGAGATTCAAGCCTTGGGCTTTAGTTGTAGTGAGATCTCTTTACAATCACGTAAAACTCGGATTGTAGGCGTCCATGTACGGATGTAACCCCTCTATGGTGGTCTAAAATCTCAATAGTAGAGAGGTCTCTTTACTGTCACACGAAGTACATTTAAGTTACTACGAAACCCTTTCCTTGAAAATCGTAATTTAATAAGGTTATCCCATTATAGTTCATCCTAGAATTAAGTTGTAAGAGTATATTATGATATGAGTATGTTCATATAAGATAAGTTATAAGTATGATAATTGTCTAGGCCAGTAAAAGATTAAGAACTTAAGTCTCTACGTGTCGTTTCTTGTGTAGCCACTATAAGGAAAACAACATCTTACAGTCAATACGGGTCTCTGAGAGACAGTGTGAGTATGTTATGAGTTATGTTTGACCATTATGTCTCCTTATTAGGCTGGGTGGAGAGTATGAGTAGGATAGGGAAAGGGATTAGATAACACTATAATATGGTGGTATGATACTATGGTGACCCTATATGGTAGCCCGAGCAACGACTCTAGCGCAGGCCGTATAGGATTAATGAATATGTTAGTTACGCTCATACGATGTACAGACGTATGTACGAGAATGATAAGATATGTTATGTTACGGGATATGTGAATGTACGATAAGATATGAGTGTCTAGATCATGGTCCTGCATTTATATTATGATATAAGTATTACATTATATACATGTTTTGATTATATTTTCTTTCAGTTGTTTTGAGATACTATATTTATCACTTTCGTGATGCACCTACAATGCACCTGAGTAGTATGGGATGGATTGATGATTTATCCAATGAGTTTACATGACTGAGTAAACTCATCCCACAAAAATCTAACAATTGCAGGTGCTTATATTGAGGGAGTGGACGCTACCTATTCTGATCTGATTAGTGCTGATTTCATTGACCCCATGGACGCTAAGTGCTAAGAGTCTTGAGAGGGCGACGTAGCTGGTTACCAGGACTTCGGCGCTAACTTTGACCCTAGTGTCGGCTATTGACCGTTGTGGACTCGGTATTGAGTTCATTGTTATTAGTATTGTGGATTCTATAGTTTATTATATTGGATTTCTCTCTGACTTTTACTTCCCTTTTATTAATGGTTTACCTGAATTTTATCGTATTTATTCGATTATTTATAATTACTTTTATATTTCACTCTTATTTGTTGACTTTCACAGATTTTGTGGAATTAGATTTACGCGAGAACTTTGAATATGTGTATGTCTGCTTAGCGTATCTGGGATGCGTGCAAGTCATAACTCGGGATTATAAACCCTTGGGAGACCTTCTGTTTCGATCCATATCTGAGAAAATACAAGATTAACTAAATCTCGTGTGTTTGGATCAAAATCTGACCGTTTGATGGTAAGCTCATGATCTAGAGATCCAATGTGTCAAAGATTGGGCGAAATAGAATCTCTATGGTCTGATTTAAAGAAGTCAATAGTTTAGCCATAAAAAACCCGAATTTCAAAGAAAGAATCTTGACTTGTAAATATAAGTACCCCTATTGCCAAGAGAAAAGAAGTGAGATTCCATAATAGGATATGTAATAGGGTATCTTCATTTACAACCTAAGATTCTTCCTTCTCAACTCGGATTTCATGTGCTTAAATCATTAACTAGTTTATATTAGAAGATGGATATCATTTTTCGCCCCAGTCATCCTCACAATAAATCTTAGGATCATGGTGCGCATATCAGACAGTCAGATGTTGATTCACTACAAAAAATATGTTTATTGGAGACGGCTTTTGGCCATCTCCAAAGATGTTTAAGCCATCTCCAATACTATTGGAGACGGCTTCCATGTAGTCTCCAATAGCCCCGTCTCCAATGTCTTTAGAGACCAAACATTGGAGACGGCTTTTGGCCGTCCTCAATATTTGAGCTTATTGGAGACCGCCATAAGCCATCTCCATTTCCATATCAACGCATGTTGGAGATGATTTTCAATCGTCCCTAATAATAATCTGCTACTATTGGAGACGGCTTAAGCCGTCACCAATAAGTTTTCCTATGTTACGGAGACGGCTGCAAGCCGTCTCCAATAAGTTTCACTATGTTATTGAAGACGGCTTTTGGCCGTCTCCAATGAAAATTTTTATTTTTTTTAATGCTGTTTTTTTTTCTCATGCATCACATAGCCCAGCAGAACACATCCATACCTGTAAATAATATAAAAGAAATAACTATTCTATTTTATATTTAGCACAAGAAGAACGACACGGTGATTTCCGTACCGAGAGGAATATTCCTGCAAATAATATAAAAAACTAATTATTCTATTTTATATTTAGCACAAGAACGACAATTTTGGACAATCATTTTACTACTCAGCATTACAAATCTATAACCTGCAATGATATAAAAAATTAATTATTCTATTTTATATTTAGCATAAGAAGAACGACAGTTTATTTCATATTAAAAGATTGGGACGAAAAAAGATCATCATCCAATTTAAAGTAGTCGACGGTTTAAGCACATGAAACTCGAGTTGAAAAGCAAGAATCATGGATTGAAATAAAGAGACAAGCTGCATAAGGAGACAATCGAACTCCCAATTTAGGAATGTAACAACACTTATTTTGCTACCGTTGACTCGTTAATCCTGGATGGTTGTGCGACTTTTTGACCCAAGTCAAACATTTGACCTATGTAATGTGGCCTCAAAAACCATTGGTTATAATTAGAGTACGCGCCAAGTGCATAAAATCTCAAGTCGTACCCTATATAGAGTGTATGCGTGTTTGTGCACGTTGCACACGAATTCGAGCCCAATTTGAGAACTTGGGCCTCTACCCGAGTACGCCAACTATGTGGGCCGACTGGTTGGGCCAACCAGTTGGGTCGACTAATTATGCCAACTATATTGGGCTGACTAATTGGACCGATTATATTGGGCCGACGATGTGGGCCAATTATTCGAGCCGACTATAAGTCCTGATTGGGTGCATGTCTGTTAAGAAGCACGTTGTTAAGTGGTGAAAAATGCCACTTTGCACCCTTTAACCTGACCTTTTGTGGACCTACAAGCACACTCATAAGCCTCTGTTGAGTGCATTTTGTAGATAACAGGGAAATCTGGTAATAATGCAGCAAACCACTGAAGAATGCCCACAAAGAAGTCAGTGCTCAGCACCATGCAGACCCAGCAACAGATTAAGGAGAAAGAAGTGAAGATAGGTCCAAAACATCCTATCGAGAGGATGCTGAAAGACTTCGATAGGAGCTGAGGAGAAAAAGGAAAGAATTCATGCAGTTGGAGAAGGGTTCGATAGGATCCGAAGGCAGAAGAAGGATTAAGTCACAGGGATCGAGGAGTTCAATAGGATTTCAGAACCTATCGAGCAAAGAAAGGAAAGATGAAACCATCCTATCGAAAACTTGCCTGAAGTGTCAAAGGAACCTATCGAACGGATCTGAGAGCCTAGTGAAAGGACTAAAATGCTTTATTCCAACCTGTCGAAGGCTCCCTGAACCTATCAAAATGAAGATGCTGAAATTGAACCTATCGAAGGATGCTTAAGCCTTTCGATAGGAATGAGAGCCAACCTATCGGGATGACGGCACACAGAGCTGAACCTGTCGAAAAGGACCCCTGGACCTATCGAACTACTCAATCAACCTATCGAATACTCCAGATATTTGGCTGAAGACTCTGAAGCTTCAAAGAGAGAACTCATCCTATCGGTACCTATCGAAGAGACCAGGGAGCCTATCGAAAGGAACTACAAGCTTACTTTTAACTTTTCAGAAGCTTCTCCAACCTGTCGAAATCGTGTGCTGAACTTCTCAGAAACCATGCTATGCACACGCTGAGACTTGGTGACCTGTCGCACACAAATCGAGGCACTTTGGTGACCGACGCGATGTTCTAAAAGATGCCCTAGAAAGCCCTAACCGACCCATGTGCTTTCACAGAACTCCAACAAACTCTGACAACCTTCTAGAAGGGATTTTTAGCGGGAAAAATAGAGGAGAAAGCTATATATTGAGACCCCCAATTACCATTGAGGGGAGATCGAAATTCTGAGCAATTTTCTAGAGATCAAAGCTTGATTCCATTTCCCTCCTTTATCCCAATTATGGTTGGTTAAATCCTTAGGAGCAGCAAGGAGTAAGTTAGATCTGTAATTGGGTAAGGTTAAGAGTATTACTAGGGTTAATTACTGCACAGACTACAGATATGAGAGCATTCCATTGTAAGAGTGACCTTGTTTGCAATGTAAATGTTGTTTTCAATATTTTAATTAGATCTAAAGCTCTTTTGATGCCTTTTGGTGCTCGATCGGATTTGAGTAGAGGAGTTGCTTGATCAGCTCACCCACTTAACTGGTAGACCTCTTGGATGTCATCTGAATTCCCTGGATCTGATATCCCTATAATTTCCTGCGTCTGTGACCTGGAAATTGTAGCATCTGTAGTGGTTTTAATTATTCTAATTGAGGCTCTGGCTTTGTAGGAGATCTCTAGGATGGTCTGTGACCATTAAAGTAGGCAGATCATAACCTTAAGGTGAATCTGAGCTCAGGCCTTAATTGGATTTATTTGCTGTAATCCATGGATTCGATAAAGCCTATAGGATAGTCTGTGACCATTAAAGTGGACAGATCATAGGCTTTAGGCCAGGTGAATCCTGTGATTTGAAGTAGAATTTATACCCTGCAATTGCAGCTTAAGGGACGGCTTTTGAACCCCTGTAACATGCTTAGCTCAACCTGATTGCAGTGAAGACAATCTCCAAGCTGCTCTTCTCCATTTTCTGAGTTTTTAAACCTTCCATCTGTAAGATCTGAGGCTCCAGATTCGATCCAAAACAATCTGCATTTTATTTGTAGTTTAGTTTAAGTGACAACTCATTTCAAAACTCTCCCCTATCTTTTAACTAAAGTAGAGATAGCTAGGGTGTCAGATCCCTCACAGATCTGGAGATTTAGCCTATTTCTAACCAGCCTCCCTGTGGCCATTCCCTTACTCACCATTCTTTTAAAGCTTGCTACAAAGGACCCTGTATCTTGCAAGTCTAGGATATGTCAGATGTGTTGAATCCATCTCTGTTTTCTCCTGATTTTTACATCATAAATCAGCACACTAGAAATCCACACCACACGTCACCGATTGGAATTTTCAAATGGGATCGTTTTGGATCCGTTTGAACTTGTGTGAGATTTTTAGGACCAAGTTTATACACTGTGGTGGTGTGTATTGGCTCAACACCGAATTTGATTGATGAGTGGTTTGGGTGCGGACCCCACACCGAACCAAAAGGTTATTTACATAATAGATGACACCTTAAGTAGGTATGTTCGCTTCACGCAAAATCAAGTTCTTTGGATAAGGCTAACACCTAAATGGGTGTATGTGGTTGCTAGGGGAACTAGCCCCTTTAAGTAATAAAAAGAAAAAGGAAAAGCTTCTTTGAGAAGCTGCTACCATTTGCAAGTTTGGGGGTTCTTGGGTTTCTAGAGAGAGAAAGAGAGAAGAGCTTGAGGAGATCGCACCATAGACCGTCCGAACGTCAAATCGATCCATTGAACTACAAGGTATTGGCCTCGTGATTAGTTGGTGTGCTGCGGGGAGTTGTTGATTCCGACATCAATGAGATTCTTGAGATTTTGGATGTGTGGGTTTGACAATAGACAATCTACCTTTGTGATCACGGCGTATGCGATTGGGTGAGTAAAGGGCAGTGCGGATTGAAAGGACGTTTCACCGTAAGCTTCATTTCAATTCAATTGACGAAAGAATTTTCGAAAGTCACTCCGAAACCCTAGCTTGGGCATGAGCTCATGGATTAAGAAAACGATCAATTTGAGGTATGAAAATCTTGCTAAATTATGATTTAAAGTTGAGTTAGTTTGATTTGTGTTTGATTTATGTTTATAGGTGAGAAATTAGAAGAAGAAAGATGAGATTTGAAAGGAAAATGGGTTTGAGAGGTTCAAACTCGGGTTGGATGAAATCTGTCAAAAACCGACTGGTCGATTTCTAAATCGACCGGTCGATTTTCACAAAGCAGTATGTAATTTGGGTTCTGGAGAAATCGACCAATCGATTTGGAAATCGACTGGTCGAATTTAAAAACCGACCGGTTGATTTTCACAAAGTAGTATGTAATTTGGGATTTGGAGAAATCGATCGATCGATTTAGAAATCGACCGGTCGAATTTGAAAACCGACTGGTCGAATTTTAAAATCGATTGGTCGATTTCATCTGAGCATGCCGACACTGCTTTAGTATTTGGACCATAACTTTCTAGTCCGATCTCTGATTACCGTGATTCTTATTGCGTTGGAAAGAGGACAGAAAGCTCTATAACTTTTGTGAATTGACAAACTTATGAATCAATCATTTTAAAGTCAAAATTGAGTGAGAAGTTGGGTCAAGTTTCGAGCTAGTATGTTTTGACTGAAGTGCCAATACTGCTTTGGTATTTTGGGCATAACTTTTTACCCCGAGCTCGAAATCGCATGATTACTGAGGCGTTGGAAAAAGTACAACAAGATCTACAACTTTTATGAATTAACCATTTTGTGAATAATCTAAATATTTAAAGGTCAAAAATTAGGAGGAATGTTACGTCAAATTCAAGGCTAGCGTGAACTTGCCCATTTCCACCTCGATTTTGAGGAAACACTAAGATACATAGGAATTGTTAGTGATTAAGGCAAACCCTTAATGACATTTGAATATGATGTGATGTAGGTTAAAAATCGAGAATGCTTGTAAGGGGAAGTTGCATCATTTTGTGTTTCTCATGAACAAGGTAAGAAAAATTCACCATCTAATTGCATTTTTGATTTTATTCATAGATAATGTGATGTAAAAGAATATTTTATAACTATTTTAGAAAATATGAAAGCTTTGAAGTATGAATTTTTAATTGAACACATGTGTATATTCGTTCCATTTATGTATCGATTTTCGTTCCGTTTATGTATATGTTTGTGTTTTGTTCTGTAGCCATTTGTGCTCCGTTCCGTTTTCGAATTCGTTATTCCGCTAAGTTGAATTGAGAACTCTTTGAATCTGAAAAAAATGAGTGGCGGAGAGGAATGGAGTCTCCGAAGAGGGGTTGTAACCCGATATGTTTTGTTCCCCGCATACGGGATAACTATGTGATTGTGAAGTGGTTATACTTTATGTGCAAAGAGGGGTTGAGTCCTCAAGATTTTTACCTTCTTCCCGCAATGGGATGCTTTGGCTTTTGGATATGTATGTTCTATTCCTTAATACGTTCTCATTCTCGTATGTTTCAATTTGATGATATGTTACTTCGTTTCATTATATTCTCATCATGATATGTCTCCGTTTCTAACATATTTCTGTTTTGATCTATTTTGCTTATGATTTGCTTCTATTTTCAGCTATATTTTTTTCTGATCTATACTCATCTCCGATATGCTCTGTTATTTTAAAAATGAAAATGAAATATTTGCAACTCTTTTTTTTTTATACTAAATTGTTTTAAAATTCTATCACTGAATCTATGGATTTCAATGATAAGATGTGAATAGTACTTGAAAATTTTCTTCTACTGAGCTTAGATGTAGCTCACCCTGACTATACGTCATAGGTAAAATACTTATCGGGACACTGGACTTGTGGATTAAGGAATTGAGGATTGATAAGATTTCTGAGATCATAGATTTTGGTAAGTTGGATGTTGTTAGTTATTGTTCATGTTAGATATTAGAATTAGAGATTTAATTTATGTCATATGGATTACCTGCTTTGATTTTCTGCATGTTTGTTGATGTACCAAGTAGTATTCTGTATTCGGATCGTGATCTATGACCCGGCGGTTCGGGTTTTCCCACTTAGTTAACAAAAAAAAAAACAAATATGCCTCAGAAAATTCAGGTTGGAAAAATCCGGGCTGTCACAAGGAAATTAAAAGAAAAACAAAAAATTTAATATTAAACCTCCATCTAAATTCTCTTGAATCTTCCAAAGCAACTATGGTAGAATAGTTTTGGCTGCAAACAAACTGCATAAAGCAAAAAAACAAACTCCTTCAGTTTCACAGTCAAACTGATATGAAGAAGATAAAGAAGAAACTTTGTTGATTCATAAAGCAAACGTGAATTTGAGTTGCCAGAGCAGTTTAATTTTTCAGATGCCCCAAGCCTGCCAAAGGATGTAATTTTGTAAGCTTCAAACAAGCAGACTAAAGGAATTATTCGGTTACTAATTCTCTACTCACCATAAGCACATAAGCAACCTGGCACCCCAAGAGTAACAGCTCCCAGGAGATGGCAACGGATGGCATCTCATAAGCTTTAAGTTCATATCTGCTGCTTGCGAGTATCGAAAGAGAAGTTAAGATTTCATATTTAAAAAATTCTTTAAAACAACTAGTAATTCAAAGATATTCCAGGCGCAAATATAACTACAATAGAACTAGTTGATTTCTCTTCAATTTTCACCTTGGTGTGTCTCTACATATAGGCAGTGATAATGAAACATAATGCCCAAGTTAGAATCACAAACTTACATCATCGATTAGCTGTCATACAGATAATCTCACCGAAGCTAAGGTTGCCAAGGCAATGGCAACAGCTTGCTCTCTCAATTTTTGTTGCTTCTCAATTTCTTTTCTCCTTGCTTCGCTATATGTTGCAGTAGACAACCAAGCTCGTTTAATTGTTCTTTAAGCTCCTTGATTTCTACTTCCTTTTCCCATAATTGGCACCTGTTGACAAGACAAAAAGCCAATACCCCACAATGTGTAGAGCAATCAGAAAGGCTCAGAAGATTGATACATTTGAGAAATCAGTCATTTGATAATGTAAACCAATATAAAAGTTCGGTACATGAATTCAGAAATTGGCTGATTTAATTTGGCCATGATCCAAGTGCCTTGCCTAACAAAAAGTGCTTATATTTTTTCATTTAAAATAAATAAATTCAGCAAACTCAACTAATTGAAAAATCGACTATTCAACCAACTTCCCAAAGAGAGATTCTCCATCCATAAAGAGAGATTCGAAAGGTATCACGAAAATCGAAGCAAGTGGATTGAACATCGAGGGGTAGGATGCGCCTTTCCGTGCGACAGCCCATGACACCAACCAGAACATCAATGGTGAAGCCGTCACTCCCTATGGATAACAAGTATCAAAATTTTAAATAAATATAAATTGTGATTTTCCTTTTATAAATAACAGAATCATAATGTTGGTAGTAAATGCTAAGGGCTCCCAAACCTTTCTGCAAAATCAAATAAGTCAATCAAAGGAATTTTGTTTATTTTACCACATCTGTGACATCATTAAAATACCCATGATAAACCTAGCTGATTTCATGAAGAGCTTAAGAAGAAAGCCTAGTCAACTTCATTTTGAAACATCATGAATTTGATTAGTTGTTACAAACAAGACTAGTGTTAGGAGCAAAACTAGGAGATACACCAATGGATGACAACCTCAAATTAGTTGTTAACCAAGAAGGGTCACTAGAAGATCAAGATAAAAATCGGAGACCGGTTGGGAAACTGATTTACCTAACAATTACAAAGGTAGACATCCCGTAGACTGTCACTATCGTCTGTTAGTTTATACAGGCTCCTTGTGCCCCTGACATGGAAGCAATAGTATGCACTTTGAGATATCTGAAAGGTCACCTGGTCAAAGAGTATTATTGACGCAATTGCCATCTCTGTATCGAAGGTAGGGCTGTCAACAACTCGGGTTGACCTGATACCGGACATGACCCAATATTTTACCAAGACGGGCACATAAGCATGACCCTGTCAGTGCCGGCAAAAAATCAGGTACGGTCGACCGAATTTGAATTCAGAGCCCTATAGCGCATGCCACGTCTGAACAAAGATCAATTAAAGTTGGAAGGATTAATAACAATTTCTAAAACCATTACATAATTTTTCCAATTGTTATTACTAAGTCACAAATGATGATGCTTGAGACAAAAATTAAGACAAGGTCCAGATCATGACTATCTTACAGCGTATAATATAGAACATAACTGCAGATCACACTTACCCCTTGTTAGTATCAAGCCAAAGATGGCTGATTGCAAGAATCCAACCATGTTCATGAATGTAGTGGCCCGAAGCTTTGCAGGGTAAACATTCAACACTTGAACCTGGCATAATAAATAAACACTCATTATGAGAGAACTGATTGTGTTCACCTCAAGTGAAAGGAAAAATAAGCTCAAAACCATATCATCAACAATAGTCAACAAAACAGGGGAAAAGAAAATATATCCTACAAACCTAAACTCAAACCATCAGAAAGAACAAAACTCCGATTCAATTTTTTTTATATTCTCACATAAAAATTCCAAGAAAAAAGTATTCAGGCGCAAAGAAAAACAGGGACATATAGATAGTTTAAACAGCTTTTTTAGCTGCTAAAAAGACAATCCAATTAATATATATATATATATATATATATATATATATATATATATATATATATATATATATATATATATATAATATCAAAATTAACTCTGGATAGGAAAGTCAAAAATCAGAAGAACATCTAGACCAAAATTTATAATTAAAATAAAATTGGAATATCAAAGTAAAATATGCATGAAACTGGCCTGGACAATGAGATGAATGATGGCCAAAAATCGGTAAAATATATATAAAAATAAAAGAAAATATATATAAATATAACTCCAATCATTAAAAACAACAACAGAACCAAGATAAAACGAGGATGCCATCTAAAAACTTTGGATAAAACGTTAAAAAACACAGAATCCATACATGAAATCCAAGTCAAATAAGAAATTTAAACCAATCGAGCACAAATCTGAGCTCAAATCTGGATTGAGGAGTTCAAATTTGAGCTCAAATCCTAACTGTTAGGCTTCTTCTTTGAAATCGGAGCTCAAACCCTTACTCTAGTTAATGATCGAATCATGGACTAAATCCGAGCTCGGATGCGATCAAATTTGAACCAAAATCGGAGCTCAAATCTGGAGTGAGGAGTTCAAATCGGAGCCCAAATCCTAACTGTTAGGGTTAGTCTTTAAAATCGGAGCTCAAACCCTAAATGTAGCTGATGATAGGAGAAATGGAATACGAAGGATGCGAGGCGGTGAGGGAATCATAGCTGATGCCGGTGCCTGTTTGAGTTCATTTATGGGGGAAGAGCTTTTATTAAGTGCTAAATAGAAGTAACAAAGCCTGTACACTCAAATAACGACGAATACGGCTCGTCTCTATTGGTATTAACGATAGTTTTAAAGACGGTTTTTCAGTAGCCTCTAAAGTTCCCACCTAATTTTGTGAATTTTATGCAGACAGTCGTGACCGTCTCTATATAGTATCGTATATAAGGGAGACGGCTCTTTTGTAAGGCTAACCTTAATAAATGGTAATTGGAGACCGCTTCGAAAAGCCGTCTCCAATAATTATCTCCAAAAGTCTTTTTTTCAATAGTGATTCCAATGGTGGACGTCCCTAAAATTAAAGGTCAACTCTTTTTTCGACGATCTAGGTCACTTTTGAGAATATATACTTATAGAATAAAAAAATAATCTCCATCATCTTATTCAAATCAGTCAATGATTTTACTAATAAACGGTTGAGAGGAGTTGTACACTTATCTTTTTTTTCTTCACTTCTTCTCTAATCTTTCCGAGGTTTCGGCAAATTGAAATACCGAGGGATACCTGCTAACTCTTCACTTGAAAATGAGCGAAAAAATTGTATTTATATTTCGACCCTTAAGTCGCTTCCAAACAGCGAAAAATTACAAAAAATAGAATCTGAATCTAAGTATTCCTCAATTTTCCCCATATCCGATCCAAACATGAGGTATTGGATTTTTTAGTATCATGAGATAGGATTCATCCCACATGTGGGTATTTGTCTACTATCAAATGGCTAAAATACCTTTTTAGTGTTTGAAAATAATTATTGATAGAGTTTTCTCTCCCCAAAAACCTTCAAATGGCTAAAATACCCTTAGCCAATGATTGGGACCATTTTCTTTTCTGAAGAGGCTACAAAACAATCTTTTTATATAAAAAAAAATATTTATGAAAAATATATAACAAAAGTTAGAATATAATACTGATATTACACCGTCAATATAATTAAATTATCAAATATAATTAATTCAAATGGTCTATAACAAATTGTATAGACTAGATGGTGGTTATTGGCCTTAAAAATAGACCACAAATCAGACACTTGTTCATACACAATATTTTTCCAAGGCACATAGTTTAAAAAGAAGGATTTGTTCTGTGCCCAGAGAATGTCATCTAAGCCGTCTAATTGCAAGGCCATGATGTAAAGATCTTTTGGCAAGCCAAATATTGGAATGAAATATAATCTCTATCATACGATTCGTCATAATTAACCATTGAATAGGCTTTGACTATTCTGAATGAGATAATAGAAATCATGTTTTCTTCTAATATTCGAGAAAGAATATCCTCAAATGATGGCCTTAGAAACAAAGAGCTTGGATGGCTTTCCACATCGCACATATCCCAAAATATTTGGTATTTTTTTTGAGACTATATGCTATGGTACAAATTAAGGATCAAGATTTCGGTTTTCGTTTCGGTTTCGGTTTCGGAGCTTTTGTTTTGGTTTCGGAGGGGACCGAAACCGAAATTTTGGACTTAAATTTCGGCTGAAATTTTGGCCGATAATTTGAACCTCATACATTTAATGACCGAAATTTCAGTCCCAAATTATCATTTCAGTGGGGACTGAAACCGATAATTTCGGCCGAAATTTCGGTCATTTCAGCGGAAATTTTGATCCTTGTTACAAATCCCGTGTCCATACTGGAGCAACCTATTTAGTTAAAATTAGTGAAATTTTTTTTTTTCATTAAGGACATTTGTGACGGTACTTACTAGGATGAAAACTTTTCAAAGAGCAGCCAAAATTTTGGAAGATGGTTCAAATTATTGGAAAATCGTCCAATTATTTAGAGATCATCCAAATATTGGGAAGATAATGTTGGGTATTTGTGACCCACACAATAACTTAACCCCTTTTCCTACTTTAATTAAAATATGATTAATTAAAGACTTTGAGTTTTCCTTGTAACGTGATTCCACTCTATGCAACTTAAGAAGTTGGTTTCAACTATGATTGGTTTGTGGTAAGCCAATCCCTATCTACTTGTGATACACCTCTCCCTTGAATCTTTGATGGGTTAGGATTCAAGGGCATGCTATAAAAGAGGACAATGTCCCCTCTTCATCTCCACTCAATGCAATCGTGCCCATCACTTAGAAGGAGATAGAAGCGAGGTAGAATTGTCCTCAAGGTATTCCACGGAGGCGACTTCTCTAATTTTATTGGGCAAATATTCTCTTAAATAAGGTATGCCTAAACTTGGTTGAAGATTAATTTTGCCTAAGATATTGTTTTCGTCTAACAATTGGTATCAGAGCCCAGTTAGGGCATATTTAATTTTCAATCAAAAAAAATATATATATATATTTGGGCATCATATCGCGCCGTCCGAATATTCGCCACCGGACAAGGATCGGCCGATGGCCATGATGAGGTTGACGGACGACACCGGATCGTCGGGTCCGACGACTGTAATGGGGCGGCTATCATTGTTTACGGCAGATTTTTCAAAAAAAAAAAAAAACTACTACCCTTTATTGATGGTCTGGGGCCGACCAATTACAGACCAACTGTCGGCCAAGGTCACCGGTGAAGGTAAGTGGTAAAGCCCATATGGGCGGCTACTGTTGCTTCTGCAACTGGTGCAAAAACAAATATATATATATATATATATATATATATATATATATATATATATATATATATATATATATATATATAGGGAGCCGGTTAGGTCCTCCATTGGAGGACGGTCCACTCCTCCAAGATCTGGAGTTTCCACGTGGCACCCAAAACAGTGTTTGGGTGCCACGTGGAGCACAAGTGGACGGTATAGATCAATATTAAAAAAAAAAAATCGAAAAAAACTTTTTAAACCCACAAGTCAAAGTTTGACGGGTTTCATTGGTTCACATTTCACGGTTCAAAAAACAGACGGTGGAGATGAGTTTTCAAATTTATTTTTTTTCAAAGATGATCTAAGCAATGCACCCGAGCTCCACGTGATATCGAAACAATATTTTGGGTGCCACATGGAGCTCCACGTGGAAGCTTGGAGGACGGTGACCGTCCTCCCATGGAGGACGGAGGCCTTTTCCATATATATATATATATTAAGGAAGATGAACAATGCTTAGGGTTTGGGTTCTCATACCAGGTCGGGTCCGTCCCGACCCACTGACCCGGCCCATGACCCAACCCACTGACCCAGTTCATGACCCGGCCCACTGACCCGGCCCGTTGCCCCCGGCCCATGACCCGTGTACTCGCCCATGACCCGTGTACTCACCCCGACCCAAACCACTTCGAATAAGTTCTTGTTTGCAGCCCCTATACTGCACTATTTTGCCGGCTGCAAATAAATATTTAAAACTCAGAACTTGTTTCGGCCACCAGATTGAACCTTTTTTGACTAAAACTTTAAAACGCGATATCTTGAGATATACAACTCTGTTTCACGCATATGACCTATCGATTTTAGTCTACTCGATGAGATCTACACTTTGGAATGGTTTATGGGACTGTTTAACACTATTTTAGATATAAAAATCCCAGTCAAAGGTTAATAAATTTATTTTTGTTCTAAATAAATACTTGAACCCTTTTCAATATTTTTTATAAATGCTCTTACACTATCATGTCACTGTTTGTAATTATTGCATGTGCATCTTCACTTTATGACTCTGTTTTCCCTAAACTTATTATATGAATGTATTTAGGATATGAAATATTGAACTAAGGACATGATAGAATGCCTAAGAGCTTTAGTTCTATCTATAAAGGTGTTTAAATAGAGCGATAAAGCAATCGTTTCGGGATGCATACCCAAAGTATGTTTGTAGTCTGCCCAAAGGTGACCGATCTATGGAGGACACGTTATCCTTAAATTTTGAAATCTAATTTCATTAAGATTGCATGTGTATTCGTTTATGTGAACTACTATTTCTGGTCAAAGCTGATTTAGAAAATTCATGTAGATAGAATGAGTAGAATAGTCATGTGTGTCTAGGTGAGAGAGGAGCGATACTTCTGGCCTAAGTTGATGGATAGCTTCAATCAAACCGAAAATACATTTGACTAGGTCTATGTGTGTTTCTAAACACAACTTAGGGAGACTTACAATGAGTCAAAGCTTCTGCCCAAAGGTGATGCTGAGAAAATGAGTGAAGTCTGTCCCTCAGAGTGAATGTTCCTTTGCACATACTTCTTTACACTCTGATTAATTCAACCTTGACCCTGGGTATGAATTTTTTTTATTTTATAAAGTTCTAATTGAACAATGTGCTGATAGTTATTCCTTTTCATATCAGCTATGGACAGATCAATTTTACATCAACAGATGACCAGTATTGAAAAACTTAATGACACCAATTATAATACCTGGCGAATGGATCTTGATTTGACCCTTGGATATATGGACTATGACTTTGTTCTTTCGGAGGACAAGCCAACTTTATCGTCCAACACCACTGATATTCAAAAAGCCCAATATGCTCGTTGGGATAAGGCAAATCGTATGACGATGATGATCATACGCGCTTCTATTACTAAACCTATTAGAGGTGGTATTAAAACTACCGAAACAGCAAAAGAATTGTTAAAAATCATTCAAGACCAGTTCGTTGGAACAGTAAAGTCCTTACAATACGGCTATTTAGTGCAATTGGTCAATATGCGATATAATGGAAACGGGAGTGTACGAGAATTTATTCTTAAAATGTCCATGTTGGCTATGAAACTTAAAGAACAAAGAATTATAATCAAAGAAAATGTCGTAGTGCATATAGCTGTTGCTTTTCTTCCTAAGTAATTTGATACCTTTAAAGTGAATTACAACGCTCAAAAGGATAAATGGGATTTAAATCAATTGATCTCGATGTGTGTGATTGAAGAAGAGAGGCTTCGAGGAAACCAAGTAGAGTCTGCTAATTTTGGCTACAATCCAGCTTATAAACCAGCTCATAAGAAGAATTTTAAGAAAAAGGGTCAGAAGCATAACTACCACAATGGTAAGAGAACAAATGAAGACTCCAATCTGAATGTTGTAAAGACTGACAATGATGATGATTGCCACTTCTGTAAAAAGAAAGGTCATATCAAGAAAAATTGTTATGAAAAAATATTATGAAGAAACAGTAAGGAGGGGCTAATCAGCAAAAAGAGCCCAAGTTTGAATAAAAAGCTATTATTTGACATTGAGGAAGAATTTTGAACAAATTTAATTTATTGAGGAAAAATTTTATTGCTAATGTTAGACTTATTAGAATTATTTATAGTTTCTTAAAGATGAGACATTTAGTAGGAGTTAAGAATAACGGACAATATCAAATTCACTAATGATCAGTATATTCATTTAACTTGAGGTGACCAGATTGAGAATATTAGAGTCTTTTGAGGACTTTATTTGAGTGGGAGCTTCTGTTTCCACAATTTTTTATCTTATTTTATGATATGTTTATTGCATATATTATGCTTCATTTTATTGATGCTTTCATTTTGGTACCATCATTTTTATTATGATTTGTGCATATGCAATGTTATTGTCTGGGAGCATAAGTGCTCACATAAGGTTGCTTGAGCTATCGTGATTAGGCACCACAGTTTGTATAGCTTTTATCCTGATAAGTGGGTGATGGTTTTCACATGACGTATGCCGTAATATATCAGGACAACATACCTTAGGGTATGAAGTAGGACGAATGAGAGGGTATATACAAGAAGTTGCATTAAAGTGTATATTTCCTGGTATCACTAAAACCACAATGAGCTCTCTAGTTTATTGATGATATTAGTATCTTGGCCATGAAACTGTCATAATGAGATTTGAAGAAATGATACATTATTGGCATTCATGATCCGACATTAAGATTGTTATTGAACTTGGGAGAATGTCTATTACATCGAAATCTTGGAAGTCAATATTTTTTATAAAACTTTAAAGGATGGCCATCCGATTTTGAACTAAGTCAATCATGACGTTTCTTTTGTTTTCTCAAAATATATATATTTTTTATTATTGAAATTATTGTGTGGTTCAAGTGGGAGATTGTTGGGTATTTGTGACCCACACAATAACTTAACCCATTTTCCTATTTTAATTAAAGTATAATTGACTAAAGACTTTGAGTTTTCCTTGTAACGTGATTCCACTCAACGCAACTTAATAAGTTGGTTTCAACTATGATTGGTTTGTGGTAAGCCAATCTCTATCTACTAATCTCTATCTACTTATGATACACCTCTCCCTTGAATTCTTGATGGGTTAGGATTCAAAGGCATGCTATAAAAGAGAACAACGTCCCCTCTTCATCTCCACCCAATGCAATCGTGCCCATTACTTAGAGGGAGATAGAAGCGAGGTAAAATTGTCCTCATGGTATTTCACGAAGGCGACTTCTCTAATTTTATTGAGCGAGTATTCTCTTAAATAAGGTATGTCTAAACTTGGTTGAAGATTAATTTTACCTAAGATATTATTTTGGTCTAACAGATAATAGATAATCTATTTGCTCAGGGGATCGTCTAAATTTTTGAAAGATGGTCTAATTTTTGGAAGGAAACGTTGTGAAATGAGACGGTTAATTAGTTAGGCCCCTAAAAGCAAAGCTTACTTATGCACTAAAAGCAAAACTTAGGAGCAGCAAAGTTACTAAAAGCAAACTTTTATTTTAAAAAATATATATTTTTTTCTGAAAATTGATCTAAATCATCTCCCTTACTCTATATGGCACTCAAACAATATTTTGGTAGCAAATGAGCCTTAAATGACGGTGATCGTGCTCTCATGAAGGACGGACCCGGCTCTCTTATAAAAGTATTTTTTATACCATTAGGACTATTTTGGCTATGTGAGTCTGGCGAAATCTTGCGTAAAAAACTTTTTTTTATGGAAAGTGAAAAAGATTGGTGTTGGGCAGACACGTGGACCACACTTACCCGACAAAAACTGAAATATAGCTAGCACAGAATTTTTTGGGAAAAAATAGCTGAAAATCATTTTCGCCCATCCTGCTGGCCAAAACGAGAGGACTTGTTCTTTCCTTCGTCATCCACACGATAGAAAACTCTCAATCAGGTTAAAATAAGAGGGCTTTTTCTCGTTCATCCCTACTGAAAAGTATATAGAATGCTTTTATGCTAACCATGCTTGAAAGGTACCAATATTTACTGTTAAAGCTTTAGTCTCTGGAACCTAGGGTGGCCACCATTTAAATGTTGACTGCTTTGATTAGACGATGGAGAACATTTTGCCTCTCAATCTTCCGAGCTATAGTTCTTGAGATCATGGCCAAGCTATCTGATAGTCAGATGTTCATTTCACTTGGTACACATCCAAAACATGGTTTGCTGCAACCATGTTTACCTTTAGGAATTAACATTGGACTATCCAATCAGTGGGCTATGAACTCAAAATCTAATGCGTGGAAGATTAAATGAAATGATCTTTATCCTCTGATCCAAGCAAGCAACTTATTTAACGATGGAAACCCTTTGTTGGCGATGTAGAATTTCCTGTTCTAACCACTAATACCCAATGACAACAATATCCTCTCTAGTCAATTGGGATGGAGTTTTACAAGGTAACCAACCCGTTCACTCAGTTGGACTAGTCACTATTTCTTACACCTTGTGTTAGCTCTTATGACCATTATCACCAAAATTTCAGAATTTTTGAAATTTTTGAATTTTATGAAAATTCACTTGATCACAAAAATTCTAGAAATTTTAAAAAAATGTTGTGACTTACTAATTTTTTTAATATTTTTTATAGTTTTAAATATTTTTATTTTTAAAATTTTCTCACCGATTTTAATTTCCTCCGAATATTTCACCAAACTTCACAAATTTGCCGGATTTTCCAAATTTTAACCTCACGAAATTATTGTTAAACCCCCATTTGGTGACTATGCTCATGACAATGATCTTGATCTTGAGTCATTAATGAATTTTCAAATGATCTTGTATCATGTTTTGAAAGACCAACCATGACAATCATTTTGATTATGAAAAAGAATATAAAAATAAAAACCTTGTCATGAGCTTTAGCAAACAAGCCGGTTATAAGGTAATGAAGGACACTATGGTCATTTACAAATTTATTAATGCACGCTATTTGATGCGATTCATGTCAAATTTGTAAATGAGGGATTGTTTGGTCATTTTACTCGGAAAGAGACAATTTATGGACAGTGTCATAGGACAAATTTTATGCTGACAAAATGCATGCGACTGTTATAGCGCAATGCAATTGACTGCAAGTGCGGTGGAGCTCAATTAAGTGAATGTGAACCATCCAATTGATAAACTTTAATATCAGCCATTAAAATTAGAAACAATGGTTGATATTATAGGCAATAGATCGGATGATTTAGATCTCCCTAAAAACATCATTTTTAGGCTTCTTACACTTCAATATATGATTTCGCTTTCATAGTACAAATTAAACCACCCACACCTTGAACCATTGATGGCCTATTAGTGTTTAAATGACAGTTAACAGTATGCCGGTGATCATATGATAATGGGTATAAACTAATTGAAGGCCGGAGAATAGGGACAAATTTTGTTTTCGATAATTTTTCGGTGGGGGGTCCTTTCACAGTTCGGATTAATTTCGATACATTTCAGAAAAAAATCGGAAAAGTTTCAAGGATTAAAAATATATAAAAAATTACTACAATATATATACTAAATTAATAACATATAAAAAAAATAAAAAAATAAAAAAATAAAAAATAAAAAAAAAACTAAAATTTATCGATATTTTGCCAAAAAATATCAAAATTGCCAAAATTATTAAAAAGTATCAAAACTTTTTCAAAATTTTCATTTGCACCTAGTTTGACTTTTGCAATATTTCGCCCAAGTTCAGCCAAATTTGTCACTATGGGCCGGAGAGGGCACCACATGGTGTATAAAAGTACACTCGTGAAGGCTGCATTTAATAAGGCCTGGCAGCTACTGTCAGGAACTGAGCAGACAGGGCACATCCCTGGCTGAGGTCTCTGAATTACACCGATGAGAGGTATTCAATTAGAGGGCAACTAATTCAATCAGAGGGCAATTATCTCGTCTAACTGATTGAATTTAATTTCGTGTGAATCATATTTGTAGCCATTGGATAGACGAAAATTTTAACTAAATGTGATTCAATAGAAATAAAAAGGGTACCTCTACCACAATAAAAAATAGAAACAGTACCTCTATTAGCACTCACGTAATCTTTGAAAGTGCCTACGTGTGTAACTGGAGGAGTCGACCGATCGAAATTCATTTCGATCCATCAATTTGGAAATCAATCGATCGAATTGGACAGATTCAGAACTTTATTGTGTTTTGTTTGAGGGATTTTGGGGAGATCTTATATCTTTCTGCTTTACGTCATTTATGACGTATGAATTATGATATGTTATGTCTTAGGTTTGAGCTAGAAGATGTGTGAGAAAAGCTAACGAATTAAGGACTTCGCTTGTGACTTCGTGGGGAGGTAGGGAAATCTCTATACCAGGTGCATTCGATATGACTAGCATGTGGATTATGATTACGACTAACATGTAAATTATGATATGATGTGGTTGGTCATCAATGACCATTGAGTTTTGCATAAGCTTTCGAAAAATGTGAATGTATAACCATGTGTGCATGCTTTGGAAATCGTGTCTGTGATGTGAGAATCTTTCAAATATTTATTCCGATAAATGTGTGTGAAAGAATGTTTTTTTAACTTTCTAAATTAGATATAATTACCACATTACACGGCGATAAGCTATATGCATGCACTTTGATTTAAGATTTATATGTGAATACCCAACTGACCCGGCAGGATATCCGTAACCTGTACTGCGGGATATCCGTACAAATTGTGCTCCGGTATGGCGGGATATCCGTTCTTTGGTTGCCATTCTGCGGCAACATTTCATCCGGCAAGTCACCTCCATCGAGCGGGCTTGTGTAATTGTGTAATGGTTCAATTGAATGACGATGGTGGGTATTTCATCGGGGGCACGATGCTATATACACTCGAGGGACTATTTAAGTGATCAGCTTAAGTTTTTCTTTTGTTATGAGAATAAATTTTGGAAATCACGTGCGTAAGCTTTAGAAAAATCATACTTGATATCATTTTTGCTTCAAGTAAATTACTTTTAAATTGTGAACCTTTGTCTGAAAAAGAATCATGTTTCGTTTATGTCATAAGATATATGTGTGATGTTAAGAATCTGCATGCTATTAGTAGTTCCCTACTGAGCTTATGTTGTTAGCTTTTCCCTCGACTATACGTCACAGGTACAGGAGCTGAGGTTGACGTTAAGGATCCTGTAAGGGAAGAGGATCCAAATTTCTCTCCGGAAGGGGAGGACACAGAGCCTCATTCTGAGAATTACTTCATTTGTGTAAAGCACGGGTAGGTCCGACTTTGGGATTGATGGTTTAAAGTATATTTTATGATGTAAAGAAAATAAACTTTTGGGTCTCATGTGTATTATTCTTTTTTGAATCATGTTTCGGTGATGGTCGACCATCACTGATGGTTCTTTTCGATTCTTCTGCCCATGAGTTTTACATGGGATTAGAATTGTTATTTTGTCTTTTGAGATATAGAACTGGAGATTTTCGTTTGCCTGTGATGACCCTATCTGCTAAGATGGAAGTCCTGCTTTGTTTTCACTTCGTGTGTGGATGTGCCATGTGTTCCGTTCGGGGATTGACCTTAGAGTCGATCCAACGGCCCGGGTTTTGCGGATAGGAAATCCAAGCTATCACATGTGTGCCATAGGATTTAAGGGGGATTTTTGGGGATATGGGACTTGTGGAATAAACAATTGACCGTTAGATAGGTGAGGCATGATCTCAAGATCCAATCTGTGGAAGATCGTGGTGAGACACGATCTCCATCAATTGATTTGAAGTAATCAATGATTTTGAAGAGGCATTTATCATGGGCGCTTTCAGAGATTATGTGGGAGCTAATAGAGGTGCCAAAAAAAAAATCGTGAAAGTAAATATTCTCTTCTATCCAGTGGACCGGTTGCACGTGACCGTTGCCCCCAATCAGTGCACTTTGAAATCGACCTGTCCATGATGGAAATCTCTACCACATGCCATAGGTTAGTGCCTGTCAATATTGTTTTCAAACGATGCAATTAGCACAACCGCATGAGATACCACTTTTAAAAAAGGGCAATTTATAAAAAGAGGATTCAACATGGAAAGTAACAGCGCCATATTCTCGCAAGGGAGAGTTATGGAGTTTAGGGATTCTCATGAGAATCTTTATTTTATATTATAAATGTGATTTTACCCTTCTATCCTTGTACATATTTAGTCTTTTGCCTTTAAACCCAATACATAATTATTCTTCAACCTAAAGACTAAATCAATTACTGACCATGACCCGACCCGAACGGACCTGATCTGAAACAAGCTTAGGTGCCATTATATGCAATCCAAAAGGTTGCTTTCTCACCTCACATCCTCCAACCAGCATGCATTGCCTGACTTTAAATCAGATGGTAGATGTCATTTTTCGTATCCATCTTCTGTACAGTGGATCTATGGATCATGGGCGTACCATCAGACAACCAATGTTTTCTTACACATGGCACACATCTCAAAAAGTGACCCTAAAATTGTGCTTGAGTGTGATGACGGTCATATGATTTTAAGACCACTTTTGGGGGATGTGTGCTATGTATACTAGAATAATGACCATATGATGACACGAACATGATCTATAGATCAATTGTGTGAAATATGGGGACGAATAACGATCTTTACCAATATTTCAAAGTCGGAGTCGGTAAATTCACACCAACTGGTGGAGGTGGGGTGAGAAAACACATTGACTCCATTAAATTAGATGATGAAGATTGTTTATCACCACAACCTTTCACACGATGGATCTTGAGATCATGGGTGTACTATCAGATGGTCGATTATTTATTTCATGTGGTACACACATAAGAAAGTGACCTTGAAATCAATTTTGAGCTTTTACATGATGTTAAGCCGTTGAGGTTACTAGCGGTCATATGATTTTAAGATCACTTTTGGGGGATGCGTGCTATGTATACTAGAAAAATGACCCTTTGATGATACGAACATGATCTATAGATCAATTGTGTGAAATATGGGGATGAAAAACAAACTCTACCATCTTTTCAAAGTCGGTCAATTCACACCGAGGTGGGGTGATAAAATACATTGACTTAATTAAATCAGATGATCAAGATTGTTTATCCTCACAACCTTTCACACAATGGATCTTGAGATCATGGGTGTACCATCAGATGGTCAATTTTTTATTTCATGTGGTACACACATAAGAAAGTGACCTTAAAATCATCTTTTCAAAGGCGGTCAATTCACACTTAGGTGGGGTGAGAAAACACATTGACTCCATTAAATTAGATGATCAAGATTGTTTATCATCACAACCTTTCACACGATGGATCTTGAGATCATGAGTGTACCATCAGACAGTCGATTTTTTATTTCATGTGGTATACACATAAGAAAGCGACCTTAAAATCAATTAGGAGCTTTCACATGATGTTAAGCCATTAAGTTTACTTTTTTGAGATGTATGCTACGTGAAATTAATTACTGACCGTCTGATGGAACGCCTATGATCTTTAGATCCATCATGTGAAAGATTGGGAGGATAAACGATCTCCATCATTTGATTCAACTCAGTCAATGTGTTTTATCGTGGGTGAACTCAAAGATTTGATAAAACTAACCCTTCACCATGAACCGAACCGATACACTGATTGAGTGATCGGGCAATGTGGTTTAGTGTGGGTGAACTCAAAGATTACCCTTCACTATTCATCGTTGCTAGTATCCCGACTTCATCGGGCATGATGGGCGGTCATGGAGCCATGATTTTTCTGATTGGGTATCTTATGAAGATTGATTGGGCCCAACTTCTCATCCCTTAAAGTACCTTAAAGATTTTAATTTAACGATGGAGGGTCGTCACACAGATTTTTTATGTAGAAACCAAATCTTATAGATGCTCGTAATTAAGGTAAAAAAAAGGTCCAACCATCTTATCCGGGTAAGATTAGGCGAACAAATGCAAATAGTTTCCCCTATATTTGCATTAAGCTATTAATGTGGATGCTCTTGATCAAATGGCCAGGATTGTCTAATACAACAAATTTCTAGCCCAACAGTGTTCGCCTTGAATCACACGCATCAAATGAGTGCTCACTGTGTACCAGGAGGTTGTTGCACACGAAACCCCACTCACAACCTTTACCTAAAATATATTATTGTTTTTTTACTAAGGTTAGCTGCTTACTCCCTTTACCCAAATTAATTAAACTGGAATTCACTTTTTTGGCTTCTTCTTCTTCCTCGAGGCGGTGGTGCACCAGAGAGGAGAAAAACCCTTTGCTAGAGAGTGTTTTCCAAATAAGAAGGATCTAGAAGACTTGAATCCCCATCTCTTTTCTTTTTCCCCTGCTTCTATTAACAACCCCAACACCCTTTACATCTCCGCTTTGATTTTTTAGAAATCTCGATTCTCTTCTCCATTGCTTACCTACAATTTGAACAGTAGAATGCAGCCTTTGATTACTGTGAACTGAACGACTGTCGTATAAAAAAAGCTATGATGGTCGGACGGGTGGCAACATTGCCGGAAACCCTATGATGAAGATGAACAATAGCAAACCTATTTTCAGTCCACAAATATAGTGATACACAAAAAATATAAATAAAGATAGAAAAATATAAAGAAGATCGGATCGGCGATGAGAGGAGCAGAGATGGTCGGATGGGCAGCGACATCGCCAGAAACCCAAAGATGAAGATGAATAGAAGCAAACCCATTTTCAGGCCACAGATCAGTGATATACAAAAATATAAATAAAGATAGAAAAATATAAAGAAGGACGTATCAATTATGAGAGGAGCAGAGATGGTCGGGTGGACGGCAACACTCTCGGAAACCCTAAGAAGAAGATGAACAGACCCGTTTTCAGGATTTTTGGCCTTTTTAAGTGAAAGGACGAGACCATAATTTCGCTCTCACTAAAAGAGCATGTGGGTCATTTCATTTGTCCATGTAAACCTCAAAGCGGTAGATTTTTGGTCTTTTCCATTTTCCCGTACCCCTAATATCGTGTGAATCCCTTTTAGCTAATATTCCCTTATAAAATTAACAGTTTACCGCTCAAAAAGGAGTTAGTCTACAATGGGTGTCCGCTCATCGTGAGTGCACATTGCAGCCCACATGTCCCTATGATTAAGTGATTTGCACGGATTGTGTTTCTCTACTCCACGTTGCCTAGTTCATTTAAATTTTTTTTTTATTTTTATTTTATTGATATAAAAATTTGGCAAGTGCCTCGGAATGCCCGATAAAAACATAGCACGCTACAAAAAATAAGACAATTAGCGGCAGCCAAAAACTGCCACTATTAACAACAAAATTGCCGCTAATACCCTTACCGCTAATAGTCTTAATAGCCTCTAATAATTTTTTTGTTAATAGCGGCAATTTTTTTGCTGTAAAAAATTGTCGCTAATAGTCTTATTTTTTTGTAGTAGCAAGTACCTGAAGCATTGCTACTTGGAAAATGGGGCTTTCCGGAGAAAATCAGAGTATGTACTTGAGGAATGTAAGAAACTCAAGCGAAATGGGAAGAAACCTACATTAGAAGGAAATCGAAAGATCCGGAAAAACACTTCCAAGAACAAAAAGCAAAAAACCAAAAAATAGGACAGAGGCCTATTAAAATACAAAGCAAGACCCCCCTACAAAGGATTTAGAAAAGAGGGCAATTGTTTGGCCTCAAATCTACAAATACTTATGATCGACGGGTCTTCAATCTCGACAGCAATTCCTCATTTGCAAACCATTAGAAGGCAGTCCTTGATGAGGTTGTTAATGTGAAGGGTGTCACAGTTGCGTTTGATCTAGTTTCTGATTAGCCAAAGATTCCATAGAAATGAGATGTGGATGTGAGACCAAATTCATTTTTTCAGCAGTTTGTAGATATCAATGTCCCAACAATTAAGAACACCATTGATGCGCTTAGGAAGACAATAGGATAATCCTACAGCTTTGAAACACTTACCCCGTAGCGGCTAAATATACTTGCAGAAAAAACAATTATGAGTTATTGGCATATCCCTGTGATTGAGGTTGGAGATGGTTGACAATTTGTTCCAGAGAACCATCCACAAAAAGAAATAGATTTTGGGAGGGATTCTAAACTCCCAAATGTAAGCTCAATCGATCTTAGGAAAATTCTCATTTAGAGATTTAAACACTGATTTGACAGAAAATATATCATTATTACTGTATATCCAAATCCTTTTATCATTTTGACATCGTATGAGTCTAGCATTACACTACAAAAATAAGGTGTTTCAGCGGCAGTCAAAATTGTTGCTATTAACAAAAAAACTGCCGCTACTAGTCCTATCGCTACTGAAACAACAAGATTTTTTGTTAATAGCGGCAGTTTTAAGTCTTACTGTTTGTAGTGTTATCAAGGATATCCGAAAGAATGTTGTATTCAAAAATTTTGAAGTTAGAGAGACGTCTAGTAATACCGATATGCCATAGAACAGGCACTACAAAAAATAAAATCATTAGTGGCAGCCAAAAATTGCCGCTATTAATAGAAAACTATTAAGACTATTAGCGACGAGGGTATTAGCGGTAGTTTTTTTGTTAATAGCGGCAGTTTTGACTGCCACTAATAGTCTTATTTTTTGTAGTGAGGGCCATCAAAGTTGATAATGCTAGAATGGTTGGAGGTTGGAATTACAACTATTTTGTAGAAATCAGTTAACTTGACACAAAAATTTCATTCATTACTATTCCAACGATCAGTCCAAAGGCGGATGCATTCGCTATTACCAATGGTGAAGGGGATATTTTTTAGGAAATCATCTCTAGCGGATAGGATTCTCTTCCACCACCAAGAAGAGGATCGAGATTGTTATCGTTAATTTTCCATCCTTTATTGCAAACCTGATATTTGTTTGTGACGATGTCTTTTCACCACGAACTATCAATTTTCGCCTAATCTCCACCACCACTTCATGAGGAGGGCTTTGTTCATAGATTCAATGGGTCTAATAGCTAATCCTCTGACGGATTTAGGCTTGATGATTTTATCCCAACTAATAAGTTTGAACTTTTCTTTTATGACCCAAATCATTCCATCAAAAGTTTCTTTCTAATTTTTCAATTTCTTGGCAAACCTTGATCAGACATTTGTAAAGTGCCATATAGTAATTGAGAATAGCACTGAGTACAAATCGGATTAAAGTGAGCCTCCCCCTTTCGATAACAATTTACTTTTCCACCCGCTAAGTCTGTTGCTAACTTTAGATTTTACTCAGTCTGACCAACACGTACGATGCATATTGAGTTTAGTCCCACATGAACCACCATAACCTTATCTCTCGTCTTATAAGATCCTGGGCCTATCAACTCACAACCAAATGATTTTGAGTTGGATGTGCAAATTTATCAAGCGGCATATATGGCCTATGGTATGGAGACTCGAGTCATAAGTGACTCAAGTCAGATGCCATTTTTCCGTATCCAATTACAAAACTTTCAAGAACATATTCTTTACGAGGTGATATTAGGTAATTGATAATTGGCCATATTTTTTCGGTACAATTTTTTTCTAAAATATGATCAATTGAGTATCAAATTTTCGGTATTTTAATTTATATCAAAGGGCTACTAATATCTAATTTAAGTATCATATTTTCGGTACATGCAAATTTTTTTTAAAATATAAAAATTTTAAAATTTAAATTGTGGAATTAAATTTTTTATTTTTCCAATTTGAAAATAGACCTACCATTTGAGCTAAAGACTTCATAAGTAAGATAACTAAAATTCACAACGAAGTTTCTTGATGCTAGTTTGAAGTAGTTTTCTGTCTAAACATGCTTCTAATAAATCTTATGATTTAGAAGAAATCATTTATACAATCAAAGTGGATATAGGCAGATATATGTCGATATAGGCAGATATATATCTACTATGAACCAACCATAATATAGAAAATGTCTTTCTCATAATTTTTTTTTCAATACTTCAAATAATGATAAAATATTTAAATCAGTCGGTCTTACCAACATGACATATTTGATATATCCGGTATTGTATGGGTGTGCGACTAGCCTTTGACATAATCAGATGGTACCGAAACGGGACTAATAATTTGTTGCGTGAAAGCTATCAAATTAACCAACGATCTTATGATGAACGATCAAATAAGAACATAAAATAAAAGGAAATCAAACACAATCTCACAAGAGAAAATATTTATGTGGTTCGACAATTTGCCTATGTCCTCGGGCAACGATGATTCACTATATTGATGATTCCACAAAAATACAAAAACAGTCAAGCCTCATCAAAGCTCTCCATAAAACTCTAGATAGGTTCACCAAAGCTTTATAATGATATATCAACTCTCTAATTCGTCCAAGGGCTTTTCCCTGATATAGAAGACACTAAATCCTACTTATAATCCAAGAGAAACTAACTAAAAATGGATTGTAATCGCAACTAGGTTGTCGTGGGTCACTCGAGCGAGAACCAATGTTACTCGGGCTACTAGAACCCGAAAGCTTGCCCATATGTGAGTTCCCAACTCGCTCAAGCGAGTTCAACCCGAGATATCGCTCTCTAGGGTGAAGCATCTCGCTCGAGCGACTTTGCTTGTCGCTCGAGCGACCTTCACTTAAGCTAAGAGTCTAACAACATAATTTACATAGGGCGGCACTGTTAATCAGTGAAAAATATCATTTTTCACCTCCTAACCTGACTTTTAATGGACCTTTGAGTTGACTAATAATGTGTCTTGAGTGTGTTTTATAGTTAAGCATTAAATTGCAGTCATAGTACAGACATCCATCTAAAAATGCCAAAGAAGAGACCTGCTGCCTAAACATGTGCTCATGCAGCCCAAAAGGCCAGCCAATCAAGCAGTTCACAGAGTCTCAAAGGTCTATGGGAATGGCATGTGTCCAACTGGGTATACTTGCGAGCAAGAGTAGCCGCATTTGGTGGAGATTGAACCCCCCAAAGGCTACTGTGTGCTGAACAGATGAAGGACAGCACCCCAAAGATTTGTGCCAGTTGTGGAAGCAAAGAGCAAAAGAGCTCGAGAGGTTATTTCATCCATTCGATAGGTCTAGATGTTTGAATATGAAGAGATCGACAGGTTCTTAGAACCTATTGATGAGTTGAAACTGTATGGAACAACTTGTTGAGAAGATTTGAGAGCTGAAATGAAAGCTATCGAGAGATTAATTCAACCTGTCAAGAGGTTCTGGTGAGAGAAGTGAAGCTGTCGAGAGGTCCCCACATCCTGTCGAGTAGTTAAAGTTGAAGAAAGTAACCTGTCGAAAGGTTTAAGTTACAGCAGAAGAACCTATCGATCACTGTGTTCCAACCTATCGAGAGGTCACCTGGAGATACAAAGGATCTCACGAGCTTCCACCTACATGTCGAGAGGTTCCCTTGAACCTAGCGAGTAGTCAAAGCCAACCTTGTGAGGACTTACCTGAAGCTGTATAAGAAGTTGACAGGTTGAATTATAACCCGTCGAGAGGCTGAATGGAGCTAGGACAGCAGTAAGGATTTGTCTTCATCCTGTCGAACAGTTTCCAGAACTTGTCAAGAAGTCACAAATCCTGTCAAAGGCTACTCTTAACCTGTCGAATGGAGCACCAAATGGACTCAAAACCTGCTGAAAGGTTCCTTGAACCTCTCGACACACTATTTGGAAACTTCTCAATTCCAACCACATCAGCTGCTCACTTCAGTGCTATTTGCATGCAATCCAAGGCATGTTAGCAACCCTTGGGGGTATTTTTGAAACACAAATGGGCACAAATGGGAACCCTCTAACCACCTCACATGTACTTGGCCAGTTTCGACCAATTGGTGGAGAGCTCCAAGAAGTAAAATTAGCCACATCAGCAGCTTAGAATAACTGAATTATTCCCTTGAGCTTTGATTGGCTGAAACAGATTTGAGGACAGACGGGAAGGCTATAAATGGAAGAAGAGTTTACAGAAGAACCATCCAGAAATTAAGAGAGCTCAGACCAAATTCAAAATCCCTTTTTCCCTCCAAAATTCCTTCCCTCTTTCTTCTTCCCCATTCTCACTTTAGACCAACCATGGTTGGCTAAACTCTTTTAGTAGCCAGGGTGAGGTTGAGAGCTGTAAATTGAGAGGTTCAAGGCTTTGTGTGGGGATTGGATATTGTACAGATTACAGATTTGAGAACAATTGTACTGTAAGTTGTATTGAATCAGTAATTGTTGATTATGAATCTTATTTGGATCCATAGATCTCTTGATTATCATTTGATTTCCCTAGATATAATATCCCTGTGGATGCTTGACCTTGTAGCCTTGCATCCACAACATCTGCAATGATTTAACTGTTCTGATTAAATCCTTAGGATTGGAAGAAGTCTATAGGATGATCTGTGACCATTCAAGTGGACAGATCATATCCTTAAGATCAATCAAATTCTCTGGCCTAGATTGGATCCTTATACCTTGCATCTGAGCTTGTAGCCAGATGATGGATTGTTGCAAATCAAGCCCTTGCATTGCCTCTGAACCAATCAATTTTTAGTAAAGACCAAAACCCCTAGCTGCTATTCTCTCCCTTTTGATTTTAATCCTTTTCTCCATGTTTTTAAATCTGTGTTTTACTCACCTTTGGATCATTAACAATACCTATATTTTTCTGTAGTTTTAGTAAAGCGACAACCCTTGAAAAAACCTCTCCTCTTTCCTTTCTTGCTATATTTTAAACTAGGATACGCTAGAGTGCCAGCTCCATTATAGATCTGGATATTTACTATATTTTAGAGCACATTTCCCTGTGGACATACCCTTACTTACCCCTTTAAAGCTTGCTACAATAACCCTGGTTCTTGCAGGCTTGATTGCTTTACCTTGGTTCCATTTTGCTGTAATTTGCCCTTTTAAATTTGCTATTTTTAACCCTTTAATAATTACAAGGTAAGTAATACAAGTTTTTGGCGCCGCTGCCGGGGATCTGTATTTTTAGAATTGGTTGATCTAAGTTTTTCTTATTTTTTTAGATTTATAATTGCCTATTTTGTGTTTGACTAATTACCGCTGTAGTTTTTTATAGTTTAATTTTGTGTTATAGATCTGGATCTATAGTCCTGAGAGGAGCATTTTGCTAATTGGAGGATCAAGCTTTGCTTAAGTTTGCATTTCCTAACTCTTTTACATTTTTAGATCTATAAATTTTTAGATCTGCAGCAATAATTGTGTGTTTTTGCAATTGCTTTGCTGAAATCTATGTTGTTATTTTGTGCGTTGAACTTTGTTTCTACTGTATGTATGCTTGGTAGAAGATCTCTCAATTCTGAGATTATTCCTTTAGATCTTGAAGTTGAGAGACTTCTCAGACCTAAGCAGCCCTTACATACACTTGTAGTTAATTCTAAAATTTCTGCCATGGGTGGGCAACCAAGGACATTGAAAGAATTCAATGCACCAGGGGTGTACAGCTCTCCCTTCTGCATTCAATTCCCTGCTGTCTAAGGGAACTATAGGATTAAATCTTCCATCATATAGATGTTGCCCTCATATCATGGCCTGAGTAAGGAAAACTCATACAAGCACATTGATGAATTCCTAGGCTTGTGCACTACTTTCAACATTGCTGGTTTGGGGGAGGAAGCAATCAGGTTGAGGCTCTTTCCTTTCTCCCTAAAGGATAGAGCTAGAACTTGACTATCTATGCTCCCAATCAATAGTATTAAGTCTTGGAATGACCTTCAATGTCAATTTCTGGCCAAATTTTTTCCCATGTCCAAAACAAGTCAGCTGAGGAAGAACATAATTTCATTTGTTCAAGCCCCAACTGAAGACTTTCACCAAGCATGGGAGAGATTTAAGGAACTCTTGAAACAATGTCCCCATCACTAAATTCCTGAATGGCAACTTGTTCAAAGTTTCTATCAAGGAATTGATCCCAAGAGCAGGGACATGGTTGATGCCTCATGTGGTGGTGCTTACCTCCACAAGACAGCTGATGAGGTTTGGGAGTTGTTTGATATAATTAGTGAAAACTCTATGCAAAGGGAGACCTTGTCAAGGGACATTGAGACTCCTGTTAGAATGGTGAGAGAGAACACTACAAGAGGAAAAATGTATGAGGTCAATGGCTATAATGATTTCGAGAAGAAGGTAGATAGCTTGACTCAAAATTTTGATAAACTCATGGGAGCAATGCAGTCTCCAATGACTGCCAAAGTAGAGTAGGCATGTCTGATATGCCAGTCTCCTACTCACTCTCTTGAAGAATGTCCCTCTGCTGCCAAACTTTTAGATCTGATTATGGAACATGTGAATGCTACTCAGTCCTTTGGACAATAGCCAGCTGTTGGTTATCATTGGAGAAACTATCCCAACTTGAGGTGGAGGCAAGATAATTTTCCAAACTAGCAGCAACATCAACAACAGCAGCCCATGCCATATAGAAATGCTCAGCCCTACCTGCAGAATTACTTCCCAAGGCCCTAATACCAGCAGCCTATAGCCCAGCCAATGACACAACCTATGCATCAAAGTGCACCAGCCCTTTGGGGAATTTCAATGTGCTGATTATTGTATAATGGTAAAAGCAAAATAAAATCAAAGTAGAACAGAGGATGGATTCAGCATAACTAAAATTTCCTAGACTTGTAAGATACAGGGTCCTTTGTAGCAAGTTTTAATAAGTAAGAGTTTGTCCCACAGGGAGTGGTGATCTAAGCCTAAAAGGTGTATAGTAGACCTCCAGATCTAGCTACTGATCTGGCAATTCTATGAAAATAGGAAAAAGAAAGAGTTTTTCTGTGTCACTAGATCTAATTTACAAACTAAAACTATAAAGCTAGATCTACAAGATGAGGGAGATGAAATGGCAAAATAAAATATAAAATGGGGAGAAATAGACAGCTAGGGCCTGATTTTCATTGCAAAATAGATCAAGATCAGAGGATATGTAGCAATCCTTCATTTGGCTACAAGCACAAATGCAAGGTATAAGAATCTGATTTAGATCGGTGGTTTGGATTGATCTTAAGGCTATGATCTGTCCACTTTAATGGCCATAGATCATCCAATAGATTTTCTCCATCCCGATGGCTTCAATCAGAACAAGATAATCACTACAGATGCTGTGGATGCAAGCTACAGGCACAAGCACCCATAGGCATATCAAACCCAGAGAAATCTGATGGTCAATAAGAGATCTACCGGAGATGTGGCAGGCTAGGCCCATCTACACAAGAGCTGATCGAGAATCTAATGGGACCACAAGATCTATAGATTTAATTAAGCTTTAAAACCAACAATTTATTGCTTTAAACAAAACAACTTACAATAAACTTGCTCCCAGATCTGTAGTCTGTGCATCGATCCACATTCCTTCATGCCAAAATTACAATTACAAAACAGATCTGAGTTGCTACCTAGAACTAATCCAACAGGCTGGATTAGAGAGAGAAGGGGGAAGAGAAAAGGGAAAAATAAACCTAAAACTAAACCTAAATGAGCTAAGGAGAACTCAGACTATTCCTTTGTTCCTACTTTCCTTGCTGAAGAAAAACAACAGAAAGGATGGGTATTTATAGGTGTGCATCAATTCGTGTACCTTGAGTTGCAACCAATCAGAGAGCAGAGGACTCAGTTCTGTTATGCACAACTGAGGTGTCTTCATTTCGGCCAAGGAAAATCACATGTGGACTGCTGTCCCATGTGCAGAGTTTTGTGCCCAGCTGATGTGTTCTTGTAGCTCTCAAAAATGCCCATGTCGACCACTGATATTTACTAATGGAACCCGAGATAAATCCCAGAGATGTGTGGAACATTGGGATGTGTGCCCTAGAAGCATTGGAATCCCCAAAATGTCCCTAAAGTGTGAAATAGATGGCTGGAACCCGTGCCTCGATAGGTTGGAGCTTCAGAAATTCAATCTCGACAGGTTCAGGCAACTGTTCGACAGGTTGAATGGGCTTCAGGTATGCATTCGATAAGTTCTCGACAGGTTTATTCAACCATTCGACAGGATGCTCGATAGGTTCATTTTCAACATCAGAACCTCTCGACAGGATCTCAACAGGTTCAAAAAAACCATTCGATAGGTTGCGACAGGTTCAATTTTAGCCTTTTTTCAGCACTATAGCTTGATTTCAGCACATACCAGCTCGTGGGGTTCAACCGACCACTCGAGAGGTTGGATCTTATCATTTTAAACCACTCGAGGGGTTGGTTTTCAACATGAACCACTCGTGTGGTTCACTAAATCATGCATTTAAACCACTTGAGTGGTTGCACCAACCCTCTAAACTGGTCGAATTCTTCAAGTTTGCAGCTGTGCTACTCATGGGCCTCCATCATCAGCTCGAGTAGATGAACTTCAACACTTAAAGTACTCGAGTGCATTAATGTTGTAGCTGTAATATGCCACTTGAATTGCTCTGCAGTTGTTCGCATAAAATGCCTTGAGGTGCTGATTTGCTGCTGTCTTCCATCCAAGGTGCTGCCTTGCTACAAACACAAAATGTTGTATTACTGCATAACACCTCATTAACCTTTGGGCTTCACCACTCTCTCTCTCAGCAGGTCTTCAAGGCCCCCAAAGCATGCTAAAAAGCCCCAATGGTGTGAACCACCATGGTGCCTTTTCAATAAATCCATCAGCTCCACTTCTAAATACAAAATTCCTTCTTCTTGGCTTCAAAAGCATGGATTGCAGCATTAAGCTCTTATTTTGCTGTTATCTATAAAAACATACTTAAAAGACATTATTAACATGCTCAAAGGTCCATCATAGGTCAGGTTGAGGGGTAGAAAGTGGTATATTTCAGTTCTCAACAACCAGCCCCAGCACCCTCTAGATCCCTCACATTTGAAGAGCAAGTTCTGGCTTCATTATAGAATTTGGGCTCTTTGTCTCAAACAGTTAACTCCCATAGCCAAAGTATTAAGAAGATAGAGGATCACCTTGGTCAACTATCTAATACTTTGACTAGGAGAGAAGAGGGAAGACTGCCTAGTCAGCTTATGAACAACCCAAAAGGGTAATACATGGTGGGTGAGACTTCTTCACATGAAGAAGCCAAATCTGTCACCACTTTGAGAAGTGGAAGGCTGGTTGATAACATGGTTGGTGTTGAGCCTGAGAAGAGTGCAAGAAAAGAGAGAACAACCCATGATGATATGCAGCAGGAGCAACATATGAGAAACAAGGGGGGGTGTTGACGAGCCCCAACAGAAAAATGAAAACAAAAATAAAGAAAAAATTGATGAGATTGCTAAGGCAGCAAATTGGAGATCAGTCCCCCATTTGCCATTTTCCAATGTACTTTAAGTACCTTCTTCTTTTGATAAGGGGAATGCTAAAGTTGAGGAAATGATAGAAATATTTAAACAAGTGAAGATTAATTTATCTTTATTTGATGCAATCAAGCAAGTGCCAGCCTATGCAAAGTTTTTGAAAGATTTGTGCACACACAAAAGACAATCTAGGATACAACTATCCAAGAAGGTCTTTTGTACTGAGAAAGTGAACTAAGTGCTGTCTATTGCAACCCTAACAAAGCTCCAAGACCCTAGAGTTCCCACAATCCCTTGCATAATTGGGGATCACACCATTAAAAAAGCCTTGACAGATCTGAAAGGAGGCCTGTGGGAATGATAGAAGATGTGTTAGTTGGGATTGACAAATTCTTTTATCCAGCAGTTTTTTTGGTTCTTAACATGGAACTAAGCAAGTGCACTACTTCCATTCCTGTAATTTTGGGCAGGCCTTTCTTGGCCACTGCCAATGCTTATATACAATATAGATCCGGTGTAATGGAGGTACTTTTTGGTAATATAAAAGTGAAATTAAATGTCTATAATGTAGCAAGTCAGCCTCACTTGGATACTGAGGATTGCTTTTTGATTGATGTGTTGGATGAGCTTGTGGAAGAAACTCTACCCAAGCTGCTGCATTGTGATGACATGTGTGATGTTTTTGAAGATGTTTGGAATGAAATTATGAAAGAGAAGGCCCCCACACCTGTGATTTAAGAGGTGAAAGCCTTAAATTTTGAAGTGGGGACAGCAACAAGGTATCCTCCTTGGAAACTAGTTGTGTCGCCTCTTCCACCACCTTCAAAGGCACTTTGTTGCCTTCACTCATAAGCCCACCTGATGTGGAATTGAAACAGTTGCTCAAGTCTTTGAAATATATATTTTTGGGAGTAAATCAGAAGTTGCCTGTGATAATTTCTTCTTCCCTCACTGATGAGTAATAAGAAGAGGTGTTGTGTGTTAAAAAGGCATAAGAGAGCAATAGGATGGACTATTGCTGATCTTGGAGGCATCAACCCTGCTGTTTGTATGCATAAGATAAACTTGGAAGAGGGTTTCAAACCCTCTAGAGAGATACAGAGAAAGTTAAACCTCCACATGTAAGAGGTAGTGATGAAAGAGGTGGTCAAATTGTTAGATGCAAGAATCATCTATCCCATTTCAAATTCTAAATGAGTGGCACCTACTCAGGTGGTACCTAAGAAATCTGGAATCACTATGGTTAAATCTGATTCTGGTGAGCTAATTCTAATCAGGGAAACCACTGGTTGGAGGGTGTGCATTGATTATCGAAGGCTCAATTTAAAAACTAAAAAAGATCACTTTCCTTTTCCATTCATAGACCAAACTTTGGACAAGTTGGTAGGCAAAAATTTTTATTACTTTCTTGATGGATACCAAATCCCTGTGTATCCACAAGATCAAGAGAAAATCACTTTTACATGTCCATTTGGCATCTTTGCCTATAGAAGGATGCCATTTAGATTGTGCAATGCTCCTGCAACTTTCCAAAGGTGTATGTATGCCATCTTCTTGGATATGATTGAGCAGTTTTTAGAGATATTCATGGATGATTTTTTTGTCTTTAGGGACAGTTTTAGGCAATGTCTACATCATCTTAGCCTAGTGCTGCAGGGATGTGAGGAAACCAACTTGATTTTGAGTTAGGAAAAGAGTCATTTTATGGTCAATCAAGGTATTGTCCTTGACCATGTTGTTTCCCACAAAGCCATAGAGGTAGACCAGGTTAAAATTGATTTGATTGCACATTTGCCCCCACCTAAAATTGTCAAACAGGTAAGATCCTTTTTGGGGCATGCTGGTTTTTATAGGAGATTCATCAAAGATTTCAGTAAAATCTAAAAACCTCTCTGTCACCTGTTGTGCCAAGAGGTTCCTTTTGTATTCAATGATGAATGTCTCACTGCTTTTGAGTTTTTGAAAGGATGTTTAACCTCTGCACCTATCCTTCAAGCACCTGATTATTCTTTGCCATTTGAGCTGATGTGTGATGCATCAGATTTTGCTATTGGTGCAGTTTTGGGGCAAAGGAAGGATAAGTTACCTTGTGTGATTGCTTATAAAAGCATGACAATGATTGATGCTCAGTTAAACTACACAACAACTGAGAAGAAATTATTGGCCATTGTCTATGCTTTAGAAAAATTTAGGTTTTATGTGTTAGGATCTAGGATTGTGGTGTTCACAGACCACTCAGCCCTGAAGTACCTTTTTTCTAAAAAGGATGTCAAACCAAGATTAATCGGATGGATCCTCCTATTGCAGGAGTTTGATCTTGAGATTAAGGATAAAAAAGGGGTTGAAAATGTGGTTACAGATCACCTATCCAGGATTCTAGCTGCTAAGTTTGATAGGCTGCCTGTCAATGACTCATTTCCTAATGAACAGCTGTTTACTATCAGCATGAGGGCACCTTGGTTTGCAAACATAGTGAACTACTTGGTAGTGGGTAGGATTCCCGTACATTAGAATAAAATGGATAAGGAGCTGTTCTTTTCTCAGATCAGACACGACATGTGGGAGGATCCATACCTTTTCAAGCACTGTGCAGGCCAAGTTGTGAGGAGGTGTGTCCTTGATAATAAATTTTACAGCATATTAACCATGTGTCATGAATAGGCTTGTGGAGGCCATTTTAGTAGAAATAAAACTACTGCAAAGATACTTCAAAGTGGATTTTATTGGCCCACTATCTTCAACGATGCATGGCAGCATTGCAAAGCTTGTGAAAGATGCTAGAAAGTAGTATTTCCAAAAGAAATTTCATGCCTTTACAACCTATACTTGTTGAATTATTTGACATATGGGGGATTGACTTCATGGGTCCCTTCCCTCCTTCTTATGGATACAATTTTATTCTTTTGGCTGTGGACTATGTGTCCAAATGTGTTGAAGCCATAGCCACAAGAACTAATGATTACAGAGTTATCCTTAATTTCTTGAAAGATAATATTTTATCTAGGTTTGGCTACCCCACCCAGAGCTATCATTAGTGATGGGGAAGTCATTTCTACAATAGACAGTTTGAGAACTTTCTTAGAAAGTACTCTGTGACACACAAAGTTGTCACCCCATACTACCCACAGACCAGTGGGCAGGTGGAAATTTCTAATAGAGAGATCAAATATATTTTAGAGAAAACTGTGAGAGGAGATAGGAAGGATTGGTGGCTGAAGTTGACTGAACTTGCATAGGGATGTCTCCCTTTAGGTTGGTGTATGGCAAGGCATGCCATTTACCAGTAGAGTTAGAACATAAAGCCTATTAGGCTATTAAATCATTGAATGTTGATCTAACTGCTGCTGGCATGCACAAGAGGCTACAGTTGTCAGAGTTGGAAGAGCTGAGATTGGAATCCTACTCCAATGCAAGGATCTACAAAGAAAAGGCCAAAGCCTTTTATGACAAGCATTTGCTGAGAAAGGAGTTTGCTACAGGCAACAAGGTATGGTTGTTCAATTTAAAATTAAAATTTTTTCTAGGCAAGTTGAGATCCAGATGGGAGGGACCTTACATTGTAATGCATGTATCCCCATTTGGAGTTGTTGAAATCATGGATCCAAATGATGGTAGGATCATGAAAGTCAATGGTTAGAGGCTCAAAATATTTGTTGAAAATGTAGTAGAGCCTGTGGTGACTATTCACCTTCAAGAACCTCCAAAGTGTGACTGAGTTTCAACATTGTATATTATGTATCATAACTGTCAGTTCATTTTGTTTTCAAAATTGTTTGGCATTGTATATATGTTGCCAATTTTGCTAAGTTTTTTTCATTTAGAATCATGAGTCATCAGTAATAAGGGTACAATCATGAGTCATCAATTCCAAGACATGGGAAATGAATGAGAGCAGAGTGGGAGTGACAAATCTATGTGGAGAATGGACTGTGAACTGATGAGGAATTCTTTTGAACTGAAAAACAACCTGTCGAAAGGTGCTATGAGAAGTTCGACAGGTACTGAAAGCTCTCCCTATGAATTTCGATAGGTATTGAATCCTGTCGAGAGGTTAGAAGTTGATCTCGACAGGTACTGAAGGTGTACAAATGAATTTCGACAGGATCTGTGAACCTGTCGGGAGGATGTGAGATGTTGTCGACAGGTACTGAATGCTGTTGACTACATTTTCGACAGGTTCAGAGTACCTGTCGAGAGGTTGAGAGACCTCTCGGAGCCTTAACATCTAAAAGTTTTCATCCTGTCGAGAGGTTGCATGAACCTCTCGAATTGATCTTTCTGAAGCTTTCTACCTGTCGTGAGGTTTGAGAGAACCTCTCGAGACCTTCAGCTTGCCAGTCCTGTCATCCCAGCTGATTTTAACTGTTCGACAGGTTGCGCCAACCTGTCGAAACCCTCTCTCTAATCCTGTCGAAATAGGATTTTATTTATTTTAAACCTATCAACAAATCATTTCATCCATTCGAGAGCTTATGCTCAGAGCTCTATTCCTCTGGTGCTCGAATTTCCCATTTCTTCTTTCTCCTCCACGTCACTGGCTCCAACTCCACTCACCTTGCCATTGCTCTAAGTGCATTAATTCTACAAGGGCTACATTTTGCACCTGGCCTGTGTCAGTTTGGTGCCGTGTATAGCATGTTTTGAGAAACTCTAGGTTCTGTGGGTAAGTTCTTCTTCAACCTCCACTTTGTGATTTTCTAGCTTTGTACTTCCCTGTTTCTGTGTGTGTGGTTAATTTGTGTGAGTAAAGAGGGTTGTCGTGGTGTTTGATAGTGATAGTGTCCTTTAGAGTAATGGCCAGACATCTGACCCAAGGCATTGTAGGCTCTGGGGAATCATTGATGAGGAGAGATCTACACCTTAGCCCGCTTTTCATAGATTCAATTTTGAGGAAAAATATCTATGTCAGTGGACATCAGCAGGAGAGGAGAACCCCTATAGTGGATGCCCTTTACTTTTTCTCCAAGGGCCAGTTCTTGAATGCATCTCAACTGATATTTGAGGCCATGGTAGATGTGAATGACAAGATCAAAAGAGGACAGACCTTGCCAGGGTTACCCTACAGTAGACTCATCACTGCTTTGCTAAGGAAAGGGAAATATGTGATATAAAAGGATGAGCCAATGGATAAATTAAGTCCAAAAGTGTTTGGGAGTAGGGCTTGGTGTACCAGTAGGACCTTGATAGGGAAGAGCAAGAAGAAGATAGTGGAGAGTCCTGAAAAGGAAGCATCTCAGGTGACCAACTCAACAGCTGCACTTGTGATCCCTACAGCTAGCTCAGCAACTGCACCTGGGACCTCTACATCAGCTAGCTCAGAGCCTCTGCCTACATCTGCTATTACTAGCTCAGTGCCTCCACCTATGACCTGTGCACCCATACTCATCCCTTCCACTGATGTGCCCTTGCTTATTGTCAGCTCTGCTATAGTCAGCATCCCCACCCCATCACCCTCCATACAATCCATTTTAGTCTCCATACCTCCCAGTAGCTCAGCCATTCCTTCCACCATCACCACAATCACACCTTTGTCAGCTCCTCCTACCACAGACCCCATTGTCACCCTACCTTCACTTCCCATCACAACAACCTACCAGAGAAAATCAACATCAGCCACAACCCCTCCAACAAGCCCATCCATCCCAGTTGTTGAACCCTTAAGCCCTACATCATCTACATCGGCTGACCCAGTCACCACCTCTCCATCATCCATACACTTTGATATTGACCCCACTACCTCCTTATCACCTATCCATACCCAAGAGCTGGACCACCTGACCACTGAGGGGTATTCATCCCTGATAGAGTCCATTATGGATGATATTGGGCACGAGTACTCCCCTTTACCTGATTCTCCACAACCTACCTCTCCACAGCCTACCCAATTGCTTCATGCTCTCACCCCACCTTTCCAACATGCTTCCACATCTCTTTTCCAGCCCATTATACCCATTCCACCTAATACCCAAGCCAAAATCCTACCTAATGTCTCTATCCAAATTCTTTCCCTTCTCACCACCATCCTAGCCTAGCTTTAAACCAACACAGCAAACCAAGCTGCTATGGCCACCTGCCTTCATGCCATTCAATCAACCTTAATCCCAACTACCCCAACCTCCCAACCTCTTCCAATTCCCACTCCTACACCTACTCTTGTACCCACTTCACCTCCATCCCCACAGCTGTCCCCTATAGTATTGACTTCCCCTGCCGAGGTGGAAAAACTAATCCCTAAACCTTCTACCTGGGACTCTTCTACCCAAACTGACCCCTTGGAAGAGGACCTACCCTCTCCACCTTTCACCTACCCCTCCACGCCACTTGAGCCTATTGCTGTGGAAGATGAGCTGCCACTTTCATTCATTTTACCTTCACCACCACTACCTAAGCTGCCCATTGCCCCCTCCTCCATGGATGTCCCTCACCATTGGGCCATTGTCCCATATGGCACCAACACCTTTTCACCTCTGCCATCCCTCACAAAATCCATTGAGACCAACCCATACGTCAAAGAGGATGTGAAATTTCTAGTGGATGTAGTCATGGTGTTACTACATCAAGCACATCAGGAAGAGATTGACCCTGTTTTAGAGGCTCATAGGGTAGAGGAGTGGAAATTATAGAAGATGGTCCTCAATTCCCTTGACTTTTACAAGATGTACACACAAAAATCTGACATGCTAGCTAGGCTAGTAGAGACCCTTTCCCTTTACTCAGCCTTGGGTTCCTTTACTCACCCTTAGAACCCAAAGCCCTTTCCATCAAGGAGCCCACCATGGCTCAGGGCAGCACCAAGCCTCAGAAACCCTCAGTCAAAAGGATTAACGAGGGTGCTGCCAGCATTGAGAAACTTAAGAGGAAGGAGAATTTTAAGGAGTATGACAAAATTGCTGCACGAAAAGGATGAGAGCCAATATCAAGCTCTGACTCAGATTCTGTTTAGCTGTAGATTGTAGTTAGGAATTGATTGTAATCAGCTTGTTTTTGCATGTTGCTATGTGTAATCTTTGTTAAATATAAAATGTACTGTTTCTTTGATGCTTTGTAACTACTTGTGTCCAATAAAATTTCTGTTTTGTCAATTGTGTGTTACTTTCCTTTGTGCTTAAATTTGTTCTAGGATACTCTTTTTACTGAATTAGTTACTTTCCTTATGTCTACCCTGCTGTTTCCTTTTTTACAATAGTGAGGACACTGTTTCTCATAGGTTTGGGGGTATGGAAGGGTGTGCCAATAGAATAGTTAATGCTAGTGCAACAGTGTTGGATAAAATTTGTGAAAATAAAGTGATTTCCCATCTGATTTTTGAAAAAGAGGAAATTAAAAACATTTTAAAACTGAAATATGTTGTAGCTCTAACATTGTCATGAAGCAAATGTTAAGAATTTTTTTCAAAATTGGTGCTGAGTGACCCTGAAAAGAGAGAAAACTATGAGGATATACCCTAGGGATTTAATGGAAGACTATACCCAGTGAGATTTGGGCCTAAAAATTTTTCTTTGAAGAATGTCTTGGCAATTTTTCTGCTCTAAGGACTGAGTGAATCTAGTCCTGCTCACTAGAAGTTAGGCAAATCTAAGTTAAAACAGCTTGATAGCATCCATGGCATTGAGGACATGATGTAGGGCCATCCTTTGGATAGTTTGAGCCAAAAATCTCCCACCTTTGAACTGCCCTTGATACACACCATTTAAGCCTAAAAAATCCAAGTTTTTCTTTGACAAAAACCAGAAGGTAAAGGAGTTGAAGAAGGTAGAGTTGGTTTGACAATTGGTGGAAGGAGGAGAAAACACATTTGAAGGCAGTTGTGTATCAGATGTATAGTAGTGTCATTCCAGCCCATATATATATATATATATATATATATATATATATATATATATATATATATATATTGAGAAAAATACAAAAGAAAAAAGCATACAAAAAGAAAGAGAAAAAAAAAAAAAAAAATACAAAATGAGAAAGGGAAGTCCTTTCATTGGAAAGTTAAAAAGAAGATTAGAAACTGATCACTTCAAATATGAAAATTCAAAGAAGCTGAAGATTGTGCTAAAATGAAGAAGGTGTTGTCATGACCACCTCCTTACCTTACTGATTTCTCAATTTTGAATCCCCCTTTTACCCTTTTTCCTTATAAACCCATAAGCCACATTACAACCCAATAAAAAGACCTTACTGATCTAAAATTGATTGAGCTATCATGTAGAGATGAGGATTTGCGTAATCTATGGTGAAAAGAGTTGAAAGATCTCAGGAATTAGAGCATTTCCTATGCTCATGCTTGCAGTCCTATTTGAGGGCAGTAATTGCTCTTGAGCTGTGTGAAATGATATACCATTCATGTTTATTTTGAGTGGCAGCCCTGGTGAGACTTGGGTCTGAAATTGAATTTGTTTGGGGCATTATCAAAACAAAATTCTCAAATTGATGGTAAGCTTTGCATTAATTTTCACACACAATGCCTTGGTATGAGCTGATTGATTGTGAAGGAATTACAACAGAATTTCAGTATTAAACTGCTGATTTATTGCTGAGAATTCTCTAAAAAGTTGAAGGACCAAGATGTGGAATGAATTTTATTTTGTTTAAATTATGTTTTAACATATTGCACTAGTATTAACTGATTTATTGGAGAAGTTTGTGGGTAACTTCACTGAAAACCGTCAGGAGACTTCACTCCTCCACTAGGGGTTTAAAAGGCTTGATGCATATGCTAAATGCATCTGTGCACCTTACAGAAGTGGCATTTTTCTATTTTCAATAATTGTTTTTAAATTCCCCTTTGATCAGGGATTAGCAAAGCTTAGGTTTGGGGGTGTGTTAACCAGTGAAAAATACCAATTTTCACCTCCTAACCTGACCTTTGATGGACCTTTGAGTTGACTATTAATGTGTCTTGAGTGTGTTTTATAGTTAAGCAATAAATTGTAGTCATAGTGTAGACATCCATCTAAAAATGCCAAAGAAGAGACCCGCTGCCTCAACATATGCTCATGCAGCCCAAAAGGCCAGCCAATCAAGCAGTTCACAAAGCCTCAGAGGTCTATGGGAATGGCATGTGTCCAATTGGGTATACTTGGGACCAAGAGCAGCTGCATTTGGTGAAGATTAAAACCCCCAAAGGCTACTTTGTGCTGAACAGATGAAGGACAACACCCCAAAGATGTGTGCCAGCTGTGGAAGCAAAGAGCAAAAGAGCACCAGAGGTTATTTCATCCATTCGATAGGTCTGGATGTTTGAATATGAAGAGATCGACAGGTTCTCAGAACCTATCGAGGAGTTGAAACTGTATGGAGCAACCTGTCGACAAGATCTGAGAGCTGAAATGAAAGCTATCGAGAGATTAATTCAACCTATCGAGAGGTTCTGGTGAGAGAAGTGAAGCTGTCAAGAGGTCCCCACATCCTGTCGAGGAGTTAAAGCTGAAGAAAGTAACCTGTCAAAAGGTTTAAGCTGTAGCAGAAGAACCTATCGATCAGTGTGTTCCAACCTGTCGAGAGGTCACTTGGAGATACAGGGGATCTCATGAGGTTCCACCTCATGTCGAGAGGTTACCCTGAACCTAGCGCGTAGTCAAAGCCAACCGAGCGAGGACTTACCTGAAGCTATATAAGAAGTCGATAGGTTGAATTATAACTTGTCGAGAGGCTGAATGGAGCTAGGACAATAGTAAGGATTTGTCTTCATCCTGTCGAACAGTTTCCAGAACCTATCGAGAAGTCACAAATCCTGTCGAAGGCTACTCTTAACCTGTCAAATGGAGCACCAAGTGGACTCAGAACTTGTTGAAAGGTTCCCTGAACCTCTCGACACACGATTTGGGAACTTCTCAGTTCCAGCCACTTTAGCTGCTCACTTCAGTGCTCTGTGCACATGTTCCAAGGCATGTTAACAACCCTTGGGGGTATTTTTGGAACACAAATGGGCACGAATGGGAACCCTCTAACCACCTCACATGCCAGTTTTGACCAATTGGTGGAAAGCTTTTAGAAGTACAATCAGCCACATCAGCAACTTAGAATAACTGAATTATTCCCTTGAGCTTTGATTGGCTGAAACAGATCTGAGGATATAAGGGAAGACTATAAATGGAAGAAGAGTTTACAGAAGAACCGTCCAGAAATTAAGAGAGCTCAGACAAAATTCAGAATCCCTTTTTTCCCTCCAAAATTCCATCCCTCTTTCTTCTTCTCCATTCTCTCTTTAGACCAACCATGGTTGGCTAAACTCGTTTAGTAGCTAGGGTGAGGTTGAGAGCTGTAAATTGAGAGGTTCAAGGCTTTGTGTGGGGATTGGATGTTGTACAGATTGCAGATCTGAGAACAATTGTACGGTAAGTTGTATTGGATTAGTAATTGTTGATTGTGAAGCTTATTTGGATCCATAGATCTCTTGATTGCCATTTGATTTCCCTAGATCTAATATCCCTATGGATGCTTGAGCTTGTAGCCTTGCATCCACAACATCTGCAATGCTTTAGCTGTTCTGATTAAATCTTTAGGATTGGAAGAAGTCTATAGGATGATCTATGACCATTCAAGTGGATGATCCTTATACCTTGCATCTGAGCTTGTAGCCAGATGAAGGATTGTTGCAAATCAAGCCCTTGCATTGCCTCTGAACCAATCAATTTTTAGTAAAGACCAAAACCCCTAGCTGCTATTCTCTCCCTTTTGATTTTAATCCTTTTCCCCATCTTTTTAAATCTGTGTTTTACTCACCTCTGGATCATTAACAATACTTGTAATTTTTTGTAGTTTTAGTAAAGTGACAACCCTTAAAAAAACCTCTCCTCTTTCCTTTCTTGCTGTGTTTTAAACTAGGATAGGCTAGAGTGCTAGATCTGTTATAGATATGGAGATTTATAATATTTTAGAACACATTTTCCTGTGGACATACCCTTACTTACCCCTTTAAAGCTTGCTGCAACAGCCCTGGTTCTTGCAGGCCTGATTTCTTTACCTTAGTTCCATTTTACTGTAATTTACCCTTTTAAATTTGCTGTTTTTAACCCTTTAATAATTACAAGGTAAGCAACACAACAGGCACATATGACACCATACACCCAATTAGCTACAGGGATTTGCTCCATTGTTTGGGTGCCATTATTTACACCCTTTGAAACTCTAACTTCACCCATCCCCATCATCACTTTGAATTAGAGTAAACTCTGTGTCTTTGTGAAGGGCCAACTTCTCTTGTGCAAGTAATAGCTCTCTAATTCGTAACTATAAAGTATAAATTTTCTATTAGTCAAAGTTTGACTTTTAATAAACTATAAATACTGTAGCTAGATAGTGGATATTGGCCACTACCGTGGTTCAAAATTTTGGCTGATAACTCAAGTTATCAGTCAAATCGTTTCGATTTCGGTCCCCACTGAAACGATAACTTGAACAAAAATTTCAGTCCAATTATATATGGAAGGGAAATTATCGGTCGAAATTTTGGCCGATATTCAAATTTTCGATTTCGGTCATGCCCGAAGTAAAAAATGAAACAACTATTTTGATCATTGGCTACTACTATGTAAGTTTGCAACTTATTTTTATTGGTTGAAGTTTAACTTTTACTTAATGTTTGACTTTTAATAAAAATTCAACTTTTAGTTAAGCTTTGACTATGATAGCCTAATAGTGGATATTAGCTATTGCTCTTTTAATTTGTAACTTTTTTTTTTTTTTTTGATAACCTAGGTATCCGGGCCTCTTAGAGCACACGCCTAATCCCAGGGGCGCATGCGTGTTAAGCAGTAAAAATTACCATTTTTTACCTTCTAACCTGACCTTTGATGGACTCTTGAGCTGACTAATAAGGTGCTTTAAGTATGTTTTGTAGATAAGCAATAAAATATAGCCTTAGTGCAAACACCCACCAAAAAGGGCTAAAGAAGCAATCTGCTCCTCATCATGTGTTCACAACAGTCCAAAGGCCTGCCAGTCAAGCAATCAGAGTTTTATAAATTCATGAGAAGGTCGTGGGCCCAACTAGGCACACTTGAGACCATACTTCTCAGCTCTTTTCATAGCTGCTGTCACACTTCCATACTTCGTGCACACATTCCAAAGCACGACAGTGACCCCCGAGGGTATTTTTGGTACACAATTGGGCATGAGCGAAAACCCTAACTACCTCACATGTACTTGTCAGTTGTGAACTAATAGGACAGGAGCTTCTAGAAGAGGAATCAGCCACATTAGCATAACTGCATTATTCCTTTGAGTTCTGATTGGCTGAAATAGATATGAGGAAAAGGTATAAATAAAGGAGTAATCAGATTGAAAAATCATCCAAAAAATTGGGAGAGCCAGAGCCAAGTTCGAATTCATTTTCCCTCCAATATTTCCCTCTTTTCCCTCTTCTTCTTCCTCCCTCTTTTAGCCAATTATGGTTGGCTAAACTTCTCAAGTAGCTAGGGTAAGGTCATGAACTATAATTGAGAGTTTCAGAGGCTTTTGTAAGGAAGTGGATGCCACATAGATTACAGATCTGAGCACAATAGGATTGTAAGTAGTAAGATTGCAATGGAATTGTGGAATTTAGAGTTAATTCTGAACTATATTTCATTTCTTCATATTTGAATTTCCCTAGTTTGGATACTCCTATAGTTGCCAGCCAGAAATGGGGAGCTTGTAGCCTAGCAACCACAACATCTGCAATGGTTAACTCGTTCTAATCAAGACCTTTGAATTGGAACAATCTCTGGGATGATCTGTGACCATTCAAGTGGAGAGATCATAACCTTAGGATTGCTTTGATTCTTTGGTCAAGATCAAATCCTTATACCTTGCATCTGCCTGAAATGGGGAGCTTGTAGCCAGATGAAGGATTGTTGCATATCTGTCCTGAATATTTGCCTTTGATTCATTTAATTTTTAGTAAGGACGAAACCCCTAGCTGCTGCTCTCCATCCTTTGATTTTTTATCCATTTTTCTTCAAACTCTGTGTTTTCTTAAAAATCTGGATCAACTGCATTTGATTTCCATAGTTTAGATTAGAAGTGACACCCTTTCAAAACCTCTCATCATTCTTAATTTAGTAGAGGGTGCCAGGTCTACCTTAGATCTGGAGATTCACCACATTTTATTCATATTTCCCTGTGGACATACCCTTACTCACTTTTAAAACTTGCTATAAAGGATCCTTTATCTTGCAGGTCTTGGATAATCTTAGATGTTCTGATATCATCTTCTGTTTTAATTTGATTTTATTTTTGCTCACACACACATAATCAGCACACTAGAAAATCCTCAACAAGTTTTTGACGCCGCTGTCAAGGATCTGTGATTTAAACTTGGTAAATCTAAGTTTTTCTCGTTTTTAGATTTATAATTTTGATTTCCTATTAAGTGTTTGACTAACTATTACTTTAGTATTTTGTAGTTTAAGTTCCTTTTTAGATCTGAAGCTATATTGCTAAGAGGAGCATTGTGATAGAGATTGTGCTCAAGTTTACATCCCTCTATTCCTCTAATTTTTTTTAGATCTATGAGTTTGTAGATTAATTAGCTGTTTGTGCTTGTTCCTGGTTGTTGTGTTAAATTTGATCTGTACTTTATAAAAATATGCATTGAGATTGTGAGTGTTGTATGTTTGAAAGAAGAACCCTTAACCCCCAGATTGTGCCATTAAATCCAGAGGTTGAAAGGATTCTTAGGCCTAAACAAACCCCATCTACATCAGTTAGAACTGAATCTGTTGATATGGGTGAGCAACCAAGGTTGTTGTTGAAAGATTACTATGAACCTGGTGCATATAATTCTCCTTTTTGCATATAGTGTCCTGCTGTGGATTCCAATTATGAAATTAAATCTTCAACCATTCAGAAGTTACCTTCTTTCCATGGTTTGAGTAAAGAGGACCCATATAAGCATGTCGATGAATTCCTTGCTTTGTGTACTACCTTTAACATTACAGGTCTAGGGCCAGAAGCCACCAAGCTTAGGCTAGTTCCTTTTCCATTAAAGGACAAAGCCAAGACCTGGTTATCCTTGCTTCCCCCTAATAGCATTAACTCTTGGAATGGCATGCAATGTTAGTTCCTAGCTAAATTCTTTCCCATGTCTAGAACCAGTCAGTTGAGGAAGAGTATCCTCTCATTTTCTCAACTCCCAATTGAAGGGTTCCATGAGGCATGGGAGAGATTGAAGGAGCTGTTAAGGCAGTGGCCCCACCATAAAATTCTGGAATAGTAACTTGTCCAAATTTTATATCAAGAAATTGACTCCAGAAGTAGAAATATGGTGGATGCTTCTTGTGGAGGCAAATACCTTCATAAAGCAGCCGAGGAAGCATGGGAATTGTTTGATGTCATTAGTGACAACTCATTGCAGCAGGAGTCTCTTACTCGGGATACTGATACTCCAGGAGGAATGATGAAGGAACATACATCAAGAGGTAAAATGTATGAGATTGGTGGGTATAATGACTTGGAAAGAAAGGTAACCAGCTTGACTCAAAAGTTGGAGAAAATGATGGGAGTAATGCAGTCTCCTATGGCTGCTAATGTGGAAGAGGCATGCCTCATTTGCCAATCTCTCACTCATCCAATTCAGGATTGTCCCTCTGCTGAGCAATTTCTAGAACTAGTAATGGAACATGTGAATACTGCCCAATCTTTTGGTCAGCAGCCAACTGCTGGTTACTCTTGGAGAAACCACCCTAACCTAAGGTGGAAGCAAGGCAATGTTCCAAATCAAAACCAGTAGTAGCAGTTCCAACAGCTATTCTATCAGCACCCATAGCAGCAAATGCCTTTAAAACCTTCTACCCAGACCTATCAACAGAATTTTGTTCCAAGGTCTCAATACCAGCAACCTATGGCTCAGCCTATGGTTCAACCTGTGCAAAAAACTGCACAAACTCCAGCTTCTAGAGCACCCTCTTTTGAAGGGCAGGTTCTGACCTCATTGTAGAACTTGGGCTCTTTGTCCCAAATAGTCTACTCTCACAGTCAAAGCATCAAAAGGATAGAAGACCATCTTGGTCAGCTATCTAATGCCTTGACAAAGAGAGAAGAGGGGAGGCTGCCTAGTCAGCCCATGGATAATCCAACTAGACAATATGTGGTGAGTGAAGTTTCTTCTTCCCATGAAGAAGCCATATCTGTCACTATCTTGAGAAGTGGGATGATGACTGATAATCAGGTTGATATTGAGCCTGTGAAAAATGTTGAAAATGAGACAAAGGTAGCCCAAACAGATATGCAACAAGAGCAACATAATTTGAATAAGGGGGATGTCGCTGTTCCCCAATAAAAAATTGAAAACAAAAAGAAAAATGATGAGTTGGCTAAGGCCGCAAAGGAGGGAGCAATTCCTCATTTGCCATTTTCTAAGGCACTCTAAGCACCTTCCCCTTTTAATAAAGGGAATGCTAAAGTGGTGGAAATGATGGAGACTTTTAAACAAGTAAAGATCAATCTGCCTTTACTTGATGTAATAAAGCAAGTGCCAGCCTATGCCAAATTTGAAAATATCTCTGCACCCATAAAAGGCAATCAAGGATACATTTATCCACGAAGATCTTTTCAGCTGAAAAAGTGAACCAAATACTGACCATTGCAACCCCAACTAAGCTACAAGGTTCTAGAGTCCCCACAATCCCTTGCATCATAGGGGATCACACCATTGAGAAAGCCTTACTAGATTTGGGAGCTAGTGTAAATTTGCTTCCATACTCAGTGTATGAGAAGCTGGGCCTAGGAGAGTTGAAGCCCACACATGTGGTCTTGCAACTAGCTGACAGATCTGAGAGGAAACCAGTGAGAATCATAGAGGATGTGTTAGTTGGAGTTGATAAATTCTTTTACCCAGCTGATTTTCTGGTGCTAGATATGGAACCAAGCAAGTGTGCTACTTCCATCCATGTGATTTTGGGCAGGCCATTTTTTGCCACTGCAAATGCATGTATACAATGTAGATCAGGGGTCATGGAAGTAACTTTTGGTAATATGAAAGTCAAGTTGAATGTGTACGATGCAGCTCATCTACCCCATTTAGATAATGAAGACTGTTTTTTCATTGATGTGCTGGAAGAGTTTGTGGAAGAAACACTGTCCCAGCTGCTGCATGGTGATGATTTGTTTAATGTTTTTGAAGAAGTATGGAATGAAACAGTGGAAGAGAAAGCCTCCACATCTGAGCTTGAGCAAGTGAAAACTTTGAATTCTGAAGTGGGGCTAACAAAGCATCACCCATGGAAACCAACTTTGCTATCTCTTCCACCACCTTCTAAGGCACCCCTTTTGCTTTCACTCATTAGCCCCCAAGATGTGGAGTTAAAGCAACTCCCAAAATTCTTAAAGTATGCCTTCTTAGGAGCAAATAAAAAACTACCAGTTTTAATCTCTTCTTCCCTCATTCTTGAGCAAGAAGAAGAACTGCTTTGTGTGCTAAGAAGGCATAAAAGAACAAAAGGGTGGACTATTGCTGATTTGGAGGGGATAAATCTTGCTATGTGCATGCACAAAATTCATCTTAAAGAAGGCTCTAAACCTTCTAGAGAGATGCAAAGGAAACTCAACCCACACATGCAGGAAGTTGTTATGAAGGAAGTAGTCAAACTTCTTGATATTGGAGTTATTTACCCTATCTCGGATTCTCAATGGGTGACACCTACCCAGGTGGTGCCCAAGAAACCTGGGATCACAGTAGTTCAAGCAGGCTCAGGTGAGCTAATTCCAACCAGGCAGACCATTGGTGGGAGGGTATGCATAAATTATCGAAAGCTCAATGAGAAAACCGGCAATGATCACTTCCCATTGCCCTTCATAGATCAGATCTTAGATAAGTTGGCAGGTAAGGCCTTCTACTATTTTCTTGATGGTTATTCGGGATATAACCAAATCTCTGTATACCCACAAGACCAAGAAAAAATCACATTTACTTATCCATTTGGAACCTTTGCATCTAGAAGGATGCCATTTGGACTATGTAATGTACCAGCCACCTTTCAAAGATGTATGTATGCAATTTTTTCTGACATGATTGATTAGTTTTTAGAGATTTTTATGGATAATTTATCTATTTTTAGGGATATTTTAGCCAATGCCTGCACCATCTCAGCCTTGTGTTGCAAAGGTGTGAGGAGACTAACTTGGTTTTGAGTTGGGAAAAGAGTCATTTTATGGTGACTCAAGGCATTGTCCTAGGACATGTTCCCCAAAGAGGAATAGAGGTTGATCAGGCTAAAATTGATTTAATAGCACATTTTCCCCCTCCCAAAACTGTCAAACGAGTAAGATCATTTTTGGACCATGCTGGTTTCTATAGGAGGTTCATCAAAGACTTTAGCAAAATCTCCAAGCCTCTTTGCCACTTACTGTGCCAAGAGGTCCCATTTGTGTTCAATGATGAATGCCCAGCTGCTTTTAAACTTTTGAAGATCTGTTTGACTACTGCTCCTATATTGCAAGCTCCTAATTTCTCCATGCCATTTGAGCTGATGTATGATGCATCAGACTTTGCCGTTAGTGTAGTATTGGAACAAAGGAAAGACAAGACACCATGTGTGGTGGCATATGCCAGTAAATTAATGATTGATGCTCAATTAAACTACACTACAACTGAAAAGGAGCTATTGGCTATTGTGTTTGCTTTGGAAAAATTCAGATCATATGTATTGGGATCCAAGATCACCGTGTTTACTGACCATTTAACCTTGAAATACCTCTTGTCTAAGAAAGAGGCTAAAACTAGACTAATTAGATGGATTCTTCTTTTGCAGGAATTTGACTTGGAAATTAAAGGCAAGAAGGGGGTTGAGAATGTGGTTGCAGACCACCTATCAAGGATCCCAGATGCTGAAATGGAGAGCTTGCCCATCAATGATTCTTTCCCAGACGAGCAACTTTTTGCTATAGAGATGAGTGTACTATGGTTTGCCAATATAGTAAACTATCTAGCTGTGGGAAGAATAACCTCACATTGGAATAAGGATGATAGGAATATGTTTTTCTCATAGATTCGATATTTCATGTGGGAGGATCCTTGCCTCTTTAAGTATTGTGCAGACCAGGTGGTAAGAAGATGTGTACCTGAAACTGAGTTTGAAAACATTCTAATCATGTGTCATGAATAGGCTTGCGGAGGCCATTTCAGTGGTAACAAAACTACTACAAAGGTGCTTGAAAGTAGCTTCTATTGGCCCACTCTTTTTAAGGATGCCTTGTAGCATTGCAAAGCCTGTTCTAGATGCTAGCAAATGGGAAGTATTTCCAAACGAAACGCCATGCCTTTTCAGCCTATTCTTGTGGTTGAGATTTTTGACATTTGGGGGATAGACTTCATGGGACCTTTTCCTCCTTCCCATGGTTTTAATTACATTCTTGTGGCAGTGGACTATGTGTCCAAATGGGTTGAGGCCATAGCCACAAGAATTAATGATCACAAGGTTGTCCTCAACTTCTTGAAGGACAACATTTTCTCCAGGTTTGGCACCCCCAAAGCTATCATCAGTGATGGGGGGAGCCATTTTTGCAACGAACAGTTTGAGAACCTTCTTAGAAAGAACTCTGTGACACACCGAGTTACCACCCCATACCACCCACAAACCAGTGGGCAGGTGGAGATTTCTAACAGAGAGATCAAACACATTTTGGAAAAAACAGTGAGAGTGAATAGGAAGGACTAGTTTATGAAGCTACCTGATGCTCTGTGGACTTATAGAACTACTTATAAGACCCCCATTGGGATGTCTCCCTTCAGGCTGGTATATGGCAAGGCATGCCATTTACCAGTAGAGCTTGAGTACAGGGCGTATTGGGTTGTTAAAGCATTGAATACTGACTTAACTTCTGCTGGCATTCACAGGAAACTCCAGCTGTCTAAGCTGGAAGAGCTGAGGTTGGAGGCTTATTCCAATGCAAGAATCTACAAGGAGAAAACAAAGGCCTTCTTTGACAAGCAGTTGTTGAGAAAAGAATTCATTGTTGGTGACAAGGTATGGCTTTTCAACTCTAAGCTAAAGTTTTTCTCAGGAAAATTGAGATCCATATGGGAGGGACCTTACTTAGTGGAGCATGTATCCCCATCTGGAGCTGTTGAGATCAAGGATCCTAAAGATGGTAGGATCATGAAAGTAAATGGTCAGAGGCTCAAACCTGTTGTTGAAAATATGGTGGAACCTATGATGACCATTTTCCTTCATAAACCTCCACAACTTGACTGATTCTCAATAATGTACATTATGTATATTAGCGTCTATTTTTGGTAGTGTTGCTGTGAATTTTGTTGATTGTTTGTTACTGTTTGGCATACTCAATAGGGTTTCATATGTGCATGTACATATCATGTGTCCTTCATAGGCTAGCTTGAAGCAGGGACTATTTGACTTGAGTGGAGATTTGTCAAATGGATGTGTAGAATGGTAGTGAGGAATGATATATGTCTATTTGAATTGAATTATAACCTGTCAAGGGGAATGGAGTACATTTCAACAAGTTCTGAAGGCTCTAAATATGCATATCGACAAGATCTGGAGCTTGTCAAAAGGTTTGAGGCAGTTGTCGACAAGTTCTAAACATGATTGTCGATAGGTTCTAATGATTGGTGGTATTATCGACAGGTTCAGAGCATTGATCGAGAGGTGTTGTCAACCTCTCGAAATGATGTCTATTGGAACAAAGAACCTATCGAGAGGATGAAAATTTGGGTTTTGAGAACCTCTCAAAATGCATTCATCTAAAAGCATGTACCCGTTGGCCTGATTGCATGGACCTCTCGAGAAGTTCAGCAGTTTTTAACTCCTCGACAGGATGTATCAACCTATCGATGACTTATCCCCAATCCTGTCGAAGTTCATTTTTCCTTATTCCCAATCGTATGTCTGCGCCTTAATTGCTCATATCTCCTTGCATTAACTCCCATTGCCGAAAATAGTCCAGCATGCACTCCATGGTGTCATTTCCTATAATAAATCGCACGACGTGGCATGCTTACTGCCATCGGCGTCCATGTACAGATGTAACCCTCTATGATAGTATGTGATATCACACGAAATACATCCAAGTTACTAAGAAATCCTTTCTTGGAAAGCGTGATTTAGTGAAGCCTATCGCACCGTAGCCCATTTTAATTAAGTTTAAGAAAAGATAAAATATAAATATATTAAGATACGAGATGTTTAGAAAGTGGGGACTTAAGCTCACGCAAATATGAAATTTGGATGGGGACTTAAGCACATGCCAGAAATATGAAGTCAGGGTGGGGACCTAAGCCCATAACCGAATAAAGATATGATATGTTAAGATACACTGTGAAGGCAAGCTAAAGAAGAATTAAGTTCTACACGTGCCATACCTTACGAGCCACCGTAAGGGTCCAACGTCTACAGTCGAGATGGGTCTTAAGGATGTTATAGCTTTTTTTCAAACTAAGGGGACATTATGGTTACTTTGCCGGCAACCTCATCTGGCTGGATGGTGGTTTATGTTATAGTATAGAGGTTAGGTAGTTATCTATACGTGGACCTTGCGTGATAGGCTCGAGCAACGATCCTGACACTAGTCATTTAAAGAAGATAATTAAGATACGAAGTACATTGTATAGGTGTATAGAGTAATAATAAGACTTACGATATATCACATACGATAAGCTGATAAGACAAATAGGAAAAGAGATAAGAAATAGAAACATCATGCACTCTTCATTTTATATTATGCCATTCAATATTGATTATGATAAGCTATGAGTTATGAATTATTTTTTCATCTTATTTAAAATGCTGGTTTTATTTTCAAAATACACTACAATTTAGGTGATTGCACACACGAACACCTGGGTAAGTTATCATGGATCGATTGTGCAACTTGTTGAGTTTACGCGACTGAGCAATCACCCCTTCCCAAATCTAACAGTTTAAGGTGAAGACTCCGTATACCCTGTTTATGTTGACATGGAAGCTGCTATTTCGGAGATGGCTTACGTAGACGGGGATGTTGGCTACCACTTGGATGAGAGCATAGTTCCGGCTGATTTCTATGAGCCTTGAGCATTCTTTAGCTCTAGACTTTTGATATTTTTTTCCCTTTGAGAGACATATTTTAGTCTTTAATACTTTTGTGAGTTTACATTTGGGACCATTTTACCGTATGTAAACTTGGTTTATTTCTATCTTTGATGCATGGTTAGGATTTATCTTTTATTGTTATTTACGGCTTCCGTTGTTAATTTATGAGTCAATTATCATTTAATGTTATCTTAAATACCTCGATCCATATGCTAAGTCAATTTATAGATTATGTGCATGTTCGCATATCGCCTTAACCAACGTGTGGTGTCATAATACAGAATTCTAAGCCCTCTCGAGATTGGGTAAGGATTCTGGGTCATGATAGTCAAAGTGATGGATTATAGATTGAAGTGCAACATGCCCAAAAATGGTGTTTTAGGAAGATCTAAACCATCCAATATGTTGACTACAATTTCAACCATATTTTTTAGTTTTTATGGTTGATCTTAATGTTCATCAATTAGATGGTTCACATCCACTTATAGGCATGTTTCTTTGGGTTAATATATGTTCCAATGATTGATTGCCCACTTAGACAATTTAAATTGATCATTGATGTACACTACATGGCGTAATGACCAATCACACATCAATGGTATGGGATAAAAAGTATAATTTAATGGTTGAAGATCATTTAAACACATCTTGGCACTAGTGCAACATTCAAACATTGCACTATTAGTGCATGGACCTCTATATATGTATTCTTTGGGTTAATATATGTTCCGATGATTGATTGCCCACTTAGACAATTTAGATTGATTATAGATGTGCACAACATGGCATAATGACAAATGACACATCAATGGCATGAGGTAAAAAGTATAATTTAATGGTGTAAGATCATTTAAACACATCTTGGCACTAGTCCAACATTCAAGCATTGCACTATTAGTGCATGGACCTATATATATATATATATATATATATATATATATATATATATATAGGAAATGATTATATGACTCGAGTAATGGGACATAAGTTCATGATCCAAGCACCAATATGCGTGTCACATCAAGTGATTAAAAAAGTCAACCTAATATGACATGCAACCAATGGTTGCTGAAGTCGCACTACAAAAAATAAGACTATTAGCAACAATTTTTTGCCACAAAAAACTGTCGCTATTAAAGAAAAAAAACTATTAAAGGCTATTAAGACTATTAGTGACAAGGGTATTAGCGGCATGTTTTTTGTTAATAGCAGCAGTTTTTGGCTGCAGCTAATAGTCTTATTTCTTGTAGTGTCGTGGGATTATTCTTCACGACTCGAGTGAGAGGATCATTATCATATATATATATATATATATATATATATATATATATATATATATGTTGATATATTGGTATATTGGGTGGATCCAAAGCCCATATATATCGGATATGTATCACCCACCCAAATTGACCGATATTAAAGTACCATTTTTAATTTTAAAATGTACAAATATATAAATAATATAAAGTGATGAAAACCCAAAGGAAATATAAAGTATTATGTCTCGTTCATATCATATATATATCAGCATATATGACTCGATGGGAGAATTGAGTGAGCATGATAGGGAGAATTGAGTGAGCATGATAAGATGGCCTCTGTTCTTCAACAAGTTGATGTTGTAATCTCTACCCTTGTTGTTCCTCAAGTTCTTGACCAACTAAATATCCTTCATGCTATCAAGGATGCTGGTAAGATCAAGGTTTTAAATCAATCAATCTCTCTCTCTCTCTCATATGTTTATTCGTTGTTGTATTCTAGAGATTCATCGCATCAGAATTTGGGCTTGAAGCTGATAAAGTGGCTCCACTTCCTTCCTTGCAAGAACATCTCCTGGATCTTAAGAAAAAGGTAAGAAGGGCTATTGAAGCTGCAAGGATTCCATACACCTATATCTCTGCCAACTGCTTCGCTTCCTACTTTATTGACTTCCTACTCAATCCTCATGAGCAAAAGGACGAAATTGTTGTATATGGCACTGACAAAACCAAGGGTACCAACTAATAATTTACATTTCATCTAGTTCCATGTTTCTAATTCATGTGTTAGAAAAAGGCTACCTCTATTCGCGCCTACTAGGTCACTGGTGGGCGCTTACATTGAAAATCATTGGCCTCATTGAATCAGACGATGGTGATCGTTTTTCATACAATCTTTCACACAATGAATTATTTTTCATACCAATCATAGTTAAGGGGCGCAACTCCTAATTAAGGCCAATTTATGAGATGCAACTATTAGTGGGACTGGTAACCATATAGATATATTACTAACAAGGCATAATTATGTGTCTAGCGACATTTAATTTTGAGAGAGATGTTTCCACATATACTATTAAAGTGGTGAATGATCACAAGACATGTAATCGCCTCATCCTATGCAAGCTAGAGAAGAACATTGTTTCTTAGATAAAGTTGATCTCACTATGGGAGAAGAAAACTGGAAGGAATTTGAAGAAGGTTTATTTCCATGAACAAGAAATGATTAGGCTCTCTCAGTGTAAGCAAACTCATCCTTCTACACCAAATGGCATCTTCTTTTTTTTATTCTTGTGCATTTTATAAGCGAAGTTCAAAATCTCGATTTTCCAGTACGTGCCGAATGCTCCAAAATTGATACGTATCGGTATTAAATGATATATTGGTAAGTACCAATTGATACATACCAATGTATATAGGTCTATACTTTTGAATATATCCACCCTGTAGCCCAGAAAATCGATACATATCGGTAACAGACTATCTTTTGAACCATGTTTATAAGGACCAATGCTCTCATATAAATTAAGCTTCCATAACTTTAGTGTTCTAAGTTTGACTAATATAAATATGCGAAATGTAGAAAATCAGGATTGGGAGCAAACAATTTTAGCTCATTATACTGGAACATAAGTTTTTCAACAAATCGGGATTCATGCAATCAATACATATCTATCCTACTATTGGCAGCTCTACCACATCCAGACAATATGCCGATCTCTTGTACTCCACAACATCGTTGTCCAAGGTGACACAACCAATTTTGATGTGACGGGTGATGACTTGGAGGCTTCCGAATTATATCCAGATTACGAATGCATTTCAATTAATCAACTCCTTGATGTCGACATTGTCAACCCACCACCAAAATCGAAGCTTGCGGCATTTGCATGAACATGGCGATTGTTACCCTCTTTCTCCTTTCATCTTAACCTCCATTTCTTTCAGTTCTATCTACTTTGGCTCGTATGGATCAGGTCTGGGTGAGTCTTTGAGTGGGTCTCTTTTCTACTTTTTATTTCCATCTTCCGCCGCTTGCTCGAAGGTATGCTTTTTCTTTGTATTTTGTATATTTTTAATGGGTTTCTTGCTTGAAAAAAACAATAAAAGTCAAAATCTTAACCTCCATCTGAATAGAAGGATCTACGAAATCGAAGACAAGCTAGAGTGTAACGTCCCGAAAATTTTAAAAAATAAAAAACGTTCACCTCGATTTGTGTGGCCGGTAAGTCGCGAGATGACATCTTAAATTTCTGAATGATTTAATTGAAAGAATATTTTGGTGAAAATTTTGAATTAAAGTTAGTTATGGCCATTGGTTAGAAACACATACACTGAAACCAAGTTACGCTTGCTCAACACCCAATTTGAACTTTAAAGGTAAGTGGATAGAATTTTAGTATATATATCATGATATTTGAAATAAAATATCAGGATATTTATTCCATTGTTTTGCTGTATAAAGAGAGAAGAGTAAAGAGAAAAATTTCACTTCTCTTTCTCTCGTGAGAATCAAAACTTATGTGTTTGTAAACTTCTTTATCTTCCTCTCAAGGATTGCTCAAGTTTTCTATTGCTCTCGCGATCTCAACCGAAGAGAAACTTTGAAATCCGTTATAGATTTGGTTGAGGGATGTGAAGAAGATTAGTTTCAATCGTATGTCCTATCACGGGGGAACCGTTTATGGTGGACGAGTGATTCGTATGATCCGTATGAAACGAAGGTGGGACTCTATATATGCTAACGTGGAGCTCATTTTGAGATCTGCAGATGTAGAAGTATGCAAGATTCAATCCGACATCCTTTGAGATAGAGTTATTGGAAGCGACGTAATTGACTTTGAAAGGTAAGCGAATTAATATTTTAAATGGGTATTTATTAGTCTTGTACTTAGACTTGTTTGTATGTGACAGTAGGAAGAAAATTGGGTTAGTTTTAAAGAAAAATAAGGCAAGGAAGAAAAAAATCTCGAAAACTACAGAATCTGTAAAAATTGAACATTCGAATTCAAAATCGAACGTTCGAATTCAAAATTGAACGATCGATTTGAGAATCGATCGATTGATTTTTGACACAACAGAGGTGCCAGGTTCTGAAGAAATTGAATGATCGATTATGGAAATTAATTATTCGAATTTGAAATCGAATGATCGATTTCCCCTTGTAGACACCCAAATCTGGCCCAGGGCCGGATCGAAACACACTTTGAGAGAGGCGCGTCTCCGAGCTTCTGATGGCATGTATGTGTAGACACCTCCATTTCGCCCTATCAGAGTATACGAATTCATTTGGTCAACCTTTGACCTCAACCCTCAATGTGGGACCATGCACTGAAAAAATAGTACATGGTTAAACACAGGCTCAAACAATAGCTTTGCGGCTCAGATCCCAATATAGGGAGACTATATACTGAAACTATAGTATATAGTCAGAATGCAGACTGAAACAATAGTCTTGCATTTCAGACTAGAGACCAGACCCGAACAACCCCGAATTTCGTGCCTGAAACCCCACGCGTAATTCGATTTCACGCCAGACGACAAATGCGCAATCAGTCCCCCTTTTAGACCAAACTTCCTTTCCTAGACCATCTCAAGACTCGATCACGCGCCTGAAATTAGATGCGCAATTGGATTGAGTGCCCCACCACCAGCGTGCAATTGGCCTACGCCTGACCTAGCCTCACAGTCCTTAACCCCCAAGTTTCCTTGATTAAGCACTTCTGAAGAAACGCTTAATCAGATTGCGCACGTCATAACAAGCACGCAATTAGCCCTAACACTGTTAGAACTAGGAAACTTGCTGAGCAAGTCAGCCAGTCGCTCAATGTGTCGGTGACCGACTCAACGCGATTAAACGCGGAGAGACCACCGCGTAATCCAGTTAAACGCCTGAAACAGGGCATTTAATTGGAGAAAAACCTATAAAAGATTTTTTTCTTAAATTCGCTCGAGAGGCTGGCAATTTTGAAAGAGAGAACGGAATTTTTTGGGGATTTTGAAACCAGAGAACTCCGAGGACAAACCCATAGAGCAACCTAGTCATGATTTCGAGATTCAAGCTTCGAATCTTTGAGATTTCTCTCCGCACTGACCCTTAGGTAAGGATTTAATCTTTTAATTCACAACCGTAACTTCTAATCTCTAGATTTAGGAATTCTATCAATTTTATTTTCAGTCTTAGACCGTAGCACCCCTTTTCGGACTGAAAATTTCTATACATGGTTCTAGTTCTCTGTTTCTAGAACCAGCCCTTAATCCGACGGTCCGATACACTGATCCTAGACTTTAATCCTGTGCTAAAATCTTAATCTCCAGTCCTATCATTAATTTTTGGTTCTAGGTCTTAGACTCTAGAACCAGTCCTTAATCATACGGCCTGATTTTCTAATTTTAGACCCGAATTCAGTCTAAAAAATTTAAATTCGCTCGAGAGGCTGGCAATTTTGAAAGAGAGAACAGATTTTTTTGGGGATTTTGAAACCAGAGAACTCCGAGGACAAACCCATAGAGCAACCTAGTCATGATTTCGAGATTCAAGCTTCGAATCTTTGAGATTTCTCTCCGCACCGACCCTTAGGTAAGGATTTAATCTTTTAATTCACAACCGTAACTTCTAATCTCTAGATTTAGGAATTCTATCAATTTTATTTTCAGTCTTAGACCGTAGCACCCCTTTTCGGACTGAAATTTTCTATACATGGTTCTAGTTCTTTGTTTCTAGAACCAGCCCTTAATCCGACGGTTCGATACACTGATCCTAGACTTTAATCCTGTGCTAAAATCTTAATCTCCAGTCCTATCATTAATTTTTGGTTCTAGGTCTTAGACTCTAGAACCAGTCCTTAATCATACGGCCTGATTTTCTAATTTTAGACCCGAATTCAGTCTAAAAAATTTAAATTATAGTTTTTAATCCCCTATTTCAATACTTTCAAAATCCTAAATATTAATATTAATTTCTATAATCTTGTTTCTGATTTAATTCATAATTATAATTCCGAAATTGACTCTGAAAAGCCTAAAAATACTATTTCACAGTGTAAAATCGAATTTATCTTCAGTCTTAGCCACCCGATTTGTCCAAGGGACCTTACGGAGGATACTCGGGAACGCGGCCAATCCTTCTTAGCATAGCGGGCCCAAACCCATTTTCTCTAGAAATTTTTTGGATTAATTAATTACTTTAATTAGTTTTTATTTCGATATAATTGATTAATTGCGTTGATTAGGTTTTAGTACAATTATTTAATTACTCTAATCAGATTTTTCAGTTCAATTAATCAAATTCTTTGATTAGAATTTCAGGAAATTTATTTCATTTATGATTAATTATATTTTTCCATGATCAATTCATTGATTATTATGATTCCAGAAAAATCAGTTCTTTTATTTCAATTGATATTTTAGTAAAAAGTAAATTCATTGCTTTAATTAGAATTCTAGTAAAAAAATCATTCTTTTTATTTTCATTAGAATTATAGTAAAATTATTATAATTGCCTTAGTTAGAATTGCAATACAATTAGCACACTTGCTTTAGTTAGACTTGCAATACAATTAGTACACTTGCTTTAGTTAGAATCCTAGTATAATTAGCATGCTTTATTTAATTAGAGTTCTATTGGAATTAATATATTTGCACTCCTAGTACCAGTAGGAGACTGAAATTAATTAGACTTTTAGTAGTACTAGAAAACTAATATTAATTAGACTTCTAATAAGATTAGGAAATTAGCAATAATTAGACTTCTAATGAAATTAGGAAATTAATATTAATTAGACTCCTAATAGCATTAGGATACTAGAATAACTCACTATAAGAAACCCATATAACTAAAAATAATAATAGAATTGGAAAATTTGAATTGACCAAAGCAACAACAATAACAAAGGAAGAAAAAGGAAAATTAATCTAAATCATAAAAAGAGACATTGCTGCTGTCGTTCGTAGGCGGACGACTCAGTATAGAAGTAACTCCACCCACTCTAAAGCGTGATCATTGACGTGTTGCAGCGTCGATAAATATCTGCAGTTGGCGATCGCAACAAACTAGGAATCTTCCTAGAAAACCCCCTATTTATTTTTTTATTTTTACCTCCACCATTCTAAACGCCGCATCGCTAGAGTCCACCTACACAGAATTGGAGCCACTGATTCAACGGGGACCGAGAGGGACCCAGAAAAAGCGCGCACCAATAGACTGGTGATCGCGATGGGACACCTTTGCAAACTCTTTTTTTTTAGATAGTTAGTTTTTATTTTACTTCCTTATTTTCCTTCCCATCATGTCATTCAGATTCCCTTTGTAAATATATGAGTCTTCGTCAAAGACTCGAGATGTCTGGCATACGAAGAGTCAGTTTAGGAGACCCACCCTTGTGGGGGTATCATAACAACCCTGCGTATGAGGAAGAACAACCTTGTTATTCCAGCCCACGACAACCAGAGGTTTATATGACTGGTGAACAAGAAAATCCCTTCTCTACCCCACACATTGGTAATAGTCATAACAGAAGAGAGGGTAGCACTGGACAAAACCTTACTGCTCAACAAATCGTAGAGCTCAGTATTCAAAGGATACAAAGGGGAGATGATGACTCCGAGGAATTACTTCGGGGATTGGCCGCTGCATATGAAACCCTTAGGTCACAGCAATTTTTAGAAGAACAAGAGCGACAAGAAAGGCCACCTCCCCGAGCACGGTGTCAGCTCATGCCACATCGTTGAGGCAGCATACTCACACATTCTTTAATGATGACACTCTAGATAAGGCTGGCTCAAGGCTTGCTCCAAAGGACAACACTATCAAGGTCGAAGACCTCCCAAAAATGCTCGACGAGTACATGGCCAAGAGAGAGTGCACTGGTCACTCATTCGGATTCGACAAATTTTGTCGGGATGTCGAATTTAACTTGCCTATAGGATTTAAATTGCCAAAATTTACCAAGTACAAAGGCACGGGAAATCCGAACCATTACTTGGCCCTCTTTTGAAATGATTTTTGACTCATATGAGACAATCAAGGACTTCTTATTCACTATTTCCAACTCTCAATGGAAATAGAAGCTTTAGATTGGTTTGCGGGTCTCCCGCTTTATAAGATAGACACTTTCGATGATCTGGTCGGTCGATTCCTAGACCAATACAAACACTTGATCCAAGAGATAGTCCGTCTCAGCGATCTGATGGCGGCCAAGCAAGGACCCGATGAAGAATTTACTGATTTCGTCGCTAGGTGGAGAAAACTCGCTGCTAGGACCAGCACTTCAATGAAAGAGAAGGAATCGGTTGACATTATTATCGACAATACTAGGGAGTGTTGCTAGATTTTAGTGTGCTAATTATTTATTAATGATAAGAGCAAAATAAAAATAAGTTAAAACAGAGATGGATTCAACACATCTAAAATATCCTAGACAAGCAAGATAAAGGCTCAATTTGTAGCAAGTTTTGATAAGAGTTTGTCCCACAGGGAGTAGTGATCTAAACCTAGAAGGTGTATAATAGACCTCCAGATCTGGCTATAGATTTGATAATTCTAAGAAGAAAGAGAGCTTTTCGGGTGTCACTAGATCTAATCTATAAAACAAAAATATAAAACTAAGTCCGACAGATGCAGGAAGATGGATGGTAAAATAAAGATCAAATGGTGAGAAATAGGCAGCTAGGGACTGGTTCTCATTGCAAATCAATTGAATTAAAGGCATTGTATATAACTAATTTTCTACAATCCTCCATTTGGCTACAAGCTCCCCAGGTTCCCCCAGTAGATGCAAGGTATAAGAATCCAATCTCTGCCAATGGATCGAAGCAATCCTAAGGTTATGATCTGCCCTTCTACTGGATATAGTTCATCCCAGAGATTGTTCCAATCTAATGATCTTGATTAGAACAGGTTAACCATTGCAGATGCTATGGGTGCCAGGCTACAAGCCCCTCATTTCTAGCTGGCATCCACAGGAATATCTAACCCAGGGAAATCAAATACGAAGAAGTGAAATTTATATAAGAATCACCTTTAAAATCTATAATTACTGTAATAACATCTTACAGCTTATTAAGCTCGGATCTGCAATTTTGTGCAACATCAATCTATTCACAAAGCTTCAAAACCCTTGATTTATAATTGCAAAATAGATCTAGACTGCATATCTAGATCTAATCCAACATGTTTGATCAGGGAGAGAAGGGGGAAAAGAAAAAGGAAAATATAAACTAAAACTAAAATCTACATGAGCTAAGGAAAACCAAAGTTATTCTATGGATTCCTTGCTAAGAAATTACAGCAGTAAAGAGTTCTATTTATATAAGTGCAGGGATCCAAGTGCTTTGGATTGCAGCCAATAAGAGGAGAGGATTTGAAGCTTAATCCATGTTTTAAAATTCCAACCAATCAGAGAGAAGAAAGGGATCTGGTTTTGTGCTCAGCTGAAGCTAATTTGCATTCCCGCCAAAAATTAGTTCACACCCATGTGTAAAATTTCCTGTGCATTGCGGTTTTCAAAACCGCCCTTGTCAACTAAAAATACCTCAACTGTGCCCCTTTATAACTGTTGTCAACAACTGAATCGAAACTGCTATGACTATTTACCAATTAAACCCTTACTCCTATTGGCTGCCTTGTACCTCAAAATAGCCCCGTTGCTGTTGTGCTTTAATGGCCTTTGAAATCCGCAGCTCCAACAGTGCAGTGGAGAAGATGAAGCTCCAGAGGATTGCTACAGGGAATACAAGCTGCTGTCGGCAGGATGCTAAGCTAGGAATAGAGATGTCGTGAGGTTGCATGGGAGGATTGAGTGGCTGTGCAGCAGCTTTAACACCTCTTCGTGAGGATGGAAGATGAAGGTCGACAAGTTTGGGTTGTATTCCATTCATTTCGTGAGGTTGGCTTAAGGTATGGGCTGCTGGTCGAGAGGTTGGGTTGGAGTGTGGCAGCTTCAGTAAGATGTCGAGAGGATAAAAGGTGCAATTCGAGAGGATGCTCTTGGGAGTTAAACCAGTCGACAGGTTGGAGCTTGGATCTCGACAGGATCTGTAGATGTTGCAAGGGAGGTGTCGAGAGGTTGGTGAACGGATTGCATGCTAAGGTGTCGATAGGTTCTGCACTTGGAGGCTTCAGCAACTAGTCATAAGGTTCAATAGCTTGCTGCACTACCTTCTCAGCAGGTTTGAAGTATATTTTGGCTTGCTGTTCGACAGGTTGAAGGGTGCAACTGCAAATGTGTCGACAGGATTTAAGACTGGGAGGAATTGTTTCAAGTCGAGAGGTTTGAGGGCTTTGCTGGTCATGAGGATTGCATGGGAGGATGGAAGGTGCTGCTGTAGATAGGTTTGCTGGAGTTTGCTTGAGAGGTTTGGGAGCTGGGAGTGCAAGACCTCAATAGGTTTGAGGGTACTTGCAGTCGAGAGGTTGGTGCACTTGAGCTGAACTCTTCGACAGGTTCAAAGGGAAGGCTGCAATATATTTTGAGAGGATTAGGAGGTGGCTTGGTTAGCTGGTCGACAGGTTGAGAAGCAGCACCTGTCGACAGGTTCAAGGGTGCATGCTCTCGAGATGATGGAGCTGCTGAACCTTGTTGAAACTTGAGAGGTTTGAAAGACATTTTGTATGCAAGGAGACAGGTTCTATTCCAGCATTAGTTTTGCTCGATAGGTTCTGGAGATGCACTCTAACATGTCAACAGGTTTGCAGCAGCTGGCTTTGAGGCTTTGCAGGTCGATAGGTAGGCTGTATTGGCTGTATTTGTAGCAGCTGAAGTGCTGCATTTTTAGGGTTTTCAAGGTATGGTTTGCATATCTCTTCTGCTGCTGGAGTCTGTATCCAAGTGAGAACATGTGTGTGTATATATATATATATATATATATATATATATATATATATATATATATATATTACTGCAGCAGCTTTAAATGCTGAACCCTTTTGATGGCTGCTACAGTTTATTGGGCTGAACCACATGGCTTTGCATTTGCAGAGGCTTGAGCTGCTTTGCCTTTCTAGTGTGTAGCTGCTGTTGGCAATTGTTGCATGGCTTGGATGAGGGGCTGCTGAAGGTGTATGGGTGCAGCTATTCACTTTCCAGATTGGTAGGTTCTGATGCTGCACTCGACAAGTCTGCTTATCAGTTGTGTGCACACCTTGCAGCTGTTGAAGAAAATGAAGTGTGCAACTGGGTGTCCCCTTGGTTGTTGCAACTGAAGATGGAGCTCTTGTGTGCCTTCATTGCTGCTCAAGAGTGTTCATTGCAACACTTTGAGAATCCATTGCAGCCATGTAGCTGTTGACAGTGACCCTCAAAACACCTCCAATGTGCCTAGGGCTGAAGCCATTCCATTCGTTTCTCGTTCTCAGCTGTGGATTGATTCCAAAACTCTCCTTATTGGCGCTTTTTAACTTAAAACTTCACTAAGGACACAATTACCTCCTTGCTGCAAAACAACACTAAAAAGTAATTATTAACTACTCGGAGGTTTAGCAAAAGCCAGGTTTAAAGGATAAAATATGGTATAAAATAGTGACTAACACACCTCCAAACCTAACCTTTGCTAGTCCTCGAGCAAAGTGAAATTTAAAACAACTAACCTATGAAATTAAATGCCACTTACGTAGGAAACACGTGTGCATTTAGCATAAGCACCAAGCCTTTTAAACCCCTAGATGATCCCTAGTGGAGGAGTGGAGTCTCCTGAGGGTTTTCAGTGAAGGTACCCCCAAACTTCTCCAGTAAAATTAGTTAATACTAATGCAACATGCTAAAACAGAGTTAAAATCAAATAAAATAAATTCCACACCATGTTCATTTTTTAGAGGATTCTCAACAGAAAAACATCAGTTTAAAATTGAAATCATGTTGTAATTTCCTCACCATCAATCTGCTCATGTCAAGGCATTGTGTCTGAAGATTAATGCAGAGCTCACCTTTAAGTTGAGAATTCTGTTTTGATATTGCCCCAAACAAATTAGATTTTAGACCCAAGTCTTACCAGGGCTGTTCACTCATAACAAAAGTAGAAAGGTGCATCATTTCACACAGCTCAAGAGTAGTTACAGCCCTCAAATAGGACTGCAAGCATGTTCATAGGCATTGTTCTAACTTCTGAAATTTTTTAACTCTTTTCACCATAGATTAAACAAATCCTCAGCTCCACATGACAACTCAATCAATTTTCAGATCAATAGGGAATTTTTATTGGGTTGTAATGTGGCTTATGGGTGAGGTTTATAAAGAATATAAGGGTGGATTAGGGTTCAAAATTGAGAAATCAATAAGGTAAGGAGGTGACATACATACCTTCTTCATTTCAGCACAATTCCATCTATTTCTTGAATTTTGAGATTTGAAGTGATTAGTTCCTAATTTTCTTTTCAATCTTTCAATGAAATGACTTCTCTTTCTCACTCTTTTATTTTGCTTTTCTATCTTTCTTTTCTTTTTGTATGCTTTTTGTACTTTTTCTCCATTTTTTTTTCTTTTTATGGGCTGGAATGCCACAAATGCCACCACTGTGCTTTTCTTCTCTTTCAACCAATTCTCAAACCAGCTCTACCTTCTTCCATTCCTTCACCTTTACCTTCTAAAATCTCAGAGTGAGGGTCAGGCTGCATCAGGTCACTGAGATTTTGGGTTCAAATTTTATGGTTTTCATCAAAGAAAAACTAGGATTTTTAAGGCTCAAATGGTGTGTATCAAGAGCAATTCAAAGGTGGGAATTTTTTTAGGCTCAAACTGTCCAAGGGATGGTCTTACTTCATGTCCTCAATGTCATGAATGCTGTCAAACTATTTTAAATTGGATTTGCCTAACTTCTAGTGATCAAAAGTACGTTCAATCAGTCCTTAGAGTAGAAAAATTACCAAGACACTCTTCAAGAAAAAATTTGAGGCCCAAATCTCACTGGGTATGGCCTTCCATAAAATTTTCTGGGGTGTATCCTCACAGTTTTCTCTCATTTCAGGTTCACTAAACATCAATTTTTTTGAAAATTCTTGACATTTGCTCCATGAAAAATGTTAGAACTACAACATATTTCAGTTCCAAAAAATTGTTAACTTCCTCTTTTTTCAAAAATCAGGTGGGAAATCACTTTATTTTAAAAAACCTTTTCAACATAGCTGCACTAGCATTAACTTATTTTATTGGCACACCTGCCGTACCCCCAAACCTAAGATGAACATTGTCCTCAATGTTCTAGACAATGAGTAACCAGGGGAAGCAGGGTAAAATGAGAAAGAAAACTTAGTAGAAAAATTGCAGCTATATGTAGTGAAAAATAAAAATGCAAAACTGATTATATGAAATGGAAAAAAAAAATGATATACAAATTCAGGAAACTACTGGTAAAACAAAAAAAACAGCAAAATAAAGCTAGAACTGCTACAAATAAAAGCTAAAAACTGAATATATGAACAAAAGAACTGCTATGCAAATGAAGGGAAACTAATGCTATTAACAGAAAAACAGCAAAAACAAAGTAAGGAACTAAATACAAAACTTCAAAAACAGAAAAATGCAGATACAAAAACAGAATTGCAGATACAAAAGCAGGAAAACAAAATTAGAAACTGAATAAAAATGCAAAAAATCAGTAAACTAAGACATACACTTACCTAGGAAAGAAAAATCAGCAATCTAAAAAAAAAAAATAGAATTGAAACTAAAATTCTTAAAATAGAAAATCCTAAGACAAAACCCTGAGTCACCTGTGCGAAGAGAAAACCATTGCTGTTTGTGTGTTTGAGCTGTGGATAATAAAAAAACAAAAAAAAAAATTTGTGAAATAATGTCAGCATGGATGTACACAATTAAAAACAAGATTCATACACAGTTGAGATCTATTTAATGGTGAAGAAATCTCGAAGGAAAATAAAATCAGTGGCTCCATTGAATATTCAAAACAACATATGATCCACTGCTCATTATCCTACATGATTACTCAAAATGAAAGGGCATGATCTCAGCAGTTCCAGGTGGGGGAAAATGAATAAAGGCACAGGAAAACAGCCCATCTGGAGAGAATTTTATATGTTTTTATAATTTTTTACATTTTATGTAGTTTTTGATCAACCAGGGCTCAACAAGAGCCCTTATGTACTATTGCTGAAAAATAATAAGAAACAATTAAGAAAATTTCTATTTGTGTTTACATTTTCTTTTATTTTTGTATTTGGTTTTGTTATTTTAAGAGAAAAAAAATCAGCATGCCTTAAATGACAGCAAAAATTAAAATCAAGACAAACACTAAGCAAAACTGTTGGTTTTTAAAGAATATAAAAATTGAAAATGAATGCAAAGGAGAAGGGGATGCAAACTCAGGCAGATCTGCTCCAGCTGCAAGCCATTGACTCCTCTTGTGGCCAATGCTCCAGATCTGCAAAAATTCAAAAACTGCAGCAGTACCTTATTCAAGTATATTGACAAAAATAAAAAGAAAAACTCAGGCCACAGCCTCATTTCTACAAAAATGCAAAAAAAGCTACAGTAGCATTTATTGAAATAGCTAGAAGGCAAAGAATAAAAACTAAAAAAAAATAAGAAATCCTGCTGTAGTAAAATAGGTTTTTTATACAAAAACCGCAGCAGACATTTAATCAAACACTTGGAATGCAGTATTTAGATCAAAAACAAAAATAGCAATAAAAACTAAAAAGAAAAAAAATCAGATCTATAAAAATGAAATAACTCAGATCTACTATCTAGATCAAAACTCCGTAGCAGCGGCGCCAAAAACTTGTTGCTGGATTTTAGTGTGTTGATTATTTATTAATTATAAAAGCAAAATAAGAATAAAGTAAAACAAAGATGGATTCAACACATCTAAAATATCCTAGACCTGCAAGATACAGGGTCAATTTGTAGTAAGTTTTAATAAGTAAGAGTTTGTCCCAAGAGAGTAGTGATCTAAACCTAGAAAGTGTATAGTAGACCTCAAGATCTGGCTATAGATCTGGTAATTCTAAGAAGAAAGAGAGCTTTTCGGGTGTCACTAGATCTAATCTATAAAATAGAAATATAAAACTAAGTCTAAAATATAGAGGAAGATGGACGGTAAAATAAATATCAAATGGTGAGAAATAGGCAGCCAGAGATTGATTCTCATTGCAAATCAATTGAATCAAAGGCATTGTATAGAACTAATTTGCTACAATCCTCCATCTAGCTACAAGCTCCCCAGGTTCCCCCGGCAATTGCAAGGTATAAGAATCCAATCTCCACTAATGGATCGAAGCAATCCTAAGGTTATAATATGCCCTTCTACTGGATATAGTTCATCCCAGAGATTGTTCCAATCTAATGATCTTGATTAGAACAGGTTAACCATTGTAGATGCTATGGGTGCTAGGCTACAAGCCCCTCATTTCTGGCTGGCATCCACAGGAATATCTAACCCAGGGAAATCAAATACGAAGAAGTGAAATTTATATCAGAATCACCTTTAAAATCTATAATTACTGTAATAACATCTTACAGCTTATTAAGCTTGGATCTGCAATTTTGTGCAACATCAATCTATTCACAAAGCTTCAAAACCCTTGATTTACAATTGCAAAATAGATCTGGACTGCTTATCTAGATCTAATCCAACATGCTCGATTAGTGAGAGAAGGGGAAAGAGAAAAAGGAAAATATAAACTAAAACTAAAACCTAAATGAGCTAAGGAAAACCAAAATTATCCTATGGATTCCTTGCTGAGAAATTACAGCAACAAGGAATTCTATTTTTACAAGTGCAGTGATCAAAGTGCTTTGGATTGCAACCAATCAGAGGAGAGGATTTGAAGCTTAATCCTTGTTTTAGCATTCCAACCAATCAAAGAGAAGAAAGGGATCTGGTTTTGTGCTCAGCTGAAGCTAATTTACATTCCCGCCAAAAATTAGTTCACACCCATGTGCAGAATTTCTTGTGCATTGCGGTTTTCAAAATTGCCCTTGTCAACTAAGAATACCCCAGCTGTGCCCCTTTATAACTGCTGTCAACAACTGAACCCAAATTGCTGTGACTATTCACCAATTAAACCCTTACTCCTATTGGCTGCCTTGTACTTTAAAATAGCCCTGTTGCTGTAGTGCTTTAATGGCCTTTGAAATCTACAGCTCCAGTAGTGCAGTGGAGAAGATGAAGCTCGAGTGGATTGCTGCAGGGAATACAAGCTGTTGTCGACAGGATGCTAAGCTGGGAATAGAGATGTCGTGAGGTTGCATGGGAGGATTGAGTGGCTGTGCATCAGCTTTAACACCTCTTCATGAGAATGGAAGATGAAGGTCGACAGATTTGGGCTGTATTCCATTCATTTCGTGAGGTTGGCTGAAGGTGTGGGCTGCTGGTCGAGAGGTTGGCTTGGAGTGTGGCAACTTTAGCAAGATGTCGAGAGGATAAAAGGTGCAATTCGAGAGTATGCTCTTGGGAGTTAAACCAGTCGACAGGTTGGAGCTTGGATCTCGACAGGAACTGTAGGTGCTGCAAGGGAGGTGTCGAGAGGTTGGTGAATGGATTGCATGCTAAGGTGTCGACAAGTTCTGCACTTGGAGGCTTCAGCAACTAGTCGTGAGGTTCAATAGCTTACTGCACTACCTTCTCGACAGGTTTGAAGTATATTTTGGCTTGCTGTTCGATAGGTTGAAGGGTGCAACTACAAAGCTGTCGACAGGATTTAAGGCTGGGATGAATTGTTTCAAGTCAAGAGGATTGAGGGGTTTGCTGGTCGTGAGGATTGCATGGGAGTATGGAAGGTGCTGTTGTCAACAGGTTTGTTGGAGTTTGCTCGAGAGGTTTGGGAGCTGGGAGTGCAAGACCTTGATAGGTTTGAGGGTTCTTGCAGTCGAGAGGTTGGTGCACTTGAGCTGAACTCTTTGACAGGTTTAAAGGTAAGGCTGCAATATATTTTGAGAGGATTAGGAGGTGGCTTGCTTAGCTGGTCAACAGGTTGAGAAGCAGCACCTGTCAAGAGGTTCAAGGGTGCATGCTCTCGAGATGATGGAGCTGTTGAACCTTGCTGAAACTCGAGAGGTTTGAAAGCCATTTTGTATGCAAGTTGACAGGTTCTATTCCAGAATCAGTTCTGCTCGATAGGTTCTGGAGATGCACTCTAACATGTCAACAGGTTTGCAGCAGCTGGCTTTGAGGCCTTGTAGGTCGATAGGTAGGTTGTATTGGTTGTATTTGTAGCAGCTGAAGTGTTGCATTTTTATGGTTGGCAAGGGATGGTCTGCAGATCTCTTCTACTACTACAGTCTGTATCCAAGTGAGAATGTGTATATATATATAAATATAAATAAATAAATAAATAAATAAATATATATATATATATATATATATATTACTGCAGCTAGTTTAATTGCTAAACCCTTTTGATGGCTGCTGCAGTTTGTTGGGCTGAACCACATGGCTTTGCATCTGCTAAGGCTTGAGCTGCTTTGCCTTTCTAGTGTGTAGCTGCTGTTGGCAATTGTTGCATGGCTTGGATGAGGGGCTATTGAAGGTGTATGGGTGCCGCTATTCACTTTCCAGATTGGTAGGTTCTGAGGCTGCACTTGACAAGTCTGCTTATCAGTTGTGTGCACACCTTGCAGTTGCTGAAGATATGAAGTGTGCAGTTGGGTGTCCCCTTGGCTGCTGCAACTGAAGATGGAGTTCATGTGTGCCTTCGTTGCTGCTCAAGAGTGTTCATTGCAACACTTTGAGATTGCATTGCAGCCATGTAGTTTCTAACAGTGACCCTTAAAACACCTCCCATGTGCCTAGGGCTGAAGCCATTCCATTCCTTTCTCGTTCTCAACTGTGGATTGATTCCAAAACTCTCCTTATTGGTGCTTTTTAAGTGAAAACTGCACTAAGGACACAATTACCTCCTTACTACCAAACAACACTAAAAATTAATTATTAACTACTTGGAGGTTTAGCAAAATCCAGGTTTAAAGGGTAAAATGTGGCATAAAACAGTGACTAACAGGGAGCTGCTAAAAAACACACTTGTCATAAGCGATTGTCTTGACTTCACTGCGCTCCACTCTCAAGCATCCCGACTAGCGACACGAATTAAAGGCGGAGATCTCGCATTATCCATAGTCACGTCAAAAGTAGGCTCTTCCAACGAATCAAAATCAAAAAACAATAAGAAAACCTCAGGAGCTGAGAAAGTTAACACCGTTGTCAACCAAGGACAAAATTCTAATAACGGGAACTTCCAATCGTGAAACTTCGGATAAAATCAAAACCAACAATGGTACACCAACCAAAATCAAGGTGCTAGTCAACAAAGATACGCGAACCAAAACTAATGCTAGAATTAAAATCAAGGCCAATACCAAAATAGAAACCAAAACCGTAACACCTATCAGAACTAAAATGCGACACAGAACTGACTAGCCCACCTGCCAAATTATAATAACGTACCCCCACCGCAGAGCAGCTTGACGCCCCTAGCAACCGAGGTGAGAACACTATCCCCCTCTACCTATTACGATCCCCAATATATTTCGCCTCCTTAACACTTAGAATCTCCTCTGATTCTCGCAAGAAAAACCTCTCCGATGGCCTGCAAATCTAGACTATAGTAAATACTGTGCCTTATTGGGGGATTTCCCTGTGCTGATTTATTGTGTGGTGGTGAAAGTAAAATAAAAATAAAGTAAAACAAAGGATGGAGTCAGCACATAAGAAATTTCCTTGACCTGCAAGATAAAGGGTCCTTTGTAGCAAGTTTTAGAAGTAAGTAAGGGAATGTCCACAGAGAGGTGAGTTCAAAATAAGGTAAATCTCTAGATCTGGAATAGATCTGGCACCCTAACTAATGCTAGTTAGCTATAAGAAAGGGGAGAGGTTAAAAAAAAGGGTTGTCACTTAATCTACACTACAAATGAAATGTAGAATTATTGAGATCGAGTCCAGAGCTTCAGTTCTTGCAGGTGGAAGGATTTAAAAATTCAAAATGGAGAAGAGCAGCTTGGAGACTGGTCTCACTGTAATCAAGTTGAGCTGATTATGTTACAGGGGTTCAAAGCACACAATTCCCTTAGCTGGCTACAAGCTCAGCTGCAGGGTAGAAGACTCCACTCTAAATCTAAGGATCTAACTGATCTTAAGGCTATGGTCCGTCCACTTTAATGGTCACAGACCATCCTATAGACTTCATCCAATTCAAAGATTTTAAGTGGAAGAATCCGATTGAAACCAGAGCTTGGACTGATCTTAAGGCTATGATCTGTCCACTTAAATGGTCATAGACAATCCTATAGATTTCCTCCAGACCAAAGGTTTCAAATAGAGCATTAAAACCACTACAGATGCTACAATTTCTAGGTCACAGACGCAAGAGATTGCAGGGGTATTAGATCTAGGAAGATCAGATGGTATCCAAGAGGTCTACCAGTTAAGTGGGTGAGCTGATCTATAGACTCCTCTACACAAATCTGATCGAACACCAAATGAAACCAAAGGAACTATAGATCTAATTAAAATAATAAAAACAATATTTACATTGCAATCAAAGACACTCTAATGGTTGCCTGGACCTATTGACAGGTTGTGGCCCTTTTCGATAGGTTCCTAGGTCTCTTCGATAGGTTCTGATAGGATGATCCTTCTCTTCATTCTCAGCCCCTTTGTTTGGAGCATTCGACAGGTTGGAGAAGCTTTTGACAGGTTGTGGCCCTTTTCGATAGGTTCCCAGGTCTCTTCGATAGGTTCTGATAGGATGATCCTTCTCTTCATTCTCAGCCCCTTTGTTTGGAGCATTCGACAGGTTGGAGAAGCTTTTGACAGGTTGGGGAACCATTTCGATAGGTTCAGTGCTGCATGCCAGTGTTTCGATATGTTCACTCTCCATTCCCATCGAAAGGCTTAAGTACCTTTCGATAGGTTCGATTTCAGCTTCTCCATTTCGATAGGTCCAAGCAACCATCTAATAGTTTCAGGAAACCTTTCGATTGGTTCCCCTTTTCTCCTCAAGCAAGCTTTCGATAGGATGAACTCCCTCTTCCATTCAACTGCTCGATAGGTTCATGGATCCTATCGAGTTCTTTACTTCTGCACGAATCCTTCCTTTCTCAGCTTTTAGGTCCTATCGAAACCTTTCCAAATGCACGAATTCCTCCATTTTTGACTCTCAGTTCCTATTGAAGTCTTAAGATGACCTCTCGATAGGATGATTTCAGCCTGTTTTCACTTCCTTCACCTTGCCCTACTGTTGCCACGTGCCCCAGGGGCCCAATAGTGTGCAGCCCTCTAGTGTGCTATTGCTGGTCTGCACTGTACTGAGAGATAACTTCTTTGTGTAACATTTTTGAGTGGTTTTCTGCATTATTCCTGTCTATTCTTGCTATCTACAAAATAAACTCAACAGAGGTTTATTAATGTGCTTACAGGTCTATCAATGGTCAAGTTAAGGGGTGAAAAGTGGCATTTTTCACCACTTAACACATCCCCAAACCTAAGCTTTGCTAGTCCCTGAGCAAAGAAAAATCAAAGAAAATGAAAATGTCACTTTCGTAGGGATCACAGATGCATTTAGCATATGCACCAAGCCTTTTAAACCCCTAGGTGATCCCTAGTGGAGGAGTGAAGTTTCCTGAGGGTTTTCAGTGAAGGTACCCACAAACGTCTCCAATAAAATTAGTTAATAATAGTGCAACCTGTTAAAGCAGAGTTTAAGTAGATAAGATAAATTCACACCATGCTCATTTTTTAGAAGAATTTCAATAGAAAAAGCATCCATTTGGAGCCTGAAAGTCTGCTATAATCTCTTCATCGTCACTCAGTTTATGTCAAGGCATTTCTCCAAAAATTTGATGCAGAGCTCACCATTCACTTAAGGATTCTGTTCTGACCCCCACCCCATGAAGCTGGATTTCAGACCCAAGTCTCACCAAGGCTGTTCACTCATCAAGACCAAGAAGAGGGGTGCATCATATCACTCAACTCAAGAGCAGTTACAGCCCTCAAATAGGACTGCAAGCATGAGCATAAGCATTGCTCTAATTTATGATTTTTCCAACTCTTCACACTAGAGATCAGACAAATCCTCATCTCCACATGACAGCTCAATCCTTTTTAGATCAGTAAGGTATTTTTATTGGGTTGTAATGTGGCTTATGGGTGAGGTTTATAAAGAATAAAAGGGGTGGAATGGGATTCAAACTTGAGAAATCAGTAAAGGTAACGAGGAGACATGTACACCTTCTTCATTTCAGCACAATTCCATTTACTTCTTGAACTTTCAGATTTGAAGTGATCAGTTTCTAATCCTCATTTCAATCTTTCAATGAAATGACTTCTCTTGCTCATTCCTTCTTCTCTTTTTTTTTTTCTTTTTTTTATGGGCTGGACTGCCACAACACCACCAAATGAGTTTCCTCTTTCTGAACCAAAAATCACAACAGCTCTACCTTCTCCCATTCCTTCACCTTTACCTTCTGAATTCTCAGAGTGAGGGTCAGGCTGCATTAGGTCAAAGGGGTTTTGGGTTTGAATTTTCTGGTTTTTCTCAAGGAAAACTGGGACTTTTAAGGCTCAAGTTGTGTGTATCAAGGGCAGTTCAAAGGGTATGATCTTTCAGCTCAAACTGTCTAAGGGATGGCCTTACTTCATGTCTTCAATGTCATGAGTGCTATCAAATTGTTTCAACTTGAATTTGCCTAACTTCTAGTGATCGGAATTAGGTTCAGTCGGACCTCAGAGCAGAAAAATTGTCAAAACACTCTTCAAAGAAGTTAAAATTTTCCAGGCCCAAATCTCACTGGGTATGGCCTTCCATCCAATTTTCTGGGGGGGTATCCTCACAATTTTCTCTCATTTCAGGTTCACTACACATAAAAAAGTTTTTCAAAAGTTCTTGACATTTGCTTCATGACAGATGTTAAAATTGCAGCTTATTTCAGTTTCCAATGGTTTAAAAATTTTTCCCTTTTTAGAAAACAACATTTAGGTGATAATTCACTTTATTTCCACAAGCTGCTTTTTACACTTAGCTGCACTGTCATTAACTCAATTCATTGGCATACTTGCCACACCCCTAAACCTAAACTAAACAATGTCCCTACTGTGTTACAGCATAGGGCAGTGGCAGTGAACACTTAAAATAGAATCTGGAGATCGGAAAAGAAGCAACAGACATACACATAAAAAAAATAACAACAAGATGAAACGAATCAAGCATTGCATTAAACAAAAAATCAGAACAGCTATTACAATGAGCAAGCACAAGGATTCTATGTGAAGCTATACAGCTGGACAAAATATTCTCGGTAAATCACAATGATCCTTCCCCCTGGCTCAGGGATATCCTCAACCTGTTGCAAGTGGAAGAGGAACTGCAAGCCAGGAGGGGAGGAAGGAAAGGAAAAAGAACAAGAGAAAGAAAAAATAAAGAAAGATCAGGGGGTAGGGGTTTGGTTGGCGGAAGAGGATGGGGGTGGAGATGTCGGTGGCTTGGTCTTCTGCTTCTTCCTCTCGCGCTTTTCTTTTTTCATTTTCTCTTTGGCGAGGATCCGCTGCACCTCCTCATATTCATCCCAGAGGAATTGAAGCAGGTCTGGTTCTTTGGGCGGTAGTGGCTCCAATCACAGGAGGTAGAGTTGGGCTGGAGTCAGGGTGGGCTTGTCATCTGCCATGATATTGAGGAGTGCTGAGATTAGAGGAAGATGGAAGAGGTGATGACGACCCATTCGTGTATTTAAAGTGGATGCATGCTGGAATACGAAGCAGCATATTCAATTTCGCCACCTTCTAAGATAACGAATAAATGGTTACTTCCATCATTCATTATGGGGACCGAAGTTGTGCACTAAATGGCAGCCTATATTTAGCGTTGGGAGTTACGGCGTAATGCAGAAACCCAGGAGGGTTAAAAGAGGTAAAATTTTCACACAGCACCGGTGTACCACAAACATGGAAAGAGTGAATACGCTTTCGATAGGAAGAGTTTCAAGATTTCGATAGGTTAAGGCTTCCTATCGAATCCTCACAAGTATACAATGTGTAGTGGAATGCTCCGATAGGTTCAATCCTTCCTATCGAAATGAATGAACATTGCTTTCGATGGGCTGGGTTGAATGCTTTCGATAGGTTACGGTATCCTATCGAAAGCATGGGAGATGAAGCATTCCATTCGATCAGAATTCGATAAATGGAATCATTCTTTCGATAGGTTATATGATGCATACTTCATCCTATTGATAAGTTCCAAATAGGAATCCAGAACCTATCGAAACAATGTATCTGATTCCTTGAACCTATCATAGAGTTTGTTTTACTTATCGAAACATATCAGCACTTATCGACATCCTCATCAATCCTATCGAAGTCATCAACTGACCTACCGAAAGGTCCAAATGACCTATCAAAAGGCCCCACAGCTCAAAGAAATGGTCTGTGTGGGCAATGCTTTAGCCTTAGCACCCAGCAAACTCTTCTGTTGTGCTACCCTTCAGTTTTTTTTTTCTTTTGAACCTGTATCCATGGTTCCTAGGTTGCAAGCGATATTGAAATGAAACCTAACCCTCGCATGCCCATTTTATTTCAGATAAATAATCATGGAAAATAGTTAAAATAGAACTACATATAGTACATATGATACACACCGAAGTCAAGTATTAACCTGGAGGGTCTTGAAGATCAATGATCTCCTCAGGCTCACGAATCTTGTCGGCACACAGTTTTAGCCTCTGATCATTGACCTTCATGACTCTACCATCATTAGGGTCTATGATTTCTATAGCTTTAGAGGGAGAAACATGTACAACAGTGAAGGGCCCATCCCATCTGGACTGCAACTTTCCTGGAAAGAGTTTCAATCTAGAGTTGAACATCCATACCTTGTCATTGGTCTTGAATTCTTTCCGTAGCAAGTGTCTATCATGGAAGGCTTTGGTCTTCTCCTTGTAGGTCCGGGCATTGCATATGCTTCCAATCTGAGCTCCTCCAGCTCAGATAACTGAAGTTTCCTGTGTATACCAGCGGAGTGTAAGTCAGAATTTATTAATTTAATAGCCCAGTATGCTTTGTGTTCCAACTCGACAGGCAAATGGCATGCCTTGCCATAGACTAGTCTGAATGGGGACATACCTATGGGGGTTTTATAGGCAGTCCTATAAGCCCATAAGGCAACTGTTAATTTTATGGACCAGTCCCTCCTATCAGTTCTCACAGTCTACATAAGCGTGAGCATCTGCAAGTTGCGTCATGTAATCCGTAGGGTAGGCATGTTGCATGAGGCATGTAAAGATGCCCTCATGGTAGCCCATACGGCGATGCAATAGACAATTGTTCTCCTCCAAGTGAGTCATGCGAGCAAGAACACCATCGATCGTCGTGGTTGTTAGAAGCTGAGGTGCTGGTGCATGCTGCTGTTGCTAAGCCGTTGGCGCTGGCTATTGTGGTTGAGTCGGTGGTACTGGCTGCTCAGGTCCTTGTGCCGCAGCTGGTGCTTGCTCTAAACCTCTGGCCTGCACACTCTTTACCAACTGATTATAGGTTTTCTTCCATTCCTTAAACGAGTAGGGTTTTTCATTATCCATTTTTCGTGGTTCTAAGTCTGGGATATCATATTACTCTCCTACTCCGGTATAATCCTCAACCATGCTCGATATTAGACGAGATAGGGCTCACTCCGCCCTCTAGCATTTTCCCTCTGGAATCCACAATGCCATCTCGAATGACTTCTGGAGCATGAAACCAACGTCCCGTGAATGCTGAAAATAGTGCCTGCTGCACAACCCCAACCCGCTCTATCTTATGCCTCAACGGGTAAAAGTTACACTTGAAGATAGTGTCTAACATCCACAAATCATGAGGCAAATCAGCCCTTGTTATCACCTTGCCTGACCTGTGTCTGCCCTGGGTCATCCTTGCACAAACATCATGGAAATCTACTTCCTCTGGTTATTTCCATACTCCGCAAAGCACTCTAAGGCATCCGCGATGTGGTCGTAGTCAAATTTATATTCCCCATTATCGATCTTTGTATAGATCGCCTTTTCTTCATCTCCATCATACATGTTCTGGTAAAATAACCTCACTAAACAAAGATAGTAGTAATCTCCTAAGGGTTTGAGAAAATTGTAGAGCCCAACTTTCCCAGTGTACTGTAAAGCCCATCGTGTCAATGGTATCTCGCAAAAAAGTTATAGGTCAAAGGTGTGCTCAAGCATGAAATCCTTCGCCACCCACCATGCGTTGGGTCTTTCTAATGGTGGTGGTCGACGCGAAGAACCCGAATGTTTGCAGTCTATTTGCCCTTTGGTGCCATTATCATTCAAAAAAACTCCAAAAACTAGAGTTTGAATTCAAGAACTCTAAGAAATTTCCAAAGAAAGGTGTGATTTTACCTCTAGAAGTGATTCAGAGTCAAACTTATGAAGAATCAAACTCTTAAGGTTGAAGATCGACAACTAAAGATCGGTGTTGGAAAACCCTCAAGAAATAGCAACAAAGCCTCCAAAGAAAACCCCAAAAAGTTTTGAGCAAATGAAAAAAATAAACTCGATTTCCTTTTATAATACCCGAACCGATCGATCGGTTCATCAAATCGGTCGATCGGTTTATGCAATTAATGAAGCCTGTCGGCTTTTAAACTCAACTTGTCGACTTTTAAAACTTAGCCTCTTGAAAATTTTTGATCAATCGATTTCTGGTTCGATCGATCGGTTTTCGTATTAATGAGCCTGTCGACCCATAATGATCCCGTCGACCTATGAACCTGTATATATATGAAGCTGTCAAAATTAAATGATCCTGTCAACCTGAAACAGAACTTGTCGTCCAATCGGTTTTTAAATCAATCGATCGGTTTGGACTTTGATCAATCGATTTTAACTGATAAACTCACGTTTGTCTGTTTGGTCATTTAATCAATCAGTTTTCACACTTGTTCGATCGATTACAAAATTGATCGATCAGATTTCATTTTGATCGATCAGTTTTGACAGAAAACCCTCAATTTGTTGAACAAGTCTTTCTCTACTTGGTTTTTGTGAGTTTAAGTTATAAATTCAAACTGATTATTATCATTCAACCCACAAGGATGCCCTTCCATAAATAAAAATTTAAAACACCAAGTGTACAACTTTTGCATTAATTATTACATGCCATCAAAATTCTCTCAAATCTCATTAAAATAGACGTGGGTATTGCTCGAGAATTTCCGCTTCACGCTCCCAAGTAGCCTCCTCTCGGGAATGATTCTTCCACTTTACCAACACTAAGGGAACACGCTTATTACACAATACCTGCTCCTTTCGGTCAAGTATCTGAACTGGTTCCTCTCTAACAGTTAAATCCTCATAAATTTCAATCGATGGCTCATCGAGGATATGAGTTTGGTCTTTCACATACTTTCTTAACATCGACACGTGAAACACATTGTGTACCCTATCAAGTTGGGGGGGTAATCCGACCCTATATGCAACTTCTCCAACTCGTCCCAAAATTTCATAAAGTCTGATATAGCGTGGACTTAGATTCCCATGCTTCCCGAAACACATTATTCCTTTCAGAGGTGAAATCTTTAGGAATACATGGTCCCTAACCTGAAAGTTCACACTCGTCCATTTCAAATTGGCATAACTCTTCTGTCGGCTCTGAGCAATCTTTAGTCTCTCTCTAATCCAAAGTACTGCTTCAGTAGCCTTTTCAAGGATTTCTGGCCCCAAAATAAAATTTTCTCCGATTTCTTCCCAATTGAGCAGAGATCTACATCGACACCCATATAAAGCTTCATAAGGAGCCATGCCAAGGCTCACTTGGTAACTGTTATTATATGCAAACTTGATCAATGGTAAATGCTAATCCCATGATCCTCTAAAATCGAGCATACATGCTCTGAGCATATCTTCAATTACCTGGTTCACCCTTTCAGTATATCCATCTGTCTGAGGGTGAAATGCTGAGCTAAAATCTAATCTCGTACCCATTCCTTCTTGAAACTTTTGCCAAAACTGAGAGGTATATAATGGGTCATGATCGGAGACAATGCTCATCGAAATCTCATGTAATCGGACAATTTCTCTCATATATAAATCTGCCAATTTACTCATTGTATATGTAGTGTTATAGGGTAAGAAGTGTGTTGATTTGGTTAGTCTATCAACGACCACCCAAATGGCATTATGTCGCCTTGCCGTCTGTGTAATCCCAAAATGAAATCCATGGAGATTGACTCCCATTTCCACTCTGATATCGGCAAAGGTTGTAGCAAACCGGATGGACGTCCATGATCCACTTTTACTTGCTGACATATCAGACATCTTGAAACGTACTCAACTATATCTTTCTTCAAACCTTGCCACCATAAATTCTTCTTTAAGTCTTGGTACATCTTCGTACCACTAGGATGAATAGCATATCTTGATTTGTGTGCTTCATGTAAAATAGTTTGCCAGAGATCGGCATCTGTTGGTATACATAGACGTCCTCTAAACATTAGCGATCCATCCTCTCTTATGGAGAAATCTGAATTTGTGCTTTCTGTCTACCCTTGTCTAATCTTCACTAACTCTATCTTTCATCTGAAGTTCATACATTTGATTAAAGATTGTCAATCGAATCATGATGTTTGCCAACAAAGCGCATGAATCTTGCACTTCGATCTTTGTATCATACAGAGAAAGTTCCTCTAGTAGTTTCCACCTATGAATCCCCATAATCAGGCTAGATAGTTGAGCCAAACTTTTTCGACTCAAGGTATCTACCACAATGTTACCCTTGCCTGGGTGATACTGAATGGAGCAATTGTAATCTTTTAGAAACTCAATCCATCTCCGTTGCCTCATATTCAATTCCTTCTGTGTAAATAGATACTTAAGTCTCTTATGATCAATGACTGCTGCTAATTCCAAATAGTGTCTCCATATCTTTAATGCAAAGATCATTGCTGCTAATTCCAAATTATGTGTTGGGTAATTCTTCTCGTGGTCTTTCAATTGTCTAGACTCGTATGCAATGACCTTCCTATGTTTGTTCAACACACAACCTAACCCACTGTATGAAGCGTCGCTATATACAACAAATCCTCCACTGCCTGATGGAATAACTAATACTGGTGCGAAGGTAAGTCTTTTTTTAAGCTACCTTAGGATACTTAGAATAAGTGACCCTAAACTCCCTTCCTTTTAGGACTGCTAGAGCTGTAGTTAGATCTGGAGGGACTACTAGAGATGGCTCCCTTGGAGCTGTAGGTCACCTTTTCCCTGTGGGACAAACTCTTACTTATCAAAACTTGCTACAAATGGACCCTGTATCTTGCAGGTCTAGGATTTCTCAATTGTGTTGATTCCATCCCCTGTTTTACTTTGATTTTAAATTACTTTTACCACCAACAAATAAAGTTAGCACACTGGGAATCGCAACAAGTTTTTGGAGCCGCTGCCGGGGAGAAGATGATCTACTAGTAGACCCTTAGTTTTTGTATTTTTAGTATTCTTAGTAGCTGTGAATAATTGATACTGCTGATGTAATTTTGAATCTTTCTTGCAGATCTAGATAGCAGCAGAGAAGGACAGTGGACTGCATTTGGAGATTAGCTACCTCTGTTTGCAATTCTCTAACATTTAATACTCAGTCTAGTTTCTTTGAAAATTCCATAGCAGTTATTTAGTATAGTCGTAAATTTATGTTTTCTTTAAATAGCTATAAATTTGTTAGATAAATTCTTTGAGTCAAGTGCAATGTGCCTGCAAGGAGTTGTCCCTGTTGGTGGTGTGTTTGTATGCTAGGAAGGAGATCTCTTAGTCCTACTTTAGAGCCTTTCAACCCTGAGCTAGAAAGGAGTAGAAGACTTAGAAGGAACAGACACACCATAGTAGAGCCCCCAATTGAATCTGAGACAGTAGCCATGGGTGAAGAACAACTCAGAACTCTCAAGGAGTTGAATGCTCCAGAGGACTATAACTCTCCATTTAGCATTCAATTCCCTGATGTTCAGGGGAATTATGAAATTAAAACTTCAATCATTCAGATGCTGCCTCTTTCCATGGGTTTAGCAAGGAAGACCCTTACAAGCACATTGACCAGTTCTTGGCCTTGTGCACCACATTCAATATCACTGGTTTGGGACCTGAGGCTACTAGGCTCAGGCTCTTTCCCTTCTCTCTGAAGGATAGGGCTAGTACCTGGTTGGCTACTCTTCCCAACAATGGCATCACTTCGTGGAAAGACCTGCAGACCAAGTTCCTGACAAAGTTCTTCCCTGAGACCAAAACTAGCCAGTTGAGGAAGGAAATTCTTGCTTTTGCCCAATCCCCAACTGAGGATTTTAATCAAGCCTCGGATAGGTTTAAGGAAATGCTCAAACAATCCCCCCACCACAAGATCCCAGACTGGCAGCTTGTACAAAGCTTCTACAATGGGATTGATGAGAAAAATAGAGATATGGTTGATGCCTCTTGTGGTGGAACCTACATGCACAAGACTACTGACGAGGCATGGGAATTGTTTGAAGTAATTAGTGAAAATGCTTTTCAAAAGCTATCCCAGGCAAGAACTAGTCAGGAGTCTGTGTCAAAAGTGGGGCTTGCTGCATTGTCAAGAGGAAAAGTTTATGAGGTGTCTGAGAATAATGACCTGGAGCTGCAGATGGCAAACCTCTCAGCGAAGTTTGACAAATTACTGACTGTGATGCAACCTAGAAGGGCTACTCAAGTGGTGGAGGCATGTCTGATATGCCAGTCCCCACAACACACAATAGAGGAATGCCCATCTGCAAGGCAATATCCTGAATTGGTATTGGAACATGCTGCTGCTGCGTAATCTTTTAGTCAGCAGCAATCTGGTGGCTACAACAGACAACCATTTGGATACCAGCACGAAAATGCTGGTTACCAATGGAGAGACCACCCAAATTTGAGGTGGAGGCAAGACAATTATATGTAGCCCCAACAAATGTTGGCCTTACCCCAAAAGCCACAACAGCAGTTCAATCAGGGATATGCCCCTAGGTCTAATTTCTAAAACCAGTAGCAGCCCCATCAGCAACAAAATCAATTGGTCTTACCCCCATCTCAACCCAGAAATACTTCTTTCGAGGACCAGGTCTTGACTTCATTGCAAAACCTGGGGTCCATGGCTCAGACTGTGAATTCTCATGGTCAAAGCATAAAGAAGATGGAAGAGCAGATTGGCCAACTAGCGAATGCCTTAGCTAAAAGAGAGGAGGGGAGGTTGCCCAGTCAGCCAGTGGTTAATCCCAAGGGCCAATTTTTGATTGGTGAAGGATCCTCAAACCTTGAGGGGCAGGGGGAACTTTCATTAAATTGATTCACAGAATTGTGCATTTTGTATAATATGAACTTTAGTGTGGTTTGTTCTTTTTATTGTTTATAGGAATGCTTAGTGATATCATCGGAGTCTGAGTGTATATGACCTGAAAATTCTTCTGCCTGCTTTGCTTCTTGTCCCCTTTGAATTGATGATTTTGAGTGAATGAATGATGATTATACTGTTTTGAGAATGAGAACACTTTTTTGGATATGAGGTTTTGATTAAATGCTTTTTGAGTAATTGCATGATTAATTGTTGGGAAAGCATGGAGAGTCCTGTTTAGAATGACTAAGGGTGTCCCTGGACGAGAGCATATGAGAGAATCCACCCACAAAACAAAGGAAAATGACAGACTAATGGGTGTGTGATCCTGGTCTCTATTTTAGCTATCGCGAGGTTCTGAAAAATAGGCGTGGTTTCTTCTCGCGCAATTCATAAGATGTTATCCTGCTAAGCTATCGCGAGATTCAATACAATTGTGTGGACTCCCTCATCCGATCCAAATGAAAGTCCAATCTCTCGACCCACTCATTTCTATCCAGCGAGCAGATAATTTTAAAGCGCACCAAGCCTCGCGATATATATAATCCAACCCCACGCTGCTTTCCTTTTCTGTTTTCTCTTTCTTCTCCAGCCATCGAAACCCTAGCTCTGACTCCCATTAATCTCTCTCCTCCAGCATCCTTTTTACAGTCCATCATTCACTTTCTAATTCTGGGGATTTGTTCCTAAAGCCTCCTACACCAGTTGCCCTCTGATAGGAGCTCTTGCTGTCTTTTGTGCATCATATTGAACAGAACCCTAAGTTTTAGGGTAAGCCTCAGCTCTCAACCTTTTCTTTTCATTTTTCAAACTACACATTCACAGAGGAGAAGTTCAATGGCCCCTAAGGGCGCACCTGTGAAAAGAGCAAGGGATAAGGCTCCCGTGGAGCCCACTCCCAAGAAGGCCAAGTCCTCAGCAGGCGTCATAAAAGGGAAAGAAGTGGTTCGAAGTGGTGAACTAACACTGATTACTCTACACCCTCCGAGCTCTCGACTCCCATTCCTTGGAACACAAGCTATTTTTGACCTATCTTTCTTTGAAATGGAACCTCTATCAGCCCCTGCCATTGAGTTCATGCGCAAGGCTTGTTTGACCCCCCTGCTGTAAGCTATCCCTGTACTAGCCTACCCTAGACTATCGCAACTCTTTTACCAGCACATGAGGGCTAGACCGGACCAACGTGGGCAGCCAGGCCTCCTTGTGTTAGTTGACAATTTTGAAATGTTACTCATACAGGTTGATTCTTTGAAGTAATGGGCATCCCTGCTATCTTTGACCCCAACTGTGGATATGGCTCCCCTGTGAGTGCCCCCATTGATACCATTGCACAGGCCCTTACCAGAGGATTGAAGGCCATAGGGGATTCTATCAGGAGAAGAGACCTGGACCTTAAACTTCTGTTCATTGATCAAGTTCTGCGAAAGAACATTTATTGTGCCGACCATCAGCAGGAGAGAAGGACCCCAATTGCTGATGCTGTCTATTCCTTCTCTCTGGGCCATGGATTCCATGCTGCCTGGTTGATTTTTGAGGCCATGAAGGATATAATGATGAAGCTAGGGCTGAAAAAGAAGCTCCACACTCTCTCCTATGCAAGGCTCATCACCAGACTACTCTTGAGGGGAGGGTACAAGATACCAGTGGGGGAGTTAACTATTGACCTCACCCCTACAACTTTTGCAAAGAGACAATGGGGGTTCAGTAGGAGCCTGATGGATCCCAACAAGAAAAAGAAGGCTCAGGTTGCTTTTGAGCAAGGAGAGGGGACTGCTGTTGCAAAGTCCACCCCTGCTCCCAAAAAGGTGGCTAAAGCTCCTGCTCCCAAGAAGGTGATGCAAGCTCCTGTCACTACTGATTCTGCAGTAATACCTCCATCCACCTCACCTGCCCCTCCATTAGTTTCTTTGCCTATTCCATCTCTCCCTTTCCCTCTTTTGTCTCCCTTATCCATACCCTCACGTTTCCCTGTGATTAGTACTGTTGAGGACATTTACCCCCATGACAGCCCTTCACCTTCACCTACCTTACCTCAATACCCAGCCCCAATTCCTCCATCACCGGCACAGAACCCTGACAGCCCTCCCTTGATATCCTGTATTAAAAAGAAAACCTCTCACACAACCCCTGCCATATCCTTACCTAAACCAACCCCCCTATCATTCCCACAGAAACCCCACATATTGACCAAGACACAGTCCAGACCATCCCTACTTCACCTCCACTCACAGACCTTGACTTTAACCTCGCCACTACTTCCGGATATCAGGCCTTCATGACTACATTGCTTGACACCATGCCAACCCATGATATCCCTCTCCCAGAGTCCCCACTTCCTTCCCCACATCACTCACCAGACCCTCCATCTCCTCCTCCTACAACCTTCCATCATGCCCCTAATTCCCCTTTCCAACCAGTTCCCTCTTCTTCTCATACTCCACCCCAACCAAACTCAGACACACTTACCCATATCCTTTCCCTAATACATGACATTCAGACCCAACTATCAACCACAACACATACCCAAGACCAAATGCAAACTGACATCACCAACATCAAATCCACCCTTCAAACATTGACAAAACCACCCATCTCTCCACAAACACCTCCTACCCCACAAATCCAGTCCCCTTCCACCTCTGACTCCACAGTGCAACCAGATCTTACTCCCATTGACTTAACTACAACCCTCACCCTCCACCTTCCACACACCCCGGACCATCTTCTTCCATCCCCCCTGCTCCTACATCTACATCCCCACCTCCTCCACCTCTGACTCAAGCACCTCCTCCACCTCCTGCTCCAGTGCCTCCCCCTGCTAAATCTCCTGCACCCAAGAGAAAAAGGGCTCCTTCCAAGAAACCTTCTCCCTCCAAAAGAGCCACTGCTGCCCAAAAAGGGAAAAAGCCAGCACCTCCATCCCCACCCCCAAAGGTCACCAGAGCTTCTGCTCAGGAGGACCCCCATGGTCGGTTACTTTCCAAAGATGAACGCAGAAAGGCTGTTGTAGCCCTTGGATTAGATCCCACTGCTCTATTTCCCTTTGGTTCAGAGTCTGACTCTGCACCACCTGTGGATCCAAGTGCTAAAAGTCTTGTTGTTCCTCCTTCATCAGACCCTGCTGAGCAAACTTATCCTCAGAGAAGGAAAGTTACAGCTAAGAGGAATACTCACACAGCTGCCTCTCTAAAAATTGGAAAAGAACAATCTGCCCAGTTTGAGGAGGCACCACCACTGAACCAGCAAGATAAAGGTAAGACCCTGGTCGTCCCTCCTGAGCCAGAAAAAGCAACATCTCCTCTTATTCCCCCTCAGACTCAGCAAGGGAAAAGCCTAAAAGGGAAGAGCCCCAAAGGGAAGAGTCCAAAAGGAAAAAGTCCTATCAAATCACCTGAGCAAATCACAGACAAATCCCTAGTGAGCCCTCCTGACCCAAAGGCCCCCAAAATGAGGGTGAGGGCACCAAAAGCTCCAACCATGCCCAAAACTGCAGCCCAAAGAAAGGAAGAGAGGGAACGAAAGAAAAAAGAGGAAGAGGCTCTCCTTCGAGAGCATGCCAAGAAGATGGGTTGGGACTGGGTTTGATTCAGGCTCCGATTAGCTTGTACCTAGGATTTTCTTGTTTATGCATTTTTTTTTTCTCCTATTTTTTTTCATTTTGTACATTTCTCTCTTATAATAGATCTTCTTCTTTTGTCATTGCTATTTTTCTTTGTCTTGTGTCTATTTTGCTCCATATTATTTCCTTTAATTTTGCAATTAATAAATCTGCTGTACACCCACCTTTGAACCAGTGGGGACACTGCTCCTCATAGGTTTGGGGGTGTGGCAGGCAGATCCTGCCAATGGAATAGTTAACCTAAGTGCAGCAGAATCTTGTGAGTAATATGGAAATGGGTCATGTTCACTGGAGAATCAGAAAAATAATGAAATTTAAATTTTTTTCCAGACTTTAGGCATTACAAACTTTTAAAATTTCACATTTCCATGATGAGATCACCAAGGAAACTCACTTGTATCAGCACTTAGTGAATCATTAGAGAGAGAAAAAGGAAGGACATACTTAAAAATTCAAAGGAAGACCATAACCAGTGAGATTTGGGCCTATCTAAAATTTTTTTCTTTGAGGAGTGACTAAGGCAATTTCTTCTAGCTCTAAGGTGGTGAGTCCAGCTCACTAGAAGTCAGCAACTCAAGTTGAAACAAGCAGCGACCTCATGAGACTTAGGAAAGGATCAAGGCCTTCTTTTGGATAGTTTGAGCCTAAACAGAAGAACCTTAAGCAACTGCCATTGTCCATACCCCCTTTGAGCCTTAAATCCTAAATTTCTTTAAAAATACACCTGAGTACTTGCACCTGAACCTATGTATTTGATTTAACCTTACCCTCACTCTGAGAATTCAGAAGGTAACGGAGAAAGAGTTGAAGATGGACTAGCTATGGTCAACACTAGGTGAATGGAGAAAAAGTATCTCAAAATTCTGGCAGTATGGTAACTGAGAAAATGGTGGCATTTCAGAAAATCAAAAACAAAATAAAAAGAAGAAAAATGCATAAAAAAGAAACAAAAACAATAATGAAGAGGAGTAAGAGAGGAGTCAAGAGGGAACTTTCATTGGGAAAATCGAAATCAAGAAGAGAAACTGATCACTTCAAATCTGAAAACCTCAAAGAAGATGAAAGGAGCTGAATTAAAGAAGGTGAAGTCATGAATCACCTCCTTCACCTACTGATTTCTCTATTTTGAACCCCTTTTCAACCTTCCATTCTTTTTAACCCCACTCCATAAGCCACATTACAACTAGTTAAAGCCCTTGTGATCCAAAGTTGAGTGAGCTGTCATGTGGAGACAGAGAGTTGTTCAATCTCTGGTGAGGATCTGTCAATGATGCCAGAACTTCAGAGCTATGCCTATGCTCATGCTTACAGACCCATTTGGGGGATGTAACTGCTCTTGAGCTTGAGAAAAAATGAAACCCTCAATAGTTCTTTATGAGAGTATGCCCTGGAGAGTTTTAGGTCTGATCTTGAATGCATTAGGTGTGATCTATAGCCTAATTTTTTACCCAGTGATGAACTCAATGCTGACACACCTGTGCAGTGTCTCTGGTGTAAACTGATTGGAAATGCTATGCTTTCATGAGAAGCTTATACTGTTTAAATTTCTGTGCAGCCAAGGTGTTTGAATTTCTTATATCTCTTACTGCTTCAAGGGTGAACTAACTCTGTTTCTTGACTGCTCACTTGATAATAATGCACTTTTGTTAACTGTCTCATTGAGAAGTTTGTGGGTGTCTTCATTGAAAACACTCAGGAGACTTCACTCCTCCACTAGGGATCACCTAGGGGTTTAAAAGGCTTGGTACATATGCTAAATGTATCCGTGCTCCCTACGAAAGTGGCATTTAATTTCTGTAGTTATTTTAGTGTAGCTTTGCTAAGGGACTAGCAAAGATTAGGTTTGGGGGTGTGTTAAGACTTGAAAAGTAGCACTTTTCACCCCTTAACTTAGCCTTTGATTAGACCCTTAGCCGTCTAATAAAGGCTTGTTAAGTTTTTTCTGTAGGTAATAAACAGCAGTACAATGAGGCCATAAATCCTGCAAAGGAACCCATGATTGGCACCAGAAGTCCCTCAGAAGAATGAGCCATGAATCTAGACCTGAGGTAAGCCTCGCGTAGCTGACAAAGCTCCAAAGGATTCAAGAATTTAGGCTTCGCACAGTCCTCGCTATGTTCCCCAAGACTACACAATAACTTCTCGTGCAGTGGAGTGACAGAATAGCTTTAGAAGCCTTGAGTCATGCAGCTCTCACGAAGTTCAGAAGTTAAAGGTCTTGCAGTTTAAATGCGATTCAAGAGAGCTTGTGAAAGTTGTCGTGCGATGGCATGAGGATGCAAATGTCAAGAGACACATCGGATTGAAAAGCCTCAAAGCAATCGCGAGGATCCTCGTGAAGTTCCATTAATAAGTGAACTTCTCACGTAGTTCTCATGCTGTTAAGGAAGAAAGCAGCCTCGCGAAGCCAGAGTTAGCCTCACGAAGATCTATTGTGAAATGGGATGCTCGCACAGTTCCTGTGCTATTCCAACCCAACTGCGAGAAGCTCAATCCAGCGAGAGCGCACCAACCTCGCAAAGCTCAATTCAGCGAGAGCGCACCAACCTCACGACAGCTGAAGCTTCAGAGTTAAACTCAACCACGCGAAGAACGGAGCTACCAAGCAATGAGCATGGGAAACGATGGCTACCTAGCGAAGCTCTAAACTTTAACCTTCCATCGCTTCAGCAGACGACTTTCTAGGAATTTCCAAGGATTAGGGCACGCACTCCCACGCTTGAATCTCCATGCACGCGCCCTGAGGCATCCAAAGATCATTAATAGGCCATGTGGCATCGCTAAAATTAGGGTTTCCTAACCCTAATGCGTCGCCACACCACTGCTATATAAACCCAAACTTGGTTTAGGTTTAGGGAGTCCAGATTTTATCACTGATAAGGGATCTGAGATCTTTTTCTTTTCTGTTCTTCTGTAGTTGTAAGTAGTTTTCCTTTTTATTTTTCTTCTCCCCATGGCCCAGCACTTGCTGGCCATGCCTATGTATGTTTATTGAGATTAGATTAATGGAATTTGTGATTGGGTGATGTACTTTTATGGGATTCGTGTGTTTGTGAGTTGCTCTGTGCAAGGCTGCTGCCTTGTGATCCGCCATTGCTTTGGCTGTGATTCAAAGCAATGGAGGACTGATTCTAAGGATCCATTCAGATCCAAGTGACCTGTGTGTCTGGGCTATCATGGTCCAATACAACCTTAGCCCCACCACAGGACCCACTAGATCTGAAATCCCCATGGGAGCCTGAGCTGGTTGCCTTGTGACCATGGTGGTGGCAGCAATATTACTGTTCTATTTTAGACTCTATGAGGAGGATATCCTCTGGGATAGTCTGTGACCATTCAAGTGGACAGGCTATAGCCTTAGGGTGAAGCCAATCCGTAGGATCCAAGATGGATTCTTCTTCTCTGCACATGTGCTTGTAGTCTTATGGGAGATTGTACAGAGGCAGACTCCCTTATATTTGTATAGACCCGCCATCAGATGTTAGATCTGATCTGGTTATGGAGATTGTAGGCTTGTGACTGGACCATTGTAGTCCCATTCAAGCAATGGACAGCTAGATCGAAGGTTGTACTCAATCCCTTGCTGGTTCTATGTGTCTGAGCTAACATGGTCCTATACATCCCCAGCCCCACACATAGAGCTTTAGAGGTTGAGGTTCCCTATGAATTCTTAAGCTTGTAGCCTGGATGAAGTAGTGCCTACAATGATTAACTTGTTTTAACCCATCTCTGGATTGTGGTTCCCCTATGGGATAGTCTGTGACCATTTAAGTGGACATGTTATAACCTTAAGGGATTGGATCATGGCACAGAGATGGGTTGGATTCTTTCTCCTCAGTGGTGATAATGTAGCCATTGCACAGGATTTCTATAACATCAAATCTGAATCTGAGTTACAAAGCTCCTCTGATCTAGACCCAATAGCATACTTCTCACCCTTTGATATTTATTTTCCCACACTCCATCCATCTTCTCAACCCTTTCTGTAATTAATTCATTAGGCTACCTTAGGATACTTAGAATAAGTGACCCTAAACTCCCTTCATTTTAGGACTGCCAGATCTGTAGTCAGATCTGGAGGGACTACTAGAGATGGCTCCCTTGGAGCTGTAGGTCACCTTTTCCTTGTGGGACAAACTCTTACTTATCAAAACTTGCTACAAATGGACCCTGTATCTTGCAGGTCTAGGATTTCTCAGTTGTGCTGATTCCATCCCCTATTTTACTTTGATTTTAAATTGCTTTTACCACCAACAAATAAAGTAAGCACACTGGGAATCACAACAGCTTCATTCTAACTCGAAGGTGAAGCGGACCCATGGTGGAAATCAGTTGAGAGAACTCGAGCGTCGGGAACACCGTGGACCTAGGCTGAATTTACCGAGGTCTTTAATAAAAAATATTTCCCAACCACAGGGAGACGTCAAATGGAAATTCAGTTTGCCAATTTAGTGCAAGGGCAAATGAGCGTTCGTGAGTATGAGACCGAGTTCACCCGTTTATCACGGTTTGCACCAATGTTGGTAGCCACCGAGTTGATGAAAATGTAGAAGTTCGAGTATGGTCTCAAACCAGCCATTAGAGGGAGAATATCATTGTTCAAGCCAACCACGTATGAGAGGGTGTTGAGACTGGCCCTCATTGTGGAAAGAGACATTGAGGACATGTATAGAGCAAGAGATGAGCAGCGAGGATCAGAAAGGCTAAAAATTAAATGATGAACACAGAGCAGGTATTTGATGCCGCCACCATCACAACCTGCCCTACGGCATCAACGAGGTCTTTTGATCCGACAGCCTTGCCACCTCCACCCCCGAGACTTCCAAGACCCTTCAATGCATCAGGATCGACAAACACGAGTGTAACAAGGACACAACCAATGGCTTCTCGTGCCTATTCCTCCACACCATCAATTGTATGTGCCAAATATGGGAAACCACATAAAACTGAGGAGTGCCAAACATCCACAGGGGGCTGTTTTAAATGTGGACAAATGGGACACTGCATCAGGGATTGCCCGGAAATGAAAGGCACTGCAAACACTACAACGCCAAATCTGAGGTCGACACGGCTCACAGTACAAGGCCGGATGTATGTAGTTTTCACACATGATGCCGAAGCTGGCAATGAAGTCATTCAAGGTATGAGTTTTCTTGAGATTGTCAATTTACTTACTCGCATTTTAGATGAAGAAGGTGCATAAATAGAATAATCTCTACAAACATCACATTTCATGCCATAACACGTAGTATATGTGACTAAACTTCATAATGACTATTGGATCTAGGTGTCATCCGTTTGAGCAAAGAAAATGATATATGTAGCTACAAGGCACTAGTGTTGATAGACCCAGGGGTCTACACACTCATTTATTATACAAAATTTCGCCGAGGAGATAGGCTTCAAACTTGAGCCTTTAGACTTTGTCTTACCCATATCTACACCAACGAGAAATTCGGTGAATACGGATACCGTGTGCTGATCAGTATAGTCACCATGGCACATTGCCAAACAACGGCTAATCTGATCTTGCTCGAAATGAGAGGATTCGATGCAATCCTTGGCATGGATTGGCTAACCAAACTACGAGTGAAGGTAGATTGATTAGATAAAGTTGTCACACTCTACCCCAAGAGGGGTAAGCCAGTCAAATTCATTGGCATTCGACCAGCCATCGTGTCGTTCATATCTGCAATTTGAGCCGAACGACTGATCAGTGAAGGATGCCAGGTATACCTTGCGTTCATATAAGGACAAAGGGATCAGAAGGTCGACATTTCCAACATTCCAATTGCCTGTGAGTTTCCCGACATTTTCCCTGAAGAGCTACCGGGTTTACCATCGGATAGAGAAGTTAAATTTACAATAGACGTAGCTCTAGACACGGAACCAGTGTCAAAGGCTCCATATCGAATAGCACCAGCTGAGTTGAAAGAGTTAAAGGAACAGTTGCAAGAATTACTTGATAGGAAATTTATTAGGCCCAGTGTGTCTCTATGGGGAGCATCAGTGTTGTTCGTCAAGAAGAAAGATGGGTCTATGCAACTGTGCATCGACTACCGGCAATTGAACAAGTTGTCAATAAAGATCTGGTATTTGCTCCCATGAATTGATAACCTATTCAACTAATTGCAAGGAGTGAAATGTTTCTCTAAGATAGACCTGTGATTTGGTTACCATCAGATGAAAGTGAGAGCTGAAGATGCTCCAAAGATGGCCTTTCGCATGGATTGAAAAATGCACTAGCATCGTTCATAGACCTCATGAACCGAGTATTCAGGCCATATCTGGATTAGTGTGTGGTCGTCTTCATTAATGACATTCTCATATACTCAAAGACGCGAGAGGAACATGAGTAGCATTTGCGTTTAGCGTTGCAAACACCACTAGACTCTTGGTTATATGCAAAGCTCAGTAAATGTGAGTTTTGGCTGGAGCAAGTTAGCTTTTTGAGATACATTATTTTGGAATCAGGTGTAAGGGTAGATCCATCAAAGATGGAAACTGTGTTAAAATGAGAATAACCCAGAACAGTCACTGAGATTCGTAGTTTTCTGGGACTTGCAGGCTACTATCGCAGATTTGTTGAAGGATTCTTGAAAATCATTGGATCGCTCACGCAACTCACTCAGAAAAATGTCAAATTTGAGTGGACTGAAGCGTGTGCGAAGAGCTTTCAAGAGCTCAAGAAAAGACTAACCTATGCACCCGTGCTTACCATACCATTTGGCAGCGGAGGATTTGTTGTGTTCACCTATGCATCTCACATTGGATAAGGTTGTGTGTTGAATCAGCATGAATGACTGGTTACATATGGCTCAAGGCAGTTGAAAGACCACGAGAAGAATTACCCCACACATGACATGGAATTAGTTGCGGACATTTTTGCTTTGAAGATATGGAGGCACTACCTTTATGGTGAAACATTCCAAATCCTCACTGATCATAAAAGCCTTAAGTATCCCTTCAGCCAAAGAGATCTGAATCTCAAGCATAGGAGATGGATGAAATTTCTCAAGGATTACGACTAGGTCATCCAGTATCATTCGGGGAAAGCAAATGTGGTAGCTGATGCGCTTAGCCAAAAATCATCTGCTCAGCTGTCATACCTTGTGGCCAGAATACACAGATGGAAATTACTTAAGCACTTAACCTCAGATCTCTCTACGTTCGAAGTAAAGGAATTCGGAGCACTTTTTGCCAATATCAACTTCAAATCAACCCTCTTTGAAAGGATCAAAGAAAGCTAATTGAAAGACCCAGAGCTTATGGCTATCAGGCAGGATACAGAGAATGGAAATCAGCTGGAGTTTTTTGTCAAGGACGATGGTTCCTTATTGTTTAGAGGCCGATTATTTGTGTCGACCTATAAGGAATTACGGCAAGAGAAATTGGAAGAGGCCCATAGATCAGCGTATGCTATACATCCGGGCAACACCAAAATGTACCACTTGAAGAAAATTTTTTTGTAGAAACGAATGAAGAGAGATGTCGCTGAGCACATAGCGAGATGCTTGGTCTGTCAGTAGGTTAAAGTGGACCATAGACACCTCGCTGGACTGTTGCAGCCACTACCCGTACCCGAATGGAAATGGGAAAATATTTCTATGGAATTTATACTCGGGCTGCCAAGAACATAAAAAGGATACAATGCAATTTGGGTAGTTGTTGACCGTTTGACCAAATTAGCACACTTTCTACCCTTCAGTACAAGCTACACGGCCAGTAAATTAGCTGAATTATACTTGAAGGAGATAGTAAGACTTCACGGCATAGCCGTAACCATAGTATCGGACTGGGACGCGCTTTATACATCTCAATTATGGCAGAGATTTCAAGAGGGGATGGGGTCCAAACTAGAGTTCAGCTCAGCCTTTCACCCTCAAATAGATGAACAAACAGAAAGGGTGAATCGGGTTATCGAAGACATGTTGCAGGCTTGCTTGTTAGATTTCCATGGGTCGTGGGATAAACACCTACTATTAGTTGAATTCGCCTACAACAATAGTTACCAGGCAAGCATCGGGATGGCTCCTTTTGAAGCACTCTATGACCATCGATGTAAATCTCTGATCAATTGGGAAGAGATCGGAGAGCGAGTATTATTGGGCCTGAAATTCATTGAAAGCACAAATGAGACTGTCCGCCTCATTCGGGAATGACTAATAGTAACTTAAAGCCGTAAAAAAAAGTTATGCTAATCTTAAAAGGTCAAGCATGGAATTTCAGGTTGGAGATCATACGTTTGACAAGATCTCACTGACCAAGGGTGATGCAATTTGGCAAGCGAGGGAAGCTCAACCCTCGATATATTGGCCCTTTGGAAATTTTGGGTCGTGTTGGCAAAGTGGCCTATCGCATCACTCTACCACCGTAGTTGTCCAGCATCCGCAACGTGTTCCATGTGTCAATGATGAGAAAATATGTGAGAGACGTGTCACACATATTGGACTACCAGCCAATAGAAGTCCAAGAAGACTTAATGCTAATTGAAGAACCAGTCAAAGTCTTGGACCATAAGGAGCATATTCTGCGTACAAAACGTATCCCACTTGTCCTAGTCTAATGGCGCAACCATTCCGATGTAAAAGCCACATGGGAACGTGAAGTCGAAATCATAGAGCAATACCCGGGACTGTTTCAATGAGATCAATAACTTTTGTATGTCATGGTAGTAAAATGTAAATTAGTCAATGTATGTGTAGACAAGGAAAACGTTGTAATGAAATCAATACTAAATCTGTCACTATCAAATATGTGTATTTTTCAAATTCAATATACTGAACAATTATTCATAAATTGCTTCCAAAATATGATTCAAATATTTGCCAAATGTAGTAAACCATTAGTCAAATGACCCGATAAACCTGTAGAAATTACTCCAACATTTTACTATTAATGACTAGCACAAGCCTGGACCATAACCCATTAGTCAAATCAGCATTGCGAGCCTAAATCAACACCAGAATAGAAACTGTGTTTCTGTAATGCTCGCTGTGAAGAGGTCTTAAGATTTTGGGCTCGCCACGGCGAGAACTTAAAGTCGTCGCAATGATTGAGAAAACTTTAAAGGGGCCCGATAAACCCTTGTTCTGTCATTTTTGAAAATTTTAAACCCTGAGCCCCTCTATTATTTTCTCTCTTGCGTGAACCAAGGACTGTTTGCATTCAAATCATTCGATCTTTCACACCAAAACTCTCCAAGCTCAAGGATGGACGTGCACGAACTTCGCCAAGTCTGATTTCTCTTGGATTTAACCCATCTTGCGAGGTAAACCACTCGAAACCCTCTTTTTCCTATCCATTTCCTTTCACATGGCAACTAGGAAGAAGGTCGCGACCAAAATCCCTATCTCTTGTCCAATACTCTCTGCTAGCGCCAAGGGTAAGGCCCTAGCTAGCACGGACCCTCCGCCGCAAAGCCTAGAACAATCGGCGATATGGTGGGCTAATAAGAACTTTGAACCTAAATGGTTGTTTGACCCAAAATTGTTTACCGACAATATGATTGTCTGGTTGATAGACCAAATCAGGCGTGCCAACCTTGAACCCCTACTTCAACCCATCAAGCCCCATTATCACCCACGCCTGGTTAAACTGTTTTACCAGAATTTCAAAGACAATGATGCCTATGAAAATTTCACCACAAAAATTGATGGGCATAAGTTTCACAGGGTCTGTATGACATTACCGCAGTCATGCGCGGCAGTGAAAATTATGATAACACATGGGATTTACGAATTCCCTGACCCAAGGAACCAAAATTTCATCAAATTCAGCTGAAATGACCAGTGGTCTTCTGGCCTCTGGCCAATCAAATTCAGCTGAAATGACTCGAACCCAACTACTTGACCGAATGTGGTTTTTGGATGTCGTATTCCGTAATAATTTTTACCCCCTTAGCATGATAGAGAGAGACGGGACTCATTACTTCAGGCACTATTTGCTGTACATGAAGATAGGTGGTTTTCTGCGCCTCGACTAGTGTACGAGGATATAAAATACGCAAACAAGGAGTCACTGAGCACTGTTAATAAATCCCTTGACTGTCTTGCCCTATGACCAAATAATATCTCGACTCCTTGATGGTCATGAAGATGACGACAATGAAGAACCATATGAGATACCGGCAGGTGAGGAAACTAGGATGGATAATGTGGAAAAATTCTCATGGAAGCAATGGAATATGATCTTAAAGAGGTGTCATTTGAGTGTGAGAAATAGAGCTCTGCAACAACTGGCTGGGTGTGAAACAAGAACCACCTGAACAAGCCACACCCGAACCCGCACAACCTATACCTGCTCAACCCCCTCAGCCACAAGGACAACAAGGTGAATTCCTTACAATGGCTGAGTTCTCTCGCCAAATGGAGTTGCAGCAATTGCAAATTTCTCAACTTCTTGAAGCCCAAAATAGATGAAACCTGAAGCAGTTCAAAATCCTCCATCAAAACAATTATTTGATGCATCAGAGATTAGATTTCCATGATGAAATCCTAACTCATTGGGTGGCAAACACGTACTGGACTACCCATGCCCCGATTTTAGCTCAAGCACGCGGGTTTGTCTCAGAGTACACAAAAGTGCAACTCATCAAAGAGCTGGTCCCTCGGAGACTGGAGCTCAAAGCCGTGATGAGCAACCACCCACGCAATCGGCGGAACAACCAGGTGAGCAATTTTCAAGTTTGAAATAAGTAGTGTACAAGTTATAACTGTAGAAATTTTGAAGTTTCAATGTTTACGAAATTACTGTTGAGCACATAGTATGAATGAAATAGACAATTGTATTAATATGTAAACCTTTGCTCAATAATGATCTTATGTATCATTAAAATACCCTAATCTCTTATAGAACCAACCCTAGTAACAACTGAATCATAGCCCTATTTACACTTGCACTTAGCTAAGTCAATTATGATAACAAAATCCGATTGGGCATGACATTATTAATGAAAGTAGCTATAGTGGTTTACATCTCCGTGCCGATTATATTCTATCAGCATCTTAGGTTTTGGAATTTCGAACAACACCACCTCTATTTGTTACGGTGTAGCAAAATTTTATTAGTCATAACCCTTTAAGCATCACAACATTCTTAGTATAGAAGGGTATCCGTTAAGCACTCATTTAGGGCATGTAAAGCCCTGTTCATAATTAGCTTGCTTACTCGACGAAAATAGTCGGGGGGTAGTTATTGTTGTTGATTTATAACTGTTGTTCACAAAGATGGAATGAGATAATATAAAAATAACAGCAATTATACACAGTCCTGCAAGATTAGGGCTGTTGTAGCAAGTTTTAAAAGAGTAAGAGATTGTCCCACATAGATTTGTGATCTAAGATAGAAAATCTTCCAGATCTGGACCTCCTAATCCTATTCTAACTAAACTAAGGAAAACAGGGAAAAGATTTTGAGTTTTGATTGTAACTTTAAACTAAAAAGCAGTAAATTAGATCTAATTAAAAATAGAGTTGAAAACCAAACTAGAGATAACAGGAAGAGAGAATTGTGAGAAATGGCAAATGTTTTGGTAAAATAAAATTCAAATATGGAGAATGAACAACTAGGAGATAGTTTTCATTATAAAATTTATTTGCAAAGGAGCATAGTAGAAGATGGATCTGCAGCACTCCTTCATTTGGCTACAAGCACAAATGCAAGGTAGAAGGATCTGAATCTGCCCTGAGATATGGACTAGTCCTAGGACTATACTCTGTCCACTTGAATGGTCATAGAGTATCCCATGGATATAATCCAGTCATGGGGGAAAGAATTGAAATAGGAAGACCACTAAAAATGCTATGGATGCAAGGCTATAAGCTTAGGCATCCATAGGTACATCAAATCTGTAAAAATCGATTGAAAACCAATAGATCCTACAAATTAAATGCGCATTAGAACCAGTCATTCATTTATCTACAAAAACTTACAACAAATTGACTCTCATATTTGCAGTCTCTACAATCTCCACACTTCATGTAATGCTCTCACAATTCAATTTACAAATCAACTAACCCTAGCTACTACAAAGATTTAGCCAAGCATGACTAGGCTAAGGAGAGAATAGAGGAAGAAAAAGAAGAATAGAAAGGGCGGGGAACAATTCAAAAATTCCTAAAACTCTGGATGTCCAAATCAGTTATATTCCCCCTTATTTATAAAATTCCTAAATGGACCTTGATCTGCCTTGGCCAATCAGAGAAGAGGGGAATCAAATTAGTTACAAGACCTGCTAATGTGGCTGCATTCCCTCCAAGTATTGCCCCAAGTTTGTTAGAACGGTTGTGCACACGTGGGGCAGTTCAGTTATTTATCAGCTGTGCTGATAAAGTTCCCCAAAAATGCCCCCAAAGCTAACAGATGCATGCTGAACTAGTGCCTCGACAGGTTGCAGCCTTAGAATATCAATCTCGACAGGTATAGACAGCCATTCAACAGGTTGGAGGCTTCAGAATAGCAATCTCGAGTGGTTACAACATCTGCTCGATAGGTTCTTCAGTAGACTTTCAACCACTCGACAAGATCAGTGCTTTCGACACAAACCCCTCGACGGGTTCATAGGCTCAGAACTTCAATCTCGAGTGGTTCAAACAACCACTCGACAGGTTCAAAGTACAGCTTGCTAGGATCTCGCTAGGTTATGGATAGGTTCATTTCAACACATTGCAGCTTCATGAGGATGGCTGGCTTCAGGTAACCTATCGGGTGGTTCAAGTGTATAAGTCAACAGGTTCGTCTTCTTTAGACTGAACCACTCGATAGGTTAAATCTCAACTTCTCGACAGCATCCTTTTCACTTGACAAGTTGCTTTTCTATGTTGTAAATTGCTTGGTAGCTTCAGGCAACCACTCGACAGGTTCACTTTACAGCTACAAATTGCTTGAGTGCTTGTCATTCACACTGCAACTGCTCGATAGGTGCACTGCAACTTCAGCAACTGCTCAAACCCCTCTTTTCTAAACCCCTGTTGCTACTGATAGTCTGTTACAGCTCTCTGTCATGCCTGGGTGTTTTCATCAGTCAATGGTTGACACAGATCTCTCTCCATTAGGCGTTTGCTGCATGGTTTTTTGCACTTTACTGTAGATTATTGCTAACTACAAAACAACACTCAAAAGAAATTATTAAACAACTCTAAGATCTAGTAAAGGCTAGGCTAGGAGGTGAAAAATGATATTTTTCACTGATGAACACACCCCCAAACCTAATCTTTGCTAGTCCTCGAGCAAAGCAAAAATTAAAAATAGTTATTCCAAACAGTAAATGTCACTTTCGTAGGGAGCATGGATGCATTTAGCTTATGCATCAAGCCTTTTAAACCCCTAGGTGATCCCTAGTGGAGGAGTGAAGTCTCCTAAGGGTTTTCAGTGAAGGTATCCACACACTTCTTAATGAAGACAGTTAAAACAAATGCATATAGTAACAAGTCAAATTTCAACATACAAAGCTTCATTCCACACCTTGCTCCTTCAAATTAGAGAAGTTTTAAAATAGTAAATGTAAACAATTTAATACTTAAATCCTTATGCATGCTCATCACAACCAATCTGAAGACATCAAGAGTGTAGTGTGTACAAATCAATATACAACTTACCATTAATTCAAAAATCAAATTCAAATAGTGCCCCAATACATTCAATATCAGACCCAATCCTCACCAGGGCAGTCTCTCACAAATGAATTGAAGGGTGTTCAATTTCTCTCAAGCTCAAGAACAGTTACAGACCTCAAATAGGCCTGTAAGCATGAGCATAGGCATTTGCTCTATTCCCTGACTTCACCATAGATCAAACATCCCTCATCTTGACATAGCAAGCCAATTCACTTTGGATCACTAAGGACTTTTATTGGGTTGTAATGTGGCCTAGGTTGAGGGTTTAAAAAGAATGAAAATGTTAAATGGATTAAAATTTGAGAAATCAGTAAGGGAAGGAGGTGATTCTTACTTCATTTTAGCACAACTTCATCTTTCAAACAGGTTTTTCAGATCTGAAGTGGCCAGCTTCTTCTCCTATTTCCAATTTTTAGATGAATTACTTCTTTTGACTTCTCTTCTCTTTTTTTTTTTCATTATATATTTTTCTATATATTTTTTTTATAATGGTTGCCACAGCCATACAGCTAATACACTGCTTTAGATTTTCTCCCTTCTCCTTCTCTTCCAAATATCAAACCTTGCTCTTCTCTCTTCCACTTCTTCTCCTTCCACCTCCTGAATTCTCAGATTAAGGGTAAGGCTGAAACAAGTCAAGAGGTTCTGGTTTGATTATTCTGGTGTTTTTCAAAGAAAAATAGATTTTCAGGCTTAAAGAGTGTATGCAAGGGCAGTGAATGGGTAGAAAATTTTAAGCTCAAACTGTCCAAAGGATGGCCTTAGATCATTTCCTTAGTGTCATGAATTCTGCTAAACAGTTTCAATTTGGGAATGCCTAATTTCTAGTGAAAAGGTTTGATTCAATCAGTTCTTAGAGCACATGAATTGCCAAAGACACTCTTCAAAAGAAAAATTTTGTATGGGCCCAAATCTCCCTGGATATGTGTTGGTGCGCGCTTTTTCTGGGTTCCTTTTGGTCCCCGGTGAATCAGTGGCCCAATTCTGTCAGAGTGGACTTGAGCGATGCGACGTTTGGAATATTAAAAATGTAAATGAATAGATAAAAAAGGGAAATTTTCTAGGAAGGTTCCTTGCTTGTTGCGATTGCCAGTTGCAAATATTTAACGACGCTGCAACACTTCAGTGATCACACTTTAGAGCGGGTGTGGGTTACCTCTATACTGAATCGTCCGCCTGCAAACGTCAGCAACAGTGATCTTCCTTGTGGTTTAGGTAGTTTAGTCTTCCTTTTCTTTCCTTGTTATTATTGTAGTTCTAATTGGTTTAGGTTTCCTAATTCTACTATGAGTCCAGTTGTATGAGTTTATTCTAATCCTATTAGGAGTCTGGTTAATTTTAGTCTCCCAGTCCTACTAGGAGTCTAATTAATTTTAGTTTCCTAATCCTATTAGGGGTCCAATTATGATTAGTTTCCTAATTTTATTAGGAGTCCACATATGGTAGTTATGGTGAAACTCTAATTAAATTAAGCATGCTAGTTGTACTAAAATTTAAATTGAAGCAGATACAACAATTCTAACTAAAGCAAATATACTAATCATATTAGAATTCTAATTAAAGTAAAAGAACTAATTCTACTGAGACTCTAATTGAGGCAATGGATTAATCAGACTAAACTTCTAATTAAAGCAAGGAATTAACTGATTAAAATCTGATTTAAAGAAATTAATAAATTATACGCAAACTCTAATTGACCAAACTAATTAATTATGCTGAAATAAAAAGAAATAAACTAATTAGGGCAATTAATTAATTCTAAAATTCTAAGAAAAAAGGGTTTTGGGCCCGCTATGCTAAGGAGGATTGGCCTCATTCCCGAGTACCCTCCCTAAGCTCCCTTGGGCAAATCGGGTGGTTGAGTTTTAAAACAAATTAACTTTTGGATTATAATATGATTTTTTGGATTTTCGGAATTGATTTTGGTCGGTAATTATAGATTAAATCAAGGAATTAGAATTAAAAGGACTAAATTATAGTCTGAAATTTTAGAAATATCAAATTAAGGGAATTAAACTAGAATTTAAGATTTTAGGATTGAATTCGGGTTCGAAATCTGGAAATCAGACCATATGATCAATGACTGGTTCCAGAACCTAAGAACTAGAACTAGGAATTAATGATAGGACTGGAAATTGTGATTTCAAAACTAAATTTAGTCTTAGAAATCGGTGAATTAGGCCGTGAAATTAAGGACTGGTTCTAGATTCGAAGAATTAGAACCAGGTATGAGAATTACGGTCTAAAAAAGGGTGCTATGGTCTTAAACTAAAAATTAAAAACTAATAATTAAAACCTAGGTAAATGCTAATCTTAAGAACTAAAGTTTTACTTATGGTTGGGGCTGTGGAGAGGAATCATCGGAGGTTCAGAATTTGAATCTCGAATTCATGTCTAGGTTTCTCTATGGATTTGTCCTCGGGATTCTCTAGTCTTGAAATTTGCAGTCTCCTCTCTCAAAATTCGCAGCCTCTCCTCTTTTTGAGAAAAAAAGATTCTATAGGTTTTTCTCCAATTACGCGCCCTATTTCAGGCGTTTAACTGAATTATGCACTAGTTTCCTGGTGCTTAATCACTTTGAGTCGGTCACCGACTCAGTGAGCGACCGGCTGACTTGTTCAGTGAGTTTCCCAGTTCTAATCACGTTAGAACTAATTGTGCATGCGGTGTGGGGTGCGTAATCTGATTAAGCGTCTCTTCTAAAGCATTTAATCAAGGAAACTTGGGGCTCAAGGATAGTGAGACTAGGTCGAGCGTAGGCCAATTACGTGCCGGTGGTGGGGTGCTCAATCCAATCGCTCGTCTGGTGTTAGGCATGTTATTGAGTCTCGAAGTGGTCTGGGGAAGGGAAGTCTAGTCTAAAGGGGATTGATTGCGCGCTCATGGTTTTGTGTGTAATCAAATTACGTGCGGGGTTTCAGGCACAGAATTTGAGGTTTTTCAGGTTCGAGCCGGGTTTGAAATGCTAGACGATCGTTTCAACTTGCATTTCAACTATATACTATTGTTTTAGTATATAGTCTCCCTACTCTGGGACTTGAGCCACTGAGCTATTGTTTCAACCTGTGTTCAGCCACGTACTATTATTTCAGTGCATGGTTCCCACATCGGGGTTATGGGGCCTGAGCCATAGTACTATTTTTTCAGCCTGTGTCAAGCCGTATACTATTATTTCAGTATATGATCCCATATTAGAATAAAGGGGTTGAAATACAAGACTATTATTTCAGTGTACATTTCGACTATATACTATTATTTCAGTATATAGTCTCCCTGGTTGGGATCTGAGCCACAGAGCTATTATTTCAGCCTGTGTTTAGCCATGTATTTTTGTTTCAGCACATGGTTCCTATTTTAGGGTCAAAAAAGGTCAAAGGTTGACCGAAAAAATTTATATATTCTGAGAGGGCAAAATGGGAGTGTCTACAGATGCCCCTCTTCAACGCGCTCTTGCGAAGTAAGAACACATCAAAGAAGTAGACACCCCTCATTCGAGGTGTCTTCTCTTTTCTCTTGGGAAATCACAAATGTGAACTGGAGATACTGACATGACATGCTTGACTTTCTTATCTATCAGCGCAAGGTAAAATGGAGCATTCCAGGGTTCAATGGTAGTTGTCGAAAGGCGTATTCCATGTCGTGGATGCCCAGGGGCGATCCTATCGCATATCGCGACCCGCTGTCATAGACAGTCGACGGGAGAAGTCAGCGTATCCTATTCTATGGGTGGAAGGGGCATCCCATCGCGTGGCACGACCTACTGCGAGTGACAGTCAAACGAAAAGGAGAAACACCATATCCTATTCTATGGGTGCAAAGGGCATCCTGTCGCATGTCACGACCTACTGTAAGGGGCAGTCAAACAGAGGGATATGACGTAGTCAAGGTACCGGGGGCATCATAGAAATTTCCATAAAGAAGGTCCAAGGACCGATTAAAAAGAAATACAATATCATGTAATATCGAAGCCTTTTGCAAGTCATGTCAGACCGAGCACGTCACTGCTCACCAATGCGCGTCAGGCATTCCTTTTCCAATAGGCATTTTTAAGTTCTTCGATTAAATATACTCGTTGTTCAGTTTCCCAGGGGAATGGACGGTTTAGGTTGGTAATTTGGAGTGATATTTTGGTGGGTCTTGTAAGGTGTGCTCAATTGAATTCTGCGCAGTGGCGTGTGCGCTTGATTCATCTGGAGTTGGCCTCTAAGTCAAAAATTCTAGTAGTAACACATCTGAACAAATGATTCTGTGAAGTGGCGTGTGCGCTTGATCCAATTCTACGCAGTGGGATATGTGCTTGATTATGAGTTCAAGCAGTTTTAGTTGGGGATTCTAGTCCTAATACATTTGAACAAACGATTCTGCGCAGTGGCGTGTGCGCTTGGTCCAATTTTGTGCAATGGGATATGCGCTTCATTGCGAGTTTAGGCAGTCTTAGGAGTTAAAAGTCAGGTTAAAGTATAATTTATTTTGTGCGGGTAATGGGGCACTTAATCGGGTTTTATGGTATTCTAAGAAAGGTGAGTTGGGTCTATTTATCTTGTTGCTTTGTTCTTCTTTTCTTTTCTTTCTTTTTTTTTATCTTTTTTTTTGGCAGTAGGATTTTAGGAAGTAAGAAAGGGGTTTTGAAACTATAAAATTTTAGGGATTTTAACTTAGGATCAATTCGGTGATAAAACGGCAGAAAACGTGGCTTCCGAGATGTCGCTGAGCAGATCCACCGGTACGGGATTTGTGTACCCGACCATTTATGTGGTTGTCAAGATGACACTTGGCATGCCGAATACTCTGTCTAACCTTCTCGACGAATACTGATGATTGTCTCTAATGGGAGGACTATAGTGATTCATAAGTTGACAGAGATGGGTTTTGAAAATATTTTGACTTAATCATAGCTAACTATATTTATAAGCAATATCGAGTAATTGAAAAGTGGGAGTAGTACTTACCTAGGGTGATACTTACTTGAATTATGCGATGGAACTGGTGATGTCGTAGTGTCGCGATGGGTCCGATGGGTCGTTGGGGTGCTGTTACGATGGGACTTTGGGGATTTCTTTTCTTACCCTTTTTGTTTTTATCCACGCGGCAGTGGTTGGTGGTCGGCAGTGTGATGTAGTATCTTGGAGAAGTGGCACCGCGGTGGGACGTGGGGGCCTTTCCGGTTGTGTGGTACGTGTTGGTCAGATGCGATGGGACATGGGCGGAGTCCTAGATCTTCGTGTGCTTTTACTGTAGTGGTGTTTGGCGACTGTTATATGGCGAGAAATTTGGGAGGAAGGCTCTTTGCTTTAGCGATGGGATGCGATCGAGCTTTCTCCCTTTCTTCTTTTGGCGTGGTAGTGTTATTTGAGCTTTTGAGGAAGTGATTTTTACGATGGGATGTGGGATGACCATAGTCAGCGATGGGACCTTCAAAAGGCTTGACCCCATGCGTTGTTTCGTAACGGAGATTTAGGGGGGAATCTGATTAATGTCGACATTGTAATTTGAGGTCGCCGTATCGTAGTGGGGTATGTTCCTGGATGTGTGGCAGGGTCGAATCTAGTTTTCAGCTAGTGATGTTTGCAATGGGGCGTTGATGTGATAGGTGTGTTCAAGTTTATTTCTTTGGTAGATCTTGGGTCGTATGTTGTGGTTGCATCGTGATTAGTTTCGTTCTTGGTTTCTCATGAGAGAGTGTGTGGTGGCACAATCAGTTTGTCGCGGTGGATTGGGTATCGAGGTGGTATCACATGTGTGCATCTTATCATGATGGGATGTGCATGACGGGGTTACGTGATGGGATAGAAGGATGAGTGATGTTGCTCTTTCTCTCTAAATAGCGTGTGAAGCCATGCGACGGGACAAGGGAATTTTTGATCAAGGTCGGGTAGAAGGGCGTGAAAGTGTAGATTTTGTCCAAAGTTAGATATTGTGCGCCTGATCTAGGTTGCTCTATATGGTTGCATGCTTGTTTTCTTGCGTGCGATCGGGAGTTTGAAGAGTTGTTTTTGCATGTGGAAGAGTGCGTGTGATTGGGTCCCGCACTCTAATCATAGCGCGTGATCAAGGCGTCACCAGGTCACAGTGCGAGCGACCTTTTGATATTGCATGGCTCATATGAGTCATTTAATATGTTTGCACAGCTTGTGGTCGGCGCGTGATTGGAGAGCCACCAGGTTACTGTGTTTGGTGTCAGTCGTTTGATGGATTTGCGCGACTGATAGGCAGCTTTGCGCGGGCGATGGTTTCATTGCGCGCTTAAGTCAGAGCGTGTGTTTCGGATTGAGCGCAGTGTACGGGGCGTGTGACCAAATCAAACGCACGTGTGATGGTGCGTGATTAAGTCCGTACTCTATATAAGGGAGGGAGCCTTCATTTGATCTCCATCCCTCGGTTTAGTCTCGAGTTTTACTTTTTCTAGATACTTTGTGTTCTTAAAATTTGTGTTTTAATGATATTGAGCAATCTAATCGTCTGTTTAGGATGTCATTTCTTCCTATATTAATGACTTCACGTGATCTTCATCTTGAGGCAATGTTTAGGGGCGACGTTATTCTGGGAATGGGTGGTATTGGGAATGAAGGCACTAGTCTTCAAATCGATCCCTTTTAGGGAGCAGTGAAGGCAGCGTAGAGGAGGCGACAGTGGAGGAGGTGAAGATGGCGGAATAGAAGGAGTTAAAAGAGGAGGGCTGTGTTCCCCAACCAATCCTCCATCTCCCCTTCTGAAGCCTCCGATTGGACGCTCCAAGTCTGGCGGTATTCTTTTTGACGCCTCCGATTGGGCGCTCTGCTCCTCTCTTAGTGTCGATTTTGGGTTCCGATTTTCGTTTTGGGTTGTAAGTCAGGTTTTAGGTTTTCATTTTGGGTTGTAATTTTAGGAGGTATGCCTCCAGTGACGCTTGTAAAAATTTTTAAGTTATGAATAAAGATGCTCATTTTTGTTTATTGTGCTCAATTATTTATTTTAATTTGTTTAATGGAACAGTCAGGCGTATTTGATTTGTTTGATTTAGGATTTAATTTACCTTAGAGTTTTAGGGTTCATTCTGGATTTTATTCAGGGTTTGTCTTGAAATTAATTTACCTTATGAATCTTGTTTAAAGGGTTTACTTGGTTCTATTGGGTTTGGTTGGGGGCATTTTTTTTTTGTCCTAAACCGGTCAAGGTTTTCATCTTAAAGAGTTAAGTGTTTTGTTTTATTCTTTTGTTTGATTCAACATGGTACTTGTTGGAATGTGTGAATTTAGGGTTTAATTTAGAGTTTCTGGATGGGTGTTAGGTGTTTGAATCCCATTGGTTTGTTTCTTTTCGCTTTAGGTTTGTGTTTCCTTGGAGGGGTAAGTGTTGTGTGACTATTGGTTGATCTAGATTGTCATGGATTGTGGTCCCTCAGGGGGGATATGTGTTTGGTTTAGATTTATTCAGGTGAGGAGGGTTTAAGAGTTTGACACTTGCCACTCTATGGCTTAAGGGGACATTGTTTATATGAGTGTGAGTTGAGGGCTTTGAGTTCTTGTTGTTTTGAATATTATGTTTCAAGTTTAGGATTAAAAGTTTTGGGGCATTTTTGGTTTGTGATTTAGGGTAATTTTTGTTCATTAATGCCCTTTCTTCCTTTTTATTTTGTATCCCGGGTATTGAACCCAAAGAGTTATGTTTATTGAGTGGATTATTGAGAATGGATGGAATTAGGAGCAAGGTTGAATCTGTAATTGGGGAAGGTTGAGAGTGTTGTTGAGGGTTAGATGATGCACAGACTACAAATCTGAGAGCATTTCATTGTATAGTGAGTTTATTTCAATGTAATGTGGGTTTATTATTGTAATTAGATCTATAGTTCATCTGGTTTCCTTTGGTGCTCGATCGGATTTGTGTAGATGGGAATCAGCTAACCCACTTAACTGGTAGACCTCGTGGATACCATTTGATCTCCCTAGATCTGATATTCCTGTAATTGCTTATGTTTGTGGCTTGGCAATTGCAGCATTTATAGTGGTTATAATGTTCTGATGGAAATCTGGGAATGGTGTGAGTCTATTGGATGATTTGTGACCATTGAAGTGGACAGATCATAGCCTTAAGATCAATCCAAAACTCTGGTCTAAATCAGATGCTTCTACCCTGCAGCTGTGCTTATAGCCAAATGAGGGATTGGTGCGCTTTGAACCCCTTGTAACACTGTCAGCTCAACCCAATTGCAGCAAGACCAAACTCCAAGCTGCTTCTCTCAATTTTCTATTTTTAACTTCACCCAACACTCCCCTCACTTGTAAGATCTAGACTCTGGACTTGATTCTAATTTATTTATGCATTTAATGGTGTTTCTGCAGTTTAGTTTAAAGTGACAACCCCTTAAAACCTCTCCTCTGCCTTTTGCTATTTTAGTTGTAGGTAGGGTGCCAGATCTACCACAGATATGGAGATTTACTTGATTTTAACTCACATTTTCCTGTGGACATTCCCTTACTTACTCTGTAAAACTTGCTACAACAGGCCCTGAATACTTGCAGGACTGTGTGTCTGCTTGCCTTGGTGTGTGCCATCAATAGACCCTTTAATTGTGTGATTTAAAACCCCTTTTTGAACACAAGCCAGGCAGCCAACAATGGTAATTATTTGTTTAATGTTTTTGAAGAAGTCTGGAATGAAACAGTGGAAGAGAAAGCTTCCACATATGAGCTTGAGCAAGTGAAAATGGTAAATTCTGAAGCAGGGCCAGCAAAGCATCACCCATGGACTCCTGCGTTACTACCTCTTCCACCACCTTCTAAGGCACCCCTATTGCCTTCACTCATCAGTCCCCCAGATGTGGAGTTAAAGCAACTCCCAAAATCTTTAAAATATACCTTTTTAGGAGCCAATCACAAACTGCCAATGATAATCTCTTCTTCCCTCACTCTTGAGCAGGAAGAAGAATTGCTTTGTGTGCTGAAAAGGCATAAGAGAGAAATAGGGTGGACTATTGCAGATTTGGGGGGGATAAATCAAGCTGTGTGCATGCACAAAATTCATCTTGAGGAGGGTTCTAAACCTTCTAGAGAGATGCAAAGGAAGCTCAACTCACACATGCAGGAAGTTGTCATGAAGGAAGTAGTCAAACATCTTGATGATGGGGTCATTTATCCTATCTCAGATTCTCAGTGGGTGGCACTTACCCAGGTGATGCCCAAGAAATCTGGGATCACAGTAGTTCAAGCAGACTCAGGTGAGTTGATTCCAACCAGACAGACCACTGGTTGGAGGGTATGCATAGACTATCGCAAGCTCAATGAGAAAACTAGCAAAGATCACTTCCCATTGCGTTTTATAGATCAGATCTTAGATAAGTTGGCAGGTAAGGCTTTTTACTGTTTTCTTGATGGTTATTCAAGATACAACCAGATTCCTATATACTTATAAGATCAAGAAAAAATTACATTTACTTGTCCATTTGGAACCTTTGCATACAAAAGAATGCCATTTGGACTATGTAATGCACCTGCCACTTTTCAAAGATGTATGTATTCTATCTTTTCTGACATCATTAACAAGTTTTTAGAGATTTTTATGGATGATTTCTCTATTTTTGGGGATGATTTTAGCCAATGCCTGCACCATCTCAGCTTTGTGCTGAAAAGGTGTGAGGAGACCAACCTGGTTCTGAGTTGGGAAAAGAGTAATTTCATGGTGACTCAAGGTACTGTCTTAGGACATGTTGTTTTCCAAAGAGGAATAGAGGTTGATCAAGGAAAAATTGATTTAATAGCACATTTTCCCCCTCCTAAAACTATCAAGCAAGTTAGGTCATTCTTAGGCTATGCTGGTTTTTATAGGAGGTTCATCAAAGACTTTAGCAAAATTTCCAAGCCTCTTTGACACTTGTTGTGCCAAGAGGTTCAATTTATGTTCAATGATGAATGTCTAGCTACTTTTGAACTGCTGAAGACTTGTTTGACCACTGTTCCTATATTGCAAGCTCCTGATTTCTCTCTACCATTTGAGCTGATGTGTGATGCATCAGACTTTGCCATTGGTGCAGTAGTGGGACAAAGGAAAGATAAAGCACCATGTGTGGTGGCATATGCTAGTAAATCAATGGTTGATGCTCAATTGAATTATACTACAACTAAAAAGGGGCTGCTAGCCATTGTATTTGCTTTGGAAAATTTATATCATATGTGTTGGGATCCAAGATCACTGTGTTTACTGACCATTTCAGCTTTGAAATACCTCTTGTCTAAGAAGGAGGCTAAAGCTAGACTAATTAGATGGATTCTTCTTTTGCAGGAATTCAACTTTGAATTCAAAGACAAGAAGGGGGTTGAAAATGTGGTTGCTGACCACCTATCAAGAATCCCAGATGTTGATATAGGGAGCTTGCCCATCAATGATTCTTTCCCAGATGAGCATCTTTTTACTGTAGAGATAAGTATGCCCTGGTTTGCCAACATAGTGAACTATCTTGCTGTGGGAAGGATACCCCCACATTGGAGTAAGGATGATAGGAATTTGTTCTTCTCACAAATTCAATATTACATGTGGGAGGATCCTTACCTCTTTAAGTATTGTGCAGGCCAGGTTATAAGGAGATGTGTTCCTGAAACTGAATTTGAAAATATTCTAACCATGTGTCATGAACATGCTTGTGGGGGCCATTTCAATGGTAATAAGACTGCTGCAAAGGTGCTTCAAAGTGGTTTTTACTGGCCTACTCTGTTCAAGGATGCCATACAACATTGCAAAGCTTGCTCTAAATGCCAACAAATGGGAAGTATTACAAAAAGAAACTCCATGCCCTTGCAACCTGTGCTTGTTGTTGAATTATTTAACATATGGGGGATTGATTTTATGGGACCTTTCCCCCCCTCCTATTGATATAATTTCATTCTTGTAGCTGTGGACTATGTGTCCAAATGGGTAGAGGCCATAGCTACAAGAACAAATGATCATAAGATTATCATTAAGTTCTTAAAGGACAACATCTTCTCTACGTTTGGCACCCCCAAAGCTATTATTAGTGATGAAGGAGGCCACTTTTGCAACAAATCTTTGAAAGGTTGTTGGAAAAATATTCTATCACCCACAGAGTTGCCACTCCCTACCACCCACAAACCAGTGGGCAAGTAGAGATTTCCAACAGGGAAATCAAACACATCCTAGAGAAGATTGCGCGAGCTGGTAGGAGAGATTGATCCATAAAACTGTTAGATGCCTTGTGGGCTTATAGGACTACCTATAAGACCCCCATAGGGATGTCCCTATTCAGGCTAGTATATGGCAAGGCATGTCACTTGCCTGTTGAGTTGGAACATAGAGCATATTGGGCTATTAAAGCATTAAATTCTGACTTAACCTCTGCTGGTGTGAACAGGAAACTGCAATTATTTGAGCTTGATGAGTTAAGGTTGGAGGCATATTCAAATGCCCGGATTTACAAGGAAAAAACCAAAGCCTTTCATGACAGGCACTTGCTGCGGAATGAATTTAAAATAGGTGACAAGGTATGGTTGTTCAATTCAAGATTTAAATTCTTTCCAGGAAAATTACAGTTCAGAGGGACGGGCCCTACACAGTTGTGCATGTTTCCCTATCTGGGGCTGTAGAAATTATGGACCCTATAGATGGTAGGGTCATGAAAGTCAATGGGCAGAGGCTAAAAATTTATGTTGAAAAAATTTGTAAGCCTGAGGAGACCATTGACCTTCAAGACCCTCCAATTTCTACCTGATTTCAGTGTGTATCATATGTACTATATTTGGTTCTATTTTAAATGATTACTTTATGTTTTGATGTTTTGTTCATTTATAATAAAATTGTCATGCTAGCATTAGGTCATCATTTCAATCTTATCTGCAGTCCAGGGACCATGGGAGTATACCAATAATGAAAGAAAAATTGAATGGAAGCACAACAAGAGAGTTTGCTGGGTGCTGGGGCTGAACACAGCACCAAAATTCAGTTTTAATGCGCATTTAAGACCTTTCGATAGGGCATTTGAGGATTTCGATAGGCACTGAGACTTGTCGATAGGTGAAAACAACTCTTCGATAGGTTCAAAAGGTCCGAAAGACGCTTTCGATAGGCTCTAGATACCTATCTAAAAGATGAATCATGCACCACATGAACATATCGATAGGATGAATTTGACCTATTGAAGCATTCCACCTGCAAGCCATATTCTTTCTAGTGTTCGATAGGATGCTTGACCTATCGAAATCACTCAGCCTATCCTATCGAAATATTTTTCACTCTTTATATACCTATCATTACATCATTATGCTCCATTCGATACCTGCTGCAAACCCTAGCTCTCTCTCCCTCATTCACCGCTGCTCTCATTTTCTGCTCAATACTCTAAGGACTTTTTGCCACTCAGTTTTTCATCCCTCAAGTTCATTCAGCCTGCACAAAGGAGCATTTTACACCTGATTTTTGTGGATTTGGAATTGTCCATCACGATTTCTGTAAAACCCTAGGAGTTTTGGGTAAGTTGTTCTCTTGCGTTCATTCTATTACTTCTTTAGTTGTTTACTCTAGAATTTTATTACAAATTGGTGTGAGATCAACTTCTGAGAGCAAAATGGCCGATTCTGAAGAAACCCTAGCTGTCCTATTCTGGCAGCCAGCTGCTACCACCAACCCACCTGCCAAGAGGAAGCTCCCTGAAGGGAATCCCAAGAAGGCTCCTAAAGCTAAAAAGGCCAAGTCTGCAGCAATTCAGGAACCTGCTGCAGAAATACCTATGGAGAGATCTGCTCCAGCTGGGGAAGCACCTTTGCCCACCCCTGACATATTGCCTGAGGTGGAGCTTCCTGTTGTGTTAGCCACTTCTAATAAGTTTGTGGATGGTTTGAGGCTGGTCCCTAAGACATATATTGATCTGGAGTACTTTGCCAACATAGAGGAGTGCCAGGGGACTCTAATATATCTGAAGAAGGAGGGATTGTTACCCCTACTTACACCCTTGAAGGAGACTATGTACCCCAGGCCAGTTAAATTGTGATATCAGAATTTGACAAAGAAAGTGGTGCCAGGAGCTGAGGCTGTGCTGGAAATTCTGGTTGATGATTGGCAACTAACTGTGGACTGCAAGGATATTGGGATGGCTCTGGGAGTTCCAACATCAATTTGACTCCACTAGATTTGAGGGTGCCCCCAAATGGGTTACATTGAAAGAAATGGCTAAACAGCTCACCAATGGAATTGTGGGATCTGGTGAATCCTTGATGAGAAGAGACCTCCAACCTAGCCTTAGATTAATTGACACTATTCTGAGAAAGAATGTGTATGTTATAGGGCACTTGCAGGAGAGAAGGCTCCCAGTTGTTGATGCTCTATACTATTGCTCCAAAGGGCTGTTTTTGAATGCACCTAAGCTAATTTTTGAGACAATGGTAGACATTAATGATAAGGTGCTTAAAAGACAAGCATTTGCTAAAGGTGCTGGGTTGCCTTTCAGCAGTCTCTTTACATGTTTGCTCAAGGCTGGGAAATATGTGGTTAAGAGGAATGAGCCAAGTGAGAAGTTGGCCCCAAAAGAGTATGGAAAAAGGGCATGGTCCACCAGCCTAACCCTGATAAAGAAGAGTAAGCTAGTTGAGATGGAGGAGGTTGAGGAGGTGCCCACTACCATTACAGCAGATCTCACTGCAGAGATTCCCTCATCCATCCCTTCTCCTACCCTACCCACATCATCAACTCCACCCACTTTGCTTTTCCCCTTTGTATTAGCTCCTTTTCCATCAGCCCCTACCTCTGAGTCAGTTTTACCTCCACCCACCACTCCAGTTCTTGAACCTGAAGTCATTGAACCTCCAACACTACCAGAGCCTACCCCTACCCTTTCTTCTCCACCCTTTGACCACCAATTTCTAACCTTCCCCCTCACCAACCGCTACTTCATACCCAGGGCTTAGACCAGTTTACCCCTGCTGGGTTCACTGCCCTCATGACATCCATTGTGGAGGATGTTGCTCATGAGTACACCCCACTCTCTGACTCCCCACACCCCACTCCCCCTCACTTCAACCATGCACCCTCCTCCCCGTTCCATCCCATCTAAACACTTGTCCCCTCCAACCCCACCATTCCTGATCCTTTCACCCAAATTCTCTCCCTCTTACAGTCCATTCAGACTCAATTAACCACCAACACAAACAACCAAGCCATCATGAGCTCCTGCCTTCATTCCATTCAGTCCATGCTTACCCGATCCTCTTTAGCTCCCCAACCCCCTCACACTTCTTCCCTCTCCCCTGTTCCATCACCTCTCCATTTATCTCCTCCATCTTCACCCATTGCTTCACCTCCCACAGCTACTACCCAGTCTGAGGAGGTAGCAGCTCCATCTTTCCCCATACCTACCTCACCACCATCTTATACTCCTTCCTCCCTAGCTGTAGTAGCTACTGCAGTTGCTGAGTCACCCATCCCCCAACCACCCACTCTCTTTCCACCTGTCTTCACAGATGCCTCAACCCAAATAGATCCATTTGAGGTTCAAGTTTTCTCCACCCCCTCCTCTTCCTCCACTCCACCCCTTTCCTTGCCCATTGTACTCAAATAACACATCTACATCCCTCCTTACCTCACACTGCTGTATGCCATGAGGGACAACCCTTACATCCATAGGGATGTCCTGAGAGGTATGGTTGCACTCTGAGCTTCCCTTGAAGCTTCCTTTGAGGAGAGGATTGCTAGCATGGAATTAGAGCACAGAATCAAGCTCCGGGATATCTTTGAGGTGTGGAAGGAAATCCTGACTCGTTATGAGTCAGCAAAACAGCTTGCTACTGCTGAGAGTCTCATTGCCAAATATGAGAAGAAGAATGCTGAGCTTCTCAAGAAAAAATTAGCCAATGCTCAGGAGATACTTAAGGCTACCAAGGAACTCTCTGAGGCCAACCTGCTCTATGCAGTAAAGAAACTTGAAATCCTTAAGAGAAAGATTGCTTCCTTGACCTCTCAACCCTTTCAACCTACCCCTCTAGCTACAACTCCTCCTACCAATCCTCTCTCACCCATCCCCGTACCCCTTCTTCAACTCAACCTACTCCTACCCCACCTATGGATATTCCCCCACCTCCAGCCCAAGATCCTCCAGCCCATCCTCTTCCAGCTCAAGATCCCCCTTCCACTCATCCTTCCACACCAAAACCTAAGAGGCCTTACAGAAAAAGGACAGTCACTACTAAAAGGCCTGTTCCCTCTAGTGCTTCTGCTAAGAAAGGGAAGCAACCTACCCCCCAGTCTGAAGAGGTAGCCCCCACCCCCACCTAACACCTCCTCCACCTTACTCTCCAGGGAGGAAAGAAGGAAAGTTGTTGCTACCCTTGGCTTAGATCCTACTGCCCTCTTCCCTTCTGATTCTAATCCTGCTGATGCTTCTGCCACGCCAGCCAAGAAATCTGCTGCCCAATCTTCGGAGGCCCCCAAGCAGTCCACTAAGAAGTCCCAAACTAAAGGAAAAGCTCCTTTATCTTAATATGATTTGAAAGCCCTAGCAGCCTTGTCTGATTAGCCTGATGATGCTTGTATATAGTTTAGACTATTTGAGCTTGTTTTTAATTTTTCACTTGTATCCTGTACATTGTTCTTTTTGCTAAATATTATTAATATTTTATTTAAAAAAAAACGGAAATTAAAAAACTTTTTAAAACTGAAATGAGCTGTAGTTTTAACATTCTTCATGAACCAAATGTTAAGAATTTTGAGAAAATAGATGTTTAGTGAACCTGAAATGAGAGAAAACTGTAAGGATACACCCCTGAAAATTTGATGGAAGGCCATACCCAGTGAGATTTGGGCCTGGAAAATTTTCTTCGAAGAGTGTCTTGGCAATTTTTCTGCTCTATGGACTGATTGGATCTAGTTTTGCCAACTAGAAGTTAGGCAAATCCAAGTTGAAACAGCTTGACAGCATTCATGACATTGAGGACATGAAGTAAGGCCATCCCTTGGACAGTTTGAGCCTAAAATTTTCCCACCTTTGAACTGCCCTTGATACACACCATTTGAGCCTTAAAAATCCCAGTTTTTCTTTGATAAAAATAAGAAAATTTGAACCCAAAACCCCTTGACCTGGTTCAGTTCACTCTCGATCTGAGAAATCAAGAAAAAGGAGGAGAAGTGAGGTTAGAGGAGCAAGGTTTAAAATTTGGTTGAAAGAGAAGAAAGCACATTTGGTGGTATTGTGGCATTTCAGCCCATAAAAGGAAAAATGGAGAAAAATATATAATGAAAAACATACAAAAAGAAAAGGAAAAATAGAAAATCAAAGAGAAAGAATGAGAAAGAGAAGTCATTTCATTGAAAGATTGAAATGAGGATTTGAAACCGATCACTTCAAATCTTAAAGTTCAAAAGGTAAATGGAATTGTGCTGAAATGAAGAAGGTTGAGTTGCAAATCACCTCCTTACCCGGCTGATTTCTTAATTTTGAATCCCATTTTACCCCTTTATTCATTTACAAATTTCACCCATAAACCACATTACAACCTAATAAAAAGACCTTACTCATCTGAAATGGACTGAGTTTTCATGTGGAGACAAGGATTTGTTTGATCTATGGTGAAGAGAATTAGAAACTTTTAGAAATTAGAACACTGCCTATGCTCATGCTTGCAGTCCTATTTGAGGGTTGTAACTACTCTTGCGCTGTGTGAAATGATGCACCCTTCTATTCTTGTTGTGAGTGAACAGCCCTGGTAAGACTTGGGTCTGAAATCCAATTTGTTTGGGGGCATTATCAAAACAAAATTCTTAATTTAACGGTAAACTCTGCATTAATTTTAAGGCACAATGCCTTGACATGAACTGATTGATGATGAAGGAATTACAACAGAATTTCAAGTTTTGAACTGGTGATTTTTCTGCGGAAAATCCTCTAAAACTGAATGGACATGGTGTGGAATTTATTTTATTTACTTAAACTCTACTTTAGCATACTGCATTAGTACTAACTAATTTTATTAGAGAAGTTTGTGGGTACCTTCACTGAAAACCCTCATGAGACTTCACTCCTCCACTAGGGATCACCTAGGAGTTTAAAAGGCTTGATGCATATGCTAAATGCATCTGTGCTCCCAACAAAAGTGGCATTTTAGTTTTCTTTATTTTTTCTTTGCGCAGGGACTAGCAAAGCTTAGGTTTGGGGGTGTGTTAATCAGTGAAAAATGCCAGTTTTCACCCTCTAACCTGACCTTTGATAGACCAGTGAGTAGGTTAATAAGTGCATGTTGAGTATGTTTTGTAGATAGCAGTGAAAAGTAGTCATAGTGCAGAAATCCACCCAAAAGTGCTCCACAAGAAGGTCCAACTCTCAGTACAGCTTAGACTTCACAATGGCACACAAAAGGGCTGCACACCAATTCCCACTTGGAGCATGCAACAACAGTAGAGCACCTTCGAAGAAGGGAAAATAGGCTTAAAACAACCTGTCGATAGGTTATTGGAACCTGTCTATAGGATCTGAAGGCTGAAAAAGAAAAAAAGAAAGAAGTCATGAAGATGAGGAGAATTCGATAGGATCTAGTTACTATCGCGCGGTCGGAAGCATCCTATCGATAAGATGCCTGAGCTTGAAGAGAACCTATCGAGAGGTTTGGAACCTGTCGACAAGAGGTAGAATCAAACCTATCGAAACTTATGGCGTAAGAGATCAACCTGTCGAAAACATCAGATGAAGTCTGCAGATGCTGAAGCTTTATTTGCAAGGCCAACCTATCGAAACCTTTCGATAGGATCTTGCATCCTAGCGAAAGGAACAGAATACTTGCTTAGAACCTGTCGAAAGCTTCAAGAACCTATCAAAATTGATTTAACGACTTCTCAGAAGAGCTGCTGTGCACATGCTGTAAGTTGGTGACCTGCTGCATGCAATCCGAGGCACTCTGGTAACCGGCACGACTGTTCTAGAAGTGCCCTAGGAAACCCTAACCGACCCACGTGCTCTCCCCCAACTCTAACTAACTCAGAGGGCCTTCTAGAAGGGGGATAAAAAGATAATAACAGAGGCAACCTAGCTGAGTTGGAATTGGCGGGAAAAATAAATCTGAGGCAAAGGGGAGAGCTATAAAAGGAGGAAAGTTATTAGAAAAAGGGGGGAATCAATCTCGAGATCAGAGCCTGCATCAAAATTCCTTATTCTTTCTTCTAGCCCAACTATGGTTGGCTAACTTCCTCGGAGCAGCAAGGAGCGAGGTTGAATCTGTAATTGGGGAAGGTTGAGAGTGTTGTTGAGGTCAGATGATGCACAAACTACAAATCTGAGGGCATTTCATTGTATAGTGAGTTTATTTCAATGTAATGTTGGTTTTATTGTTTCAATTAGATCCATAGTTCATCTGGTTTCATATGGTGCTCGATCGGATTTGTGTTGATTGGAATTAGCTCACCCACTTAACTGGTAGACCTCTTGGATACCGTTTGATCTCCCTAGATCTGATGTTCCTGTAATTGCCTATGTCTGTGGCCTGACAGTTACAGCATTTGTAGTGGTTATAATGTTCTGATGGAAACCTGAGAGTGGAGTGAGTCTATTGGATGATCTATGACCATTGAAGTGGACAGATCATAGCCTTAAGATCAATCCAAGCTCTGGTCTAGATCGGATCCTTCTACCCTGCAGTTGTGCTTAGAGCCAGATGAGGGATTGGTGCGCTTGGAACCCCTTGTAACACTGGTAGCTCAACCCAATTGTAGCAAGACCAAACTCCAAGCTGCTTCTCTCCATTTTCTGTTTTTAATTTTACCAAACATTCCCTTCACTTGTAAGATTTGGACTCTAGATTTAATCCAAATTTATTTCTGCATTTAATTATGTTTCTGTAGTTTAGTTTAAAGTGACAATCCCTTAAAACCTCTCCTCTGCCTTTTGCTAATTTAGTAGTAGGTAGGGTGCCAGATCTACTACAGATCTGGAGATTTATTTGATTTTAACTCACATTTCCCTATGGACATTCCCTTACTCTGTAAAACTTGCTACAACAGGCCCTGAATACTTGCAGGTCTGTGTGTTTGCTTGCCTTGGTGTGTGCCACCAATAGATCCTTTAATTGTGTGATTTTTAAACCTCTTTTCGAACACAAGGCAATTTCCCAACAATAAGGTAAGACGTCATTTGTGACGCGAGTCCGAGATGCGATTAGATCCATTTGTAGAATATGATATGCATGAGTGTTGTGTGTGTGCTCAACACCGGATCAAATTTTTTGAAATAGAAATATCCTGGATATTTCCATGGGTAGCTTATAAGGGAAGGAAGAGATAAAAAACTCACCTCTCTTCATCCTTTTCTTCTGATCTGGTCTGGTTTCTGCCTATCAAATCATGAGGTGTACGTGATACGAGCTTTAGGGAACTCCTTCAGTGAAACTTGAGTAAGAGAACCTTATTTCAATGATAGTCTGACCTAGAGCTTCAAGGAGTCGACATCTATAAGTGAACACCTCTGTGTATTAGTGTTGAGTTGTACCTTCGGTTCTTAGGAGAGCTCAAAGAAGTAAACCCTTCGATTCGATTCAAAAACCCACGTGGGATCACAATGCCGTGAACCAAGAAGCAACCTTCAAAAGAGGTGAGTTATTGTGGGTTTTATGTGGGTTTGATGTCATAAATATGTGTTTAATGAAGGCTTGAATGATTCATGGAGAATCATAAAAGTTAGGATTAAAATGGGCTGAAAATCAACAAACCCCATTAATGACAGCTTTATTGTCATATTCGATCGATCAATTGAGAATTGATCGATCAATCTATAAATCTGATCGATCAAATTTGGGATTTGATCGATCAAATTGTATAAAGCCCCTATGAAATAGAATGGTGATTTTCTTGAGAAGTTAGAGCCCGATGTGCTCGATTGATCAAACTAGTGATTTTATCGATCAAATTTGGCACTGATCGATCAAATTATAGGTGATCGATCAAATGAGGGAATGATCGATCAATTAAGAATTGATCGATCGAACTGAGAAATTGATTGATCAAATCAGGGATATGATCGATCGAATTTTATAAATACACTTTGAAACAGGAGGTGTGTTTTTATGAAATTTTGACCCGATCAATCAAACATGAGGATTGATCGATCGAATTGAGGATCTGATCGATCAAATAGGAGATTGATCGATCAAAGTAATGTTTGTTTTGTGAAGGTGAAAAGATGGGTTTTGATCGATCAACTATGAGAATTGATCGATCAACTTGAGAATCTGATTGATCAAAGAGAAATTGATCGATCAGATGTCCTCTGTTCAGACTGTTTCTGTGTGCGACATCTAATCGATCAATATTGATCGATCAAATTCCCCTGTTTTACCTGTTTTGGTTTCTTGGAAAAATACTGCGGGGCAGTGTACTAGTTAATTTTTGACACTTCTGACACGTAGTATACTATATGTATGGTCCTGGTCAAGATTAAGACATCTTAGAAAGCTTTGGATTTGCATAGAAAGATCTGATCTTAGGTAGGAGAAATTCAACCTAACTTGTTTCCAATTTGACTACATGGTTTTCTGAGTATCTGTATCTGATTCTTGTTGTTTCAAAAGCATGCCTTGCATATGATAACACTCTGTCATCTCTGATTTCTATATCTCTGCTCTTCTCTGATTCCTGATATATGCTCTGATTTAAAGTTCATGTAACAAATCCCCTTGACGTGGCAGAATATCTATGACCGGCACGACAAGATATCCGTGTATCTTATTTGTAAACCTCCTGGCACAAGTTTCTCTCCTTTGTAGAGGCTTGATGTAAATTATGAAATTATTCATTAAACGACGATGGTCGAGGTTACTCATCGGCACACATCTGGCTACCACATGCTATATTCACGAGAGTTATTTCAGTATAGAATTTAAGTCACTTAATACTGTATGCATGCATCTGAAAACTCTGAGAAGAAGTTGGTTTATGTTACTTCTACATCCGATATCTGATTATCTGTCTCTATTTGTTCTATTCTGTGTGCATTTTCTTATTTAATCATTTGTTGTGAGTTACGTTTTGTAAACCCATGCTTTACATTTTAGATGCAATTTACTTGAGTTTCTTCTATTGAGATTAGATGGTTAGCTCATCCTGTTTCTATATAATAAGTTCTGAGGCTAGAGCTCCTGGCACTGAGAGCGATCCAGACTATCAGCCAGAGACAAAGGCTGAGGCTGAGGAGGAGGAGATGATATCCAAGCAGACAAGTTTTACCCTTATCCTGGGTATATTAGTCTTGTATTCTGGTTCCTGTACATGTATTTTTGAATTATCTGTATGCCTGGTGGCCACTTATCTGTATTTATTTTACTATAGATGTTTTATTTATAGTGTTATACATTCTATAGGAACCACTATTGGGAACCATTGTTTTGAGTGGTGGATGTTCATCACCAGTGGTTCTTCTTGGTTCCTTCTTGAGGATGTATATTATTTTGGTTTTACATATATGTATTACTTTGTATTTTATTTCTTTCATTTTAGAGCCTTATATGATGACTCGATCTACCACTTTCGAAGGTGTCTGCTCTGATTTCCGTTAGTCAAGCAGACACTCTATGGTTGTTCTGGGGATCATCCAGTGTATGATCCTGATGGCACGGGTTTTTGGGTGCGAAAATTCGGGTTGTCACATTTCTTGGCCATGGGGATGTGTTTTTGCTTCCCAGCATATGTATGTGTGCACTTGGCTCTTTAAGTGGACCTTTGCACTTGTCAAGCCCATGAATCAGGTTTTCATTGGTTCCATATCATTTTAAAGTCATTGATTTACTCCAATGACTTGAGTGAGAGGGTCGTTACTCATACCATAAATATTCTTTAATAATTTTAAAATATTAATAAAATAATATAATCAATTATTTATTATTTTCCAAATTAGTATATTATAACATTTCAAAAATATCAACCTTTGAACAGTTTGCTTCAATGTGCGTGCCTGACTGGTCACGTACTCGACCCTGTGAAAATAATTGGTAAGTCATATTAGGTCATGTGTTAAGTGAAAATCAGGAGTAAAGTTATGTGTGAAGCTTTGAATGAGTTTCGATACACCTAGTTGCAGTGTATGTGCTTAACACCAAAACCAAAGACTTAATGTAAGAGAATTTATATCACTTATGATTTTTGGGTTCTAGAGAGAGAATGAAAGTTATTAATGATTAAATAACTTATTTGACTAATTGGGTCAACTATAGGCCTTGATTGGGTGCATGTCTATTGAGAAATACGTCACTGCTCTGATTTTTCAAACGGGATCATTTTGGGTTCATTTGAGCTCGTGTGAGATTTTTAGGACCAAGTTCATACACCGTGGTTGTGTGTATTGGTTCAACACCGAGTCTGATAGATAGGTCATTTGAATGTGTAGGCCCCACACCGAACCAAAGAGTGTTTGCATAGTAAGAAACACCTCGCTAAGGTGTATTCGTTTTACGTGAAATCAAGTTCTTTGGATATGGCATACACCCAAAAGGGGTGTATGTGTTACATAGGGGAACTAGCCCCTTTGAGTTATAAAAATAAGGCAAATCTTCTTTGAGAAGCCTTTATCGTTTGCAATTTTGGGGGTTCTTGGGTTTTTAGAGAGAGAGAGAGAGAGAGGAAGAAGAAGGATTTGCCAGATTCGTGTGCTCTGAAGCATTGAATTTTCATGAAGAGTTGTGAGCTTCTGTAAGGTGGAAGATTTGCTATCAATTTCGACATTGGTGAATTGCGGAGCGTGATTTGAAGCCGAATGGGGTTTTGAAAACCCATTTTTCTTGTGAGAAGATTTGTGTGTTTTGAGCCACGAGATCGTAGTGAGATCGTGTGACGTGTATGTGAAAGATCACCATTCGATTGTGTCAACGTCGTGGTGATTATGGAGCTCGAAAAGATCAAAGGGGGTTTGGAAAACCCGAAAGAAGACGATCTGTTCTTTGGGTGAATCGTCGGATTAAAGGTGAGAAATCTACACTCTAAGTATGTAAAATTTATTAATAAAGTATTTTATATGATGGGTGTGAAGTGTGGATGAGATTTGAGAGCAAAAATGAGAGAATCGAGTGAGAAGAAAACTCAGATCCAGAAGAACTCTTGTTCTCGCGCGCCCGAGCTTCAGAGCTCGCTCGCGTGAGAAGCCTTTGGAAGGCTTAAATCGCAAGAAAAATGCTCTAAGTCTCACTCACACTAGGGAAAAGGTTCGCTCGAGTGAGGACTCACGTGCCTAGCAGCAGCAGGCAAAAAATTCAATCGCTCGCGTGACCTTAGAGCTCGCTCGCGCGACTAATGCAATCTTGGTATTTTGGCTATAACTGTTTGCTCTAAACTCCGATTAATGCTATTCCTATGATGTTAGAAAGAGGACAATGAGATCTACAACTTTTGTGAATTAACCAACTTATGAATCAAAAATTTTAAAGGTCATAATTTAGTGGCAATTTGAGTCAAATTCTAAGGTAGAACGAACTTGTCCGTTTCCACCTCGTTTTGAGAAAACGCTTAGGTGTGTCTAAGTTATTAGTGATTAGAGTTAGTCCTTGAGGAATCTTTGTGTGCTTATGATGTAGATTGAAAAACGGGAGGCTGTTAATAAGGACTTTGGTGTCGCTTTGAACTGCTCTGAGCTTAAGGTAGGGAAAACTCTTTAACATGCATATTTTATTTCAGCTAGCATGTGTGTAGTAATATGATAAGAATACGTGTGCTTTCTGATTTTTATTTTCACAATAACATAAGTTTGTTCATAGCTTTTGAAACATGTGAATTTAGCATATATGACCACTAAAAGAAGAATTGTGAGTGTGCGTTTTGTGTGAGAGTTCAAAAAATTATGTGTGTGACGTCAAAGAGATGTGAATAAATATATGCGGAAGGAAATTAATGATGTGCGTGCATGATATCATAAAGATATGAAATATTGTGTGTGAAAGCTTTGAAACTTCAAACCTAATTATAAATTACCACATTTCACGATGATAAACTATAAGTTATTTTCGCACTTTGATTTAAGGTTTATACGTGATACTCGACCAACTCGACAGTATATCCGTGACCGACTCGGTGGGATATCTGTGACCAGTACGGTGGTCAATCTCTGCAATTGTGCTTCGTGATGGTGATGGTTAGCTTTCGTTCACTTCCTTACCGATTGCGGTAGATTTTCTCGAGACAAGTTTCCCTCATGCAAAGGGACTTGGACAACATAAAAATAGTTCAATTGAACGACGATGGTTGGTATTCCCTTCGGGGGCCTCAATGCTATATATATGCTCGAGGGATTATTTAAGTGATCAATTAAAGTTATTCTTTTATTATGAGAATAAGTTTTGGAAATCATGTGTTAAGCTTTAAAATATGCATTGGATATCAATTCCGTTTCAAGTCAAATATCTTTAAATTGTGAACCTTTATTTGAAAAGCATGCTTGATTATGTCATGAGATATGTGTGATGTGATGATATGCATGTTATTTATGTTTCCTTATTGAGCTTAGATGTAGCTCATCCCTCGACTATACGTCACAGATACAAGTGAGGATCAGGAGCGAACTTTGGGAAAAGGCTTAGGATCTCCTATTTGGAGAATTTTACCATAGTTGAGGATTGGGCTAGTCATATTTTGGTTTGTATAGTGGATATTTAGAATCTTTGGATTTGGACTTGATATGTCCGGAGAATTAATACATTGTAAGAACTGTTATGTAAGTATATTTTTGGAAGCCACTGTTTAGGTGATGGTCGGCCATCACCGGTGGTTTTCCTATGACCCATTTTGTTTAAATGGTTTTGTATAGAAGAAACCTTTTGGTTGCCATATATATTTTTGCTTGACTCTACTCTTGTTGGTATACCAAGTAATTTCTGTGTTCGGATTATGAAGTGTGATACGATGGTCCAGTTTTCCCTGAGTTTTAAGACGTAAGAAAGAAAAAATAATAATAATAATATTGTACGGGTTTTTGTGACTTAGGGAAAATCGAGCTGTCACATGTATCATCAACAAAAATTTATATTAAAGTCATTTTTTAGCCATAAATTAACTAAAATATTAATTTAATATAATAAAAAAAGTCCCAATTAAGATTGTTTACATTCTTTAAAAGAGAAAACTATAAAATTTAACTAGAAGAATGACGAAAGAGACACATACACACATAAGGCCTGAGAGGATGAGCTATGGTGCTCACCTCTTAAAACATTCCCCCAAGAAAACCATAAAAGTGTGAACCAATGCCAGTTGGATCCAAAGATTATTCTAGGCAATGGGTATTTAATTTTATAACTTTTTAATTTCAAAACTAGTAAATAAGTGAGTTTAAAATAGAAAAATAAAAAGTTCTAATCAAAATAGGTTTTTTACCTAAGTTTGTTGACGTTCTAGAAAACCAACAACTAAGTTAGATCAACTTTCTAAAAGGATCTTTGAAAAAAAAAGTTTATCCAAAATTTAATTTAAGTTGTGCCAAGATATTAAGTTAGAAGTGTTTTTTTTTTTTTAAATTTTACATAATTAAAATTTAAAAAATATATATATATATATATAATTAGAAATTTAAATCTTCTTTACAATATAAAGCCCGAAGGGGAGGTTGTGCTGACAAAAATATTAAATTTTTTATATTTAAACCAATTAACAAAAATGATAGATATGTCCATCAAGGAAAAATTAAAATGTGTCAAAGAAGAGGGAGAATGAGTGGGCTGATGATTTCTCATGTATATGTAGACGAAATTATTAAATTCATTTTTTTTCAAATTAATAAAATAATGAATAAAATACTGTTTAGTCACCGAAATGCTCAAATGTTTGTTACTCCTATTTTTTGCTCCTTTGGTAAAATCTCTCTCTCTCTCTCTCTCTCACTACAACAAAAGAGTCTTACGCCGACAGCTGTTATATAAAGCCATCGGCGTATATGAAGCTTAGGCCGACTACTAATATAAGAAGTCATTGGCATAGAGAAAGTATAAAAGTCACTCGTTTTTCCACTCACACTTCTCACGAACTCCCCTCCCTTCTCAAACCCTTCTCCCTTTTCACAATCTACCCACCGTCTCGCTCAAACCCTAAATTCTTCTCGCCCAATCTTAAATTCCTCTCACTCAACCCTAAGTTCCACCAACTCTTAAGTTCCACAAACCCTAAATTTCAGCTCGTTGAAAGAGAAGACGGTTGGGGAGGAAGAAGATTGCTTCAAATCTATCGCTAAACACATGCTCTCTTCAATCGCTTCAATTGTTACTTTCTTCAAAGCTCCATTTCATCTGCAGAGAGAGAGGGAAAGAGACGCAAGCTCTTCGAGTTTTGCAGCAGCCCTAGGTATGCATTATACCCTCAAATTCAGCAAATTTTATATTGATTTGCTGTTTATTTAAATTTCTTTACTTATGCAAATGATCTCTAAAACTGCTTTAGTTTATTTTTACATTTTATAAGCGTTAGGTTTTTATTTTATGAGGTTTTGGATGATGAAATAGTTACTATGTAGGGGTATGTAGATCGACTTATGATCTATTCCTTGATGATCGAGATGTGCTGAGATTTTGTTGTTTATTAATTAGTAGTTGTACATTTGGTGGTTTCGTGAGATTATTGAGGAATTGTTTTTGATTATATATAATTTTTTGTTTGTTTTAAAATATATATATATATATATATATATATATATAGTTTTTAGTGATCAACAAAATTTTATAATTTTCAAAGCCTTGTAATTCCAAGTAGTCAAAATTATAATTCCAAGTAGTCAAAATTATAAAGTTCCAGGACAGCCAACAGATCGGGTCTGATAGTGAGGCTTGTTGGGCCATTGAGGTTTGTACCTCTCCAATGGAGTCCCTGAATTTGGAGAGTGTTGATAATTATGAGATGAGATAGAGTTTGAAATTAGATAAGGTGAAACTGGGGGATGCGGAGGTTGGGAATTAGGATTAGGATGGGAAGTTGAAATCTCGAGATTATGAGTACGTATTCTGAGAATGGGTAGAGGCTTCCAATGTTAGCGTTTCGATAAGATTAGAAGACTGGATGGTTGGGATAATATGATAGGAGGATTATTGGGATTAGGAAGAGGACTTGGAGAGTACAACAAGGAATTCAATTGTCTTCTGTTGGATTAGGGACACGGATTTTTGGATCTTAAGGAATTGAGGAATTTCCATGAGGGCATGTTGGCTCACTGAGTCTGAGCTAGTCAGCTCCTTTCTTGTTGCCCTACAGGTGCTTGCTACATTTGACATTTCACAAATAATAGAATTGAATGGATTATCATAAATTTGATTGAGATTTGGCTCAGAATTCTGTAATGGGGAAGAAGTTAGGAAATCAATAAGGTTTGGCTCAGATGGACCTGGTTCTGAAATTTTTTTGAGGTTGAAGGAGTTGAATTGTATTGGTTCTTTAGCTTTCCAGACTTCGTGGGTTTGGAGTCTCTTTGTGAATCGGATTACTAACAGTCTTGCTTTTGTAATTTGCAACTAGAGAGAAATTGAAACTTGAGGATCTACCAATTATATCTTGTTTTTGTATGAATAGTTTTGGCCACTAACATCTTCTGCCAGTTTATACTGTTGTACACACTTATCCATGCCTCTTTTATAATTATTATAAATTGTTATTACTACTAATGGAATAATATACACTAATTGGGTTGGGTGTGTCTGTGCATTCATGTTCGCCTTTTAGTACCTTCTGCCTTTGTAAGCCTTGCTAATAAAATTGGAACTGCAACTTGAGCCTAAAAAAATAACCAAGCACATTAAAATTCCAAGTAATTGGAACTAAAAGTCTAAAATCCTAATTTTCATTACCCAATGGGCAAAATTCATTACCTCATGAAAGCCTAACTCATAAAATATATATGACAAATAACTATAAAAGAAATTCAGATTGACCACTCAATATATAACAAAACAGAGAAGAAAAATTAGAGAAGTACTTGCAGTTCTTCAAGTAAATATATAACAAAATATAAAATCCAACAAGTTTTACACACCTTCAATACCATGATTACCCTCACTATGCCTGAAGTTCTACAACTAAAATTCTTCAATACCATGAGATGAAAATGCCTTCAACTGCGATGATTAAGTGGATATTGGGGAAACTTAGGCTGTGTTTATGGTTGATCTTGGAGGCAAAGAGCAGTTTTCTGCTCTGGCATAGCACTTTAGCATGGCACTATAGTCCTGGATTATATCAATTACTAAAAGGTCTTAAGTCTTAGGTGTAGGCTTGGTGCATGGGTTTGATACGCTTGCCCAACCCCAAATGATGGTGGGCGGTGGGCCTGACCTGGCTTGTTAATCACCCAACCTGAGGGAACTGTTGGTAATTTCATTTACTCAATTAACATCCTATAAGAACTTTCTATTTAAGTTTGAAGCTCTTTTAAAAATTTCAAAGTATTTTTCAAAAATTTGTAGTCTTCAACCTGAGGGATCCAACTACTATAAAGTTCGTTTCTAGTCTAGGAGTAAAAACTGTTATGTATTGCTCCAAGTAGCATAAAATGCATTAAACTGAACCAGAACTAGAACCAGAAGCATAACTGGTTCAAGTCAATTTAGTTCACAATTAAGAGTGAAGAGTAGGGTACAACTTAAACGAAACCATATACAATAGAGCAATCTTGCCAATCCTGAAATTCAGCTTTAAAGTACACAAAATCTAATACCCTGAAATTATCCAGGGATTAAAATCCCTGTCGTCCGATGCTATGAATCTCACTGAACAAAATCATGGTATTAGGTACATCCTAAACTAATGATTTTATTTCATAGGTTGATCCTGAAAATTGGTTCCTTTGAAGTCTAATTAACTAAAAATTATTGAAATAATCAGGTGAACCACAAGTTAATTGGAGACAATCGGACACGACTGTATATTTATTGGACAGTGAGCATTTCTCTCTCTCTCTGTCATATATATATATATAGGCTAATGATCCTCTCTTCTCATAGGCTACGTATCATTTCAGTTGACTTTTCAGAGCAACTTAATTTTAATATCCAACCAATAAGAGCTTTGAGTCATTGATTTATGTCGTCTGACTCAATTTAGGAGATCGTTTTTCTTGTATATTCTATATAATTTACTTTACTTATACTAATGATCTAAGACTTCATATTTGGTAATTGAGTCATGCATAAGGTTTAATCATGCACAAGGGTTTGATCTCCCATTGTCAAACTAGTCATGCATAGGGATTAGTAGATGAATATAATTCATTCTATAAGTGGACTTGGGTCAAGATTTTAGACCCCCGTCAATATTTAACCTGGATCCAAATAAAATAGTCCGGTTCAACTATGTTTCGAACCACATCTAAACATAATTTTAAAGGTCTGGGATAGCGTGTGTGCCCATTTCGGTGAATTGGGAAAATCTAGGTGGCCCAACCACGGGGACTCGACCGGTTTGGAATTTGATTTGCTTGGAAAGAATCCAAACCCAAACTCAATTTCCAGTCAATTTTGGACTTTGGATCATACAATACCCATGATGCAAAGGTAGGGCACATAAAACCAACCCATTCTCTTTTTGGTTGGTCTTAGATACCAAGGGCCCATCCTGTTTGAGAGCCATTATTTACACATAGGAAGTTAGCTCTTACACACATTTAAAAAGCCAGAGGTTAGGTTTGAGATACCAAGGGCCCATCTTGTATGGACCCCTTACCAGCATGGAGCGCAGTTTCCTCATGTTAGGCCTTATGCAAACCTATATGGTGATGCAGGGTTGGTAGTGAAGAAGATATCAAGTTGTCTCTTGGAGTTCATCAAGTAACAGTTTCATTGTATGGAATCCACACACCTTCTCACTCAATCTTCTCCCAAGATATTTCAAACGCAACAATTTCTCAAGCTTTGTCAGGCAACTCAACACATGTAAGTATTTCTAACGACTTTTTTTATTAACTTTTTAAATTTTGCTTTCATTTCTCAGGTTTGCAGTTCAGCACTTTTGTAAGTATGGCTTTTTGTGTGACGAGGAAACAGAGCTCTATTGAACAAAGAAATATGTAGAAATATATATGCAATTATTTGAATATTGTGTTTGGGATTTTCTTTTATCTTAGGTTTGCAGTTCAGCACATTTGTAAGTATGGATATTTTAAAGATGAGATGAAACTATTGAACACCTATGTAAAAAATAGGTGGTATCTGCAATTATTTAAATTGGTCTTTGTAGTTGTGACAGCCCGACTTTTCCCCTTCTCGTAAACGGGAAAGGTCGCACCGTCGGATCACCTAACATGATCCTGTCATACAAGGGCATCATGTACAAAGTTTTACAACTACGAAAGCGAATTAAAATAACTCTGATATGAAGAAATATGGCAACAACTGATATTCATTCATTTATCTAAAGCAGCAAATTGAATAGGAGTATAAACAGAAACCTATACCTGAAGTAGTAAACTATCTTATACCACACTACTATTTATACATGTTTAAAATCACTACTCTCTCTCTCAAACCTCTCAAGGAAAGAAGTCCTCCACAGAATCTTCCTCCTTGTATCCCTCGTCCTCCTCCTGATGGTAGGTAGGAACAACCTCGTGCTCAGGGTCTTGAGCAATATCTGCAGTTAAGACATAAAGTCGTAGGATGAGCTATCATCGAAGCTCAGTAGCGAAATTTATAGTGCTAACTTATATGTTAGATTACCAATTCACTTCTTGATGCATAAAATATAATTCGAAGCATACTATATCTTTTCTTGTATCAATTCTAGCAACATATAATATAAACAAGTCATTATTCATGTGAATAAGTTATCATGTTGACATGCTGAAATAATCTTGCTGGATAATTGCAGAAATCATAGACATATATAGGAAATAAGAAAATCAAGCTCCCGAGTTAGTGGGATCACTTGAAATGAGATAATCAAGCTCCCGAGTTAGTGGGATCACTTGTCAAGCTCCCGAGTTAGCGGGATCACTTGGACCAAGAATCTCAAGCCCCTAAGCTAAGTTAACAAGGTCACTTCGACCGAGACATCAAGCTCCTGAGTTAGCGGGATCACTTGATTCAAGATGAAACAAAGACGTGTACATGACCTCAAAGAAAACAGTATATGAACAATGCATGCTAACATGTATGCAAGAAACATCATGAATAGGTATGATATAACAAAACTGAACCAGAATAACTGAGTTAACATAACTATTCATATTCATGCGTTGAAACTGATCTTATCATCATTCGTACATATCTAATCGTATCATCATTTATAATCATATATCAAACTGAGCTAGCATCATTATACCTATCCCTTTCTCGAAACTAAACTAGCATGTTTATTTATTAAAACCATCATGAGTCGAGTCATTCAAAAACTGTCAATTAAACTGACTCTATCATCCTTAACAATACTGACATGAGCATAGTTAAATAAAAATCCTAAGTATCGTTTCATTAGTATACTATACATCAAGCATCATGAATAATGATACAAAAGCAAACGTCTAAACTGATCTTCTTGTCATCATGCACTACTATACATCCAACTGAATTTAGCTTTTTCATGTCTAACCATTCATTGAACTGGAACTCAAATAAGCATATGGGATCATCCATCAAAACTAATATTAGTCATATATATAGACTAACGTGCTAATCAGAGATGAATTCGAAAAAAAAATATAAAGGCACAATGGATTATTCTATGTATGACCAATGGACACTCCCTACCTGCATACACTCTTATGACAATCTGCTTATCACGTGCCTTCGTGTATTCAAGACCATTGCATAAACGATCAACTGCACCATGTCGCACTTATATATATGCATGCAGGAATTTAGTATAAAAATAAGGGTACTGGGTCTCCTTAGACCCGTCATTCATGTTAATCGCGATCAGTCAATGCACACACATCATAGACAGATCAACTGCCATCAAGGTAGCTACAGCAACCAACCATAGGCTTAGATCACAAATAAAATAAGCATCATGATTTATATCAGAACTAATTCTTGTCGTACAGCGCCACGTTGAATATATATGTCAATCATCATCATTTAACCCGACATGCACCCCTGTAAGTGTGACAGCCCGACTTTTTCCCTTCTCGTAAATGGGAAAGGTCGCGCCGTCGGATCACCTAACATGATCCTGTCATACAAGGGCATCGTGTACAAAGTGTTACATATGCGAAAGCGAATTGAATTAACTCTGATACATAGAAAAATGGTAACAACTAATATTCATTCATTTATCTAAAGCAGCAAACTGAATAGGAATATAAACGAAAACCTATACATGAAGTAGTAAACTATCTCAAATCACACTGTTGTTTATACATATTTAATGTTTAAAAATAAATCTCTCTATCCCAAACCTCTCAAGAAAAGAAGTCCTCAGTAGAACCTTCCTCCTCGTCCTCCTCAGACTGGTAGATAGGATCAGCTTCGTGCTCAGGGTCTTGAGCACTATCTGCAGCTAAGACATAAAGTCCTAGGATGAGCTATCATCAAAGCTCAGAAGGAAAATTAAAATGCTAATTTATATGTTAGATTATTCATTCATATTTAGATGCAAAATAAAATGAAACACATGTCATCTTATATTAGGTCTATTCTAGCATCCATATATCCTAGCAGTATATAACAGAACAAGCACTAAATCATGCAATTGACAATCTTTGACCTATTCATCTTGACATAAGGAATCAAAGAGATCAATGAATCATGCTAAAACAAGACATGTACAAGAATAAGAAACAAGCAAATCAAGCTCCCGAGTTAGCGGAATCACTTGTCAAGATCCTGAGTTAGCGGGATCACTTGGACCGAGAAAATCAAGCTCCCGACTTAGCGTGTACTTCGTTCAGTTACGTATTACTAAACATAGTTCATGATACCTCTTACTAATTGGATAAAATTGTTATGCAATCGAGATGGCCCTTAGAAGGTTATAATCAAAATCGTTAACATGAGATTAAGGATAATAGAACATGAACAATGCATAGTATATATGCGAGCACATCGTGAACAGATATCATGTAGCAAAACTGTAATTGAACCCACATGATCATATAAAACTGTAATTATCATAATCATTGATATTCATGTATCCAAGCTAAACTAGCATCATAATCATGTAAAGCATACATCAAGTCTGTAGATTCCTAAGCTGATCTAACACCAGCAATCATAGTAATACATTGAAAACTAGCATGTGTATACATTATACTACCTCTAAACTCATCAAGTATCATCATACATACAAATTCATCTACTGATCGATATCAAGTCATCTAAATTGGTTTGACAATAGTTCTAATATAATAACATGTGTCAAGCTGATCTTATCGAATTGATATGCTCATAATCATTTATCGAAACTTTTATTAGTATAATCTAAAACTTGCATAATACTAAACTAGCGTACTAACCTAGCATAACTATTCATATTCATGCATTGAAACTGATCGTATCCTCTTTTCCATCTCACTGAATTAGCATTACTGATCTTTCATGTTTATATATCATGAAACTAGCATACATAACTGACTGAGTTAACTATTGATTAACGCTGAACATATCCAAGCTGAACGTATCAAAGCTACACTATCATGTTCATACTAATTCAAAACTGAGCTTCTTATTCTTAACTAATAGTTTATCCAAACTGAATTTATCAAAGTTGAATACTTTAAGGCTGAATTCATCAAAACAACATTGGCATGGTACTACTAATCATCTTTATATATCACGCTTTTCATCCTTACTTCTTAACCTTAATTCGAGCATATCTTATCCATTCCAAATTAAATATCACACTGCAGCTGGTAACTATTCATAGGTTACTGATATCCATCATGCAAAACATTCTTTCGTTTACTAATATCTATCATCCTCAGAAAACAAAATTTAATCAGATATCATATTTCTTATACCCATGATTCTACTAAGAGTTTACTTAACTAGATGAGAAAATAAAACTCACTATCATTTAGTTCAGGAAAGTCCCTACAACAACATACATCGAATCTATCTCATTATGAGAAAGTATTTTATACTTATAGCTTTATTAAACAAAATAATTCTATATGCTATCTAGATGTGAATGAGCAATTAAAACACAAGTTAGCAAAGTACATTCCCTACCTTACACCAGGTTTACGTGTAATTAGTTTCCCGTGCACGCTCATCTTCAAGCAAGCGCGTCATGTGCACCAAGTGGCACCTAGGAATGTTGTTCATAGGTTTAGTATTTTTAATGGTTTATTGGGTCAACATAGACCCCAATTATGGACCATTTATGGTCCCAAGTCTCATGGTCAAACTCAACAAGTCAACCCATCATAAATCCCTGACAGAGGTGTCACTAAGCGTGTCAAATACAGGGTTGCCGCGGCAAGCTTTCCAGTTGAGCATGTTGCCGCGACCTGTAACCCATTTTTGACCCTATAAACATCGGATTCAGGAATTTAGTGAAACATGAAAATTGTAGGGTTCATTGTCCCCTTTCCAACTCATCAAGAATTGTGTCATTTGGAGTTCAGGGTCAAACATAATGACAAAAATACTTACCTAAGGTCTGAGCACACTGTTGCCGCGACAAGCTTGATTACCTTGCCACATATTGTCACTAATTTTTAGCCCTTTAAACGTCTGATTTAGAACTTTATTGCTTCAGGATAGTTGTAGGTCTCGTTTTTACCTTTCCAACGCATCAAGAATCATGCCAATCCAAGTTCGAGAACAAGAGTTATGAATAAAATACTGACCAAAGGTCTGAGCACACTGTTATCGCGGCAAGCCCTTCAGCTGGCCTTGTTGCCGTGGCAACCCTATAGGTGTTGTCGTGGCAAGCCTTTCAGCTGGCTTTGTTGCCGCGGCAACCCTATAAGGTTGCCGTGGCATGCCTGTGCAGTTTTAGCTTGCCGGGGTTGTCTTCTTGGCCTTTCTATGGTGGTCTGTGTCGTGCAGTGCCTTTGTGCACCTTGGTGTTGTACCCTTTTTGCTTGTGTAACTATATTTTATATATATATCTTCATATATATATGTATATATGAATAATCTGTAGCATATTTCTATATGTATATATATTTTTTTCCATTTACAGATTGTCAATGAAGATTCAGAATGCAGCAGTCTGCACTCAAATGCATACTCAGGCTAATTTCTAAGCTGCAAGTTCTTAGGATCAAATCTTCTGTATAAGAACAAATAAATCACTAACATTTTGGTTGTTATTACGGTCGCATCAGTACGGTGCCGATCATCTAGTGACGCTGCGCTTGCCAATCCAGCGAACTACAAAGATTGTTTTATACTTAACAGAGGTCGCAAACAAATTGGCTTTCTCTACAAAATTGGCTTTGAAGAATTCAACCATAGAGTTAGCTGAGGAAGATGGAGAAAATTTTACTGGAGTTTATAGCGATTGCTGCACTTTGCGTGCATGCTTTCGTTCGATGACTCACCTTGGTCGTGTAGTGAGGTAAAGATGCCAATAGCTTATAAGCTTCTTAGGTTCTAATTCCATGCTAGGTTAGTACTTGATGGATGAATGTATCTTCAAATAATCCAAAATAGGATGCTCACTACTATAAAGTTAATACATAAAGGAATTGAATAAGCTTTATAGGTTGGTTGTCGTATAAGGAAAGTACACCATTTAATCATATGTAGTTATATATAATTGGGGTTATTGGGTATGGTTGGCTTTACTTCAAATGTAAGTCTTTAACACTTTAGGACGTGTATTAGCGGCTCTTCGTCTTTCGTGTAAAACATGTATACGTACACGTTTATTGCTATCTGCTTCAAGTATCTAATTAACTAGAAGTACTTTAACTGTTTTCTTTTAGTATCAAACTTCAAGTGTGGTTTATATACACAATTCCTACGTCTATGATGGCCTACAGTTACTGGGTCACTACGGACTGCACACTCTACTATAAATGAACACTTTGTGTCCCGTGTTAGGCACCCACTAGACCCTACTCGAGTTCATACTCAGTATTGTCAGGATGAAAATGTGGCAGCTGTTACACTCTCCCCTACTTAAGGGATTTTCGTCCTCAAAAATAAAATAAAGGCGGGGAAAGTGAGATTAGATTCGGTTAGATGTTGAAGGCATATCCCATTATAAGATAGGATAAACATAACTAGGTCATAATATATAATAAAATAAACATATAATAGATTTAGAACAATATACAGTAAACTAAATCACGTAGATGTGCAACCGTGGGAATCGAGACGATCCCGTCGCGACGATGCGATCTCTAATAATAATATAGAGTTGCCACCCGGAGCTTTCGGTGTCCCGAGATACCTAGTTCATTTTTATGAGCACCGAAGTGCTAAAAATATGACTCTGAATCCGGTCTACACCAAAGGCTCTTGGGTAGGGGCTTCGGTTATTGATCGGGAAGGTGTTAGGCACCCGATCAACCCGCTTAACGCGGTCTCTACTAATGGACAAAAATAAGATAGAATAAAAGGAAAGGAAATGGTTCCCTCTTGCCCAAATGGGCCTCCAATGCTATTTGTGCCCCTCCGTTCCTACCGAAAAGTCGGCGGCGTAACGGCACAAATGGGAGGGTGGGGGAATGCTGAAAAGAGATAGGAGAAGAAAGAGAAGAGCCGGAACCCTCGGGCCCTTGTAGCACCGTAGGAGAGACTTGCGTGGCTTGCTTTGATGAGCTTTCGAAGGCTTGAATGGTAGAGAAATGAGTTCTAACCACTAAGGCTTACTAGCTGAGGGAGGGAGAAGATAGGCTAGGGGATCACACACACCTAGGCTATGGGTTTTTGATGTAAGAACAAGCTTGGAAGAAGTTTTGGAATTCTGGAATTTTGAGGGAAAATAGTGCACCGAAGGGAGGAAGAACTTCTCACTTAGAGCTCTTCCTCTCTTAAGCAAAATTCTCAACCCTTAAACCAAGGGGAGGGGGGCTCTATTTATAGGAAAAGGGTGGATTAGGAGATCACTTAGATGCTAATTGGAGTTAGCAATTAGGTAATCTCAAATCTAAGGTTTCCTAAGATTTTGAGAGCTTGGAAAGGTGTGAAGGTGGTTCTAATGGTGGATGATGGGGTGAGGCTTTAAGCCACTTGGAGGGTTGCAAATAGATAAGGAATGGGTGCAACAGGACTATCAAAATACACCCCAAAGGTTGAGGTGGTCAACAAGTCAAACTCCAAACACGAAATTCGGGGCAAAAACCCAATGTTACTGTTCATATGCCTAGGGCAACTATTAGTTGCACCAGGCAAATGTACAGTAAAACAGTATTGAACAGTAGCCTGGAAGTTGACCACGCGAGGGGTGGGGGGACCCATTTATGCCTGACGCAACTATTAGTTGTGCCAGGTCATTTTTGGGGGGAAAAGACCTGGCGCAACTATTACTTGCGCTAGGCATATCCAAGGGGAAAATGGCCTGGCGCAACTATTTGTTGCGCCAGGCAAAAATCCCTCCAAAAAAGCTTGATTTGCAAATGGTCATAACTTTTGATATACAACTCCGATTGAGGTGATTCTTGGCTCGTTGGAGAGCGGGAGAAGTTCTCTTTCCAATGGTATATGATTTGATATTAGTAGAAGACATCAGCTATTCTTGGTACACCACTCTTCATCCATTGCCTGGGAAGGTTAGGTTTAGGGTTCGAAATGGATTCTAAGGGGCGAGATTAGTTTCTAAAGGTTTGGGGTAGGTTTCTAAGGGATATAGGGTGATTCCTAAGGGTTTAGGGTGATTCCTAAGGATTCCATACATGCCATCAAAAGCTTAGAATTGCACCTCTCTCGAAAGGTGTTTCGATCGGGCCTTGGGCCAAATTTGGATGTCTATAGATGCCCCTCTTTGGTATCCGATCACTAGTGATCGTATGCCAAAGAAAAGAGACATCCGAAGAGGCCCAAGGCATTACTGACGGGTCCGCTACATTCAAAACAAACTTTAAACATCAGGTGAGTAACATGGTGAGAAAATGAAAGCCCTAGAGTGCCAGGCTAATCATTCGCTTCTCGAGGTCATCGATTCCCAAGCGCTTAGCGACATTACTGGGCATAACCGAGATGGCATGAGTTGCGAACTCCCTATAGTCGGGAAAGACGTTCACTTCTCGGGATGATTTTGAAGGTATTTGATGTTTATGATTTATTCTAAATTCATCACTATCGTAAGTAGGAGGGGTGATCGACCCACATTCAAAGATAGGCGCGAAGTAAACATACGCAAGGCTCCACAGTTTGCGTCCAATCCTACAAGGCATTTGATGACCTCATTGGATTATTCGTGGGTGCCCCTACAGAAAGCAGGGTTTGAGATCTTTGGGCGAACCCATCGATCCCAAATTTTATTTAGCATGACCACCTGAGCGAAGTGAATAGATGTCACAACGCTTTTTAGGAGTGCGTGCCATTTTTCAAAACGTGCCCCAAATCCTCATGACCCAGAGTATCCAGTTTTGACTTCCTTGAACAGATGCAACCAAACATTAGGCACCTCCCAAAAGGGGGCATCCAATCCTGGCCTCTGTTGATAATGATCATAATCATCAATTAACTATGCATAATCATGCACCCATCAGGGGCAATAATCAACAACGAAGGCGATGGAAGCCCCGACCCGGACCCGCCTGGGTACAATTTACGGGGACAAACGACCATCATATGGATACCCAGACGCATGGCGTACACTTTATAGGGATACCGCTGCCCATACAGGTTTTAAGCCTGCAGAAAATAAAAAGGGAAATGAGCCCTTCTGAATGCATGGTTGCACATAGTTTGATTGACACATAATCTCATTCTCAACAGGTTGGTCTCAACCAACAATTGACCTTTTTCAACGGAGAATCTGAAGCTGAAGACAACTCAAGTTCACATGAATCCAAAACAGAGCGCTCATCGCTCAAAAGATTTAGCAGTGGAGTTGACCCAATCGAAACATTGACTGTTTGACCGGGACTGACATCGTTGCTCCTACTTTGAAGTAGGATCCATGGATCCAAGGCGAACCGCTGATTCTGGACTTTAATGTGGCACAGCTGTATTGCTGATAAAATACTGACATTTTATCGCGTTATGCTTGTGCGCCCTGTGGGGAATATAAATCTATTTTTTTTGTTTTCTATCATTTTATGTGATTTTTTTTTTTTGAGTTTTCTGACTGCTATTTTGTATGATTTTCGGGATTTTTTGAAGTTTATTTTTTTATGTGAATTTTTGGGAATTAAAAAGCTATTATTTTATGTGAATTTTTTGAAGTTTATTTTCTTGAATTTTTTGAAATTTAAAAGCTATCATTTCATGTGAATTTTTTAAAATTTTGAAGTTTATTTTCTTGAATTTTTTGGAATTTTGAAGTTTATTACTTTTTGTATTTTTTTGGTATTTTGAAGTTTATTTATTTTTTGGATTTTTTGGAATTTTGAAGTTTATTATTTTTTTGGGATTTTTTGGAATTTTGAAGTTTATTATTTTTTTGGTATTTTAAAGTTTATTATTTTTTTTTTTTTGTATTTTCTGGCATTTTGAAGTTTATTGTGTTACCCCCCTTTCAGGATTTTGTGAAGTCTTTTGTGAATACTCCTGGCTTCTCTGCTAGGGATTTTTTGTAGGATCGAGGTGCTTGCTAACCCTGGCCTGTCTTTATTGTTGCACGGCCTCTTTGGCAAGTCGAAGGATGATCGAAATGCCATCTCGGGGGCGCGTGCATCGGATGGGAGCAGCGGAAAGGATAATCCAAGGGGAGTGGGGGACCCGGTCTTCTCATCTGGCCCAGACCCGACCCAATATCTGGCCTAAGTTCCTAGCGTAACTATTAGTTGTGCCAGGCCACTAGAGGCCTCAACATAGCTTGGCACAACTAATAGTTGCGCCAAGCAAATGGGGGGCAAAATTTTGCCTGGCGCAACTATTAGTTGCGTTAGGTTTAACTGGGGTCTTTAAAAAAAACAGCCCGAACACGGGCTGTGGGGCTTTTAATTCAAAATTTTCTCCCTCCCCTCTTCTTCTTTGAAACTGAAAACTGACTTCCTTCTAGGGTTCCTTTACATTGCCTCTACGCGTGCCCCATTGCCGTTGCTTTGCTTGTGGATCGATTGTCGGCTCACGCTAGATCAAAGACCCCAAGTATCTATCTTCAAATAAAACTGAACAGATCCAGCCAAAATTGGGTGCTTACCGAAGGAGGCACTCAATCTTGGTCTCCATCAATGATGATCTTATTATCGAACAATTATGCAAAAACATGCACTCATCAGGGGTAGATAAAACAAAGGGGAATGGAAGTCCCGACCCAGAACCCGTCCGGGTACAATTTACGGGAACAAACGACCATCCAACGGATACCCAGACGCAAGGCGTACACTTTATAGGGATACCGTACAAATGCAGGTTTTAAGCCTGCACCCTAAAATGAGCCCTTCAGAATGCATATTTGAACATAGTCATTCGATAGGTAATTTCCTTTTTGATAGGTTGGTTTTAACCAACAATTGACCTTCTTCTGAGGAATCTGAAGCTTAAGACACTTAAGTTCACATAAATCCAAAAACAGAGCGCTTAGCTCGAAGATTTAGCAATGGAATTAACTCGATTGAAACATTGACCGCTTGATCGGGATTGACACAGTTACTCCTACTTTAGAGTAGGAAGCCAAGATCCAAGGCAATCCTTAGACTCAGGACGTTAATGTTGCACAGTAGCATTGCTGATAAAATATTGGCATTTTTACCGCATTGGAGCACGCATGTGCATAGCTGTGCATGGACATGAAAACATAGATTTTTTCTTTTCAAAATGATTTTCATCATCATTTTTTTTGTTAGCCCTGACGTTGGGGGTGAGGTGCTTTAGCTGATTTTTCCATCACTGAGAAGTTGCCCGCTTCGAGGCTTTGGACCGTGTGATGTTCTTGCACATTCTCGAGATAACGTCAGTCCCTTTTTTGTCTATACATATGAAGAGAATGCATCCTAAACAATAGAAGAAAAAGTAGATTTCTACCTACATTTTTCATTTTCAAGATATTTTTTTGGATTTTTGTTTTTTGGAGATTTTTTTGTTATTTTTCTTCATTTTTGAGATTGAAATATGATGCTGAAAATATGTACATGAAAATGAGTAGAAATATATACATAGTTTTTTGGTGTTTGGATTTTTCTTGATTTTTTTTTTTGTTTTTGGCTTTTTTTCCTCTCTTTTTTTTTATGCCTTGATAGTGAGACGGAGTAACGGGTTCCATTTTGAGCATAGTCGAACTCTTTCATGCAGTCAGACCTGAGTGAGTTTCCTGATTTTACCAAGGCCAGAACGTTGATCCCTTTGGATTGAGTTAAACCTTTCTCCTTGCCTCGGGTCATACATTTGACGGTGCGGGTTTCACAAAGACAATTATGGTCGGGACCCGATTTGAACTAGCATGAGTGGCCCAGTCAGACAAGAGGGTACAGGAAGAGTAACAAAAGGGTTCCTCAAACACCACTCTTCTCAATCAGTCCAAACCTTTCTTTTTCAATATATATATATATATATATATATTATTTTATTTTATTTTTTTTACCCGTGGCGCCCTTTTGGGTTTTCACCACGTCCATGGGTTTAGCCCTCTTACCCCAAGCGCCCTTTCAGGTTTTCACCTGGCCCGTACAAGTCCCCTGTTTTTACCCGTAATGCTGTTTCGGGTTTTCACCACGTCCATCTTGCTTTGAGCTTGTGTTTTTATTTTATTATATTTTTTTTCTTTTTATTTTCTTCTCTTTTTTCAACAGCCACGACATAGACCTTGATTTCATCATAGCCGGCTGGATGGGGTTCTGGTGTCGTCTCACGACTCGGCTCATGTTGACTTAACAGATATTATGACTACTTGCGAACCTACAAAGAGGGCTTCCTTCAGGGTCTAGCTTGGCCATGGGTTAGGTTAGGATTTGAAGGTATGCTGGGTTAAAAGGATTTTCTTGATACGGCTTCAGTTTTCTCGACATACTTTCTTCCTTGGGGGTTTTACTGTACATGACCCGTGATTCTTCTATATTTTTTTTGTTCTTTTTGCTTCATTTCAGGCAATCTCTTTTTGAGGTTTTACTTTTTCGATTTCTTTGGATTTTGGTAGTAACTTTATACACATGCATCTTTTCTCTCTTTTTTTTTTGGTATATGTACATGTATATATATATATATATATATATTTTTGGGAACGGGTTTATTAAAAGAAAGGCCCAGGTTCAAATGGGGTAGCAAAGGATACCATCATTTTTTTTTAGGGATGCTTTTTGGCTACTTTTGGGTGGTTCTTAAGCAGTCACGTATCTGTTTCATCAATACTTACCTTATTGTGATAGACTAAGAGTAGAACCATCGGACATATCCAGCGTTGATGGGCTCAGGAAAATGATCTCTGTCCATGGTGGCGAGGCGGATGGCGTATCCCGGCAGCACTTCTCGGATGACGTAAGGTCCTTCCCAGTTTGGCTTGAATTTTCCCCTCGGATCGGTGTGGAGGGATGGGAAGATCTTCTTCAGCACAGTGTCTCCTATCTTTAGATCTCGACCGCGGACACGTTTATTATAAGCGCGTGCGATTCGCCCCTGGTAAACTTGAGTGTGGCATAAGGCTAGGAGTCTCTTTTCGTCCAGTAAGTTCAGCTGATCAAAGCGTGATCTCTCTCTTTCTGCTTCAAGTAAGCCTGATTCCATAAGGATTCGGAGCGAGGGTACTTCAACCTCCACCGAGAGGACGGCCTCGGTTCCATACACAAGGGAGAATGGTGTTGCCCCTGTAGCGGTACGGATCGATGTTCTGTAGGCCCATAAAGCAAATAGCAGTATTTCGCTCCAATCTCGGTAAGTGACGACCATTTTTTCAAGGATACGGGTAATTATCTTGTTCGCGGCTTCCACGGCTCCATTAGTTTGAGGCCGATAAGGGGATGATCGATGGTGCTTAATCTTGTATTGCTCACAGAAGTCTCGGATGCGCTTATTCGCAAAGTTTGTGTCGTTGTCTGTGATGATATCTTTGGGTACTCCAAATCGACACACAATATTGTTCTTGAGAAACTTCTCGACATGACTGGCAGTGATGTTGGCATATGACGCTACTTCTACCCACTTGGTGAAGTATTCAATGGCGACGAGGATGAACCGATGTCCATTTGATGCTTTTGGATTAATCATTCCGACAATGTCAAGGCCCCAGGTAGCAAATGGCCAAGGAGTGGTCATGCAGTGAAGATCGATGGCAGGAGCGTGTATCAGACTGGAGTGTTCTTGACACTTGTAGCATTTCTGAATGTGTTTACAACAATCTGATTCCATGGTGGTTCAAAAGTATCCCTGCCGTAAAATTTTCTTGGCGAGCATGTGACCGCTGACGTGGGCTCTGCATACTCCCTCATGGATTTCCTTCATGATATTGGTCGCTTCCCCTTCTATAAGACACCTGAGTAAAATATTATTGTACGTTGAATGGTTCGTCAGTCTATCTTGGATGTACCCTCTGGGAGAGTCAGGGTCTCGAGGAAATTCTTGATATCTGAGAACCAAGGTGGCTCATCATCAGGCTTTGTAGGTTCCTCAATCTGGAGGCAGAAGACCGGCTCATTCCTCTGCTCGATCCTGATCGGCTTCATCTCAACACCACAGGGGATTTCAATCATTGACGGCAAAGTTGTTAATGCATCGGCAAAGCGATTCCTTATCCGGGGGACATATGAGAAAGTCACATCTTGGAAGCAAGCTATCAGATCCTCGAGGTGTTCATGATAGGGGATCAGTTTCTCATCTTTCGTCTTCCAGCCACCATTCGTCTAGCATATGATTAACTGTGAATCACCAAATACTCAAAGGTGAGTTATATTCAGATCAAGAGCCACCTGCAGACCAGCGGCACAAGCTTCGTATTCAGCCATGTTGTTAGTGCAAGGGAAGTTGAGCTTGATAGAGACTGGTACATGGGATCCTTTTGGTGAGATCAGGATGACGCCAACTCCTTGGCCCTCGACATTTGCTGCCCCGTCAAAGTGCATTACCCATGATTCTTCTGCTTCTTTTGTATTGTCTTCCGTCATGAACAAGATATCTTCATCTGGGAATTCGGTTCTTAACGGCTCATAGTTAGGTAAAGGATTATCAGCAAGATGATCAGCAAGCGCCTGCCCCTTGATCAATTTTTGAGTGACGTACGTGATATCGAATTCTGATAATAAAAGTTGCCATCGTGCGATTCGTCTAGTGAGAGATGGCTTTTCAAACAGGTATTTCAACAGGTCCATTCGGGCCAAGAGGAGAATGGCCTGGGATAGTAAGTAGTGGCAGAGCCTTTGAGTAGCCCATACAAGAGCCAGGCATGCTTTCTCCAGATAAGAATAGCGCGTCTCGTAATCAGTAAACTTCTTGCTCAGATAGTAAATGGCCTGCTCTCTTCTTCCTGTTTCATCGTGCTGCCCCAAGACACATCCCATCGAAACTTCAGTCGTGGAGAGATACATCAAGAGTGGTCTCCCTGGCTCAGGTGGTACCAAAATAGGTGGATTAAGGAGGTAGCTTTTGATTTTTTTGAATGCTGCTTGACAATCGTCGTTCCATTCAACAGGCGAATTCTTCCTTAGTAACTTGAAGATTGGCGTGCAGATTGGAGTTAGCTGTGCAATGAACCGACTGATATACTGTATTCTGCCCAAGAACCCTCTAACTTCCTTCTCAATAGACGGTAGTGGCATTTCAATGATGACTTTGACTTTGATTGGGTCGACCTCGATCCCTCTCTTGCTGACGATGAATCCTAATAATTTCCCTGACATGGCACCAAATGCGCACTTTTGTGGATTCAGTCGTAGTTGATACTTCCTCAGCCTCTCAAACAGCTTCTGAAGGTTTACCAGATGGTTGCTTTGCTCCGGTGATTTGGCTATCATGTCGTCGACATATACTTCAATCTCTCGATGCATCATGTCATGAAATAGTGCAGTCATAGCTCTCTGGTACGTTGCACCGGCTTTCTTTAGCCCGAATGGCATGACTCGATAGTAAAAGGTTCCCCAGGGGGTAATGAACGCGGTCTTCTCACGGCCAACCTCTACCATTTTGATCTGATTGTATCCTGAGAATCCATCCATAAATGAAAGCATCCCGTGCCTAGCTGTGTTATCAACCAAGATGTCGATGTGTGGCAGTGGGAAATCGTCCTCCGAGCTTGCTCTATTCAAATTGTGAAAATCGATACACATGCGGACCTTTCCATCCTTCTTCGGCACAGGTACGATATTGGCTAGCCATTGCGAGTATTTGGATACCATGAGAAACCCCGCATTGTATTGCTTGATGACCTCATCTTTGACTTTCAGCATCCATTCGGGTCAGAGACGTCTCAGCTTCTACTTGATTGGCTTCATATCAGGGTAGAGGGGTAACTCATGCTCGACCAAATCAGTATCTAGACCAGGAATGTCCTCGTACAACCAGGCAAAAACATCTTGGTATGACTGAAGGAAGTCAATCATGCTTTTTATTTCCTCAGGAGACAGTGACGTTCTGATTTTGGTTATCCTGGGAACCTCCTCAGTTCCTAGATTGACATCTTCGGTCTCTTCGAAAATGGGGGTAGGGCCATGCTCAAAGTTGGCAAATCAGTCAAGGAGCTCATTGGGGAGCTCCTCTTCTTGTATTTCTACATGGAAGGGGTCGATTTCACGTGGGACGGGCATTTTGATTAAGGCATCTTTTTGTGGGACATTTTCTGGAATTTTAAATGATAATATTTTTGGACTTTGGATTTTTTCAATGTTTTTGGGATTTTGTGTTTTTTCCATATTTTTGAGATTTTTATTTTCTTCTATGTTTTTGAGATTTTCGTTTTCTTCAGAGACGGACCCTTGGCCAGGCAGGTTTGTGTATATACAAGGTATTGCCTGCCAAGGGCTTATCTCACCTTTTATAGGTTATTTTTTTTTAGGAAACAGGTGCCAAACTTTAGGCCACTTCCTGCTTCCAGAGTTTGGGGCAAAGATGCCCAGTTGCGTACCTGAGGGGCTGCTTCCTTACCTGTTGGGATGGAGGGTGCTGGCTGATATGGCTCATTTGAGTCAGCCTCCATCATGTTAATCCCCATTTCATCTGAGATGATATCCTCAAATGTTAACATGGCTTTGTGGTGATTCACTATAGGGGGAGCTTGTTCAGGTACCGACCGTCGTTCCTCGAAAAGGGACAATGCGGCCAAATCTATCTCCAAGCTGGGAAGGGAGATCTGGGGATTGGTGGGATGGACTGGGGCTATGGGTTTGTGTGGGGTCAAATGGGTTGCCCCATTTTGATCGATCTTTATGACCCCTGCGCTGACAAAGGAATCCCTGATGTGTGGCCTAGGGCGAGGTTTCTCTTCTATGTTGATTCCTCGAGCTCTTGCAGCTGCGGTGACCCTGGCTTTCTCTTTGGCCTCTCGGACCTCTTCTTCTGTGGGCTTGTATCCCAGCCCGAATCTTACTTTTTGTCCCTTAGCCACAACTGGCTCTCTTCTACCTTGTAATTTGGGTCCCAGACCCCTTCCTTTCTGATAGCCCCACTTTTGGAGCATTGCCACTGCTGCTACCATACTGCCTCCTGTTTTAGACATGATGCCCTCCATGGGCTCTGGGAGTATTGCCGACACTTTGTATTCGAAACTGTGGAGGTCGACGTTCTCAGCGGTGTGTGGTATATCCAGCACATTGGGTTTTTCAACGCTATTGGCAGCCTTTTCTTTTTCGCTGTGCCCCTCTCCAATGATCGTGATGATCTTATGCCCAGATGCAAATTTGAGTTTCTGGTGTAATGTGGAAGGTATGGCTCCGACTTCGTGCAGCCATGGGCGTCCTAATAATAAGTTAAACGAAGATTTAATATCCATGACTTGAAACAAGATGGAAAAGGTCATTGGCCCTATCAACAGCTTAAGATCAACTTCTCCCATTATTTCTCTCCTGGTATTGTCAAACCCTCTTGCGCTGGTTCTGGTGGGCCTTAACATGCAGGGATCGACTCCTATCTTGGTGGCGGTTCTCAGCGGGTAAATATTTAATGCTGACCATTATCAATTAGTACTAAGGGAATGACCATGTTTCCGGATTCAACAGTTATATTCAAGACTTGGAATGGCTACACCCTTCTTCTGGCAAATCCGCAACAGAAAATGAAATGGCATTCGGAGCCATCACTTGCCCAATTATCTGCCCAACTTCATCTGGGCTAACCTGGAGCGATACATGCGCATTCTTTAAAGCCCCCATTAATGCTTGGAAATGGAGTGGGGACGTCATTAGCAAATCCCATACAGTGATATGGGCAGGCATCCTTCTCAGCTGAGTCTCCAGTATATGTTCTCGACTCATCTTCTCGAAGGGGTTCACCGCGCTGTCTTTCTTCCCCTCGGGTTAGACCTGTGCTGCTGCTGGTACTTCTGGCTACTTTGATATCCTCCCAAACCTAGTAACAAAATCTACTGCCCCTTCTCTATTACTGCTGCTGGCATTGACATCTGTTTGTTCATAGCTTAGTGGGACCTGATGAGGATCATAGGTTGGTCCCGAGAGCTGAAAAGGTATGACTGCTGTTGCTTGAGGCACTTGTACTGCCGACTCAGGAGGTGGGGGTAATACTTGATTCACCTCGGTGGTAGTGGGTCAGGTGGAAAGATTGGGCCAAATGGGGGTGGTGAAGCTTGAGTGTGGTGGCACTGAAGGGAAAGAGGTAAAAGTAGGCCATTGATAGCCGGTGGGTACTGATGGGATATGAGGGGTCTGATGGGCCGTCAGGTAGTTGACAAGGGTGATGGGGCTTGCTGGCGGCTGAATTGGGGATGATGGGATGGGCACAGGCCTTTGATAACTGAGGGGTGCGGGTGTTGGATTGGGGGCTTGGTGGTTTATGGGGTAGTCAATGGGGGTTGTGGTATATGGTGGTAGCTGGAATGGGGCGGGCGCCGGCCATTGGTAGTTGGTGGGTGTGGGTATAGGAGTGGGGGCTTGTTGACTCATCAGATAATTTGTGGTGTATGGTTGGTATGCATTAATATTCACATAATTGACGGGTGTGGTGGATGGAAAATACGCTCTGAGATCCAATGGTTCGACTTGCGGAGTTGGGTTGGGGAAATAATCCGACAAATTTAGGGGTTCAATGAGCCCGACATTCCTTTCTTCGATGCTCCTAAACAGTGGTGCCACATAACTCTCCCGATCACTGATATAATCAGACGGGTCAAATTCATACCCTTCCTCATCCTCTATCATTCCAATTGTGGGTCTGGGACCTGCTCCTTCTGTGGGATGTGGGGGTAATGGCACTTGATGGATATTTGCGTGCTGAGAGGGTGCAGGGGGAATGATTTTCCCTGCATCGATCAAATCTTGGATCGCGTGCTTCAAGGGGAAGCAACGATCAGTAGGGTGATCCGGACCCTGATGAAAATTATAGTGGGTGTTCGGGTCATAGTTCTTTGGGATTAGATGAGGAGGAGGTTGCGGTTGACGGATAGCCACTAATCCCTTTTCTACTAACAGGGGCAAAAGTACACTCAAAGGTTGCCCCAGAGGTGTGAAGACTCGGTCGTAGAGGGCTCTCCTCTGTTCTGGGGTCATCTGCATTCCTTGCCCATTCCCCATTCTCTGTGTCTACTCAAGCCTAACCGGTGCTAGTGGGGCTGCCTGAAACTGAAACGGAGCAATATTATTATTGGGCCTGGTGTTGGCTACATTCTGGACATCGCCCCCTGTTCTCTTCTCATTCCTCTGCTCAGAAAGTCTTCTAACCCCACTGGGTCCGCTCGGTATGTTCTTATTTAGACGCCCCTCCTTGATGGCATCCTCGCATCGATTAGCATTTCTTACCATATCAGCAAAGCTGGACTGCTGCTCGTATACCAAGAAGTCCAAAATCACTAGCAGAGTGCTCTTCGAAATCATCTCTATCTGTTCTTCGTCAGGTATTCTATTCCTGATCTAAGCTGTCAGCGCGCTCCATCTCCCCAAGTAGTCGCTGAAGGTCTCGTTTTGATTCTGCTTTAAACGGGCCAAGTCGGACTTACGCGGTTCAATGTCTATGTTGTAGACATACTGCTCTTGGAAGAGGTGCGTTAAGTCCCTCCATGTTTTCATTATAGATGGTTCTAAGGATGTGAACCATCTCAAAGCTGGCCCAGTCAAACTATTTTGAAAGACTTTTATTAGTAGTCTTTCGTCCTCCCCGTACTAGCACATGTCCCCACAATAGGACTTGAGGTGTTCAATAGGATTGCCCGTGCCATTATATTTGTCGAAGGAAGGCATTTTGAATTTGGGGGGTAAGGGGACCTCAGCGAACAGGCATAGGTCTGTGAAGTTTGTGGCGTGGATCTCAGCACCACCCATTTTCATTAGTCATACAGATTTTGTCTAATCGCTCTTTCAAATTGCTCGACTCCTTTGATCTGTGCCTTCTCGGCCATAGGTTGGACTTCGCTCTGGGCTATCAGGGGGTGGGCAATTATGGGAGGAGGGTGAAGGCTGGTCAATGCCCTAGCATAGGCCCCGCTATTTATAATCTTGTCCTCTTCATACTGCGGGTCGGCATAATGCGTAGTGAGGGCGGGATTCTCCTGTTGTTATTGCATGGGTTGGATGGGAATGACATAAGTGGGGGTTGGGTGAGCCCATTGCGGGTGTGGAAAGGCATGTTGGGTGATGGGAATTTGGTTTTGAAGTGGGGTCGGATAGGGCCATTGGGTGTGAGGGAAGGTTTGGGGATGGCCTTGGGATGTGGGGCCATGGGGTAATTGGGGTTTGGGGGACGACATGGGTATGACCCAACTATGAAGGTTGGGTTAGGTGTATTGTGGAAGGTATGAGTATGGGGTTTGGGTTTGGGCCATGAACTCTTGATCATTTTGGGCCATAGGCCATTGATGGGTTTGGGCCATGGGCCCTGGGTAGGTTTGGGCCAAAGGGCCTGGGTAGGTTTGGGCCATGGGCGCTTGGTGGGTCTGGCCCGATGGGCCTTGATGGGTTTGGGTCATGGGCCCTTGGTGGGTCTGGGCCAATGGCCTTAGTGGGTCTGGGCAATGGGCCCTTGATGGGTCTGGCCCAATGGGTCTTGTTGGGTCTGGTCCATGGGTCCTTGGTGGGTTGGGCCCAATGGGCCTTATTGGGTCTGGGCCATGGCCCTTGATGGGTCTAGCTCAATGGGCCTTATTGAGTCTGGGCCATGGGCCCTTGGTGGGTCTGGCCCAATGAGCCTTGTTGGGTCTGGGCCATGGGCATTTGGTGGGTCTGGGCCAATGGGCCTTGAGGTGTGTGGGTGGTGAGAGGTTGGGCCATGGGGCCTTGGGACATGTGGGTCATGGGCCTTTGGTGGATTTGGGCTATGGACCCCTGATGGGTTTGGCCCAATGGGCCATGGGGGATATGGGTAATGGGGTTTTGGGCCAATGGGCCTTGGGGATGATGGGTAGTGAGGTATTGGGCCATGGGGCCCCAGAGATCATGGATGGTGGGGTATTGGGCCAGGGGGCCCTGAGACAAGTGGGAAAAAGGGTTTTAAGCCAATGGGCCTTGAGGTGTGTGGGTGGTGAGAGGTTGGGCCATGGGGCCTTGGGGCATGTGGGTGATGGGGGTTTGGATGGTGTGGATTATGGGAGGTTGATGGGGGTCATGGGGCAGTGAGGCATGGAGATTGGCTAGAGTATGGGAGGGGTTCATGGATGTGGGGTGTGGAGGAGAGGTGACTTGGGAAGCTTTCCATGAGGAGTAGGCTTGGAACATTTCCTCCATCATGGCCATGGAAGGGGGATCGGATGTGGATGGTGGGTTTAATGGATGATTGGGTATAGATGGGGTGGATGTAGAGGGAAAATTGGGTATGACCATGGTAGATGATGGATTAAAGGAATGGGGTGGATTGGAGAGTTGAGGTGGATGAGGAAGGATTAGGGATGTTTAAGGGTGATGGTTGGTGGGGTGTGGATGTTTGGAAAAAATCGGGCATGGCCCCTGTAAAAATGGGCATGACCCGGGTAGATGGGGGGATTTGTGGGGGATTGGTTAGGGCAGAGGTGACATAGGTGAATGAGAGTGGATCGGGTCTATAGGGGGATGACGGGAATTAGGGGATGGATATGGATTGGGAAAATGGGTTTAGGTTTTGTATGGATGTGGATGGGAGATGAGTTGGACTTGTCATGGCTTGGGCAAAAGATGGAGAATGGGGGGTTGGATTTTGGATATTTTGGGGGGTAGTGGTTGGGAATATGGGGGCGCCGAATGGGCAGGTAACGGTAAAAGGGGGTTGGGTGAGGGGGATGGTGGAAAAGATTTCTCCCGAATGGGAGTGGGTTGGAGAATGTGGGCGGGATGAGTCGGGATTGGTGTAGGCCGGGTCCACTACCCAAGACATTCTTTGGGAGCGGGTTGGGTAAGGGTGCCTTGGATAAGGCGCAAAAATCCTCCTCCTTCTTCCCTTACGGGACGGTGGAGGGCAAGGTGATGCCGTTGTGCCGGCACCACAAACTATATATTTTTGGGTTTTGATTATATATATATTTTTTGAATTTTATGAAAACTTTTTTGAAAAAATAAAGGTTCCGAGGCCTTGGAATTCCCTTTTCGGGTGGCTCTCGTACCTTGATTCAAGACCCGCGGTGACGATTCTGACTCACTTCTGAAGAATCGAAGGAGAACCTTCGATCTATTAAAGGCACAGAAATCAAGGCAAACAACCCGATCCCCCGAAATGAGCTAAAAAGAAGTTACCTTCTTTTGACCGGCGGGGGCGTATTGGGTGTTGGAGATGGCGAGGTCTAAACAAGGCACTAAGCACACTGATCGGGGGACTCGGGAGGTGGAAAGGCCACAGATTCGGGCTAGTGGGCTGATGAACACACCTGGCGCAACTAATACCCGCGCCCAGGTTGCAGGGGACCAGTTTTACACTGGCGCAACTATTAGTTGCGCCAAGGTAAAATGTTGGACTTTAAAGCTGGCAAAACTATTAGTTGCGCCAGTTATAAACTCCAGATTTTTGTGCTGGCACAACTAATACATGCGCCAGCCAAAAATAGAGGCTCTAGAATGTTTGACAGCAGCCACAGTAGCCCAAAATGAGTCTCTTTTTTTGGTTTTTGTGGAAGCTAGGCTTCCAGGAACTGATGTGTTTTTTAGTGATCGATTCTCTCCTCACCGCACCTAAAGGATTAAGTCCGGTATACCTCGCTAACGCGCTCCCCAAGGGTTTTGAGCTTCGGAATGGGAACCCACCTGATATACCTCCGGCCAAGCGCCTTCTCAGATACTAGGTGGGTTGGGACTTTTCTGGATCATCACCACTAAGGGCTGCCGCCATACTAAGACCCGGGTGTTTATGTGTTTGCCTAATCCAACCCCTTTGAAAAATAAATTAATTAAGCTCCCTAACTTGGTTCAATTTTAATTTTTTCAAAGCTTTTCTTTTTTTTTGGAAGTTTTCTTTAGTTCAAAGACCGGGGGTGATTATCCCGTGCCGCCACTATGGACCGGCGTCCACTGGCGGTATATGAGTGCACAAGTAGGCCCGCCAATCGGCTAAGGCACTTTAAATGACGGAAAATTAAAGAAATTGAAAGACAATGCCCAAGTAGGCCCGCCAATCGGCTAAGGCACTAAAATGATGAAAAAGTAAGAAAAATAAAGACTATCCGCAAGTAAGCCCGCCGATCGACTAAGGCATGTAAATGACGGAAACGTAGGGGTGAGTAAAATGACTTAATCGGAGGGGTGAGTAAAAAAATAAAAATAAACTAAAAAATAGCAATAAAATGTTAGGAAAATAATAAAACAAAAAGGCATAGTTCAAGGGGAAGCTCTACAAGCTAAAATCCCCAGCAGAGTCGCCATCTGTACAACCGTGGAAATCGAGACGATCCCGTCACGACGATGCGCTCTCTAATAAAAATATAGAGTTGCCACCCGGAGCTTTCGGTGTCCCGGGATACCTAGTTCATTTTTATGAGCACCGAAGTGCTAAAAATATGACTCTGAATCCGGTCTACACCAAAGGCTCTTGGGTAGGGGCTTCGGTTATTGATCGGAAAGGTGTTAGGCACCCGATCAACCCGCTTAACGCGGTCTCTACTAATGGACAAAAATAAGATAGAATAAAAGGAAAGGAAATGGTTCCCTCTTGCCCAAATGGGCCTCCAATTCTATTTGTGCCCCTCCGTTCCTACCGAAAAGTCGGCGGCGTAACGGCACAAATGTGAGGGTGGGAGAATGCCGAAAAGAGATAGGAGAAGAAAGGGGAGAGCCGGAGACCTCGGGCCCTTGTAGCACCGTAGGAGAGCCTTGCGTGCTTTGCTTTGATGAGCTTTCGAAGGCTTGAATGGTAGAGAAATGGGTTCTAACCACTAAGGCTTACTTGCTAAGGGAGGGAGAAGATAGGCTAGGAGATCACACACACCTAGGCTATGGGTTTTTGATGTAAGAACAAGCTTGGAAGAAGTTTTCGAATTCTGGAATTTTGAGGGAAAATAGTGCACCAAAGGGAGGAAGAACTTTTCAATTAGAGCTCTTTCTCTCTTAAGAAAAATTCTCAACCCTTAAACCAAGGGGAGGGGGGCTATATTTATAGGAAAAGGGTGGATTAGGAGATCACTTAGATGCTAATTGGAGTTAGCAATTAGGTAATCACAAATCTAAGGTTTCCTAGGATTTTGAGAGCTTGGAAAGGTGTGAAGGTGGTTCTAATGGTGGATGATGGGGTGAGGCTTTAAGCCACTTGGAGGGTTGCTAATAGATAAGGAATGGGTGCAACAGGACTATCAAAATACACCCCAAAGGTTGAGGTGGTCAACAAGTCAAACCCCAAACACAAAATTCGGGGCAAAAACTCAATGTTACTGTTCATATGCCTGGCGCAACTATTGATTGCGCCAGACAAATGTACAGTAAAACAGTATTGAACAGTAGCCTGGAAGTTGACCACGCGAGGGGTGGGGGGATCGATTTATGCCTGGCGCAACTATTAATTGCGCCAGGCCATTTTTGGGGGAAAAAGACTTGGCGCAACTATTAGTTGCGCTAGGCAAATCCAGGGGGAAAATGGCCTGGCGCAACTATTAGTTGCGTCAGGCAAAAATCCCTCTAGAAAAGCCCGATTTTCAAATGGTCATAACTTTTGATATATAACTCTGATTGAGGTGATTCTTAGCTCGTTGGAAATCTGGAGAAGTTATCTTTCCAATGGTATATGATTTGATATTATTAGAAGACCTCAGCTAGTACTAGTGTACCACTCTTCATCCATTGCCCGGGAAGGTTAGGTTTAGGGTTCGGAATGGGTTGTAAGGGTCAGGATTAGTTTCTAAAGGTATGGGGTAGGTTTCTAAGGGATCTAGGGTGATTCCTAAGGGTTTGGGGTGATTCCTAAGGGTTCCATACATGCCATCAAAAGCTCAGAATTGCACGTCTCTCGAAAGGTATTTCGATCTAGCCTTGAGCCAAATTTAGGTGTCTACAGTAGAGTCTCAGGTGCCAATATATAGTGCATCACAATCTAATACCCATCGATATCTCTACCTTAAATTTATATATAATTATACAGGAAATGCATATAAATTTTTTATATATATCATATGTAGAAAGCTATTCGAACAAATTCAATAAATGATGTACCTTAGGGAAATTATTGAGTGCGAATATCAGCTTCGCATTCCAAGGTAGCCTCATGAGAACCGTGATTCTTCCATACAAGTGGAATATGTTTTGTTCTCAAGATGTGGTCTCTGTGATCCAATATCTAAGCTAACTCTTTAGTCACTGTTAACTCTTCCTAAATATCCTGTGACTGATAATTCAACACGTGGGTTGAAGCATGAACGTACTTCCTTAGCATAGACACGTGGAATACATCGTTCCATATCGTGTACGCTGGATAAATGTGGAGGTAACGCAACTCGGTATGCTACCTCACCAACTTTGCCCAAAACTTGGAATGGTCCAACATATCAAGGACTGAATTTGTCTTATTTCCCAAAGTGTCTCATGCCTATTTTGTCAGAGATATTTTGATAAAGACATGCGCACCGATCTGTACAGTATATGGTAGAGATCAGCATAACTCTTCTGCCGACTCTAGGCACTCTTCAGTCACTCACGAATGACGTGTACAACTATATTGGTGCTTTTGATTAAGTCAGGGCCAAAAATCAAATGCTCTATAGCTTCTTCCCAGTTACTCGAAGATTTACATCGGTGTCCATACAATGTCTCGATTGGTGCTATTCCGATGCTCGATTGGGAGCTATTATTATATGCAAATTCGACCAGGGGTAAGTGTCTATCCCATGATCTAGCATATAAGCCAGTAACATGTCTTCTGTCACTTGATTCACCCTTTCTGGCTGACTGTTGGTCTGAGGATGAAACTCAGAATTGAATTCCCACTTGGAACCCATTACTTCTTGGAAACTTTGCCAGACGTGGGAGGTATATAACGGATCGTGATATGACACGTTACTTACTGGTATCTCGTGTAGTCTTACTATCTCGCTTAGATAGACGTCGGCCAATTTCGACGCTTCAAGCCACTCCACCCATCTTCTTTGCCTCATATTCAGCTCTTTTTACGTAAGGAGATACTTGAGACTTTTGTGATTAGTGAAAATCTTGAAAGTTTCACCATAAAGGTACTGCCTCCAGATTTTCAATGCAAAGATGACCGCTGCTAGGTCTAGGTCATGAGTGGGATAGATCTTCTCGTGATCTTTCAACTGTCGAGAATCATATGAGATCACACGTTCCCTATTCAATACACACCCTAACCCACTATACGAGGCATCACTGAATGCAACAAAGCCTCCGTTGCCTAATGGTATTGCGAGGATGGGTGTAGAAGTGAGTCTTCGCTTCAATTCTTGGAAACGCTGCTCACATGCCTCATTCCACTTGAATTTGACATTCTTTCGAGTAAGCTGCGTGAGTGGTCCAGCAAGCTTCGAAAACCCTCCTTTCAACAACCATTATACTACAGCCTCGATCTTTGTAGGATCAACGGTAATACTGGCTTCGAAAATGATATGACCAAGAAAACAAACTTGATTCAACCAGAAGTCACAGTTACTGAACTACACATACAACTGCAAATTTCTCAATGCATGTAAAGCAAACCACAGATGACTTTCATGCTCTACTTTCGTCTTTGAGTAGAGGAGAATATCGTCAATTAATACAACGATACACTGATCTAAGTAAAATTTGAAGACTCGATTCATTAAGTCCATAAATGCAGCAGGTGCATTGGTCAATCCGAAGGGCAGGACGAGAAACTCATAGTGACCTTAGCGTGTTCAAAAAGCTGTCTTCGAAATATCTTCCACTTTCACCTTCATCTTGTGATAACTCGATCGTAAGTCAATCTTTGAGAACCATTGTGCTCCTTGTAATTGATCAACGAGATTATCGATTCTGGGGGGCGGATAATGATTCTCAATTGGCAGTTTATTTAATTGACGATAATCAATGCAAAGACGCATTGACCCATCTTTCTTCTTTACGAACAATACCGATGTGCCCCACGGAGACACACTTGATCTAATAAACCCTTTACCAATCCTTGCATATTGAGTATATCGAGTAAGATCAATTAGCTACTGCTTCATAGTCGTCGTGACCTTGGAGTACGACGATGATTGATCAATATACCATGTTAGTAGTGACAGACTGTCTAGTCGAGACTGACATGTCACAATAAAGTCGAGAGGTTTTGGGGTGGCTCCCAACTTTCCTAACTTTATAACAAATTGGGTGTAACAAAGGAATGTGTCAATCCAGGATCTACCAAAACTCATGCTTCATACAATAAGTAGGCATTTTCTGGATATAATTGCAAGGTATACATTATCTAATGTATATAGATATACTAGAGTTAGCTAAATTGTGTCTACTTAACAAAATATAAATTTATCATTCTAAAATTGATGGAAAGAAAACAATATACTATATGCACACATATATAAATTATTATTTACTTAGATGCACCTTTCTCAGAAATAATTTAAATAACTTATAAATAAATAGTTCACATGCCTTAGATAATATTGTTGCTGGTTTGGGCATCTTGTGCCGTCTTTGATGTGGTTCCTACCATCTCTAGGCAATCCTTAATCTGATGTCCCATCATACCACAACGAAAGCATTCGTCCATGTTATGTGTCTTTCCACATTTTCCACAGAATGCTAACGGAAAGGGTGAAGAGGTGCGTGAAGTTTGTGGAACTCCGAATGCTCCTGTTCTAGTAGGGTTCAAGTGATGGAATGACCCCGAAGGTGTAGATATAGTCGGTTTCGGATAAACACCTTTAGTAGGTTGTTGAGATTCGGGTGTCGTCTTTTTTGTTTTTATTTTCGTCGTAGGGCATTCTTTTATCATATGTCCTAGTCTACCACATTTGAAACACTCACCCGTGAGCATGACCCAATGAGTGCGGGCGAAGAAGTGTGTGCAGTGGGTTGCACTAGTGTCGTAAGTAACTCAGTCTGTTGGGCCATGGTTCTGACCATTATCTCCAGTAGTTGCCGAGTTTGTTCATGATCATACCTCCCAGCATGCGCGGTCCTAGCTCTTTTGTGAGGTGCCATAGTGATCTGTCAAAATGAAACAAATGTTCCAATTAACAGTGATCGTGCTCATCATGAGCCTATGATTTGACAACATTTGCATCCTAACTGATCCCTATTGATCGAATACTTCAATCAAACGTGATCGTAAAGATCCACAACCTATTGCCATAGCTTTGAGTCCCTAGAAGACCTAAAGACCTAAAGCCTAGGCTCTAACAGTGAACAAACATCAGAAGTCTTGCCATATATCCGTGCCAGAGTTAAGTCTTCAAAGACTTAACGCCAGGCTTTGATACCACCTGTGATAGCCCGACTTTTCCCCTTCTCGTAAATGGGAAAGGTCGCGACGTCGGATCACCTAACATGATCCTGTCATACAAGGGCATCGTGTACAAAGTGTTACATATGCAGAAGCGAATTGAATTAACTCTAATACATAGAAATATGGCAACAGCTGATATTCATTCATTTATCTAAAGCAGCAAACTGAATAGGAATATAAATAGAAACTTATACATGAAGTAGTAAACTATCTCAAATCACACTGCTGTTTATACATATTTAATATTTAAAAATAAATCTCTCTCTCCCAAACCTCTCAAGAAAAGAAGTCCTCAGTAGAACCTTCCTCCTCGTCCTCCTCCTCAGGCTGGTAGGTAGGATCAACTTCGTGCTCAGGATCTTGAGCACTATTTGCAGCTAAGACATAAAGTTATAGGATGAGCTATCATCAAAGCTCAGCAGGGAAAATTAAAATACTAATTTATATATTAGATTATTCATTCATGTCTAGATGCAAAATAAAATGAAACACATGTCATCTTATATTAGGTCTATTCTAGCATCCATATATCCTAGCAGTATATAACAGAACAAGCACTAAATCATGCAATTATTGTATCATGCTGACAATGCTGACATATTCATGCTGACAAGGAATCAGACGAGATCAATGAATCATGCTGAAACAAGACATGTACAAGAATAAGAAACAAGAAAATCAAGCTATCGAGTTAGCGGGATCACTTGGACGAGATATCAAGCTCCCAAGTTAGCGAGATCACTTGGACGGGATATCAAGCTCTTGAGTTAGCGAGATCACTTGTTTCAAGATGAATTAAAGACGTGTACATGAGATCAAGGATAACAGAACATGAATAATGCATGGTATATATGCGAGCACATCGTGAACATATATCATGTAGCAAAACTGATTTGAATAATTGAACCCACATGATCATATAAAACTGCAATTATCATAATCATTGATATTCATGTATCCAAGCTAAACTAGCATCATAATCATGTAAAGCATACATCAAGTCTGTAGATTCCTAAGCTGATCTTACACCAGCAGTCATAGTAATACATTGAAAACTAGCATGTGTATACATTATACTTCCTCTAAACTCATCAAGTATCATCATACATACAAATTCATCTACTGATCGATATCAAGTCATCTAAATTGGTTTGATAATAGTTCTAATATAATAACATGTGTCAAGCTGATCTTATCGAACTGATATGCTCATAATCATTTATCAAAACTTTTATTAGTATAATCTGAAACTTGCATAATAGTAAACTAGCATACTAACCTAGCATAACTATTCATATTCATGCATTGAAACTGATCGTATCCTCTTTTCGATCTCACTGAATTAGCATTACTGATCTTGCATGTTTATATATCATGAAACTAGCATACATAACTGACTGAGTTAACTATTGATTAACGTTGAACTTATCCAAGCTGAACGTATCAAAGCTACACTATCATGTTCATACTAATTCAAAACTAAGCTTCTTATTCTTAACTAATAGTTTATCCAAACTGAATTTAACAAAGTTGAATACTTTAAGGCTGAATTCATCAAAACAACATTGGCATGATACTACTAATCATCTTTATATATAACGCTTTTCATCCTTACTTCTTAACCTTAATTCGAGCATATCTTATCCATTCCAAATTAAATATCACATTGCAGCCGGTAACTATTCATAGGTTACTGATATCCATCATGCAAAACATTCCTTCATTTACTAATATCTATCATCCTCAGAAAACAAAATTTAATCAGATATCATATTTCCTATACACATGATTCTATTAAGAGTTTACTTAACTAGATGAGAAAATAAAACTCACTATCATTTAGTTTAGGAAAGTCCCTACAACAGCATACATCGAATCTATCTCATTATGAGCAACTATTTTATACTTATAGCTTTATTAAAAAAAATAATTCTATATGCTATCTAGATGTGAATGAGCAATTAAAACACAAGTTAACAAAGTACATTCCCTACCTTACACCAGGTTTACGTGTAATTAGTTTCCCGTGCACACTCGTCTTCAAGCAAATGCGTCATGTGCACCAAGTGCCACCTAGGAATGTCGTTCATAGGTTTAGTATTTTTAATGGTTTATTGAGTCAACATAGACCCAATTATGGACCATTTATGGTCCCAAGTCTCATGGTCAAACTCAACAAGTCAACCCAGCATAAGCCCCTGACAGAGGTGTCACTAAGTGTGTCAAATACAGGGTTGTCGTGGCAAGCTTTGCAGTTGAGCATGTTGCTGTGACTTGTAACCCATTTTGGACCCCTTATAAGTTAGATTCAGGAATATAGTAAAACATAAATATTGTAGGGCTCGTTATCCCCTTTCCAACACATCATGAATCGTGTCATTTGGAGTTCGGGGTCAAATGTTATGACCATAATACTGACCGAAGGTTTGAGCACATTGTTGCCGCGACAAGCTTGAGTACCTTGCTGCATAATATCACTAATTTTGAACCCTATAAACGTCTACTTTAGAACTTTGTTGCTTCATGACAGTTGTAGGGCTCGTTGTTACCTTTCCAACGCATTAAGAATCATGCCAATCCGAGTTTGGGATCAAGATTTATGAATAACATACTAACGAATGGTCTGAGCACACTATTGCCGCGGCAAGCCCTTCAGCTGGCCTTGTTGCCACAGCAACCCTATAAGTGCTTCCGCGGCAAGCCTTTCAGCTAGCTTTGTTGCTGCGGCAACCCTATAAGGTTGCCGCGGCAAGCCTGTGTAATTTTAGCTTGCCGGGGTTGTCTTCTTGGCCTTACTATGGTGGTCTGTGTCGTGCAGTGCCTTTGCCTTGGTGCTGTACCCTTTTTGCTTGTGTAACTATATTTTATATATATATATCTTCATATATATATATATATATATATATGTATAATCTGTAGCATATTTCTATATATATATATTTTTTTCCATTTACAGATTGTCAATGAAGATTCAGAGTGCAACAGTCTACACTCAAATGCATACTCATGCTAATTTCTAAGCTGCAAGTTCTTAGGATCAAATCTTCTGTATAAGAACAAATAAATCACTAACCTATTACGGTCGCATTGGTGCGGTGCCGATCATCTAGTGACGTTGCGCTTGCCGAGCCAGCGAACTACAAAGATTGTTTTATACTTAATAGAGGTCGCAAACAAATTGGCTTTCTCTACAAAATTGGCTTTGATGAATTCAACCAGAGAGTCAGCTGAAGAAGATGGAGAAAATTTTACTGGAGTTTATAGCGATTGCTGCACTTTGCGTACATGCTTTCGTTCGATGACTCACCTTGGTCGTGTAGTGAGGTAAAGACGCCAACATCTTATAAGCTTCTTAGGTTCTAATTCCATGTTAGGTTAGTACTTGATGGATGAATGTATCTTCAAATAATCCAAAACAAGATTCTCACTACTACAAAGTTAATACATAAAGGAATTGGATAAGCTTTATAGGTTGGTTGTCGTATAAGGCAAGTACACCATTTAATCATATGTAGTTATATATAATTGGGGTTATTGGGTATGGTTGGCTTTACTTCAAATGTAAGTCTTTAACACTTTAGGACGTGTATTAGCAGCTCTTCGTCTTTCATGTAAAACATGTACACGTACACGTATATTGCTATCTGCTTCAAGTATCTAATTAACTAGAAGCACTTTAAGTGTTTTCTTTTAGTATCAAACTTCAAGTGTGGTTTACATACACAATTCCTACGTCTATGATGGCCTACAGTTACTGGGTCACTACGGACCGCACACTCTACTATAAATGAACACTTTGTGTCCCGTGATAGGCACCCGCTTGACCCTACTCGAGTTCATACTCAATATTGTCAGGATGAAAATGTGGCAGCTATTACAGTAAGTATCTAGGGCACTAATGTTTTCATTATCCTAGGCATATACATCAATTCTGATTTCACATCCATATCCATATCAATACACTATGCAATCATATTCATCTTTTACCTATTAGTTATACTCAGATCAACTAGGTATATGACTTAATCCTTACTGATCATGTATCGAACAGAAATAATTATGGATATATGGAGGCATCAAACTAACATGATCATGATCAGTTATAGATATAGACTTTTACTTTTAACCCTTACTATGCTATACAACTATTAGTAATTTAGCCTACTACTCAGAGGAGAAATGAAAAAATAAAATACAAGTCAGCGAGGTAAACTCCCTACCTTATACTAGGCTTACGTGTAACTGGTTACCCGTGCACGCATGTCTTCAAGCAAACTCTTCATGTGCACTAAATACCTATGATTTATGGTCATAGTTTTAGTATTTTTAATGGTTTATTGGGTCAACATAGACCCCAAATATGAGTCATTTATGGTCCCAAGTCTCATGGTCAAACTCAGCAAGTCATCCTAGCACAAAACCCTGACAGAGGTGTCACCAAGCGCGTTAGATACAGGGTTGTCGCGGCAAGCTTTGCAGTTGAGCATATTGCCGTGACTTGTTACCATTTTTTAACCCCTTAAATGTTACCATTTATGGTCCCAAGTCTCATGAAAGTTGTAGGGGCTCGTTGTCCCCTTTCCAACGCTTTAAGAATCATGCCAATCCGAGTTAGGGATCAAAAGTTATGATTAAAATACTGACCAAAGGTCTTAGCACAATGATTGCCGCGGCAAGCCCGTAAGGTTGCCATGGCAAGCCTATCAGGCTTGGCTTGCTGGAGTGTTTTCTACTCCACTTTGGCTTCTTTTACTCAAGCAATTGACTGGGTCTTTTACCTTATATATGTAGCTTATATTTAGTTTATAATTGAGTGTATAAATTACTCAAAAACTCTAGTTTATTTTTAATGTTGGCTTTTAATATTTCGGAGTGCAACCAAAGGCATTCTTGACTCTGAAACTAACACTTACAATTTCAGCTTTGACGTTATGCACAATGCAAGTTCTCGAGTTCAGAGCTCAATTGAGTAGAACGTGCAAACGTGGCATCACAGATCCTTTAGTGTACTTGAATTGTATGTTGTACTTGATTTGGAATGCATACCTTTTGGTGATCTTGCGGTGCCGTGCTGAACATATATCGACATCGCGTTCGCCAAACGTATGAACTACTAAGGACTCTCCGTGTCTATGTCAAATTGAAGATACGATAGTGAAGAGAACACTGGTTTTACTAGATAACAGAGGTGCACTTAATGGCCATGGTTTAAACGCAAGCAGGTTCAGTTTCAGCAAGACGAAGCAGGTTCTAGTGGATTTTATACTGATTCGTAGCTGCCTTGAGTGCATGGAAGTGCTCGATGACTCACGACCTCGTGTCAGCAAGTTGAAACGCAAGCAGCTTATACATTTGTTGAGGTATTCTCCCATGCAAGTCCACTACTTGGTGATTGTGTGTATCTCCAATAAAAACTAGCAAGTTTGTTTGCCTTCGTACATTTAAGAGTTTATACTCTATTGGCTGGTTTCCTATGTATAGCCCATATGGGTTGTTACTTGTATAAGCCAATAAGCCACATAGGCTATATTTGAATCCAAGTCCATTATACGATGTAAGTTCATCGTGATTAACTAAGGTACCAAGCTAACATGTTTTATTGGGTGTAGACCCATATAAGCTAAAACAGGCTTATCTTTTATATGAAGCTTATATATCAAGTTAGGGTGTAAGGCTGGTTATTAAATTTAAGTGTAATCCTGTTACACCAAATTAAGTGTATGGACTGGGGATAGAGCTTTAGTGTAAGTCTGCGACACTTAGTTTAGTTTAAGAACCTGAGATTCAGTGTAACTCCAATATATATAAGCTTATATTAGTTCATTTATTTGTAAGCTTCCCTCAATTGCCGAAGCAACCTTTTAGGCTTACCTCAGGTGGCCGAGGCAAGACTGTTAGGCCTTTGTTGGTATTTTACTCCATCTGCACTAATGGGTCTTGGGTCAAAGGGTTGACACCCCTCAGTGTCAAGCAGTCCTATCCATTATTTAAAATTGTGTTACGAAATTTTCATCTTGAAGGAGGGCTCCATATATATGAAACTATTGTTTCACTTAATACTTAATACTGGGCCACTAAGGTTCCACTATTTAACAGTCATCATTCAAATTCTAAATCAATTCTTTGTGTCTCGTTTTTGGCACAAGCCTGAGCCTACTCAAGTCCGTACTCGATATTGTCGGGATCAGAATGTGGCAACTGTTACAATAGTTTTCTTCTATCTCAGAAAAAAGTTGGTGATTGATCAAATAAAAGCACAAGAGGTAGAGAAGAAGAACCAAATCTGGTTCAATTTTTTATCTATTTGAGTTTTTTGAGAGATCGAATGTTGAAGTTTAGTCCCACATCGGGTAAATCATAGCCTTGTCTCTCCCCTTACAATGTAGTTGCTTGATGTAATATTTGATATTTCTATTTTTTCTCATGCAGGCCACTCTTAATATGAATGAAACAAAGCCCATTGCGAAGGTTGTTTAAAAAGTGAACCTGACTTCCTAAATTTGCATCATTAAAGACAACCTGACTTCCTAAATTTTTATTTATTATTTGACTGTTGAAATACAGTTGTACATCATAATATTCAAGTGGCATTTTTGTAGTTTCGAATCCAAATTGCAAGGAGAGACCTCTCTCTTCTTTTATTCAACCCAATTTACAAAACAGTGGCCCCTCTCTCCCTTCTTGAAGCTCAGATAAGCTTTCTCTGTTCCTGAATTCTAAATCTAAGGCATGATAACATGGTGAGATTTCTACTACATTTTTCATTTGATTAGACGTTAGATCTGTTGTACATCCTTTTCTATTTGATGAAAAGCACTTAATTAGGCTCTTATTCGATTGAAATCGGTTGTTATTTTACTTATCGATGTAGAATTTGATCTCGTTTTGAATAGTATGTAGATCTGCATTATTTTTTATTGAAGTATTGATTAGTTTCATGTTTTTTGCTTGTGATTTTTTTCTGCAGCCTCTTAGACTCGAAATCAAGGTAATTTTTAATTTTATTTTATGTTCAATTATGTATTTTTTGGTCAGATCTTACATTTTTGTTTTAATCCATGTTGATAATGATTTATTGATCATTATTGTGAAATATTTATTGATCATTATTTTTGTGAAAAATTAAAAGAGTATTATTTGAGCATTATTTGCTAACTGGACCATAGCATAGGACTCCCAAGACAGCCGCTGACCTAGAACCAATCCAAAAATGAATCCCAAGTCTATTTTGCAAACTCTCATCGCATAAAAAATGATATATACAATCCACTTGGGCTCCACATGGCACCTAAACCGTGTTTTTGGTGCCACGTGGAGCTCCATGTATATCTTGGAGGACCTAACCGGCTCCCATATATATATATATATATATATTGCAATCAATTAATGAGGGCACAAATTCTGGAAGCTAATATTGATTCTTAGGGCTGATGAATGGAATGCCAACAAATGGGTGTGAGAAGGGGCACTAAAGGTTATTAGCAAGGGGGAGGAATGCATAATCAAGCTTGAAGATAAAATCATAGGTGCAGCCATCTCTTGGTGAGCAAACAAAAAAAGTCATTCTATGCATTACTGTTTTGTTATTTCTGTTAAGCATTGAATTATCTGAAAGCAGGAGAGCTTTACGCACGAGCATTTCTGAGAAATGGAGAGCCACATCCAGTGGAAGCCGTAATTGACAGGAAAAAAATTAAATTATCAACTTGTAAGCTTTATTATGCCATTAAAGTATCAATTAAAAAAGGTCTGTCAGGTAGAGTAGCTAATGAAGCAGTCGTTGAAGAAGCTATTGATAAATCAGAAAATTTCATAATAATATATTTTAAAAAAAAAATTAAAAATATTTTAAATTTTTTTTTACATTAAAATTATTTTTATTTTTTTTTAAATTAAAAAATATATACACCGACGACTGCAGAAGTCAGCCGTCAGCGTAGGTGGGAAAGTTTAAAAAAATATAAAAACACTACACTGATGGCTGCAACCGTTGGCATAGGTTTGGGATCTAATGCCGACGACAGTAGCCGTCGGCGTATCCATTAGCCGACGGAATTATCGCTGACGACTTCTAGCCATCGGCATTGGGTCCCACACCCATCAGCGTATCCTACATCGACGGCTTAGGAACTCTACGCCGATGGCTGACAGCCATCGGCGTAGGTCCCCATTTTCGTTGTGCGTGCAATTCGGAACACGTTGTGTGTCACAGACCACTGGACCTTGAGTAGGAGAAATCCACTTAGAAACTAGTCCACTTGACCCATTAGAAAGTTGGTCATTTGAGCCCCATGTGAAACTATTGCACTTAAAGACCATATTGGACCAAGCCACAAACCTGTTTGGACATAACTCATTTAGGGTCTATTTGGAAACCAAGACCCCCTTTGGGCCAAGATTCCCTTTGGGCCAATTTGAAGCTAGTGCTAGTGGACCGGCCACTTATGAACCATTAGAACCAAAACCCCATTGGAACCCATTTGGAAATCAAGGGGATTGTGACCCATTAGAACAGGGGCACTACGGGCCATGAAATTAGAACCACAAGATGGGGGTGTATGCAGATTTATGGTAGAAGAGCTATACACCTAATCTAGGCCGTTTTCTATATATCCATCTCCTCACATAACCATGCATTTTACTATAAAGAAGTGAGGAGCCGGCTGTGAACTTGAGAAGAAATGAGAGGGTGAAAGAGAAAAGCCATTTCCCTTCCCCTTTGATGTAGCTCCTTGAAACCTAAACCTCGATTTATCCCAAAATCCACTCCGCTTCAAATAGGAATCGATTCCTATAACCGTTGAGGAACCCAAATTCCGTGGTTCTTTCGATAATAGCGAAGAGATTTAAACAACCGTAGGATTGGCGTTTAGATGATGTTAATCTGACGCTAACGAGTTGTAGATCTCTGCATGCATGGGAAAAACTGATAAAGGTAACCCTTGTAATGCATGCGCTTCATTTTAGAAGTCGAGTCTTACTATCGATAGTTGAGAATCGAAGCCACATGCGGTTATTCCACGGATCGAACGCGTGAGAATTGCAAGAATCGATGCATCATGGTTCGATCGTTGGAATCCTATCATGTACCTTGAAATTTGGGGATAACTATCGCATTTCAAATTCGTGCATGCGTGATATAAATTGAAATGTCTTGAAAATTTTTGACCTTTGAACTGTACGTCACGATGTGCGTGCCCGACTAGTCATGCACCTGAGAAAGAATGAAAATATTAAAGTTAAGTTAGCTTGGGCTTTGGAATAAGAAAGAATGGTAATGGGATGTGTATGACCATTTGATGGTAGGTGATACGCATAAGTTCAGTGTATGTGCATAACACCCAAGTTAGAACATTTAAGTATAAAAGACAAAGAAATAAAGAGAAATTATTTCTCTTGTCTTGGTTGTTGAGAGAGAGTTAATGAGAGGAGAGAGAAGGAAGGTTGTTTGAATGAGTGTGTGTGCGTGCAAGATCAAAATTTTGTGTGTAGTTAAGAGGTTTTGAATCAAAGGAAGTTCAAGGTTCCATTCTATGCAAGCCCTCAATTGAGCGTGAATCGTGGACCGAGGGATTGATCAACTCAAAGGTAAGAAATTATGATTTAATATGAGATGTATGTGTGTTTGTTTTTAATTAGCATGTGGGTGAGAAATTAGAAGGATAGGAATTAAGAAGGAAGAAAATGAGCTTGAGAAGTCAAGAATCGTGAATATGAGAAATCTGGCAAAACTGATCGATCGAAATAAGTGATCGATCGATCGATTTTGTCAAGAGTGAAGGTATGATGGTTTCTGGAGAAACCGATCAATCGAAATTAATTTTGATCGATTGATTTGTAAACCGACCGATCAATAAGAACACTGATTGATCGAATTGAGAAAAACAATGTTGTGTTAAAGGTTTTGTGTGTGAACCGATCAATCAAAATGAAGTTCGATCGATCGATTTGAAATCCGACCGATCGATCAAATTGTAGCACCAGAAGTAGATAGTTTTATGAGGAAACCGACCGATCAATCGATTTTGAGAATCGATCAATCGATTTAGGTAGTTTCAGAATTTTGCTGTGTTTTACTTTGAAGACTTTGGGGAGACTTTGTACCTTCCTATTTTACGTCACTTCTGATGTATGAACTATAATTTGATGTGTTTAGGTATAAATTTGTCATGTGTGTGAGAGGCTAACTTCGATTGAAACATCTTCATTTAAGCTTCTCGTCGAGGGAGGGAAAATTCCGTAACATGTGCATTTGATTTCAATAAGCATATATGTAGTGATATGATAAGAGTACATGTGTGTTTTATGATTTCGTCTTGTGCTAGCATGAATTTCATTCATGGATTTTGAACTTGTGAATTCTGTGTATCTGTGTACTAACAGAAAAACTACGTGTGTGTGTGTGCCATCAGTAATGTGTATGTGACATCAAAAGGATGTAAATGTGTGAGTGATATCAAATTGATGTAAATATGTGTGTGAGATCCATAGGATGTGAATAAGATGTGTGTGCAAGCTTTGAAAACTTCGAACTATTATAAATTACCACAAACTCACGGTGATAAATTATATGTAAATTTTACATTTTGATTTAAGGTTCATGTGTGATACCCTACCGGCGCGGTGGTATAACCGTGACCGGTATGGCGGGATATCCGTAAGTGTTCTCCGGTACAATGGGATATCCATTCTTTGATTACCATTTTGCAGTAATACTTCGTGCGGTCCAGTCATTTTTTTCAATTTATATATGCTTTGAAATATGCTAAGTGTGCTTTGAATAAGTCTTGAAATCATGATAAGTGTGTTTTGAAATATGCTTTCGATGTTCATTTTTCTCAATTTAAATGCTTTTAAACTATGACTTGCAGTAAAAGAATGTGCTTCGAATTATGTCATGAAAGATATGTGTGATGTGATTTGAGATATGCATGTTAATTATATTTCCCTATTGAGCCTAGATGTTAGCTCATCCCTCGACTATACGTCATAGGTACAGGTATTGAGGCAGAGATTGATGACGTAGATCATGAGGACCCAGAGTACGTGCCCGAGGAGGAAACTGAGGCCCTGCTGACGAGTACTTTTAGTAGACTAGTCGCTGTGTACTTTGAGATAGTTCTGTAAGGCTTGGTACGTCTAGCCATTTTAAGATAATACTGATGTAATATTGTGATACGATATTTATTTTGCGAACCATCCTTGGGTGACTATTGTTGGTCACTGATGGTTCAGTTCAGTTCTTTTACTCATGCGATTGGTATGGGATTAGAACCGTCTTTTGTTATACATTTGGTTTTGTCATTATATAGAAATAGAGATTTATTTTTCTTATGATGACTCAATTTGCTTAGTTAGAATGCATGTTTTGTTTTCGCTTTGTGTGTGGATGTGTCAAGTTTTCGGTGTGTTCCGGGATTGGTCTTTTCGGGTGTAGAAATCAGGGTTATCACAGTTGGTATCAAAGCATTTTGCTTTAGAGATTTTTGACAATCCTTAGTTGTTTATATGTTTAAGATGTGTCAGAATATAGGGACCTTCTGTTAATGAAACTCTTGGTTTCATATTGCAGAACTTCATGTCCACTAGAGGTCGAGGACGACCAAGAAGCCGTGGTAGATGGAACATGAGAAGTGGGGACGACATTCCCACCAGATCAAACAGAATTCCGATAGGTAACCGTGAGATTCCAGAGGAAAGTATTCCAGAAGAGAGAAGTTAGGAGAGGAATGAAGAAAGAAATGAAGAAAGGGAAGATAGGGAGAGAATGGCATTGGCCATGGAGGCTGTGGCTAATGCCATGGCCCAACAAACAGGATTGATGGCAACTTATAATGCCAATAATCATCAATTTCAGCCACCTCCGCCACCACAACCACCAACACCCTCGGCATTTATAGAATTTCGGAGGATGCGTCCTCCAAACTTTTCAGGGCAAGCAGAACCAATGGAGTCTGAGAATTGGCTCTGCGAGATGGAGAAAATATTCAGTGTGCTTACGTGCACTGAAGACGAGAGAGTCAGATGGGCAGCGTTTATGTTGGATGGAGAAGCAAGCCCATGGTGGAAATCAGTGTCAAGGACAAGGGAGCAAGTGAATCTGGGAATGTTATGGACCTAGGAAGAATTTGTTGAGGAGTTCAACAAGCAGTACTTTTCCAAGGTAGTAAGGAATCAAATGGAAATAAAGTATCTTCAGTTGGAACAAGGGAAGATGGCAGTAAGAGAATATGGTGTAGAATTTATGCGACTTGCGAGATTTGCTCTAGAGTATGTGGCCTCAGATCTGATGAAGGCCAAGAAGTTATAGCGCAGCTTAAGGCCGAATATTCATAATAGGATTTCAGCTTTTGAGTTAAAAACTTATGGCGAGGTGATGATCTAGGCACTCGTGGTAGAGGAGGACATCTATGAGATGTTCAAAAGGAGAGATCAACAAGCAAAAGGGAAGTTTTATAAGGGAGGTTTGGTAACTACAAGCCGGTGAATAAAAAACCATGATTCATAGCACTAGTTACAAGGCAACCTCTTCAGGCAGTGTACTCTAGGCCACCTATGTCTACAGCCGTGAGACCGTTCCGTTATGAGGGCCCTGCGGCTACTACAGGGTTATCAGTTTCCCAGGTCTTCCCTAGAGCAGCATCATCCACACCGACGGAGACGTGTGTCAGGTGTGGCAAGTCTCATAAGACCTCAGACTATAGAAGGGGTACTGGAGGATGCTTTAAGTGTGGGAAGGTCGGGCATATGATTTGAGAGTGCCCAGAGCTAAGGAAAGAGAGGACGACATCAGCAGTTACACCCAAGCCTGTTAGGACAGCAGGCCTATCGTGCAAGGTCGTGCGTGTGCCAGGACGGCTCAAGATGCCTAGAACAGTAACGACATCATTTAAGGTGGAAGTCCCATTTAATTTCAAGATATATGTCATTGATTAAATTTTAGATAGAGAAGGTCCATCATTTTTCAAGTAGTCTTTAAACTTTTAAATGTCTGCATAGTTCTGTTTGATGAGCACTAGCACTGTGTGTCGATCAGTCAGAGTTGTTATCAGGGATTATGAGGAGCATGAATTAGAGGTTGATTTAATCCTGTTAGATATGTAAGGATTCAATGTAATCCTTGGCATGGCTTGGTTATCCATGCATGATGCAACCGTTGATTGTCGTAGGAAGATGGTAACTCTTTAACCCAATGGGGGCAGATCGTTCAAGTTTCTTGGAATGCGATCGACCTTTGTACCGCTTATCTCCGCAGTCTGAGCAGAACTTATGATGAAGAAAGGATGCAGTGGAGACTGTGTCTATGAAAATTGATCGATCAAAATAAAATTGATCGATCGATTTTTAAACTGTTCGATCGAAAAGCACGTTGACCGATCGAAATCCCAAAAATAGTGAGCAAAATTTGAACTAATGGAAAGCTTATGAAAATCGATCGATCGAAATGGACATTCGATCGATCGATTTATGAAATTGATCAATCGAAATAAGTGATCGATCGATCAAAACTTTGAACCGATCGATCGATTTGAAATTGATCAGTAGAAATTGTCGACTAGAACATTTATGAGGAAAATTGACTGATCGATTTTAAAATCAATCGATCGATTTTAAAATCAATCGATCGATTTCGACATTATATATATGGGTCATGCGATTTTAGTTCAAAAAATTAGAAACTTAAAATTTTCTCTTGGGGGTTTTTCTTGGGTTTTTGCTTGGAGGCTTCAAGAGTTGATTACACATTTTTTGGAGTCGATTCTTCGCAAGAACAAGATCAAGTCACTTCGAATGAGGTAAACTTTAAACTTTTGGAGATTGAAAATTTAGATTTCTACATTTTGCCCTAGTTTCTATTAGTTTTTAGGAAAACCCTAGTTTTTCTTTGATTGTTGCAGTATCTATGGCATCATAGACTCGACAAACGTCAAAGAACACCACTTTGAAGAAACCCTCATCACAAGCGGGTTCTTCAACACCGTCACAGCCACCACAACAGTCTTCACCACAACCATCTTTACCTCAACAATAGGCACCACCTCCACCACCTGAGCAACCCTATGAGTAGTGGGCTTCTAAGGGTTTTAAACCCGAGTGGAGCATTGATAGGAAGCTATTTGCAAAATGGGGTGAGACACATTGGGCATTTGACTACACCACCAAGGCGGGATTGGAGAATATACTCGAACCATTTCATGAGTAATACTACCCTCGTTTGGTGAGACTATTCTATCAGAATATGTATACCGGGGATAAGCCAAGAACAATTTGTACAAAAATAGATGGTAGAGATTACGAGTTTACATATGAGAATGTGGCCGATGCCATGGAGTGTTATGTGAAGTACGATAACGGGATTGATTTGCTTGAGCCTTACCTAACACCCGTTGATCTTAAAATTGTGAAGGAACAAATGACCCAAGGCAGGCAGGGATCTGGTTCATCGATAAAGAGAGTGGATGTACCGAGTGATATGTGGATGCTCAATACCATTTTCAAGTGTAATTTATATCCATTGAGGCATAAGACAGAGAGACGTGGAGAAATACAATAGGCATTGTTTTCTGTATTTAATGGGCGATGGTTTAGTGTCCCTAAACTTGTTTTTGAAGGGTTAGAATATGCAAGGGGCAAGATGCTAGAGGGGGCGGCAAAACCCATTGATGAGATGCCTTATGCCCAACTTATTTCTATCAAAACAAAGCACCTTAGTTAATTTTTGAGGAAGAAAATTCCTAAGGATGGGAGAATGCAATGTCCAGAGAAATTTTGACCTTTGAACTATTTGTCTCGATGTGCGTATCCGATTGGTCATGCACCTGAGAAAGAATAAAAATATTAAAGTAAGTTAAGTTAGCTAGGGCTTTTGAATAAGAAAGAATAGTAATGGGATGTGTATGATTAGATGGTAGGTGATACACATAAGTTCGGTGTATGTGCTTAACACTCAAGTTAGAACAGTTAAGTATCAAAGACAAAGAAAAAAAGAGAAGTTATTTCTCTTGTCATGGTTGTTGCGAGAGAGTTAATGAGAGGAGAGAGAAGGAAGGTTGTTTGAATGCGCGTGTGCGTATGCAAGATCGAAATTTTGTGCGTAGTTAAGGGGTTTTTTTATCAAAGGAAGTCCAAGGTTCCAATCAGTGCAAGCCCTCACTTGAGCATGAATCGTGGTTCGAGGGATCAATCAACTCAAAGGTAAGAAATTATGATTTAGTGTGAGATGTATGTGTGTTTGTTTTTAATTAACATGTGGGTGAGAAATTCAAAGGATAGGAATTAAGTAGGAAGAAAATGAGCTTGAGAAGTCAAGAATCATGAATATGAGAAATCTGGCAAAACCGATCGATCGAAATAAGTGATTGATCGATTGATTTTGTCAAGAGTGAAGGTATGATGGTTTCTGGAGAATTCGATCGATCGAATTGTGAAAAATAGTGTATGTGTTAAAGGTTTTATGAGTGAACCGATCGATCAAAATTAAGTTTGATCGATCGATTTGAAATCTGACCGACCGATTTGGGAACCGATTGATCGAATTGTAGCACAAGAAGTAGATGGTTTTCTGAGGAAACTGACCAATCGAAATGTATTTTGATTCATCGATTTGAAAATCGATCGATTGATTTTGGGAATTGATCGATCGATTTAGGCAGTTTCAGAATTTTGTTGTGTTTTGTTTTGAAGAATTTGGGGAGACTTTGTGCCTTCCTATTTCATGTCACTTCTAATATATGAACTATAATTTGATGTGTTTAGGTATGAACTTGTCATGGGCATGAGAGGCGAACTTGTCATGGGCATGAGAGGCTAACTTGGATTGAAACATCTTCGTTTAAGCTTCTCGTCAAGGTAGGGAAAATTCTGTAACATGTGCATTTGATTACAATAAGCATATATATAGTGTTATGGTAAGAGTATGTGTGTGTTTTACGATTTTATCTTGTGATAGCATGAATTTCATTCATGGCTTTTGAACTTGTGAATTCCGTGTGTAAGTGCACTAAGAGAAAAACTACGTGTGTGTGTGTGTGCCATCAGTAATGTGTATGTGACATCAAAAGGATGTAAATGTGTGTGTGACATTAAATTTATGTAAATATGTGTGACATCCACAGGATGTGAATAAGATGTGTGTGCAAGCTTTGAAAACTTCGAACTATTATAAATTACCACAAACTCACGGTGATAAACTATATGTAAATTTTACACTTTGATTTAAGGTTCATGTGTGATACCCTACCGACGCGGCGGTATAACCGTGATCGGTACTATGGGATATCTGTAAGTGTGCTCTAGTATGGCGGGATATCCGTTGTTTGATTACCATTCTGCAGTAATACTTCATAGGGACTTGGGCTAATAATGTATGTGTGTGAATTGTTCATTGAACGACATTGGTTGGGGTTTCCAATCGGTAAATCTATGCGGATCTCGATGCTATGCTCGAGAGAATATTTAAGTGAATGTTTTAAGTTTTGTACAGTAAGAACAAGTCTTAAAATCATGATAAGTGTGCTTTAAAATATGCTTTCGATATTCGTTTTTATAAATTTAAATGCTTTTAAATTGTGACTTTCAGTAAAAGAATGTGCATCGAATTATGTCATGAAAGATATTTGTGATGTGATTTGAGATATGCATGTTAATTATATTTCTCTATTGAGCTTAGATGTTAGCTCAGCCCTCGACTATACGTCACAGGTACAGGTATTGAGGTGGGGACTGAGGATGTAGATCCTGAGAACCTGGAGTACGTGCCTGAGGAGGAGGCTGAGCCCCCTCTTGACGAGTACCTTTAGTGGACTAGTCACTGTATACTTTGAGATAGTTTTGTAAGGCTTGGTACATCCAACCATTTTAAGATAATACTAAAGTAATATTGTGATACGATATTTATTTTGCAAACCATTCTTGAGTGACTATCTTTTGTCACTGATGGGTCTATTTGGTTCTTTTGCTCATGCGATTGACATGGGATTAGAACCGTCTTTTGTTATATGTTTGGTTTTATCATTATATAGAAATGGAGATTTATTTTCCTTATGATGACTCGATCTGCTTAGTTAGAATGCATGCTTGATTTCCGCTTTGTGTGTGGATATGCAAAGTGTTCGGTGTGTTCCAGGATCTGTCATTTTGACCATCCGACAGCACGGGTTCCCCGGTGAGAAAATCTGGGTTGTCACATAAATTGTTTATAAATTAATGTGTTTGAACGGGGAATTGTCGTAAGCAAGGGATGACTCATATAGGGTGAGTTGAGATGTTGATGAGCCGACTTGAGAGGCCATAGAGGCCAACTCGAGCCGAAGTATCAAGTTGTAAAAGAGGACAGGTCTGAAATGTATGCTCGAGCGTGATTTGGGGCCGCTCGAGCAGAAATTCACCTGAGGCCTATGCTCGAGAGGGCTTTGTAGACTTATTCAGCTTGAGTTAAAACCGCTCGAGTGTGACCTGAGGGTTCCTATTGGGAAAGCTGCTCGAGCGTGATTGGAGCCGCTCCAGCGGGAAAACACCTGAAGCCTACGCTCGAGCGAGATTTTTAGGCTAAACTGGCTCTGGTCAAAACCGCTTGAGCGTAATTGTTAGGTGCCACTAAGAACTGCTCGAGCGGGAATTTGCCACGCTCGAGTAGGAAACTCTATTTTGGACCTGATTTGACTTGCATGCTTGTGAACCATGCATGCGTGAACATATTGAGTACCGATGACTAAGACATGTGTTTGGCCTTGTAAATTAGGAGAAAAGCACGGGGAAATGTCTTGAATTGAGCTTGTAGAATCAACACGTTGCGTGACGTGAATTAAGGTAGTGAAATTTCGAATGCAAAGTTATATGCTTGACTTGAATCATGGGATACCATAAATGATTTGATCGTATTTGATTTATATATTTGTCACGTACTTAAAAAATGAAAGCTATGCATATGAATTAAGATTGCTTCTGTACCTGAAATTGCATATTTTACTTGACATCTTGCTTGCATTGATTCCTAAGTTCTATCGAGAAGTCAAGATCTGTTCTGTGATATGATTCATGTCCATGTCTTATTCGTGAGAACGTGTTATGTGTAAGAATCAGTTCTCGTCCGTTACTATTCGTGTGCATATGCTATGTGTGGGATTGTGTGCAACCGAGGAGTGGAGCCTCCATGTGAGGGGTAGAGTCCCCGGGGTCTTGACCTTGTGTCCGCTACGAACTGCTCAATTCCCGCTATGGGATGCATTGCTAAAACTCTCTTCTCGTTCTCGTGAGTGGAGTGGAATCTCCAAGAGAGGGGTGGAGTCCCCGGGGTATTAACCCTGTGTCCACTACGGACTGCTCTATTCCCGTTACGGGATATCACACTAATACTATGTGACTCGATTACATGATGTGATGTGCTATGCTCGATTTTATGATCTTGTGCACTCGTTTTGTACAAGCTTGTCATCCCAAACTTGAGATGAAAGTCAGTTCTTGTTCCTTGCTTCGATTATTTATTTAAAATCGTATGTTCCTTCCATCATGGCACAACATATGTATGAACACATGTTTTCAAGTACTTGCTTATGCTCACATGCTTTTGATATCATATGTAATTGACAAATAGTTTTATCTATGCATATATGCCATGAGTAGAATGATTTTATAACATTTTGCAGTGTATATATCCCTACTGAGCTTGAACTGTAGCTCACTTCCGACTATACGTCACAACTGCAGGAGTTGACCCAGTGCGAGATCCTAAACGAGAGGAGGATCTTAATTATACTCTAGGTGACGAGGAGGACTTGCCCGAGGAGCATTATCCTTAGCTGACGGGAGAGTGAGCGTGAAACATTTTTGGGATTTTGTAAGGTAAAGTACTTGGATAAACGAATACAATGTGTGTATGTGTGGCTCCACTATTTAGGTGAAGAGCAACCTTCACTGGTGGATGTTTTTTTGTGATTATGGGATATGCAAAGGGTTAATTTTGTAAACCTTTCGTAAATAGTTAAGCTTGGAGACGTGTAAATAGTTAGTATTAGCTTGCTTGCTTTCCATATTGCCATCCACTTGCATACTTTGATCCTGGAATGCAGGCGTGCTTACCATTATGCTAATGGCTCGGTTCCTCCAATCGTTAGGTTGGGGAGATTGATCCGTTTGAATCAAAGTAATTACTTTGATATCATGGTAGACTGTAATTTGGATCCCGCACTCGATCCGACGGCTCGAGTTTTTGGGTAAGGAAATTCGGGCTGTCACGGGTGGTATCAAAGCCTAAGTACTAGATTTCTATGTACGATGGCATAACGGATCAGATGTGACACCGTGTATCACTTGGAGTACATGAGACCTAGTCTAAATACCCGTAAGACTAAAGTTCTATATTCTAAGCTAGGACCAGAGCAAATGTGATGGAATTAGGAGTAGAACTAAACTCTATGTATTAGAATCGACCTAACTTAGTGTTGATTGACCTTGACAGGTCAATATGCCTCCGAGACGGGGAAGACCAAGGAGAGTGAATATAGAGGACACTACAAACGGTGAACAAATTGTCTTGGGAGCAAATGAAATCCTTGTGGACAACAACTTCAACAATACAACAAGACCAAATGAGGGCCCCATAAATACCAATAATGCATCAGGAACATGGGACAACAATGGAAATACCCCAAGAAATAACAACAACCAACAAATATATGGGACCGTAGCGAATGCGGTGGCTCTTTTGATGGAGAGATGTCACCCATCGGGTTTTCAAGAATTCAGGAGGATGAGACCTCCTAGTTTCTACGGGTAGGCAGATCCGATGGAGGCCGAGCATTGGCTAAACCAGGTCGAAAACATATTACCGAGACTTAGGTGCACTGAAGAAGAGAAGGTCAGTTGGGCCTCATTCCAATTTGAGGGTGAAGAGGACCTTTGGTGAAATTTGGATGAGAGGACCCGTGAGCCAGGAACGCCTTTGACATGGGCGGAATTTGTCACCACATTCTATGAGAAGTACTTTCCAACACCAGAGAAACGACAATTAGAGATACTGTTCATGAATCTACTACAAGGATCCATGACAGTGCGTCAGTACGAGACGGAGCTCACTCGCTTATCCCATTTCGCACCCACATTAGTAGCAAATGAATTGATGAAAAGTCAGAAATTTGAGTATTGATTGAAACTGGTTTTGAGAGGAAGAATAGCATTATTTGAACCAACAACATATGAGCAAGTAGTATGGTTAGCACTAATCGCAGAAAGGGAGGTTGAAGATACCTATAGAAGGAGGGACAAGCAGGTTAGGAATAAGAAAGCTCAATCATCGGCATCTGTGTTGGAATAGGCAAGCAAGAGGCTTAGATATTTGTTGTTGCCACCATCACAGCCTATTACTACGACAACATCAAGGTCGTTTGATCCGACAGCTCTACTGCCTCGACTTCCGAGACCTATTAGTGCATCTAGCTCGATGACTACGAGTGCACCAAGAACACAACCAGCTGTGACCAACCATCCTGCTTCTTATATGGCTTCCTCCACACCAGAGGAATCATGCATGAAGTGTGGAAAACCTCACAAAACTGTGGAATGCTGGAAGGAAAAGGGAGCATGCTTTAAATGTGGGAAAATGGGGCATAAAATTAGAGAATGCCCAGAGATGAAAGGAGAAGAAACAACAAGGATCGCTACTCGAAGACCTCTTCGGCCCACGATGCAAGGCCGAGCTTATGCAGTATCAGCTCAAGATGCACAAAATGGCAACGATGTAATTCAAGGTATGAAATTCATGTGAAGAGTCAATTTTAACTTCTTGAAATTTTAGATGAAGAAGATGCATAAATTAATAATCTTTGAAATCGCTATATCTTATGCCATAACGTGTCGTATATGCGAGTAATTTCATGATATGTATTTAACCTAGGTGTTGTGCGCATGAGTAAAGAGAGTGATATATGTAACTACAAAGCACTTGTGTTGATAGACCCAGGGTCTACACACTCATTTATCACACCTAAGCCTCTAGACTTTGTCTTAGTTATCTCTACGCCAACAGGAAATTCGGTGAACACGAATACCGTGTGCCGATCAGTCATCATGGCCATGGCACATCGCGAGACTACCACCGATCTAATCTTACTCGATATGCAAGGATTCGATGCAATTCTTGGCATGGACTGGCTATCCAAACTGCGAGCTAAGGTAGATTGCCTAGAGAAGATAGTCACTCTCTACCCCAAGAAGGGTAGGCCATTCAAATTTATTGGCATTCGGCCAATGCTCGCACCCTTCATATCCGCAATTCGAGCCGAGCGACTGATCAGTAAGGGATGTCAAGGTTACCTAGCGTTCTTACAAGACCAAAAGGAAGGAGAAGTTAAACTTTTCGACATTCCCACTGTATCTGACTTTCCAGATGTATTCCCTGAGGAATTACCGGATCTACCACCTGGGAGGGATGTTGAATTGCAATAGACCTAGCTCCCGACACCGAACCGATATCAAAGGCACCATACCGAATGGCACCTGTTGAGTTAAAGGAGTTGAAGGAATAACTGTAAGAACTTCTTGACAAGGTTTTTATTCGATCGAGTGTGTCTCCATAGGGAGCACCTGTGTTATTTGTTAGAAAGAAAAATGGTTCTATGTGTCTGCGCATCGACTACAGACAGCTAGACAAGCTGACAATCAAGAATCGATACCCGCTTCCCAGAATCGACAATCTATTCGATTTGTTGGACGGAGCAAAGCGCTTCTCCAAAATCAATTTAAGGTCGGGTTACCACCAGATGAAAGTGAAAGTTGAGGACATTCCGAAGACAGCTTTTAGAATTTGATATGGCCATTATGAATTTCTTGTCATGCCTTTCGGATTAACCAACTCGCCCGCTTTCTTCATGGACCTCATGAACCGAGTGTTCAAGCCTTATTTTGATAAGTGGGCCGTTGTTTTTATTGATGATATTCTCATTTACTCAAGGATAAGAGAAGAGCAAGAGCAGCACCTATGCTTGGCACTCCAAAACTTGCGTGAATCTAAGTTGTATGCGAAGCTCAGTAAATGTGAGTTCTGGCTAGAGTAGGTGAGTTTCCTTGGGCATGTTATTTCAGAAGCCGGTATAGAAGTGGACCCTGTGACTTGATTTTATATACGAATTTTATTATGTCTTAACCTATTGCAAGTGCACAATGGAAATCATAGTACTAGGAAAGGATCATTCCCATAGAGATTGGTTTAATAAATATTAATTTAATTTTTTTAAAACTTATACTTATCTTTTAAGATCCTAAACTACTGGAGAAATATGAATAAAGAATTTGTTTATTAATCTAAATCACATAAAATAGATTATAATCTTCAAAATTCAGATTATGGTCGTCAATCACAATCTTTTGCTATCAGATATTTATAAATTTAAACAATACCGTTACAGTATATCTCAAGCATCCTAGTGTTAGTTGTCAATCAAAACTAGAATCCTATCAATACAGATTTAATTTAATCAATAACTTCCTAAAACTTATGCGTCAATCAAATTCTAGAAAACTGAAGATGGACAAGTAAAAAAACCGTTACACTAATCTGCAAACTTCAACTTGAGTTGTCAATTCAAATAAAAATCTGAAGATGTTTCCAAAGTAGGAAATAAATAAAAATAAAATCTAAACTAGAAAGCAAAATAAATATATCCTTCACCTCTCAGCCGCAGTCGTCAATTGCTTCTGTGAAACTACATATATCTACACTAATCTTCAGTACCCAATAGTAGTCATCAATTGCTCTTGAGAAACCTATGATATCTAATCTACCAAGCAATAAAAATCTACTCTAAATTGATCAAAAGAAAACCCAACTTCAGTCGTCCATTGATGCTGAGAATTTCTTCAATGGTTTATTCCTACACTGGGCACTTTTATTTATAGATCATAAGGAGTCAGTTTACAAGACTTCTAATTCTAATTAAAGAAATTAAACTATCCTAATATAACTCTCATTCCAATTTTATTCATCCTCCATTCTTTACTTGATGCGCTTCTAGATTTCTTTTATTATTTTAGCGGTAGAGTCCTTTCAGGATTCTTCTTCATCAGTCTCTCAGATCCGTGCTTAGCCACACTTCTAATTCAAGAGTTCTTCTAATTCAGTTCATGGCAGTGCTCATTCTCATGTGATCAGCAGTAATAACTGCAACAGGAAAGCTCTACAATCATAATAGCAAATCACGATTATCCTCTTTTCTTCTTTTTTCTTAGAAAATCGAAAATCGCGATTTTCTATCATTTAAAGCTTTCTCTCTGTTTAGATGATTCTCGGAATTACGCTTCATTTCTTTTCCTCTATATCATACTCTAGCTCTGAAGAATCATAAATTATGATTTTCCTTCTTCAATAGGCGGTGAATTGCCTTTTTACGCTTAATCGTCTATTACTACTCTTTTTGAGTTCATTTTGATAAAGATTAACACTTTGGCTCTCTTTTACTGATTATCGTTAATATCTGCACATCATCAACTTATTAGTAACAAACTAAGTCCTAGCATCACTAAGTTAAGGGTGACAAAATGGTATATTATGTGACTGATCACCCTGTAAAGATAGAAGCGGTAATGAAATGCGAGTAGCCTAGAACTGTAACTGATGTTCGTAGTTTTCTGGGATTAGCCGGATACTATAGAAGATTTGTTGAAGGGTTCGCGAAACTAGCTGAACCACTCACACGCCTCACTAGGAAGACTTCTAAATTCGAGTGGACTGAAGCGTGCAACCAAAGCTTTCAAGAGTTGAAAAGGAGATTGACCTCTGTACCCGTACTCATCTTACCATCGGCAGTGGGGGATTCACTGGGTTCAATGATTCTTCCCACAGTGGGTTAGGCTACATATTGAATCAACACGAGAAGGTTGTGACATATGGATCAAGGCAGCTGAAAGACCATGAAAAGAACTACCCTACACATGGCCTAGAGCTTGCAATAGTCATTTTTGCTTTGAAGATCTGGTGGCATTACCTCTATAGTGAGACCTTTAAAATTTTCAAGGACCACAAGAGCCTCGAGTACTTGTTTACACAAAAAGAACTTAATCTGAGACCAAGGAGATGGATGGAATTTCTCAAGGATTATGATTGTCATCCAGTACCATCTGGGGAAAGCAAATGTGGTAGCTGATGCGCTTAGTCGAAAATCATCTGCTCAGCTGTCACACTTTGTGGCTAGAATACATAGATGGAAACTACTTGAGGACATGATCTCGGGTGACACTCAGTTTGAAGTGAAAGAATCAGGGGCACTGCTAGCCAATATCAAGATCAAATCAATCCTCCTCGATAGGATCAGAGAAAGCGAATTAAAAGATTCAGAGCTTATGGCTATCAGACAGAGTATAGACAATGGAAATCAGCCATAATTTTCTGTTAAGAACGACTGTTCCTTATTGTTTAGAGGTCGATTATGTGTGTCGACCGATAGTGAGTTACGACATGAGATATTGGAAGAAGCCCATAGGTCTGTATATGCTATACATTCGGGCAGCACCAAAATGCACCATGACTTGAAAAAGAACTTTTGGTGGAAGGGAATGAAGAGAGATGTCACTGAGCATGCGGGATGATGCTTGGTCTGTCAGTAGGGTAAAGTTGACCACAGATACCCTGCTAGTTTATTACAGCCCCTGCCAGTTGTCGAATGTAAATGGGAGAACATTTCGATGGACTTCGTACTTGGGTTACCGAGAACTCAGAAGGGCATAACATTATTTGGGTGGTTATTGACCGACTAACCAAGTTAGTACACTTCCTTCCATACATCATGCGTTACACTGTAAGCAAGCTTGCTAAATTATATCTCAAGGAGATTATTAGGCTGCATGGCATACCTTTGACTATTGTATCAAACCGGGACCCCCTTTACACCTTTTAGTTTTGGCAGAGATTCCAGATTAAAATTTAGCTCAAATTTTCACCCACAAACTGATGGACACACCGTCCGAAAAGTTGCTCAAAGGTTGCTCAAAGCCGTCAGAAAAGTTATGCGGATCTTAAGAGAACAAATGTAGAGTTTTAGGTAATCTTTGTGCTCAAGACTATTTTATGTTTCAACCTAATCGGCATGGGGATAACAGTCATGTTCTTTTTAGGTGGGAGATCACGTCTTTATAAAATCTCGCCCACCAAGGGCGTGATGTGATTTGTCAAGTGAGGAAAGCTCAGCCCACAGTACATTGGTCCTTTTGATCTTTTAGGCCGTGTTGGCGAGGTAGCCTATCGCGTCGCCCTACCACCACAACTGTCAAGCGTCCACAATGTGTTCCATGTGTCAATACTAAGAAAGTACATGAGGGACATGTCGCACATGCTAGACTATCAGCCTATTGGGGTTCAAGAAGACTTGACGCTAATAGAGGAACCGGTGAGGGTGTTAGATTGCAAAGAGAAAATTTTCAGAACCAAAAATATTCCCCCCATTCTAGTTCAGTGGCGCAACCATTTCGCCGCAGAAGCGACATGGGAATGAGAGGCGAAGATTCGAGACCAATACATGAATCTGCTTGTTTAAAATTGTTAAATTTCAAAACTAATGTAATTCATCGAAATGAGTTTTGATGGTATGGGAACCTATATGTGTAACAAATGTACCTCTTGATATCTCGAAATTGTGTAAATTTGGTTGTATGGATACAAGCATATGTAATATGAGCATAGGTAACTTGGTGACAAACTCATTCATGCTCACCATAGAATCAGGATCATAGCAGTAAGAGAGACCATGTTACATCTAGACCATTACTTCAAATCTTGAATTCCCAAAACCTACGAGAAGGTAGAAATTACTGTAAAAGAGTGAAGGAAAAACCTTCATCTTCGAAAATCTGTGCAATGTGCAAGGGGGAGGGCATTAAAAGGACCGGATTGAGATTCAATGCCCCCAGCTCAAAACAGCCACACCTGAGATTGGCCCGCTCGAGCATTAAAATCCCTCTCGAGCGTACTTTGAGCCTGCTCGAGCGGCCATCGGGATTATAAATAGGGTGGAGACCTATATGTTCATTCCCGCGAGGTTTCAAAAACACTCCCAAGTTCGTTTGCTTCCTTCCTCCATAAGAAGAAGCCCTAATCTTCTACAAGGAACACCATTTCTTTGCGCTCGTGCAAGATTCCTCCAGATTTGGGACCTTAATGGCGTGCAGACTCTCCTTGTGAACGGTAAAACCCTAGAAACCCTTATTTCGTTTGAAATTTTGGATTATTCTTATTTTCCTTTACTCCATGGCTTCAAAGAAACAGACAACTTCTAACCCTCTAAATCTGCAACCTCGAAACCCCAATCTTCGAAATGATCGAAGAATGTTCTGGAACTGACCGCATGGTGGAACAACAAGACCTTAGAATCGGAATGGTCCATTAGTCAAGACTGGTTCACGAATGAGGATACTACCTCATGGGCGATCGATTATATTCGCCGAGCAAGGCTAGTGGTTTTACTTCAATCTTTGTACACGCACTATTACCCATTGCTCCTCCGTTTGTTTTATCAAAACATGAAGATTGGAGTCGACGATCATGCTGGAAAACTGACCACAAAAATTGACAGCCGAACTTTTCACATCGATGTCTGTGATGTAGTTGAGGCAATGAACTGTTCTACAAGTTTCCGCAAAAACCAGGGCCTCTTACCTCCATAACGTAAGGAAGCACCTATTCACCGCATTGCTGCAAAAATGGCCAACGACGACATCATTGTGAATGGTGCTACTCACAGAGCCCAGTGCCTCCTGAGCTGTGGCCATGGGATGATTTATTTAGGAAGAACCTGTAACCTCTCCAGCACGAACAAGAACGAAGAGGCCCTCTTATACAAGCCCTGTGCGCGGCACATTTGACTGGGTACGTATATGTGTATTTAATTAAGTCTTAACCTATTGCAAGTGCACAATGAAAATCATACTACTAGCAAAGGATCGTTCCCACAAAGATAGGTTTACTATATTAATTTAATTTTTCTGAAAACTTATACTTATCTTTTAAGATCCTAAACTACTGGAGAAATATGAATAAAAGAATTTTTTTATTAATCTAAATTACAGAAAATAAATCCTAATCTTCAAACTTCAAATTATGGTCATCAATCACAATCTTCTACTATCAGATATTTATGAAATTAAACAGTATCGTTACACTATATCTCAAGTATCCTAGTGTTGGTCATCAATCAAAACTAGAATCCTATCAATACAAGTTTAATCTAATCAACAATCTCCTAAAACTTAGGCATCAATCAAATTCTAGAAAACTGATGATGGAAAAGTAAAAACTGTCACACTAATCTTTAAACTTCAACCTAAGTCGTCAATTCAAATTAAAATCTTAAGATTTTTACAAAGCAGGAAATAAAAGAAAATAAAATCTAAACTAGAAAGCAAAGCAAATATATCCTTCACCCCTCAACCATAGTCATCAATTACTTCTGAGAAACTACAAATATATACACTAATCTTTAGTTCCCAATAGTAATCGTCAATTGCTCTTGAGAAACCTTTGATGTCTAATCTGCAAAGCAATAAAAATCTACTCTGAATTGATCGGAAGAAAATCTAACCTCAGTCGTCAATTGATGCTGAGAATTTCTTCAATGGTTTATTCCTTCACCGGGCTCTCTTGTTTATAGATCATAAGGAGTATGTTTACAAGTTCTAATTCTAATAAAAGAAATAAAAGATTCTTATTATAATTCTACTCTTCCTTGCTTTCTTTAGTTGATGCACTTTTAGATTGTTCCTTTTTATTCAGTAGCAGAGTCCTCTTAAGATTCTTCATCAATCTCCTAGATCCGTGCTTAGCCAATCTTCTAATTCAAGAGTTCTTCTAATTTTGTTCATGACAGTGTTCATTCACACATGATCAGTAGCAGTAGCAGTAGTGGGAAAACTTCTATTATCATAATCGTTAATCACGATTATTCTTTTATTTCTTCTCTTTCTTAGAAAATCGTAAATTATGATTTTCCATCTTTTATAGCTTTCCCATAGTTGACGATTCTCTGAATTACGATTCATCGCTTTTCTTCTATATCATACTCTTTCTCCGAAGAATCGTAAATTACGATTTCTTATAGTTATTTAGTAACAGCGCTCAATTGTCTACAAAATCGTAAAACACAATTTTCCATTCTTCAGTAGGCTGTGAATTGTCTTTTTAAGCTTAATCGTCTTTTACTGCTCTTTTGAGTTCATTTTGACAAAGATTAACATTATGACCTTTTTTTACTGGTTATCCTTAATATTTACACATCATTAATTTATTAGTAACAAACTAAGTCCTAGCATCACTAAGTTAAGGGTGATAAAATGATATATTAAGTGACTAATCACACCCCCAAACTTACGTTTTGCTAGTCCCTAGCAAAATAGAAAATATAAACTAAGAACTTAAATTAATTGCCACTTTCCTAAGGAGTACAATTGCATTTAGCAGATCCAACAAGCCTTTAAACCCCTAGGTGATCCCTAGTGGAGGAGTTGTAGTTTCATGATGGTTTTCAGTGAAGTTACCTACAAACTTCAAATATTTTTTTTTGAATATTTCAAAATCATAATTAAAAGAAAAGTTATAAATCTAAACTAATTCTATTACACTAATTAAATTAACTTAATAACCTGAGTGGTCAAATTGGTCAATACATAAGTTTATTATGATTTTCCAAAATTACTAATCTTTTGTCCTTACTTTCCATTACAACAGTTATCTTTGATTAGAACTCCAATAATTTCAATTCATAATAAGCAGGGAGTGTATATGCATTAGTGAACAGTTTATTCTTCATAAATTTTTCTAAACTGCAGATTTAGAAAATATTTTCATTCAAAAACTTATAATTGACATACTCTCAAAAAGATATTGAAACTTTTTGGGTTCTTGTTGAGAACTGGAAAATACCATTTTCCACCCCTTAACCTGGGCCTTGATAGACCTTTGAGAGAACTAAATAAGTGATCTAAGTATTTATTTTACAGCTAACAATAAAGGCAGGCTTAACCCTGAAAGCAGCTTAAAAGTGCCTAAAAGATGATGACCCATCTTGATCTGAAAGAAGAAGGAGAAGGGACAGCCTCACTGGCTGCCAAAATGCCTAAACTAGAAGAGACAAAGGCCTGGTTTCAACCTGGAAATAGGTTTGGAGCTATTAGAAAAGAAGAATGTACTACAAAATGCTATTCGAAAGGATTCCTAATCTATTCGAAAAGAACCTAAATACTGCGAAAAGAACTAAAGCTCCAGGCTTGGTTTTCGAAGAGCACCTGATCTATTCGAAAGGTACCAAACTTGCTGATGATCTATTCGAAAAGAAGAAAACTCCTTACGAACAACACCAATTCTTTGTGAATAGAGCTCCAGAAGTTACTTTTCCTTTCGAAAAGACCTCCAATTAGTGCGAATAGAGCTCCAGAAGTCACATTTCTTTTCGAAAAGGCCCCCAATCTGTGCGAAATCGTATTCCAAAGATTCCCAGCATCTGCAAGGGTATTTTAGTAATCTCTGCAAGCATCCCAATGCACTTAAAAGCCCAGGAGCACTCTGGAAGATTCTGAGCATGAACCAGAGGCATATTCCACTCCATGTGAACACCCAAAGATGAAATTACTTGGCGGGAACTTCTAGAAGCTCAAACAAATTTTTGAATTACCTAACAGAATTGATGCCTCTGTCTCCTGATTGGCTGAACCAGATCAAGTAGTTCTGATTGTCCAGAACAGATCTGGATCCCTGTGCTTGACTCCTATTAGTTGATATAAATCTAATCAATTCTGATTGGTTGATGCACATTTGAGCTGGACTTAGGGAAAACTATAAATAGACGAACTATTTTCCCAATTTGGGTATCTAAAATTTGAGTTTCATTCCTGCTGCCCCATTTCCAATTCAGATCAAGATAGCTTGTCTGAATCCTCTGTAATAGCATAGCTTTTGTCTGTAACTGAGAACTGTGAGATACTTATGTAATTCAAGTGAGAATTGTATTCAAGACTACAAATTTGAGAGCTGTTTTAAGCTGTGCTCTGTAATTGTAATGGCGGATTTGAAAAGGATGCTTTCATCAGTACGTTCTCAATAGGATTCATCTTGAGGGTTCATTGTGATCTCCTCATTCATTAGATTCCTTTAGATTTGCTGTTTTTAAAGCAATTTCCCTTAATTCATTATCCCTGTGAGAATCTGTGTTTGTAACCTGATTCTTACAACATTTGTCGTGGTGCTTAAGTTCTAAATCAAGACTTTGGATTAAAAACTATTGGATGATCTGTGTCCATGACAGTGGACAGATCATAGCCATAAGTTCAACTCAATTCTAATCCTTGAATTGGATTATTTTCTCTTACATTTGAGCTGGTAGCCAGATGAAGATTTGATACTTTCTCGACTGTGCTACACTAGTTCTAATTCTGCAATCAATTACTAAGCTTAAGTCAACTGTTATTTCTCCATTCTTATTAATTTCGCATCCAATTCCCCCAACTCGGATCTGGATCACTTAGTTTAAATTTTACTTGTAGATAATTTAGTTAATGCGACAAATTCAACCTCTCATCTTACTTGCTTTGTAGATAGGATTAGAGGCCAGATCTAGTAGCTTAGATCTAGAGGTTTACCATACATTTTAAATCAATTCCCTATGGACGATCTTTTACTCACTTACATTTAAAACTTGCTATAATTGGCGCTGATCTTGCAGGACTAATTAATTTCTCTCTATGCTGATATTTCTTTTTTTTTTTTTTTTTTTTAGTTTTCTAATCAAAGTATAATCCATCCTTTGAAAAATCTATTTTCAAAATACAAATAAATCATGCACACTTAGGAAGACAACAAGTTTTTGGCGCCGTTGCCGGGGAATAGATTTTAAAATAGGTAGACCTAAGTTTTTTTTATTTTTACATCAGTCCTAATTGTTCTATTGTTTAAATCTGTGAAGTTATTCTTATACATTTGAGCTTGAAATCTACTCAGTAAGGAGTATTGAAGGTTTGCTTTGCATAAATTTTCTCTCTGTTTCTATGTTGTATGTTTGGTAGGAGGACTCTCAATCCTGAGATTGTACCTCTGAATTTAGAAGTTGAAAGGCTACTAAAAACCAGACAAACATCATAGAGTTTTGCTGAGACTGCTACTATGGGTGAGCAACCTAGACTCTTAAGGGATTACTTTGCAACTGGTGCATATAATTCCCCATTTTGCATTCAGTTTCCTACTGTTGAAAGAAATTATGAAATCAAATCATCAACTATCCAAATGCTTCCTTCCTTCCATGGTTTGAGTAAGGAGGATCCATACAAGCATGTGAATGAATTCTTGTCTCTTTGTACCACATTCAACATAGCTGGACTGGGTCCAGAGGCAACCAACCTTAGGCTCTTTCCTTTTTCATTAAAGGACAAAGCTAGAGCATGGCTGTCCATGTTGCCACCAAATAGTATTACTTCTTGGAATGATTAGCAGTGTCAATTTTTAGCCAAATACTTCCCTATGTCTAAGACCAGCCAGTTGAGACAAAGCATCGTTACTTTTTCTCAACACTCAACCGAAACTTTCCATGAAGCATGGGAAAGGTTTAAGGAGCTTTTAAGGCAATGCCCTCATCATCAAGTTCCCCAATGGCAGCTTGTTCAAAGCTTCTATCAGGAAATTGATCAAAAGGGTAAGAATATGGTAGATGCTTCCTGTGGAGGCACCTATTTGCAAAGAACAATTGAGGAGGTTTGGGACCTATTTGAAGTTATTGGTGAAAATTCAACCCAACAAGAATCTTTGTCAAGAGACAATGAGAATCCTGCTCGGTTGAATAAAGAGCAGACTAGCAAGGGAAAGATTTATGAAGTAAATGAGTTGGAAAGGAAGGTGGATAATTTAACCACCAAGTTTGATAGATTGATGGACTCATTTCAAAATCCAATGGTTGCTAGAGTAGAGGAGGCATGTCCGATATGCTAGTCCCCTACTCATTCCCATGATCAATGTCCAGCTGCACCACAGTTCCCAGATCTAGTGGTGGAGCAAGCTCATGCTGCCCAATCGTTTGGACAGTTGCAATCTAATGAATATGCATGGAGAGGGCACCCCAATTTAAGGTGGAGCCAGGGAAATTATCAATCACAACAACAACAACAATCAAAGCACCAAGTACCTTTTAAAACTGTTCAGCCATACCAGCATAATTTCTATACCAAGCCTTATTTTCAGCAGCCCATTCCATAACAGATGACACAACCTGTACATCAATCTGCCCCAGCTCAGCCTCCTTCTAGATCCCTTTCTTTTGAAGACCAAGTTCTAACTTCACTCCAGAATTTAGGGTCTTTAACTCAGACTGTAAACTTTCACAGTCAGAGTATTAAGAAGATTGAAGATACATTGGGTCAACTTTCAAATACTTTGGCCAGAAGAGAGGAAGGCAGGCTACCCAGCCAACCCTTGAACAATCCCAAAGGACAGTTCATGGTTGGAGAGGCCTCTTTTTCTCATGAAGAAGTAAAAGCTATCTCCACTTTGAGAAGTGGAAGAGTTCTAAACAACAATGTGGAGACAGAAAAAGAAGAAGAAAAAAATGAGAAAATTGCTAGGAACATGCAGCAAGAGCAGCGTGATGTTAGCATTGGGGGTGCTGATGTACCTCAGAAAAATAAAAAAAATGAAAAACAGAAAAATAAAAAAAATTCTAGTGATGATGCTAAGGCTACAAATGAATGAGTAGTTCCTCATTTACCATTTCCCTATGCCATGAAATCTGCATCCCCTTTTGATAAAGGGAATACAAAAATAGATGAAATGATGGAGACTTTCAAGCAAGTCAAGATAAATCTTCCTTTGCTTGATGCAATTAAGCAAGTCCCAAGCTATGCAAAGTTTTTGAAGGACATTTGCACACACAAAGGACAATCTAGGATCCAGTTATCCAAGAAGGTCTTTGCTATGGAGAAAGTTAAACAGGTTTTGTCCATTGCCACACCTCTTAAACTCCAAGAACCTGGAATCCCCACAATCCCTTGCATTATTGGGGAACATACCATTGAAAAGGCTTTATTAGATTTGGGTGCCAGTGTCAACCTACTTCCATATTCTGTATATGAGAAACTAGGTTTGGGAGAGTTAAAACCCACTCATGTGGTGTTACAACTAGCAGACATATCTGAAAGAAAGCCAGTTGGGGTGATTGAGGATGTGTTGGTAGGAGTAGATAAGTTTTCCTACCCTGCTGATTTTCTGGTATTGGACATGGAACCTACAAAAAGCAGAACTTCCATCCCTGTCATTTTGGGGAGACCATTCCTGGCTACAGCCAATGCGTGTATTCAATGCAGGTCTGGTATTATGGAATTGTCCTTCAGAAATATGAAGGTGAAGTTAAATGTTTACAATGCAGTTACCCAGCCTCAGTTCAGTTCTGAGGAGTGTTTTCTTGTTGATTTGTTGGATGAACTAGTAGAGGAAACTCTACCTCAGTTCCTGCAATGTAAGGATTTAATCATAGATTTTGAAGATGTTTGGAGAAATGTTATGGAAAAGACAGCTTGTGTCTCAAAGACTGAAGAGGTCAACACTGTGCCAGAAACTCCTGTCAAAACAACAAGGTTCTCTTCATGGAAACTTGCTATTTTTCCCCTTCCACAAATAGCCAAGGTACCTTTGTTACCTTCTCTTATCAGCTCACCTGATGTAGAGCTGAAATAGTTGCCAGAAAATTTGAAATATGTGTTTTTAGGAGACCATAAAATATTGCCTGTGATTATCTCTTCTTCCCTCACTGAGGAGCAGGAGGAAGAGTTATTGATTATATTGAAGCAGCATAAGAGGGCAATTGACTGGACTATTGCTAATTTGGGAGGAATCAGTCCAGCTATTTACATGTATAAAATTCACTTGGAAGAAGGTGCAAAGCCTTCTAGAGAAATGCAGAGGAGGCTGAATCCTCATATGTAGGAAGTGGTCATGAAGGAGGTTGTTAAGTTGTTGGATGCAAGGGTAATTTACCCCATCTCAGATTCAGCTTGGGTGGCACCTACACAGGTGGTACCTAAGAAATGTGGGATTACTGTTGTAACCTCAGATTCTGGTGAGCTCATTTCAACCAGACAAACAACTGGTTGGAGGGTCTGTATTGATTACCGAAAGCACAACACAATGACCAGAAAAGACCATTTCCCTCTTCCATTCATTGATCAGATTTTACATAAGCTAGCAGGAAAAGCTTATTATTATTTTCTTGATGGTGACTCTGGTTACAACCAAATTCCTGTGTATCCACGAGATCAAGAAAAGACCACATTCACTTGCCCCTTTGGCACTTTTGCTTATAGGAGGATGCCTTTTGGTCTTTGTAATGCCCCTGCTACCTTTCAAAGATGTATGCACTCCATTTTTTCTGATATGATTGACCAATTTATGGAGATTTTTATGGATGACTTTTCAATATATAGAGATAGTTTTGCCCAATGTTTACATCATCTCAGCCTGGTGCTACAGAGATGTGAAGAAACCAATTTAATTTTGAGTTGGGAGTAGAGCCATTTCATGGTCACCCAAGGCATTGTCCTTGGTCATGTTGTCTCCCATAAGGGCATTGAGGTGGACAGAGCAAAAATAGATTTAATTGTACATTTGCCTCCTCCCAAAACTGTTAAGCAAATCAGAAATTTCTTGGGGCATGCTGGATTTTATAGGAGGTTCATTAAGGACCTCAGTAAAATATCCAAGCTTCTTTGCCATTTATTGTGCAAGATGTCCCGTTTGTTTCCAATGATGAATGCCTTTGGGCATTTGAATTCTTAAAAAACTGTTTGATTTCAGCTCCAATACTTCAGTCTCCAGACTACTCCCTGCCCTTTGAGCTGATGTGTGATGCATCAGATTATGCTTTGGGAGCTGTTCTTGGGCAGAGAAAGGATAAGCTGCCTCATGTCATAGCTTATGTCAGTAGATCAATGATTGATGCACAACTCAATTACACAACAACTGAGAAAGTGCTGCTGGCAGTTGTTTTTGCCTTGGAGAAATTCAGGTCATATGTTTTGGGTTCACAAATTGTGGTGTTCACTGACCACTCAAATGAAATACATACATCCTAAGAAGGATACCAAACCAAGATTAATCAGGTGGATCCTCCTATTGCAGGAGTTTGATTTGCAGATTAAAGACAAAAAAGGTGTGGAGAATGTGGTGGTTGATCACCTGTCTAGAATTCTAACTGCTGAGATTGATAAGTTGCCTATCAATAACTCTTTTCCTGATGAGCAACTTTTTGCTATCAGTGTGCATACCCCTTGGTTTGCAAATATAGTCGACTTGTTGGCTACTGGAAGGACCCCCCAACACTGGAATAAAATGGATAAAGATCTCTTCTTTTCAAAGGTTAAACATTTTATTTGGGAGGATCCTTACCTGTTCAAGATTTGTGCAGACCAAAGCATTAGAAGATGTGTCCATGAAGAAGACTTCCACAACATACTTTCCATGTGTCATGAGTAGGCCTGTGGAGGTCATTTTAGTGGAAACAAAACTACTGCAAAGGTTTTACAGTGTGGATTTTATTGGCCCACACTCTTCAAGGATGCACTGCAGCACTGTAAGTCCTGTCAGAACTGCCAGAGATTGGGCAACATTTCCAAGAAAAATTCAATGCCTTTACAGCCCATTTTGGTAGTTGAATTGTTTGATATTTGGGGGATAGATTTTATGGGACCTTTTCCTCCTTCAAATGGTTTTAATTTCATCTTAGTAGCTGTGGATTATGTATCCAAATGGGTTGAAACCACAACCACTAAAACCAATGACCACAGAGTTGTCCTTAAATTCTTAAAGGATAATATCTTTTCCAGGTTTGGTTCCCCTAGAGCCATTATAAGTGATGGGGGAAGCCATTTTTGTAACAAGCATTTTGAAGCTCTATTGAAAAAGTACTCTGTGACTCACAAAGTAGCTACTCCATATCGTCCACAGACCAATGGACAAGTGGAGATTTCCAATAGAGAAATCAAACATATACTGGAAAAGACAGTGAGGAAGGACAAAAAGGATTGGTCCTTTAAACTGAATGATGCATTGTGGGCATATAGGACAGCCTATAAGACCCCAATTGGCATGTCCCCATTCAGATTGGTCTAGGGTAAAGCATGTAATTTACCAGTGGAGTTAGAATATAAGGCCTTTTGGGCCATTAAAGCTTTAAACATGGATCTCACTACTGCTGGTAAGCACAGGAAACTGCAGCTCTCTGAGTTGGAAGAGCTGAGGATGGATGCATACACCAATGCAAGATCTTACAAAGAAAAAGTTAAGGCTTTCTATGACAAAAATATGCTGAGAAAAGAGTTCATAGCTGGCGCTAAGGTATGGTTATTCAACTCAAAACTCATGTTTTTTCCTGGAAAGCTGAGATCCAGATGGGAAGGGCCATATACTGTCATTCAAGCATCTCCATCTGGAGCTGTTGAAATTATGGACCCAAGTGATGGGAGAACCTTGAAAGTAAATGGTCAGAGGCTCAAACCATGCATTGAAAATATCCTGGAGCCTGCGATGACCATCTATCATCAAGAGCCTCCACAAATCTAATGTCACAGAACTGTATCATATGTATTTTAACTGTGTTTGTTCTGTGATTTTTTGTATAGTTTTGTGTAATTGTTTTCCTCTGTTTTAGTCATGTTTTGGTTAAATTTTCTTTGAGGAATCATCAGTTTAGAAAGCTTTGTGGTTTTAATTGATTGAGATAATAAATTCCAATGATTTTAAATGTGGAGATGTTGTTAAAAATAAAAATAAAAAAAAAAAATTTCAGTTCTGTACTTCAGAGCATTTGTTCAAAAGTAAATTCATACTTTTCGAAAAGTTTTACAGTCAATTCAAAAAGTTTTACAGTCAATTCAAAAAGTTTTACAATTAATTCGAAAAGTTTTACAGTCAATGCAAAAACTCAATTCGCAAAGGAAAATTCAGTTCGAAAAGTATAAACTCCTTTTCGAAAAGGATCTGAACCTGTAACCACAACTGCTTAAAAAGAATGGTAAACTTTACGAATAGATGCTGATCTTTTTGAACAGATGTTTATGAAGCCATTTGCTTTGCGAAAGGTACTGATGCCTTTCTCCTTTTCGAAAAGGACCTTTTTGAACTTTTCAAAAGAATTAATAATGCTTTGAGAAATCGATTTAAACATATTTAGAGCCATTCGAATAGAGGTTTTTCATATTCGAAAGCATTTCCAGCTTGTCCTGTTTCACAGAAAACCCATCTTTTTCCATCTCTGCATTCTTTTGGAATCCATATCCAATTTCCTTCATTTTTTTTCCGCTGATTATGCTTGAAGAGAAGGATCTTTTGCCTCTGACTCTGGTGGATTTGATCAAGCGATCAGAGATTTCGAGCAAACCCTAGGTTTTGGTATTTTTCTCTCCATATCCTCTGTCTGTGCTTTAAAAATTTGATTTATGTTTGAGCATACATTGTCTGGGATTAAAGAGAGTTGTCTGTTAATTGTTGTGAGAAGGAGGAATTATTTGAATGAGTTTTTAGAAATTTTTAAAATGGGGAAAGCTGAAAAATCGTTGGCTAAGATGTTCCCTAGGTCTTCCGCTAAGAAAGCTAGCAAATCCCCCACCAAATGAAAAGTTAAAACCTCAGCCAAGAGGAAATTGTCGATGGATAAGGCTGATAGGATTGAGAAGGGAAAGAAGGATAGAATTGAGGAACCCATTCCGAAAGCTGACCCTATTCCTGAGACTGAGCTTCCTCCTCTTCCTAAGCATTTGGTACTTCCAAACCCTTTCATTGAAGCTTAGAAGCTGATTCTAGAGCTTAATGTGGATGAGAATTTTTTCTTGAACAAACCAGATTGTAAGCTATCCCTGAACTACATCAGGGATGCTTCATTGAGTAATATCCTGACCCCTCTTCCAGAGAAGATTTATCCTAGAATGGTGCGATTATGGTACCAAAACATGGTGAAAGTGACTGAGAAGGATGCTGATGCCCCAACTCTAGTAATTTTTATTGATGATTGTGATTTAACCATCACTTATGAAGACATTGGAAATGCCTTGGGGATACCATTTCAGTATGATCCTGCTGCCCTTTGGCTGCACCAGAGACAACCTCTTTTAGAGATATGGCTGCCCATCTAACCCAAGGCATAGTTGGAACTGGACAGCTCATCATGAGGAGAGACTTAGCACCCCAATGTTTGCTGATGGATTCCATTTTGAGAGGGAGTTTGTATGTCACTGGGCACAGTCCGGAAAGAAGGACACCCATTTTGGAGGTCCTTTTTCACTTTTCTAAAGGGCAATTCTTCAATGCCCCTATGCTGATATTTGAAGCAATGGCTGACATCAGTGCCAAGATGAAGAAAGAACAGAAAGTGGCTGGAATACCATTTGGAAGGTTTATCACAGCCCTACTAAGGGCTAAATTTGACATTGATGAGCAAGAACCTTTTGAGATTGTAACACGTCATGCTTTTGGGAAGAGGGCTTGGACTATAAGCCAAACTATGTTGAATAGAATGAGGGAAGAGGCAGATCCAGTCCAAGAGGCTGCTATACCTGAACCTGAGGTGACCAGCTCTTTAGCTGCACCCATTGCACCTGCAGCTACCTTTGAACCTACTACCAATGTTGAGGAGCCCATCATCCTGACCACCTCACCCATCACAGCACCTATCCCATCACCTATCCCATCACCTATCCCAGCAGTTCCATCACTCATCACCACCACAATCCCCATTGCAGATTCTCCCCCCACCCCAACCATTCCAGCCATACTTACACCGCCAATTTCACCTAACAATTTTCCAGATATACCCATAGATTTTGTTGTAAACTCACCTAGCACTCCTCTCCTACAAAGCTTCTCAGGTTCACCAGCCCATTCAGTTCATACACTTGAAATAACCCATACTTCTGAACCTGAGATATTCACCACTGAGGCCTATTCATCCTTGATGGGATCCATCTTGCAGAATATTGGGCATGAATATGCCCCAATACCTGATTCCCCCCAATTCACTCATTTGGCTACTTCCCCCTTTACAGTCATCCCTCCTATTACTCTTCAACCACCTACACCAATCATACCAGTCACCACTCTGCCTACCACACACACACCTGACCCAATTAGCCAAATCTTCACCTTCCTCCATCTATCCAAGCCCAGCTGCAGACCAACACAGACAACCAATCTGTGACAAATTCCATTCTCTAAACCTTGGTATCCACAGCCTAACCAACTACCTCAGCCACAGTACCCTCCACTTCTGACCATGCTACCCAAACAAAACCTGAGGTAGTGCTTTTAGAGTCACCTTTCCCCACTATCTCTGACCTTGCTACCCAAACTGAACCTAAAGTACTACTTTTAGATTCACCTCCCCCCACCCCCACTGCTGGGATACATTTGGACCCCTACCACTCCATTCCTATTCCATGTTTTTCTACTCTTAAAAGGGCTATGGAAGAGAACCCTTATATCTCTCGCGATGTCCTTAAGGGGATTGCAGATTTTCAAGCTTACATTAAGACTCCTTATGAAGACCAAATTTGGAAGTTGGAGCTATTTATGCAATTTGAGAGAGAGAAGATGCAAGATTTGCTGCACCAAACCTATCAGATGGTTAGGAGTGAGAAGCACACAGTTTCTATGTTACAAGAGAAGCTTGTACAAGAAAAACTGAGGGCTGATAGACTTGAAAAATATATTGGCCTCACCAAAAAGATCAAGTCTGAGGAGTACACCGAACTTCAAGCCAAAATCCAAGAGAAAGCTAAATCAAGTTCAGACTCCAATACTGACTCAAGTTCAGACTCCAACACTGACTCCAGTTCTGACCCCATTGAACCAACTTATGATACAAATTTTGACCCTAGTTATTAGACTATCTTGTAAATTTTTTATTTTTTGTTGTTTGTGTAATGTTTAATTAATGTTTACTATTTACTTCTGTTGATTTATCCATTACTGTGCAATTATTTTCTTTCCTTTCTGTCATTGTGCTTTTTTTTTTTTTTCTTTTCTTTTTTTTTGCTTATCCACTTCTGGACCAGTGAGGACACTGCTCCTCATAGGTTTGGGGGTGTGACAGAGATGCCAATAATTTAGTTAACATTGATGCGGCTTATGATCAACAGAATTTTTGAAAATAAAGTGATTTCCCACCTGCCTTTGAAAAATGAGGAAGTTAAAACTTTTTAAAATTGATTTCTAGTGTAATTCTAATACTTTCATGAAGTGAATGTCAGAAAATTCCCAAAAGAAAATTGGGAATCCTCTGTAATAGCCTAGCTTTTGTCTGTAACTGAGAACTGTGAGATACTTATGTAATTCAAGTGAGAATTGTAGTCAAGACTACAAGTCTGAGAGCTATTTTAAGCTGTGCTCTGTAATTGTAATGGTGGATTTGAAAAGGATGCTTTCATCAGTACGTTCTCAATTGAATTCATGTTGAGGGTTTATTGTGATCTCCTCATTCATTAGATTCCTTTAAATTTGTTGTTTTTAAAGCAATTTCCCTTAATTCATTATCCCTGTGAGAATCTGTGTTTGTAACCTGATTCTTACAGCATTTGTAGTGGTGCTTAAGTTCTGAATCAAGACTTTGGATTGAAAACTATTGGATGATCTCTGTCCATGATAGTGGACAGATCATAGCCATAAGTTCAACTCAATTCTAATCCTTGAATTGGATTATTTTCTCTTACATCTGAGCTGGTAGCCAAATGAAGATTTGATACTTTCTCGACTGTGCTACACTAGTTCTCATTCTGCAATCAATTACTAAGCTTAAGTCAACTGTTATTTCTCCCTTCTTATTAATTTTGCATCCAATTCCCCCAACTCGGATCTGGATCACTTAGTTTAAATTTTACTTGTAGATAATTTAGTTAATGTGACAAATTCATCCTCTCATCTTACTTGCTTTGTAGATAGGATTAGAGGCCAGATTTGGAGGTTTACCATACATTTTAAATCAATTCCCTATGGACGATCTTTTACTCACTTACATTTAGAACTTGCTACAATTGGCCCTGATCTTGCAGGACTAATTAATTTCTCTTTGTGCTGATATATATATATATATATATATATATTTTTTTTTTTTAAGTTTTCTAATCAAAGTATAATCCATCCTTTGAAAAATCTGTTTTCAAAATATGAATAAATCATGCACACTTAGGAAGACAACAGTTCTCTCAGTATTTTTTTCAGAAAAATTCAGTCAAAGATACTTGTAAAAATTAATGAATCTTGTGGAAAAGATTATCTTATTCTATTCTTCTAATTCCCTATATAATCCATAATATCTGTTATCCATATCTCTACTAGGCTTATGCTTTTGCAAATAATAAATTAGAAAGGTCTTTCCTTTGGCTTGTAATAGGGCTTTGGGTTTCAGAAGGTATCAAAGAAAGTTAGAAAAGAATTCAAAGTTTTTCTGAGAATCCAAGATTGGATAACTTCTTCCCATTTCTTTCTATATACATATATATCGCAGTTCCTCAGTTGTAAAATTGAATTTACTAATGTGTGATCCAAGTGCTTTCTTACTTAGTTTTAATTAGTTCTAGTTGTGAAGGAGAGTATCCCATATGAATGAAGAAAAAATAGACCAAGGGGTTTTTGTTGTGGGAGGAGGATTAATGTTAGCCAATGCCCCGACATAAGCTTCACTGTTCCTGATCTCGTCCTCTTCATATTGTTGGTCTGCATAGGGTGTAGTGAGGGCAAGATTCTTCTATTATTGTTGCATGGACTGAAGATTGAATGGGGGTCAGGTGAGACCATTGAATGTGAGGGAAATTTTGCAGAGTGACGAGATGAGTGGAAGTTAGATTTTGGGGTGGGGCCTGATGGGGATATTGGGTTTGGGGAAAAGCTTGAAGATGGCTTTGAGGTGTAGGGACATGGGTAAATTGGGGTTGCTACGAGGCATGGGCTTGAGCTCAGTATGAGGATTGTGGGTGAGTGAAATTTTGGAGGAATTGTGAAGGGTATGGGTGGGAAGTTTCAAGGTTTGGGCCTTGCTGGGCTTGGGGGTAGGAAAAAAGTTTTGATGGGTTTGGGCCATGAGGCCTTGGGACTGTTGGGCCATGGTGCCTTGTGAGGGTTGGGCTATGAAGCCTTGATGGGTCTAGCCCATTGGGCCTTGATGGATATGGGCCATGGGCCCTGGTGGGTCTGGCCCATTGGGCTTGATGTGTCTGGGCAATGGGCCCTTGGTGGGTCTGGCCCATTGGGCCTTGATGGATCTGGATGATGGGGTTTGGGCCTTTGAGCCTTGGTGGGTGTGGGTGATGGGGGTTCGGGCCATTGGTCCTTGGTGGGTTTGAGGTAATGGAGCATGGAGACTTGGAAATGTGTGGTGAGAATGAGGGGGGAAGTTTTGGGAGGCTTTCCAATGTGTTGGTGGGGTATAGACGGGGTGGATGTAGTGGCCCCGAAAAAATTTGGCATGACCTGGGTAAATGGTGGGACATGGGGTGGGTTGGAGAAATTAGGTGGGGCATTGGTGAATGTGGGTGGATCAGGTCTATATTGGGATGAAGAATGGGGCATGGATGTGGGGGATGAGAGAGAAAAGCTGGTCATGGCCTCGGTAAAAATGGGCATGACCTGGGTAGATGGAGGGACGTATGGAGGATTGGTAAAATCGGATGCGTCATGGGTAGATCTGAGTGGATTGGATATGTGTTGGGCTGATGAGAAATAGGGTATATTGGTGAAGGTGGAGGATTGGGCCGGGTTTTGAATTGGTGTGGATGAAAGATGAGATGGATTAGGGATGGCCATGGATGGGGGAATGGGCATGGCTTGGGAAAATGATGTGGAATGGGGGGTTGGATTTTGAGCATTTTGCGAGGTGGTAGATGGAAAAATGGGAGCGCCAAATGGGCTGGTAACGGTGAAGGGTGATTGGGTGAGGGGAATGGATGTGAACATCTCCTCTGCATGGGAGTGAGTTGGGGAATGTGATGGGGTTGAGTCGGGATCGGCGTAGGCCAGGTCTACTGCCCACGACATAGATCAGTATTGGGTAGGGTACGGGTGCCTTGGGTGGGGCCCATAAAGTTTCCTTCTTCTTTCCTTACTGGACATCGGAGGACAAGATGATGTCATTATGCCGGCACCACAAATCTCTATTTTTTGGGTTTTTGACTTAATTTAATTTTTTATAAATGAAATGATGTAAGGATCTCGGGGACTTTGAATTCCCGTCTCGGGTGGCTTTCATACCCTAAATAAGTCCCGCGGTAAGACCCTAATGCACTTCAGAAGAATCAAAGGGAAGCCCTATGATCTATTGAAAGCACGGAAATCAATGCGAACAACTCGATCACCCAGAGTGGGTAAAAAAGAAGTCACCCTCTTTTGACCACAGCAGGGGCGCATTGGGTGTCGGATATTGTAGACCCTAAACAGAGGCACTAAGAACACTAATCGGGGAATCAGGGAGGGTGGAACAGGCCACAGACTCGGGCTCCTCTGTCTAAAGCAGACTTGGCGTAACTAATAGATGCGCCAGGTAAAAAATGCTCAGGTCTAAAGTTGGCACAACTAATACATGTGCCAGAACACTTCTGAGAATTTTTGCCTAAGCGTATGTATTAGTGGCTCCAGGCAAACAGAGGGTTTTGACAGCAGGGAAAACATCCTGAAATGAGTCTTCTTACTGGTTTTTCTGGAAGCTATGCTTTCGGGGACTGACTGTTTAATTACAAAGGGTCTCTCCTCACTGAACCTAAGGGATACAAGGCCGGTGTGGATCTGCTAACGCTCACTTTTCATGAGTTTTAGGCTAAGTAACGAGAAGGTTACCCGTCCGATATACCTTAAGCGCAAGCTCTTTCTCAGGTACTAGGTGGGCTGGAACTTTTCCGGATCATCACCACTAGGGGCTACCGTCGTACTAAGAACCGGGAATTTATATGTTTGCCTAGATACCCAACCCTTGAAAATCTACCCCGCAAAATTCAATTATGTCCCCCTTGTTGGTTCAATTTTAATTTTTCAATTTTATGGGTGTTTTCTTAAGTTCAAAGACCGGGGGTGATGATCCTGTGCCGCCTTTACAAGTGGGCATCCACCGCTGGAATATGTTTGCTGAAACATAAATGCGCACGTAGGCCCACCAAATGGCTAAGGCACCTTAAATGACGTAAAAGTAAAAGAAATTAAATGCAAAGCGCAAGTAGGCTCGCCAATCAACTAAGACACCAAAATGACTAAAAAGTAAAGGAATTTAAATGCAGTGTGCAAGTAGGTGTGCCAATCGGCTAAGGCTCGTAAATAACGTAAAAATAGGGGTAAGTGAAATGGCGTAATTGTAGGGGTGAGTAAAAACAATAAAAAAAATAGCAAAAATGGTTAATAAAGACACATAAAATAGGCCAAAATTCAAGGGGAAGTTCTACTAGCTAATCCCCAGCAGAGTTGCCATCTATGCAATCGTGGGATCATGACGATCCCGTCGAGATGATGCGCACTCTCTAAAAATTTAGAGTTGCCACCTGGAGCTTTTGGTGTCCCGAGAAACCTAAAATCAAATTTAAAAGCACCGAAGTACCAAAAATGACTCTGAATCATCGGTCTATGCTAAAGGCTCTTGAGTAGGGGCTTCGGTTATCAATCAGGAAGGTGTTAGGCACCCGATCAACCTGCTTAATGCAGTCTCTACTTATGGCCAAAACAAAAATAAAATAAAAGAAACAAAAAGTCCTTGCTCTTCCCATAGGGCAACAAAATCCTATTTATGCCTCTCCTTTCCTACCAGAATTTCAGCGACGTAGAGGGGAGAGTCGGAGCTCTCAGGCCCTTGTTGCACCGATGTGGATCCTTGCGTAGGGTTGCTTCGGTGAGCTTCCAATGACTTGTATGGTTAGAACAGCTCCTAGAGCTTGATAGCTAAGAGGTAGAGAGGGAAGACTAGAGGATGGCTCTCACCTAAAGTAGAGGATTTTTGAGGAAAGGTAAGGTCTAAAGAAGGTTTGGGAATTCTGGAATTTGTATGCAAAGGGGACACCAAAGGGGAGAGAGAGAGAGCTTTCTTAATCTCTTTTCTTTTGAAAATTTTCAAGCCTTTGTAAAGGGCTGGTGCCTCTCTATTTATAAGAAAAGGAGAGGTTAGGAGCGTATTTAGAGGCTAAGTAGGTTTCGAAATTAGGTAATCTAACCATCTAAGGTTTCCTTGAGTTTCAAAGGCTTAGAAAAGTGTGAGCATTGGCTCTAATGGTGGATGATAGGTTTTGAGCTTTAAGTCATTCAAAGGGTTGCAAATAGAATAGGAATGGGTGTAACAAAATAACCAAAACACACCCAGGGGATCAAGATGGTCATCAAGTCAAACCCTAATCTCAAAATTTGAGGTAAAAGACTAGGGTTACTATAGCTATGCCTGGCACAACTAATAGATGCACTAAGCTTAGGAACAGTAAAACAGTGCAAAACAGGGATTTGGGATGTTGGGTGCCCGAGATGGGACCCACTTGAAGTTGGCGCAACTATTAGTTGTGCCAATCTATTTCTTCCCAGAAATGGCTTGGCACAAGTATTAGTTGCGCCAAATCCCTATGGGTTCCCCTCCTTTAAACCCTAATTTGCCTCAATCTTCAGAGCGCGATATCTTTTTGTGTACAACTCCAATTGGGGTGACTCTTGGCTTGTTGGAAAGCTGGAGACTTCTAATTTTCAATGGTATATGATTTGATTATAGCAGAAGATCTCAGCTAGTCACAATGCACCACTCTCTATCCATTGCCTGGGAAAGTTAGGTATGGATTCGGAAGGGGTTCTAAAGGTCGGGGTTGGCTTCTAAAGGTCCGGGGTGAGTTCTAAGGGATCTAGGGTGATTCCTAAGCATTTAGGAAGACTCCTAAGGTTTTAGGAGGGTTCCTAAGGGTTTCATACATGCCATTGGAATCTTGGAAGTGTGCCATTCTCGAAGTGTGTTTCTATCGGGCTTTGGGCCAAATTTAGGTGTCTACAATACAAATATCGTGTGCTGATCAGTCATCGTCACCATGGCACATTATGAGACTACATTGGATCTAATCTTACTCAAAATGTAAGGATTCAATGCAATTCTTGGCATGGGCTAGCTATCCAAATTGCGAGCTAAGGTAGATTGCCTAGAGAAGATAGTCACTCTTTACCTCAAGAAGGGTAGGCCATTCAAATTTATTAACATTCGACCGACCATCGCACCCTTCATATCTGCAATTCTGGCTGAGCAACTGATCAGTAAGGGATGTCAGGTAGCGCTCTTACAAGACCAAAAGGAAGGAGAAGTTAAACTTTCTGACATTCCCGTCGTATCCGACTTTTCGGATGTTATCCCTAAGGAATTACTCGGTCTACCGCCTGAGAGGGATGTTAAATTTGTAATAGACCTAGCTCCCGGCAGCAAACCGGTATCAAAGGTGCCATATTGAATGACAGCTGCTGAATTGAATGAGTTGAAGGAACAACTACAAGAACTTCTTGACAAGGGTTTTATTTGATCAAGTGTGTCTCCATGGGGATCACCAGTGTTATTTGTCAGAAAGAAAGATGGTTCTATGCGTCTATGCATCGACTACAGAAAACTGAACAAGCTGACAATCAAGAACCGATACCCACTTCCCAGAATCAATGATCTATTCGATCAGTGGTAAGGAGAAAAGTTCTCCAAAATCGATCTGAGGTCGGGTTACCACCAAATGAAAGTGAAAGCTGAGGACATTTCGAAGACAGCATTTAGAACCCGATACGACCATTATGAATTTCTTGTCATGCCTTTCGGATTAACCAACACGCCTGCATTCTTCATGGACCTCATGAACCAAGTGTTCAAGCTTTATTTGGATAAGTGGGCCATTGTTTTTATTGATGATATTCTCATTTACTCAAGGTCAAGAGAAGAGCATGAGCTGCACCTACGCTTAGCACTCCAAATCTTGCGAGAATCTAAGTTGTATGCAAAGCTCAGTAAATGTAAGTTCTAGCTAGAGTAGGTGAGTTTCCTTTGGCATGTTATTTCAAAAGCCGGTATAGAAGTGGACCCTGTAAAGATAGAAGCAGAAATGAAATGCGAACAACCCAGAACTGTAACTGAAGTTCGTAATTTTCTGGGATTAGCCGGATACTACAAAAGATTTGTTGAAGGGTTCGCGAAACTAGCTGAACCACTCACACGTCTCACCAGGAAGACTTCTAAATTCAAGTGGACTGAAGCGTGTGAGCAAAGCTTTCAAGGTTTGAAAAGGAGATTGACCTCTGCACCCATACCAATCCTACCATCAGGTAGTGGGGGATTCACTTTGTTCAGTGATGCTTCCCACTGTGGGTTAGGCTTTGTATTGAATCAACATGAGAAGGTTGTGGCATATGGATCAAGGCAGTTGAAAGACCACAAAAAGAACTACCCTACACATGACTTGGAGCTTGCAATAGTCATTTTTACTTTGAAGATCTGGAGGCATTACCTCTATGGTGAGACCTTTGAAATTTTCACAGACCACAAGATCCTCAAGTACTTGTTTACCCAAAAGAAACTCAATTTGAGGCAAAGGAGATGGATGAAATTTCTCAAGGATTATGACTGCATCATCCAGTACCATTCGGGGAAAGCAAATGTGGTTGGTGATGCACTTAGTCGAAAATCATCTGCTTAGCTGTCACATCTTATGGCTAGAATACACAGATCGAAACTACTTGAGGACATGATCTCGGGTGACACTCATTACGAAGTGAAAGAATCAGGAAAACTGTTAGCCAATATCAAGATCAAATCAATCCTCTTCGATAGGATCAGAGAAAGCCAATTAAAAGATCCAGAGATTATGGCTATCAGACAGAGTATAGACAATGGAAATCAACTAGAATTTTCTGTTAAGAATGATGGTTCTTTATTATTTAGAGGTCGATTATGTGTGTCAACCGATAATGAATTATGACATGAGATATTGGAAGAAACCCATAGGTCTGTATATGTTATACATCCGGGCTACACCAAAATGTACAATGACTTGAAAAAGAACTTTTGGTGGATGGAAATGAAGAGAGATGTCGCTGAGCATGTAGCGAGATGCTTGGTCTATCAGTAGGTCAATGTTTACCATAAACACCCTGCTAGTTTATTATAGCCGCTGCCAGTTCCCGAATGGAAGTTGGAGAAGATTTTGATAGACTTCATACTTGGGTTACCGAGAACCCAGAAGAGGCATAACGCTATTTGGGTGGTTATTGACCGACCAACCAAGTCAGCACACTTCCTTCCATATAGCACAGGTTACACTACAAGCAAGCTTGCTAAGTTATATCTCAAGGAGATTGTAAGGCTGCATGGCATACCTTTGACCATCGTATCAGACTGGGACCACCTTTACACCTCTCAGTTTTGGCCGAGATTTCAAGAAGGGATGGGTTGCAGATTGGAATTTAGCTCAGCTTTTCACCCACAGACTAATGGACAAACCGAAAGGGAGAATCAGGTGATAGAAGATATGCTTAGTGTGTGTATGTTGGACTTTCAAGGATCATCGGACAAGCACTTGCCCTTGATGGAGTTCGCGTACAATAACAGTTATCAAACCAGCATCGAGATGGCTCCTTTTGAAGCACTTTATGGCCGCCAATGTAAATCTCCACTCAATTGGGAAGAGGTTGGAGAGCGTGTTTTACTAGACCCAAAACTTATTGAGAACACCAATACATCGATTCAACTTATACGCGAACATTCAAAGGTTGCTCAAAGCCACCAGAATAGTTATGCGGATCTTAAGAGAAAAATGTAGAGTTTCAGGAAATCTTTATTCTCAAGACTGTTTTGTGTTTCAACCTAATCGACATGGGGATAACAGTCATGTTCTTTTCAGGTGGGAGATCATGTCTTTATAAAAATCTTGCCGACCAAGGGCGTGTTGTGATTTGGCAAGTGAGGAAAGCTCAGCCCATTATACATTGGTCCTTTTGAGGTTTTAGGCCATGTTGGCGAGGTAGCCTATCACGTTGCCCTACCACCACAGCTGTCAAGCATCCACAATGTGTTCCACATGTCAATGCTAAGAAAGTATGTGAGGGACATGTCGCACGTGCTAGACTACCAGTCTATTGGGGTTCGAGAAGACTTGATGCTGATAGAGGAACCGGTGAGGGTGTTGGATCGCAAAGAGTAAATTTTGTGAACCAATAGTATTCCACTCGTTCTAGTTCAGTGGCATAACCATTCCGCTGCGGAAGCGACATGGGAATGAGAAGCAGAGATTCGAGACCAATACCAGAATTTGTTTGTTTAAAATTGTTAAATTTCAAAACTAATGTAGTCCATCGAAACGAGTTTTGATGGTATGGAAACCTATATGTGTAACAAATTTACCTCTTGATATCTTAAAATGAGGAAATTTGGTTGTATGTATACAAGCATATGTAATATGAGCATACGTAACTTGGTGACAAACTCATTCATGCTCACCATAGAATCTGGATCATAGCAGTAAGAGAGACCATGTTACATCTAGATCATTACTTCAAATCTTGAATTCCAAAAACCTACGAGTAGGTAGAAATTAATGTAAAAGAGTGAAGGAAAAACTTTCATCTTCGAAAATCTGTGTAATGTGTAAGGGGGAGGGCATTCAAAGGACCGGGTTGAGATTAAATGCCCCCAGCTCAAAACAGCCACACCTGAGACTGGCCCGCTCGAGCGTCCACTTAAAACAAGCTCAAGCGTACTTCGAGCCCACTCGAGTGGCCATCAGGATTATAAATAGGGCCGAGACCTCTATATTCATTCCCGCAAGGTTTCAAAAACACTCCCAAGTTCATTTTCTTCCTTCCTCTGCAAGAAGAAGCCCTAATCTTCTCAGAGGAACGCCATTTCTTGAGGCTCGTGCAAGATTCCTCCAAATTTCGGACCTTAATCACGTGCACACTCTCCTTGTGAACGGTAAAACCCTAGAAACCCCTATTTGATTTGAAATTTTGGACTATTCTTATTTTCCTTTACTCCATGGCCACAAAGAAGCAAACAACTGCTAAATCCTCTAAATCTGCGACCTCGAAACCTCAATCTTTGAAACGATCGAAGAATGTTCCGGAACCGACCGTAGAGCAACCTGCTGCATGGTGGAACAACAAGACCTTATAATCGAAATGGTCCTTTAGTCAAGACTAGTTCATGGATGAGGATACTACCTAATGGGAGATCGATTATATTTGTCGAGCAAGACTAGAGGTTCTACTTCAACCTTTTTACACACACTATTACCTGTAGTTCGTCCGTTTGTTTTATCAAAACATGATGATCGGAGTCGACAATCATGTCGGAAACCTAACAACCGAAATTGACGGCCGGACTTTTCACATCATTGTCCGTGATGTCGCTGAGGTGATGAACTGTTGTACAAGTTTCTGCAAAAACCAGGGACTCTTACCTCCACAACCTAAGGAAGAACCTATTCACCGCATTGCTGCGAAAATGGCCAACGACGACATCATTGTGAATAGTGCTATTCGCAGAGCCCAGTTACCGCCTCAGATGTGACCATTGGATGATTTATTAAGGGAGAACCTATACCCTCTCCAGCACGATCAAGAACAGAGAGGCCCTTTTGTACAAGCCCTGTTTGCGGCACATTGTGATCGTTGGTTCAATGCACCTAAGCTAGTCTTTGATGGCATTATATATGCCCACGGTCACTTGTTGAGCACTGCCCCCAAACCGATACCATACATGCCATATGCCCGTCTTATTTCCCGATTGTTAGAAGACCACGAGGACACCGAGAATGATGAACCCTATCAAGTGTTGGCCAGTGACGAGAGGTGTACCGATAATGTCCGTTAGTGGACAATGCTGATTAGAATCGAACTTTGAAAATAGGATGAATCAACGCCAAAAAGTGACGCCTTCGGCGGCTATAGGAGAGTTCTGAACAAGAACAGGCACAACCCAAACCCAGAGCCGAGGGTACTGAGCAAGCACAAACTCAACTACCACTTGCCCTGCATGGAGATGGCTTAACACTTTCTGACTTCAATCACCAAATGGACGTCTTTCAGCACCTCCATCAACAAACCTATACCCAATTGTCTACCCTACACGATGACAACCACATGCACCACTAATAGATTGACTACCATGAGGAGATCCTCACGCGTTTGCTAGAGCAGGCTTACCCGACAGCCTCCACACCCTTCTTGGCTCATGCGAGGATGTACACGTTAGAGTATACCTCGAGGTTTACTCGGGGAGCCTCCACATCGGGTGCTGGCCCATCTACCTCCGGAGTGAGGCATACCCAAGAACAGGTTGCAGAGTAACCAGGTGAGCTTACTGATTAGTAATAGACTTAGTCATCTTATGTGTTACACTATTGTGCTTAGTAATCCTTCAATAGAAATATGTGGTAAATGACTACATAGTATGAAGTAGCAATAGTAAAATTTTGCAACGCAGAGTACTATGCTTGGAGACTCCGTCCTTACAATCATAATGCAACGAAGTAGCCAATTAATCATGGTGTACATTTTTAGCACAGCCGTATATTTTCCATCCATATAGAAGTTCTTCAACTAGATACATTATACTTAATAGATCATTCATAATGCCTTGTAGCAATGGTGAATAGCATCAATATAGTATAAATTGCAAATTTCTAAATTTTTGAAATGCTTTTGTCGACAAAATTTTGCCCATCAATGACAATGAATGAATCAAATAGGTAGTCATGTTAGCATACAAACCTTTCAATGCTATATTTTCACTTCCATTTGGAATGTTTTCATCTAGGAACAAGCCAATCATGTGCACAGTAGAATAGTTGTCTTTTGTATACACTGCTCGTCTTCGAGCTCATAGTAAAGTAAACAATGAAATTTTCAGAATCTCCCACACTTTGTTAAGAAAATTTCATATTTGGATGTTTAACAAAGCAACGCCGACGTACCTTCCATCCCCAACTACTCTCTTCAATTTTCGAGGATGAAAATTTTCATAAGCAAGGGAGGATGTAACACCCTGTAAAGTTATGCACATGTAATTCAGAACATGTGGTGTATCACAGATCACTGGACGTCGAGCAGGAGAAATCCACTTAGAAACTAGTCCACTTGACCCATTAGAAAGCTAGTCATTTCAGACCCATGTGAAACTATTGCACTTAAAGACCATATTGGACCAAGCCATAAACCCGTTTGGACCTAAGTCATTTAGGGTCTATTTGGAAACCAAGACCCCCTTTGGGCCAAGATTCCCTTAGGACCAATTTGAATGCTAGTGCTAGTGGACCGATCACTTATGACCCATAAGAATCAAAACCTCGTTGGAACCCATTTGGAAATCAAGGGGATTGTGACCCATTAGAACATGGGCACTATGGCCCATGAAATTAGAACCACAAGATGGGGGTGTATACAACTTTATGGTAGAAGAGCTATACACCTAATCTAGGCCTTTTTCTATTTACCCATCTCCTCACGTAACCATGCAATTGACTATAGAGAAGTGAGGAGTCGGCTGTGAACTTCAGGAGAAATGAGAAGGTGAACGAGAGAATCCATTTCCCTTCCCCTTTGATGTACCTCCTTGAAACCTAAACCTCGATTTATCCCAAAATCCACTCCGCTTCAAATAGGAATCAATCCCTATATCCTTTGAGCAACCCAAATTCCGTGGTTCTTTCAACCATAGCGAAGAGCGTTAAACAATCATAGGATTGGCGTTTAGACGGTATTAATCCGACGCTGACAAGTTGTAGATCTCCGCGTGCGTGGGAAAAACTGATAAAGGTAACCCTCGTAATGCATGGGCTTCATTTTAGAAGTCGAGTCTTACTATCGATAGTTGAGAATCGAAGCCGCATGCGGTGATTCCACGGAACGAACGCGTGAGAATTGCAAGAATCTATGCATCATGGTTCGATCGCTGGAATCCTTGCATTTGCCTTGAAATTTGGGGATAACTATCGCATTTCAAATTTGTGCATGCGTGATATAAATTGTGTATAAATTAATGTGTTTGAATGGGGAATTGTCGTAAGGAAGGGATGACTCGTATAGGGTGAGTTGAGATGTTGATGAGCCGACCTGAGAGGCCATAGAGGCCAACTCGAGCAGAAGTATCAAGCTGTAAAAGAGGACATGTCTGAGAAGTACGTTTGAGCGTGATTTGGGGCCACTCGAGCAGATAATCACCTAAAGCCTACGCTCAAACAAATTTTGTAGGCTTATTTGGCTCAAGTCAAAACCACTCGAGTGTGACCTGAGGGTTTGTACTGAGAAAGCCGCTTGAGCAGGAAACCACCTGAAGCCTACACTCGAGCGAGATTTTTAGGCTAAATCGTCTCGGGTCAAAACTGCTCAAGCGTAATTGTTAGGTGCCACTAAGAACCGCTCGAGCGGGAGCAGGAAACTCTATTTTTTACCTGATTTGACTTACATGCTTGTAAACCATGCGCGAGTGAATGTATTGAGTACCGATGACTAAGTCATGTGTTTAGCCTTGTAAATTAGGATAAAAGCACAGGGAAATGCCTTGAATTGAGCTTGTAGAATCGACACGTGTGCTTGACGTGACTTAAGGTAGGGAAATTTTGAATGCAAAGTTATATGCTTGACTTGAATCATGGGATACCATAAATTATTTGATCATATTTGATTTATATATTTGTCACATACTTGATAAATGAAAGCTATGCATATGAATTAAGATTGCTTCAGTACCTGAAATTGCATATATTACTTGACATCTTGCTTGCATTGATTCCTAAGTTCTATCGAGAAATCAAGATCTGTTCTATGATATGATTCATGTCCATGTCCTATTCGTGAGAACCTGTCATGTATAAGAGCCAATTCTCGTCCGTTACTATTCATGTGCATATGCTATGTGTGGGATTGCGTGCAACTGAGGAGTGGAGCCTCCATGAGAGCGGTGGTATCCCTGGGGTCTTGACCTTGTGTCCGCTACGGACTATTTAGTTCTCGCTATGGGATGCATTTCCACAAGTCTCTTCTTGTTCTCGTGAGTGGATGTGAGTGGAGTGGAATCTCCAAGGGAGGGGTGGAGTTCTCGGGGTATTAACCCTGTGTCCGCTACAGACTGCTCTATTCCCTCTATGGGATACTCACACCAATACTATGTGACTCGATTACATGATGTGATGTGCTATGCTCGATTTTATAATCTTGTGAGGTCATTTTTTACAAGCTTGTCATCCCAAACTTGAGATAAAAGTCAGTTCTAGTTCCTTGCTTCGATTACTTATTTGAAATCTTACGTTCCTTGCATCATGACATAACATGTTTATCAACTCATGTTTTCAAGTACTTGCTTATGCTCGCATGCTTTTGATATAATATGTAACTGACAAACTATTTTATCTATGCATATATGCCATGAGTAGAATGATTTTATATCATTTTGCATTGTATATATCCCTACTGAGCTTGGACTGTAGCTCACTCCCGACTATACGTCATAGTTGTAGGAGCTGACCCAGTGCGAGATCATGAACGAGAGGAGGATCCTGATTATACTTCGGGCGATGAGGAGGACTTGCCCGAGGAGAATTATCCTTAGCTGAGGGGAGAGTGAGCGTGAGACATTTTTGGGATTTTGTAAGGTAAAGTACATGATTAAACGAATACAATGTGTATATGTGTGGCTCCACTATTTAGGTGAAGAATGGCCTTCATCGGTGAATGTTTTTGTGTGATTATGGGATATGCAAAGGGTTAATTTTGTAAACCTTTTGTGAATAGTTAAGCTTGGAGCAGTGTAAATAGTTAGTATTAGCTTGCTTGCTTTCCATATTGCCATCTGCTTGCGTACTTTGATCCTGGAATGCAGGCGTGCTTACCATTATGCTAATGGCTCAGTTCCTCCAATAGTTAAGTTGGGGAGATTGAGCCGTTTGAATCGAAGTAATTACTTCGATATCATGGTAGACTGTGATTCGGATCCTGCACTAGATCCGACGGCTCGGGTTTTTAGGTAAGGAAATCCGGGCTGTAACACTCTCTCTCTCTGTCTCTCTCTTCATGTGTGCATACCTGATAACCAATATTTTAAAGTTACATAACTACATAGGGTCTTTAATTAATGGACCAACTCTCCTTACTGTCATTTAAACACCTTTTGGTGTTTAAACAATCTTACACCATTTATTAGCTTATGATATTGGTAATCATTACCGTCAAAGTGATATATCACAAATTGAAGGGCTATCATGAGTTCAAAAATCACGTTTTTGAGATTCAAACAATCGGATATGTGCACTCTAACACCAACGATTGTTCTTAATCTGATGGCTGATATTAAAGTTCACCACTCAATAAGAACCTCACGATCCCGAACCAAAATAGGATCTCCTTGGAGGAGTCCCGAGAGATGTTGATCTATCAAATTTTAAGACTACATCTCCTTGGTTGGTTTGAATGATCGGAGAAGCGTAGTTGCAGAAAAGAAAGAAATATACTAAATAGAAACTTTGATTCACATATATTAAGTAAGGAGACAACAAAACATGAAACAAACAACTTTAATTACAAAAGACATAAAATATAATAAAGAAAGCTTACCAAATGATATGATTTCCCGATACACACCAACCAAACTTAAACAAAAGAACTCAGAAAGATTTTAGGTCTGATTTTTTATGCTTGGACATGCCGTAGGCGACCGATATCTATACATGGTGACGAACTTGAAATCAGTTGAAGTCCGCTACAGGAGGGACATGTGTCCTTGATCGAATGGTTTGTAGTCGCTTCGTCCCAAAATAATTGTGCAATGACATCATGACATGGGTCATGGACTAAATTATGGAGCGGTGACATACTCTCTTGCGTCATCACTGAATTATTGAGGACAACTATTGGTGACTGTTGCTGATGTAATTGATGACCATTATGCAGTAGTGGTCAGATCCACTTGAATTACCTTTTTTTGTCTTTAACTTGGTGAATAATTGCATCCCAAAAATCCCCAAGAGACGGAATGGAACTATCATGTTGGGATTCTCCTGCTAGAACATTGAAAGTGTTTTCAAACAAAGTCATTGAATCATCATCTGAATGGGATGATTGATCTAATGAGTGGAAAAAATGAGACTTCATAGAGTCAAGGCATTGTTGATTTATTTGAGCTTCAGATAAATTAGGATTTTGTTTACGAAGCATTTCATGGAAGATTTCAAATGGATTAGATGCAAGAGAGGATAAGGATGCTTCAATTTTTGCTATTTTAGCATGCTATGCTAGAATGGATGAAATTTCTTGAAGCTTTTTGTCAATATCAGGAAGATTATCCCACCATTGGATCTAATAAGTTCATTGGAGGATAGGAAGATGATTAATAGTGGATATTTGAATATTCCACATACAAATCCAAGGGATTCCATATTCTGTGAAGAAATGAAAAGATATTTCAGAGCTTTTAGAATTCTTGCCTTTGAATTTAGGATGAACTCTTTCATATTATTTATATAAAGGAACAATATATTTATCCAAGATTTGCGGATTTGGTCTAAAATGAGTCTGCCAATTATAAAACCAATTTCGTATTCCAGCCTGAAGAATATTAGGGCAAATCTTTATGAACCAAGAATACTTTTGTTTAGGGTTCATATAATAGAAAGCATTAGAGAAGGATTCAATATAATCCCAATAGTTAAATGAGTGATCTGAACTTAATTTTTGAGATTTATTTAAATCAAAACCCCATATTTAGGGCTTTTTAATTTTCTGGATGATAGCCTTACTTAAGTAATTGGACTATTTGAGTCTTTGATTATCCATATGACGGGTAAATGTTATGCATCGAGTGGATGTGAGAATGGCTTCTGCAATAATAATCTAAATATCTTCTTTTGATTTCCCAAGGATTTGACATCCATTGTTGATCTTCTGGTTCAATTATCAGAATGGTAGAGAATACATCTCTTTGGATGTAGGAGATTTCTTTAATTTTAGTTGTTTTCTCTTTATTGAGAGACTGATTATCTTTTTACGTAGACCCATTTTGGGATCTATGCCGATTATTTTGGATTATTATCCAAAGATCATACTCATTTGTTGATTCCCGAGGTTGTGGTAAGGAGATATTGCCCCTTCCTCAGCCTCTGCCTATATCGCCTGAAGAGGATGCTTCCATTAGAGAGTTCCTTGTAAAAATTCTCTTGTTAGAAAATCAGGGAGAGAATTTGTCTCTCCTTTAATATATTCAATTTGGAAATCAAAGGAAGATAATTCAGCTTGCCATCAGACAAATATTTGTTTAGATGCCAAATTTTTAACAACTTTTTGTAAAACTTGTTTTGCAGCACTACAATAAATTCTGAGTAAAAAAGATTGGTTAGCAAGCCATCCTGAAATTTAAGAATTCATTTTGTAATTGATAAAATATCTTCTTTTATAGTTGAGTAATTCTTTTGAGCATCTTTCCAAACTCTATAGGTATATCTTATTAATTCTTCTTTTTGTTTGGAAGGATTTACTTGTTTTAAAATATCTCCATAGCCGGTTTGGGAGGCGTCTATCTCCACAGTTTTGGACCAATAAGGATGGGCTAAAGAGAGACATGGAATTTGTTTGACCTTTAGCTTGATTTTGTGAACATCTTGTGAGTGTTCCGTCGTCCATGAGGATGGTGTCTTTCTCAATCGGGTATATAATATGGCTGCATCTTTGGCAAGGTTAGGATAATAATCTGCAATATAATTCAGACTTCCCAAAAAAATTTGCAATTGGGTTATATCTAGGATTTCATCGGGAAACTTGGATGCAAATTCAATACTTCTATCTATGGGAATAATTTGGCCTTGGTGAATATTATGAACAAGAAATCTAATAGATGTTTGAAACAATTTAATTTTTAGAGCAGAAATTACTAATCCATTTTTCTGGATAATATCTTTATAGATATTTAAATATTTAAAATGTTGATCAATAGAATTAGAAAAGATAAGTATGTCATCAATATACATAATAGAGAAATCTGTGTATGGGGTAAATATATCATTCATTATATTTTAAAATTTCGATGGATCATTTTTGAGACCAAAAGGCTTAACATTCCATTCAAAAGTCTAAAGGGGACGGTAAAAGTCATTTTGTAAGGGTCAGCTTCTGCCACATAAATTTGCCAATACCCGATTTGAGGTCAAATTTAGAAAAACTGGGAACTGAATGTAATCGAACCACCAAATCCTTTTTATTAGCAATTGGATAACGAATCCATTGTAAACAATCATTTAATGATTTATAATTGATAACAAGAAGACATGTCCCCCGTTCTCTTTCAACATTTTTATTGACATAAAATATTGTAGAACTCCATGGGGAGTGATTGGGTCTAATGAGTTATTTTTATAACAAACTGGCAATTTCAGTTTTATAAAGTTCCAAATAAGCAAGTTTCATTTGACTTGGTCTGGCTTTAGTTGGAATTATCTTTTCATTAAAATAAACAGTGTATGGTAAAGAAACGATATGTTTCTTTCAATTCCAAAAAATATTTTGAATATCACTGCATATATCATTGTGATAAGATTTAAGTAATTGGGAGATCTTTGCTTGAATTAAAGGAGACACCAATTGTTTATATAAAGATAGAATCTTTACCTCTTGTTGTAGGAAATTAATTTGTTGTTCTTTGAACAATAAATTGGTTTCCATATGATTAATTAATTTTGTTTGAGGTTGTGTTAGAAATTCAAACATAAGACCATAGCCATTATACTTAGCATAAATTCTAGTAGAATCTACCTTGGTTAGAGGTAGAATGGAAGTAATAAACGGTGCATGAAGAATAACCAATTGGGTTAAATCGTTGATAAGCATAAAAGTGGCATGAATACAGATTCCATTATTACAAATTGAAACACAATTCAATTTATATTTAATTTGCATTTTACAACCACTAGCATTATTAAGACTCTGAGTGGTTTTATCAAAGTATTGGGAAGGAACTAATCCTTCTTGAATACAATTGAGATCAACTCCACTATCAACAAGAGCAATAGCATCTTTGATAGTAAATTCTTGGCTAATGACCAAAGTAATTTTGACATACCTATTTTGAGAAGTTACTTGATGCAATGCATTCAAGGAATGATAATGTGGTATGTTTTGATGATTAATTGAAACTACTTTGTTATGAATTGAATGTTTAAATGGAATTAATTAAGATTTTAATGAATTAATTTCATATTTAAGATCATTAATTGTTGCAGGTCTTATTGAACGCTGAGTTTCTGAGTGATTAAATAATTCTTGAATAGGGATTTTCTTTTGTATTTTGTTTTTGAGCCATTGCAATGCAGGTTTTAATTAGTTTAGATTTGATTTTTAAATCTTCAGTTTTATCAACTAAGTTTAATAATGATTGTTGATTTATAGTAAGAACATTGATACTTAAATTAGCAGATGCATACCAAATATTATTTGTGGTATTTATCTTATTACTATGGTGATCAACAAGATTATCAGATGAAGAAGAGGAATAAAGACTGTTAATCTTTCCAAAATCACTTTCTTTTGGTTTAGAAGAGCAAGATCCAAAATCAGTTTCTTTTGGTTTAGAAGAACTAGATCTTAACACAATTGTGGATAGAATGAGTCTTGGCCCTTCATCATGAATTTGGTTTTTTGTTGTTTTGATTGTAAATCGATTGGGATAACGGCCAAACCTATGACATGAATTTTAACATTTAATGTGGTCTATTGACTTAGATTTCTTTTGAAAGGAAGATTTATGACATCGTTTCTTGGATTGTTTATAAAAACTTATAGGATAAGTGTTTTGTTTTTTATTATTTTCAGATTGAGTTAATACATTGAGTTGTAGATTATCTCTTATTTCTGATTTATGATATAATCTTCTAGGTTTGTTTGACAAGTTGTGTTCTGGAAGTTAGATTAATTCTAGTAGCTTCAACTGGAGGATGAACCGATTGAATGATTGAACCATCCAATTTCTGTCAAAATTTTTGACATTCTTCAAGGAGATGGATTCTCCTTTCTTCTTGAGTCATTTCAAGAAATTGTGTTGCTTTAAACCAAGTCAGGAAAGGAATGATTTGATAAGATGTTTCTACAAATTTGTAGAATTCGTCTTTGAATTCTTGTAGTTTTATTTTTGAAAACTTTTTAAAATACCATGCACGAAATGATGCATAATTATCCTAGTAAATTTTAGAAATAATTTTTTGATGATTGATAACAAAATCTTTAGGTTTTACAGGTTTGATGTAATCCATAAAAAGCTTTTTAAGAAAATGAGAAGTTCATCTCCCTAGCAGTAGGGGATTCCCTCTGCAGTTGGGTATATATCCCATGAGGAATTTGTTGTTTTGAAATATGGATTCCTTGTAGATTGGATTGGTCTAATTCAAAAATAACTGATGGAGTTACTCTTGAATACGAAGATCGAGTTGTCGAGGGTATAGATACTCGATAAGAACCTCGAGATTCTGAACCAGATTAGGATCTCCATGGAGGAGTTCTAAGAGATGTTGATCTATCAAATTTTAAGACTACATCTCCTTTGTAACACCCGGCCAATCTCGACTCGTTACCACTCTGGTCTAATTATCATGTGTTGACAAATCGAACGTATCGGGCCAAATAATTGAACTAGACCCTTTGGAACCAAGGGCTAGACCCGTTGGGAAACGGACTCATGACTGAGAAAGGGCCAGATCTAGGGCCCTTGGGTCAAGTAGTTACATGGATTGAGTGTATGGGTTCCACACTTGAGCCAACCCAAAGTAGAGGTTCACTAGTTAGAAACCCAAATCTATGGTCCATTGATCTCAGAGCCCATGTTGGACCCATGCCAAGACCCGTTTAAACCCCTTTGAGGATTGGCCTACAACTTATAGGAGACCAGATCTATAGCCTTTAAGTTAAGCTTGTACACCTAAGTAGGTGTATAAAATTCACATGTGAGCCAGACCAGCTCACTTAAAGCCCATGCATGCAATCTATTTGCATGGAATTTGAGTGTTAGGTATCAACAAAGAAAGTAAGGAACTCCTTCTTCCCTCTCTTCATCCCCACATCAAGAAGCTGCAAGCCTGTGTTTTGAAGCCCTCCAACCTAGCAAATCGACCGTAGAGACGGGATGTTACTACGCAACCACTAAACCATCGACTCGAGAAACTCTTTTAGGTGGGGACCGGAGTGATCAAGCACACCTCATGGGTAAAATCGTATGCAAAGCTCGGGACCCCTGTGTGCGAGAAGTTCGTTATGGTAAACTCGCTACCCTACTTACAAATTCTAATGTCAATAGAGTAAATGGAGTCCATGCTTGAAGTTGGGAAGAATCAGACCCGTAGGAGGCTTTGCAGCCAAAATCGTGGGGTCTGATGCTTTGAGCTACATGCATGAATATCTGCGCTAGTGTTCGAAGGCTCATTCTGCCTTAGGCCAACCAGACTGGTTCACGTTCTAGCAATGCGTGCTTTGAAACCCCACCGAATCGAGTTCATAACCGACTCGAGAGTCTAATCTTATGACTTTTAAGGATTTTTAGACTGTATTTCTTACGGATTAATGAAGATAAGGAACTAGTAGCTGCAAGGATTGCATTAGACGATTAAATATGTTTCCTTCATAATGTGTGTGCACGAACCTTGGGAGTCCAAGGCTAGAAGACAGAGCAGGAAATAGGTGAGTCTGTGTAGACACCCAAATTTGGCCCAAGGCTCGATCGAAACACCTTTCGGGAGAGGTACAATTCTAAGCTTTTGATGGCATGTATGAAACCCTTATGAATCACCTGAAACCTTTAAGAATCACCATAGATCCCTTAGGAACCTACCTCGAACCTTTAGAAACCAATCCCAACCCTTAGAACCCCTTTCAAACCCCAAACCTAACCTTCTCGGATAATGAATGAGGAGGGGTGCACCGGAACCAGCTATGGTCCTCTACGGTAATCAAATCTCATACCATTAGAGAGTAGAGGTCGTCAGCTTTCCGACGGTCTAAGAATCGCCCCAATCGGAGGTATACATCAAAAGATATGGCAAATCGAGCTCGAAGGGCAGAAATGTAATTTCATGTGGACCCCCAGGGATTTGGTGCAACTATTGTTACAACTTTGCCTGGTGCAACTATTAGTTGTGCCAGGCCAATTCTCCCAGACTTTAAGCCTGGCACAACTAATAGTTGCGCCAAATTTGAATGTGGGCCCCACCCTCGCGAGCTGACTTCCAGGAACTGTACAGACACTGTTTTACTGTACATTTACCTGGTGCAACTAATAGTTGTGCCAGGCATATGAACAATAACCTCTGGTTTTTTCCTCGAATTTCATGTTTGGGGTTTGACTTGTTGACCACCTCGACCTTTGGGGTGTATTTTGATAGTTTTGTTGCACCCATTCACTACCTATTTGCAACCCTCCAAGTGGCTTAAGGCCTCACCCCATCATCCACCATTGGAGGACCTTCTCACACATTTCAAGGCTCCAAAAACCCTAGGAATCCTTAGATGTAAGATTACCTAATTGCTAAGCCCAATTAGCATCTAAGTGGTCTCGTAATCCACCCATTTCCTATAAATAGAGACCCCTCCCTTTAGTCTAAGGGTTGAGAATTTTGGCCTAAAAGAGAAAGAGCTTAAAGTGAGATGATCTTTCTCCCTTTGGTGCACACTTCCTATACAAATTCCAGAATTCCAAAACCTCCTTTGAGTGATATTTTTCACCTTAGATCCCTTAGTTTCCCCAATGGATGCATGATTATGCATAGTTAATTGATAATTATGATCATTATCAACAGAGGCCAGGATTGGATGCCCCCTTTTTAAGAGGTGCCCAATGTTTGGCTGGATCTGTTCAAAGAAGTCAAAACTAGATACTCTAGGTCATGCTGAGTTGAGGCATGCTTTCAAAAAAATGGCACGTACTCCTAAAAAGTATTGCGACATCTATTCACTTTGCTCGGGTGGTCATGCTAAATAAACTTTGGGATCGATGGGTTCGCCCAAAGAACTCGAACCCTACTTTCAGCAGAGGCACCCACAAATAATCCAATGAGGTCATCAAATGCCTTATAGGATTGGACGCAAATTGTGGAGCCTTGTGTATGTTTACTTCGCGCCTATCTTTGAATGTGGGTCGATCACCCCTCTTACTTACGAAGCTGTTGTATTCAGAATCTATTTTAAATGTCAGATACCTTCAAATCATCTCGAGAAGCGAATGTTTTTCCTGACTAACGGGCTTTCGCAACTCGAGAGACGAACATTTTTCCCAGCTATTGGGTTTTCGTAACTCACTCTACCTCGGTTATGCCCAGTAATGTCGCTAAGCGCTTGGGACCAATTACCTTGAGAGACAAACATTTTTCCCGACATACAAGGCTTTCATTTTCTCACCACATTACTCACCTGATGTTTGAAGTTCATTCTGAATGCAGCGGACCTACCAGTAATGCCTTGGGCATTTTCGGATGTCTCTCTTCTTTGGCATACGATCACTAGTGATCGGATACCAAAGAGGGGCATCTGTAGACACCCAAATTTTGCCCAAGGCCCGATCGAAACACCTTTCGAGAGAGGTGTAATTCTGAGCTTTTGATGGCATGTATGGAACCCTTATGAATCACTCAAAACCTTTAAGAATCACCCTAGATCCCTTAGGAACCTACCTCAAACCTTTAGAAACCAATCTCGACCCTTAGAACCCCTTTCAAACCCGAAACCTAACCTTCCCGGATAATGAATGAGGAGGGGTGCATCGAAACTGGCTACGGTCCTCTACGACAATCAAATCACATACAATTAGAGAGTAGAGGTCGTCAGCTTTCCGACGGTCCAAGAATTGCCCCAATCGGAGGTATACATTAAAAGAAATGGCAAACCAAGCCTGAAGGGGAGAAATGTAATTTCATGTGGGCCCCTAGGGTTTTGGCGCAACTAATAGTTGTGCCAATTATAACTTTGCCTGGCACAACTATTAGTTGCGCCAGGCCAATTCTCCCAGACTTTAAGCCTGGCGCAACTAATAGTTGCGCCAAGTTTGAATGTGGGCCCCACCCTCTCTATTGAGCTTGGATGAAGCTCACTCCCGACTATATGTCACAGTTGCAGGAGCTGGTTTGGACCGTGATCTGAAATAGGAAGAAGATCCGGATTACCATCCTACGGAGGAGGAGGACTTGCCGGAGGAGCACTTTCCTTCGTGCTGGGGCATTGGGATATTCTCTTGGGATTTTTGAGTAAATGGTATATGTTCGGATTTTGTAATTAATTACTATGTATGTTTAATCCACTATTTAGATGGCGGTTGGCCTTCATCGGGGGATATTTATTTTGTGCATATGGTAGTTAGCTTCATAGGTTATGTTGCCATTTGTTCATTGACGTAAGCTCTATATTTTATTGTGATCTGCGTACTTTGTTTTCCGCTCTTGTATGCTTTCCCTATTGAGAGGTAGCCCGATCCTTCAAATGGTTATATGTGGGGAAAGATCGAGCTGTCTAGTGGTGATGCTCACATTTGATACCATAGCATCACTGTATATCAGATCTTTCGCATGATCCGACGACACGGGTTTTTGTGTAAGGAAACTCGGGTTGTCACAGGTGGTATCAGAGGCCAAGCGGTACATCGTACGGGCATATAGGGCTATGACGTCAGTTAGTAGCAATGGCATTAGGTTCTACTAGTAAGTTGGAATTAAGACCTTAGTATTAGAGCAAACTTGACTTAGCTTTTGCTTGGTCATGACAGGTCTGCATGCCTCCTAGAAGGGGAAGATCGAGGGTTTTGCACTCCGATGGTAGAACTACTGGCGAGGGAATCGCCACACCCCCGAACACAATCCCTCTTGGGCAATAACAACAGCCATGCCTCAGGGGTTGACAATAATCTAGGCAATGCCTTGGATGGATGCCTTGGATGGAGGGAATCAGGCCATGAATAACACAGACGAATAACACAGGGATTAACCAACAGCTACTTGAGACCATGGTGAATACCATGGCAATGCTGGTGGAGAGAAGACCCCCATCTGGTTTCCAAGAGTTTCGACGGTTGAGACAACCAAGTTTCTATGGCCAAGCTGCCTTGATGGAGGCTGAAAAATGGCTCAACCAGATCGAGAAAGTGTTACAACGAGTCCGCTGTACGGAAGAAGAAAAGGTGAGTTGGGCTTCATTCCAACTCGAAGGTGAAGTGGACCCGTGGTGGAAATCAGTAGAGAGGACAAGAGCCCCATGAACACGCTGGACTTGGGATGAATTTACAACAGTATTTCATGAAAAGTACTTTCGTACGATTCAGAGGCGTCAGCTAGAGATTAAATTTACTAATCTAGTGCAAGGGCAAATGAGTGTTCGGGAATATGAAACAGAATTTACGCGATTCTCACGGTTTGCACTAGCATTGGTCGCCACCGAATTAATGAAAATGCAAAAATATGAGTACGAGCTTAAACAAGCTATTAAGGGGAGAATATCATTTTTCAAAGCAACCACATACAAGAGAGTAGTAAGACTAGCTCTCATTGCAGAAAGGGACTTATAGGAGTTATACAAGGCAAGGGATGAGCAGGCGAAGAATAGGAAAGCTCAGTATCAAGCGTCAAGTGCTGAGTAGGCCAGTAAAAGGCCGAAATATTTAATGCCACCACCTGCACAACCAGTTCCTATAACGTCGATGAGGCCTTACGAATAGGCAACTTTACCCCAAGGCCTCCGAGACCTTTCAATACGACAACTCTGGCAAACTCGAGTGCCATAGGAACGCCATTAATGGCATCTCGCACCACTTCCTCCTAACCATTAGTGACTAGTACGAAATGTGGAAAGCCGCATAAGACCAAGGAGTGCCGTAAGAACACCGAAGCTTGCTTCAAGTGCGGTCAAATGGGGCATCGCATTAAAGATTGCCCGTACATGAAAGGTATCACAACCACAACTATGCCAAGCCTGAAATTTTCAAGACCTACTATACCAGTCCGAGCATATGCCGTATCTGCCCATGATACACAAGCAAGCAATGATGTGATTCAAGGTATGAAATTTCTGATTTTTAATAGAGTTATTTTCCTCACATTTTAGATAAAGAAGGTGCATAAGTAGGAATGATCTCCACAACCATTATACTTCATGCTATAACACGTCACACAATAATACTAATTCTAAAATGTCTATTGAATTTAGGTGTCATCCGTTTGAGTAAACCATACGATATGTATTGCTATAGGGCCCAAGTGTTGATAGACCCTGGGTCCACACATTCATTCATTACACCGGCCTTCACCAGGGAAATCGGCTACACACCTGAACCCTTAGAGTTCGTCTTAGCCATTTCTACACCAACAGGGGGTTCAGTAAGTACGGATATGGTATGCTAATCAGTTGTCGTCACCATGGCACACTGCCAAACTAAGGTTGACCTAATCCTACTGGAAATGCAAGGATACGATGTGATATTCCGCATGGACTGGCTAACCAGATTTTGAGCCAAGGTAGATTGTTCAGAGAAGACCGTTACTCTCCATCCTAAGAGGGAGAAGCCATTCATATTCATTCGCATTCGATCTACCGTCATACCCTTTATATTAGCAGTTCGAGCTGAACGACTGATTAACAAAGGATGCCAAGGGTACCTTGCTTTCATACAAGGGCACAAGGATGAGGACGTTGATATTTCCAACATCCCGATCGCCTGCGAATTTCCTGACGTATTCCTTATGGAACTACCGAGATTACCGTAAGAAAGAGAAGTCGAATTCACAATCGACCTATCTCCCGGCACGAAACCAATATCGAAGATTCCATACCGAATGATACCGGCCAAGTTGAAAGAGTTAAAGGAACAATTGTAAGAATTATTGGATAAAGGATTCATTAGGCCGAGTGTGTTTCCATGGTGCGCACCAGTGTTGTTCGTCAAAAAGAAGGACGGTTCGTTGCGATTGTGCATAGATTACCAGCAGTTAAACAAGTTAAATATCAAGAACCGGTATCTGCTCCCTATAATAGATGACCACTTCGACCAGTTGGAAGGAGCGAAGTTCTTCTCTAAGATAGATTTACGGTCCGGTTACCATCAAATGAATGTGAGAGCTGAAGATGTCCCCAAAATAGCCTTTCGCATAAGATATGGCCATTACGAGTTCCTCGTGATGCCATTTGGGCTGGCCAACGCATCGACATCCTTCATGGATCTTATGAATTAGGTATTCAAACCCCACCATGACCGATTCGTGGTAGTCTTTATAGATGATATACTCATCTATTCCAAGTCGAGAGAAGAGCATGAGCAACATCTATATTTGGCACTCCAGACACTCCGAGACCATCGTCTATATGCCAAGCTCAATAAATGTGAATTTTGGTTAGAGCAGATGAGCTTTTTGGGACACATCATTTCAGAATCGGGTGTGATAGTCGACCCATCCAAAATTTAGGCCATAGTAAAGTGGGAACAACCCAAGACCGTCACCGAGAATTGTAGCTTTCTCAAACTTGCTGGCTACTACCAAAGATTTGTAGAAGGATTCTTGAAGATTGTTCGACCACTCACGCAACTTACTAGAAAGAACGTCAAATTTGAGTGGACTGAGGCGTGTGAGAAGAGCTTCAGCACCTGTGCTTATCATACAATCTGGCACTGGGGGATTTTTAGTATTTACCGATGCATCTCATACAATTTTAGGTTGTGTACTGAACCAAAATGAAGAGTGGTAGCATATGGGTCAAGACAGTTGAAGGACCATGAGAAAAACTACCCTATGGTGAAACTTTTGAGATTTTCACCGACCATAAAAGCCTCAAGTACTTGTTTACACAGAAAGATTTGAATTTGAGGCAGAGGAGATAGATGGAATTCTTAAAGGATTATGATTGCACCATCCAATACCACCCAGGGAAGGCAAACGTAGTGGTTGATGCACTGAGCCACAAATCATCTGTGCAGTTATCACACCTAGTGGCAAGAGTACATTGGTGGAAGCTACTAGAGAACCTAACCTCATCCAACACACGGTTTGAAATGAAGGAGGCTGGAGCACTCTTAGCAAATATTAAGATCCAATCGATCAGCTTCGAAAGGATCAGAGAAAGCCAATTAAAAGATCCAGAGCTAATGACCATCAGACAAAGTTTAAATGATGGAAATCAACAAGACTTCTCAATTAACAGCAATGATTCTCTATTGTATAAAGGCCGACTCTGTGTACCCATTGATACTGGGTTATGGCAAGAGATATTGGAAGAAGCTCATAGGTCTGCTTATGCTATTCATCTGGGCGGCACTAAGGTGTACCATGATTTAAAGAAAAATTTCTGGTGGAAAGGAATGAAAAGAGGCGTCGCTGAGTTTGTAGCTAAGTGCTTGGTCTGTCAATAGATTAAGGTGGACCATAGGCACCTTGCTGGTCTATTACCAGTTCTCGAGTGGAAATGGGAAGACATTTCAATGGATTTTATACTTGGGCTGCCGAGAACACAGAAGGGTTATAATGCATTCTGGGTTATTGTTGTCTGTTTGACCAAATCAGCTCACTTCCTACCGTATAGCACAAGGTATACAGCTAATAAACTTGCCGAGATATACTTGAGAGAGATAGTTTGATTGTATGGGATACCGACAAGCATTGTATCAGACAGGGACCCACTCTACACATCTAAATTTTGGCAGCGATTCCAAGAGGGAATGAGTTCCAAATTAGAATTCAGCTCAGCCTTTCACCCGCAAACTGATGAACAAACCAAAAGAGTGAATCAAGTGATACAGGTCATGCTCAGAGGCTGTATGTTGGACTTTCAGGGATCATGGGACAAGCATTTACCCTTGATCGAGTTCGCGTACAACAGCAACTATCAGGAGAGCATAGGCATGGCACCTTTTGAAGCATTGTACAGATGCCGATGCAAGTCTCCACTCAATTGGGAGGAGATTGGAGAACAATTACTATTGGGACCTGAGCTTATAGAATGCACAAATGAAATAGTTCGTCTCATTCGGGACAGATTAAAAGTAGCTCAAAGCTGTCAGAAGAGTTATGCCGACCTTAAAAGATAGACTCTGAAATTTCAGGTAACTTGTATGTACAACTGCACCTTACAATTCAGTATAGCTTGCCTAAGGCTAACAACCATGTTACTTGTCAGGTTGGAGATCGTGTGTTTGTGAAGATCTCACCAACCAAGGGTGTGATGCGATTTGGGCGGCGGGGAAAACTCAGCCCCTGATATATTGGCCCTTTTAAAATTTTTGCTCGTGTCGGTGATGTGGCATACCGCATCGCATTGCCGCCACAGCCGGCTAGCTTCCACAATGTCGATGCTCAGAAAATACGTGAAGGATATGTCACACATACTAGACTATCAACCAATTGACATTCAAGAGTACTTGACACTACTTGAAGAACCGATAAGGATATTGGATCGCAAGGAACAAGTCCTACGGACTAAGAGAATACCGTTGATCTTAGTTCAATGGCAAAATCATTCCCCTACCGAAGCGACATGGGAATGTGAAGCGGAAATCAGGAAACAATACCCATCGCTATTTGACTAAGGTAATTTGAGTACAACATGCTACCTTAGTGGTAATCAAAATAATTCTCACTTGTACAATATCAATCATAATTTTAGTGCATATTAGAACTCAAACAACACCATCATATATATTGTCATATATGTGTATATACTACTTAATCTCATTTGTAGTGATCAGTTGTGAGAAAACTACATTCAGTTTGTACTTAGTGCACATTACTTAGGAAAATGCCAATAAGGGACTCAACTACAAACATGTACAACAATTCCATAACGTATGAATGAGACCACTGCGAAATGTCGTAGAATCTACATATACCATACAATCTATACCCAACACAAGTCTGTATCACTACCTACCCAACGCGTTGTTGCACATCGAGTCAAAACACCCAAGGAAGAGAACCAACTCTTTTCTGCACCCTCGCCACAGCGAGATTACTGCTCGCCGCGGCGAGATTTTCTGAAGGTGACTCACCACAGCGAGAACTTAAGTCGTCGCAACGACTGAGAAGAACATAAAGGGGCCCGCGAAACCCTTATGTGTTATTTTCGGACATTTCAAAATCTGGGTCCCTCTCTCTCGTCACCTCTCCCACATGAACCAAGGGCTTTCACATTCGAATCGCTCCGATTTCTTGCACCAATTTCTTCAAGCTCAAGAATCGTCTTGTGCAAAGCTCCATCGATTCGATCTTTGCCCCAATTAGTACTGTCGTAAGGTAAAACCCTTGAACCCTTCCATTTTCAATCCTTATTTTTTATTTCCTCTTGTATCTATGGGATCGAAGAAGCAAACTGCTTCTAAACTCCCCACGGTTCGACCCAGAGCCTTTGCTAGTGCCAAGGGCAAGGCTCCGACTACCTCAAAAGCTCCACCAATGCAAGACCAACCCGACCTATGGTGGGATATGAAAATGTGCAAACCAGATTGGACCTTCGACCAAGCGTACTTCAGTGATGAAGGACCACTTTGGCAGTCGATTAATTACCTTGAAAGAGCAAGCTACACATCCCTCTTCAAACTGTTTCACGGGCAGTATTACTTGTGAATTGTTAAACTCTTCTACTAGAACCTTAGTGCAGATCAAAATGGAACCCTTTGCACCAATATCGACAACCGAAAGTTTCGATTCGATCACGACCAATTTGCCATAGCCTTGGGTTCCGTTTGGATATGGAGATAATTGGGGGCTATTGCCACCAAACCCTACCAAGCTGCCCTTCCGTCGAATAGTTGCAGAAATGACCAATGGACAACACGGTCCTGGCCAATCAGTTAAGGGTTCACAACTGTCATCAGATATGTGGTGGATCTACATAGTTCTCAGAGGTAACCTCTACCCTTTAGTAAGAGAAGACGATATGAATGGAGTGCTTTTACAAGCCTTATTCTCAGTTTTTGAGGGAACATGGTTTGATGCGGCAGAACTGGTCATCAATGGACTGATCCACACCCACAATTATATGCTAGAGACTAGAAAGAAGCCACTGACCACCATGCCATATGCACGCCTCACATTGCGAATGGTGAAAGAGTACCAAGATGAAGTTGGAGGATTCACGATAAGGATTGATGAGCCGCATGATACCGACAACATCAGGTACTTTGGATGTGAGCAATGGGAATTGGCTCAAAATAGAATAAGTAAGAAAGTGTGAGACCTACCACCAACGGCAGACGTGCCATTCAAACACTCCTCCAGTTACCTAGACATCACCAAGCGAATGGACTTCCAAGAAGCAATGCTCATGGAAATCATGCACCATTGTTTTCCGAATGATGCCGCACAGCGAATCGCTAGAGCGCGAGGATCTACCTCCCATGCCGCTGAGCCTTCTGGTAATATCCCTAGACCATAACCTATTACTTGCTTTTAGCAGTAAAATTATCTCGATTAATTGAATGCCTAATTTTTTACTCGTTGACGATTCATTCCAATATGTAAATCATGTAGAATACCTGTCACACCTTCAATATTGTCATCTTTGCAATATAATGCAGTCCTGCATGTTAGATACAAATATATAGGACTGATGAAACCCAATAAACTTACCGCGAGCTAGGATCAAGCGACACTCGACTCCTCACGTACTTGACACCAATGTTAGAATAACTCCACACCTTCAAATGACATACAAACTACTACTGTGTAGTATCAAGCTATACCCACCTTGATGCACCTCTCAAACCCTCTCAGATGTCATCAATTTTCGAGGATGAAAATTTATTTAAGGGGGGGAGGATGTAACGCCCAGCCAATCCCGGCTCGTTACCATACTGGTCCGATTATCATGTGTTGACAAACCGAACGTATCGGGTCGAATAATCAAACTAGTCCCTTTGGAACCAAGCTAGTAGATGAATGGATTGTGTGTATGAGACCCGATAGATAGCACCAATGATCTGACCCATTAACCAACGGCCTAGGGTAAAGACCCATTAGTTAACTGATGGCACCAAAACCCATTATAAATAAAGGCCCATGGGCTAAACCGTTGGGAAACAGACTCATGATTGGGAAAGGGCCAGATCTAGGGCCCTTGAGTCAAGTAGGTATATTGATTGAGTGTATGGGTTCCACACTTGAACCAACCCAAAGTAGGGGTTCACTAGTTAGAAACCCAAATCTATGATCCATTGATATAAGAACCCATGTTGGACCCATGCCAAGACTTGTTTAAACCCCTTTGAGGATTGGCCTACAACTTATAGGAGACCAGATCTATAGCCTTTAAGTTAAGCTTGTACACCTAAGTGGGTGTATAAGCTTGACATGTGAGCTAGACCAGCTCATTTAAAGCCCATGCACGCAATCTATTTGCATGGAATTTGAGTGTCATGGGTAAAATCATATGCAAAGCTCGGGAGCCCTGTATGAGTAGTTCGTTACAGTAAACTCGCTACCCTACTTACAAATTCTGGTGTCTATAGAGTTAATGGAGTCCATGCATGAAGTTGGGAAGAATCAGACCCGTGGGATGCTTTATAGCCAAAATCGTGGGGTCCAATGCTTTGAGCTGCATGCATGAATTGCCGCGCTAGTGTCCGAAGGCTCATTCCGTCTTAGGCCAACCTGACTGGGTCACGTTCTAGCAATGCGTGCCTCAAAACCCCACATAATCGAGTTCATAACCGACTCGGGAGTCTAATCTTACGACTTTCAGGGGTTTTTGGACCATATTTCTCGCTGATTAATGATGATAAGGAACTAGTAGCTGCAAGGATTGCATTAGACGATTAAATATGTTTCCTTCATAATGTGTGTGCACGAACCTTTGTAGTTTGAGGCTAGAAGACAGAGCAGGAAAGAGGCGAGTCTGTCAGGCTCGCCGTGGTGAAATGGAACCTCGCCATAGCGAGAAATCACCTAAAGGCCTCGCCGCAGCGAGATCTCAAGGCAAAATCTTATGTGGAAAAACTCGTCGCGACAAGTTTGTTCCTGCATGTGGCACCTGATCTGTTCGCTGCGGCGACCTTGCATCTCACCGTGGCAAGATACTTTGTTTTGTTGTGTTGTGGGGTTGTGTGACCTTGGGTGTCTCACAAAGATCGTGACTTACGATTAACATGATTAGGTAATATCTGAGGAAGTGTGATGTGTCTTCTAGGATTACATGAAGGACATTTGAGAGGAATTTAGCTTCGATCCGTGCGTGTTTAGTCATGAGGTCTGACACTTAAGGTAGGCAAAATACCTTTGCCAATTATATGTTTACTCGAATTCACGTTTATGATGCAATTATCAAATGAACTATATTCTTTTAGAAATGATGTATATATATAAACATATGGATTTGAAATTCTTGATTGTTAAAGAATTGATTTTCACGCACATGTTTTGATGATTTATGAACATGCATCTTGATCTTGTATTGTCTTGCAATCATCATGTTCCCATTCTCATAACTTACTCAGTCTACATGTACTTGATATGTGCCTATGCTATGTGTGATCATGTGTAATGAGGAGCGGAGCCTCCATGAGAGGGGTGGAGTCCCTGGGGTAGCAACCCTGTATCCTAATACAGGTTGCTTAGTTCTCTAATACGGGATGCATTGCCATGTGATTTGTTCTGAGTATGTTAGATGTAAGGGGAGTGGAGTCTCCATGAGAGTGGTGGAGTCCCTGGGGTAGCAACTATGTGTCCTAATACGGGCTGCTTAGTTCCCTATTATGAGATACTTACTCTAATGCCATATGATATGATATGTTTTGATTCATGATATGTCATCTGTCTTGATTATGACTCTATCCTCGATATATGTGCTCATGACTTGCTTCACCTACGTGTTTCGGTTCGTGTTCGAAATTGGTCTGTCCGTGTTCGAAATTGGTCTGTCTCTCGACGCATTATTTTAACATGCTTATCTATTATCATGATTTTATTTGTTGGAGCATTTTATTCATATTTTGACCTCACACTCGATATTTTTTCATGTAATGTAAATTTCAATTTGCTTTTAATTATGCATCGAGAACATGAATTAGAAGGATAAAATGTTACTTAGCAATGTATTTTCTCTATTGAGCTTGGATAAAGCTCACTCTCGACTATATGTCACAGTTGCAGGAGCTGGTTTGGACCGTGATCTGAAATAGGAAGAAGATCCGGATTACCATCCTACGGAGGAGGAGGACTTGCCAGAGGAGCACTTTCCTTCGTGCTGCGACATTGGGATATTCTCTTGGGATTTTTGAGTAAATGGTATATGTTCGGATTTTGTAATTAATTACTAAGTATGTTTAATCCACTATTTAGATGGAGGTCGGCCTTCATCGGGGGATATTTATTTTGTGCATATGGTAGTTAGCTTCATGGGTTATGTTTCCATTTGTTCATTAACGTATGCTCTATATTTTATTCCGATCTGCACACTTTGTTTTCTGCTCTTGTAAGCTTACCCTATTGAGAGGTAGCCCGATCCTTCAAATGGTTAAATGCGGGGAAAGATCGAGTTGTCTAGTGGTGCTGCTTACATTTGATACCATAGCATCATTGTATATCAGATCTCTTGCATGATCCGACGGCACGGGTTTTTGGGTAAGGAAACTCGGGTGTCACATCCTTTCTTGGTTTGAATGAACTATTCAATATCCTAATGTAGGATAGGTTTGGGTGGTACAACTTGAATAATACTCCATGATTATGGAAAAGTAATATCTTCCCATGGAAACAAGCGCGGAGTAGCAATATTAGTGGTTAAGTAATTGGTCTCAATTAAGATAGTCTTCCCTGGTTCTCAATTAAGATAGTTAATCTTAGGAGCCAGTGAAGTCATTACCTTGTAATGAAGGTGATAGATCAGATCAATAGGCTCTGATCCAGGTAGGAAATTATATCCTTTTGTCAAAATATTTAGAGTAAAAGTGATCTGATCCAGGTAGGAAATTATATCCTTTTGTCTGAATATTTAGAGTAAAAGTATATAAAAGATTTTTACCTATAAGAGATAAGGTTAAATTGGGGAAAAGATTATAATAAACTGGACCATGGCATAGACTGGTCTCAATAACAACCATCGGAGAAGGGTGTTAGTCAAGGCGACAAGCATCTCTGAGAGTGCTTAATAAACTGTTGTTGTTACCTAATAAGATTAAGCATTTAAAAGCCACTTGTATACATATTAAATGTAGGAATTTGAATCTACAAAGGTCATGTAATAAATCTTCATTTGATAGCAATTGAAGACTTTCATGTTCTTCATTTAAACTGAGAGTTTGCTCTGTAGTCTTGATAAACATATCACTGGACCAATTATTCCAGCCATACTTATAAGTAGTTTTTAGATTGATTGAAGGAATTGTGCATTGATTCAGCTAGTCTTCAACATTGAACCATTGAACCAATTCATTATTTTTAATGGATTTTTTATTTGAAAATTTGAAGATTGACATTTAGAAATAACCAATAGATAATTGATTTTGATTTTTAAATATATATTGAAATAGTGAAAAATGGGTTTTTGGAAATTCCCAATAAGAGTTTAATTACATATGTGAATATTAATGTCGGAATAGTAATACTGTAGTGAATAGTAACTCCGATTACTATGCATATATATAGTAAATACTATTCATCATCTTCTTCAAATCATCTATGGATAGGTACTCTAATCAATTGTTATTTACTATCAAACAGCTTCCTCGGCGCCTATCAATGCTTTACGGGAAATCAAGGCAAAATGCAATCTCTGCTAGACGCCTTTCCTCCCAGTGTGACTTTAGCCGGACACTCGATCAGTATGGCAGTAAATAACAAGATCTTCATGTGTACCCATAGAGAATCAAAGAAGAAGAAGAACAAAGTATATTATGTATATTAATAGGATTAAGAGCACTACATACTAGATCTTATTACACTTATATGTCCTACCCCTCATATGTAATTATCATGGGATTTAGCTGGACATGACTTTGATACCAAATTTATAGAGTTGGAGAAGTGTAGTTGTAGAAAAGAAAGAAATATACTAAATAGAAACATTGATTCACATATATTAAGTAAGGAGACAACAAAACATGAATCAAACAACTTTAATTACAAAAGACAGAAAATATAATAAAGAAAGCTTACCAAATCTTTAGGTTATCACAAATTAAAGTGCTATCATAAGTTCGAAAATCACTTTTTTGAGATTCGAACAATCGGAATATGTGCACTCTAACACCAACGATTGTTCTTAATCTGATGGCTAATATTAAAGTTCACCAATCGAATGGTTTACATCCACTTATACGCATGACCATTTGGCCGAAACATGTTTGAACGATGGATTGCCACTTGGGCAATTTAGACTGATTATAGATGTGAGCCACATGACACAAATCACAATGATAAATCAGACTTCAATGGTGTGAAATAAAAAGTGGCATTTTCTTGGTGCAAGATCGTTTAAACACCATTTAGTATTTAAATGTTGGCCAGGAGCCATTATCCCTTAATTAATGTGAGACGAATGCATTTTGAAAAAATTGTCTTGACGATCGAGCCTTGGAGTCCAAATCATTGTGATCATTTTTTTATTCTTTGCCTCTATATTGATATTCAGAACCTTCTATTTTTTTCCTAACATAATCAACAGCTGATCATCTAATTGACGGCTGCATGATCTATGGTGTAAAAGACTGGAATGAAAAACAATCTCATTTTCTGATTCAAGGCAATTAACACCCAACCAAAACTCAAAAAGCACCCACCTAACCTCACCTGATATTAGCTATGCCTTTCACAACATATCTTTCACATCCTAGCATGTCATTTTCTTGTTCACTGATCTTGTAGTAGTTACTAAAATAAATTTACCAACTTCATCTATCTACTAATAAATGAAATATATATATATATATATATATATATATATATATGTATATGTATATAACTATAGTGCCTTCATTTGTTGCTTAAACAATGCCTACGACATTTGGTTTAGTTGTTTTCCTGACTCTCCTCTTACCTTGTACGCAAAAGAATTGATAAAATAAAGGATAAATGGGAAATGAAGGACACTTTACAAATTGCAAGGTGTCAAACACATGTTTAGGCCGAGGCCCATCAGGCGGCCGCCTCGGGCCCCAAAATTTTTGGGAGCCCTTATTCTTATAAGTCTTTATGGGCAATTGGTTAATATAACTTTCAATGTTCAAAAATTGTAAATCAAGTCAATGGGTAAGCTGGTTAAGCTACTTGTGTTGTTTTACTTTTTACCCAATAGGTTATAGGTTCAACTCTTTCCAGCCCAGTAACGCCCCCAAAGTTTTGGAACCCGTATGCATCCTGCAGGGTGTACGTGTCGGTTACGGCATGTGGTACCATTTCAGATTTTTCAGATAACTTGTTTTGGGATTTGTTTAGGACACATTTGAGTATTTGAACCAGGGCTAATAAACCGTGGCGGTGTAAAAGCTTAACACCGGAACTAAGTAGTACCAGGTTAGGACGTGTTGGTTCCACACTGGATCACACATCCACTTGGATCACACATATCTCAATTTGGTGTGTTGGTTTCACAACTAGAAATAATTAAAACTAAAGCCTAAGTACAAAGGGCTAACACACTAGTTGGTGTGTAGGCTTTACAGTAAATAGGAGACTTGGATGTATATAAGTGCAATGGGTTCTTAGGTAAGCCATTGCATTGCATGAGAACGGCTGAGAGAGAGAGAGAGAGAAAGAGAGTGAGCTTGAAGGAGGAGAAATTTCGCCAACTCGTGCCTCCGAAGCTCCTAAACATCGTTAAAGTTTCGTCGATCGTCCTTGTGTGAGTTTCCTTTTGTCAATCTTAAACGTAGTTGGGATCGGTGAAAGGAAAGGGGATCCATCTCATTCCAAACCCTCTTTGTGGGGAGTTCCATCTTGTGATCGCCCTCGTGCTTGAATAAGTAGACATCGGACGTGTGTGTGTAGGGTTGGATTCCGAACGCACCTCGCTGCAATTATGAGAGGGGGGTTTCGAAACCCATCGCACGTGCAAGAGGCGGAAACGCTGTTATTCCGATAGTCGATCGATGTGCTCATTAATCTCATAGGCTTCAAGGTAAGATTGTATGGGAATCCCTACCTAAGAAGTGTTCATTGAACGACGATTGTTAGGTAGGGATTCCCATCGGAAATCTTTGGCTCCCAAAGCTATATTTGCTTGGGAGATTAGTTAAGTTATGGCTTTAAGTTAAATATGTAGATAAGAAAGAGATGAGAATTTCTGCTTGGTTGATTCTAATAAATTGAGAATTTCCGCTTGGTTGATTCTAATAATAATGTTATTTTTGACCATACCATTATGATATGACATTGCATATGATTATACCATTAAAATTCTGTTTGAACTTTATCACTGAAGCACTGTTTAATATCATTGGTATTCTGCCATTTGAAACCCATGCTAAATATGATAAGATGCAATTATGTTGAGTTTTCTTCTGTTGAGCTTAGACTGTTAACTCACCCTGACTATACGTCACAGGTGTTGATGTTGTTCAGGACCTAGGACTTGAGGACTATTCGGATTACGAGCTGGAGGAGGAAGACCTCCAGCCTGACAAGCTCTACCCTTAGACTAGGGATAGAGAACTGGATTCATTTTTGAAGTTTTGAGTATAATGGGCTTTGTACGTCCATTAAATTTTGTAAGATAATAGTATATTCATACATTCATTTTGAGAACTACAATGAACCATTGTTTAGGTGATGGTCGGCCATCACCGGTGGTTCACTTTGTTTCTTGTTCATACATTTTGTGTAGAAATGAAATTCCTTTTATTTGTTGTCATGTGATTTTAATATCTGCTCTGATTTCTATGTTTGTATGGATGTACCATGCTGATGGCGAGCTAGCTTTCTCGATATATCGCGTATGGGAAAGTTAGGTCGTCACAGTTGGTATCAGAGCTATTGCTTTAGATTCGGATTCCATAGGATGATGGGCTAGATTGTTTTACAATTGATACTGATTGATGTTGATGTTTAATCAATGACAGATTAGTATGGCCCCACGTGTATGAGGCAGAGGTAGACCGACAACGGTTCGCATGGGAGATGTCCCCGATGTCGAGGGTACGTCGAGTGGTGTAGGATTTGCCACTGGTCTCAACACCATTCCATTGGGAAGAGGAAATGGCAGGGAAGGTAGTAGTGGTGAAAGTGAAGAGCAGTTGTTGGAGACCATGGCCAACACGATGGCACATTAGACCGAGATACTAACAACATGAAAACATCCTTCAGGGTTCTCAAAATTTAGACGGATGCATCCACCTAGCTTTTCGAGTCAAGTTGATCCACTTGAGGCCGAGAAGTGGTTGAACGAGATGGAGAAAATCTTCAGTGTACTTCTTTGCACTGAGGATGAAAAAGTGAGATGGGCAGCCTTCAAACTAGGTGAAGAAGTTGATCCCTGGTGGAAGGTAGTGCAAAGAGATAAAGTCCAAGAGATTCCAAATACACAGTGGACTTGGGCTGAAATCATTGAGAAATTCAACGACGAGTACTTCCCCAATGTAGTAAGGAATAAGTGGGAAGTTCAATTCATAGAATTAAAACAAAGTCAGATGTCTGTACGTGAGTACAAGGCCGAGTTAATTAGACTCTTGAGGTTTTCACCTCAATATGTGGCCACAGAACTGATGAAGGCTAGGAAGTTTCAACAAGGCCTAAGGTCGAATGTACAGGAAAGAGTCTCAATATTTGAACTGGGAACCTATGTTGAGGTAATGGATAAGGCCCTTGTTGCCAAGGAAGACATCGAGAAGATGTATAAGAGAAGAGATGAAATGAATAAGAATAGGAACAGGCAAGTAAGAAACCAAGGTTTACGAGACTGCCAAGGTATCCTACTCAGATAGTTTATTGGAGGCCGATCTCCTATCCGAGGCCGTCGGTATCCATACCCACTTGACCTTTCTGTCCTTCAGGCACTACTGCAACTGGGGCATCAATGGCACAGGGATTTTCATGTGTCGCATCTTCTACTCCTGCAGAACTATGTGCAATGTGTGGGAAACCACACAAGACTGAAGAATGTAGGACTACAGGGGCTTGTTTTAGATGTGGCATGATGGGACATCAGATTAGAGATTGTCCAGAAGCAAAGAGGGAAAGGGCAATGTCAGCATCTGCTCAACAAAGGCCTTCTCGAACTATCATTCGAGGTTATGCCTATGCGGTCACGGTACAAGATGCTCAAAAGTCGAATGACATAACCCAAGGTATAATTAAAATTCGAATGATAATTCTAACTTTAGTTTCTATCGATCAGAATTTTCCTACAAAATTTCTTTTAACTGCGATATTCATGAACACCACACACCTTGTGTGCACTTAATTAAATTGCGTGTATGAAACTTAGGTACTCTACTGTAGACACCCCAATTTTTCCCTCTCGGAGCATACAAACCTATTTGGTCAACCTTCGACCTTGCCCATGACTTTAGAAAAGGGGCTCACTCTTTTCGAAAGCTTTAAAACCCTAAACAGGGGACCATATACTGAAACAGTACAATGTGGTCGAAGAACAAGCTGAAACAATAGCTCTGTGACTCGGACCCGAATCAACCCAAGGAGGTCTTGAATTACACACCCTCACAGAGGCGCGCAATTCAATTGCATGCCCCATAGCTGGTGCGCAATTGGTCCCACTTGGACCAGGCTCATTCTTCTTGTGGACAGCCTTAGGACTTGATTCCATGCTCTATCCAATGCGCATAATCAATTGCATGTCCCATAGCTAGCACGCAATTAGTCCAACTTGGACCTAGTCTCTAATTCCCATGATTGCCCAAATTCCCCTAATAAGTACCTGTAACCGGGCGCTTAATTGGATTGCATGTGTTAAACAGAGCGTGCAATTTGTTCCAAGTAGACTGAAACTAGGGCACTCGACTGAACCAGTTAGCCGGTCACTCACTGAGTCGGTCACTGACTCAAAGTGATTAAGCATCCGTTACAGGGCGCGTAATTCAATTAAGTGCACCCAACAGGGGGCGTAATTAGATTTCATCGACTAATTATGCACCTCCCACAAGGCACGTAATTATCTCGATACCTATAAATAGACCCCCTACGTCGTCCACCATATACATCCAGCAATCGAATTTTCGAGGTCCTCTCTTTCAAGCTTTGGGATTTCGAGATTCTCTCTTCAGGGCCCGACTTCAGGTAATCTCTTAGGTTCTACTTTCTAATTCTTAATTCCTAGTTTCTAGTTCTCAATTCTAGCTTCTAGCTCTTAACTTCTAGGTTCTAATTCCTAATTTTGGCCCCAATTCTTAATTTTCATTCTATTTCTTAATTCTTAAGTTTTAGATTTCAGTCCTTAGTTCCTAATCCCTACTCTTTAAAATTTGAAATCCCCAATTTTCTAAGCTTTTAATCATTAATTCAAACTCAATCTTTTTTAAAATTACTCTTAGCCATAAAAAACAATTTACTAATTTTCTCTCTCCGAAACTTCTCCCTTTGAGAAAATTTGAGGTTCTCTCTGGGGTTCCAAATGGGGTCGAGCTGCCTTCTAGACTTCTAGAATTGCAGACTATTCCCCAGGAGCCCCAGGTAGTTAAGCTAACGGCACCAACCCGTTAGCTTCCTAAACCCCTGAATGCTACCCCTAACTCGATCATCATATCTCGTAGCCTAAACAGGCATACTTATAGCATCATCGAGCTCGAACCTATCCCTGCGACACTAGCTTTCTCGCCTTTGAGCCAACCACCGAACCTGACGACAAACAAATCTAAAAACCCATCACCTCTCCGTCTCTCAAGACCAAACCAAGCTTAAACCTCATAACCCCGATTAATATCCAAATAGACATATCACTAGATTCTCAAATCCCACCACGACATAGAATCATTGTCATAACTAAGACCGATTTCGACTATCGGATCTAAATTTCCATAGATCTTGTGATCAAAACCCTTGTGGAAGTTCAACCAACAATAATATCGCAACATCAAACCTTCGACACTAAACCTCCTCCATAAATTACAAATAAAACTTTAATGCAACCTCACGATAAGCCCAAAGCACGCATCAAGCAAAACAGGCATAATCAAACAAAACTGACCCTCCCCACACGAAGGAAAGGTCAACCTTGGCCTACGCCTTCACGTCTCCTCCTCTTACTTTACTTTTGCCTTATCCTGTCATTATCTTTACAATGTTACCTTCCCTCACAACAGACCCCACTCCAACTTCACCCGCAAATAACTTCCCGACAACTCATAAATCACCCTGAAAGACTCTTTAACAAGCTCAAGCTCCAACTCTACGAGTTGCCTCACCCTATCGAAAAATTAAAGAACGTCCCTCCTGACAAGGAGCCATTGGCCATAAGAGACTTATCAAAAGAAGTTAAAAGACACCACACTTAATTTTGACAAATCTCATATCATCCAAAACACAAACCTAAATAAACACAAATCTCATATCATCCAAAACACAAACCTAAATATTACATCTCTCTCATCCTTGATCAATCAGATCTAAAGGGATTGAGGACCCTGAAGTAGATTATCCAGCAGTTACTTCATCCGACCTTTTGAGTCAGCCTCCGCCCAGGGAACTGATGCTGTACTGTAACAAAAAAAATAAAATAATAAAATAAAAATAAAAAAATAAAAAAAATATAAAAGTCATAAAAAACTAAAGTAGAAAAGCCTAAAAATATAAATACTCAAAAACAAAAGTACTCTTTTATGCCCCAAATCCTTCGAACGCATACTCAACTGAGGACTCGAAGTCGAGGAGCTAGTGCGAAGGAAACAATGTCTACACAACTGCCTCGCCCAGAGGAAATCAATGCCCAAGTGGGAAACACTTATATTATCTCGGCAACATGCCCAGGAAACAACAAGAGGGGAAGGACTTCCTAAACCCCTGAATGCTACCCCTAACTCGATCATCATATCTCGTAGCCTAAACAGGCATACTTATAGCGTTAGTCTCGATCCTCGAAGTAGTACCAAAGGAGGAAACACTTGGCCAAAAAAACCGATCAGGTTCCCTAACCTCTCTGATTTTTAAAACCAGTGACCTAATTTTCCCAATGGATCTTACGGAGGGTACCCGGGAACGGGGCCGATCCTCCTTAGCATAATGGGCCCTAATCCCTTTTTTTAAAATTAATTAACTAGAATTATCATATTTAGATTAATTAGACTCCTAGTAGAATTAGGAGACTAGTTTAATTAAACTCCTAGTAGAATTAGGAGGCTAGATTAATTAGACTCCTAGTAGAATTAGGAGACTAGTTTAATTAAACTCCTAGAAGGATTAGGTGACTAGATCAATTAGACTCCCCGTAGGATTAGGAGATTAGAGCAATTAGACTTAGAGCAGGATTAGAAAACCAAACTAGCTAAAGCCCAAGGCAACCCAGAGCTGTTGACGTTGGCTGGCCGACAATTCAGTAAAGGAGTTCATCCTGCAAGCCCTACTCCCCTTAAAGCGTTATTAGTGACATGTTGCAGTGTCAATAAATATCTACAGTCGGCGATCACATCAACCCAGGTATTCTTCATTTAAAAATTATCTTTTCCTTTCAGAAATTTAATATTTTGTAATTTATTATTCATCGCTTTTGTCATAGTCCACTTGAACTGAATTGGGCCACTTATTCCAGGAACCGAAAGGAACTCAGAAAAAGTGCGTACCAACAGACTGGCGATCGCGATGGGACTCCTTTCACTAGGGTTGCCCCGGTTTAATTAATTTGGTCTAGCCTTTCGAAAACAAAACAAAAATATAATAAAATAATAAAAATAAATAATAAAAAAACTATTTTAAAATGTCAAACTTTAATAGTATCGACCCACCCTCATGGGGCTCCCATAGCGACCCCGAGTATAACGTTAGGCCATCTCCATGGACAGCCCAGTGTCGTGCCCGGGGTAAATGTGGTTAGTGAGAGTGAAAAATACCCCTTTGCTCCACTGAATATAAATCACATCTGCAACAGTGGAGATGATAGCGGGCAAAGATACTCTGCTAGCCAAATTTTGGATCTCACGGCCAATAAGTTGATGAAGGGAGGATAAGAAGCCGATGCTCTATGACAAGCCCGGGGCAAGTTACAAGGCCGCAATGGAGCATAGGCTGATAGATCAGCGACAAGTTATGCCGAGGAGTAGACAAAAGGAAAGGACGCCGACTCCACACGCTCCAACAACACGATAAATGCCTTACAGGCGCCCCTTTCACACCTCAATCGGGGAAAACCATCAAAAACAACTCTTCCCTGATACACCGAAACGTGACTCAACCCTAAACGTAGATGACCTCCCTCAAATTCTAGAAATTACATGGCTAAGAGGGAGCATTCTAGCCGAACTTTCGGATTCAACAAATTCTGTCGATACCTTGACTTCACTACACCCACAGGCTTTAAACCGCCAAAATTCAACAACTATAACAATACAGGAAATCCAAACCACCACTTGACCCTGTTCTGTAACGACTGTTGACCAATTTGCACCAATCATGGGCTCCTCATCCATTACTTCCAATGATCTTTAGAAGGAGAAGCACTTGACTGGTTTACCACTCTACCACTAATAAAAATTGAGACCTTCGAAGACTTAGCCGACAAATTCCTAGACCAATACCAGCACCAGACTCACGAAGAGGTCAGTCTCACTGGCTTGATACACACAAGACAAGAGGACGACGAAGACTTCTTGACGTTCACCAACTGCTGGAGAAGGCTCGCCGCCCGAATGGGGAATCAAATAAAAGAAAGCGATGCAATAGAAATTGTGATCGACAATACCCGAGAGCCTCTTTGGAGCGATCTCATCCTAAGCGACTACTCCGATTTCTCTAGCCTCCATGAACGCGTCTCACGCATAGAACGTCTACTGAAGAATGGAGACCTTAATCTCTCCACACTGACATCCAACAACCCTAGAACAAACACCCTAAATGAGACTCTAAGCCCTAGACAAATCAACACAAATTAAGGACAAAATCAAGCAAACCCTCAACCATACCACCCATATGACCAAACTCAAGATCTATACCCAAACCTATATCTTGACCAAAACAAATTACCACACACACAAACGGAGATCAACACCCTTACCAACCTTTATACAGCAACCAATACACGAACCCACACTATGATCAAAACCAACTCCCCAACATTGCGCAAACTAACATCACCTGCTACAACCTATTGTTTGAACAAACTCCATCAAGCCCTCAACCCGCAAATGATACCGTACACTCACTCACTCCTGCCTGTTGTCGCTCCAAGTGTGCCATAATTGTGTGCATTATGAATAAAGAATTAAAGAATTAAAGAATGCTAAGTTATATGGATGTTAACTTATGAAAGGAATATCGGCAGCACACTGGGGCTAACATTAGCCTGCAAGATCAGGGCCAATTGTAGCAAGTTTTAAAAGTAAGTATTTCAAGATCGTCCACAGAGAATTTGTCTAAAATGAGAGATAAACCTCCAGATCTGTGCTACCAGATCTGGCTCTATAATTATCTAGAAAGCAGATAAAGAGAGAGTGTTGGGTTTTGTCACGTTTAACTAAAAGCAAATAAAGAAAAGAACTAACTACGTGATCCAGATCCGAGTTGTGGAGGTGTTTAAAATAAATCAAATGCAGAAATAATAGCTTCATGTATTTTAGCCTTTGAATTTTAATGGAGAATCAGATTCCAATAGAGCAGATTCAATCTTCATCTGCTACCAAAGATGTATGTAAGAGAAATAAATCGAATTAAGGAATAGGTTTAGACTTATGGCTATGATCGTCCAATGGTCACAGATCATCCAATAGTTGTGGCCTCTTTAGTTCGTAACATGAACATCATCAGTAAGTCGCTAGAATTAGGTTACCAACGCTAATTCATACGGGGACAATGAATTAAGGGAAGTTGGATGCGGTGAGTGAATCTAAAGAAGTCTAATGCACTAAGGTGAACATTCGTAACCCTCGACATGACTCCAATGGAGAAGACACAAATTGCAGCAACCTTTTAAAAACCAAAACTACAAATACAAAGCACGGCTTTAGAAAGCCCACGGACTTGCAGACTTGAATCCGATCTCCTTGGAGTTACAAATCACTCTCCACAACTCTCAAAAGTAAAACGAAAGAAGCTATTAGAGGAGGACCAGATAGGCTATCTGGCCGGAAGATAGGGAAATAGAGATGAAAACTCAAAATGTGGATGCCACAATTGGGCAAATGTCTTTCTATTTATAGCTTTCCCTTGATCACCTGCAGTATGAATTGACCAATCGAAGTGTTCGGATCTGGATTGCCCAATGGCGATTGAGCACGGGATCCAGATCTTTCGCCAATGAAAATGCTCGATTCGGTTCAATCAGCGCTAGAAGCATCAATTCTTATGGAATTCAAAAATCTGTTTGAGCTTCTAGAAGTTCCGCCAAGTGATTTCATCTTTGAGCGCTCACATGGGTTGGAATATGCTTTTGGATCTTGATTGGAATCTTAGAAATGTCCCCTGGTCATTAAATGCATTGGGGCGCGTCAAGAGATTACAAATGCCCTTTAAACAAGTCAGTAATTCCCCGAATGTCCTTTCGTGAGTTTAAGTGCCTTTTCGCAAAGTGTTTTGGCTCAAGTTCTTTTTCGCAAAGCAATTTGGCTTCGTAAAGTCTTTTCAGGACTTCTCCCGGATCTTCTATTCGAAAAGGAAATTTCAACTATTCGAGCAGAACATGGTTCTTTTCGAGTAGTTCATTCTGACTCGTAATCAATTCAACAGAACTTTGAACTTTTGAAAAGTACTTTTACTTTGCGATTTGAACTTTTAACTTGATTTCTTCTTTTGAATGGATCCTTCTTCTTCTTGGTCTTTTCTTGCTCTTTTAGGACCTTTTTAGCCATTCTTTGAGGCTATTTCTTCACTCCTCTTTGAGCTTGACATGAGTTGTCGACTTTTTGATCATTTTAGGATGCTTTTCGGACTTGGACCTCTAATTGGTTAGTAAAATGCACACTAAAGCACTTATTTAGTCTTCTCAAGGGTCTTTCAAAGCTCATGTTTAGGGGTGAAAATGGTATTTTCACTACTTAACACACCCCCCAAACCTAAGCTTTGCTAGTCCACTGAGCAAAGAAACATAAAAAACAAAGTAAAGAGCCACTTTTGTAGGAAGCAGTGCATTTAGCATATGCAACAAGCCTTTTCAACCCCTAGGTGATCCCTAGAGGAGGAGTGAAGTCTCGAGGGTTTTCATGAAGGTACCCACAAACTTCTCCATGGGACAAGTTGGCATTAGTGCACTTTGTTATCTCATGAGCAATCAAAGATCGAAATTAGTTACTCTTGAATCCATGTTTACAGAAATTTAGTTGTATTGTTTGCAAGGAGATTTCAACATTTATAAACCTCATGAATGTTTCAATATTTCCAATCAGTGAGCATCATAGAAAATCATACAAATGTGCTGATAGCTCATCCTATGGATAAAAATTAGGTTATAAGTCATACTTAATGTGCTCAAGTTCCAACCCAAACACTCACCGTGGTATACTCTCATCGGTGTTTTGTTGAGGGTTCGTTTTCACTCAAGCTCAAGAGCGTTACATCTCCCAAATGGATCTGTAAGCATGAGCATAGGCCTGCTTCTCGTCTCGCATCATTGACATCTCCTCACCATAGATTGGGGAACTTCTTATCTCTACATGACTCACTCAACTTTGGATCACAAGGACTTTTAATCTAGGTTTGTTTGTATGGCTTATGGAGTGAAGTTTCAAGGAAAGGCGCGCTTTGAACAGGGTTTGAATTTGAGAACTCGGGAAGTGCAGAGATGGTTCATGACTCCACCTTTTTGAGTTTAGCTTCTTTCTTCTTCTTTTCGAGATTCTCACATTCACACGATCGCTTCTTTCTTTGATCTTGCATTTTCATCATAAGGTCCCTTTTTGCCTTTTTTGCTTGCAACTTTTTCACATTGTTTGTCTCTTCCTTTCTCACCATATTGCCTGCTTTTTGAGGTATTTCTCTTCATTTTCTTGATGCTGCCAAATGGTCCATCTTCAGCTTCTTTCTCCTTTACCTCGAATTCTCGAGTGAGGGAAGGCTGAATTGGTTCCATAGGTTCAAGTACTTTTGGATATTTTGATGAAGAATTGTAGGATTTACTCAAATGGGGTACAAACAGGGGCAGATTTTTCTTGGTTGGTTACATAGGTTCAAGTCCCAAAGAAGGCCTTGATCTTTTCCTCGTTTCATGAGTGTCTTTGTTACTTGTTTTAATTTGGAGTTTCCTAACTTCTAGTGGATCTAATGCCTCACCAATCTTTTGAATCGTAAAAAATTGCCTCATCACTCTTCAACAGAGATGGAAAATATATGAGCTCAATTCTCACCGTTATGGTTTTTCCTTGAGCTTTTAAGTATATCTTTACCTTTTCTCTTCCTTTTGACTTACTACGTCTACCAAGTATGTTTTTATGGTGTAATCATCATGGAAATGTAGACTATCTCTAAATTTTTTGCAAAGAATATTTAAAATTTCCTAGTTAACTTGATTCTTAAGTACATTAAATTCTTCCCCTTTACTTAGGTGATTTTTACGCTTTATGCCTTTGTGTCCGAGGGCGAGATCACCCACACCCCAAACTTATGAGGAGCAGTGTCCTCACTGGTTCAAAGGTGGCATGGTCCCATTATTCAGGAAAAACATGAAGGAAATCATAAACAGCAGAAAGTAAAACATGACAGTGAGCATTGGAGAAAGCAAAATTTATTGACTAGAAACATTACAGAGAAAAAAAAGAAAAATAAAGATGAGGGGGGATCTGGGATTAAGGAGAGAGCGAAACCTGTGAGGAACCGTGTCCTCACCGGGTTTGATGTAAGGGAAAAATAAAATAGGCTTGCTGCTCACATCTAATGTAAAAGATTGGAAAAAATAATTACAGAACAATGAAAATGTAAAAAAGAAAAAGAAAAGAAAAAGAAGTGCGAATTGGACAAAAAGAACAGATTTATATATTATATTTAGAAACAAAGTACATGCAAACATTAATAACTTGGATCAAAGTCGCTACCATAAGTTGGGTCATTGGGGTCTGAGCTAGAGTCACTGGTTGAACTTGAATCAGAGTTGGAATCAGAACTTGATGGTGATTTCTCAGGACTGGAATTCTTGTGCTCGGTGTACTCTTTGGACTTGATCTTCTTGGTGAGGCCAGATGTTTGGTCAGTGGCGTTTCTGTTCTTGAGCTAGTTTGGTCTTTTCTTGAACTAGTTGAGCTTGGAGCATAGCTACCTTGTGTTGCTCAGCCCTGACCAATTGGTATGTTTGTCCAACCAGATCCCTCATCTTCTCTCTCTCAAATTGCATGAAATGCTCTAATTTTTTTATTTTGGCCTCATAAGGGGTTCGGATGTAGGCCTCCAAATCAGCCCCTTTTTCGCACATCCCTCACGGATGTAGGGATTTTCTCACATGGCCCGGGAGAGGTGGCATATCTAGGGAGGGGATGGAGTGGTAGGGGACTAAAGGGGTCCACTGGGAGGGGGTGGGAAAACCGAGAAACTAGGGCGCAGGATAAAAGAAGAAAGAAAAACTAAGAATAGAAAAATCTAAACTATATGCGTGCAGAAAAAATAAAAATGTAGGGACTGCATACAAAGTTTAAAAAAAATAGAAAAGTGTTGACACAAAAACAGAATTTGTGAATGCAAAATAGGAAAACAAAGTTAGAAACTAACTATACTCACAGAAAAATGACGAAAATTAGTAAAACTAGGACAATGTTCCTAAAAACAGAATTTGAAACTAAAATTCCTAAAAACAGAATTTGAAACTAAAATTCCTAAAAACAGAATTTGAAACTAAAATTCCTAAAAACAGAATTTGAAAATCTAAAAACAGAATGCTAAAATTCCTAAAAACAGAATTTGAAAATCTAAAAACAGAATTTGAAACTAAAATTCTTAAAAACAGAATTTGAAACTAACATTCCTAAAAACAGAATTTTAATGCCAAAGGATACATCCTAAGCCCAAAGAGAAAAAATGATACATCCTAAGCCCAAAGAAAATCTAATGCCAAAAGCGAGATACTTATGAATCTAAGTGAAAAAAAAAATGATTAGCAGGAATACAGTGAAAAGCAAGATTCATAAGACTGACCCCTTTGTTGATGATGGGTATGAATAAAAAATAATGAAGCATGGGAGCACATATTAAAAACAGAGTTCATACACAATTTGAGACCCATTTATGATGAAGAAATCAAGGAAAATAAAATAAGTGGGTCCATTGAATATTCAAAATTTATGATTCACTACTCATTGTCCTACATGATTCCTAAAAATAAAAAAATGATCTCAGGTCCAGGATGGGAAAAGTGGATGCAAATGGAGAAAAAAAAGCATTATACGAAAGATATATATATATTTTTTATTTTTATAATTTTCTATTTTTTATTTTTACTTGTTTTGGATCAGCCTGGCTCAACAAGAGCCCTTATTTACTCTGAAAATAATGAGAAACAACTAAGAGATTTTCTATTTGTGTTTTCATTTTCTTTTATTTTGTATTTGGTTTTGTAAAAAAATCAAAGATGCCTAAAAGACAAAGAGAAATTATAATCGTAACAAACAAACACAACAGAATCTGGTTCTCAAGAATTTAAAATAGAAAATGAATGCAAAGGAGAAGAGGATGCAAACTCAAGCAGATCTGCTCCGACTTTAGTCCAGATGCTCCTTGTTGGGACTCCCAGATCTGCAACAATCCAAAAGCTCGTGATACCTTATTCCAAAGATATTGACAAAAATAAAAGAAAAACTCAGGCTTCTGCCCAAAATTGACAAAAAGACAAAAGAGTGGCAGCACAATTTATTCAAACAACTAGAAGGCAAAGAATGAAAACTTAGAAAAAAAAAAAATCTGCTGTAGTAAAATAGGTTTTCTATACAAAACTGCAGTAGACATTTAATCAAGCACTTGGAATACAAAGTGCAGGTTTAAAGCAAAAACTAAAATGAAAATCAAATCTATAAAATAAAAAAAAAAACTTAGGTCTACCAATTTTAGAACAAATTCCCCGGCAACGGCGCCAAAAACTTGTTGTCGCTCCAAGTGTGCCATAATTGTGTGCATTATGAATAAAGAATTAAAGAATTAAAGAATGCTAAGTTATATGGATGTTAACTTATGAAAGGAATATCGGCAAAGACACTGGGCTAACATTAGCCTCGCAAGATCAGGCCAATTGTAGCAAGTTTTAAAAGTAAGTATTTCAAGATCGCCCAGAGAATTTGTCTAAAATGAGAGATAAACCTCGATCTGCTACGGATCGCTCTATAATTATCTAGAAAGCGAGATAAAGAGAGAGTGTTGGGTTTGTCACGTTTAACTAAAAGCAAATAAAGAAAAGAACTAACTACGTGATCCGCATCCGAGTTGTGGAGGTGTTTAAAATAAATCAAATGCGTAAATAATAGCTTCATGTATTTTAGCCTTTGAATTTTAATGGAGAATCAGATTCAATAGAGCAGATTCAATCTTCATCGCTACCACGGATGTAAGAGAAATAAATCCGAATTAAGGAATAGGTTTAGACTTATGGCTATGATCTCGTCCAATGGTCACAGATCATCCAATAGTTGTGGCCTCGTTTTAGTTCGTAACATGAACATCATTGTAAGTCTTTGCTAGAATTAGGTTACCAACGCTAATTCGCAGGGACAATGAATTAAGGGAAGTTGGATGGGTGAGTGAATCTAAAGAAGTCTAATGCACTAAGGTGAACATTCGTAACCCTCGACATGACTCCAATGGAGAAGACACAAAGAACCTTTTAAAATCCAAAATTACAATTACAAAGCACGGCTTTAGAAAGCCCTCGGACTTGCGGTCTTGAATCCGATCTCCTTGGAGTTACAAATCACTCTCAACAACTCTCAAAAGTAAAACAAAAGAAGCTATTACAGAGGTACAGATAGGCTATCCGACCTAAGGTAGGGAAATAGAGATGAAAACTCAAAACTGGATGCCACAATTGGGCAAATGTCTTCTATTTATAGCTTAGGCTGAATTGACCAATCGAAGTGTTCAGATCTGGATTGCCCAATGGCGCTTGAGCACGGGATCCAGATCTGCTCGCCAATGAAAATGCTCGATCCGTTCACAATCAGCGCTAGAAGCATCAATTACATTATGGAATTCAAAATCTGTTTGAGCTTCTAGAAGTTCCCGCCAAGTGATTTCATCTTTGAGCGCTCACATGGGTTGGAATATGCTTTTGGATCTTGATTGGAATCTTCAAATGTCCTCGGCCGTTAAATGCATTGGGCGCTGCGAGATTACTGAAATGCCCTTTAAACAAGTGTAATTCCCCGTAATGTCCTTTCAGAGAGTTTAAGTGCCTTTTCGCAAAGTGTTTTGGCTCCAAGTTCTTTTCGCAAAGCAATTTGGCTTCGAAAGTCTTTTCGCAAGGACTTCTCCCCATCTTCTATTCAAAAGGAAATTTCAACTATTCGAACAGAACATGGTTCTTTTCGAGTAGTTCATTACAGCTCGTAATCAATTCAACAGAACTTTGAACTTTTCGAAAAGTACTTTTTACTTTATGATTTGAACTTTTAACTTGATTTCTTCTTTGCGAATGGATCCTTCTTCTTCTTCGTGTCTTTTCTTGCTCTTTTAGGATTTTAGCCATTGCCGAGGCTATTTCTTCACTCCTCTTTGAGCTTGACATGAGTTGTCTTTTTTGATCATTTTAGGATGCTTTTCGCGCTTGGACCTGTCTAATTGGTTAGTGTAAAATGCACACTAAAGCACTTCTAAAGTCTTCTCAAGGGTCTTTCAAAGCTCAAGTTATGGGGCGATAAAATGTCTTTTTCACTAGTTAACACAGCCCCAAACCTAAGCATTGCTAGTCCGAGAGCAAAGAAAGATAAAAACAAAGTAAAGAGCCACTTTTGTAGGAAGCACAGTGCATTTAGCATATGCAACAAGCCTTTTCAACCCCTAGGTGATCCCTAGAGGAGGAAAGTCTCTGAGGGTTTTCAAAGTGAAGGTACCCACAAACTTCTCCATGGGACAGTTGGCATTAGTGCCTGTTATCTCATGAGCAATCAAAGATCGAAATTAGTTACTCTTGAATCCATGTTTACAGTAAATTTAGTTGTATTGTTTGCAAGGAGATTTCAACATTTATAAACCTCATGAATGTTTCAATATTTCCAACTGTGAACAAAGTCATAGAAAATCATACAAATGTGCGAAGAAGCTCATCCTATGGATAAAATTAGGTTATAAGTCATACTTAATGTGCTCAAGTTCCAACCCAAACACTCACGGGGTATACTCTCATCGGTGTTTTTGTTGAGGGTTCGTTTTCACTCAAGCTCAAGAGCGTTACATCTCCCAAATGGATCTGTAAGCATGAGCATAGGCCTGTTTCTCAGTCTTGGCATCATTGACATCTCCTCACCATAGATTGGGGAACTTATCTCTACATGACTCACTCAACTTTGGATCACAAGGACTTTTAATCTAGGTTTGTTTGTATGGCTTATGGAGTGAAGTTTCAAGGAAAGGCGGTTTGAGCAGGGGTTTGAATTTGAGAACTCGAAGTGCGTGAGATGGTTCATGACTCCACCTTTTGAGTTTAGCTTCTTTCTTCTTCTTTCGAGATTCTCACATTCACTGACGCTTCTTTCTTTGATCTTGCATTTTTCATCATAAGGTCCCTTTTTTGCCTTTTTGCTTGCAACTTTTTCACATTGTTTGTCTCTTCCTTTCTCACCACCATATTGCCTGCTTTTTGAGGTATTTTCTTCATTTTCTTGATGCTGCCCAAATGGTCCATCTTCGTTCTTTCTCCTTTACCTCCCGAATTCTCGAGTGAGGGAAGGCTGAATTGGTTCCATAGGTTCAAAAGTACTTTTGGATATTTTGATGAAGAATTGTAGGATTTTGACTCAAATGGGGTACAAACAGGGCAGATTTTTCTTGGTTGGTTCTGTTAGGTTCAAGTCGTCCAAAGAAGGCCTTGATCTTTTCCTCGGTTTCATGAGTGTCATTACTTGTTTTAATTTGGAGTTTCCTAACTTCTAGTGGATCTAATGCCTCACCAATCTTTTGAATCGGAAAAAAAATTGCCTCGAGTCACTCTTCAACAGAGATGGAAAATATATGAGCTCAATTCTCACCGGTTATGGTTTTTCCTTGAGCTTTTAAGTATATCTTTACCTTTTTCTCTTCCTTTTGACTTACTACGATACCGATGTTTTTATGGTGTAATCATCATGGAAATGTAGACTATCGTAAGGTTTAGAATGTCTAAATTTTTTGCAAAGAATATTTAAAATTTCCTAGTTAACTTGATTCTTAAGTACATTAAATTCTTCCACCTTACTTAGGTGATTTTTCGCCTTTATGTGTGTCCGAGGCAGATCTCTCGCCACACCCCCAAACTTATGAGGAGCGGTGTCCTCACTTTGGTTCAAAGGTGGCATGGTCCCATTATTCGGAAAAACATGAAGGAAATCATAAGCAAAAGTAAAACATGACGGTGAGCATTGGAGAAAGCAAAATTTATTGACTAGAAACATTACGTAGAAGAAAAGAAAATTAAAGAGAGGTGGGACTGGGATTAAGGGAGAGGGGCGAAACCTGTGAGGAACCGTGTCCTCACTGGTTTGATGTAAGGGGAAAAAATAAAATAGGCTTGCTCGCTACAGATCTAACAGAAAAGATTGGAAAAAATAATTACAGAACAATGAACAGAAAACAGAAAAAAAGAAAAAAAGAAAAGAAAAAAGAAGTGCACAGAATTGGACAAAAAGAACAGATTTATATATTATATTTAGAAACAAAGTACATGCAAACATTAATAACTTGGATCAAAGTCGCTACCATAAGTTGGGTCATTGGGGTCTGAGCTAGAGTCACTGGTTGAACTTGAATCAGAGTTGGAATCAGAACTTGATGGTGATTTCTCAGGACTGGAATTCTTGAGCTCAGTGTACTCTTTGGACTTGATCTTCTTGGTGAGGCCCAGATGTTTGGTCAGGCTGGCTGTTTTCTGCTGTTCTTGAGCTAGTTTGGTCTGTTCTTGAACTAGTTGAGCTTGGAGCATAGCTACCTTGTGTTGCTCAGCCCTGACCAATTGGTATGTTTGTCCAACCAGATCCCTCATCTTCTCTCTCTCAAATTGCATGAAATGCTCTAATTTTTTTATTTTGGCCTCATAAGGGGTTCGGATGTAGGCCTCTGAAATCAGCCTTTACGCACATCCCTACGGATGTAGGGATTTTCATCATGGCTCGGGAGAGGTGGCATATCTAGGGAGGGGATGGAGGGACTAAAGGGGTCCACTGGGAGGGGGTGGGAAAACCGAGAAACTAGGGCAGCAGGATAAAAGAAGAAAGAAAAACTAAGAATAGAAAAATCTAAACTATATACGTGCAGAAAATAAAAATGTAGGGAATGCATACAAAGTTTAAAAAAATAGAAAAGTGTTGACACAAAAGAATTTGTGAATGCAAAATAGGAAAACAAAGTTAGAAACTAACTATACTCACAGAAAAATGACGAAAATTAGTAAAACTAGGACAATGTTCCTAAAAACAGAATTTGAAACTAAAATTCCTAAAAACAGAATTTGAAACTGAAATTCCTAAAAAGAGAATTTGAAAGTAAAATTCCTAAAAACACAATTTGAGAATCTAAAAACACAATGCTAAAATTCCTAAAAATGAATTTGAAAATCTAAAAATGAAATTTGAAACTAAAATTCTTAAAAGCAATTTGAAACTAACATTCCTAAAACAGAATTTTTAATGCCAAAGGATACATCCTAAGCCCAAAGAGAAAATGATACATCCTAAGCCCAAACAGAAAATCTAATGCCAAAAGCGAGATACTTATGAATCTAAGTGAAAAAAATGATTAGCGTGAATACGTTGAAAAGCAAGATTCATAAGACCCCTTTGTTGATGATGGGTATGAATAAAAATAATGAAGCATGGGAGCACATATTAAAAAAGCGAGTTCATACACAAATGAGACCCATTTATGATGAAGAAATCTAAGGAAAATAAAATAAGTGGGTCCATTGAATATTCAAAACAGACCTATGATTCACTACTCATTGTCCTACATGATTCCTAAAATAAAAAAATGATCTCAAAGAGTCCAGATGGGAAAAGTGGATGCAAATGGAGAAAAGTTTATACGAAAGATATATATATATTTTTATTTTTATAATTTTCTATTTTTATTTTTTACTTGTTTTGGATCAGCTCAACAAGAGCCCTTATTTACTCTGCTGAAAATAATGAGAAACAACTAAGAGATTTTCTATTTGTGTTTTCATTTTCTTTTATTTTGTATTTGGTTTTGTAAAAAAAAAATCAAGATGCCTAAAAGGCAGCAGAAATTATAATCGGAACAAACAATAAACACAATGTAAGCTGCTGGTTCTCAAGAATTTAAAATAGAAAATGAATGCAAAGGAGAAGAGGATGCAAACTCAAGCAGATCTGCCCAAATTTTAGTCCAGATGCTCTTGTTGTTGACGGGCTGCTCAGATCTGCAACAATCCAAAACTGCAGCAGACCTTTTATTCCAAAGATATTGACAAAATAAAAGAAAACTCAAAGCACGCCCAAATTTGACAAAAGACAAAAGAGTGGCGCAGATTTATTCAAACAACTAGAAGGCAAAGAATGAAAACTTAGAAAAAAAAAAATACTGCAGAAGAAAATAGGTTTTCTATACAAAAGCAGAGAGACATTTAATCAAGCACTTGGAATACAAAGTGTGTTTAAAGCAAAAAAACTAAAATGAAAATCAAATCTATAAAATAAAAAAAACTTAGGTCTACCAATTTTAGAACAAATTCCCCGTCAACAGCGCCAAAAACTTTTTGTCGCTCCAAGTGTGCCATAATTGTGTGCATTATGGATAAAGGATTAAAGAAATAAAGAATGCTAAGTTATACGGATGTTAACTTATGAAAGGAATATCGGCAAGACTTGGGGCTAACATTAGCCCGCAAGATCGGGGCCAATTGTAGCAAGTTTTAAAAGTAAGTATTTCAAGATCGCCCACAGAGAATTTGTCTAAAATGAGATAAACCTCCAGATCTATGCTACCAGATCCGGCTCTATAATTATCTAGAAAGCGATAAAGAGAGAGTTGGGTTTTGTCACGCTTTAACTAAAAGCAAATAAAGAAAAGAACTAACTAGTGATCCGGATCCGAGTTGTGGAGGTGTTTAAAATAAATCAAATGCAGAAATAATAGCTTCATGTATTTTAGCCTTTGAATTTTAATGGACAATCTGTATTCCAATAGAGCAGATGCAATGTTCATCTGGCTACCAGCACAGATGTAAGAGAAATAAATCTGAATTAAGGAATAGGTTTAGATTTATGGCTATGATCCGTCCAATGGTCACAGATCATCCAATAGTTGTGGCCTGTCTTTAGTTCGAACATGAACATCAGAAGTTTGCTAGAATTAGGTTACCAACGCTAATTCGCACAGGACAATGAATTAAGGGAAGTTGGATGCGTGAGTGAATCTAAAGAAGTCTAATGCACTAAGGTGAACATTCGTAACCCTCGACATGACTCCAATGGAGAAGACACAAATTACAAAGAACCTTTTAAAATCCAAAATTACAATTACAAAGCACGGCTTTAGAAAGCCCTCGGACTTGCGTCTTGAATCCGATCTCCTTGGAGTTACAAATCACTCTCAACAACTCTCAAAAGTAAAACAAAAGAAGCTATTACAGGAGGTACAGATAGGCTATCCGGCCGGAAGGTAGGGAAATAGAGATGAAAACTCAAAACTGGATGCCACAATTGGGCAAATGTCTTCTCTATTTATAGCTTTCCTTGATCCGCAGTATTGAATTGACCAATCGAAGTGTTGGATCTGGATTGCCCAATGGCGATTGAGCACGGGGATCCAGATCTGCTTACGCCAATGAAAATGCTCGATCCGTTCACCAATCAGCGCTTAGAAGCATCAATTACATTATGGAATTCAAAAATCTGTTTGAGCTTCTAGAAGTTCCCGCCAAGTGATTTCATCTTTGGCGCTCACATGGGTTGGAATATGCTTTTGGATCTTGATTGGAATCTTCCAAAATGTCCTGGCCGTTAAATGCATTGGGGCGTCAGAGATTCTTGAAATGCCCTTTAAACAAGTCGTAATTCCCGTAATGTCCTTTCAGAGAGTTTAAGTGCCTTTTCGCAAAGTGTTTTGGCTCCGTAAGTTCTTTTCGCAAAGCAATTTGGCTTCGAAAGTCTTTTCGCAGGACTTCTCCCATCTTCTATTCGAAAAGGAAATTTCAACTATTCGAGCAGAACATGGTTCTTTTCGAGTAGTTCATTCTGACTCGTAATCAATTCGAACAGAACTTTGAACTTTTCGAAAAGTACTTTTTACTTTGCGATTTGAACTTTTAACTTGATTTCTTCTTTGCGAATGGATCCTTCTTCTTCTTCAGGTCTTTTCTTGCTCTTTTAGGACCTTTTTAGCCATTGCTGAGGCTATTTCTTCACTCCCTCTTTGAGCTTGACATGAGTTGTCAGCTTTTTGATCATTTTAGGATGCTTTTCGGACTTGGACCTGTCTAATTGGTTAGCTGTAAAATGCACACTAAAGCACTTATTTAGTCTTCTCAAGGGTCTTTCAAAGCTCATGTTTAGGGGTGAAAAATGGTATTTTTCACTACTTAACACTGCCCCATTCCACTCGGCTAGCCTAATTCCTAGGATTGAACCCCTTTCAGACCATGTCCATACCATCCATTCATGACCAACTAACCCTGTCTCACGTACCTATAAACGTGAAATTACCTTTCGCCCTGAACCGGTCACCAAGATCACTAAAATCCATACTATCACGAATCCACCCCTAAACTAACTCAACCCATCACCAACCCCAATGCACTTTTCCCCGAATCGACTTAACCTATCCTTGAACTCGACAGCCTACCAACAAGCATACCAATCCTCATGCTACCTCAGTCGAAAACAAAGCCAACTCCACGACCATTCCCTAAACAAACTCCCTCACCTATCCCGGAAGCAATTCCCAAATTAATCTATCCATATACTACAACACCATTCAGACTTAAACCAATCACAAAGATAAACTTTGAACCTGAACCCGTAATCCAATCAAAACCCCTACTCGAACCAATTCCGAACCCCAAACTCGAACACATTGTCAAACACATTGCCCCACTATTCTCAAAGCCATTTCCTGAATCAATCTCTACACCTACTTTAAAACTTGAACTCAACAACAAACACTTTACCCCACCAACCTTGGAACTAACTCTCGAACCAAAACCCATTTCAAATCCTAAACTCACTACCAAACTTGTCACCCCACCAACTTCAAAATGAAACCTTGAATTCGGCTCTGTCACCAAACAGACCTCCGAACCACCCACTTCAGAATCACTCGTTGTGCCAATTTCGGACCCAACTCATGAATCAACCCCTATAGATCTCGCCACCGAACTAATCATCCCCCCAACTCCGAAACTTAAACCCACTATTGAACTTACCGTTCCACCGACTACAGAACTAAACCTCGAACCTAAACTTACCACTAAACCTGAACTAATCATCAAACCTAAACCCATCATTGAACTCGAACATATCATCAGCACGAACCTGTCTTTGAAACTAAACCTATCATCAAGCTCGAACCTATCCCTGTGACACTAGCTTTCTCGCCTTCGAGCCAACCACCGAACCTGACGACAAACAAATCTAAAAACCCATCACCTCTCCGTCTCTCAAGACCAAACCAAGCTTAAACCTCATAACCCTGATTAATATCCAAATAGACACATCGCTAGATTCTCAAATCCCACCACGACATAGAATCATTGTCATAACTAAGACCGATTTCGACCATCGGATCTAAATTTCCATAGATCTTGTGATCAAAACCCTTGTGGAAGTTCAACGAACAATAATATCGCAACATCAAACCTTTGACACTAAACCTCCTCCAAAAATTACAAACAAAACTTTAATGCAACCTCACGATAAGCCCAAAGTACGCATCAAGCAAAACAGGCATAATCAAACAAAACTGACCCTCCCCACACGAAGGAAAGGTCAACCTTGGCCTACACCTTCACGTCTCCTCCTCTTACTTTACTTTTGCCTTATCCTGTCATTACCTTTACAATGTTACCTTCCCTCACAACAGACCCCACTCCAACTTCACCCGCAAATAACTTCCCGACAACTCGTAAATCACCCTGAAAGACTCTTTAACAAGCTCAAGCTCCAACTCTACGAGTTGCCTCACCCTATCGAAAAATTAAAGAACGTCCCTCCAGACAAGGAGCCACTGGCCATAAGAGACTTATCAAAAGAAGAAGTTAAAAGACACCACACTTAATTTTGACAAATCTCATATCATCCAATAAACAAACCTAAATAAACACAAATCTCATATCATCCAAAACATAAACCTAAATATTACATCTCTCTCATCCCAGATCAATCAGATCGAAAGGGATTGAGGACCCTGAAGTAGATTATCCAACAATTACTTCATCTGACCTTTTGAGTCAGCCTCCGCTCAGGGAACTGATGTTGTACTGTAACACAAAAATAATAATGATAAAATAAAAAATAAAAAATAAAAAAATAGAAAAGTCACAAAAAACTAAAGTAGAAAAGCCTAAAAATATAAATACTCATAAACAAAAGTACTCTTTTATGCCCCAAACCCTTTGAACGCATACTCAACTGAGGACTCGAAGTCGAGGAGCTAGTGCTAAGGAAACAATGTCTACACAACTGCCTCGCCCAGAGGAAATCAAAGCCCAAGTGGGAAACACTTATATTATCTCGGCAACATGCCCAGGAAACAACAAGAGGGGAAGGACTTCCTAAACCCCTGAATGCTGCCCCTAACTCGATCATCATATCTCGTTGCCTAAACAGGCATACTTATATACTTATCATCCTCGTAGTCATCGCAAGGCATTCACCGGCCATCGGTCATTATTTTTTAAACCATTTTGGGAATCATCTGACCCATTGACCACCTTCTTATTCGTGCAACATGATCGAAAGCACCAGTGAATCATGAAACCTTTTTGAAGTATAGAAAACTCTGGATTCTAATACACCCTCTTCAGCCATTGGAGTCGATGTTAGAGTAGAAAGAAAAAAATGCAGGGTTCCATCAGACCTCATAATTCTTGCATTAGCAGGTAGTTTCAAAAAAAATATAGAAAAGAAGCACAACCAAGCGAGAGTAATATGATGAATGAATAGTCAATGAATTCAGGGAAGCATAAGCAAATTGTGAGGGCATTCTTAGTAGTCTTATCGGGGAAGTATAAGCAAGCAGCGAGGGCATCCCTGACATCTTCACACTACTAGATATCGTCGTACGGTGATGGGAGGAGGACAAACTCCTGCTAACCATAGAATTTGAGGATTTGATGTTGCTGGACCATGAGGGAGAGTTCAATTATGGCACCACATTATCCACTCGAGAAGAAAGTAGTTGACTACTATTTCCATAATTAGTTGAATAAGAAGCTATCCCAAGTCAATAAACCTTACCTCCTCACCCTTAATTTTTTTTTTTCTTTTTTTTTTTTTCCTTCGGACAATGAGTCAAATGACTTTCAAAATCTCTTTCAGAATAAAACCAAAAACTTTTGAATGATACGCGATATAACCACTCATTACCTACCATCCACGTCTACCTTGTTAAAAGCTATGAGACATGGGACAGGATGCCCCTTGCACCCAAGGATTAGGATATGGCAATTTCTTGCATCCGACTAACACTTGCAATAGTAGGTCGTGACATGTGACGGGATGCCACTTGCACTCGCGGTTATGGATACGCCTCTCGACAGCTTCCATTGGGCCCCCGAATGCTCCATCTTTGCTTGCGCTGATAGATAAGAAAGGCAAGCACTTCATATCAACATCCCCAGTTTGCACTTGCGATTTCACAAAAGAAACGAGAGGGCACCCTTGGAAGAGGGGTGTCTACTTCTTCGATGCATCCTTACTCCGCAAGGATGCGCCGAACAGGGGCGTCTATAGACACCCTAATTTTGCCCCCTTTGAGCATACAAACCTGTTCGGTCAACCTTTGACCTTGCCCATGACTTCTGGAAAGGGGCTCACTCTTTCTGAAAGCTTCAAAACCCTAAACAGGGGACCATATACTTAAATAATAGTAGGTGATCAATGCGTAGGCTGAAATAATAGCTCTGTTACTCAAACGTGATTCAATCCAGGGAGGTCTCGAATTACACTCCCTCCCAGAGGCGCGCAATTCATTGCACACCCCATAGCTAGTGTGCAATTGCTCCCACTGGGACCAGGCTTGTTCTTCCTGTGGACAGCCTTAGGACTTGATTTCGCGCTCTATATAGCGCGTGTAATCAATTACATGCCCCATAGCTGGCTCGCAATTGGTCCAACTTGGACCTGATCTCTAATTCTCATGACCGCCTAACTTCCCTTATTAAGCACCTGTAATCAGACGCTTCATTGGATTGAGCGTGCCAAACAGAGCGCGTAATTAGTTCCAAGTAGACTGGAATTAGGACACGTGGCTGAACTAGTCAGCTGGTCACTCACTGAGTCGGTCACCAACTTGAAGTGATTAAGTGCCTAGTACAGGGCGGGTAATTCAATTAAGTGCACCAGACAGGGCACGTAATTGGATTTTACCGGCTAATTACGCACCTTCCATAGGGAGCGTAAATACCCCGATACTTATAAATAGAGCCCCCTACCTCGTCCATCATACACATCCCACAATCAAATTTTAAGGTCCTCTCTTTCAAGCTTAGGGATTTCAAGATTCTCTCTTCAACGCCCAACTTCAGGTAATCTCTTAGGTTCTAGTTTCTAGTTCTTAATTCCTAGTTTCTAGTTCTCAATTCTAGTTTCTAGTTCTTAACTTCTAGGTTCTTATTCTTAATTTTGGCCCCAATTCATAATTTTAGTTCTAGTTCTTAATTCTTGAGTTCTAGATTTCTGTCCTTAGTTCCTGATCCCTAGTATTTAAAATTTCAAATCTCCAATTTTCTAAGTTTTTAATCATTAATTTAAACTCAGTCTTTTTTTAAATTACTCTTAGCCATAAAAATAAACAATTTACTATTTTTTTCTATCCAAAACTTCTCCCTTCGAGAAAATTCGAGGTTCACTCTGGGGCTTCCAAAAGGGGTTGAGCTACCTTCCATACTTCTAGAATTGTAGACTCTTCCCCAAGAGCCCCAAGTAGTCAAGCTAGCAGCACCAGCCCGTTAGTCTGGATTCTCAAAGTAGTATCAAAGGAGGAAGCACTTGGCTAAAAAAATGAATCAAGTTCCTTAACTTCTCTAATTTTTAAACCCAGCCACCCGAGTTTCCCAAAGGAGGTTACAAATGGTACCCGGAAATGGGGCCTATCCTCCTTAGCATAACGACCCATAATCCATTTTTTTTAATTAATTAAGTAGAATTAGCATATTTAGATTAATCAGACTCCTAGTAGAATTAGGAGACTAGTTTAATTAAACTCCTAGTAGAATTAGGAGACTAGATTAATTAGACTCCTAGTAGAATTAGGAGACTAGTTTAATTAAACTCCTAGTAGGATTAGGCGACTAGATTAATTAGACTCCCAGTAAGATTAGGAGACTAGATCAATTAGACTTCTAGTAGGATTAGAAGATTAGAGCAATTAGACTAGAGCAGGATTAGAAAACCAAACTAGCTAAAGCCCAAGGCAACCCAGAGCTGTTGACGTTAGCTGGTCGACTATTCAGTAAAGGATTTCAACCTGTAAGCCCCCGCTCCCCTAAAAGCGAGGTCAGTGATGTGTTGCAGCGTCGATAAATATCTACAACTAGCGATCGCATCAACCCAGGTATTATTCATTTACAATTTGGCTTTTCCTTTCAGTAATTTAATATTTTCTAATTTATAATTCATCGCTTTTGCCAGAGTTCACTCGGACCGAATTGGGGCACTTATTTCGAGGACTGAAAGGAACCCAGAAAAAGCGCATACCAACATCTACATCTATACTGGCATAGCGACATTTGTTGTCACAAAGCACGAGTGTTGATGGACCCAGGGTTTACTCAGTCTTTCATGACTTCTCAATTTACTATCAAATTGAGTATCACTCCTGAGATAGTGGATTTTGTTTTGACAATGTCGGTCATCATAAAGATTGAAGATCATGAGACCATGGCCGATCTGATCCTGTTAAACATGGAAGGGTTTTATGTAATCCTAGACATTGATTGGCTATCCGCTTTCCAGGGAAACATTGATTGCCTACGAAAGATAGTTACCTTCTGCACTCCAAAGGAAAAATCTTTCTGATTTTGTGGCATAAAGTCAAGTGTTGCACCATTCATCTCCGCTATCCTATCCAAGCGTCTAATGAGGAATGGATGTAGTGGATATCTCGCATTCCTACAGGAGCAGCGGGAAGGAAAGAATGACATTGCCAACATTTCCGTCGCATGCGAGTTTCCAGATGTATTTCATGAAGAACTATCAGGGTTACCGCCTGATAGAGAAGTTGAATTTGCGATCGACTTAGTCCCAGGCATGGAACCGATATCGAAAGCACCATATCGCATGACGCCAACAGAACTAAAGGAATTGAAAGAGCAGTTACAAGAACTCTTAGACAAAGGGTCCATAAGACCAAGTGTTTCTCCTTGGGGAGCACCAATCTTGTTTGTTAAGGACATGTCGATGAGATTGTGCATCGACTATCGTCAGTTGAACAAGTTAACGATCAAGAATGATATCCACTTCCAAGGATCGATGATCTTTTCGATCAATTACAAGGAGCAAGGTTCTTTTCAAAGATTGATTTGAGATTCGACTATAATCAGTTGAAAGTTAAGGCCGAAGATATTCAGAAGACGACTTTCTGAACTAGACACGTGCATTACGAGTTCTTAGTGATGCCTTTTGGTTTAACTAATGTGTCAACATCTTTTATGAACCTGATGAACAGAGTATTCAAGCAGCACCTTCATAATTGTGTGGTCATATTTGTGGATGACATTCTCATCTACTCCAAATCGAAGGAAGAGCACGAGCAGCATCTACGACTTACTCTTCAAACACTTCGCGAACACTGACTCTATGCGAAGCTAAACAAGTGTGAGTTCTTGTTGGAGCAAGTGAGCTTCTTGGGACATGTCATCTCAGAATCAGGCGTTATCATTGATCCAACCAAGATCGAAGCGGTTGTGAAATGGGAACAATCAAAGACTGTGATTGAGATACGTAGTTTTCAGAGTTTAGCTGGCTACTATCAGAGACTTGTAAGACTTGTAGAAGAGTTCTCTAAGATCTCAGGACCGCTCACTCAGCTTACAAGGAAGAATGTTAAATTTGAATGTGCCAAGGCATGTGAGAAAAGCTTCCAGGAACTCAAGAGGAAATTGACCTCCGTGCCAGTACTTGTTATACCATCAGGCAGCGGTGGATTTGTAGTGTTCAGTGACACTTCACACAGTGGATTAGGCTGTGTACTCAATCAGAATGAAAGAGTCATCGCCTATAGTTTGAGACAACTTAAGGACCACAAGAAGAACAATCCTACACATGATCTTGAGCTAGTAACAGTGATTTTTTATTTAAAGATATGGAGGAATTACCTTTATGGGGAGACCATTGAGATATTTACCGACCACAAAAGCATAAAATATCTATTCACTCAGAAGGACCTGAATATGAGGCAGAGGAGGTGGATGGAGTTTCTTAAAGATTACGTCTATACCATTCAATATCACCCCGATAAAGCCAACGTAGTAGCAGATGCCTTGAGTCAAAAAATATCAACTCAATTAGCAAGCCTCATCATGGGAATTCAGAGATGGAAGCTATTAGAAGACATAGCCTTGTATGATATTAAGATCCAGGTGAAAGATTCAGGAGCCTTAGTGGTAAACATCACTATCCGATCTATGATTTTTGATAACATATATGAGCTTCAGATGAAAGATGAGGAGCTTACAACCATCAGACAATGTTTGATTGATGGCAATCAGATTTCTCCATCAAGAAAGATGGATCGCTATTGTTCAGAGGGCGCTTATGTATACCGACCAATGTTGATTTTTCGCATATTATTCTGTAAGAAGCCCATAAATCAAAGTATGCTATTCATCCAGGTGGTACCAAGATGTACCAAGGTATGAAGAAGAATTTTTGGTGGAGAGGTTTAAAGAAGGATGCCATTGAGAACGTCTCTAAGTGCTTTGTGTGTTAGTAGGTGAAAGTGGATCACTGAAACCCATCTGGCTTGTTACAGCCTTTCCAATACCTGAGTGAAAGTGGGAGGCAATATCAATGGATTTTATCCTTGGATAACCGAGAATGATGAAGGGACACAATGCCATCTGGGTAGTCGTCGATAGACTAACCAAATCAGCTCATTTCCTACTATACAACACAAACTACACAGCAAGTAGGCTTGCGGAGATGTATCTCAAAGAAATCATCCAATTACATGGTATTCTTGTGAGCATCGTTTCAGATAGGGACCCTTGTACACATCACAGTTTTGGCAACGATTCCAAGAAGGAAAGGGTTCGAGGTTAGATTTTAGTTCCGCTTTTCACCCACAAACAGACGGACAAATTGAAAGGGTGAATCAAATCATTGAGGACATGCTCTAAGCATGTATGCTTGATTTTCAATGATAATGGGATCAACATTTACTCCTGATCAAATTTGCATACAATAATAGTTATTAGATGAGTATTGGTATGGATCCTTACGAGGGGCTCTCTGGGCGAAGACGTAGATCTCCGCTTAACTGGGAAGAAACCAGAGAGAAATTCATATTGGGTCTAGAGATCATCGAGATTACTACCAAAGCAATACGTGTAATCCGTGAAAGGTTGAAGGTAGCATAGAGCCGATAGAAAAGCTACGCCGATATGAAGAGAACAAGTGTCGAGTTTCAAAACAGAGATAACGTATTTATAAAAATTTCACCAACCAAGGGTGTAACACGCTTCAGAAAAATGTGGGAAGTTAAGTCCACGTTACGTAGGACCATTTGAAATTTTGGGCCGAGTTGGTGAAGTTGCATATCGGGTTGCTCTACTGTCGTAAGTATCGAGCATGCACAACATGTTTCATGTGTCGATGCTTAGGAGATACGTGAAGGATCCAGCTCACGTCCTAGGCTACCAACTGATCAAAATTCAAGAAGATATGACCGTTAGAGAGGAACCGGTACAAATTCTTGATCAAAAAGAACTAGTATTGCATAACAAACGCATACCATTAGTACTTGTGAGGTGACGAAACCATTCGTCAGAGGAGGCTACTTAAGGAACGCGAGTCGGACATAAGCGATGCGTGTCCACAACTCTTCGAGTTGAACATTTTGTAATCATAGAGATTTTTGGTTCTTTTATTTCGTGGCATGTAATTGAAAGCGAATCGACGTATGGAATCATTATAATGAATCACAAAGATTTTCCTCAAATTCTAATCGAGAAGTTGCTCATTTGATATGTTTAATTGTAAGAAATCATGCAAATGTTGAGGTGTGTAGATGTCCTGAATTGAGGAAGATTATCATTGAAAGTTACAATTTAAAATGGTGAAGGAAAGAGGAACCAAAGGAAAGAAACAAACCAAAGACTGCTTTGAAATGGAATTTCCCAGTCTGGTGCAGTCACCCAAGTGAATTCGAAAAATCGGGTGTGCGAGTCCTTCAGGCACCCAAAGTTCTGAGAGAGTAGCCCGCGCAACATCTCGAGCGGCTCTTTATAAATGTGAAAGTCGTGCCTGACTTTGAAATTTATGCGCACGACTATCGGGGTATAAAGGGGCTTCAGACCCATTTCACCCCATTTTCATCCAAAATTTTAGAGGAAAAAAAAGAGGGAATAGGGTTTTCTTTTCTCATGAGGGTTTGGGACTTTCATCTTCAGATCTATTTATGCCTCGATCAGTATGGCATTTTCTTAGATTTTTTGCGCACTAAAGGTAAGATTTGCCTTTTTAGTTTGGAATTTCCTTAAAGCTTTTGATTTTTCACAATGGGACCAAGGAAACAAAGTGTTTCCAAACCTTCTAAGTCGAAAAGCATGACCCCTACTTCGAAGAGGCCTAAGGTCACTCCTCCACCCCACATTCATTGGCAACCCAACAATTGGTGGAATTCAAAAACATTTGAAACCGAATGGTGGTTCCACGACGACCTCTTCGATAACCGAAACACGACGTGAGGGACTTCGCAGTACATTGGAGTGACCGGAATGAAAACACTTCTAGAGCCTTTCATAGAGTACTATTACCCTAGGTTGGTCATGTTGTTCTACCAAAATTTGACCATAAGTGAGGACAAGTCGAGTTTACGCATGAAAATAGATGGTCGAATTTTTATTTTGACTTAGAAGACATCACCATTGCAATGGGATGTTCTTTCGAATACGTAGAGAATGAATACGTACAACCCCCGAAGCATGGAACAATCCCATTCCAAGACATCTTCGCCAACATGACACATGGAGAGCATGGTATGGGTCAATCAATCAGGAGAGTCAAATTGTCAGCCCACATGTGGCTTTTGGACATCATTTTTCGGAAGAAATTATTTTCGTTGGGGCATGAACAAGAGAGGCATGATAAATTTCTCCAGGCATTATTCTTGACCTATCAGGAGAAATGGCTCAGTGCTCCAGCAGTGGTATTAGAAGGAATCGTGTATGCCCGAAACCATGCGATAGAAAATATAAGAAAGCCTTTGAAGAAGTCACCATACGCTAAGTTGATTTCCCTTTTGATTGAAAAATATGAGGACCCAAAAGAAGAAGAGAAATATAAAAATTTGTCGAATGAACCACAGTTCATAGACAACACCAAGGTTTATAGATGGGAGGATTTCAGACTTAGTTGTGTAAGTCTGAATACGAGTGTTCAACACCGCTAGGATCAAGAATTTGTGCGGCATGCGCAAGAGCAACAGCGACAACAACAACAACCACCACATCCCATGCCTACACATATGGCTCAGCCCGATATACCACCTCCACTGCATGCTCCAGCCCATCCCGATCAGCGTGCCCATGTAAACCTCCGATCGGAACTCAAGAGGAGGATGGATCTGTAGGATGACATGCTCCGGGAGTTATTGAGGCAGGGTGGAGCAATGGGACAGCAGCTGCATGTACATGAGGACAACATATGCATGTACCTGACTGACTACTCTTGGCGTATCGCAATGGCACAAGCTTCCGTACCGGGTACGTCTGGTTCTCCAACCGATGGTGTTGGTGATGATGCAGACGAGGAGGGAGATGGTGAGGATTAGCAGGAGATTTGGTTTAACATGGGTAAATGGCTGAAATTTTTTATTAAATTTTGCAAAAGAACTTGAGAAAATATTTTATGTGTATATTGCTACTATGGCATCATGGTTGATGCTTTGTCTGATGGTGATGTGTATGTTGATACTGTGGCATCATGGTTGATGCTTTCGGTAGTAGTGAAATACCTTGGGTAAGGGTATTTCTATGTTTAAATTGTGGATATATATTTTGGGTTGGTTATGATGATTAATGGTTAGAGTATATTGTAGATATTTCAAGTATGATTGCAGGGTAGCATGGTTACCATGCTTGAATGGTTTTGTGTAGCAATCATGGTTACATATGTGAAAGGATCTTTGTGGCATGGTTAAACTAGTTGTGAAAGGATTTCTTGCAGGTACAACCCATAAATTTAACTCTGGGAAATAGTAAGTTGTGGATATGCAGGGCAATTGTTTATGTGTACAGGATAAGTGGTGGTTAGACTAGCTATGCCTGATTTCTAAATTTGCTATGGAATTATGGGCTGGAATGATAACTAGTTATTATGAACTATTCGTTGATGAAAGGTTATGGAATGTCCTTTTCATTTTGTAGGATGGATAAAATTTTATCAACCACTATAAATGATTGACATATATAAGTTTTGGAAATTTTCATGCAGGTACTATGGTTGAATTAGCAGTGGCTAATTGACCTCGAAGAGTGTAAATGTGTTGTGAGGACCATGGTTACATTAATGGTGGATTTATAGTTTTGATGGCGAATGGTTTGGTAATAAGGAATGTGTGGTTTCATGAGGATTACCGTGTAGTGTATGTGGTTGATCATGTGGATAGGCATAAACCGAAGTCGATAGATTTCGTTCGCTCTATTACGTTATGATCCGACAAAGGTATCATTAATTTTTTAGGACGAAAATTGTTCTAATGTGCGGAAGATGTAATGCCCCCAAAATTTTGAAACCCGTATGCGTCCTGTAGGGTGTACGTGTTTTGGGATTTGTTTAGGACACATTTGAGTTTTTGAACCAGGGCTAATGCATCATGTCGGTGTGATAGCTTCACACCGGAACTAAATAGTACCAGGTTTGGACGTGCTGGTTCCCCACCGGATCACACATCCACTTGGATCACACCTATCTCAATTTAGTGTGTTTGTTTCACAACTAGAACTAATTAAAACTAAAGCTTATATAAGGAGGGATAACACACTAGTTGGTGTGTAGGCATTACACTAATTCGGAGCCTTGGATGTATATAAGCCATTGCATTGCATGAGAATTTTAGAGAGAGAGAGAGAGGAGAGTGAGCTTGAAGGAAGAAATATTCCGCCAACTCGTGCCTCCGAAGCTCCGAAACATCATTGAAGTTTCATCGATCTTCCTTGTGTGAGTTTGCTATTGTCAATCTTAAACGTAGTTGGGATCCATGAAAGGAAAGGTATCCATCTCATTCCAAACCCTCTTTGTGGGGAGTTCCATCTCGTGATCGCACTCACACTTGAATACATAGACGTCGGGCGTGTGTGTGTAGGGTTGAATTCCGAATGCACCTCGGCACGATCGTGAGAGAGGGGGCGTTTCGAAAGTGCAAGAGGCAGAAGTGCCGTTATTTTGATAGTCGATCAACGTGCTTATAGTCGATCAATGTGCTCGTTAATCTCACAGGCTTGAAGGTAAGATTGTATGGATTATTGTGGTTTAAATAAAAGTTTAAATTGTCTTGAGATTCATGTGAGAAATATGGGTATGAATGTAAAGAATAAAAGAGGAAAAATGTGAAAATCGGGCAAGATAACATAATTTTTGACAATCGCTCACGCGACTTTGGAAACTTGCGCGCGCGACTGGCTTCAGGTGTAAAAACTTGCCCACGTGAGTGACATAGGCTAAAATAGCCTAAAGCCACAGAGGTTTTGACTCGCCCGCGCAGCCTGTGTGTGTCTGGGGGAGTCGCCCAGGCGACTGAACAAGTTTTGGTTGTTTTACTTTTTCTTAGGAAAATCATCTGAGACTTTGATTTTTAGGATCTTTCAGTCATTCACAAAGGGTCATTGAATGTCATAGGAACTAGATGAGGACCAGGCTCATCTGTTAGGACTCCCGCATTCGTTTCTATGGGTTTTGCATGTTGCGTAACCGAGAGGTAGGGGAAACTCAACCTTACTTGCATATTTATGAATTTCACGGATTTTGAGAATTTAACTTCTTGCATTTGAAATATGATTTCCGATTTGAATAAGATTTGAACGTTAATTTGTGAACCTCTGATAATAGGCTCATTAATTGAATCTAAATATGGATCTGAACTCTGAACTCTGATGTTTGATCTCCGAACTCTGAAATTAGATATAAAATAAACACACTACACTATGTGAATTATGTATTATAACATGCACATTGATATGAGGTTCATCAGAACAAATCCCTCCACTGTTTGAACCGTGTTGACAGTAATGTATCTAGCACAAGTATCTCTTATAACGCAGTGGCTTGTACAACTCTGAAAAGTTTTCATTGAATGACGATGGTTAGGTCCCCCATTGGAAATCTTTGGCTCCCAAAGCTATATTTGATTGGGAGATTAGTTAAATTATGGCTTTAAGTTAAATATTTAGATAAGAAAGATATGAGAATTTCCGCTTGGTTGTTTCTAATAAATTGGGAATTTCTGCTTGGTTGATTCTAATAAAAGTCCTATTTCTGACCAAACCATTCTGATACGACATTGCATATGAACATACCATTGAAATTCTATCTGAACTTTATCACTAAAGCACTGTTTAATATCATTTGTATTCTTCCATCTGAAATCCATGCAAATATATTGAGTTTTCTTCTACTGCGCTTAGACTGTTAGCTCACCCTGACTATACGTCACAGGTGTTGACGCTGTTCAGGACCTGGGACTTGTTGACGATCCGGACTACGAGCCGGAGGAGGAAGTCCTCCAGCCTGACGAGTTGTACCCTTAGACTAGGGATAGAGAACTAGTTTCATTTTTGAAGTTTTGAGTGCATTGGGCTTGGTAAGTCCATTAAATTTTGTAAGATATTAGCATATTCGTACATTCATTTTGAGAACTACAATGAACAATTGTTTAGGTCATGGTCGGCCATCACCGGTGGTTCACTTTGTTTCTTGTTCATACATTTTGTGTAGAAATGGAAATCATTTTATTTGTTGCGATGTGATTTTAATATCTGCTCTGATTTCTTTATTTGTAAAGATGTATCGAGCCGATGGGAAGCTGACTTTCCTGATATATCGTGTGTGGGAAAGTCGGGCCATCATAAGCCCCCATAATTGCATTTTTTTTTTTGGGTTAGTTGGTTAAGCTACCAATGTTGTTTTATTTTTTACCCAATAGGTTATGCGTTCAACTCTTTCCACCCCCTTATTTACATTTTTTATTATGGGTCGGATCGGCTCTCTACTGGGTTGGTGCTAGTCATTGGTCAGGTCATTTGTCTCGGTGGGCCTGGCTGGCCTCATGTACTGACTTATTGGATTCTCTGGCCCCATTTTAATCGGTCTGAATTTGTTTGACCGGATCCGTTATATATATACATAGTTTTCTTTATGAAATGATCCAACTCAACACAATGATCTCATGTTCGTTACAGATCATTTTTTCGCAAATTGCCTATCAATTTCGATCTACTTGACGAGGGCTATCCAATGAACCTATTTATGGAACCTTTTGAGACTATTAAAGTGCTAAAAAATTACAGGAAAGAGTCAATGGAAGTTAAAGTGCAAAAAAATGTAAGTGTTATTAGTCGGGTTTCTCGATCCATGGAGTATGTTTTACTATTTAGCTTTTCTCTTTTTCTAATTTATTTTCTTTTAATACATATTTTCGTAAACTTATTAGTTGCAAAAATAATATATCAACTGTAGAATGGACTATGAAGATATTTGTAATCTAGGAGCAATCATGGTGACAAATTTCAATTTCAGCAATATTTTAGTATTTCGAGAAAAATTTGAAAAGTTTATGAAAAATTTCTGGAAATACAAAAATTATTATATATTATTTTTTTAATATAAGGTGAGACTCCATCAACCTCAAGCTGGCTTATCAAAAAAAATAAGTAATTATATGTAATATTTATAAAAAAAATATTTATTATGCAAGAATGACTAAAATTAAAAGAAAAGTCATTAAATTTGAAAAAAAAAATTATTTTTGCCGAAATTAATTAAATTTGGCGATTTCGGAGAAATCATTGAAATTTCGCTGAAGTTACGTCCAACTTCTATTCGGTAAATTTCAGCCAAATTTTGGAAAATATCGGTGAAATTTGTCACTATGAGAGAAATGAGTATTATTTAATTTGTTAAATAAAAAAAATTATGACGAATTTAATTTTTGGATTAATATAAAGGAGGGCCCATCCATTTTAGAAATATTCACCTTAGGCCCCAAAAATCTTACGGCCAGCCCTTCAAGTGGCACATCTTTTGACGAAACCAAGATGTCCAAGTAGTAGAGCTAGAATTTTCATCTTAGAGGCATAATTTATGAACCTTATAGATTATAAATTAGTATTATATATTAGTGTTAGGTATGCAGCGCAACCAGTGACTTTGTACTTTCCAAGTGGCACATTTTTTTAAGAATCAAAGTTATCCAAGTAGTAAGAGCTAGAATTTTCTTCTTAGAGGCATAAGTTGTATCGTCATAGATTATGAATTAAGATTATATATTAGAGTTAGGTATGCGGCACAAGTTGTGACTTTGTACTTGCCAAGTGGCACATCATTTTATGAATCCAAGTCATCCAAGCAGTAGAAGCTATAATTTTCTTCGTAGACGCATCAATTATGACCGTCATAGATTATGAATTAGTATTATATATTAGTGATAGGTTTGCGGCACGGGTAGTGACTTTGCCTTAGGTGACATTTCAAAAAATAAGACTATTAGTAGCAACAAAAAACTGGCGCTATTAATAAAAAAACTATTAAAGGCTATTAAGACTATTAGTGATGAGGGTATTAGAGGCAATTTTTTTGTTAATAGCGGCAGTTTTGGCTACCGTTAATAGTCCTAATTTTCGTAGTATGAGTTGTGATATAGAGGTCTTTGGTATAAAAGATTAAGATGCAAAATAATTTCCATCATTTAGTTAGAGACTGACTACCCTGACCGTCGTTTAAACAACAAAATGGTGTTTGTAGACACCCAAATTTGGCCCAAGGCCCAATTGAAACATACTTCGAGAGAGGCGCACCCCGAGCTTCCTATAGAATCCCCCGAACCCTTAGGAATTACCCCCAACCTTTAGTTAACCCTCCTGGACAATGGTTAGAGTGAGATGTACCAGGGCTGGCAGAGGCTTCTACTGAGACTAAATTTTATACCATTGAAAAGTAGAGGTTCCCAACTTTCCAACAAGCCAAAAATCACCTCAATCCAAGTAGCACATCAAAAGATATGGCAATCCGAAGGTTCAAGCTGCACCATTCGACAGGTTCAGAACCTCGCGAGAACCTCTCGAGGAGTTGGTATGCTTGGCGTGTGTAATACACACGCCAAGCCATTTCTAGAAGAAATGTTGCCTGGCGTGTATATTATACACTCCAGGCCACTTCTTTTCCAGAAATGGCTTGGTGTGTATATTACACACGCCAAGTACAGGTGGGCCCTTAGCGGGTGTTCGCGCTTTTCCCCCCGTTGTGCTTGTGAGTTATTGTGTGGTGAGAACAAATTAAAATTCAAAAGAAAATAAAAGATGGAAACAACACAGCTGGAATAAGCATAGACCTACAAGATACAAGATCCATTGTAGCAAGTATTGATAAGTAAGAGTTTGTCTCACAGAGAAATTGATCTAGAACCCATAAATGGGCTATAATAGTAGGCCTCCAGATCTAGCTACAGATCTGACAATCCTAAAGAAAGGGAGTTGGGTGTCACGACTACACTAAATTAACCCTAAAAAAAGAGAAATAAAATATAGCCCTATCCTAAAGAAAGGGCTTAAGAAGAAGATGATGATAGTGTGTGCCAAAATAAAATAAAAAAATAGTGACAAGTAAGCAAGTTAAGCTAGAGTTAATGATGCAGTAATGTAACTCAGATTTAGTCTGTCTCTGTAGTGCTCCTTGCTGAGACGCTATTAATAGCCTCAACAAGGTATAAGCTTTCAGTTTAACCCATGCCATTTGGGGCGCTCTTAGGGCTATACTCTGTCCACTCCAATGGTCACAGGGTATCCGATAGAGTCTGTCAAATCCCATTAGTTAAACCAGAAATTCGCTAGCCCAAGCCAGGGGAGTGGACTGATCATTTCCCCAGCCACTGGATCAGCTCTAGCCATGAATACTATTGCAGCACTATGTAATGCCAGTGCTACGAGCTCCCCAGATCTGTGCACAAACCTGGCTGACATCCATAGGTATTCCAACTCATAAGATCCTAAGTGCTTTGTCAAGCCCAGCGGTATTAGATGCCCACAAAAGGACCATGCAATAGGTTGAATAAGGCCTTCAGCTCAGCTGGGCATTACTACTAAGGCATGCAATGACCCAACCTGAAACTGCAATTACTACAAGAGATCAGGTCTAACATCTGATATCGATTAGTTAAGACTGAGGGGAGCCAGTTACTGTACAAACCTCCTCACAAGGCTCTAGAAGCTCATGTGTAGGGGAGAAGAATCCTCCTCAAACATGTGGTTGGACACAACCTTAGGGCTATACTCTGCCCACTACAATGGTCACAGGGTATCCCATTGGTCTATCCATACCTCAGAGATCTGAAGAAGAACATGTAAACTGCTGCAGTCACCATGGTCCACAGGCCTCCGAGCTCCCCAGATCTCACTACAGATCTAGCATTGCTTTCCATGTGTCTATCAAACCAAGGGAAATCAGATGGCAAACAATAGACCTACTAGAAACTAAATGGGTTCATCCCAAATAAATGGATCCTATAGACATCTAAAGAAGCCATAAGATCTATAGATTTGATTAAGCATTAAAATAGTGATTCATTGATGAACACAAAACTTACAATGAACTGCCCTCTAGGCTGCAACTGGTACACAACTGCTCATTCCAATATCTCAAAGTATACCAAATCCATTACAAATTAAAATAGAAACTAAACCTAGCTGCTTACAGGGGGGTTAGCCAGCAAGTGATGGGCTAAGAGAGAAGAAAAATAAAATAAAAAGAGGTGATCAAACCCTAACCCTAGCCTGTTGGAGCTCTCAGCCGACAGAGGATGAAGGAAAGATGAAAATAATAAGCTCTAAGTACAACTTATATACTCTCTGAAAACGGCCTTGGCTCTAAAGAGATTAACCCTAATTTTCCAGTAGATATGACACTGTTACAACCCTTGGATGTCTAAAGATATGCACCTCAAAATTTATGCCTCGAGAAGTGTGCCCTAGCCTTAGGAAATTCCCAAAAGCTCCTTGAATAAAACTAAGAAGTTGAGAGCTCGTGCTTCGCGGGGCTGATATGTGCTTTTAGCTCATTCGCGCAGCTGCTTTGCCTTCACAGAGTTGCCTTTGGCTGATGGGAAGGGCTCATTCGCGCAGCTAACCTTTGCTGGATCGAGCAGTTGCTTCGCGTCGCAGTGCTGTCACGAAGATGATTTGGAGCACCAGGATTTCTCGCACAGTAGAGCTTCAGAAGCTTTTTCTGGCTAAGTACTCGCTCAGTAATGCTCATGCACTCGCGTAGTCAATGACATAGCTCTAGAGTGTGCGAGATCTGCGCGAGAAGAATTTCTGGGCATCTCTCTTGTTTGGTTGCGCGAGAACTCCGCGAGGTGAATTTTAGTTCCTTGTGCATATGAGCTCGCAGTGTTTTGCGCACAGCTGCATTGGGGTTCGATCTTCGCGAGAGCTTCGCGAGGGCAGATTCTAAGAGTTTTAAGCCGCGAGATCTTTGCGAGGGCTTTACAACTCTCCTCTTGATTGCGCGCCTTATCTCTGCGAGGGCCTCTCCTACTGTATCTTTTTCTTCGCGAGGAAGCTTCTCAACTCTGTAAAGTCTATCTTTCTTTATAGTGAGTGCATAGCTGTTCTAGCACGCGAGGAAGCCAAAAGATGGCTCATGCAGCAATTTGAAGCCTTCCAACTAAGCAAGATTGCATTTCTGGCACAGCGTGCACTCTGTTAACTCAGTGCAGCACATTGGTTGGTGCCACCTGTTGTTGTGCACCCTTCCACTGTGCATGAGTGCCAAGTTACAAACAGGTACTTCATTTTTCTCATTCATAATTCATGCCCATTTTCAATCAGCAGTTCATTATCATTGTAGAATCTTAAAATAGTTTTTCAGCTCAGTTCTTCATGCAAAGTATGATAAGGGCACCTCAACCATTCTTCATTAAACACACAGCAAATTCAGATGATATAATGCACATGTATTCAATCACAAGACAATACAAAACAAACAATTCTACATTAAACTACAAACTCAACTGACAAAATGCGAAAGACACAACTCAAAACAGAATTTTCAAACATATGATATAGTTATTACCAACATTCAGCTCACTGGGCACTGGCTTCCTCCTGAGTGGAAGATGCATCCCTAAACATGAACTGACCCTTTGGGTTTGTCAGGGGCTGACTAGGCAATTTTTCTTCTTCTCTTTTGTTCAAAGCATTACAAATCTGTCCCAACTGGTCCTCAATCTTCTTGATGCTCTGTCCATAAAGAGTTGACAGTTTGCACCAAGCTCCCCAGATTCTGCATTAAAGCCAGCATCTGCTCTTCAAATGAAGAGGATTTGGGCTGTTGTGGGGGCAGGACCAATTGGTTAGACTGTGGGACAGGTAACAGGAAATTTTTCCTTGGTGGGTATCCTTAATTAACCTAGTGTTGGGGTCTGTAAGGAGCTACCATCTGCTGCTGCTGGGGTTGAGGATATGAGTCTTGTCTCCACCTCAGATTTGGGTGGTTCCTCTAAGAATAACCAGTAGGTTGCTGCCCAAAGGTTTGAGCAGCATTGGCTTGCTCCATCACAAAATCCAGAAACTGGTTGGTAGATGGACAATCATGAATAGAATGTGTGGGAGATTGGCATATCAAACATGCCTCCTCCACCTGTGCAACCATCCGGGGTTGCATCACATTCATCAATTTATCAAACTTCAAGTTCAGGTTGTCCACCTTCCTCTCCAAATCACCTTGCACCTTTACTTCATATATTCCACCTCTGGGGGTGGCCTCTTTCACCATCTTTGTTAGAATCTGGCTGTCATTGCATGACAAAGATTCCTGCTGCATGGAATTTCCCCTATTATGTTAAACAACTCCCATGCTTTCTCATCTGTCTTGTGGAGGTAGCTATCACCACAGGAAGCATTCACCATATCCCTGCTCTTGGCATTAATTCCTTGATAAAACTCTTAGACAAGCTGCCACATTGAGATCTGGTGGTGGGGGCATTGTTTCAACATTTCCTGGAATCATTCCCAAGCTTCATTAAAATTCTCAGTTTAGGCCTGAGTGAATGACAGAATGCTAGTCCTCATTTGGCTGGTTTTGTTCATGGGCAAAAATTTAGCCAGGAATTTGGTTTGAAGGTCACTCCATGATTGTATGCTGTTGGCAGGGAGCTTTCTTAGCCATGGGCTGGCTTTGTCCTTTAGTCAAAAAGGAAAAAGCCTCAATTTAGTGGCCTTAGGCCCCAAGCCAGCAATGTTAAAGGTAGTGCAAAGTGCTAAAAATTGATCAATATGCTTGTAGGGATCTTCTTTACTTAGCCCATGAAATGAAGGTAGCATACTGATGGTGGAGGATTTAATTTCATAATTCCCTTCCACATAAGGGAATTGAATGCAAAAGGGAGAAGTGTACTCCCCAGGTGCATTGTACTCTTTTAAAGTTCTCTGCCTATCATCCATGGTGGCTGGTTCAGTATTAACAATAGGGCCCTGGTTGGTGTGTCTAAGTCTAAGGATCCTCTCAACCTCTGGATTTGGGGGTTCCAAGTTTGGGTTTAAGGACCTCCTATCGAGCATACACTCACCAGCAGCAATGGAAATGCTTACAAGCACACAGAAAGAATTTCAAACAAAAATTTAGTAACTACACAGATTGACACTAAACAAAATAATAGGGGACTCAACATAAATGGCATGAGATTTAGGGGAAAGAAAGTACAAATAGAGCTAGCTAGACTCGCATTGCAGCTCTAGCTTTTCCCTTCTTCTGTTGTCCATTTCTACAAAATTCCACAAAGTATCAGTAGTACTTTTTATTCTATATTAGGCACAACCATATAGAATATGTTAGTCTAAGTTATAGTACAACTCAGGTCTACTAAAAAGATCAATATCCCCAGCAACGGCGCCAAAAACTTGTTCGCACTTTTCCCCCTGTTGTGCTTGTGAGTTATTGTGTGGTGAGGACAAATTAAAATTCAAAAGAAAATAAAAGATGGAAACAACAAATTGGAATAAGCATAGACCTACAAGATACAGGGTCCATTGTAGCAAGTTTTGATAAGTAAGACTTTGTCAGACAAAGAAATTGATCTAGAACACATAAATGGGCTATAATAGTAGTCCTTCAGATCTGGCTACAGATTTGACAATCCTAAAGAAAGGGAGTTGGGTGTCACGACTACACTAAATTAATCCTAAAAACAGAGAAATAAAATGTAGCCCTATCCTAAAGAAAGGTTTTAAGAAGAAGATGATGATGGTGTGTGACAAAATAAAATACAAGATTGGTGAGAAGTAAGTAGGTTAAGCTAGAGTTAATGATGCAGTAATGTAACTCAGATTTAGTCTGTCTTTAGAGTGGTCCTTGCTGAGACGCTATTAATAGCCTCAACAAGGTATAAGCTCCCAGTTTAACCCATGCCATTTGGGGCGCTCTTAGATCTATACTATGTCCACTCCAATGGTCACAGGGTATCCGATAAAGTCTGTCAAATCTCATTAGTTAAACCAGAAATTCTCTAGTCTAAGCCAAGGGAGTGGACTGATCATTTCCCCAACCTCTGGATTAGCTCTAGCCATGAATACTATTACAACACTATGTAATGCCAGTGCTACGAGCTCCCTAGATCTGCGCACAAACCTGGCTGACATCCATAGGTTTTCCAACTCATAAGATCCTAAGTGCTTTGTCAAGCCCAGCGGTACTTGATGCCCACAAAAAGGACCATGCAACAGGTTGAATAAGGCCTTAAGTTCAATTGGGCATTGCTACAAAGGCCTGCAATGACCCAGCCTCAAACAACAATTACTACAAGAGATCATATCTAACATCTGATATCGATTAGGTATGATAGAGGGGAGCCAGTTACTGTACAAACCTCCTCACAAGGCTCTAGAAGCTCATGTGCAGGGGAGAAGAATCCCCCTCAAACATGTGGTTGGACACAACCTTAGGACTATACTCTGTCCACTAGAATGGTCACAGGGTATCCCATTGGTCTGTCCATACCTCAGAGGTCTGAAGAAGAACATGTAAACTGCTACAACCACCATGGTCAGCGGGCCTTCGAGCTCCCCAAATCTCACTACAGATCCAGCATTGCTTTCCATATGTCTATCAAACTAAGGGAAATCATATGGTAAACAATAAACCTACTAGAAACTAAATGGGTTCATCCCAAATAAATGGATCCTATAGACATCTAAAGAAGCCATAAGATCTATAGATTTGATTAAGCATTAAAACAATAATTCATTGATGAAAACAAAACTTATAATGAACTGCCCTCTAGGCTGCAACTAGTACACAACTGCTCATTCCAATATCCCAAAGTATACCAAATCTATTTCAAACTAAAATAGAACCTAAACCTAGCTGCTTACAGGGGGGTTATCCAGATTGTGCTGGGCTAAGAGAGAAGAAAAAATAAGAAAAAGAGGTGATCAAACCCTAACCCTAGCCTGCTGGAGCTCTCAGCCAACATAGGATGAAGGAAAGATGAAAATGGTAAGCTCTAAGTACAACTTATATACTCTCTAAAAATGGCCTTGGCTCTAAAGTGATTAACCCTAATTTTCTAGCAAACATGGCACTGTTACAACCCTTGGATGTCGGAAGATATGCGCCTCGAAATCTATACCTCAGGAAGTGTGCCCTAGCCTTGGGAAATTTCCAAAAGGTCCTTGAATAAAACTCAGAAGTTGAGAGCTCGTGCTTTGTGGGGTTGATATGTGCCTTTAGCTCATTCACACAGCTGCTTTGCCTTCGCGGAGTTGCCTTTGGCTGATGGGAAGGGCTCATTCACGCAGCTAACCTTTGCTGGATCGCACAATTGTTTCTTATTGCAGTGCTATCGCAGAGATGATTTGGAGCGCCAAGATTTCTCACGCTGTAGAGCTTCAGAAGCTTTTTCTCACTAAGTACTCGCACAGTAATGCTCCTGCGCTCGCATAGTCAATGACATAGCTCTAGAGTGCGCAAGATCCACGTGAGAAGAATTTCTGGGCGTCTCTCTCTTCTTTGCCTGTGCGAGAACTCCACGAGGTGAATTTTAGTTCTTTTTGCATATGAGCTCGCAGTGTTCTGCGCGCAGCTGCATTGGGGCTTGATCTTCGGGAGAGCTTTGCGAGGGCAGATTCTAAGAGTTTTAAGCGACGAGATCATCGTGAGGGCTTTACAACTCTCCTCTTGACTGCGCGCCTTATCTCCGCAAGGGCCTCTCCTACAGTATCTTTAGCTTCACTAGGAAGCTTCTCAACTCTGCGAAGTCTATCTTTTGTTGCTCTGGTGCATTGCACTTGCTGCTATCAAAGTCTCCTTCCTACTTAGCTGACTTCTTCCATCTGTTAGGCTTTTGGTTAATGATGATCAGAAATAGTGAGTCACCATGGTGAGCACTAACAAGGTGTTCCATCAGGCTTTGGTTCAACTGTCATCTTTGGTTGTACTCTTTCTCTTTTGGGCCAAAAAGTAAGGATTTGGTATTAAGCTGCACATTTTATTACTAACCGCAAAACATACTTAACACACGATTATTAGTGGGCCTCAAGGTCCATCAAAGGCTAGGTTAAGAGGTGAAAAGTTATACTTTTCAATGAATAACAGTAGGCCCTGGACTTCTTTGGCACTGTAGCAATGCTTGGCGTGTGTAATACAGACGCCAAGCTTAGCTACAGTAACTGTTAGTTTTTGCTCGAAATTCACTTTTAGGGTTTTACTTGTTGACCATCCCAATAGTTAAGGTGGGTTTCATTACGGCTCTTGCACCACCATTTAGCCTATTTGCAACCCTCCAGTCATTTGAAACCTCACCCTATCATCTACCATTGAACCCGTTCTCACACATATCCCAACCCTTAAAATCTTAGGAAACCTTCGATGTTAGATTACCTAATTGCTAACCTTATTTAGCATTTAAGTACCCCTTAACCAACCCCCTTCTCTATAAATAGAGAGGCACCCCTCCCTTTACAAGGGCTGGAAAAAATCTAAAAGAGAGAAAAGATTAAGTGAGAGCTTTCTTCCCTTTTGGTGCACCATTTTCATACAAATTTCAGAACTTCAAAGTCTCCTTTAGACCCCACCTTTCATTAAAAAATCTCCTCGTTTAGGTGAGAGCAACCCCCTAGCCCTCCCCTCCTACCCCTTAGCTAGCAAGCTTTAGAGGTTATAACCCACTCTTCCATCATCTAGGCCATCGGAAGCTTATCAAGCGCACCTACGCGAAGGTGCACAAGTGCGCTACAAGGGTCCAAGATCTCCAGCACTCCCCTCTATTCCTCTACCTTCTTAGCTTTTCCTTTTTCCTTAAATTTGTACTGTTACGCCACTGAAATCTCAGCAATTGCAGAGGGGCACAAATAGGATCAACGTGCCTTCGGGAAAGAGGAAGTGCTCTTTTCATTTTTATTTTTCCTTTATTTTTGGCCATAAGTAGAGATCGCGTTTAAGCAGGTTGATCGGGTGCCTAACACCTTCCTGATCGATAACCCAAGCCCCTACCCAAGAGCCTTTGGCATAGACCGGAATCAGAGTCATATTTTTGGCACTTCGATGCTTATAAAATTGATTTAGGTTTCTCGAGACACCAAAAGCTCCGGTTGACGACTCTATATTTTTCGCACAAGCGCATCGTCGCATCGGGATCATAAAAAATCCACAGTTGCACAAATGGCGGCTCTGCTGGGGACTAGCTAGTAGAGCTTCCCCTTGAAAATTGGCCTTTTTATCATTTTCACAAACATTTGCTTATGTTTCTTCTTATTTTTCACTCACCCCTACAATTCCATTGATTTTTCTCACCCCTACAATTCGGTCTATTTTTACTTATCCCTACTTTTTCGTCATTTACGTGCCTTAGCTGATTGGCGGGCCTACTTGACCTTCGTCTTTATAATTCCTTTATTTTCCGTCATTTACTTGCCTTAGCCATTGGCGGGCTTACTTATGCATTTACACGCCTTAGCCATTTGGCGGGCCTACGTGAGCATTTAATTTATTGCAATCATATCCTACCAGTGGATGCCAGCCTGTAGAGGCGGCACGGGACCATCACCCCCCGTTTTTGAACTTTCAAGCAAACTCCCTTAAAATTGAAATTAAAAATTGAATCAAAAGGGGGACTTAAAATTGAATTTTTGTGAGGGTAGATTTTACATGGGTTGGGATTTCTAGGCAAAGATACAAATGTCCCGGTTCTTAGAACGGCAGTAGCCCCTATTGGTGATGATTCGGAAAAGTACCACCCCATCCACTATCTGAGAAGGCGCTTGCGCCGGAGGTATATAGGTTGGGGGATCGATCCAGTTATGAAGCCTAAAACCCTTGGGAAGTGCATTAGTCATCCCGAAACAACTTGTCTCCATTGGTTCAGGTGACGAGGGACCTGTTACAATAAGGAAATCAGTCCCCGAAAGAATCGCTTCCAAAAAACCATAAAAAAGGACAAATTTCGAGCTTACTGTTCTGCTATCACTATAGATATATATTTTGTTCTTGCCTGGCGTGTGTAAAATCCACGCCAAGCCTTTTTTACCCAAAATTGTTTTGGCGTGTATATTACACACGCCCAACCAAAATTGAGCAGTGTTAGTCTGGTGTGTATAATACACATGCCAAGCCAAATTCTTCAGAATTTGGCCTGGCGCATATAATACACACGCCAAGCCTGTCCAGGGTTAGGCAACCAGAATTTGAGGCCCATTTTCACTTTCCTGAGTCCCCCACTTAGTGGTTTAGCACCTCTGATAGGTCTCGCACACTTTAACACCCAATACGCCCCCGCCAGTCAAAAGAGGGTAACTTATTGACTCGCTCCAGGGGATCGGGTTGCTTGCGTTGATTATTGTCCCTTCAATAGATCAAAGGGTTTCCCTTTGACTCTTCCAAAGCACGTCGAGATCCCGCCGCGGGAGTTATTTAAGGTACAAATACCACCCGAAAAGGGAACTCCAAGGCCCCGAAACTTGTACTAATGGCTCATCTATTTTATCCAAAAAAATCAATAAAAATAATAATAATAAAATAAAAAATAAAAAATTCAAATCAAGATCCAAAACCGAGAAACTCGTGGTGCCGGCACAACGACATCGCCTTACCCTCCGTCATCCTGTAGGGGAAGGAGAAGAAAACTTTACGAGCCCCATCTGAATCTCACTCGTAACCAAGCCATGTCATGGGCAGGGGATTCGGCATACGCTGATCCCAATTCATCCCCACCACGTTCCCAACCCATTCTCATTCAGAGGGGATGTTCACCTTCATTCCGCTCACCCAACTGTCATTCACCATCACCGGACCCTTCGGTACACCCATTTTCCCATCCACCACTACTCAAAACATCCAAAATCCGACACCCCATTCTCCCGCATTTTCCCAAACCATGCCCATCTCCACCTCCATGTCCATTCCAAATCCATCTCACATTCCATCCACCTCCACCCAAAACTCGCCCCAATTTCCCACCTTTACCACTATGCCCCATTCATCATCCTCCCAACCTATACCCGATTTTTTCGCATTTACCCATACTGCATCCACTTTTTCTAACCCACCACGCATTCCCCCATTTACCCAGGTCATGCCCAATTTCACCAGGGTCATACCCAATTTTTCCCACACATCCACCTCATCCACACCCCACATTCCATTGGATGCATCATCTACATCCACCCTCCCAATGGCCATGATGGATGAGATAGTCCGGGCCTATACCACATGGAAGGCCTCTCAGAGTAACTTCCCTCATCCACCCCACACACCTCTAAACCTGTCCCACACATTATCAAGTCTCCATGCCTCTTTCTCCCATGACCCCCATCAACCCCCCTTCATCCATACCCTTCAAGCCCACCATATAGCAGGGAACCCATGGAATAGGCACAAAGGCTCAATGGGCCAGACCCACCAAGGCCCAATGGCCCAGACCCACTAAGGCCCAATGACCCAAACCCACCAAGGCCCAATGGGGTCAGATCCATCAAGGCCCAATGGGCCATACCCCCGCCAAGGTCTAATGGCCCAGACCCCACAAGGCCCAATGGCCCAGATCCACCAATGCCCAACGGCCCAAACCCACCAAGGCCCAAAGGCCTAATGGGCCATACCCATCATGCTCAATGGGCTAGACCCACCAAGGCCCAATGGCCCAGACCAACCAAAGTCCAATGGGTCAGACCTCCCAAAACCTTATGGCCCAAACCCATCCAAGCTCCTTACCCTACACCCAAGCCCAGCAAGGCCCAAACCTTGAATCCTCATACCCATACCCTCCACAATTCCCTCAATACCTCACTCACCCACAACCCTCATACCCGGCCCAAGGTGGGAACCCGGCACCTGCCCTTCGTCAACCCCAATTCACCCATCCCTATGCACCTCAAGGCCATCCCCAAGTATCCCTCCAAAGACAATGGTCCCTTTAGGTCTTAAACCAGAATTTAACCTCCACTCATCCCATCACTGCACATAACTTCCCCCCCAACAATGGTCCAACCCAGCACTCATTCAGTCCATTAAGCACCAACAGGAAAATTTCACCCTCGCTCCACCATATGTAGACCCACAATATGAGGAAGATGAGATCAGGAACAGTGGAGCTTAGACAAGGGCACTCACCAACATTAATCCCCCACCCATAATTACCAATCCCCCGACAGCACAGAGTGAATGGAGACCAACCATTGAAAAGATGACCCCACCATCTAGAGAATCAGAATAACTAAAAGAACAACTGGACAAGATCCAGAAATAATTGATGAAAATGGGTGGAGCTGAGATCCACGCCACAAACTTTTTCGATTTGTGCCTATCCTCCGAAGTCCCCTTACCCCTAAAATTCAAAGTGCCAATGTTTGATAAATATAACGGCACACGGAACCCCATTGCAAATCTCAGGTCCTACTGCGGGAGCATGTGCCAGTACGGGGGAGATGAGCGTTTACTCATAAAGGTCTTCCAAAAGAGCCTTACGGGCCAAACTTTAAGGTGGTTCACATCGTTGGAACCTTCCATGATCAAAACATGGAAAGACCTGACCCACTTATTCCAAGAACAGTATGTCTACAACATAGACATTGGGCCTAGAAAATTGACCTAGCCCAATTAAAGCAGAAGCCCGACGAAGCATTTAGTGATTATCTTGGGCGATAGAGGGAGCTAGCATCTTAGGTTCGGAACAGAATACCCGATGATGAGCAGATTGAAATGATATCAAAGAACACCTTGCTAATCACCTCAGACTTCTAACTATACCAACAGCAATCTAGCTTTGCTGCTTTAGTAAGGAATGCCAATCACTATGAAGATGCTATAAGAGAAGGGCGTTTAAATGAAACAACAAACAGTGGGGTTCGGAGGTTCGCCGATGAAAGGAATGAAAGAAGAACTGGGGCTGATGTACAAACAGTTGGCAACATGCGACCCAATATCAACACAATCCCATTCCAATTTCGGGCAGCCCATCCAACCCCAACCAGAAGTGAGCCAATGATGAGAATTGGAAATAGCCAAGGGGCACAGATGACCCCAGAATAGAGAAAAGCCCATTTTGATCGAGTCTTCACACTTGGGGCAATCACTAAATGTTCTGTTGCCTTTGTTAATTGAAAAGGGTCTGGTCACAGCACTCTAGCCACGACCCCTGCCGAATCCAATCCCGAGAAATTATGAGCCCAACACCCATTGCAACTTCCATCAGGGACCGAGCCACCCAACTAATCACTCTTTCCCTTTGAAACATATAATGCAAGACTTGGTAGAGGCCAGTAAGATCATCCCTACAGCCACAAGCCAAATAGTATGCCAATATACACCAAGTGATGCTACCCCCACACCCACCAGGAGGGGTAGACCCTAGACTGACCATCAGCATACTGGATGAAGATAATGAGGAATTTGATCCGTCAGATTATATCCATGCCCAGGAAGATTTTATGGCGCCACGACAGAGAGACCGGGAGGATAGAAGTATTGGGGTGATCGAACCCTTGAATTTGGCTGGTTACTTTCCCGCGCCACAAGCAGAACCTTTAGATCTTAGGGTATATTTCCCATCACCGCCTCCCATCAATTGTGTCCAAATCAATTCCTATCAACCAAACACAGCGACACTCGCCAATTACCCAGTGGCCGATTCTGACCCCATCCCCCTCCATCACCAATCAATTATCAGTGGCCCGCCCCTGCCATATCACCCCCTATACAGTCATCCACCATCCCCAATAACCCCCTTTGGCCCACCTTCTCCACCCTTCCAAAACTTAACCAGGTATAGCCCACCTTTCCAAAGCCGTCAGTACAAGCACATCAAATAGTCACTGTCATTCCATTCTATATCTCGGGACTAACTTACGATCCTCATCAGGTCCCGCTTAGTTATAGTCAAACAGATATTAATGTCGATAGTAGCATGGACAAGTCAATTGAATTTTTCACCAGGTTAGGAAAGATCTCCAAGCAACCGGACGCACCAGTGCCAGAGGGTTTGATAACACAAGGAGAGAGATAATCAGAGAAGTTGATCTTGAGCTTGTGATAGGGCCAATGATCTTTTCCATACCTTTCCAAGTGATGGACATCAAGTCCTCCTTTAACCTGCTATTGGGGCGCCCTTGATTATATGAGGTCGGGGCAATACCTTTAACGTTGCATCAGAAACTTAAGCTTGTGGCTGGGCAGAAGATCATCGCCATCATAGGTGAAGGGCATGATGAAAGAGAAAAGGCCACCCACAATATTGAGAACCCAAAAGTATTCGATGTGCTGCACACAACCGAAGATATAGACCTCTACAACTTTGAATATGAGGTATCAGCGGTAGTCCCAAAGCCCCCAGAAAGCATCACCTTGAAAATCGGAGGTGGAATGGCTGCAGCTATGGCCATGTTCTAGAAATGGGGCTACTAAAAAGGTAAGGGGCAGGGACCCCGATTACAGGGCAGAAGAGAGCCAGTTAGGGCCAAGGGTGGCCAGCAAGTAAGATTTGGGCTAGGTTATAAGCCCACTGAAGAAGAAGTCAGAGAGGCCAAGGAGAAGGCCCGAGCAATTGCTATAGCAAAAGCCAAGAGAATAAGCTTAGAAGAAGAACCCCGTCCTAGACCTCACATCAGGGAGACCTTTGTAAGTGCAGAGAATGTGAAGATCGATCAGAATGGGGCAACACGATTAACCCCACACAAACCCACAACCCATCTCCACCCCACAAATCCTTAAATTTTCCCTCCTAACTTGGAAGTAGACCTAGCTGCTCTGTCCCTTTTTGAGAAAGAGTTCTCCATACCCGCACAATTTCCCCTTGTGGTAAACCACCACAGGACCTTGCCGATGTTTGAGGACAGAGTCCTAGATGAACCCAGGATCAACATGATGGAGGCTGACTCTGAGGAATCATATCAGTCAACCCCCTCCATCCAAACAGTTAAATGAGCAGCACCACATGTACGGAATTGGGCATCTATGCCCCAAACTCTGAAAGCAGCAAGTGGCCTGAAATTTGGCACCCATTTCTCAAAAAAAAATAACCTATGAAAAGTATGATGAGCCCTTGGCAGGCAATACCATGTATATATAGGGACTTGCTTGGCCAAGAGTCCACTTTCGAAGAAAAAGTAAATCCTAAAAAAATAGAAAAAATGCAAAATCTAAAACTATTATCTTTCACAATTCCTAAGAAAATTTAAGAAAATGATGCCTTAATCGAAAATCCCGTCCCACGTGAAGTCAACCCCTTTCCTGTAGAAGTATAAGAAGAGGTAGGAGTCATGAACCTGGATGAGGAAATCCCTACTGAGGAGCTCCCCAATAAACTCCTTGAACGGTTTGCCGACTTTGAACATGGTCCTACCCCTATCGTTGAAAAAATAGAGGACGTCCATTTGGGGACTGAGGAGATTCCTAGAATCACCAAGATAAGAACGTCACTATCTCCTAAGGAAAGAAAAAGCATGATCGATTTCCTTCAGTCATACCAAGACGTCTTTGCATGGTCATATGAGGACATGCCTGGTTTAGAGACTGATTTGGTCGAGCATGAACTGCCACTCTACCCTGATATCAAGCCGGTCAAGTAAAAGTTGAGACGTCTCCGACCAGAATGGATGCTGAAAGTAAAGGATGAGGTCATCAAGCAATATGATGCAGGATTTCTCATGGTCCCCAAGTACCCTCAGTAATTAGCCAATATCTTCTCGATACCAAAGAAAGATGGGAAGGTCTGCATGTGTATTGATTTCAGAAACTTTAACAGGGCAAGCCCGAAGGACGACTTCCAATTACTGCACATCGATATCTTGGTCGATAACACTGCCAGGCATGGGATGCTCTTATTTATGGACAAATTCTCTGGATATAATCAGATCAAGATGTCAGAAGCGGACCTAGAGAAGATGACATTCATCACTCCCTGGGGAACTTTCTGCTATCGAGTCCTGTCATTCGGGTTAAAGAACACCAGTGCAACATACCAAAGAGCTATGATGACACTGTTTCACGACATGATGCACCAAGAAATTGAGGTATACATTGACGACATGATCGCCAAGGCACTAGAGCGAGGTGACCATTTGATAAACCTCCAAAAGCTATTTGAGAGGCTGAGAAAATATAGGTTACATCTAAATCCTCAGAAATGCGCATTCGGTGCCATGCCAGGAAAGTTGCTAGGAATCATCGTCAGCACGAGAGGTATCGAGGTTGATCTAATCAAGGTAAAAGCCATCACAGAAATGCCACCACCGTCTATCGAGAAGGAGGTCAGAGGGTTCTTGGGCAAGATACAGTACATCAGTCGGTTCATTGCACAACTCACTCCTATCTGCACACCGATTTTCAAACTACTGAGAAAAGATTCACCCATTGAATGGAATGACGACTGCCAAGCAACATCCAATAAGATCAAGGGTTATCTCATCAATCTGCTAGTTTCAGTACAACCCGAGCCAGGGAGACCACTCTTAATGTATCTCTCCATGACGAAAGTTTCGATGGGATGTGTCCTAGGGCAGCTTGATGTGACAGGAAGAAGAGAGCAGGCCATTTACTACCTGAGCAAGAAATTTACTGACTACGAGATGCGCTATTCTCATATGGAGAAAGCATGCCTGGCTCTCGTATGGCCTATCCAGAGGCTTCACCATTACTTCCTATCCCAGGCCATTTTGCTCCTACCACGAATGGATCTATTAAAGTACCTATTTGAAAAGCCAGCTCTCACTGGTTGAACTACACTGGTAGCTCCTATTGTCCAAATTTGACATCACGTACGTCACTGAGAAGTCCATCAAGGGATAGGCGTTAGCAGATCATCTTGCCGACAATTCCTTACCAAACTATGAGCCTTTGAGAACCGAATTCCCAGACGAGGATATCTTATTTATGACAGAGGAAGATACCGTAGAGACGGAGGAATCCTAGGTAATGCACTTTGACGAGGCAGCAAATGTCGAGGGTCAGGGAGTCGGCACTATTCTAATTTCGCTAAAAGGATCCCACATAGTAGTTTCCATCAAACTCAATTTCCCCTGCACCAACAACATGGCCGAGTATGAAGCTTGCACAACGGGCCTACAAGCGGCTTTGGACCTAGACATAGCTCATCTCAGGTTGTTTGGCAATTCGCAGTTAATCATATGCTAGACAAACAGAGACTGGAAGACAAAGGATGAGAAACTAGTCCCTTACCATGAGCACCTCGAAGATCTGATAGCATGCTTCAAGGATGTTACTTTTTCCTATGTCCCACGGGTAAGAAACTGCTTTGCCGATGAATTAACAACTTTGGCCTCAATGATAAAAATCCCCTATGGTGTCGAGATAAAATCGATCATGATTGAACAAAGAAATGAGCCAGGCATCTACCTACAAATTGGGGAATCCAAAAAGGTAGATGACGAGCCACCATGGTTCTCAGATGTCAAGAACTTTCTCGAGGCCCGCACTTTCCCTGATGGTATGTCCAAGACGGACAGACGGACCATCCAGCGTCTAGCCACGAAATATGTTATCTGCAGCAAATGCCTCTATAAACGATCGTATAACAACATCTTGCTTAGATGCCTTACTAAAGGCGAGGCAGCCAACATCATGAGGGAGATCCATGAGGGAGTATGTGGGGCCCACATCAACGGACACATGCTTGCAAAGAAGATCCTAAGGTAAGGATACTTCTGGACCACTATGGAAACTTATTGCTGCAAACACGTTAAGAAGTGCTACAAATGATAAGAACGCTCTAGTCTGATACATGCTCCTACCATTGATCTACATAGCATGACCACTCCATGGCCATTTGCCACCTGGGGCCTCGACATTGTCAGAAAGGTTAATCCAAAGGCTTCCAACGGACATCAGTTCATCCTTGTCGATATTGAGTATTTCACCAAATAGGTAGAAGCAACATCTTGTACAAACATCACGGCCAGTCACATTAAAAACTTCATCAAGGACAACATAGTTTGTCGATTTGGCATATCTAAGGACATCATCGCAGATAACAGCACCAACTTCGTAAACAAGTACATCAAGGCCTTCTACAAGCAGTACAAAATCAAGCACCATCGCTCGTCGCCTTATCGACCGCAAATCAATGGGGTCTTGAAGGCCGCCAACAAGATAGTCGTTCGCATCCTTGAGAAAATGGTTGTCACCTACCGAGATTGGAGTGAAATGTTACCATTTGCATTATGGGCCTACAGGGCGTCAATCCGCACTGCCACAGGGTCAACACCTTTCTCCCTTGTATATGGAACTGAGGTCATCCTGCTAGTAGAAGTTGAAGTACCCTCACTCCGAATCCTCATGGAATCAAGCCTACCTGAAGCTGAAAAGGAGAGGTCCTGCTTTGAGCAGCTGAACTTGCTAGACGAGAAAAGACTCCTAGCCTTATGTCATACCCAAGTTTACTAAGGGCGACTTGCCCGCGCTTACAATAAACGTGTTCGCGGTCGAGATTTTAAAGTGGGTGACACTGTACTCAAGAAAATCTTCCCATCCCTCCACGCTGATCCAAGAGGGAAGTTCAAGCCCAACTGGGAAGGACCCTACGTCATCCCAGAAGTACTCCCGGGATACGCCATCCGCCTCGCCACCATGGACGAAGATCACTTTCTTGAGCCCATCAACGCTGGATATGTCCGATGATTCTACTCATAGTCTCCATGATAAGGTAAGTATTGATAAAATGGATGTATGATTCCTTAAGGACCCAGTAAAAGAGGCCATCATTTCAAAGCTAAGTAGTTAAAAGCATCTGTAAAAACTTATACCCTTGCTACACCCTTTTAAGCAATGAGCCTTTCTCCTATAAACCCCTCCCTAGAAAAGAAAACGAAAAAAGTATATATACCAAAAAATCAGAAAAGAAAAATCCCAAAAAGAGGATGTCTCAAAAAAAAAAGAGAAGCAAAAAGAACAAAAAAAATAGAAAATAAAAAGTCATGGGGTAGGTACAATAAAAATCCCCTAAGAAAGAAGTGTATTGCGGCAGCTGGAACCCAATCAAGGAAACCTTTTAACCCCAAAATACCTTCAAAATTCATAACCTATCACATGGCCATGATACATCCCGAGAAAAAGCCCTCTTTAATGTCTACGAGCAATCACAGTATCCATTGAGTCAACACAAGCCAAGCTGTGAGACTATAAAAGAATTTCATCCAACCAGCTATGACAGAATTGACGTCCATGTCATGGCCTTTGATAAAATAAAAGAAAATAAAATAAAAATATACAAGCTCAAAGCAAAAAAGACGTGAAAACTCGAAAGGTCCCAATGGGTAAAAACAACGAGCTTGTGCGGACTAGGTGAAAACCTGAAAAGGGATCTAGGATAAAAATGCATACCCATGGACGTAGTGAAAACTTGAAAGGGCGCTACGGGTAGAAAAGAGGGCAACAACGGGCATGGCGAAAACCTATCTTGGGTGCTATGAATAAAAATGTTCAAAAGAAAAGGAGAAAGTCATCGATTACTCCCTTGGTTATCGAGCTATCTGATCCTCAACTAGGCCACTCATGTTTCCTCAAATTGGGTCTTGATCAGGTATATCTTCATAGCCGCACCATCAAACGTATGACCCGAGGTGAGGATAAAGGGTTAATTCAGCCCAAAGGGATATACATTCCAACCTTGGTAAAAATTCTGAACCTCACTCAGGTCCGACCACATGAACGGGTTTGACTATGCTCAAAATGGGACCTGTCATTTGGTCTCAATATTAAGGCATGAAACAAAAAAGAAGAAAAGCAAAAAAAAAAATAGAAAAAATTCATGAAAAATCCAAATACAAAAAATGTATATATTTCTACTCTTTTCCATGCACATATTTTCAACATCGTACTTTCATCTCAAAATGAAGAAAAAGAACAAAAAATCTAAAAAACAGAACTCCAAAAATATATATAAATCTTTGAAAAAACTGTAGGTAAAAGTTTGCTTGATATAAATAAAAAAAAGGGGACTGACGTTTTCTTGATAATGTGCAGGAACATCAAATGGCCCAAAGCCTAGAAGCCGTCAACCTCTCGGCGATGGGAAAAGCAAAGGAAGCATCTCACCACTAACATCAAGTCTATTTGAAAAAAAAAAAGAAGGAAAAAGCAATCATTTAAAAACTAAAAAAAAAAGATAGCTGAGCTTTCATGATACTTTTTATTATGCACAGCTACACACATGCATGTTGCAATGTGGTAAAATGTCAATATTTTATCGGTAATGCAGCTGTGCTAAATTAATTTCCTAAGTCTAAGGTTCACCTTGGATCTTTGGATCCTACTTTAAAGTAGAAGCAATGATGTCAATCTCGATCAAACGGTCAATGTTTCGATCAGGTTGACTCCATTGCTAAATCTTTATGTTGAGCGCTCTGTTTTGGGATTCATGTGAACTTAAGTGTCTTAAACTTCAGATTCCTCATAAAAGGATCAATCGTTGGTTGAGACCAACTTGTCAAAAAGGAAATTACCTATTGAACGACTATGTTCAAATATGTATTTCGAAGGGCTCATTCTAGGGTGAAGGCTTAAAACCTGCATTTGTACGATATCCCTGTAAAGTGTACACCATGTGTCTAGGTATTTGTTGGATGGTCGTTTATTCCTGTAAATAGTATCTAGACGAGACCTGGGATTGGACTTTGTTGGAATGTGTCACCATGCTGATGTTATTACAGTGAGGATGAGATGGTAAAAATCAGATTACAAAGATGGAGTGAAATGGCTATGAAATCAGCAACTTAAGGTACACACACAGCCTGCAAGATACAGGGCTATTGTAGCAAGTTTTGATAAGGAAGAGTTTGTCCCAAGGAGAAATTGATCTAGAACCCAAAATTGGCTATAATAGTAGGCCTCCAGATCTGACTACAAATCTGACAATCCTAAAGAGGGGGAGTTGGGTGTCACAACTACACTAAATTAACTCTAAAATAAGAGATATAAAGTACAGTCCTATCCTAGAGAAAGGGTTATGAAGAAGGTGATGATGGTGTGTGCCAAAATAAAAGATAAAAATGATGGGAAGTAAGCAGGTTATGTTAGAGTTAAAGCAGTATTGTAACTCAGAATTAGACTGTCTCTGCAGTAATCCTTGCTGAAGTGCTATCAATAGCCTCAACAAGGTAGAAGAATCCAATTTAACCTATGCCATTTGGGGTGCTCTTAGGGCTATACTCTGTCTACTTAAATGGTCACAAACTATCCAATAGAGTCTGTTAAATCCCATTGATTAAATCAGAAAAGCTAACCTAATCCAAAGGAGTGGAGTGATCATTTCCTCCTACCAATGGACTAAATCAGGCCATGAATACTATTGCAGACACTATATTATGCCAGGCTACAAGCTCCCCAGATCTGCGTACAGATGAGGTTGAGAAGCATAGGAAATCCAACTCATAAAATCCTATGTGTGTTGTAAAGGCCAGCGGCACAATGAGCCGACACATAGGAAAAACAACAGATTGAATAAGGACTTAGATTCAGCTGGTCATTGCTACAAAGGCCTGCAATGACTCAGCCCTCAAATATGCAATTGCTACAGAGAAATCAGATCTAACCTCTGATAATGGTCAAGTAAAATAGAGGGGAGCCAGTTCCTACACAAACCTCTCACAAGGCTCTACAAGCTCATGTGCAGAGGAGGAGAATCCTTCTCAGGGTCATGGCTTGGACACACCCTAAGGTTATACTCTGTCCACTTAAATGGTCACAGGGTATCTGATAGGTCTGTCCACACCACAGAGATCTGAGAAATAACATATAAACTATTGCCGTCACCATGGTCCCAGGGCTACAGGCTTCCCAAATCTAGCTATAGATCCAGCCTGCTTCCATGGAGAATATTAAACCAAAGGAAATTAGATGATAAATAATAGATATACTAGAAACTGAATGGGCTATTCCAAAAAACATGGATCCTATAAACATCTAAGGAAACCATAAGATCTTTAGATTTAATTAGACATTAAAACAATAATTTCATTAATGAAAATATGACTTTCAATGAACTGTCGCAAGGCTGTAGGCTGTGTACAACAGCTCATCCCAAAGATCCCAATGTTTACAAGGCCTATTGCAAAACAAAAATAAAACTAAACCTAACTGCTTACAAAAGGATTATCCAGCAAGTGCTGGGCTAAGAGAGAAGAAAAATAAGAAAAAAAGATGATCAAACCCTAATCCTAGCATGCTGGAGCTCTCAGCCGATAGAGGTTGAAGGAAAGATAAAAATATTCTAAGCTCTAAGTACAGCTTAAATACTCTGTCCAGAATGCCTTGGCTCATAAAAGATTAACCCTAATTTTTCTAGTAGACGTGGCACTGTTACAACCCTTAATTCTTTAAGATGTGTGCCTTGAGATCCATGCCTTAAGAAGTGTGTCGTAACCTTAGAAAATTTCTAAAACGTCCCTGAGTTAAAACTGAGAAGTGGAGAACCCAAGCTTCACGGGGCTTGCAGCTGTATTAATTCACTCGCACAGTTGTAGGGTCTTCGCGAGGTAGCATTTGGCTTGGGAGGAGTGTTCACTCATGCAGTTGAACTTTAAATGGTTGCACAACTCCTCTGTCTTTGGGAAGGCACTCACACAGTGGATTCTCAAATGGTCGAATAGCTGCTTTGCTGTCGCGAAGATGATTTAGAGCGCTTGGAATTCTCGCGTAGTGGATTCTCAAATGATCGCGCAGCTGCTTTGCTATCGCGAAAATGATTTGGAGCGCTTGGAATTCTCGTGCAGTAGAGCTTCAGAAGTTCTCTCTCACTAGGTGCTCGCGCAGGTAAATTTCTGTGTTCGCTTGGTAGAGGGCTGAACTTCAAGGAGCACCAGAGCTGCACGAGGAGATTTTTGGGCGTCTCTCTCCTCCAGAGCCATGCAAGAACTTTGCGAGGTGACTTTTTTTCCTTGTGCATATTGGACTCACTAGGTTTTGCGTGCGACTGCTTTAAGGTTCGATCTCCGCGAGAGCTTCGCGAGTGATGTTTCTGAAGGTTTCAAGGTGCGAGATCTTTGCGATTTCTTTCTTGCTCTCCTCTTGACTACGCATCTTATATGTGCGAGGGCAGCTTCCACTGTAGCATTGCCCATGTTGCTGTTGCAGCTTCCTCCATTCTCATCCAACTTCTTTCATCTGTTAGACTTTTGGTCTATGATGGCTAACAAAAATTAGTCACCATGGTGAGCACTACTAGGGTGTTCTATCAGGCTTTGGCTTAGCTGTCATCTTTAGCTTGAATTCTTTCTCTTCTTTGGACCAAAAGCAGGAATTTTGTGTTAAGCTGCACAGCTTTTTGCTAACTACAAAACACACTTTAACAGAAGTTATTGGTCTGCTATAAGGTCCATCAAAGGCTAGGTTAAGAGGTGAAAAGTTGTACTTTTTAGTGAATAACACACCCCCAAACCTAATCTTTGCTAGTCCCTGAGCAAAGGAAAAATTAAAACAACTACTCTAAGAATGTAAATGCCACTTTTATAGGGAACATAAATGCATTTAGCTTATGCATTAAGCCTTTTAAACCCCTTGGTGATCCCCAGTGGCGTGAAGTCTCCTTAGGGTTTTCAGTGAAGGTACCCACAAACTTCTTAATAAAATAGTTAACAAAAGTGCAAAATTGTCAAGTTAGTTGTCAAGAAACAGAGCATCGGTTCACCTTTACTTCTACAAAAATGTGAGGAATTTGAATACATGATATGCACAGACATTTAATCATCACAACTTTTATATAGATGCCATCATTTCCAATTAGTTCACAACAAGAGAAAACATCACCTGAATGTTAGTACTGAGCTCATCATTAATTCAAAAATTAGGTTCTAGGCCATGCCAATACATTCAACATTAGACCCAATGCTCACCAGGGCAGACTCTCACAAATAACTTTGAGGGTTTTCATTTTCTCTCAAGCTCAAGAGCAGTTACAGCCTCCAAATGGGTTTGTAAGCCTGAGAATAGGCAAAGCTACCAAATTCTAGCATCATTGGCTAATCCTCACCATAGATTGGACAACTCCTCATCTCTGCATGACAGCTCATTTAACTTTGGATCACAAGGTCTTATGGCTGGGTTGTAATATGGCTTATGGGTATAGGGTATAAAGAATGGAAGGGTGAAAAGGGATTCAAAATTGAGAAATCAGCAGGTGGAGAAGGTGATTCATGACTTCTCCTTCTTTAGTTCAGCTCCTTTCATCTTCTTTGAGATTTTTCAGACTTGAAGTGGCCAGCTTCTCCTCTTATTTTTAATTTTTCTAATGAACTTTTCCTCTTGACTCCTCTCTTATTCTTCTTCATTATTATTATTATTTTTTTTTATGTATTTTTTCTTTTTATTTTTGTTTTTATTTTTCTGAATTGCCACCTCTGTCCTCAGCTGCTCCACTGTTAAGCTTTAGGTATTTCTTCTCCATTCCCCCAATGTTGACCCTAGCTTGTCCATCTTCTGCTCATTCTTCTTTACCTTCTAAATTCTCAGAGTGAGGGTAAGTTTGAGTCAGGTCCATAAGTTTAGATACAAGTACTCAGGTGTATTTTGAAGAAAACTAGAATTTAAGGCTCAAGGGTTGTATGCACAAGGGCAGTTGATTAGGGTTTGGTCTGTTTAACCTTAAACTGTCCAAGAGAAGGCCTTGATCCTTTCGTAAATGTCATGAGTGCTGTCAATTGCTTCAACTTGGAGATGCCTAACTTCCAGTGGGGGCCTTGACTCAGCCAGTCCTTAGGGAAAAAAGAATTGCCTCAATCACTCCTCAAAGAAAGAATTTTTTTTTTTGTAGGCCCAAATCTCACTAGTTATGGTCTTCCATTAAACTGTTAGGCATGTCCTTACCTTTTTCTCTCTTTAATGATTCACTAAGTGCTAGTACAAGTGAGTTTTCATGGTGTTCACATCATGAAAATGTTAGAATTTAAAAGTTTGTAATGCCTAAAGGTCTGCAAAATTTTTAAATTTCTCATTTTTTCATTGTCTCTTAGGTGAACAAAGCTCCATTTCTGTCTTACTTGATTCTGCTGCACTTAGGTTATTTGCATCATTGGCAGACCTTGCCATACCCCCAAACCTATGAGGAGCAGTGTCCTCACTGATTCAAAGATAAATGTGGATGTGCAATAGGGTAAAAATAGAGATATAAATGAGAAAAAAATAAAACTAACACACAAAACACAGAAACAGACATAAAGAAAGATAGTGAACTAAACAAAATATATCAAAAAGAAGTTTCATTATAAAGCAAAGAGTATGTTTGATGAGAGGGAAAGTAACAACAAGAAATTATAAAAAACTAATCCCTAACTATGTACATGTGCAGAATTAATCATCTGAATCTTTGGCTTTAGCTGGTGGTTCCTGGAATCCTTTGCCCTTTGCTTGCTTCAAAGTAGCAACCTTAGACAATGGTCTTTTTGAAGCAGGTTTCCTAGGCTTGGCTGTGCATTGTACTCATTTAAAGTTTTCTGCCTCTTAGCCATGAGAGCTGGTTCAGTTTCAATAGTAGGGCCTTGTGTGGCAAGTCTGGGTTTAAGGATCCTTTCAAATTTTAGATTTGGAGGTTCCAACTAAGGGTTTAGGGACCTTCTACCAAGCATACACTCAAAACAATAGCAAATAAAGAAAATACTCACAAGCATACACAAAGAATTTCAAACAAAAATTAACAACTATACAAATTTACAACTAAACAAATGACAGGGAATTCAACATAAATGGACTAAGATTTAGGGTGACAGAAGTGCAAACAGAGCTTGCTGCACTCCAGCTACAACTCTAGCTTTTCCTTGCTACTGATGTCCATTTCTGCAAAATTCCAAAAAATTAGTAGTACTTTTATTCTAGTGAAGGCACAGCTACAAAGAATTTGTTAGTCCAAATTATAGTACAACTCAGGTCTACTAAAAAGATCAATATCCTCAGCAACGGCATAAAAATCTTGTTGGAGTGTTTCACCATGCTGATGTTATTACAGTGAGGATGAGATGGTAAAAATCATATTACAAAGATGGAGTGAAATGGCTATGAAATCAGAAACTTAAGGTACACATAGCCTACAAGATACAGGGCTATTGTTGCAAGTTTTGATAAGAAAGAGTTTGTCTCACACAGAAATTAATCTAGAACCCAAAATGGGCTATAATAGTAGGCCTCCAGGTCTGGCAGCAAATCTGACAATCGTAAAGAAAGGGAGTTGGGTGTCACAACTACACTAACTTAACTCTAAAATAAGAGAAATAAAGTGCAGTCCTATCCTAAAGAAAGGGTTATGAAGAAGGTGGTGATGGTGTGTGCCAAAGTAAAAGATAAAAATGATGGGAAGTAAGTAGGTTATGTTAGAGTTAAAGCAGTAATGTAACTCATATTTAGACTGTCTTTGCAGCATTCCTTGTTGAAGTGCTGTCAATAACGTCAACAAGGTAGAAGAATCCAATTTAACCCATGCCATTTGGGGTGCTCATAGGGCTATACTCTGTCCACTTAAATGGTCACAGACTATCTGATAGAGTCTGTCAAATCCCTTTAATTAAATAAAAAAAGCTAACCTAATCCAAAGGAGTGGACTGATCATTTCCTCCTACCAATGGACTAATTCAGGCCATGAATACTATTACAGACACTATGTAATGCCAGGCTACAAGCTCCCCAAATCTGTGTAAAGATGAGGCTGACAAGCATAAGAAATCCAACTCATAAAATTCTATGTGTGTTGCAAAGGCCAGCGGCATAATGAGTTGACACAGGAAAAGCAACAGGTTGAATAAGGACTTTGATTCAGCTGGTCATTGCTACAAAGGCCTACAATGACTGAGCCCTCAAGTCTACAATTACTACAGAGATTCAAATCTAACCTCTGATAATGGTCAAGTAAAACAGAGGGGAGTTAGTTCCTGCACAAACCTCTCACAATGCTCTACAAGCTCATATGTGCAGAGGAGAAGAATCCTTCTCAGGGTCAAGGCTTGGACACACCCTAGGGTTATACTCTGTCTACTTAAATGGTCACAAGGTATCCGATAGGTCTGTCCACACCACAGAGATCTGAGAAAGAACATGTAAATTACTGCCGCCACCATGGTCCCAGGGCTGCAAGCTCCCCAGATCTAGCTATAGATCCAGCCTACTTTCATGAAGAATATTAAACTAAGGGAAATCATATGGTAAACAATAGATCTACTAGAAACGGAATGGGCTATTGCCAAAAACATGGATCCTATAGACATCTAAGAAAACCATAAGATCTTTAGATTTAATTAGACATTAAAATAATAATTTCGTTGATGAAAATAAAACTTACAATGAACTGTCACAAGGCTGTAGCCTGTGCACAACTGCTCATCCTAAAGATCCCAATGTCTACAAGGCCTATTATAAAACACAAATAAAACTAAACGTAACTGTTTACAAAAGGATTAGCCAGCAAGTGCTGGGCTAAGAGAGAAGAAAAATAAGAAAAAGAGATGATTAAACCCTAATCCTAGCCTGCTGGAGCTCTCAGCCGATAGAGGTTGAAGGAAAGATAAAAAGAAGCTCTAAGTACAACTTAAATACTCTGTCCAGAATGCCTTGGCTCACAAGAGATTAACCTTAATTTTTCTAGCAGACATGGCACTGTTAAAACCCTTGAATGCTTTGGGATGTGTGCCTCAAGATTTATGCCTCGAGAAGTGTGCCCTAACCTTGGGAAATTCCTAAAAGGTCCCTAAGTTAAAACTGAGAAGTGGAGAGCTTGAGCTTCGCGGGCTGACATCTGCATTAATTCACCAGCACAGTTGCAGAGACTTCGCGAGGTAGCATTTGGCTGGAAGGAGTGGTCAGTCGCACAGTTGAACTTTAAATGGTCATCCAGCTTCTCTGTCTTTGGGAAGGCACTCGCGCAGTGGATTCTCAAAAGATCGTGCAGCTGCTTTGCTGTTGCGAGGATGATTTGGAGCACTTGGAATTCTCACGCAGTAGAGCTTCAAAAGTTCTCTCTCGCTAGGTGCTCGCGCAGGTAGATTTCTGCGCTCACTTGGTAAAGGGCTGAACTTCAAGGCGCGTGAGAGCTGTGCGAGGATATTTCTAGGCGTCTCTCTCCTCTTGAGCCACGCGGGAACTTCGCAAGGTGACTTTTGTTCCTTCTCCATATTGGGCTCGCTAGGTTCTGCGCGTGGCTGCATTAAGGCTTGGTCTCTGCGAGAGCTTCGCGAGCGATGTTTCTGAAGGTTTTAAGGTGCGAGATCTTCGCGATTTCTTTCTTGCTCTCCTCTTGACTGCGCATCTTATTTGTGCGAGGGCAGCTTCCACTGTAGCATTGCCCATGCTGCTGTTGCAACTTCCTCCATTCTCATCCAACTTCTTTCATCTGCTAAACTTTTGGTCTATGATGGCTAGAAAAAATTAGTCACCATGGTGTGCACTACCAGTTCCATGAGGCTTTGGCTTACCTGTCATCTTTGGCTTGAATTCTTTCTCTTCTTTGGACCAAAAGCAGGAATTTTGTGTTAAGCTGCACAGTTTATTGCTAACTATAAAACACACTTAAACATAAGTTATTAGTCTGCTTCAAGGTCCATCAAAGGCTAGGTTAAGAGGTGAAAAGTAGTACTTTTCAGTGCATAGCAGACTTCCATCACCTTTGTTGCTTATCACCCCTAATGGGTGCATGTTTATGTATAGTTAAAAAGATTTATAAGATCATTGTTGACGGAGACCAGGGTTGAGTGCCTCCTTTGATAGGCACACAATTTCGCCAGATTTGCTCAGTATTATTTGAAGTTTGATTCTCTAGGTCATGTTGATCCGGGGCATATTATGAAAAGAGGCACACACTCTCAAAAAGCATTGCGACATCAATATTTGCTCCACTCGGGTAGCCATGCTAAATTAACTTCGGGATCGTTGGGTTCACCTAAAGACCTCAAACCCTGCTTCACGCAGGGGAACCCGTGGCCAGTCAAGTGTGGCAATCAATGCCTCACGGGATTGGACACAAGCCGTGGATCTGCGGTATTTGCTTCGTGCCTATCTTTAAGTATGGGTTGATCACCCTCTCGTTCACGGAGCTGTTTTATTCAGAATGAAACTTTAACATCCAACATCTTCAATCTTCTCAAGAAGTGAACATTTTTCTCAGCATATTGGACTTTCGCAACTCATACCATCTCGGTTATGCCCAGTAATATCACTAAGCGCCTAGGGATCGATAACCTTGAGGAACGGACTTTTTTCTCGATATACAGGGCTTTCGTTTACTCACCATATTACCCACCTGACGTTTGAGGTTCATTTTGAATACAGCAGACCCGTTAGTGTCGCCTTGGGCCTCTTTGGATGTGTCTTGTCTTTAGCATTCGATCATTAGTGATCGGATACCAAAGAGGGGCATCTGTAGACACCCAAATTTGGCCCAAGGCTCGATCGAAACATATTTTGAGAGAGGCGCACCACAAGCTTCAAATAGCATCCCTCGAACCCTTAGGAACTTACCAAAACCCTTAGGAATTACCCCCAACATTTAGAAACCTCTCTGAAACCTTAGTTAACCCTCCCGAGCAATGGTTAGAGTGAGATGTACCAGGGTTGTAAGGGGCTTCTACTAAGACCAAATCTTATACCATTGAAAAGTAGAGGTTTCTAGCTTTCGAACAAGCCAAAAATCACCTCAATCTGAGTTACACATCAAAAGATATGGCAATCCGAAGTTTCAGGCTGCACCACTCTACAGGTTCAGAACCTCGTGAGAACCTCTCGAGGAGTTGGGTATGTTTGGCCTGTGTAATACACATGCCAAGCCATTTTTGGAAGAAATGTTGCCTGGCGTGTATATTACACACGCCAAGTACAGGTGTTCCCCGACGGCTCTGGACTTCTTTGGCACTGTAGCAATGCTTGGCGTGTGTAATACACACGCCAAGCTTAGCTACAATAATTGTTGGTTTTTGCTCGAAATTCACTTTTAGGGTTTGACTTGTTGACCATCCCAATAGTTAGGGTGGGCTTCATTAGGACTGTTGCACCACCATTTAGCTTATTTGCAACCCTCCAGTCATTTGAAACCTCACCCTATCATCTACCATTGAACCCATTCTCACACATATCCCAAACCTTAAAATCCTAGGAAACCTTAGATGTTAGATTACTTAATTGCTAACCTTATTTAGCATTTAATTACCCCTTAACCACCCCCCTTCTCTATAAATAGAGAGGCACCCCTCCCTTTATAAGGGCTTGAAAAAAATCCAAAAGAGAGAAAAGATTAAGAGAGATCTTTCCTCCCCTTTGGTGCATCCTTTTCATACAAATTCCAGAACTTCAAAGCCTCCTTTAGACCCCAACTTTCATAAAAAAATCTCCTCGTTTAGGTTAGAGCTACCCCCTACCCCTCCTCTCCTACCCTTAGTTAGCAAGCTTTAGAGGTTAGAACCCACTCTTCCATCATCCAAGCCATCGGAAGCTTATCAAGTGCACCTACGTGAAGGTCCAAAAGTGTGCTACAGGGGTCTGAGAGGTCCTTCTCTCCCCTCTATCCCTCTACCTTCTTAGTTTTTCCTTTATCCTTGAATTTGTGCCATTACGCCGCTGAAATCTCAGTAATTGCGGAGGGGCACAAATAGGATCAACGTGCCTTCGGGCAAGAGGAAGTGCTCTTTTCATTTTTATTTTTCCTTTATTTTTGGTCACAAGTAGAGACCACGTTCAAGTAGGTTGATCGGGTGCCTAACACCTTCCCGATCGATAACCGAAGCCCCTATCGAAGAGCCTTTGGCATAGACCGAAATCAGAGTCATATTTTTGGCACTTCGGTGCTTATAAAATTGATTTACGTTTCCCGGGACACCAAAAGCTCTGGGTGGCGACTCTATATTTGTTGAACAAGCTCATTATCACATCGGGATCGTCAAAAATCCGCGGTTGCACAATGTTTAGATGATCTTACATCATTAATGGTTTAGGATGTGGGTGATCTGAACCATCAAAGTAATAGATCATAGATTAAAGTGTAACTGGCCCAAAATTGGTGTTTTCGATAGGTTTGAACCATCCGATCTGATGGCTATAATATCAACGACTGTTTTTAGGTTTAATGGCTGATATTAAAATCCGTTAATCGGATGGTTCATATCCATTTATCTTTTCATTGGGTTGAGACATATTCCAATGATTTGCCACTTTGCAATTTATATTGATAATAGATGTGTGGCACATGACATAATGATAAATCATACTTTAATGATGTGAGATAAAAAGTGACAATTTAATGTTGCAAGATCATTTAAACACCATTTGGTGTTTAATTGTCGATCAGGAGTCATTATCCCTTCAATTTAAAATGGCTAGACACCATTGATTAGTCTTCAAAATGGCATACTTTATGCCCAAACCTCGGCATTGTTAGGCCTCACTTAACTTCTAATGGTTGCCTTTAGTTTATGATGTGTTGCAACAGGTTTGAATGCTAAATAGTTAAAAGAACAAAATAGAAGAAAACTCGAAACCATGGCAAGCAATCCGAGTTGAAACAGAGCAGAAATGCCCAAAATAGGTCATTTTGACCAGTCGAGAATCCACTTTCAACCGGTCAAAATCATGTAGTAGAAAGAAGCAACAGAAAGAAAAAAAAGAAAGAAGACTAGCTGTTTCGACCAATCGAAATGTCAGATTTGACTAGTCGAAGCTATGGGACCTTCATAATTAAACAAATGGACGACCAAACATCAAGAAAAGACTTCGTTAGTCTATAATCTGGACCGGTCGAAGTTAATATTGACCGGTCGTGTCTGGAGAAGCAGATCTGCAAGGAAATGACGTTGAACTAGTAGAAGTCAATATCGACCGGTAGAGAATTAAGGAAACAATTAAGCCCGCACAACCTAAAAGAGGAATTGAAGGTTCGACCAGTCAAAACTCATTCTCGACCAGTCGAAATAGAGTTTTGTGTGAAAAATCAGGTTTTACAGCTTATGATCTTTGGCGGTCAGAGAGTCCATCCGGATTCTTCTTCTCCTCAGCTAATTTTTTGGGATTCTAGGGATTACCTATCATGTTTATCTTGTATCAGGGCCTTATGATTCTATAAATAAGAACCCTAGGGTTAGGCAGCGACCTTTGTAAAGTTCTTCAGCCGTGAGAAGTCCTAGGTTAGTTTAGTTTTAGTTTCCAGTTCTAGCGATTTGTGAGATTGTATTTTGTAATCATCGATAGATGATCAAGTCAAAGATGATGAAGATCGTTCTATCGATGTCAGACTAAACTTATCTAAGGCTGGGATTGTGATAGCTCGGATTACCGAACCAGGAAGCCCATGTCGTCGGATCGCCGCCAAGGCAACCACACAAAAAGTGGAAAATAAAGCAGATATATCTAACTAAGCAGATAAAGTCATCATAAGGAATTTAAATCTCCACTTCTATATATGACTATATCAAAAGCCATGAAAAAACACGGTTCTAATTTCATTCAAAAACACATGGTCAAAAGAACCGAACCGAACCACCGATGACGGCCGACCGTCACCTAAACAATGGTTCACAAAATAATACAAAAGCTATGTACCAAATCCAATATACAAAACAAAAGTGGCTGGACGTACCAAGCCTTACACACAAATCACAAAAAAACTCTCAACAAAGTCCACTAGAAAAACTCCTCAGGAGGGCTCAGTCTCCTCCTCTGGAATGTACTCAGAATCTTCAGGCTCGAGGTCCTCAGTCTTAGCATCTGCACCTGTGTCTGTGATGTATAGTCAAGGGATGAACTAACAGTCTAAGTGTTGTTGGTTCTAAGTGTGCATGATTTATTTGTGTTTTGAAAACAGATTTGCAACTGCTAAGTTATACTGAATCTAGAACATTAATAGGAGTAAAGAAATATCAGCACAGAGAGAAGTGAATTAGCCTGCAAGATCAGGGCCAATTGTAGCAAGTTTTAAATGTAAATGAGTAAAAGATCGTCCACAAAGAATTTGTTTAAAATGCAAGATAAACCTCCAGATCTGAGCTACCAGATCTGGCCTCTTATCCTATCTACAAAGCACATAAGATGGGAGGTTGAATTTGTCACATTAACTAAATGATAAAAGTAAAAGTTAAACTAAATGATCCAGATCTGAGTTAGGGGAATTTTGATGTACACTTATAAAAAATGGAGAAATAATATCTAACTTTGATTTGGTCCTTGAAACAAAATGAGAATGACTGCAGATCAAATGAGAAGTGATCCAATCTTCATCTGGCTACAAGCACAGATGTAAGAGAAATAAATCTAACTCAAGGATTAGATTTAGGCTTATGGATATGGTCTGTCCACTTCAATGGCCACAGACCATCCAATAGTCTTTAATCTAAACCCTTAATTTAGAACAAGAAATATCACTACAAATGCTATGAGAGATTAGGTTACAAACACTAATTCCCACAGGGTTAATGAATCAAGGGATATTGCATGAAAAATAGTAAATCTAAAGGAGTCTAGTGCAATAAGGAGATCAGAGGGAACCCTTAACACGAATCCAATTGAGAATGTACGGTTTATAGCAACCTTTTCAAATTCACCATTACAATTACAGAGCACAGCTTAAACAGCTCTCAGATTTGTAGTCTTGAATACAATTCTCTTTTGAATTACAAAGGTATCTCACAGCTCTCAATTGCAAGTAAAAGTTAGGCTATTACAGGGGTTTCAGACAAACTAGCTGATTTGGAAATGGGGGAATAGGAATGAAACTTAAAATCTGGACACCCAAATTGGGCAAATGGTTCATCTATTTATAGTTTTCCCCAGGTCTAGCTCAGATGCGTATCGACCAATCAGAAGTGCTCAGATCTGTATCAACCAATGGTAGTCGAGCGTCGCCAATCGAAATGCTCGATCCGTTCAAATCAATCAGGCGACATAAGCATCAATTCTGTTATGCAATTTGAAAATCTGTTAGAGCTTCTAGAAGTTTCCGCCAAGTGATTTCATCTTCGGGTGCTCACATGGGGTGGAATATGCCTTTGCTTCATGCTTAGAATCTTCTGGAATGTCCCTAGGTTTTTAAATGCATTGGGACACGTGAAAAATATTACTGAATTACCCTTGCAAAAGCTAGGAATCTCCAGAATACCATTTCGCATAGTTTAGGGGACTTTTCACAAGGTACTGTGACTCTTGAAGCTCTTTTCGCAAAGTTCAGGTTCTGTTCGTAAGGAGTTCTCTTCTTTTTGAATAGGTCAATCATCCTTTCGAAGAGTTCAGGTGCTCTTCAAAAACTAAGCCTGGAGCTTTTAGTTCTTTTCGCAGAGTTCAGGTTCTTTTCGAAATGTTCAGATTCTTTTCGAAAAGCACTCTGTAGTGCATTTTTCTGTTCGAATCGCTCCACATTTCTTTTCTGGGTTGAGACCAGGTCTTTGCCTCTTCAGTTAAGGCATTTTGACAGCTAGTGAGGTTGTCTCTTCTCTTTCTTCCTTTGGATCGACATGGATTATCATCTTTTTGGCACTTTTAGGTTGCTTTCATGGTTAAGCCTGTCTTTATTGTTAGCTGTAACACAAGCACTTAAAACACTTATTTAGTTCTCTCAAGGGTCTATCAAGGCCTAGGTTAAAGGGTAGAAGATGGTATTTTCTAGTTCTCAACACACCTCCAAACCTAAGCTTTGCTAGTCCCTTAGCAAAGTCAAAATTAAAAACAAAGTAAAAAGCCACTTTTGTAGGGAGCACAGTTGCATTTAGCATATGCAACAAGCCTTTTAAACCCCTAGGTGATCCCTAGTGGAGGAGTGAAGTCTCCTGAGGGTTTTCAGTGAAGGTACCCACAAACTTCTCCAATAAATCAGTTAAGATCAATGCAGTTCTGATAAAATAGACTTTCATCCAATCAGAGTATTCATACCTGCATCAGTCAGGTTGTGAGAGGAATATCACGAAAATATTAGTTTAAAACTAAAATTCTGCTGTAATTCCTTTCACCATTCACTCAGTTTGTGTCAAAAAGTTTTTACAAGATAAATTAATGAAAAGCTTGCCTTCTATTTGAAAATTCAGTTTTGATGTTACCCCAATAAGTTGATTTCAAACCCAACTCTCTCCACGATTTTCACTCACCATGTAAGTAAGAAGGTTGTACTATTTCACATAGCTCAAGAGCAGTTACAACCCTCAAATAGGACTATAAGCAGGAGCATAGGCATTGCTTTTCAGTTATGAATTCCCTGCTCTTTTCACCATAGATTACACAAATCCTTATCTCCATGTGACAGCTCAATCCATCTTTGATCAGTAAGGACTTTAACTTGGGTTGTAATGTGGCTTATGGGTGAAATTTATCAAGAATAAAGGGGTGGAATGGAGTTTAAAATTGGGAAGTCAGTCAAGGTAAGGAGGTGGTGTGGACACCTTCTTTATTTCAGCACAATTTCATCTTCTTCTTTGAATTTTCGGAGCCAAAGTGGCCATCTTTTTCTCTTTCTTTTTCAAACTTCCAATGAAATGACTTCTTTTTTTTTTTTTTTCTCAAAGCAACATTGACTGGAGTGCCACATTTCTTCTGCTGATACATCATTGCCTTCAATTATTTTTCTTTTTACCAAACTGATACCCAACTCTCCTTTCTTCAGCTTCCTTTCCTTTACTTTCTGAATTCTCAAAGTGAGGGTTAGGCTGAATGAGGTTGATGAGGTTTCAAAGAAATCTTGGATGTATAAAGCTCAAAATGGTGTGTATCAAAGGCAGTTTTAAAAGATGGGGATTTTTGAAGTTCAAACTGTTCCAAAAGGAGGCCTTACATCATGTCTTTAATATCATGATTGCTATCAAATTATTTCAATTTGGATATGTGTAACTTCTAATGAAAGTAAGCAGGTTCAATCAGTCCCTAGAGCAGAAAAAATTGCCAATTCATACCTTCAAAGAATACATTTCAGGCTCAAATCTCACTGGGTGTGGTTTTCTATCAAATTCCTGAGGTATATCATCACTGTTTTCTCTCGTTTTAGGTTTACTAAAACATCAATTTTCTTTTGGAAATTTTCTGACATTCACTTCATGGAAGTATTAGAATTACACTATAAATTAATTTCAAAAAGTTTTTTAACTTCCTCATTTTTAAAAACAACAGGTGTGAAATTACTTCATTTTCAAAAATTCTACTGATCATAAGCTGCATTGATGTTAACTCAATTATTGACATTTCTGCCACACCCCCAAACCTAAGGTGAGCAGGGTCCACACTGGTCCAAAGCAAAGAAAAGAAACAATCAAGCAGAAATCATAATGATAAGAAGAGAGAACAGAAATGCACAGTAATTACTCAAGAAAAACCAAAATTTTATATTACAAACTCATAACACAGATAAGTACAATGTGATCTAAAAACTGGGGTCAAAATCTGTATTATAAGTTGGTTCAATGGGATCAGAACTGGAGTCACTGTCAGAGTCAGAACTAGAATCAGTATTGGAGTCTGAACTCGATTTAGCCTTCTCCTGGATTGTGTTTTGCAGCTCAGTGTATTCCTCTGATTTGATCTTTTTGGTGAGGCCAATGTACTTTCCAAGTCTAGTAGTCCTCAGTTTTTCCTGGTCAAGCTGTGCTTGCAACATGGTCACCTTGTGCTGCTCACTCCTAACCATCTGAAAAGTTTGACCCAGCAGGTCCTTCATTTTCTCTCTCTCAAATTTCATGAATAACTCCAATTTCCGAATCTGGTTTTCATAAGGGGTTCTAATGTAAGCTTACAAATCAGCTAACCCCTTGAGGACATCTCTACAGATATATGGATTTTCTTCCATGGCCCTTTTGAGAGCGGCAAATCTGGGAATGGGAATGGAATGGTAGGGGACCAAAGGTATCCCAGCTGTGGGAGTGGGAGAAGAGGGGTCCAGAAGGATGACGTCAGGGTTTGTCTGATTGGCTTGATCAGAGAAAGTGAGGAGAGGTGAAGGGGACTCAACCAGAGGTACTTCAGGTTTAGTTTGGGTAGCATGGGCAGTAGTGGTGAGGGTGGGTAGATCAACCAATACTACCTCAGGTTCAGTTTGGGTAGCATGGTCATCAACAGCAGGTACAGTGGTTATGGTAGTTGTGTGGGATGTGGAGGCCAAGGTTTGGAGAAGGTCATTGGTCACAGACTGATTATCTGTGTTGATCTATAGTTGGGCTTGGATGGATTGGAGAAAGGTAAGTATTTGGCTAATAGATTCAGGTGTGGGGGAGGTATGCATAATGGGTAAAACTGAAGTGAATGGTGGAGGTGCAATGGGTGAAATGGCTGTAAAGGGAGAAGTAGCCAAGTGAGTGAAATGAGGAGGGTCAGGTATAGGGACAGGTTCAAGCCCAATGTTTTCAAAAATAGACCCCATCAATGAGGAATAAGCCTCTGTAGTGAAAGGCTCAGGTTCAGGGGTATGGGATACTTCAGGTGTGTGGGCTGAAGGAGCAAGTGAACTTGAGAGGCTTTGGAGAAGAGGAGTGCAAGGAGATTGTTCAATAAAATATGTGGCCAAGTCTTGGGCATTGGTGGGAGAAATTGGTGGTGTGAGTATGGTTGGAGTGGTTGGTGTAGAGGGGGAATCTGAATTGGGATAATCTGGGTATGGGAGATGGACTGGAATAGGTGAAGTGGCGGTGAGCTGGACTAGGTGAGGAGGGTAAAATGCCAACTTCTTCAAGGAGCTGGTCACCACAAGAAGGACAGCTTCTTCAAGAATGGGTGCAGCTAAAGAGCTGGTCACCTCAGGGTCTGGTAAAGCAGGTTCTAAGGGAGCTGCAGGGGCAGGTTCATGTATGGCAGGTCCACCTTCCTCTCTCAGTCTTTTCAGCATTGCTTGGCTTGTAGTCCAAGCCTTTTTCCCAAAAGTATGAGGAGCTATGACTTCAAATGGCTCCTGGTCATCAATGTCAAACTTAGCTCTTAGGAGGGCTGTGATCAGTCTACCAAATGGGATTCCAGCTAATTTCTGCTCCTTTTTCAACTTGGCACTAATATCAGCCATGGCTTCAAAAATTAACATAGGGGCATTGAAAAATTGCCCCTTAGAAAAATGAAAGAGAGCCTCTAAAATTGGTGTCCTCCTTTCTTGGTTGTACCCGGTGACATAAAAACTTCCCCTCAAAATTGAATCCATCAATAAAAATTGAGGTGCTAGGTCTCTCCTCATTATGGACTATCCAGTTCCAACGATCCCTTGGGTTAAATGTACCATTTCTCGAAGGAGGTCGCGTGCAACCAATGGACCAGAAGGATCATATTGAAAAGGTATCCCCAAAGCATTCCCAATGTCTTCATATGTGACAGTTAGATCACAATCATCAATAAAGATAACAAGAGTAGGGACATCAGCATCTTTTCATCACTTTTACCGTGTTTTGGTACCATAATTTCACCATTCATGGATAAATTTTCTCCGGTAGAGGGTAAGGATATTGATGCTGAGGCATCCCTCATGTATCTTAAAGATAGTCGACTCTGGTTTGTTGACGAAAAAAGTTTCGTCCACAATAAGCTCAGGAATCAGCTTCTGAGCTTCAATGAATGGATTTGGCAGTACCAAATGCATAGGCAGAGGAGGAAGCTCAGGCTCAGGACTAGCAGCTGCAGGGATGGGTTCCTCATGTCTAACTTTCTTCCCTTTCTCAATCCTATCAGCTCTATCCATTGATAGTTTTCTTTTGGCTGAAGTTTTGGTTTTTCCTTTTGGGGTTGGTTTGCTAATTTTCTTAGCAGAAGATTTTGGGAACATGGCAGCCAGTGATTTTTCAGCTTTCCCCATTCTAAAGTTGTGTATAAAAACGCCCACAACAAATGCTGACACAAAATCAAACTTTGCAAATGATAAACAGAGGAAATGCGCAGAAAAATACCGAAATCTAGGGTTTTGGTTGAACGTGTTGCTTGCTTGCTGAAATCCACCAGACCAGAAGCTAAAATCCCTCTCTTAAAGCTCAAATGATCGAACAAATGTGAAGAAAAGTGTGGCTGAATTCTAAAATCACGCAAGGAAAGAAAGAAATGGGGTTTCTGTGGAACAGGACGTTCTCAGAAAGCTTTCGAATATGAAACCCTTACTTCGAAAGGGTTTAAATATGCTCAAAGTTAATTTCGCAAAGTCATTTTTAAGTTTTCGAAAAGTTCCAAAACAGTCCTTTTTACAACAGAGAATGGCATCAGTACCATTCGAAAAGCTAATAGCTTCATAAACAACTTTTCGAAAAGCAAATGGCTTCAGAAGCAACAATTCGAAAAGCAAATGGCTTCAGAAACAACTATTCGAAAAGCAAATCATTGCTTTCGAGCAGTTCGTTACAAATCCAGATTCTTTTCGAAAAGTAAATTGAACTTTACGAAAAGACAATTTTTACTTTGCGAATTAACTTTTCACATAATTAAACATTGCGAAAAGAGAACAAACATGAATAAAAACAGAGAAAAAGAAAACTAAGCAAAAACTATGGACCAAAAACATATTGTACAGTTGTATACCATCAGATTTGGGGAGGCTCTTGATGATAGATGGGCAGCACAGGCTCCTGGGTATTTTCAATGCATGGTTTGAGCCTCTGACCATTTACTTTCAAGATTCTTCCATTACTTGGATCTAAAATGTCAACAACCCCAGAAGGAGCTGCATGAATGACAGTATATGGCCCTTCCCATCTGGATCTCAGCTTTCCAGGAAAAAACTTAAGTTTTGAGTTAAATAACCATACCTTAGAGCCAGCTGTGAACTCTTTTCTCAACAAATTTTTATCATGGAAGGCTTTGACTTTCTCTTTGTAAGATCTTGAATTGGTGTATGCATCCATTCTCAGCTCCTCCAACTCAGCAAGTTGCAGTTTCCTGTGATTACCAGCAGTAGTCAGATCCATGTTCAATGTTTTAATAGCCCAAAAGGCTTTATATTCTAACTCCACTGGTAAATGGCATGCTTTGCCATAGACCAACCTGAATGGGGACATGCCAATTGGGGTTTTATAGGCTGTCCTATAGGCCCACAATGCATCATTCAGCTTAAAGGACCAATCCTTTCTGTCCTTCTTCACAGTCTTTTCCAGTATATGTTTAATTTCTCTATTGGAAATCTCCACTTGTCCACTGGTTTGTGGATGATATGGAGTAGCTACTCTATGAGTCACAGAGTATTTTTTCAATAAAGTTTCAAAATATTTATTACAAAAATGGCTTCCTCCATCACTGATAATAGCTCTGGGAAAACCAAACCTGGAAAAAATGTGATTCTTTAAAAATTTTAGAACCACTCTGTGATCATTGGTTTTAGTGGCTGTGGCTTCAACCCATTTGGAAACATAATCCACAACTACTAAAATGAAATTATACCCATTGGAAGGAGGAAAGGGACCCATGAAGTCTATCCCCCAAATATCAAACAATTCAACTACCAAAATGGGCTGTAAAGGCATTGAGTTTCTCTTGGAAATGCTGCCCAATTTCTGGCAGTTCTAGCAAAACTTACAGTGCTGCATAGCATCTTTGAAAAGTGTAGGCCAATAAAATCCACACTGCAAAACGTTTGTAGCAGTTTTATTTCCACTAAAATGACCTCCACAGGCTTGTTCATGACACATAGAAAGTATGCTATGAAATTCTTCTTCAGAGACACATCTTCTTATTATTTGGTCTGCACAACTCTTAAACAGATAAGGATCTTTCCAAATGAAATGTTTAACCTTTGAGAAGAAAAGATCTTTATCCATTTTATTCCAATGTTGAGGAATTCTTCCAGTAGCCAAAAAGTTGACTATGTTTGCAAACCAAGGGGTGTGTATGCTAATAGCAAACAGTTGCTCATCAGGGAAAGATTCATTGATAGGCAGCCTGTCAATCTCAGTAGTTAAAATTCTAAACAGGTAATCGGCCACCACATTCTCCACACCCTTTTTATCTTTGATCTGTAAATCAAATTCCTGTAATAAGAGGATCCACCTGATTAATCTTGGTTTGGTGTCCTTCTTCGACAGAAGGTATTTCAAGGCAGAGTGGTCAATGAACACCACTATTTGTGAACCCAAGACATGACCTGAATTTCTCTAAAACAAAAACAATTGCCAGCAGCTCTTTCTTAGTTGTTGTGTATTTGAGTTGTGCATCAATCATTGATCTACTGGCATAAGCTATGACATGAGGCAGCTTATCCTTTCTCTGTCCAAGGACAGCTCCCAAATCATAATCTGATGCATCACACATTAGTTCAAAAGGCAATGAATAATCTGGAGACTGTAATATTGGAGCTGAAATCAAATAGTATTTTAAGAATTCAAATGCCTTCTTGCATTCATTGTTAAAAACAAAAGGGACATCTTGGCACAATAAATGACAAAGAGGCTTGGTTATTTTACTGAAGTCCTTAATGAACCTTCTGTAAAATCCAGCATGTCCCAGAAAACTTCTGATCTGTTTAACAGTTTTGAGAGGTGGTGAATGCGCAATTAAATCAATTTTTGCTCTGTCTACCTCAATGCCCTTGTGGGAGACAACATGGCCAAGGACAATGCCTTGGGTGACCATGAAATGGCTCTTCTCCCAGCTCAAAACTAGATTGGTTTCTTCACATCTCTGTAACACCAATTTGAGATGATGTAACACTGGGCAAAACTATCTCCATAGATTGAAAAATCATCCATAAAAATCTCCATAAATTGGTCAATCATATCAGAGAAAATGGAGTACATGCATCTTTGAAAGGTAGCAGGAGCATTACAAAGACCAAAAGGCATTCTCCTATAGGCAAAAGTGCCAAAAGGGCAAGTGAATGTGGTCTTTTCCTGATCTTGTGGGTACACAGGAATCTGATTGTAACCAGAGTAACCATCAAGAAAGCAGTAAAAAGCTTTTCCTGCTAGCTTATCTAAAATCTGATCAATGAATGGGAGAAGGAAATGGTCTTTTCTAGTCATTGAATTTAATTTTCTGTAATCAATACAGACCCTCCACCCAGTTGTTTGTCTGGTTGACATAAGCTCACCAGAATCTGAGGTTACAACAGTGATCCCAGATTTCTTAGGTATCACCTGTGTAGGTGCCACCCAAGCTGAATCTGAAATGGGGTAAATGACCCTAGCATCCAACAACTTAACAACCTCTTTCATGACCACTTCTTGCATATGAGGGTTCAACCTCCTTTGCATTTTCCTAGAAGGCTTTGCATCTTCTTCCAAATGGATATTATGCATGCAAACAACTGGACTGATTCCTCCCAAATCAGCAATAGTCCAGCCAATTGCCCTTTTATGTTGTTTCAAAACAATCAACAGCTCTTCCTCCTGCTCCTTTGTGAGTGAGGAAGAAATAATTGCAGGCAATGATTTATGGTCTCCTGAAAACACATAGTTCAAATTTTCTGGCAACTGCTTCAGTTCTATATTCGGTGGGCTGAGAAAAGAAGGTAGCAAAGGTACCTTAGCTGTTTGTGGAAGGGGAAGAGTAGCAGGTTTCCAAGAAGAGAAACTTACTGATTGATTATGAGTTCCTTGCATAGCATTTACTTCCTCAGACTTTGAGGTACAAAATGTTTCTTCCTCGGAATTTCCCCAAGCATCTTTAGAATCTGTGGTTAAATCTTCACACTCCAAAAACTGTTGTAAAGTCCCTTCCACCAGTTCATCCAATAGATCAACATGAAAACATTCCTCAAAGCTGAATTGAGGCTGTGTGACTGCATTATCAACATTTAATTTCACCTTCATATTTCCAAAAGAGACTTCCTTAATACCAGACCTGCATTGAATGCAAGCATTTGCTGTAGCCAGGAATGGTCTTCCCAAAATGACAGGGATGGAAGTTTTGCCTTTTGTAGGTTCCATGTCCAAAACAATAAAATCAGCAGGATAGAAAAATTTATCTACTCCCACCAATACATCTTCAATCATCCCAACTGGCTTTCTTTTAGATCTGTCTGCTAGTTGTAACACCACATGAGTGGGTTTTAATTCTCCCAAACCTAGTTTCTAATATACAGAATATGGAAGTAGGTTGACACTAGCACCCAAATCTAATAAAGCCTTTTCAATGGTATGTTCCCCAATAATGCAAGGGATTGTGGGGATTCTAGGATCTTGAAGTTTAGGAGGTGTGGTAATAGACAACCCCTGATTAACTCTTTCCACAGCAAAGACCTTCTTGGATAACTGTATCCTAGACTGTCTTTTGTGAGTGCAAACATCTTTCAAAAATTTTGCATATGCTGGAATTTGTTTGATTGCCTCAAGCAAAGGTAGATTTATCTTGACTTGCTTGAAAGTCTCCATCATTTCATTTATTTTTGTGTTCCCTTTATCAAAAGGGGATACAGATTTCATGGCATGAGGAGATGGTAAATGAGGAACTAGTCCTTCATTTACATCTTTAGAAGCATTATCAGAATCTTTTTGATTTTTTGTTTTTTCATTTTTTTTATTTTTTTGAGGTACATATTTTACTGCTAACATTATCTTTGCTCCCTCATATCTTTATCATTTTCCTCACTTTTTTCTTCTTCAGTACCCACTTTGTTATTTATTATTCTTCCACTTCTCAAAGTTGTCATAGTTTTTACTTCTTCATGTGAAATAGAAGCCTCTCCAACCATGAACTGTCCTTTGGGATTGTTCAAAGGTTGGCTGGGTAACTATCCTTCCTCTCTTTTGGCCAAAGTATTTGAAAGCTGACCCAATATTTCTTCAATCTTCTTTATGCTCTGACTGTGAAAGTTCACGAACGAGTTAAAGATCCTAAATTAGTGAATTTAGGACTTGATCTTCAAGAAGGAGACTGGAAGGATTTGAAGCTGAGCATTCTACAAAGTTGTTGTGGAATGGGTCTGAAAATTTTGCTTGGCATAAAATTCTCTTGATAAAAATTTGGCATTTGGTTCTTTTGGTTCTTGTCAGTTGTGATTGATAATTCCCCTGGCTCCACCTCAAATTGGGGTGCCCTCTCCATGGATATTCATTTGACTGCATCTGTCCAAATGATTGGGCAGCATGAGCTTGTTCCACCACTAGATCTGGGAACTGTGGTGCAGCGGGACATTGGTCAAGTGAATGAGGAGGGGCATATCGACATGCCTCTACTCTTGCAACCATTGGATTTTTAAGTGAGTCCATCAATCTATCAAACTTTGTGATTAAATTATCCATCTTTCTTTCCAACTCATTCACCTCATAAATCTTTCCTTTGGTGGTTTGCTGATTGTTCAACCTAGCAGAGATCTCAATATCTCTTGACAAAGATTCCTGTTGAGTTGAGTTTTCATCAATTACTTCAAATAAGTCCCAAACCTCCTCAACTGTTTTTTGCAAGTAAGTGCCTCCACAGGAAGCATCTACCATATTCTTGCCTTTTTGATCAATTCCTTGATAGAAGCTTTGAACAAGCTGCCATCGGGGAATTTGATGATGAGGACATTGCCTTAAAAGTTCCTTAAATCTTTCCCATGCTTCATGGAAAGTTTCAGTTGAGTTTTGTGAGAAGGAAATAATACTTTGTCTCAATTGGCTTGTTTTAGACATTGGGAAGTATTTGGCTAAAAATTGACACTGCAAATCCTTCCAAGAAGTGATACTATTTGGTGCTAACATAGACAACCATGCTCTAGCTTTGTCCTTTAATGAAAAAGGAAAGAGCCTAAGCTTGGTTGCCTCTGGGCCAAGTCCAGCTATGTTGAATGTGGTGCAAAGAGATAAGAATTCATCCACATGTTTGTATGGATCTTCCTTACTCAACCCATGGAAGGAAGGAAGCATTTGGATAGTCGATGATTTGATCTCATAATTTCCTTCAGCAGTAGGAAATTGAATGCAAAAGGGAGAATTATAAGCACCAGGTGCAAAGTAATCCCTCAAAAGTCGAGGTTCTTCAGCCATAGTAACTGTTTCAGCAGAATTCTGTGTTGTTTGTCTGGTTCGTAGTAGCCTTTCAACTTCTAAATTTAGAGGGACAATCTCAGGGCTGAGAGTCCTCCTACCAAACATACAATACAGAACAGATAATCAGATTATTCACACCAAACCTTCAGAATTCCTTTTGAAGTAGATTCCTTTCTTCAAAATGGATATGAATAAATGCACAGTTATAAACAATAGAATAGTTTAGCACTGATGTAAAAATAAAAATGAAAACTTAGGTCTACCTATTTTAAAACAAATTCCCCGGCAACGGCGCCAAAAACTTGTTGTTGATTCTAAGTGTGCATGATTTATTTGTGTTTTGAAAACAGATTTGCAACTGCTAAGTTATACTGAATCTAGAACATTAAAAGGAGTAAAGAAATATCAGCACAGAGAGAAGTGAATTAGCCTGCAAGATCAGGGCCAATTGTAGCAAGTTTTAAATGTAAATGAGTAAAAGATCGTCCACAGAGAATTTGTTTAAAATGCAGGATAAACCTCCAGATCTGAGCTACCAGATCTGGCCTCTTATCCTATCTACAAAGCACATAAGATGGGAGGTTGAATTTGTCACATTAACTAAATGATAAAAGTAAAAGTTAAACTAAATGATCCAGATCTGAGTTGGGGGAATTTTGATGTACACTTATAAAAAATGGAGAAATAATATCTAACTTTGATTTGGTCCTTGAAACAAAATTTGAATGACTGCAAATCAAATGAGAAGTGATCCAATCTTCATCTGGCTACAAGCACAAATGTAAGAGAAATAAATCTAACTCAAGGATTAGATTTAGGCTTATGGCTATGGTCTGTCCACTTCAATGGCCACAAACCATCCAATAGTCTTTAATCTAAACCCTTAATTTAGAACAAGAAATATCACTATAAATGCTGTGAGAGATTAGGTTACAAACACTAATTCCCACAGGGTTAATGAATCAAGGGAAATTGCATGAAAAATAGTAAATCTAAAGGAGTCTAGTGCAATAAGGAGATCAGAGGGAACCCTTAACATGAATCCAATTGAGAATGCACGGTTTACATCAACCTTTTCAAATTCACCATTACAATTACAGAGCACAGCTTAAACAACTCTCAGATTTGTAGTCTTGAATACAATTCTCTTTTGAATTACAAAGGTATCTCACAGCTCTCAATTGCAAGTAAAAGTTAGGCTATTACAGGGGTTTCAGACAAACTAGCTGATTTGGAAATGGGGGAATAGGAATGAAACTCAAAATCTGGATACCCAAATTGGGCAAATGGTTCATCTATTTATAGTTTTCCCGTAGTCTAGCTTCGATTTAATCGTGTCGACCAATCTATCAACCAATGGTAGTCAAGCACAAGGATCCAGATCTGTTCTGGGCAATCAGAAATGCTCGATCTGGTTCAGCCAATCAGGCGACATAAGCATCAATTCTGATATGCAATTTGAAAATCTGTTAGAGCTTCTAGAAGTTCCCGCCAAGTGATTTCATCTTCGGGTGCTCACATGGGGTGGAATATGCCTTCGCTTCATGCTTAGAATCTTTTGGAATGTCCCTAGGTTTTTAAATGCATTGGGACGCGTGAAAAAGATTACTTTATTACCCTTGCAAAAGCTAGGAATCTCTAGAATACCATTTCGCATAGTTTAGGGGACTTTTCGCAAGGTACTGTGACTCCTGAAGCTCTTTTCGCAAAGTTCAGGTTCTGTTTGCAAGGAGTTCTCTTCTTTTCAAATAGGTCAATCATCCTTTCGAAGAGTTCAGGTGCTCTTCGAAAACTAAGCCTGGAGCTTTTAGTTCTTTTCGCAGAGTTCAGGTTCTTTTCGAAATGTTCAGATTCTTTTCGAAAAGCACTCTGTAGTGCATTTTTCTGTTCGAATTGCTCCACATTTCTTTTCTGGGTTGAGACCAGGTCTTTGCCTCTTCAGTTCAGGCATTTTGACAGCTAGTGAGGTTGTCTCTTCTCTTTCTTCCTTTGGATCGACATGGATTATCATCTTTTTGGCACTTTTAGGCTGCTTTCATGGTTAAGCCTGTCTTTATTGTTAGCTGTAACACAAGCACTTGAAACACTTATTTAGTTCTCTCAAGGGTCTATCAAGGCCTAGGTTAAAGGGTAGAAGATGGTATTTTCTAGTTCTCAACACTAAGCTCAATAGGGAAACATTAATAGCATGTGTATTGTCACATCACACATATATCTCATGACATAATTCAAACTTTTTTTTAAATTAAAAACTAACAATTTAAAAGCAATTGAATTGAAGCAAAACTGATATATTAGATGCATATTTCAAAGCACATTAACATGATTTCCAAAACATGTTCTCATAACAAAACAAAAATTAAACTAATCACTTAAATACAATCTCGAGCATATATAGCATCAAGAGCCACACATATACCAATGGAAACCCCAACCATCGTCGATCAATGAACCATTTTCAAAATGCCCAAGCCCCTTCGAATGAGGGAGACTTGTGCCGAACGAAGTTTACCGCAGATCGGTAACAAAGAATTGATATCCCACCGTACCAGAGCACAAGGGGTTTGTTCCGCATGAATCTTAAATCATAATGTTAACTTCTAGTTTATCACCGTGAAATGTGACAATTTATAACTAGGTTTGGAGTTTAAAATCTCAAAGCTTACACACACATATGCGAGTCTTTCTGATTTCACACATACACATATAAGTCTTTGAGTTCACACACACACACATTTTCATGTTTTGAAACCATGTATGAAGTTCATGCTTGTTTGATGACAAAATTCATAAAACACACTTAATTTCATCATATCACTGTATCCATGCTTGTAATCAAATGCACATGTTATAGGATTTTCCCTACCTCAATGTAGAGCTAAAACAAAGATTCCTTGTTCCGAGGTAGCCCTCCTACTATGCACCCATGATCACACCTAGAGCACAAACATTTCACATCCTATACGTCAGAAGTGACGAAAAACGGAAAGTCCTAAAGTCTCCTTGAGTCCCCATATGAAAAACAGAAAAATCTCAGAATTTATCCAAATCGATCGGTCGAATCCCAAATCGAACAATCAGTTCCCAAAATCGATCGATCGAAATCCCTTTCGATCGGTCGGTTTTTCTAGAAAATCCACATATCCCTATTGTCACAATCTGATCAATCGATTCCCAAATCGATCAATCAAAATCCATTTCGACCGGTTGGTGTCTCCAGAAAATGCATATCTCTATTGTCACAATCCGATCGATCGATTCCCAAATCAATCGATCAGTTTCCAAATCCATCAATCGACTTCCATTTCGATCAATCGATTTCTTCAAGAAATTCATCTCTCTGTTTCACAATCCGATCGATCAGTGCACAAACCGGTCGATCGAAACTCCAAGATCAATTGATCAATCAATTTCACAAATTGATCAATCGAATTCCATTTCGATTGATCAGTTTCTTCAAAAACCTTTCACACTTTTGTCTTGTCAAAATCGATCAATCAAATACTAATTTTGATCGATTGGTTTTGACAGATTCTTAGAAACACAGGCTTCTTCATCCCAGATTCGTTTTTCCTCAAATTTGTATCTTACACTTCACGATTTCTAATCATATATTAAATAACGCTTAACACACTTACATACTACATAATTAATATATTTTGTTTGCCTTTCCTTGGTCATTCACGCTCTTGTCAAGGATAACTGCCAAGGAGGGTTTCAATGCGAAATTCGGCGATCCTTTCGACGATTGAGTCGGAACGAAGCCTACGAAGAAGCTCCACTTCCACACACACCTCTCTTCACTTTCCCAATTGCGTACGATGATATCAGAATGATTCGGTACACAAGAAAGCTAGGAGGGAAAAGGTTTGAGCTCTCTTTCTTTTCTCTCTTCTCAAACAAACAAAGTAAAAGAAATGAAATTCTTTTATCCAATTGACTTTTATACTTAAATGGACATTTTTTTCTGGTGTTAAACTAGTACACAGCACGTCGGTGTACGGTCATTCATCTAATGGTCAATATCACTACTTACTCCCTCTTTTCCCCTCGAGGTATATTCTTATAATTTAACTTACTCTCAAAATCTATACTGTCGGCTGCGTGACTTGTCGGACAGGCACGCCTAGTCAGACTTGTTCAGAAATCAAATTTTTTGCGGACATCGCATTCTCCCCTCCTTAGGAATTTTCGTCCCAAAAAATGGACCTAAGTCACCTGGTCACAAAACTTTAATGAAAAGATGACGTCGAATAAGTCACACACATTCAAGACGAAAATATATGCAAGGTGACACTAAAATCATGAAAAAATGTTCACACCCTGCATGAAAACCCATTCACAATGCAAACTTTTATACATTGACATTATCTAATGAGCTACCAACTATTCAACACACACATCTAGCAAGTAATTGGGATAAAATTGGATCACACAACCAAATAACACTTGGTCAATTTGCCCCTACTATTGTACCTGCATGAAATCTACTATCTAAAAGATAACATAACTATCACACATTCATAAACAATGAAAAAATAGCATAACGATCACACAATCGAAAATAGAAATTCCCATCAATATGCTAAAATAAGAATTCCCTTAAACGAAGTGAAATCTATGAGACTATCAACATCCAAAATGTACCCCATCCACAAGTGGCAACCATGCCACAATAGCTTAAAGATTTTCAAGCCAAAAGATTCAGAATTTAAGTGTGGTAACCATACCACCAAAGTTGTTGGGACCTAATTGCTACAATTTCAATTTAAACATCCTTTTTATATTCAAAACAAATTTTCTTCCTGAATAACTGCTAGAGGCCAAAATCTCTCATCAATCCTCAGCATCACAAGGCTGCTCGTCCTCATCGTTAGGTCCTCTAGCTCTGGAACTGGAAGCCTCGGGTATGTAGGCTCGTGCCGCTGCCATGCGTTGTAGATAATATGTAGGGTACATATAGCATCGTATCGGACATTAATGCCTCATGGTAGGCCAAACGACAGTTCAACTGATGATTGTTCTCAGCCATGAGGGCCAGAACATCCTCAATCATAGCGACAGATGCAGGCTGAGGTGGGGGCACACAGATCGAAGCACATCGCCGAGGCAGAGCTGATGGAGTGGGCTGGTCCTAGTCTTGTGTAGTAGGAGCAAGTTGTGCTTGTTCTCCCGCACCCTGACTTTTTCTGTAAGTAATTAAAACTTTTTCTCCAATCTTTCAGTGAGTAGAGCTTTACATTGTCATTTAATTTTGGCTCATCCTCCAAAATTACAGTCTTCTCCTCCTTGATAATCCTCAATCATGCTGGAAATAAGGCGAGCATATTGTATCTGATCCGTAGGTTTTGCTCCCCCTTCCAGCATTTTCCCCCAGGCATATTTAATGCCATAAAAAATGACCTAAGGAGCACTAAACCACTAGCCTGCGAAGGCCAAAAATAGTGCTTGTTTTACAACCCCGACCCTCTCGGTCTTGTGTCTCAATGGGTAAGGGTTGCATTTAAATATTGTATCTAACTTCCATAGGTGATTGGGCAAATCGACTCTCCTTATTGTCTGGCCTGATCCTTGTCTGCCCCAGGTCATTTTCTCTATCACGATGTGAAAATCAATCGGCTCTCGGTTCAACTCCATTAAATTGATTACATCACCAAACTCGACATAGCACTCTAGTGTGTCAGCAGCATGGCCATAGTTAAATTCATAGCCTCTACCGTCTATTTTCATACAAATGGTGTTTCCTTTATCACTGGTGTACATGTTTTGGTAAAATAGTTTTACCAAACGGCGGTAGTAGTAGTTAATGAAAGGGTGGAGTAAGCTCTCCAATCCGGCCTTGCCTAGATATTGAAAGGCCCAATTCGACACGCCCTGGTCACGGAATAGCGCTTTGTCAAAGGTCCATTCCGTCTCAAACTCTTTGCTGCCCACCACACATTGGGTTGTTCTAGTGGTGGTGGTGGAGGTGGTTGCGAAGAACCTGTGTGCAAAGTAGGTTCCTTAGACATAGGGGTATTGATGATTGTCGAGTTTTGGGAGCCATTGGGTTTCTAGAAATTAAATGAAAACTAGGGCTTGAACTTGAATTACACAAATAACTTCAATAGAAGTTAGGGTTTACCTCGTGAAAGAGATCTAGATTCAATCCCTTAAAGAATCGATGCTTTAAGGACACGAAATTGGAATTCGTGTGATTTTTCAAAACTGAAAAATACGATTTCCTTATATACTGACCAAATTGATCGATAGGTTTCCCCTTTAACCTATGTCGGTCGATTATTTCGATCGATTTCCCATTTCGATCGATCGATTTCCAAAATCAATAGATCGATTCTAGTACGATCGATTAGTTTCAAACAAATTTTGGCATTTCTCTGTTCGGCAATTCGTTTGATCGATTTCCATTTTGATCTATCGGCTTCACAATCGATCAATCGGTTTCCAATTCGATCGATCGGTTTTCCACAATTTTTGCTATCTCACTTTTTGGTCTCTATTTTATCTACTCGTTCAATTAGTGTGCAATTCGATCGATTAGTCTCCAAATTGATCAATCAGTTTCTATATCAATCGATTAGTTTAGGGATTCTCCAAAATTGATCGATCAAAATCCATTTCAATCGGTCGATTTCTCCAGAAAATCCACATATCCCTGTTGTCACAATCAATCGATCGATTTCCAAATTGATCGATCGAAATCCATTATGATCGGTCGGTTTCTCTCGAAAATCCATATCTTTGTTGTCACAATCCGATCGATTGGCTCCCAAATTGATTGATCAGTTCCCAAATCGATTGATCGATTTCCAAATTGATCGATTGAATTCCATTTTGATCAATTAGTTTCCTCAGGAAACTCATCTCTCTCTCTGTTTCACAGTCCAATCGATCAGTGCACAAACCAGTCAATTGGACTCCAAGATCGATCAATCAAATTTCATTTCGATCGATTGGTTTCATAAATTGATCGATCGAAATCCATTTCGATCGATCAGTTTCTTCAGAAACCTTTCACACTTTTTTCCTATCAAAATCGATCGATCGGATGCTAATTTCGATCAATTAGTTTTGACAAATTCTCAGAAACATGGGATTCGTCATCCCAGGTTCATTTTTCCTCAAATTTTTATCTTACACTTCACGATTTCTAATCATAGAAAGAACTCAAGGAGTAGTTGCAAGAGCTTCTTGATAAAGGCTTTATCAGACCGAGTGTATCTCTGTGGGGTGCACTAATGTTATTCATGAAAAAGGACAGTTCGATGCGCCTCTATTGATTACCGTCAATTAAATAAGCTGACGATCAAGAATCGATATCCGCTCCCTATAATTGACGATCTCTTTGATCAGTTACAAGGAGCGTGGTTCTTTTCAAAGATTGATTTATGGGTCTGGGTATCACCAGATGAAGGTAAAAGCTGAAGATATTTTAAAGACAGCATTTCAGACACAATGTGGTCACTACGAGTTTCTCGTCATGCCCTTCGGGTTGACCAATGCACTTGCAACATTTACCGACTTGATGAATCAAGTCTTCAAGCTTTATCTAGATCAGTGTATCGTAGTCTTCGTCAATGATATATTCATCTACTCAAACAAAAGTAGAGCACGAGGATCATCTACGTCTTGCTTTGCAGACATTGAGAGAGTCGCAGTTGTATGCCAAGTTCAGTAAATGTGACTTCTGGTTGAATCAAGTCAGTTTTCTGGGCCATATCATCTATGAAGCTAGTATTACCGTCGATCCTACAAAGATCGAGGTTGTAGTTTAATGGAAACAACCACAAACAATAATCGAGATCCGAAGCTTTCTAGGTCTCACGGGATATTATCGAAATTTTGTAAAAGGATTTTTAAAGCGTGCTAGACCACTCACGCAGCTCACTTGAAAGAATGTCAAATTCGAGTGGACTGAGGTGTGCGAACAAGGTTTCCAGGAGTTGAAAAGAAGACTCACCTCTGCACCCATATTAGGATTACCATCAGGAAGTGGTGGTTTTGTTGTCTTTAGCGATACTTCATATAGTGGGTTAGGGTGTGTATTAAATCAATGGGAACGTGTGATTGCGTATGGTTCCCGTCAATTGAAAGATCACGAGAAAAACTATCCCACTCATGACCTGGACCTGACAGCGGTCATTTTTGCATTGAAAATCTGGAGGCACTACCTGTATGGTGAAACCATCGAGATTCTTACCGATCATAAGAGTCTCACGTATCTCTTTACCCAGAAAGAGTTGAATTCGAGGCAGAGAAGGTGGATGAATTCTTGAAGGACTATGACTGTTCTATTCAGTACGATCCTGGTAAAGCCAGTGTAGTGGCTGATGCTTTAAGTCGAAAGTCATCTGCGTAGTTATCCCATCTTGTGACACAGCTACAAAGATGGAAGTTACTCAATGAGATAGTGTCATTCCGTGCCACTCTCTTAACTAAGGCTTAACACACTTACTTACTACATAATTAATACATTTTGTTTACCTTTTCTTGGTCATTTATGCTCTTGTCAAGGATAACTGCTAAGGAGGGTTTCGAAGCGAAATTCGGCGATCCTTAAGACGATTGAGTCGGAACAAAGCCTACGAAGAAGCTCCACTTCCACACACCTCTCTTCACTTTGCCAATCGCGTACGATGATATCACTACGTGAAAAAGCCAAAAAAACCGTTGTCTTTGACAGTGGTTTTTTTCAAAACAACCACTGCCCTAAACAGTTGTAAAAAAAGCAGTGGTTTTTTTTACCACTATACAAGACAGTGGTTTATGAACTTCAACAATGACTGCTTTTAACCGTCATAGAAAAAACCACTGCTTTTAACAGTGGTTTTTTTATGCAATTTTTTTTTAAATAATATTTTTTTATGCTTCTTTTAATGCAATTTTTTAATGCTTTTTTTAATGGTTTTTTTTTAATGCAATTTTTTGATACTTTTTTTAATACAATTTTTTTAATGCTTTTTTTTAATACAATTTTTTTTAATGCTTTAAAAAATATTATATAAAGAAAAAAAGCCATTAATATCATATTTCAACACATCCATTCAACTCAAATGCAAATAATTCAATGCCATTAATAAAAAAAATAGAAGCTCAATTATTTTATTCAAACAAAGGTTTCATCTCAACCTATGATCCAACCTTTCAAATCAGTCAAATATTTTGAACTCTACATGTCCAAACCTTTTATTCAAACAAAAGAAGAAGAAAAGAAAGAGTTAACAATCTGAGAACCCCATGGCCCATTTTCAAAATAAGAAAAAAAAAAAAAAAATTTGCTTCGCCTCACCTTCCAAGTGTCCCCGACCCTTAGTGATCTGTTTGAGGTGAACTTGAAATCGGTCGCCTGAAATCAAAAGGAGAACATCATTAAAGTCTAGGCCATGGCGCATTAACTCATGCAATTCATTTTCCTAAAATCTGAAAAATATACGTGACAAAATAAATGAGCTGGCCTGATCCGACCCAATTAGTAAACGGGCTGGGTGTGGGCTCTCTCCAAGAGGCTCCATTACGATCGGCACATTTAAGGCCCATCTTGAAACCAGCCCGGCCCATTGAGACCCCTAACGAGCTCATAGCCTCGTAAGCACCGGTCGCCAACTCGCCATGTTAATTACCAGGTGTTTACTAGTGTGTGGGTTAAAAAATATTTTTAAAAGGATAAAAATACCATCATATATATATATATATATATATATTCAAACAGTTTATTTTTTTTTTTCGTGTTAAAAAATAGAAAATAATAATATATAAAAAAACTCCAATTAGATGAGTTCTAAGGACAATTATGGAGGTGCTTAACTGGTATTTAAATGATTTTACACCATCAAGGGTTGAAGATGTGGGTGATCTGTACTGTAAAAGTGATAGATCAGTGATTGACAGGTCCAACAATGGTGTTGTAAGGAGACATAATCCATCTTATTTGTGGACTTCAATATCAACCATTGTTTTTAATTTTAATGGTTGATATTAAAGTTAATCAGTCAGGTTTTGTGCATACCTGATGTCCATATGGACCTGTCTGAGGAAGATTATGTCCTCTTGTGGTGGGGCCCATGGCCTGCTCTTTAACAAGAACAGTAACTGCAGATGTCATCAGTGGAAGAAATGTTGTGATGCCAAAAACAAACCGGCAATTCAGGAAGAACGAAAAAGTAGTATAAACACTTAATTATTTTCCAGTTATAGGCAACAATATATATTTAACTTAGCTTGTGAAATATGCCTTACACCATAAGCATCGACCAGTGAGCCACTAAAGTAAGCACTTACTATCCCCCCAAAAGCTGGAGATCCCCAACATATAGACTGGAGAGATCCAGATGTGCTTTGAGACTCCCCACCAGCCCTTTCGACAACCATGGAATCTACAACCTATAAATAAGATGCTTCAGTTTTCTAGATCAAGAGTACAGAGAGAGAGAGAGTACTAATTGCAGCCTACTTTAAAACTTGCTGAAAAAAAGTTGAATACTTGCAATTGCTAAATTGGCCGTGCATAAAGATAGAATTAACTATTTCTCGTTACAATTATGCAAAGAACGAGTCGTGGTCATGACTAATATATGAACATATGTTTTGTTGATAAAATTTCACATGGAACTCCTTAAAAGTCAAATACTTAATGTAAGATTCAAGTTAAATACAATTATAAATGAAGATGACCAAGCATATAGATTAAACTTGTGAGTTGCCCATATTTTAATCATAAAAAGAAAATTTGGAGACTACCATAGACCTAAAGATCACTCATTGGAAACTATCAAATAAATGAAGAATCAGTGAAAGTAATGAGACTTACAACTGAGGAGGACCAGGTCCGGCCCCACCATAGTGGGTGTGAGAAGACTCATCCTGTGATGGTTCGTTGAAGCCCATTTGTGTAAATAGACCTTGTGATCCATGGGGCATGTAATCCTGTGTAGATTTTCAACATACAAAGCAAAGGGAGTAAACAAATAAGTGAAAAACATAAATTTCATTTTTGTTGATGGATGACAATAGCAATGCAAGCGAGCAAATCAAAATGGGCTAAAAACACCAACAAACCTGAGATATAAAATCGTTCCCAGTACCTAGATGGGAATATCCAGCTTAGGAATTTTGGTTTAGAAAGCTTCCTAGGAAAATGAACACTCATTTATTTTCATAGATTTAACCCACAATTGACGAAAACCATACCAACAAAAGACCAACTTCAGTCTCTAGGCCATCAAGCACTGTTTCCCATTCTTCTGTGTAAGTTCTCATTTCAGTTGATACAGCCATTTCTAGCTACGCATAGAAAATAGGAGAACATCAGTGATAAGGGACATCTGCAGGCATAAAGTAGGTACTCAACATAAAAGAATATATCTGGTAGAAATTAACATCATCACCATTAAGGTTCTACACCAACTCAGCTCTAACATCACTCTCCACTTGTGCAAGTGACTCCTTTTCAAGTGATTTTTGAGCCTCTACTACCTAGAATTAGAATGAGGAAAAAAATGAGAAATAGAAAAAACTTATAGCTCTACAGACTAAAAGGGATAAGAAATAGTCCAGACAAAGTAATATACCTTGATTTAAACTTCCAAAAGCTCCTCAATTAGCTCTTCAATTTCTGCATCAGTCATAGGCGCAAAACCGGGTTGAGGTCAGGCCTTAAACGAGCTAATTATAATCGCGTATTTCAGAACTAGCTCATGAACAAACTAACTTACTAATTGGGCTGGAGCAGGTTTGACCTGGCTTGTAGACTTGGCTGCAAGCGGCACAATAATCACTATAAAAAGGGTCTCAATTGATCGATTCCAGCCCTACTTAAACAGTAACTAGCCCATACATGGCTCGGCTTACTAATTGGACCGAGCTCACCAGCCCATTTATATATTGGGCCTACCGACCATGGTCCATACCATGTCCATTGTGGGTCAGGCCCTGCACGAGACCCCTATTTTCCATATAATCACTCCCAACTTAGATTATGAATTGATTAGATCTCTCACCAATATTGTAGTTTTCAGTATACCATTTTCATATAATCATTCCAAACTAAGATTATGAATTGATGAGATCTATCACCATAAACACCTCCTAAAGAATTAGTTATTCTTGAAATAACTAATGCAAAAATTGATCTCCACTTCAACACCTCCTAAAGAATTAGTATGCAATGCCTGTTGATCTGTTCATTCTATTCAGCTAAACCACATAATACTCATCGAACTCCAATTTCTTGAAACTCACATCAAGCGAACAAATACTACGTTTCATGTTGATAGATAAGTGCTCCCAAAGGTTTGATTTGGTAAGCTAGACTCAAATCCATAAAAAAGTATCTTGCAACCAGTTATTCTTGAAATAACTAATCAAACCCCTTTTCTATAGCGAACCAAGGTTAGACAATTCATATCTATGAAGAGAACACCTAACATTTACCCATGACAGATACTGAACATAAACATAAACCAGAGACTAGAGGTACAGGATATGCATTAGATTAACTTATTATTTTGCAACAACTACCAGTGCATGCATATTATAAATAAATCTTCATTGTGTGGACTACAAAATGGTTAACATTTAACAAAAAAATGGTTAGCACTCAAAAGAAGATTGTCATCAAATTATGGTTGTGCGACCGTGGATCCTCTCGAACCCGTCGCGGCGATGCGCTTGCTTTAATGAAAATGTAGAGTCGCCACCCGGAGCTTTTAGTGACCCGGGAAACCTTCAAATCGATATTTTGAGCACCGAAGTGCTAAATATGACTCTGATTTACCGGTCTTTGCCAAAGGCTCTAGGGTAGGGGCTTCGGTTATCGATCGGGAAGGGTTTAGGCACCTGATCAACCCGCACGTAGCGGTCTCTATCTATGGCCAAAAATAAAAATAAAAGGGCAGAGCTTCCCCTTGCCCGAAGGCAATACGGTGCTATCAAGCTTTGAGCCAAACCAAAATTTCGGCAGCGTAACGGCTTGAATCCTTGGACGGAGGAGACACCAAGAAGGTAGAGGAAGAGAGGGGTGAGCCAGAGCTCACGGGCCCTTGTTGCACCGTGGAAGATCTTCGCTTTGGCGTGCTTCCGATGGCCTAAACGGTATGGAAATGGATTCTAACACTAGGATTCGGTAAAATAGGAAGTGTAGGGTGAGGCTAAAGGCTAGACTTTAGCTAAAGGGAGTGATCTAATGGTGGAAATGGACTGAAATAGATGAAATATGCATGCTGGAATTCTGGAAAAATATTGGCATTTTCTCTCTCTAGGGTTCTCTCTTAAGCACTCTCTAATCCTTCAACAAAAACCAACCCTTGGGAAGAGGGGGGCTTCTCTATTTATAGAGAAGGGATGGGTTAGGGGCTTACATAAGAGCTAATGGGTTTAGCAATTAGGTAATCCCCCATCTAAGGTTTTCTAGGTTTTCAAGGTCCTAGGGTTTTGGGAAACTGATTTTAATGGCAGATGATGGGATGAGACCATGGGGGACTTAAGGGTTGCCAATAAGCTCAAAGGGGGTGCAACCAACCTCAAGACGCCTGAGCAAAAGTTTTATGATTTTATGTGAAACTTCAATCGGCCATAACGTTTGAACCGTAGCTCCAAATTGGGTGATCTTTGGCTTGTTGGAAAGCGGGAGAAGTCTTCTTTCTAATGATATATGGCTCATCCTTAGTAATAGTCTGTGTGAAATTCTGTAGCTCTCCTCCCATCAACTGCTCAGAAAGGTTCAAGTTAGGTATGGGAAGGGAATCTAGGGTTTAGGGGTGATCTCTAAGGGTTGGGGAATGGTTCTAAAGGGTTCAGGGTGATTCCTAAAGGTCTGGGTGGATTCCTACGGGTTCAGGGGTGCCATCGGAAGCACAGGGGTACATCTCTCCCGAAGTACAGATTGATCGGGCCTTGGACCGAATTTGGGTGTCTACAGATGCCCCTCTTTGGTATTCGATCACTAATGATCGGATGCCAAAGACAAAAGACATTCGAAGAGGTCCAAGGCGCGTTTGATGGGTCCGCCTGGTTCAAGTAAATTCTCAAACATCCATGGTGATGGTGAGTGTACGTAAGCCCTCTCATTTTGGGATATCGTCCGTACCTCAATGCTAGCAGTCCCCAAGCACATTGCGACATTACTGAGCATAACTGCGATGATCACAAAAAGTGTAAGCCCGCTAGCCAGGATATCGTCCACTTCCTGAGGGAAATTATATATTTGTGATGTTGAGTATTAATCTGAACCAAACAGCTCCATGAAATGGGATGATCGTTCTATGCTTTGGAATTGAAGCAAAGCACGCAAAGCGAAGGCCTAAACAATGTGTCCAATCCTATGGGGTATTGACAACTCCATTGGATTAGGCACGGGTGCCCTTACCTAGGTAAGGCTCGAAGTCTTTGGGCGAACCCATCAACCTCAAGGTTATTTTAGCATGCTTTACCCGAGTGAAGCGAATATTGATGTCGCAACACTTCTTGGGAATGCATGCCCATTTTCTGAGTGAATTGTTTTTGTGTTTCCTTTTTCTGAATTTTTTGTTTCGAGGCCTCTAAGCAAAGCTCAAGGACCTCTGGAAACTTTATTTTTGCACAATTCTTTAAGTGGATCAAATGTCAGTTGATATGCTTTAAGAGTGCGTGCGCTCTGCCGGGGATAGGTACGCCTTGGGGATGTCTAGGTTCCACTGGTGAGGTGCTCCTGATTCACATGAACTGGAGTGCCTTAACTTGAGACAAAGCTGAAAAGATCATGCTAGGACCAATCATCCCTTGAAAGAGATGGCCAATTTTAACCTCCATCCCTAATGAAATCACATCTTACTAACTATGCACAGACAGACACCCATCATGGGCGATAAGCAGCAAAATAGGCGCGAACGGAAGCCTCGACCCTAAGGTATAATTTACGAGGACAAACGACCATCCTGCAGATACCCAGACGCAAGTGCGTACATTCAACAGGGACACCGTGCCTATACAGGTTTTAAGCCTGTGTAAAAGGAAATAAAAGGGAATGATCCCTTCGGTCTGTATGTTTGCACATAGTTTGGTTGGTTGTATTTTCATTTTTGACGGGTCAGTTTCCACTGACAATAGGCTTTTCGAATGGTCTGAAGTTGGGGCACTCTTGGTCAGCATAGATCCAAAGGGGGATGACCAGAGCGAATGCTTGGAAGGTGGGGTCAACCTACTCAGGATTTTTACTAAGCAGCAACAGGTTGTTATTTCTTCTCCTCTTTTTTTTTTTTGTTCTTTTTCCCTCTTCTCTCTTTTTTTCTTTTTTTTTTTCATGTCAGATTGAGGCTCTGGGCATGCTCAAACTGCCTTTATTTCTGCACATATCCTTAGGCGAATCAACTTGCCATGTTGATATACCTTAGGCACGTGTGCATTCTGGTGATGGGTTCTTGGTTTGCCTATCGGATCAAGCCTCAACCTCTGCTGGGGGAGATCTGGGGCTAAGTGTATGCTCCCAGGAGTGACCGGTGATGAACGAAATTCATTTGCCTGCCGGATTAGGTATGGGGTGTCCCGGTGTAAGACGAGGTTCGAGAACTTTTGGGTGGCCCCTGATCATTCCGAATTGATTTAACACGGCTCTCGGAGTGGGGCAAACAGGCGTTGCGACGCTCTTTTGAGAACCAGCGTTTATGTATATATATATATTTTTTTTCTTTCTTATTTTTTCTTTTTCTTATTATTTTTCCTCTTCTTTTTTTTTGATTTTGTGGGCGCATTAGGTGGGTGCCTTTAGATCTAGACCTGTTTATTGTAGCACGGTCCCTTCGGGCCAATCGAAGGAAACTCGAAGGGTCATTTGGGGATGCGTGCACCCTTGCCCGATGATACGTGGGCCTCTAAGGGGGGGCTGGACCGAAGTCTATAGCATACAAGGGGGTCCGTCGGGCCTCAAAATCGAAAATGGCCAGGTAGTTAAAAAAACTACCATTTCTGGTCGGGCGTATATATTATATACGCCTGACCAAAATCTGGCGAAAATGGTCGGGCGTATATATTATATACTTTGTTAAAAACATGGCGCTATAAACCGCGAGCTCGAGCACAAAAGGGGCCCCCCTTTTCAAATTATGTCTTTCTCCCTCCTTCCTTCTTGAGTTCGGGACTGCCCCCTAGGGTTTTTGCATTTGATTTGGCTTGAGTTCTATTACCGGCGGTTGTGGGTGTGGATCGAAAGACGCTTATACTCCGCCGATATTTGTTTTTCTCTCTCATTGAAGGTAATCATTACCCTTCATTTATTTTTCTTTTGAATTTTGGATGATATTGCCTCTTTTTTTTTTTTTTTTTTTTTATATTTATATGGTGAAATGCTCTGTGATGCCTATATTCTTTTTTCTCTCTTTTTGTTTTTGTTGTTTCCCCCCCTTTTTTTTTGAAATATTTGATTCTTTAGGCCTATTTTCCATCCATCATTCATTTATTTTGTTTTTCTCTCTTTTTTGTTTTTGATGGATTAGTGCATTTTATTTGATGGGTTGGTGCCTCTGCTCTCTTTTTTTTTTGGGATTAGTGCATACATATATTAGTATACGTCTATATGTATTATTTTATTTTATTATTATTATTAATTTTTTTTTTGTTTGGTGGATTAGTATACACACACACATTTTTTGTTGCTTGTTGATGGGTTAGTACATTTATACACACATATTTTTTTTTTGGATTAATACACACACATTTTTTTGTTAATGGGTTAGTACACACACATTTTTTTTTGTATTAATATGCACACACACATTTTTTTTGTTGTTAATGGGTTAGTACACACATTTTTTTTTGGATTAGTACACACACACATTTTTTTTTTGGATTAGTACACACATACACACGTTTTTTTTTTTGACGGATTAGCATACTCGTATATATTTATTATATATATATATATTTTTTGTTGTGTTGTTTTTTTTTTTTTTTTTTTTTTGTTGTTTTTTTTCTTTGATGAATTAGTACATACACACATGGTTTTTTTTTTTTTTTTGGTGAGAGATTTTTTTTTGTCTTTGGATTAGTGCATATGTATTTTTTTTTCTTCTTATATGACGATGCGTCTCATATTTTCAGGATGTCCGGTGAAGAAGGGCATGATCAGCAAGAAGGGCCGGAGATGGCCTACGGTCCCCGTGGGGAACAGTTCATCGTGTCTCAGCGCTCCTCCCAGCCATGGTATGAAATGCAAGGTGAGGCCGCCCATACCGGCCTCCTCTACAGCCAGCACACCCTCATGTCCAACTTTGGGATTGTCGGTCAGGTAAACAGATGAGCCCCCCTCCCCTTTTCTCTTTTGTTTCCCTTTGATGTCTTCATTATACCAGCTTGCCCCTATCTGATTGATGCCTTTTGTTTGCAGCCCCTGCCGCACATTATGTTCCGAGGCGGTTGGTTTGGCCTCCAGCGTCTCATGCTTTATCTTCCCCCAGTGGTGAAGGACCTGCTCACCAATGCCGGTTTCGAGGATTTCATTTTGTGCCCCGCCGTGAGGGCCGATACGGCCTATTTGAAGGCTCTGATAGAGCGTTTTCGCCCTGAGACCATGACATTTCACATGGCCGTGGCAGAGATGGCCTTTACACCTGCGGACTGGTCTATGATCACTGGGGTCCGTATTGGAGGGCTACCCGTGGTACCTACCCGTACACCGGGTAAGGAGGAGGTGATTCGACTGATAGGGGCCTACCCAACCTCTGGGAATATTCGAGGTTCTGAGGTCAAGCTGTCCTGGCTGGTTGATCAGTTTGAGCCTCATGAGTTAGTGGACCAAGGCCAGCCTGACATGGCCATATATCCGAGCCCACACGCGCACATATGCTGGCCCGCATTGCTCTGCTGTTCCTCCTGGGCAAGACTCTCCTCTCCAACACCAGCGGAGGGCGAGTCTCGTTGTCCCTGCTCAGCTTGATGGTGAACTGGGAAACCATGCATCGATTCGATTGGGGTGGCACCGGCTATGCTGTACTCATGTCCAGCCTAAAGAGAGCCGTTCTTGGGGAGTCTAGCTCCATTGTGGGTTTCTGGCCTGCAATTGAGGTATTTATCCTTTGGTTTTAGCTTGTCCAATTTTCATTTATAGCATACTTGTCTTTATCTGCTTCCTTTCTCAGATCTGGGGGTATCTTCACTTCCAACCGGGTCGCCCTCTGCTTCAGTCTGAAGTTGCTACGTTCCCCCTCATGAGTAACTGGCACGTGAGTCACCGTCGGGACGTAGGTATGAAGCATTTGGAGTTAGGGCTGCGCACTCAGTTCGACCTGTTGATCCCAGAGCAGGTAAAATAATTCCCTTTTTATAAATTCGATAGCTCTTGTGTGCTATGGGTTCTGACCAAATGTGTGTATCCTTCCTCTATTTTCTCTTCTTTTGCAGGTCATCCTCGAACTTGGGGTATATAATATATACGCCCACTATGATTTGGGCTCAGCGGGCTCTTTATAACCCGAACCTGGTCCCCCCTTGCCTCCTCCTCCATCCTGGTTTGGCCTTTTTGCCCTTACTTTCATCTTTTCCTTCCCTTTCTTTTTTCTAGTGGGTCCATCGTCATACATTGACTGATTTTATAAAGAACATCTTTGTACGTCGATGAACCCGCCTTCGAAAAGGGGCCGAAGCTCTTATACGGGGGCTAGTATACTTCCCTATTTGGACTCGGGGCCCAGTTTTATACAAAAATGGCATGATAGATTGGCTGAGAGCGAGCTTGCTGTTCTGAATTGCCTCGGGTTGTCCCGCCTTTCCTCTCTCCTTGATATCCCTCTGTTGCCCAACCTGCTGCAGGCGACTTTAGCGTCGTGGGACCATAGGGCCCATGTCTTTAGATTTTGGTCTAGGGAGTTGACCCCAACCTTGGAAGAGCTGGCCTCTATTACTGGCTTGAAGATGCATTGAGGCCTTACAAAAGTGGTGCCCAAACCGGGGTATGCAAAGGCGGTCCACGCGGTTCTCGATTTAAAAAAAGGTGGGTATGAGAAATGTTTCACCGGAGGGCCCACTAGGTGTTCGATGAAATTCCTGAGAGAACTTTTCGGCGACTCGAGTCTCCGAAAGTTGCCCATTCGAGATCCCTTCAATGTAAAGGCCTTTGCCCTTTATTTTCTATCGAAAGTTCTCTTCTTTACTGGGGGCGAGACCTTTTCCCTTGGGCTATGCGATGTCTTCACTGAGTTGGAGGGAGGCCGCTCATTGGTGCACCTAGTCTTGGCCGAGATGTATCGGGGCCTAGATGACTCAGCCTCGGGTCGGGTTGAGATTTTCAGCGGGAGCCCGCTCCTCGTTCAGATTTCGCTAGGATAGCATTTGGCTATCATGGGGCCTGTGCCGAGATTGTGCTTGATAAGAGGGGACGTGGCTCGGGGCTTTCTGATTCGGTGCTCGAGATTGCCTCATGGGAGTCCGAGGAGCGGAGTGCGTGGCTATAAGATGCGGAGCTGATTTGGCAGCTTCCCTGGTTGGACGGTACCTTTCTGATTGTCCACTCTCTAGATTGTGAGGGTATCACCCTATTGGGGTTGACTGATAGCACATATTATTTCCCATCTCGGGCGCTTCGTCAGTTTGGGTATACTCAACATGTGCCATGCTTTGTGAGGCCACCCTTGTGCTCTCTAATATTTTCTCGGGGTTTTCTCAGTGATCTCGACCGCATAGCCGCCCTCTGGGAGACCCACCAATCATCGCACATGTGCAGCTTAGTTCAGGGGGCGTCGTCTCTCCTGATTACGAGGTTTGGCTGGTATCTGAGGAATTACCTACCCCTAGCCTAGTTTCAGTAGATGTGATAGAGACGGGGCCTTGGCCATGTAAGGAAGCGATGCTTCGGACCAAGATCGAGTCTCTTTTTATAGAGAGGCTGGCTTTGACCGAGGCTTTGGAGAAAGAAAGGGTCAGGGCGGAGATTGGAGAAGTGAGACCTGCCACGGCCGAGAGTGAGGTTCTGCGGTTGACTGGGCTTTTGACTGAGTCTCGCACCGCAGCTGAAGCTTCACGGAGATGGCAGAAGAGTCTTCATGGTAGGTGGATGTCTGATCGAAATGCTCGCGAGGACTCTCTACTTGCAGAGATTAGCGCTTTGAAGCGTGCTCCCTGCCCTTGACCTGTTCCTGCACATATCATAGATCATATACACGGAAGGGGAGGAATGCCCCCTAACAGAGATCTCTTTTTGGATTATTTTTCTTCTTCTTTTTTTTGTTGTTATATATATACAAATATATATATTTTTGGTTTTTTATCTGTAAAGAAAGCAGCAAAATAGAAAGTGTATCATGTCGTTATCTTTTTGGGACGTGACACTCCGCACGTAATACTGTAAGAAATGGAATGAAATCTATACACACATATATTTTTCGTTTTTCGACTTTTTCCTTTGTACGTTTCGCAATGTAAGGCCTTTTATGGAGATTTTCTCCTCCACAAAGTGGGGCTTTTTATGGGAAAGGAAAATCTATTATCTTTCTTGAAATTTTCTCCTCCATAGTGTGGGGCTTTTTATGGGAAAGGGAAATCTATTATCTCTTTTTTTTTTTAAATTTTCTCCTCCACAGTGTGGGGCTTTTTATGGGAAAGGGAAATCTATTATATATATATTTTTAAAAATTTTCTCCTCCACAGTGTGGGGCTTTTTATGGGAAAGGGAAATCTATTATCTTTTTTGAAATTTTCTCCTCCACAGTGTGGGGCTTTTTATGGGAAAGGGAAATCTATTATCTTTTTTAAAATTTTCTCCTCTACAGTGTGGGGCTTTTTATGAGAAAGGGAAATCTATTATCTTTTTTAAAATTTTCTCCTCCACAGTGTGGGGCTTTTTATGGGAAAGGAAAATCTATTATCTTTTTTAAAATTTTCTCCTCCACAGTGTGGGGCTTTTTATGGGAAAGGGAAATCTATTATTTTTTTTTTTGAAATTTTCTCCTCCACAGTGTGGGGCTTTTTATGGGAAAGGGAAATCTATTATCTTTTTTTGAAATTTTCTCCTCCACAGTGTGGGGCTTTTTATGGGAAAGGGAAATCTATTATCTTTTTTTGAAATTTTCTCCTCCACAGTGTAGGGCTTTTTATGGGAAAGGGAAATCTATTATATATATATATTATTTTTTTTTTAAATTTTCTCCCTTTGGGTCTTTTGTGATGTCGGTAATTACAAGGCCAAACCAGTGGGTCCTTTTTTGAGCATGGTCGAACCCTGTTCATGAGGCACAGGTTTTTTCCTTTAAATATGGGAAGGTCGGCTTCCCAGGGATTGGTCTAGTCTTCTGTCTTTCCTTTTGGTCATGCGTCAGATGCCACGGTAGGGATGACATACTTGATCGGGATCTGATCTAATTTTTACATGAGTGGCCCATCGAAAAAAAGGGGGGAAAGGGGCTCAAGGGGTTCAAACTGAAGTGGGCGGGCCAGAACAGGTCTTCTCCTAATCTCTCTTTCCTTGACATTTTTGCTCATAGTGCCCAAGACGTGTTTTCGCCATGCCCGTCATCCCTGTTTTTACCCGTAGCGCCCTTTCGGGTATTCACTACATCCATGGGTTTGCTTTCTTACCCCAGGCGCCCTTTCGAGTTTTCACCTGGTCCGCGTGAGTTCGCTGTTTTTACCCGTGGTGCCCTTTCAGGTTTTCACCACGTCCATCTTTCTTTGAACTCAAATTAATTTTCTTTCTTTTCTTTTTCTCTTTTTTCTTCCCCATTTTTTTTCTTCCTTCCACTTTTTTTTTTAGAACCAGAAGGCCACAACATGGACGTTGATTCTGTCATAGCCGGCTGAATGAAGTTCTGCGTGGTTTGTTAACTCAGCTTGTTCTGATGCAGTAGATGCTATGATTGCTTGGGGACCTTAAAGAGGGCTTTCTTCTGGGTTGTAATGTGGCCGGGGTTCAAACGAGTTGGGTTTTTCTAGGGATTTGGATCTAAGTTTTGAGTGAATTCTAGATTCGGGGACTCCTCTTTCTTTCCAAAGGCTTTTTATGCCCCAGTCATTTCTTTTTTCTTGGTCCCCCCTTTTTTTGGGGGGGGTTTTGCTTTCTTCTTCTTCTCTCTCTTTTTTTCTTTTCTTCTCTCTTTTTTTTTTTGGTTTGGATTTTTCCTCTCTTCCCTTTTCTCTTTTTCTGGAATTTTGGGATGGGTATATGAAAGAAATGGTTATTGGCCCGACGTGTGTAGCAAAAAGGGTGAAGGTTTTCAGGGAATATTTATTTTGGGCTACTTGTCTTTGAAATGATGGCCTCTTTTATGGGGTCCTTAAGCGGTCACGCATTTGCCTTTATCAAAACTTACCTTGTCCCAAGACCTATGAGTAGAACTTACGGAGGTATCCAGCGTTGATGGGCTCAGGAAAGTGGTCTCCGTCCAGGGTGGCGAGGCGAACGGCATATCCTGGCAAAACCTCTCGGATGACGTAGGGTCCTTCCCAATTTGGCCTAAACTTCCCTCTTGGATCGGCGTGGAGAGACAGGAAAATTTTCTTCAGTACAGTGTCTCCTACCTTCAGATCTCGACTGTGGACACGCTTATTGTAAGCATGTGCAATTCTCCTTTGATAGATCTGGGTGTGGCACAAGGCTAGGAGTCTCTTCTCGTCAATCAAGTCTAGCTCTTCAAAACGGGCTCTTTCCCTCTCAGCTTCAGGTAGATGGGATTCCAAAAGGATACGGAGCGACGGTACTTCGACCTCAATGGGTAGCACAGCCTCGGTCCCATACACAAGGGAGAATGGTGTTGCCCCTGTTGCAATATGGATAAACGTTCTATAGGCCTAAAGTCTGAAGGGTAACTGCTCACTCCAATCTCTGTAAGTGACTACCATCTTCTCCAGGATGCGGATCAGAGTTTTGTTGGCCACCTCTACAGCTCCATTCGTCTGCGGCCTGTATGGGGATGATCGATGATGCTTGATCTGGAACTGCTCACACAAGGCCCGGATGCGCCTATTAACGAAATTAGTGCCATTATCAGTGATGATATCTTTGGGTACGTCAAATCTGTAAATGATGTTGTTCTTGATGAACTTCTCAACATGACTAGCCTTAATGCTTGTGTAGGAGGCTGCCTCTACCCGCTTCGTAAAATACTCTCGCGCGACGAGGATGAACTGATGCCCGTTGGAAGCTTTAGGATTGATTTTTCCGATGACGTCAAGACCGCAGGTGGCGAACGACCAAGGAGTGGCCATGCTATGCAAGTCAATGGCCGGAGCATGTATTAGACTGGAGTGTTCTTGGCATTTGTAGCACTTCTATACATGCTTGTAGCAATCGGTCTCCAAAGTGGTCCAAAAGTATCCTTTCCTTAGAATTTTCTTCGCAAGCATGTGTCCACTGACGTGTGCCCCTCAGACTCCTCCATGGATCTCCTTCATGATCTCAACCGCCTCTTTCCAGGTTAGGCATCAGACCAGAATATTATCATGAGACCGTCTATACAGGAGATCACCGCAGATGACATAGTTCGTTGCCAATAGCTGGATGGTGCGTCTGTCTACCTTCGATGTTCCTTCTGGGATAGTTCGGGTCTCGAGGAAATTCTTTATGTCTGAGAACCAGGGTGGTTCATCATCTTCCTCTGTAGGTCCCTCGATTAGGTGACAGAAAGCCGGCTCGTTCCTCTGCTCTATCATGATCGGCTTCATCACAACTCCGTATGGAATCTCAACCATAGAGGCCAGGGTAGCCAGGGCGTCATCAAACCGATTCCTTGCTCGTGGTACATAGGAGAAGGTGACCTTCCTGAAGATGTTCATGGTATGGGATTAGTTTCTCATCCTTGGTCTTCCAATCTCCGTTGGTCTAACATATAATTAACTGTGAATCTCCAAAGACCCTAAGGTGAGTTATATTTAGATCAAGAGCCGCCTGTAAACCAGCTGTACAAGCCTCATACTCGGACATATTGTTGGTGCATGGGAAGTTCAATTTGATTGAGATGGGTATATGTGTTCCTCTGGGTGAGATAAGAATGGTGCCAACTCCTTGGCCCTCAACATGCGATGCTCCATCAAAGTGTATTACCCAGGACTCCTCTGTTTCCTCTGTATCCTCGTCAGTCATGAATAGAATGTCCTCATCGGGGAATTCAGTCCTTAGAGGCTCATAGTCCGGCAGAGGGTTCTCAGCAAGATGATCAGTGAGTGCCTGCCCCTTGATTGACTTCTCAGTGACATAAGTAATGTCAAATTCGGATAATAGTAGTTGCCATCGTGCAGTTCAGCCAGTGAGTGCAGGTTTCTCGAATAAGTACTTTAGCGGATCCATCCGTGCTAGAAGTAGGACGGCTTGGGATAACAGGTAGTGCCGAAGTCTATGAGTAGCCCAAACGAGCGCCAAGCATGCTTTCTCCAGATGAGAATAGCGCATCTCGTAATCAGTGAATTTCTTGCTTAGATAATAGATGGCCTGCTCTCTTCATCCTGTCTCATCATGCTGTCCTAACACACAGCCCATGGAAAACTCTACTGTTGATACGTACATTATCAGAGGTCTATCAGGTACGGGGGGTACCAATACCAGAGGTTTCAAGAGGTAACCTTTAATCTTGTCGAATGCAGCCTGACAGTCATCATTCCATTAAATCGGTGAGTCATTTCTCAGTAGTTTGAAGATTGGTGTGCATATCGGAGTTAACTGTGCGATGAATCGGCTGATGTACTAGATTCTGCCTAAAAAGCCTCTAACCTCTTTCTCTATAGACGGTGGTGGCATTTCAGTGATGGCCTTGATCTTGGTCGGGTCGACCTTGATGCCTCTCCTGCTGACAATAAAGCCCAACAACTTTCCTGACATAGCACCGAAGGCGTACTTCTAGGGGTTCAACCCCAACCTGTACTTTCCCAACCTCTCGAATAGCTTCTGAAGATTTATCAAGTGGTCCTCCCTTTCTGGTGATTTGGCAATCATGTCGTCGACATACACTTCAATCTCTCGGTGCATCATGTCGTGGAACAGGGCCGTCATTGCTCTTTGATAGGTTGCCCGAGCATTCTTCAGCCTGAATGGCATCACTTTGTAGTAGAAGATTCCCCAGGGGGTAATGAACACTGTCTTCTCATTATCAACCTCTGCCATCTTTATCTGATTGTATCCTGAGAATCCATCCATAAATGAGAGCATTCCATGCTTTGCAGTGTTATCGACCAGGATATCGATGTGGGGTAATGGAAAGTCGTCCTTAGGGCTTGCCTTGTTGAGATTTCGAAAGTCAATGCACATTCGAGCCTTTCCATCCTTCTTCGGTACGGGGACGATATTGGCCAGCCACTACGAGTACTTGGATACCATGAGGAAACCTGCGTCATACTGCTTAATGGCCTCGTCCTTCACCTTCAACATCCACTCTGGTCGGAGACGTCTCAGCTTCTGTTTAACTGGCTTAACATCGGGGTAGAGTGGCAACTCATGCTCAACCAGATCGGTATCCAACCCAGGCATGTCTTCATACACCCATGCGAAGACGTCGTGGTATGACCGAAGGAAGTCTATCATACCTTTCCTCTCCACGGGGGACAACGATGTTTCGATTTTAGTGATTCTAGGGGCCTCTCTGGTGCCCAAATTAACATCCTCCGTCTCTTCGACGATCGGGCTAGGGCCATGCTCAAAATTGGCAAATTGTTTGAGGAGCTAATTGGGGAGCTCATCAGTTTGACCTTCCTCATCCAGACTCGTGACTCCTACCTCTTCTTGTATTTCTACAGGGAAGGGGTCGGCATCACATGGGACGGTATCACGACATCAATTTTAATTTTATTGGGAATTTTAAAGGACAATATTTTTGGAATTGGTATTTTTTCTATTTTTATGGTTTTTTGCATTTTTTCGGAGGTCAGCCCCTGGCGAGGTGGATCTCTATATATATAGGGTAGAGTGGTTCAAAGGCTAACCTCACTTTTTACAGGTTGTTTTTTTTTGGGGAGTCGGTGCCGTTTTCACGGTATTTGGTGGCCCCCAGGAGTTGGGGCAAGGATGCCTAGTTACTCACCTGCGAGGCTTGGCCTTTACCTCTTTGATTGGGAGCAGCATCGGTAGGCTCTTACAGCTCCTCCCTCAACATATTTACAGAGGGATCCTCTGGGACCCTATCCGCTATGGTTAGGATGGGCCCAGAGTGGCTGGTATTGGAATGATGGGTGGACCGGGGAACTTCTTCCTCAAATAAGGAAAGAGTGGCTAAGTCCATTTTGAAGTCTAGGGGGATGATGTAGGGATTGGTGGGGTGGACGGAAGCAAGGTTATGTGGGGTAACCCTCATCTCCCCATTTAGATCAATTTTTACTACCCCGGCGCACACAAAGGTTTCACGGATGTGGGGGCGAGTGTGAGGTTCCTCTTCTAAGATGATTCCTCTAGCCTTGGTGACTGCTGCGGCTCTCATCTTTTCCTTGGAGGCGTGGGCCCAGCCCTTTCCCTTTTTGATGGCCCCATCTGTGGAGCATGAACACAGCTGCGTCCATTCCTCCCATAGTTTTATCCGGGGTCTTTTCAGTTGGTCGGAGGGTGATGGCTGAGAAGTCATACTCGAATCAGTGAAGATCGGTGTCCTCTGCTGTGTGCGATATGTTCAGCACTTTCGGATTCTCAATGTGCAGAGTGCTTCTCTCCTTTTCTTCTCTGCTCTCACCCAAGATGGTGACAATTTTTCCTTTCGAGATGAATCAGAGCTTTTGGTGCAGGGTAGATGGTATTGCTTCGAGCTTATGTATCCATGGCCGGCCCAACAGCAGATTGAAAGTAGACTTGATGTCCATCACCTGAAAGGGGGTGGTGAAGGTTTGCGGCCCGAGGATCAGGTCGAGGTCTACTTCTCCTATGATTTCTCTTCTGGTGTTGTCGAATCCCCGGGCGCTTGATATGGATGGCCGGAAGGTGTTGGGGTTCGCCCCAATTTTGATTGTCGTCCTTAGAGGGCATACATTCAATGCCGACCCATTGTCAATTAGGACCAACGGCACCACCAAGTTTCCTAGTTCCACTGTTATATTCAAGGGCTTAGAGTGGTCATTCCCCTCGATTGGTAGGTCTGCATCAGTGAATGAGATGGTATTTGGGGCCAACACTTGCCCTATTATTTCTCCTACTTCATCTGGAGTTACGTGAGTGGAGACATGTGCGTCCTTGAGTGCTCCCATCAGGGCTTGGATGTGGAGGGGGGACGTGATTAACAAGTCCCAAACAGTAATATGTGTGGCTGTTCTCTTGAGTTGTGTCTCTAGTATGTGCTCTCTGGCCATTTTTTCAAAGGGATTCTCTGCGTCCTGTTCTTTCTTCTTCTCTTCTCCTCTAATGGCCCCTGATGCTTTCGGCTGTGCAGAAATCCAGCCTGATCGGGTAACAAATTCAACAACCTCCTCTTGGTTGCACCCGGCATGCATGTCTATCTGTTCATAGCTTAATGGCACTTGATGCGGATCATAGGCAGGTTTCGGGATAAGGAAAGGAGTGCATGGTAATTCTGGGGAAGATTGGGTTGGGCATGCCAATTTCTCGAGTCCCACCAGGTTGACTCCAGTAGGGCGCAGAATGGTAGTGGTGGGAATTGACGGGGTTGAATTTGCGGGTGCAGGGGGGGCTTGTACAGGTATTGCCTGGGCATGGTAAGAGCAGTGGTGATTGGGAGTAGGTGATAAGGGGATTGGGTGAGGGGTTGCTTGCTTGGGTGGCGGTGGAGTTGGATTGGGGCCAAAATAACGAAGGGATGGCGGGAGTGTGAGTGGGATGGAGGGATGGGGAGACATCTGAGGAGCGGGGTGATAGGGATATGAAGGGTTTGTATATGGGGTGGGTGGGGGATGGGATGATCGTGGGATTAAGACGTGAATGGTAGTAAATTAGGGGTGATGGAGTGGTGCATGGAGCAGGATGATTGGGACATGGCGGGGTAGTGGGTGGAATAGGGGGATATGAAGGGTTTGTGGCATGGTGGGATGATGATGGGTTTGTGGATGAAATGGGATAAATTGGGGATGATGGAGTTGTGCATGGAGTGGGGTGATTTGGGGGTGACGGAGGGGTGTGTGGGGTAAATTGGGTGGTGGGATTTGAAGGTGTGTATGGAATGGGGTAACTTGGGGATGGTGGAGTAGTGTATTGGGTGGAGAGATTTGAGGGTGTGTATGGGGTAGGATAATATGGGGATGGCAGAGTTGTGTATGGTATGGGATGATTTGGGTGTGACGGAGGGGTGTATGGGGTAAATTGGGCGTGGGGTGGATATGCGTATGATTGCGACGGGGCTGGGCCCGTTTAGATTTGATAGGCGGGAGTAGGAGTAGAAAAATACTGCCCAAAATCTAAGGGCTCCTCTTGGTATGCTGGTGCAGGGAAATAATCAGCTACATACAACGGCTCGATCACCCCAACAAATAGTTCATCTTCGTTCGACCTGGGGAGTGAAAATTCCTCCTGATTACTGATATAATTCGAAGGGTCAAACTCTTCATCTTCCTCTTCTATCCAATGAATGTTAGGCCTGGAGCCTCCTGGGTGCGGTGGCAAAGGGGCTTGATGGATATTCTGGTTCTGCCCTTGAGGAAGTGACGGGGGAATGATTTTTCTTGCCTCTATCAGATCTTAGACCGCGTGCTTTAACGGGAAGCACCAGTCCGTAGGGTGACTTGGTCCCTGGTGGAAATTGTAATGCAGATTCAGATCATAGTTCCTCGGTATGGGATGGGGTGGCAGGCGAGGTTGGAGTAAATTGACCAGGCTTTTCTGTAGCAATACCGATAATAAGACACTCAAGGATTGCCCCAACGGTGTGAACACTTGTTCAAAATGTGCTTTCATCTGCTCCTGGGTAAACGGGGCTCTTGATCCATTGTTTGGCCTTGGTACTTGCTCCAAACGGGCCGGGGGTGGTTGTGTAACCTGGAGCTGTATCGGGGGGTAATTGGTATTGGCCTAGGGGTAAATAATGTTCTGTACCTCTGTCCCTAGTCTTCTTTCAATTCTTAGTTCGGTAGCTTTTCGAACCCCGGTGGCCCCGTTGGCCACATTCCTTCCTAACCTGCCCTCTCTAATGGCGTCTTCGCAACGATTGGCATTTCAGACCAGATCAGCAAAACTAGACTACTGCTGATATACTAAAAAATCTGCGATGACTGGGAGGGCTCCCTTGGTTATCAATTCAATCTGCTCATCATCGGGAATCCAATGAGTTACCTGAGTGGCTAATGCCCTCCACCTTCCCAAGTAAGCACTGAATGTTTCATAATGTCTTTGCTTTAGACGGGCCAAATCTGACTTCCTTGGCTCTATGTCCATGTTATAGACATACTGCTCTTGAAATAATCGTGTCAGATCTTTCCAATTTTTTATCATGGACGGTTTCAGGGATGTGAACCATCTCAGAGTTGGGCCCGTTAGACTTTTTTGGAATACTTTGATGAGGAGTCGTTCATCTCTGCCATACTGGCACATATCCCCACAGTAAGATTTTAAGTGGGCGATGGGGTTGCCAGTGTCGTTATACTTATCAAATGATGGCATCTTGAATTTCTGTGGTAGGGGGACATCAGAGAAATGACATAAGTCTGAAAAGTCTGTTGAATGTAGTTCTATTCCTCCCATCTTCATCAGCTGCTTCTGTATTCTGTCTATCTGTTCTTTCAACTGCTCTGGTTCTTTTGAGGCTGTGGCGGGCACTGCTTCCCCCTGATTTTGTTCGACCCTGGGAGTGATGATGGTGGGCCCGAGAGGGTTGAAGCTGGCAACTCCTCCACTGTTGCGGATCTCATCCTCCTCGTACTGTTGGTCATGGTATTGGTGAGGGGCGAGTTCTGCTATTTGGAGTTAGGGGGTGAGGGGTTGGATGACCTGGTGGGGCCATATGGTTTGTAGGGGGTGAAAAGGGATAAACGGATGAGTGGTTTGTGGATAGATGATGTGCTTAGTTGGGTGCACATTCTGGGGGTGATGGGGGTGTGGTTGAGGTGGCGGGATGTTGTGGGTTTGAGGAATGGGGTGGATTGGATTTCCCGTTGGAGGCGGGATGGGGGCGTAAGGGGTATAGGTGAAAGAAGGGTACTGGTGGGGGGGTATGGGGTTAGTGAATGGGCCTTGATGAGCGTGGGTGGATGAGCCTTGGGTTTGAGGGATTTGGGTTTGATGGTTTTGGAAGGCTTGGATTGATGGGCCTTGGGCTTGGGTGTGGGGGTTAGTATGACTCTAGGTCAATGGGCCTGGTTGGGTTTGGGCTAATGGGTCATGAGGGGGTTGGGTTTGGATCTGAGCCTGATGGGCTTGGGTTCATGAGCCTTGGGCTTGGGCCTGATAGGTTTGGGTTCAAAGGCCCTGGGGGGCTTGGACTTGGGCCTGGGTCTGATGGGTTTGGGCTTGGGCCCATGGGTTTTGAGGGTTTCGGGTCTGGGCCTGAGCCTGATGGGCTTGGGTCCATGGGCCTTGAGGATTCTGAACCTGAGCCTGGGTCTGATGGGCTTGGGCTTAGGCCCATGGGTTTTGAGGGCTTGGGCCTGGGCTGATGGGCTTGGGCCCATGGGTATTGAGGGTTTTGGACCTGCGCCTGATGGGCTTGGGCTTGATGGGCCTGGGCTTGGGCCTGAGTCTGATGGGCTTGGGCCCATGGCTCTAGAAGTGTTTAGGCTTGGGCCCATGGATTTGTATGGGTTTGGGTCTGGAATTGAGGTGGGGGATTTTGGGAGGTATGGACAATGGGTGGTTGGGCATGGTTAAGAGGGAATGGGGTATGGAGGTTTTGGAGATTTGGATGCAGGGTTTGAGATGTAGGGTTCCGAGAAGCAACCCACAGGGTGTACATCGTTCTCATGTCCTCCATTGAGGGCATGGATTCAGGTGTGAGATTGGGGGGTGATGGCTCACTTAAGGATGGAGGGGGTTGGGAGAAATTGGGCATGACCCGGGTAAATGGGGTGGTATGTTGGGATGTGGATGGGCCAGGTGGTGGGAATGGTACGTGAGATGAGGTGGATGGGATGTGGGATGTAGGGGGCATGGATGATGAGAGGGATGGAACGTGGGAAGTAGGCGAGGGATGGGGCTCCCTATGGGGCCTTTGGAAATATGGGGATGCGGTAAGGGTGTTTGGATGGGAGATGGGGATGTATGGATTGGTTAGGAAATGAGGGGTTTCAGTAGGGGATGAAAAGGGGGTATGTTGGGAGAATGTGAGGGAGGGGGATGGGGTGGATGTGAACACGAGTGCCCCAAATGGACCAGTGATATCGAACCTGGTTTGGGTGAAGGTGTCGGAGATCGGGTCTTCTCCGATATGGGAATGGGATGGGGATGACGGTGGGGATGTATCGGCTCTTGACATGATCCGCTGACGAGTGTTGTATCGATGTCTCGGATAAGGGCCAAATACCTTCCTGGTTCTCCTTCTACGGCCCTGGTTTGAAGTTGCCGTGGTGACGGTCACACCAAAATATATTCTTTTGATTGTTTTTCTTTGGGTTTTTTTTGGTTTTTTTTTTTTTTTTTTTCGGAAAATGATTTTTTTAGCTTTTGAAGATGATTTTTGGTTGTTGTTTTTTTATTTTCTTTTTGAAGGTGGATTTTTTTGAAGATGAGGATTTTTTCTTTTTTTTTTTAAATGGAAGTTAACTCCCCCCTACCTAGATGAATGATGACCTGGTGCCTAGGGTCAATTTCCGTCTCGGGTGGTCTATGTACCTATAGTAGGCCCCACGGTGGGATCCAACACACTTCGGAAGAAGCGAAAGGGAACCCTTTCGTTCTATTGAAGGCGAGGGAATCCATGCAAACGACCCGATCCCCCGGAGCAAATCAATGAGAAGTCGCCTTCTTTTGATTGGGCGTGGGCATATTGGGTGTTAGAGGATGTGGGAGGTTACTGCGGGCACTAATACCGCTAATTGGGGACTTGGGGTGATGGATTGCGCCTCACGTCGGGTTGTTGTGGCCCAGTATATACTGGGCGTATATATTATGCACGCCCGACCAAAAAATACAGATTTTGGCTGGGCGTATATATTATATACGCCTGGCTTAAATCCAGGGATTTTGGCTGGGCGTATATATTATATACGCCTGGCTATTTTCTGGGGATTTTGGCTGGGCGTATATAATATATACGCCTGGCAAAAACACTTCTGTCAGCTTAGTTTGACAGTGAACAGCAAGCCCGAATGTGGGTCTTTGAACTGGTTTCTTGGGAGAAATGCTCCCGGGGACTGCTGTGTATGTTATCGGGTCCCTCCTTTCCGTTTCCTAGGGATACACGGCTGAATTTTGGGTTGTCTACGCTCTCACCAATGCGGGTTTTACGGCTTGATCGGAATTGGCAACCCAACCGATATACCTCCGGCGCAAGCGCCTTCTCAGGTACTGGAAGGGGTGGTTCTTTTCAGGATCATCACCACTAGGGCTGCCGCCTTACTGGGAACCGGGTAAATTGTATCTGTGCCTAAACCCCCCGAAAACTACCCAAAAATGCAAAAATAAATTCAATTATGTCCCCACACTGTTGGTTCACTTTTAATTACAAACTTTTATAGGGGAAGTGAAATTAAGTCCAAAATCGGGTCGGGGATGACAAGCCCATGCCGCCTCAACGGGCCGGCGTTCAAAGGTGAGATATGATGACCGAAATAAAGTGCGCAAGTAGGCCCACCAAATGGCTAAGGCTCGTAAATGACTGAAATTTAAATGACGTGAAAAGTAAATGCGAGCGAGCCCCCCAAACGGCTAAGGCTGCTTAAATGACAAGAATCGGAAAAACAGAAATTTAAAGGCGCACGTAGGCCCGCCAATCGGCTAAGGCACTTAAAGGACTGAATCGTAGGGGTGAGTACATTAGTAAAAACAACAAAAATATATATTAAAAAAATAGCAGAAAATAAGAAGAAAATAGCAATGGTTAGTAACAAAAAAAGCAAGGCCAACAAGAGGGGAAGCGCTAGGGTGATATCCCCAGCAGAGTCGCCATCTATGCGACCGTGGATCCTCTCGAACCGTTCGCGGCGATGCGCTAGCTTTTAATGAAAATGTAGAGTCGCCACCCGGAGCTTTTGGTGACCCGGGAAACCTTCAAATTGATATTTTGAGCACCGAAGTGCTAAATATGACTCTGATTTACCGGTCTTTGCCAAAGGCTCTAGTGTAGGGGCTTCAATTATCGATCGGGAAGGGTTTAGGCACCCGATTAACCCGCACGTAGCGGTCTCTATCTATGGCCAAAAATAAAAATAAAAGGGCGGAGTTTCCCCTTGCCCGAAGGCAATACGGTCCTATCAAGCTTTGAGCCAAACCAAAATTTTGGCGGCATAACGGCTTGAATCCTTGGACGGAGGAGACACCAAGAAGGTACAGGAAGAGAGGGGTGAATCGGAGCTCACGTGCCCTTGTTGCACCGTGGAAGATCTTCGCTTTGGCGTGCTTCCGATGGCTTAAGCGGTTTGGAAATGGATTCTAACACTAGGATTCGATAAAATAGGAAGTGTAGGGTAAGGCTAAAGGCTAGACTTTAGCTAAAGGGAGTGATCTAATGGTGGAAATGGACTGAAATAGATGAAATATGCATGCTGGAATTCTGGAAAAATATTGGCATTTTCTCTCACTAGGGTTCTCTCTTAAGCACTCTCTAATCCTTCAACAAAAACCTACCCTTGGGAAGAGGGGGGGCCTCTCTATTTATAGAGAAGGGATGGGTTAGGGGCTTACTTAAGAGTTAATAGGTTTAGCAATTAGGTAATCCCCCATCTAAGGTTTTCTAGGTTTTCAAGGTCCTAAGGTTTTGGGAAATTGATTTTAATGGCGGATGATGGGGTGAGACCATGGGTGACTTAAGGGTTGCCAATAAGCTCAAAGGGGGAGCAACCAACCTCAAGACACCCACCTTAACTAAGGAGATGGTCAAAGGGTCAAACTAGATGAAGGAAATTCGGGCAACTGATGACAGTTACTGTAGCTAAGCTGGGCGTATATATTATATACGCCCAGTTTAGGAACAGTAAATTTCACCAAAAATAGGGGAGCCCTGGGAAGATGAAGCCCGTGGTGGGTCCCACCTATGCTAGGCGTATATATTATATACGCCCAGCCAAATTTTCCCCCAAAAAGGCAGGCATTATAATATACACGCCTGACTAATCTGGGGCCAAATTGGCTGGGCGTATGTAATATACACGCCTGAGCAAAAGTTTTATGATTTTATGTGAAACTTCAATCGGCCATAACATTTGAACCGTAGCTCCAAATTAGGTGTTATTTGGCTTGGTGGAAAGCTGGAGAAGTTCTCTTTCTAATGGTATATGGCTCATCCTTGGTAATGGTCTGTGTGAAATTCTGTAGCTCTCCTCCCATCAACTGCTCAGAAAGGTTCAAGTTAGGTATGGGAAGGGAATCTAGGGCTTAGGGGTGATCTCTAAGGGTTGGGGAATGGTTCTAAAGGGTTCAGGGTGATTCCAAAAGGTCTGGGTGGATTCCTACGAGTTCAGGGGTGCCATCGGAAGCACAGGGGTACATCTCTCCCGAAGTACAGATTGATCGGGCCTTGGGCCGAATTTGGGTGTCTACAATGATCTTTGTCAAAAGATTTTTCTGTATTAAGGAAATGGAAAAATATGATTGCATAGTCAATTAAATATTGGCAAATTATTCATCAAAGGTTGCAGGGAGATGGACCAAAACATCAATTTATTGCTGCATTACAGAGACAAAAACTAAGGCTGCGTTTTGCATTGCTCTTTGGGAGAGTAGAAACAGCAGCAGTTGCTCTTTGTGATTGCAAAGAAATGTGGGGAGAGAGAAAAGGGTTGGAAGAAGATGATGGGGATGCTACCCTTCTAAATGGGAAAAACAGCCCTCTTAGCAAGAACATCATTTTCATGCTCTTCTAAAGAGGGAAGTTTTTCATGCTTCAAAGAGCAGCCTCCCCTTTTTTCTTCCTCCAATCCTTCTCTTCCATATTCATTTGCAACAACAAAGATTAGCAGTTGCTCTTTTCTACTCTTCCAAAGAGCAATGACAAACAAAGCCTAAATGCCAGGTAAATTAATCATAATTCAATTTTAAACAGTTTGCATTTGCAAAGAGGAAAACTAAATGCTCAGACAATGGTACCAAAGTATTTTTCTATTGATTACCTGACAGCCAATAGCTTCTGGGACAATGTCTACTACGCGCCTAAGACTTTCCTGAAGAGCACATCTTACCTTCTCAAATTTTGAAAGTATAAAATCGCCAGTGAGAGCCTAGCAAAACAAGAAGATTCCACTTATTAAATATTTGAGGCTAAATTTTATCCAGATTCAAAAAAAAGTTGAAAATAATCGTCCACATTACTTTATGACATTGGAAGCAAAGTAAAAGGGGAAAATTGAAACAATAAAATTTAGATAGGAATTGAAAGGAAACTAATGTGGACCATCATTCCTCAATCAAATGACCATCAACGGGAATAATTGTTGAAAAGCCTTTATTGTATATGGTTGTGCGAGTAGAATAATGTGTAGAGTGTAAGTAGATTAACTTACATCTATCATGTTATCCATGACACCATTTTCCGAATCACATGTCAGTTCATATAAATACTTAATGCATTGGGAAGAGTGCTAATTCATTCAACCCTAATTTCTCCTGAGCTCTTCTCCTCTTTCTTATTCTTCCTCTACCTAACCCTAACCCTAACCCTGATTAACTATAATATGTAGAACACTACGAGGCAACTTGATGCTCTTCCTGGCTATTATCAGCATAAAAAAATAAGTCTTGGATGGCACAGAATATGGGTCATAAACTGGACCAAAACAGGGGGAAAAAGAGTTAATGTGACAGCCCAAATTTTCATGCCCAGAAATCCGTGCCATCAGGATCATACTCTGGATGATCCCCAGGACAAATTCACGAAGTGTCTGCTCGTATAGCGGAAATTAAGCAGACACTGTCCAACAGTGGTAGATCGAGTCATCATATAAGGCTTTAAAAGAAAGAAGCAATAACAAAACATGTATATATATATCTCAAAAGAATATACATTCTCAAAAAGGAACCAGGAAGAACCACTGGTGATGAACATCCATCACCCAAAATAATGGTTCCCGATAATGGTTTTGATAGAATGTATAATAATACAATAAATATAACAACTACAATAATAAATACAAAACTGTGGCCACCAGGCACACAATAATCCAGAGTATCAAAAAGTATAAAAAAATACATGACTCAAGTACCTAGGCTATGGGTAGAAATCGTTTGCCTGGATGCCAGTCTCCTTGTCCTCGGCCTCAGCCTCTAGATCAGGCTGGTAATAAGGATCGCTCTCGGTGCCGGGAGCTCTAGCCTCAGAACTTATAATTATGATAGAAAACAGGGTGAGCTACATCCTATCTCAATAGAAGAAATACCAACTAAAAATGTACTGAATATGCAAGACATGATTTGCAGATGATATCTTAAAGCAGGAAATCATATCAGAACGTGTGGACAGGGCAAAATTAGATAACAAATACTGAGTTTTCAACAGGAGTAGATGTTATGCATGTGTATAATCAGTGACTTAAATTGTATATATATTTCTAACTTTAAAAACTCCTGTTAATATATAACACGGAGTAATTAGGAATGTGCCGATAAGAAACCCCAACCAATCTTCGTTCACATGAACAATTTCAAGGTGCAACAATGCCTCATCTATGGAGTGTAATTGTGCCAAGGGATTAACAAAGCAAATGCACGATTGTGCCAGGGCACGGATATACTGCCGAGTCGGTGACGATCATCTGGTTAAATCCGTAAATCACATACATACATATGACCTCAAGAATCAGAAAGCAGAAACCAGGTATAGGTTTCATAATACAAAATCAGAAGACAGGTATTAGAGATAACATAAATTTATGATATGCTAACATGCTTGTAAAAAATAGAAATCAGGGTGCAGAGATGAAAGAACCATGAAATCATAGTCAGATATAATTTAGGTTGGATTTCCCCTACCTTAGGTTAGATCTCCTTCTAAGCAAATCCAAAGCTTTTCAGAGCGTCATGGTCTGATCCTAGACCACAACCATAGTACACTACCTGTCGGGGATGTCAGAATATCAACTGGCGCGGTGTCCAAAAGTGTTTAATTTACAAAACCAAAATAGGCTGAAACAGGGGTGATTGATTGATCAATGCCCTTGCTTGATCGATCAATCTTGATCCTTGATCGATCAATGACCTCATTGATCGATCAACCCTTCTAACAATTCACAAAGGACAAAAGAAATTTGATTGATCAATGTTCTTGATTGATTGATCAATCCACACCATTGATCGATCAAATGCCTCATTTGATCGATCAATGCCCATCTATACTTCTCATTTTTCAGAACATAATTGATCGATCAATATCCCTATGTTGATCGATCAAGACCTCAATTGATCGATCAATCAACTAAAATTTCAAATTTCCCACCTTCTGTTTCTATATTGTTTTTATAAAATTTGATTGATCAATCTTCTTATTGATCGATCAATCTAGCTCATTGATCGATCAATCTTTTATATTGATTGATCAATCTTTTATATTGATCGATCAATCTTCTCCTTGATCGATCATTCCTCTATGATCGATCAACTTCTTATATTGATCGATCAATGTCCAATTTGATCGATCAATGCTCATAATTGATCGATCAAATACAAATTTGATCGATTAATGCCCATCGAGCACTCAACCTTCAGCAAAGCTTCATTACTGTTCATTCAAATAGAACACCAGAATTGATCGATCAATCTTCTACCTTGATCGATCAATTCCAGTATTGATCGATCAATCTTGCCATTGATTGATCAATAATGACAGTTCTCTGTCATTAATGGAGGTCACTCCTTTGACCCATTTAAACCCCTTTAGCATTAATGGTTTCTAACAACCATTCACACACACTTAAACACGTACACATGAGGCTTTAACCTCACTCCCTTCAAGTGTAAAATCTCACCTCTATTTGGGCCCTTTTAGGGTCTCGGCAAACGAAATCCGAGAAGGATTCAGATCCTAGATTTGGGATTTGTCACCCCCTTGACTCGGAAATGGCAATTTGTGACTCCGCCTCGACACGTAGCGACAGCACACCTTCTTGTGGATCAGATACGACGTATTAACATCGATTTCACACTCCAAGGTCATGCAACTACTAACCTAGGTTCTCTCGGCTCATGGTTCTTCAAAGCAACTACCAAAAAGACATAACCTAGCTGAATCTCTCAGGACAAGCTGGAAGAGGAAGATGCAAAGTGGTTATACAACCCTTCTTCCTTCTCTTATAACCTAAGAAACAGAAATATCTTTGATATTTCTGTTTCCCTTAAACTCCGGTGTGGAGCACCTGCATAGTTTCTACGGAAAACGTCGAGCAAGTACTCCCTGGAACTCTCTGACTATCCCTTTTCATCAGAAAATAATCCTCGCCCTTCTTAAACTGAGCTGTGCAACCGTATCGAACACATGGCTTCTCCATCCTCTCATTCTTCAACTCTTTACTGATCAATGCAGCAAGTGGCAGGAGATTACTACGACGCCGCCTCCCGTCCCATCCGGTTCTTTCAATTCCAGCCATCCACTATGAAAAATTCAATTTTTTCATACCAAATGTTTGATCCTTCATGATCAGATACTTAGCCCCACCTTTCAAATTAAAATTTCAAGAAGCACAGATCTGAAATTTAGAAAATTCCTGTCCATCATAGAGATCCAATATTCATACCCGTAAATAAATAAAATTATGAGTTTACAAAATGATTTCTGGACCTTTCCAATTGAAATTTCAATGAACACATAAAATTCCTTTTTTCATAAGTAAACACCTAAAATTCCTCATTTCTAAGAACGTAGGAATTTCAACATTCCAAAGATCAACCTCCAGACACAAAAATAGAATGTTATGTTATACACAGCCATGCGATTATCAGAATCTGATTTTTCTCAAAAATAAATGAAAATGAATAACAGAATTTGAGAAAAAAAATGAAATTACTATATGATTTTCAGACCTTCCAAATTGAAATTCAACAAACACATAACCTTCATCTTTCTTGAAAGATACGAACTTCATTAATATTCAAAAGATCAAAATTTCCAAAAAGAATGCAGGATCCAATTTTTATACATCAAAATCCCCCAAAAAGAAAATCAAAATCTCAATCTGATCTCAAGTCCATTTCATATCGAAATTTCAACAAAGACACTTACACTCCATCATTCCTGAAATCCACGAACTACTCTACCTCAACCTTTCAAAGATGAATCTCCACACATAAGAAATCCATAAATCAGACACAAAAACACAATACTAAGCTACACTACCATGAGATAACCAGAATTTGAAACCGATCTACGCCAATAACGAAAGATCTACACCAATAACGAAAGAAATCAAACACCAAATCGCTCTTCGATACCTTCAATGCGAGACTCATAAAAACGATTGGTTGATCGAAGTAGATCTAAGGAGGATTGCGAGAATCTCTATGGCTGCAATGATAGGGGAAGCTAGGGATTTCATTAGAGAGAAGAGAGGAAGATGGAGGCTAGGGTTTCGAAGAGGGAGATGGAGGCTAGGGTTTTGAAGAGGGAGAGAGAGCGAGAGAGGGGGGAGGAGGCGAAGAGGTGAGAGAGGCTTGGGTTTCAGAGAACGAAGACGTGGAGCGGTTTTGTTAGAGAGATATAAAAAGGGAATAAAGAGGTAGTTTTAGAATTAGGGCTTCGTCGGGGTTGGCCCGATACATTTGCACGAGATTTGCACGTGGCAGTGATCTAAACTTAAAAAACTTAAAAAACTACTGTTTTAGAGAGTAAAACCACTGGTTTAGCGAGTCGAATATTACACCACTATTTAAAACAGTGGTTTATTTTATGATGCCACAGTAGTTTTTCCCTCATTTTGACATAGTGTATCGGATTGATTGGCTCACACAAGAAAGCTAGGAGGAAAATGGTTTGAGCTTTCTTTCTTTTCTCTCTTCTCAAACAAACAAAGTAAAAGAAAAGAAATTGTTTTATCCAATTGACTTTTTTATACATAAATGGACATTTTTTCGGGTGTTAAACTGGTGCATCGCACGTCAGTGTATAGTCATTCATCTAATGATCAATATCACCACTTACTCCCTCTTTTCCCCTCGAGGTATATCCTTACAATTTAACTTACTCTCAAAATCTATATTGTCAACTACGTGACCTGTCGAACATGCACACCTAGTCGGACTTGTTCGGAAATCAAATTTTTTCGGGACGTCATAGGGATCCTTGTAAATTATAGATGAGTACTTAATAATATTTTTATTCTTCTTTGAATTCTTTTTATCTGTACGATTGCATGTTTGAGGTTTTGGTTGTATCATAAATGCATTAGTAAAGTTTTATTTATGTTCTATTTGATTCTAATGGCCTTGTAGGGATTAGGAATTGATTTAATAGGATGCCCATCGTCGGATTAGATCTTGTAGCCTAGTTTCGTTGGTTACTTGCAATGATGTTTATTGTTTAGGTCGGTAGTGATTAGAATGATCATATTAAGGATTGGTCTGTGACTATGAACAAGACTTAATTCTTATACATAGCTATAGTGTTTGTATCCTAGAGCGAGAGTACCTGGAATTCAAAATAGGAGAGGAATAGGAGTTTATTATTTACGAGTCCGTGATCCAAGAGGGATTCTAACCTGCCTTTTAATAACTCATCCAAAACTGTGTTAGGTTGCTTTTTAGTAATTAATTTAGGAAAATTCCTTTTAGAAATTCTTTTTGATTAAGATAGTAGTTGGAAAAGTAAACGACAAGTCCCTGTGGTTCGACATCCTTGTATTCGCCCTAGTACAATTGGACTTGTGCACTTGCAAGGTTTCAAATTATAAATGATCAAGTTCTTGGCACCGTTGCCTGGGACTTTGACTTTATGTTTTTGATTATTTCTGTCTTAATATCTGTAAACTAGACTAACCCTAGTTTGTTTCTATTTTTGTTTTATAGGCTTAAGAGATCGAAGGCTCTAGTCTATCGAAGCTTACCACGGGACGCCACGAGAGGCCAAGGTACATGTTTAAAATTTCCAGTAAAATAAGTTAGTGTTCTATTTTTCTATTTATGCCAAGATTGAGGTCGCAGTTCTTTTATTTAGAACAACACGACCTTGAGATTGAGACAACTTGTCGGCATATTCGCGCTAGCTCACGTTCCTCTAAAAAAGTCATGAGTTTTGACCGTTCTAGTCGCCCCGTCCTTCCTCCGATTCATTTCAATATGGTAGGAGAGGAACCCCCTTTGGCTAAAATTTTCTATACACCGTCTACTCTTGCATTTTCCTCATGTATTTGTTTACCTGGAGCTACCGGTAATGCACCTTCGAGATAAAGCCCAACTTTATTCAAATGCTTCCAAGCTTTCATGGGCTAAGTAATGAGGATCCCCATAAACATCTCACGGACTTTCTAGAAGTCTGTGCCATTTTTAAGATAAACAATTTATCAAAAGAGGCCACTAGAATGATGTTATTTCCATTTTGTCTTAAGGACCAGGCAAAGCAGTGGCTAAACTCTTTGCTCCGAGATTCGATTGCTACTTGGGAAACTTTACAAAGCATGTTTCTTACAAAGTACTTCCCAATCAGCAAAATGAATAAGATCCGGAAGGCCATCACATCATTCCATCAAAATCTAGATGAGTCTTTTCATGAGGACTGGGATCGCCTTAACGAGCTTCTACGCAAGTGCCCTCACCACGAGGTTCCGGTTTTGAAATTAGTGCAGAGTTTCTATGAGGGCCTGAGCGAACATCACTAGCAAATGTTTGATGCCTCTTGTGGGAGTACATTCCTCACAAAGACCACAGAGGATGCCTGGGAGCTCTTTGAAAACTTAAGTGAGAACTCGGTGCAACAAGCTAGGCCGAGTAGGGCTGAACCTAGGTTTCACGGACTACACCTCCTATGCGAGGAGGGATGTATGAACTGAAACCGATGACAGATATTTCTACCAAAGTTGAGGCTTTGAAAAAGATATTCAAGTCCATGTTGAGTGCAAAGTCACACCCAACATCTCAGGTAAGTGAAGCTTGTGGCATATGCTAAAGCCCTACTCATGCGATTCCCGATTCTCCGGCTGTGCCTTATACCCCAAGACGGTACATGAACATAATAATGTTGTGAATTCCTACCAAAGACCAGACCAAAATAACTTTGGAAATAATTATAATCCAAGATGGAGGAATCATCTGAATTTGGCCTGGAGAAACAATGCAGAGCAGGGTGCCAGTTAGTCTTATAGGGCAACATATATCACGCAACCCCCTCCTAAACCCCAGGGCCAGCAACAGTATAGACCTTGATGGAATAGCAATTTTGAGGAGGCTATGTTGCAAGCAACCCAAAGCTGGCAACAATAGGCCCAACAACAAACCCAGCTGCTCCACTCTCAGATGCAGTCCATTGCTAAGCTAGAAACCCAGATTGGGCAACTAGCTATTACATTGAATAGGAGAGACGAGGTTCAGTTACCATCTCAGCCAATAAATAACTCGAAAGGTCAATTAATGGCAGGGGAGACATTCGGTCCCCCTGATCTGCTAGCACCATATTGAGCCCGTTGACCTTGTCGAGCTACCGATGCATTCGTAATGCTTCTTGGGAGGCAACCCAAGCCCCTTGTGCATTATTAATTTAGGGTTTTGATTTTGATTTTTTTTAGATTTCATTAGTTTGGTTGATGTGCAAATGCTAGGTATGTAATTAAAGAAAAGAAATCAAAAAGTTAAAATCTGGTTGAAAAAAAATGAGTTAGTTGAAGTCTGAAAAGAGGGCCTTGCTCTCTACTCAGTATTCGACCGATCGAAATGGATTTCAATCAGTCTATTTTGCTCAAGAAGAGATGAAAAGGGTAATTTGAACTGGTTGAAACTGATTCTCAATTGATCGAAATTACAGCTTTATAAGGAACACGAGTTTCTTTTGTGTTTCAATCGATCGAAATTAGAAAGCAGCATCAAAACAGAAGTTGGGCAGAGAATTTAATTCTCTACCCATTTTTTTGGACCGGTCGAAAATTAATTTGGATTGGTTGATTTCCAAGGGTTGAGGCTTTTTTAAAGCCCCAGGACCAGTCGAAACCTTATTTTGATCAGTCCAAGCCCTAGCTTTCTCTCCTTCCTCGAGTTGCCGCGGCTTTTCCTTGTTTCAAACTTCTTGAACCTTCGCGCGCTTGTTCAACTTCCATCCCTACACACTTCATTCACATGGCTTCACCCTTTCACCTCTCATTGCATCAGCTAATTGCCGTTTTACATCTCTTCAGTTTAAAACTATAAATACAACGTGTGGGATAGCGATTTCTTCATTCCTCGGTCACGATCAATGAGCGTTCACGCTACAAGGGTAATCTCGCGTCCTTTTGTTTTTGTTTGTTTTTAGTTTGTTTTGATATACAATAGTGCAAAGGGGTAAAAAGCACCACAAAGGCAAGACACCCATGGCGGATGCCCCGCCTAAAAGAAAGCGTGCCCCACCATTCTTCCGAACCCAGGTGCTGGTATCCATATCGGCACCTTGTCTTCGACCATCGCTTTCACATCACCACCCACTACCCCTGTGACCTAGACCCAGAACCAGTGGCGAGACAACCCATTGTCCACCATGATGCACCACGACTTCTTGTCAAACCTGAGTTTCACATGAAGTATTTCATGAAGCTACCCGAGTGTTGGTGCACGCTTTTTCTGGGTTTCTTTCGATCCCCATTGAATCTGTGGCCCAATTCTGTCCTAAGTGGACTCTGGCAATGCAGTATTTTGAGTGTTGAAAATAAGGGAGATTTCTTGGAAGATTCCTAGTTTGTTGCGATTGCTAGCTGCAGATATTTAACGACACTGCAACACATCAAGGATCATGCTTTAAAGCCGGTGTAGGTTACTTCTATACTAAGTCGTCCACCTGCGAACGTCAGCAGCTATGGCTCTTCTTTTAACTTAGATAGTTTTGTTTTCTTTTTCTTTCCTTATTATTGTTGTAATTCTACTTGGTTTAAATTTTCTAATTCTATTATGAGTCTAATTGTATGAATTTGTTGTAGTAAATTAATTTAATATTCTAGTATCCCAATCCTAGTGTAAATCTACTTAGTTTGAATAGTCTAATCTTATCAGAACTATTGTGATTAGGAGTCCTAATTTCATTAGAAGTCTAATTAATTTAAGTTTCCTAATCCTATTAGGAGTCTAATTAATTTAAGTTTCTTAATCCTATTAGAAGTCTAATTAATTTAAGTTTCCTAATCCTATTAGGAGTCTAATTAATCGAAGCTTCCAAATCCTATTAGAAGTCTAATTAATTTAATCTCCTAATTGTACTAGGAATGCAAATATATTAATTCTAGTGAAACTCTAATTAAATCAAGCATGCTAATTGTACCGAAATTCTAAGTAAAGCAAATGTACTAATTTTACTAGAATTATGGTCAAAGCAATAAATTAATTATACTAAAATTCTGGAAAAATAACGGAACTGATTTTACTAATTCTAATTAAAGCAAGTAATTGATGGTGCTAAAAGTCTAATTAAAGCAATTCAATAATTATGCTAAAAATCTAATTAAAGCAATAAATTTATTATACTAAAATTTAATTGAAATAAAGGAACTAATTTTACTAAAATTCTAAGAAAAGGGGTTTTGGGCCCGCTATGCTAAGGAGGATTGGCCTCGTTCCTGAGTACCCTCCGTAAGCTCCCTTGGGCAAATCGGGTAGGTAAGATTAAAATAAATTGGATTTTTGGATTATAAGATAGTATTTTTGGATTTTTAAACTCGATTGTGGGTTATAATTATGGATTAAATTATGAAACTAAAAATTTGAGAAACTAAATTATAAGAATTGGGATTTTAAAAATATTGGATTAAGGAATTAAAACTAGAATTTAAAATCGAAGGATCGAATTCGGGTCCGAAATCAGAAAATTTGACCGTATGATTAAGGACTAGTTCTAGAAACTAAAAACTAGAACCAGAGATTAATAATAGGACTGGAGATTACAATTTCAGAACAAAATTAAAGTCAAAGGGGGTGAATTAGGCAACCAGATTAAGGATTGGTTCTAGAAACTGAGAACTAGAACCAGAGATTGAAAATTACGGTCTAAAAAGGGTGCTACGGTCTAAGACTGAAAATTCAATATTAATAATTAAGGCTAAGAAAAAAACCTAAAGCTAAAGTCTAAAACTAAATTCTTACCTAAGGCCGGGGTTGTGGGGAGGAATAAAAAATTCAAAGCTTGAATCTTGAAATCATGGCTCTGTTTCTCTGTGTGTTGGTTCTCAAAATTCTTCGAAATTTTCCAGTCCTCTCTCATTCATTTTTTATACCTCCTCGTGCCCTCTTGGGGTCAAATTAAAAAAATCCTTTTATAGGTTTTTCTCTAATTGAACACAATTACGTGCCGATTTTTCGATGCTTAATCGCTTTGAGTCGATCATCGACTTAGTGAGTGACCGGCTGACTAGTTCAGCTGAGTTCCTAGTTCTAACCATGTTAGGACTAATTGCGCGCCTGGTGCAGTGTGCGCAATCCAATTAAACCTTTCGTCCAAAGCCCTTAATTGAGGAATCTTGGGGGTCAAGGACTGTGAGACTAGGTCGGGCGTAGGCCAATTGCGTGTCAGTAGTGTGGCACTCAATCCGATCGTGTGTGCCATGTGGAGCTCGTAATCAAGTCTCGAGGTGGTCTGGGGAAAGGAAGTCTGGTATGAAAGGGGACGGATTGCACGCTTGTGGGCTTGCGTGCAATCGAATTGCGCACATGGTTTTAGGTGCATAATTCGAGGCTGTTTGGGTCCGGGCCGGGTCTGAAATGTAAGACTATTGTTTTAGTCTACATTTTGACTATATACTATTATTTCAGTATATAGTGTCCCTATGTTGGGATCTAAGCCACAGAGCTACTTTTTTAGCCTATGTTCAGCCATGTACTATTGTTTCAATGCATGGTTCCCACGTTAGGGTTATGGGGCCTAAGACACAGAGCTATTATTTTAGCATGTGTTCAGCCATGTACTATTATTTCAGTACATGGTTCTCAATTTAGGGTTATGGAGCCTGAGCCACAGAGCTATTGTTTGAACCTGTGTTCAGCCATGTACTATTGTTTCAGTACATGGTTCCTAATTCAGGGTTATGGGGCCTAAGCCACAGAGCTATTGTTTCAGTCTATGTTCAGCCATATATTATTATTTCAGTATATGGTCCCACATTAAGGTTTTGAAACTTCTAGAGAAGATAAGTCCTTTTCAAAATGTCATAGGCGAGGTCAGAGGTTGTACAACAAGATTTGTATATTCCGAGAGGGCAAAATGGGGGTGTCTATAGATGCCCCTCTTCGGCGCGCTCTTGCGAAGTAAGAACACGTCGAAGAAGTAGACACCCCTCATTTGAGGTGTCTTCTCATTTCTCTTGGAAAATCACAAATGTGAACTAGGGATGCTCACATGACATGCTTGGCTTTCTTATCTATCAGCACAAGCCAAAATGGAGCATTCAGGGGCCCAGTGGTACTGTCGAAAGGCATATTCCATACTGTGGATGCAAGTGACCCTGTCGCATATCATGACCCGCTATCATAGACAAGCGATGGGAAAAGTCAGTGTATCCTATTCCGTGGCTGTAAGGGGGATCCCATCGCGCGGCGCGACCTACTGTGAGTGACAGTCAAATAGAAAAGAGAATCACCATATCCTAATCTGTGGGTGCAAGGGTCATCCCACCGCATGTCACAACCTGCTGCAAGGAGTAGTCAAACAGAGGGATATGATGCAATCGAGGTACTGGGAGGCATCATATAAATGTCCATAAATAAGGTTCAGGGACCGATAATAAAATGCAATATAATGTCAAAGGCTTTTGCAAGTCATGTCAGACCGGGCGCGCCATTGCTCACACCAATGCGCATCAGGCATTCCTTTTCTAATAGGCATTTGTAAGTTCTTTAATTAAATATACTCATTGCTCAATTTCCCAGGGGAAATGGCTGGTTTGGGCTGGTAATTGAAATAAATTTTTTTGGTGGGTAAAGTCCCTTTCTTTATTTTTTTGGTTTCTCTCTTTTTTTTTTTTTTTTTTTTGTTTTGGTGGTAAGGTTTTTTTTTTCAGATTTGGAAGTAAGAGGTTTTTGAAATTTTGGTTTGAAATTTTGTGAAATTTAAGTTAAGATCAATTCGGTGGTAAAACAACGAAAAATGTGGCTTTCGAGACGTCGCCGAGCAGATCCATCGGTATGGGATTTGTGGACCCGACCATTTGTGTGGTTGTCAAGATGACACTTGGCATGCTGAATACTCTGTCTAACCTTCTTGACGAATACTGATGATTATCTCTTATGGCAGGACTACAGTGATTCGTGAGTCGAGAGAGATGGGTTTTGAAAATATTTTGACTTAATCATAGCTAGCTATATATATATATATATATATATATATTTTTTTTTTTTTTTCTCTTTTTTTTTAGAAGAAATATCGAGAAAAGAGAAGAGGATAGTACTTACATGGGGGTGATACTTACCTGAATTGCGTGTAGCTTGTGTAGTCCGTTATAGGGCTGATGGGTTGTCGAGGTTTTACGATAGTCAGTGGACCGGTGGACCTTGGAGATTTCTTCTCTTTTCTTTATTTCTGCTGCAGCAGGGTCTTGGCGGCCAGTACTGTGATGCAATATCTTGTGAAGGTGGTGTCGCAATGGGACATCGGTGATTTTTCCTTTCTTCGATTGTGTGCTGGGGACGAGTCCGATGGGACATAGGGATTCTGACGGGATGTTCACACTGGAACTTGGCATTGGTCAGGTGTGATGGGACATGGGAGGGAGGAGTCCCAAATCTTCATGCATTCCTGCTGCAATGGTGTCTGGCGACTGTTACGTGGCAAGAATTTCGGGAAGAGGGCTCTTTGCTTTAACAATGGGACATGATTGAGCTTTCTCCCTTTTTCTTCATATGGTGTGGTAGATGTTGTCTACACTTTTCGGGTAGTGATGTCACGATGGGACTCGATTGTGGTGTAGTGATGCGATGGGTGTTAGAGGGTCTCCTTTTGCTTCATTTCTACTATTGTGAGGCCTGGCTGTTTCCAGTATGGTGAAAGGTCTTAGGGGGTGAGATTCGTGATGGGATTTGGGAGGCTTGGCTTATTTTTGTGATGGGACATTGGTTAGGTCTTTCCTTTATTAGGGTGTACTGGTTGCAGGCCTGATAGGGGCATTTAGATCCTGGTGGGATTTTTTTTTCTTTTCAGATGTGATGGGACGTTGGTGGAGCATAGTTAGCGATGAGACTCTTTTTTTTAAGGAGGTTTGACTCCATGATGAGGATTTTGGGGAGGTGTGATTGATGTCGGGGCTATAAGACAGGATGTGTTTGCTGTGTCGCGATGGGGCATGTTCGTGGTGAGGACAAGTCATAGTTGGCTCACGAGGGAACATATTGATGAATGTGTGGCGGGGTTGTGCCTGGATGTTTCGGGTGGTGATGCTTGCAATAGGATGTTGAAGGGATATTTGCGCGATAGGTGCATTATGTTTCTTTCTTTGCAAGATTTTCGGTTGTATGAGATTATGGTGTGGTTGTGACATGATTGGCTTCGTGTTTGGCTTTGGTCATGTTCCTAAGTATTGGGAAGGTTTGCTTTTGGCTTTTTACGATGGGATGTGTGGCGGCATAGCTGATTTAGGTTAGTAAGCTTGAATTATTGGGATGATGTCGTATGTGTGCATCTTATCACGATGGGACATGCGCGACGGGGGTTATGCGATGGGGTTCTCCCTCTCTGGTGGGATTGTGATGGGATGATGAAATGTGACAGTGTCACAATAAGGCATGTATGTCTTGTCGCAGTGGGACCAAGGGCGCAGTCAAGGTTTCCTGTAAGGCTACGTGATGGGAGAAGGGTAAGCGGCTGCCCCGCTTTCTCTCTGAAGAACTTGTGAGGCTATGCGATGGGATAGAAGAATTTTGATCGAGAAGGGATAAAAAGGTGTGAAGATGTATGATTTTGTGTAGAGTCAGGTATTACTTGCTTGATAACAGTTGCTCAATCTGATTGCGCACCTATTTTTGGGCCTGTGATTAAAGGTTTGAAAGGGTATTTTATGCGTGTGGACGCGTGCGTGTGATTGGATTACGCGCTCTAACCATAGCACGTGATTGAGGCGTCAACAAGTCACTATGGGGGCGACCTTTCGTATTGTGCGGTGTGAGTTGGTCATTTAATAGGGTTGCGCTTTCTATAGTGACATGACCAGAGCGTCGCACCGTCTGCACGGGTGATGGTTTGATTGAGTGCTCGAGTAAGAGCGTGTGATTTGAATTGTGCGCAGTATGCTCTATGCGAGATTGAATTAAGCGCACGTGGTATTGCGCGTGATTAAGGTCGTACTCTATATAAGTGAGGGAGCCTTCATTTGTTTTGAATCTCAAGTTTAGTCTCGAGTTTTACTTTCTCTGAATATTTTGTATTTTGAAATCCGTATTTTAGTGATATCGGGGGATCTAACCGTCCGATTGGGATGTCATTTCTTCCTATGTTCGTGATTTCGTGTGATCTTCATCCTAAGGTGATGCTCGGGGCAGCATTATTCTGGGAATGGGCGATATTGGAAATGAGGAGGTTAGTCTTCACATCGATCCCTTTTAGGGAGCAGTGAAGGCAATATTGAGGAGGCGGCAGCGGAGGAGGTGAAGATGGGGGAAGAGAAGGAGTAACAAGTGGAGGGATATGTTGCCCAACCAATCCTCCACCTGAAGCCTCCGATTGGACGCTCCATGTCGGGTGTTGCTCCTTCTGACGCCTCCGATTGGAAGCCATGGTCCTCACTTAGTGATCGTTTTAGGTCTCCAATTTTCGTTTTGAGTTATAACTTAGGTTCTAGGTTTTCGTTTTAGGTTGTAAGTTCAGGAGTTATGCCTCTGGTGACACTTGTAAAATTTTTTAGTCATTAATAAAGAGGTGGTTTTGTTTATTGTGCTCATTTATTTGTTTAAACTTATTAATGAATTAGTTAAGTCTGTTTGATTTGTTTGATTGAGTTTAGGATTTGACATAGCTTAGGGTTCTAGGATTTATTCAGATTTAATTAGGGTTTATCCTAAAATTAATTTGCTTTATTGAGTTTTGTTTAGAGGGTTTACTTGATCTTATTGGGTTTGTCAGGGGCAATTTTTTTGTGGTCCAAACAAGTCCAGGTCTTATTTTAGAGGTTATTTTTTAGGAAAATTTTTTGTTTGTTTTGTTTGAAGTTTTTTTGTTTTCATCTTTTATTTGATTTGAGATGATACTTTTGTGAAATGTGTGAATTTAGAATTAAAATATCTAGATGGGTGTAAAATGTTTGAATCCTATTGGCTTGTTTACTTTGCCTAGGCTTTGTGTTTCCTTCGTAAGGTAAGTGCTGTGTGATTATTGGTTCATCTAGGTTTGTCATGGATTGTGGTCTTTCAGTGGGTATGTGTTTGGTTTAGATTTAATTAGATTGGAAGGCTTTTAAGCTGTGACACTTGTCACTCTGTGATTTAAGAGGCATAGTTTATATGAGTGTGACCCAAAGGCTTTGGGTTTTTATTTTGAATTTTGTTTCAAGTTTGGGATTAAAAGTTTTGGGCCATTTTTGTTTGTGATCTAGGGCATTCTTTTTTTTCATTAATGTCTTTTGCTCCTTTCTATTTCGTATCCCGGGTATTGAACCCGAAGAGTTATGATTATGAAGTGGATTGTTGAGAATGGACGGGATTGGGAATTCAGGGTGATGTTAGGGTTGGTGCTATCAATCCAACTCGAAGTGTAACCCCATTGGGAGAGAAGATGGAGGAGAAAAAGGTGGTAGAAAGGAAACCGAAGGATAAGGGGAGGTCAAAGTTCTCGTGGCCGACTCCTATTTTTCCTCGGTAGGGTTTGCGAATTCAGTGCTAGTTGCTCCTCCTTGTTATACTTTCCAAGGTGAGCTTCCATAGGTGAATCCCACAGGTCCTCGGTGGCTTTCCGTGAGACACTCTTTCTCTTTTGTCGGCTCGGGGTGGGGAGAGGTTGTCATTGTCAGAATTCGTTCAAGGTGCGTTCCTCCTTTGGGCTTCTCCACGATTTCTTATTTCCCGAATAAATCTGGATTCAGGCATTGCCTGAACGGGCGAATTTTAAATTTTTTATTTTAAATTGTATATTCAGAGGGTATACCCTCGGTGTATTTTCTAATTATTTTATCTATTTATGAAGTGATCATATTTTTAATTCCATTTGTGATTATTTATATTTAGTAAATTTTTGGTTTGGTTGACTTTATAGCTTACTTTATTTGTTTGGAGTGTGATGTTCATTTGTTTAAGTTTGGTTTGATTCGGTTTATTCATTTTGTTTTGTTGGTTTATGGGTGTGTTGGGGGCATTTTCGTTTTAGTTTGGTCTAAGTTCAAGTGCGTGTAGACACCCAAATTTGGCCCAAGGCCCGATCGGAACACACTTTGAGAGAGGCGCATCTCTGAGCTTTTGATGACATGTATGGAACCCTTACGAAACCTTGGGAACCCTTTCAAACCTTTAGGAATCACCCTAGATCCCTTAGGAACCTTTCCAAATCCTTAGAAACTAATCCTAACCCTTAGAACCCATTCTAGACCTAAACCTAGCTTTCCCAAGTAATGGATGAGGATGGTTACACTGGGACTAGTTGTGACCTTCTACTATGATCAAATCTCATACCATTGAAAAGTAGAAGTCCTCAGCTTTCCAACGGGCCAGGAATCACTCCAATCAGAGCTGCGTGCGCAAAGATATAGCATTCCAAACCTGAAGGGAAAAAAGTTAAATTCAAGTGCCCCCCTTAGGGATTTGGCACAACTAATAGTTGCGCCAGTTCAAAAAGTGGACCCCACCTCGGGCCGCCAACTTCCAGGCTACTGTGCATGCACTGTTTTACTGTACATATGCCTAGTGCAACTAATAGTTGCGCCAAGCATATGAATAGTGACCTCTGGTTCTTGCCTTGAAAATTGAGATTGGGGTTTGACTTGTTGACCATCTTGACCTTTGATGTATGTTTTGCTAGTTCTGTTGCACCCATTTACTATCTATGTGTAACCCCTTAAGTGCTTTAAAGCCTCATCCAATCATCCACCATTGGAGCACCTCTTCACATATTTCAAGGCTCCAAAAACCCTAGGAAACCTTAGATGCTAGATTACGTAATTCCTAATCTTGCTTAGCCTCTAAGTAGCATCCTAACCCACCCTTTTCCTATAAATAGCACCCCCTCCCCTTGGATTCGAGGTTGAGAAAATTTTCCTAAGAAAGAAAGAGCATAAGTGAGAAGATCTTTCTTCCTTTGGTGCATCATTCCCATACAAAAACCAGAATTCCAAAACCTTCTTTGAGCCATATTTTTCACTTTAGATCCCCTAGTTTAGGTGTGTGCTACCCACTTGCCTTTTCCCTCTACCTCTTTGCTATCAAGACTTAGGAGTTAGAATCCCATTCTCTATCATACAAGCCTTCAAAAGCTCACCGAAGCAAGCCAACACAAGGCTCCACAACGGTGCAACAAGGGCCTGAGAGCTCCGACTCTCCCCTCTATTCCTCTACCTTCTTGGTTACTCCTCCATCCTCCCATTTGTGTCGTTACACTGCTAAATTTTTGATAGGAATGGAGGGGAACAAATAGGATTTTAAGACCCATTTGGGCAAGAGGAAGCCTTTTTCTTTTTTTTTTTCTATTATTTTTGTTTGGCCATTAGTAGAGACCGCATTAAGCGGGTTGATTGGGTTCCTAACACCTTCCCAATCGATAACCGAAGACCCTACCCAAGAACCTTTGGTGTGGACCAAATTCGGAGTCATATTTGTGGTACTTTGGTGCTTATGAAAATGAACTAGGTTTCTCGGGACACCAAAAGTTCGGGGTGGCGACTCTATATTTTTCGTTAGAGAGTGCATCGTCATGACGGGATCGTCAAAAATCCCACAGTTGCACAGATGACGACTCTGCTGGGGACTAGCTAGTAGAGCTTCCCCTTGAACTTGACCTCATTATTTTTTATTTTACTAACCTTTTATTGTTATTTTTTATTTTATTTTTACTCACCCCTCTGATTACGTCATTTTACTTACACCTATTTTTACGTCATTTACGAGTCTTAGCCGATTGGCGGGCCTCCTTGCGCATTGCTTTTAGTTTCTTTATTTTTCTGTCATTTTAGTGCCTTAACCAATCGGCGGGCCTACTTGCACATTGTCATTTACTTTTCTTTAATTTTCCATCATTTAAAGTGCCTTAGCCGATTAGCGGGCCTACTTGTGCAATCATATCCTAACAGTGGACGTCGGCCAGTAGTGGCAACACAGGATCATCACCCCCAATTTTTGGACTTAAGGAAACTTCCATAAAATTTCTTTTTGAAAAAAAATCTAAAATTGTACTAAAAAAGGGGACTTAATCAATTTTTTTTTACAGGGTAGATTTTTAAAAGGGTTGGGTTATTAGGCACACATACAACCACTTGGGTCCTAGTATGGCGGTAGCCCTAGTGGTGCTGATCCAGAAAAGTTCTAGCCCACCTTGTTCTGAGAAGGCACTTGGGCTGGAGGTATATCGGGTGGGTCACCTATTCCTATAAGCTTAAAACTCTTTGGGGAGCGCGCTAGCAAGTTATACCGGACTCAAACCCTTAGGTTCGGTGAGGAGAGAACGATTCACTAAAAAATTAGGTAGTTCCCGAAAGCTCAACTTCCACCAAAAATCAAAAAGGGACTCATTTCGGATTGATGTTTGTTGCTGTTAAATAAAAATCTGGAGCTTCATTTTAGCCTGGCGCAAGTAATAGTTGCGCCAGTACAAAAATCCCAGAATTAACACTGGCGCAATTATTAGTTACGCCAACTTTAAATCCAACCAGTTTTACCTTGGCACAACTAATAGTTACGCCAGCTTAAAACAGGGCCATTTTTTACCTGGTGCATGCATTAGTTGCGCCTAGTCTGTTTTGGACAGCAACAACCCGAGTCTGTGGCCTTTTTCGCATCCTGAGTCCCCCGATTAGTGTCTTAGTGCCTCTGTTTGTGCCCCGCCATCTCCGACACCCAATACACCCTTGCTGGTCAAAAGAAGGAGACTTCTCTTTGACTCATTTCGAGGGATCGAGTTGTTTGCATCGATTTTCGTGCCTTCAATAGATCAAAGGTGTTCCTTTGATTCTTTCAAAGTGCTTCAGAATCATTGCCATGGGTCCTAAATTAGGGTACGAGAGCCACCCGAGAAGGGAACCCTAAGGCCTCGGAACCTTTGTTCTTATAAAAATTCCATTAGAAAGAAAATTAAAAATAGAGTCTTGATTGGTGCCAGCACAACGACATCAACATCCCCTCCATCATCTCGTAGGGGAAAAAGGAGGAATCTTTACGGGCCCCATCTAAGGCACCCGTACCCAACCCGATACCGAGAAATGTCGTGGGCCGTGGACCCGGCTTATGCCGATCCCGACTCATCCCTGCCACATTCTCCCACCCATTCCCATGCCGAAGTGACCTTCAATTCCACCCCCCTCACCCATTCAACCCTCACCATAATTGGCCCGTTCGGTGCCTCTATTTTCCCTTCCACCACTTCCCAAAATATCCAAAATCCGACTCCTCATTCCCCATCATTTCCCCAAGCCATACCTCCATCCATGGCCATCTCCAATCCATCCCACCTCCCTTCCTCACCCATTTAAAACCCATCCAACATACCCTATTTCTCATCCACCCAACCTCCCGCATCCACATCCATGCCCAATTTCCCATCTTCCCCATATAGGCCCGATTCGCCATCATTCACATATATCACCTCCACCCTGTCCAACCCCCCACAAATCCCCCCATCTACCCAGGTCATGCCCATTTTTATCGGAGCCATGCTCGATTTTTCCTTGACATCCACACCTTACCCTTCATTATCCTCATACATTCCCAACCCACCCCCCTTTTTCAATGCCCCACCTCATTCCTCCCATCCACCCTATATCCCATCCCCTACCCAAGTCATGCCTGATTTTATCGAGATCATGCCCAATTTACCCTCCACACCCACCCATCGGCATAACTGGTTGAAGATGGAGGACTATGAGGATATGCAACTCCGCAAGAATTATGAGTGGTATTTTCGTGAAGCGGATGCCAAAACACATGAGGTGGCTATTAAAAAACATGCGGAGGTTAGAGAGAATTGGAAGAGAGAAATGAACAATTTACGTGTCCAATTGTCTCCAATTATTCTTGATGTCGATGATGCTGATATGGGTGGAGCCCCTCCTTCATCTCGTGAGAAGGGAGTAGTTTTTACTCCTCTCCCTCCTCCTTCATCCTCCCGTAAGCGTAAGGAATGTTGAGCGACCATTGTTTGCTCTTGTTCTCCATTATTTTATTTTTCTATATACCCTCTTGCTTGCATTGATTGTCTATTGTTTTGTTCAATGAGGTCATTGCACCACTCAAGTTTGGGGGTGTTTGTGCTTAATTTTGTGGTTATTATTTTTTAATATATGCATTTTGTTACTGACCACTATTTTGGCACCCTCAAAACCACATTTTTGTTTAGTTTGGAACCATCAATTGCTTAGTTTGTCATAGTTTTCAAATTATAGTTGTTGATGCATGTGAGTTCTATTTCGAGAATATTTATGCCATGTTAGAACTTTTGTTGTTTATGATTAGTAATTTCAATGTGAACATTTAAGGATAGGTATGAAATTCATGTTTAGAAAATTTTTGCACCGTTACCATGCTTGAGTCCGAAAATCAAGGAATTAGTTTGAACTTTGAATCTTAGGATCGTAGTGGAGACTAAACCCGGTGAGCTTTAGTTCCTTTATCCATTCTTGATTAGTGCTTACACAAACTCGAAGTATAATATATGCTTTCTTGCTTAATCTCATATATTTTAACTTGGTTTGTTACTTTGCATGATAGCATTTTCATATCCTTATGCTAGAACATAATACATTTTTCCTCAAAACAAATAGGCATACTTACCATCTTGTGAGGAGATTATTGAATGCCATCTTTGGCTCATTTGTGCATAAAATGCCCCACCTCATACAAATTCTCCCCTTAGTACCCCTTTTTAGCCTCTTTGAAAATTTTACCTTTATTTGTTCTTTGATAAGCCACATTAATCATACCCCTACACCATTTATAAAAATTTAAGATTTACAATTCTATCTATGAGAAATTGGGAACGAGGGAATGAAAAAGAGAGTCAATGCAGAGGAATGAATGTGGTGTTTACTGAGAACTTATAGCAAAAATTTCTGTGAAAGAGGGAGAAAAGAAAAATAAAAAGTTAGAAAAAGAACGAACAGTATGAGGTGATTCCAAAAAGAAAAGGAGTATAAGAAAAGAAAAGAAAGTTGAGAAAAAGAAAAAGAAAAACTTTGAGAAATTAGAAAAAAAAAATTAAATCAATCTTTTTCCCAATTTCTCAGAAAATTTGATCCCCAACTTCCCTTTTTTTTATTAACCCTTACCTGAGCCCCATTACAAACCTTGCAAAAGTCCTTGATCTAGGCTTGATATGGTAAATGTCTTTTGGAGAGTGAGAATGTGATGTGTATGGTACTTAATATGACATGCATAAGATACAAGCATCCTTCTTTATGAGATTCTCTTTATTCTTTGATACATTGTGTTTCTTTTATCATTTGAGACCATTCTATTTGCTTTGTATTATTCTCTCACATACGTGCGAAAACTTAACCATTCATCGGAGCGATTCTGTTTTGAGAATATACCTAAGGTGAGGATTGGGTCGAGACTTGGATCTAATGATTCCTTGTTTGGACTAGTCCCGCGATGGAAAGATTTTAACATTGTTGAGTACACACACATCACTCTAAGCATGAATGAAGGAATTATCCAAGGATCTGAGCATTAGATTAATTTAAATGGACAAGAGTAAAATTAAAATTGCATTGGTATTTGAAAATGAAAAATTCACATGTTAAAAGAACTACTAGTTTTTGTTATTCAAAAGTATATATGTTATGAAAACCGATTTTGAAAGCTCAATTTACCGATGATTTTTAAATAGTTTTTGAAGTTTGTGGGTAACTTCTCTATAAACTCTCAGGAGACACAACTCCTCCACTAGGGATCACCTAGGGGTTTAATGGGTAATTGCATATGCTAAATACAATTGTGCTCCCTACGTAAGTGGCATTTACTTTCTTAGAATAGCTTGTATTATCTAGGATAGTTTTAGTTTTTGCTTTTGGGTTATGTCTTTAAATTTTGCCTTTGTTCGAGGACCAATAAAGTTGAGATTTGAGGGTGTGATCAGCCTTGAGAATGACATACTTTATGCTCAAATCTCGACATTGTTAGGCTTCACTTAACTACTAATGGTTGCCCTTAGTTTATGATATATTGCAACAGTTTGAAGGTTAAAAGAATGTAAAATAGTTAAAAGAGCAGAGTAGAAGAAAACTCGAAGCCATGGCAGGGAATCCGAGTTGAAACAGAGAAGAAATGCCAAAATAGGTCATTTCGACCGGTCGAGAATCCACTTTCGATCGGTCGAAATCACGCAGTAGAAAGAAAAGAAAGAAAGAAGACTGACTGTTTTGACCAGTCGAAATGTTAGATTCAACCGGTCGAATCTATGGGAGCTTCTAAATTAAAGAAATGAACCGGTCGAAATAGATTTCGACCGGTCGAGACCAAACAACAAGAAAAGACTTCTCAAGTCTATAATCTAGACTGGTCGAAGTCAATATCGGCTGGTCGTGTCTGGAGAAGCAGATCTATAAGGAAATGAAGCTGGATTGGTCGAAGTCAATATCGACCAGTCCATAATTAAGGAAACAATGAAGCCCACGCAACCTTAAAGATAATTGAAGGTTCAACCGGTCAAGACTCATTCTCAACCAGCCGAAATAAAGTTTTATGCAAAAAATCAGGCTTTACAGCCTGTGATCTTTAGCAGTCAAAGAGTCCATCCGGATTCTTCTCCTCAGTTGATTTTGTCGGATTCAAGGGATTACCTACTGTGTTTATCTTGTACTTGGGCCTTATGATTCTATAAATAAGGAGGGTTAGAGTTCGTAGATTTCTTTTTGGCAAAGTCCTTTGTAGAGTTCGTCAGCCGTGAGAAGTCCTATGCCAGTTAAGTTTTAGTTTCCAATTCCAGAGAGTTGTGAGATTGTATTTGGAAATCATCGATAGATTTTCAAGTCAGAGATGATGAAGATCATTCTGTCAATGCGAGGCTAAACTTCTCCAATGCTGGGATCCTTTGTAAATTAATAATATTTTTCTTCTTCTTTTATTGGTACAATTGCATGTTTGAAGTTTTGGTTGTACTGTAAATGTGTTAGTAATGGCTTATCTCTATTCTATTTTATTCTAATAGCCTTGTAGGGATTAGCATTAGATTTAATAGGATACCCATTGTTGAATTAGATCTTGTAGACTAATTTCATCGGTTACGTGCAATGATGTTTACTATTGTGCAACCATGGGCTCTCGCGACTCCATCGCGGCGATGCGCTCACTAAAAAAATGGAGTCGCCACCCGGAGCTTTTGGTGTCCCGGGATTCTCAAAATCAATATTATGAGCATCAAAGTGTAAAATATGACTCCGATTTACCGGTAAATGCCAAGGATCTTGGGTAGGGGCTTCGGTTATCAATCGGGAAGGTGTTAGGCACCCGATCGACCCACTCGTAAGCGGCCTTCACTATGGCCGGGTCTATGTTTACGTATATATATATATATATATATATATATATATATATATATATATATATATATATATATATATATATATATATATGTAGACACCCAAATTTGGCCCAAGGCCCGATCGAGACACATTTCCAGAGAGGAAGACTTTTGAGCTTTTGATGACATGTATGGAACCCTTAGGAACCTTTCCAACCTTTAGGAAGCATCCTAGATCCCTTAGGAACCCTCCTGAACCCTTAGAAACACATCCCGACCCTTAGAAACCATTATGGACCTAAACCTAGCTTTCTCGAGCAATGGATGAAGAGTGGTGCGCCAGGACTAGTTGCAACCTTCTAATGCGATCGAATCTCATACTATTGAAAAGTAGAAGTCCTCAACTTTCTAGCAAGCCAAGGATCACCCCAATCGGAGCTGTATCAAAGAAGTTACGGCATTCTGAAGCTCAGGGGCACAATTGTAAATTGGCTGAGTTCCCCATAGGGATTTGGCGCAAGTATTACTTGTGCCAATCCATTTCTCCCCAGAAATGGCTTGGCACAACTAATAGTTGAGCCAATTATAAGGTGGGTCCCCCCGCGAGCTTGCAACCTCCCAAATCCCTATGGAGCACTGTTTTACAGTAACTTTGCCTGGCGCATCTATTAGTTGTGCCAGGCTTAGGAACAGTAACTGTGGGTTTTTACCTCGAATTTTGAGGTTAGGGTTCGACTTATTGACCATCTTGACCTTTGGAGTGTGTTTTGCTAGTTCTGTTGCACCCATTCACTATCAATTTGTAACCCCTTAAGTGGTTCAAAACCTCACCCTATCATCCACCATTGGAGCATTTCTTCACACATTCCAAGGCTACAAAAACCCTAGGAAACCTTAGATGGCTAGATTACCTAATTTCTAATCTAAGTTAGCCTCTAAACACCTTCCTAACCTCTCTTTTTCCTATAAATTGGGAGGCACCCCCCCTTTAAAGAGGCTTGAAAAAATTTGCAAAGTAAGAGATTAAGGAATCCCTTCTCTCTCTCCCTCCTCTAGTGCATTCTTTACACAAATTCTAGAACCTTCAAACCTTCTAAAAGCCTTAGCCTTTCACCTAAAAGATTTAGTTTAGGTGAGTGCTACCCCCTAGCCTCCCCTCTCTACCCCTTAGCTATCCACCCTAGGAGTTATCAAGCTATACAAGCCATTAAAAGCTCACCGAAGCAAGCCTACGCAAGGTTCCACAGCGGTGCAATAAGGGCCCGAGAGCTCCGGCTCTCTCCTCTACTCCTCTACCTTCTCGGTTCTTCCTCCTTCCTCTCATTTGTGCCGTTACGCCGCCGAATTTTTGGTAGGAACAGAAGGGCACAAATAGGATTTTAATGCCCCTTGGGAAAAAGGAAGACCTTTTTATTTCTGTTATATCATTTGTGTTTTGGCCATAAATAGAGACCGCATTAAGCGGGTTGATTGGGTGCCTAACACTTCCCAATCGATGACCGAAGCCCCTACCCAAGAGCCTTTGGCGTAGACCGGATTAAGAGTCAATTTTTGGTCCTTCGATGCTCTTTAAATTTGATCTAGGTTTCCCGGGACACCAAAAGGTTCGGGTGGCAATTCTATATTTTTAGAGAGTGCGCATCGTCGCGACGGGACTGTCCATTTAATTTTATTTTTCTAACCTTTTAAAATTTTATTTTTCTAACCTTTTTTACTATTTTTATTGCTGTTTTTCTTGTTTTTATTTGACTCACCCCTATTTTCACGTCATTTAAAGTGCCTTAGCCGATTGACGGGCCTACTTGTGCACCACATTTAAATTTCTTTACTTTCCCGGTTATTTTAAGTGCCTTAGTTGATTGGCGGGCCTACTTGTCCATTGTCCTTTTTTTCATTTACTTTTACGTCATTTTAAGTGCCTTAGTCGTTTGATGGACCTACTTGCGCTTTTAATTCCATAATCATATTACAAACAGTGGACGCCGGCCCGTAGAGGCAGTACGGGATCGTCACCCCCTGTCTTTAAACTTAAGAAAACTTTCTTAAAAGTGAAAAGTAAAATTGAATTAACAAAGGGGATTTAAATTAATTTTTGCAGGATAGATTTTCAAGGGTGGTTATTTAGGCACACATACAAACTCCCGCGTCTTAGTACGTGGCAGCCCCTATTAGTTATGATATGAAAAATTTCCAGCCCACCTAGTACCTGAGAAAGTGCTTGCACTTGAGGTATATCAGGTGGGTAAGCTTCTCGTTACCAAGCTTAAAACCTCGGGAAAAAGTGAACGTTAGCAAACCCGAATCGGCCTTGTAACCCTTAGGATCGGTGAGGAAAGAGACATATCATATAAATAGTTAGTCCCTGGAAGCATAGTTTCCACAAAAAACTAGTTTGAAGACTCATTTCGGGCTGAGAGTGCTGCTGTCAAACTATTTGGAGAATTTTGTTTGCCTGACGCCACTATTACATGCGCCAATGTAAAATTCCCCAGAAATACACTGGTGCATGTATTAGTTGCGCCAACTTTATTCTGGACAAGTTTGCTCTGGTGCACCTATTAGTTGCGCCAGCTTTATTTTAGGCAGCAACAGCCCGAATCTGAGGCCTGGTTCACACCTCGGACTCCCCGATTAGTGTATTTAGTGCTTCTATTTAGGCCCTGCAATCTCCAACACCCAATACGCCCTTGCCGGTCAAGAGAAGGTGACTTCTACTCATTTCGAGTGATCGGGTTGTTTACATTGATTTCCATGCCTTCAATAGATCAAGGAGTTTTCCTTTAATTCTTTCAAAGTGCTTCGGAGCCTTTACCGCGGGACCTATCTAGGGTACGAGAGCCATCCGAAAAGGGAATTCAAAGGCCCCAGAATCCTTATATCTCTTCACTTATAAAAATTTAAAAAAATTTGAAATTAAAAAGCCAAAAAATAGAGTCTTGATTGGTGCCGGCACAACGGCATCATCACACCCTTCGTCTTCCAGCAAAGGGAGAAGGAGAAAGCTTTACGGGCCCCATCTGAGGCACCCATACCCAACCCAATACCAAGCCATGTCGTGGGCTGTGGACCTGGCTTACGCTTATCCTGTTACATTCCCACCACATTCTCCAACCCATTCCCATACCAAAGAGGCTTTCACTACCGTCCCCCTCACCCAATCAACCTTTGCAGTCATCGGTCTGTTCGGTGCCCCTATTTTTCCTTCCACCACTTCCCAAACTATCCAAAATCCAACCCCCCATTCCCCATTATTTTCTCAAGCCATGCCTTCATCCATGGCCATGCCCAACCCTTCTCATTTTCCATCCCCACCGGTTCAAAACCCAACTCCATCCTCCACTTTCACCAATCCCCCCTATTTTTCATCCCCCCAATGCATACCCAATCCACCCGCATCTATCCATGCCACATCCGAGCCCCCATACATCCCTCCATCTACCCAGGTCATGGCCATTTTTATTGGGGCAATAACCAGCTTTCCTCTCTCATCATCCACATCCATGCCCTATACATCCTCCCCACACATGCCCAATCCATCCCCATTCATCAATGACCCATCCCATTTTTCTAACCCACCCCATATCCCACAAATTACCCAGGTCATGCCCGATTTTACCAAGGCCATGCCTAATTTTTCCTGTTCATCCACCCCATCCATACCCCTCCAACCCTTAAATACCCCATCTCCATCAAATCCCCCTTCCATGGCCATGATGGAGGAGGTATTCCAAACTTACAATAGGTGGAAAGCCTCCCAACACATCCCCTCTCATCCATACCACACATCCATGGATCCATCTGAGACCCTATCAAGCCTCCATGCCTCATTCCCCCATGACCCTCATCATCTACACCATCCAAACCCTCATTACCCATATACCCCAAGGCCCAATGGCTCAAAACCCCATCCTCCATACTCACCAAAGGCTCATGGCCCAGACCCACTAAGGGCCCATGGCCCAGACCCATCAAGGTCCCATGGCCCAGACCCAACAAGGGCCCATGGCCCAAACCCATCAATGGCCCATGGCCCAGACCCACCAAATCCCAAGGACCCATGTGCCAGACCTTTATAGCCCAACCCTCCCAAGGCTTCATAGCCCAAACCCAAGCCCAGCAAGGTCCTAACCTTGGATCCTCATACCCATACCCTTCCCAATTCCTCCAAAATTCCACTCACTCGCAACCCTCATACCCAGCTCAAACCCATGCCTTACACCAATTCACCCATATCCCTACATCCCAAAGTCAATTCCAAACTTTTCCCCACGCCCAATGGTCTCATCAAACCCCACCCCAAAATCTGACTTCCACTCATCCCATCACCCATCAAACCTTCCCTCACATTCCATAGACTCACCCAGCCCCCATACAGACCATTCCCATCCAGTCCATGCAGCACCAACAAGAGAATCTCACCCTCACTGCACCTTATATAGACCAGCAGTATGAAGATAACGAGATGAGGAATAGTGGAGCTTATGCCGAGGCATTAACCAGCCTTTTACCCTCCTATAATTTCCCACCCCCTGGTAGCCCAGAGTAGAGCCCAACCGACAGCGGAGAAGGTGGCCCCCCCATGTCCAAAGAGTCAGAGCAGTTGGACAAAATCTAGAAGTAGTTATTGAAAATGGGTGGTGCTGAAATCCATGCCATAGACTTCTCGGATTTATGTTTGTTTGCTGAGGTCCCTTTTGGCAAATATAATGGCACTGACAATCCCATAGCACATCTCAAGTCTTATTGTGGGGACATATGCCAGTGTGGAGGGGATGAAAGACTATTGATAAAGGCCTTTCAGAAAAGTTTGGCCGGTCCAGCCTTGAGGTGGTTCACGTCCTTGGAACCATCTATGTTAAAGACCTAGAAGTACTTGACACACTTGTTTAAGGAATAATATGTCTACAATATAGACATTGAACCGCGTAAGTCAGACTTAGCCCATTTGAAGCAGAACTAGAATGAGACCTATAGCAATTATTTAGGGCGTTAGAGAGCATTGGCAGCTCAGGTTAGAAATAGGATACCTGATGATGAATAAATAGAGATGATTTCTAAAAATACTTGTCTAGTGATCTTGAACTTTCTAGTGTACCAGCAGCAGTCCAGCTTTACTGACCAGTTAAGGAACGCTAATCGCTGTGAAGATGCTATCAAGGAAGGTCGCCTAAGCAAAAATGCACCCAATGGAGCCAGTGGAGTCAGAAGGTTCTCAGAGTAGAATATGAGAAGAGAGCAAGGGCTGATGTCCAAAACATTGTCAACACCAAGCCCAATAATAATATAACCCCTTTCCAATTTCAGGAAGCCCAGCCAACACCAGTCAGAACTGAGCAAATGCAGAGAACAGGAAATGGACAGGGAATGCAGATGACTCAGGAGCAGAGGAGAGCCCGTTACGATCAAGTTTTTATACCCCTAGGGCAATCATTAAGTATACTTTTACCTTTGTTAATAGAAAAGGGACTAGTTACAACCCTCTAACCACGACCTCCTCTTAATCCAATCTCGAAGAATTATGACCCTAACACTCACTGTAATTTTCATCAGGGTTCGGGTCACCCGACTGATCGTTGCTTCCCATTAAAGCACACGATACAAGATTTAATTGATGTCGGGAAAATCATCCCATCTATACCCTCTCAAGTGAACTAGCATAAAAATATTCATTAAGTGCCATTACCCCCACACCCTATTGGAGGAGCAGGTCTCACACCCACCATCGGGACGATAGAGGAATGTGAGGAAGATTTTGAGTTTGACCTGTCAGACTATATCAGTGACCGGGGAAGTTATGTGGTACCGCTGTAGAGAAATTGTGAAGAAAGAAGTATTGGGGTGATTGAACCCTTAAATTTATCTGATTATTTCCTCAGCCCAGCATGACAAGGTGATTGAACCCTTAAATTTATCTGATTATTTCTCCAACCCAGCACCACAAGTTGAATCCTTAGATCTTAGGGCTTATTTTTTGTCACCCACACCCATCAATTATGTCCACATTAACGTATATAAACCATACACCACCACCCCCATCAATTATCCGATAGCCCATCATGCCCCCAATCATTCACCAACACCAATCAACTATCAATGGCCTACTCCTACCCCAATCCTTCGCCAGCTATCAATGGCCTACTCCTACCCCAATCCTTCGCCAGCTATCAATGGCCTACTCCTACCCCAATCCTTCGCCAACAACAATTAGCTATCAAGTACTACCCACCCCTCCGGAGCCATCAGTGCAAGTGCTTTGATACCGGCAGCTATACCATTTCAGATTTTGGGACCAACCTACAATCCTCATCAGGCCCCATTGAGTTATGAGCAGATGGATGTCAACGCCGGCAACAGCAGAGAAGGGACAATGGACTTTGTTACCTGATCCAAGAAGATTTCAAAGAAGCCAAAAGCACCAGCAGCTAAACAAGCCCAATCAGAGGGAAAGAAAGATAGTGCCATTAATCCTTTTGAAAAAAGGAGTCGAGAATATATACTGGAGACTCAGTTGAGAAGGATGCCAGCTCACATCACTGTATGGGATTTATTGATGACGTCGCCACTCCACTTTCAAGATTTAATGGGGGGGTTAAAAAATGCGCATGTATCACTACAAGTAAGCCTAGATGAAGTTGGGCAAATAATTGGTCAAGTGATGTCTCCCAATGCCATTTTATTTTCGGATGTCGATTTACCAAATGAAGGAAGTAATCACTCAAAATCCTTAAATATAATTATTGAGTCCGAAAATATGATTGTGCGACCATGGCTTCTCTTGAACCCATTGGGGCGATGCACTCGCGATGGAATAAATGTAGAGTTGCCACCCGGAGCTTTTGGTGACCCGGGAAACCTTTAAATCAATATTTTGAGCACCAAAGTGCTAAATATGACTCTGATTTACCAGTTTTTTCCAAAGACTCTAGGGTGGGGGCTTCGGTTATTGATCGGGAAGGGTTTAGGCACCCGATCAACCTGCACGTAGCGGTCTCTATCTATGGCCAAAATAAAAAATAAATGGGCGGAGCTTCCGCTTGCCCGACGGCAATATGGTCCTATCAAGCTTTGAGCCAAAACCAAAATTTCAGTGGCATAACGAATTGAATCTTTGGATGGAGGAAACACCAAGAAGGTAGAGGAAGAGAGGGGTGAGCCGGAGCTCACAGGCCCTTGTTGTACCGTAGAAGACCTTCGCTTCAGCATACTTCTGATGGCTTTAAATGGTTTAAACGGTAGGGGAGTGGATTCTAATGCTAGGATTCGGTAGATGGGAAGTGTAGGATGAAGCTAGGGACTAAGCTTGACTAAAAAGGGGTGATCTAATGGTTGAAATTGATTGAAAGGGGTGAACTAAGCATGCTGAAATTCTGGTTGAAGAATGCAAAAATGAAAGGGAACTTTCTCTCACTAGGGCTCTCTCTCTTAAGCTCAACTTTCAACCTTAATTTTTCAACACTTTGGGAAGAGGGGGGGCCTTTCTATTTATAGAGAAGAGGTGGGTTAGAGGGTTACTTAAGAGCTAATTGGTTTAGAAATTAGGTAATCCTCCATCTAAGATTTTCTAGGTTTCTAGGATCCTAGGGGTTTGGGGAAACGATTTCAATGGCAGATGATGGGGTGAGACCATAGGTGACTTAAGGGTTGCATATAAGCTCAAAGGGGGAGCAACCAACCTTAAGACACCCACCTCAACCATGGGGATAGTCAAAAGGTCAAACCTAATGAAGGAATTTTGAGCATCTGATGACAGTTGCTGTAGCTAAGCTGGGCATATATATTACATACGCCCAATTTATATACAATGATTTCCATGAAAACTAGAGAAGACCTGAGAAGGTGGGTGTCCGCGGTGGGCCCTACCTATGTTGTGCGTATGTATTATGTACGCTCGACCAAATTTGGCCCAAAAATGCCAGGCATATATAATATATACGCCTAACTAAAATGGGGCAAAATTTGCTGGGCGTATCTAATACATACGCCTGAGCAAAAGTCATGATTTTATGTAAAACTTCAATCGGCCATAACTTTTGAACCATAACTCCAAATTGGGTGATCTTTAGCTTGCTGGAAAGCTGGAGAAGTCCTCCTTCCAACAGTATATGGCTTGTCCTTGGAAGTGGTTTGTGTAAAATGTTGTAGCTCTCCTCCCATCAATTGCTCAGAAGGGTTCAAGTTGGGTCTGGGAAGGGATCCTAGGGTTTAGGGGCGATCTCTAAGGGTTGGGGAAATGGTTCTAAAGGGTTCAGGGTGAATCCTAAAGGTTTGGGTATATTCCTAAGGGATCAGGGTGATTCCTAAGGGTTTAGGGGTGCCATCGAAAGCACAGGGGTACATCTCTCTCGGAGTACAGACTGATCGGGCCTTGGGCCGAATTTGGGTGTCTACAGATGCCCCTCTTTGGTATTCCATCACTTATGATTGGATGCCAAAGATAAGAGACATCCGAAGAGGTCTAAGGCACGTTGGATGGGTCCTCCTGGTTCAACTCAATTCTCAAACATTCATGGTGATGGTGAGTGTACGTAAGCCCTCTCATTTCGGGATATCGTCCGTACCTCAAAGCTAACAGTCCCCAAGTGCATTGCGACATTATTGGGCATAACTGCGATGATCACAAAAAGTGTAAGCCCGCTAGCCGGGATATCGTCCACTTCCTAAGGGAAATTATAGATTTATGACGTTGAGTATTAATCTGAACCAGACAGCTCGTGAAACGGGGTGATCGATCTATGCTTCGGAATTAATGCGAAGTACACAAAGCGAAGGCCTACAGATTGTGTCCAATGCTATGGGGTATCGGCAGCTCCATTCACGGGTGCCCTTACCTAGGTAAGGCTCGGAGTCTTTGGGCGAACCCATCAACCTCGAGGTTACTTTAGCATGATTTACTCGAGTGAAGTGAATATTGATGTCGCAACACTTCTTGGAAATGCATGCCCATTTTCAGAGTGAACTCTCTTTTTTTTGCATTTGAATTTTCTTTTGATTCGAGGCCTCTAAGCAAAGCTCAATGACCTCTGACAATTTTATTCTTGCACAACTCTTTAAGTGGATCAAATGCCAGTTGATACGCTTTAAGAGTACATGCGCTCTGTCGGGGATAGGTACACCTTGGGGATGTTCACATTTCGGTGGTGAGGTGCTCCTGATTCACACGAATCGGAGTGCCTTAACTCGAGAGAAAGCTAAAAATGATCAATCTAGGACCAATCCTCCATTGAAGGAGATGGCCAATTCTAGCCTCCATCCCTAATGAAATCACATCTTACTAACTATGCGCAGACAGATACCCATCAGGGGCGATAAGCAGTAAATAGGCGCGAATGAAAGCCTCGACCCTAAGGTACAATTTACGAGGACAAACGACCATCCTGCGGATACCCAGACGCAAGTGCATACATTCAACAGGGACACCGTGCCTATACAGGTTTTAAGCCTGTGTAAAAGGAAATAAAAGGGAATGGGCCCTTTGGTTTGTATGTTTGCACATAGTTTGGTTGGTTGTAATTTCATTTTTGACGGGTCAGTTTCAACTGACAATAGACTTTTCGAATGGTCTGAAGTCGGGTGCACTCTTGGTCAACAAAGATCAGAAGGTGGATGACCAGAGCCAATGCTTGGAAGGTGGGGTCAACCTACACAGGATTTTAACTACATGACAAAAGGTTGTTATCCCGAACCTTCCCCTTCTTTTTTCTTTTTCTTCTTTTTTCTTTTTTCTTTTTCTCTTCTTTTTTTTTTTCTTCTTTTTTTTTCTTCTCTCTTTTTTTTTTGCACATGTCAGTTCAAGACTTTGAGCATGCTCAAACTATTTTTATTTTTGCATGTATCCTTAGGCAGATCAACTTGTGATGTTGATACACCTTAAGGGCGTGCCCATTCCGGTGATAGGTCCTTGGTTTGCCTGTCGGATTAGGTCTCGCCTCTTGTCGGGGAGGATTTTGGGCTAGGTGTATGCTCCCAAGAGCGACCGGTGATGGATGAGTTTATTTACCTGCCGGATCAGGCCCTGACTCCTGTCGGGGAAGATTTTGGGCTAGGTGTATGCTCCCAGGAGTGACCGGTGATGGATGAGTTTATTTACCTGCCGGATCAGGCCCTGACTCCTGGGGAATGTTTAGGGAACAGTGACCGGGGATGGGCAAAATTATCTGCCTGTTGGATCAAGTCTTACCTCTTGGGGATGCGTGGTCTTGGTCTTTAAACAAAATAGACCCAGATATTTTATTTAGGAAAGTGCGCTCGGAGGCGAGTTCTTGATGACCAGGGATAAACATGACCGGTATTTTGCCTGCTGGATCAGGCATGAGGTGTCCTTGTGTAAAACAGGGTTTGAGAATTTTTAGGTGAACCCAATCATTCCGAATTGATTTAACACGGCTCTCGGAGTGGGGTAAACAGGCATTGCAACGCTCTTTTGATAACTAGTGTTGTGTTTCGGCATTTTTCCTTTTTCTCTCTCTTCTTTTTTTTGTTGTTATTTCATGTGAATCTTTTTTTTTTTTTTTTTTTTTGGTTTTTATGCAAATTTTTTTTGATTTTATGATTTTATGGGAGCACTCGGCAGGCGGTTACAGATCTAGATCCGTTTATTGTAGCACGGTCCCTTTGAGCCAATCGAAGGGAGCTCGAAGGGCCATTTGGGGATGCGCGCACCATCGCCTAGTGATACGTGGGCTTCTAAGAGGGGTCGGGCCTAGATCTAGGGCATACAAAGGGCCTGTCAAGTCATCAAAGCCAAAAATTGGCTGGGCATATATAATATATACGCCTGGAAAATCTGCAGCGAAAATGGCCGGGCGTAGACCAAAATTTAGCATTTTTAAAAACTGCTCGAGCCCGAGCACAAAAGGGGCCCCCCTTTCAAATTCTATTTTCTTCCCTCCTTCCTTCTCAAGTCTGGGACAGCCCCCTAGGGTTTTTGTGTTTGATTTTGCTTGAGTTCTACCACCGGGAGTCGCTCATGCCGATTAAAAGCATTCACTCTCTGCCGATCTTTAGATCTATTTCCTCTCCTATTGAAGGTAATCACCAACCCCTCTTTCATCTTTCCTTTAGAATTTGATAATGTTTTTTTGTTTGAAATGCTTGATGTTCTTCCTTTTTGTGGTGAAAGATTAATGCTTTTTTCAAGTAAATGTGATTCCTTATGCCTATGCTCCTCTTTTTTCATTCATTTTTTATATTTTATTATATCATCATCATTCATCATTCATCATATTTTTTTTCTCTTCTCTTTTTTTCTTATGTTTCTTTCATGATGGATTAGTGCATTTCTTCCCTTTTTTCTCTTTTCTTTTTCTCTTTTTTTTTGTTTGTTGTTTTTTTTCTTTAGCAACATTTCCTTATACCGATGTGTTCCACATTTCCAAGATGTCTAGCGACGAAGGGCAAGATCAACAGGAGGGGCTAGAGATGGCCTATGGTCCTCATGGGGAGCAGTTTATCGTTTTTCAGCACTCTTCTCAACCCTAGTATGAAATTCAAGGTGAAGCCGCCTGTATCGGCCTCCTCCATTGTCAGCACACCCATATCTCCAACTTCGAGATTGCTAGCCAGGTAAATCGATGAGCCCTTTTCTTTTCCTTTGATGCTTTTGCTACACCATTTCGCTCCTATTTGATAGATTCCTTTTATTTGCAGCCTTTACCTCATACCATGTTCCGGGGTGGTTGGTTCGATTTCCAGCACCTCGTGCTCAATCTTCCCCCAGTGGTGAAGAACCAGCTTGCTCAAGCCAGTTTTAGGGATTTTATTTCGTGCCCCGCTGTGAGGGCCGACACGGCCTATGTGAAGGCCCTGATAGAGCGCTTTCGCCCTGAGACCATGACGTTTCATATGGCCGTGGCTGAGAAGACCCTTACACCCATGGACTGGACCATGATCATTAGGGTTCGCATTGGAGGGGTGCCACTGACACCTACCCGCACGTTTGATAGGGAGGAGGTGACTCGGTTGATAGGGGCCTACCCAACCTCAGGGAATGTTCGCGATTTTGAAGTCAAGCTATCCTGGCTGGTTAGTCTGTTTGAGCCTCATGAGTTAATGAATCTGGGCCAGCCCAATGCAACCATTTATCTCAAGCCAAAGCGTGCACTGATGCTGGCCCGTATTTCTCTGTTGTTCCTTTTGGGTAAGACTCTTCTTTCAAATACTAGCAGAGGGCAGGTCTCATTGTCCCTTCTCAGTCTTATGGTGAACTGGTACAACGTGCATCGGTTTGATTGGGGCGATGCTGGTTATGCGGTGCTCATGTCTAGCCTGGCGCTAACCGTACTTGGGGAGTCCAGCTCCGTTGTGGGCTTTTGGCCTACACTTGAGGTATTTTATCCTCTGGTTTCAGTTTGTCCAACTTTTCCCTTTTATGGCATATCTGTTTGTATCTACTTACCTTCTCAAGTTTGGGGGTATCTTCATTTCCAACCTGGTCGCCCTCTGCTTCTATCTGAAGTTCCTACATTCCCCCTTATGAGCAATTGGCACGCGAACTGCCATCGGGACGTAGGCATGAAGCACCTGGAGTTAGGCTGCGCCCCGCTCGACCGCTGATCCTCGAGGTGTATAACAATTTCTCTCTTTACAAATTTGATAGTTCTTCCGTGCTGTGGGTTTTGACCATATGTATATATCCCTCCTCTTTTCTGTTTCTGAGCAGGTCATCGTTGACCCATACGTCGGATCTCCCTTCTGAAACCTGGCTGCAGTGGTCCCTTCTCATTTTTTGTTAGACCGACACATCATTTTATTCTATGGGTCCTAGGCTAGGGCCTATTACCTAGGAGAGAGGGGTTCATTAGTATCGTCCTCTTTTCGCTGTGCCCCAAGCTCCTCCAGCTGATGTGTTGGCTCCTGAACGTTCCACCGAAGTGCTTACCGCTCGCTTTCTCCATCATGGGGTCCCTATTGATGACCTTCTTTTTTCGGGGGGATATCAGATGTGGTATGAGTCTCTGCCCTATCATTCTCTGCTGCCCCGGTTCGTGCCTGGTGCCAACCTTTTGGCCTTTGGCAGTCCGCGGTCTCAAGTGATGTTTCCTCTTTTTATTTAGTAGCCTTACTGTGATTGCCTTGATTGCCCTGCTATTTGAACGAAAATTGTTTCTCTCTACAGTTTGGGCAGGGTGGCGACTCAGATGAGGGGGATGAGGCGGCTGCTCCTGATGAGGCTACAGGTGTTGGACCTTCTGACCCTTCCGGTGCTGGTGCTTCTGGCAGTTCGCCCGCCGAGGTCCTGGGGACCTTTAAGCGCTTGGATGATGCTTTCCTGTTGCGTATGTGTGCCGATGTCGCTGAGAAGGCACGCATATCCGCGGAAGCTATTCGAATCCCACCTCCTGAGCTGATCCTCAGGGTAATTTCTCCTTTGTTGCTTTGCTCTCTCTTCTCTTTTTTTCTTTTTTTCTTGAACTATGCTGATGACTTGTGTGACTGACACCTCTTTTTCTTGCTGTGCAGAATTATGAGTCGGCCATGAACCAAGCAGAATATTATCGCAACATCGTCAGGCTTAGAGAGGCTGAGGTGGTGAGTGAATACTGACCAAACCTAATCATTTTCTTATTTACCTTTTGCTTTTTTCCCTACCTGATGGCCTCTGGTGTGCTCCTGCAGCGTGCTCGTGAAAAGGAGTCGCGCACTCTGCTCGGCCGCATCTCTCAGGCGTGGACTCGGGGTGGGGGGGACTCGTACTTTTCAAAGTGCGACCCGGCGCCGGAAGAAGTCGAAGGGGGCTGCCCAAGACTAGTTTATTTTCTGAAATTTTGAAATATTGAAATAGTTTAGACTTTTGTTTATTGAGGGAATATGTAATCTTTTAAAGAACAAAATTTTTTTGAATGGTTTTATGATTTTTATGGTTTATATGAACGCTCTGTTTGGTTATCTCTCCACTTTTATGGTTTCCCTTTCTTTGGCATGAAGTGGGCCAGAGCCCCTCCAATGAGATTGAGTCCGCATATGACCCAAGGTTACCGCGTCATCCTAGGATTTCCCATGGGTGCGTGAGCGTGCCTGCCTTTGGGCTGCCCCGGGATGAAAAAGTAGGCGAAGCGAAACCCGTCCCTCTCTTGGGGGAAGTAAAAAAATGGACCAATGCGAGGGGAGCCACACTTCCCTGCATTATTAACTGGGCGTATATATTATATACGCCTGGCAAAATATTTAAAATTTTGCCTTGGCGTCTATAATATCTACGCCTTATATAACTGGGCTCAACGGGTTCTATATAACCCGAACCTGGCCCTCTTTGCCTCTCTTTTCATCTAGACTTGGCCTTTTTGCCCCCCCCTTTTTCTTTTTTTTTTCTTTTTTTTTACAAGCAGATCCATCACCCTACATTGACTGATTTTTATAAAGAACATCTTTGTACATCCATGGACCCGCTTCCTAAAAGAAGCCCAAATTCTCATACGAGGGCTAGGGCTAGTATACTTCCCTGTTTGGACCCGGGGCCCAGTATTTTACAAAAATGGTGCGATAGCTTGGCTGAGGGCGAGCTCACTATTTTAGATTACCTTGGGTTATCCAACCTTTCCTCTCTCCTTGCTATTCCTCTCTTGCCCAAAGTCTTGCAGGCGGCTTTGGCGTCGTGGGACCATAGGGCCCATGTCTTCAGATTCGAGTCTAGGGAGCTCACCCCAACCTTGGAGGAGCTAGCCTCTATTACTGGCTTGAGGATGCATCGGGGACTTGCCAAAGTGGTGCCCAAATCGGGGTATGCAAAGGCCGTCCACGCGATTCTCGGTTTGAAAAAGGTTGGGTATGAGAAGGGCTTCGCCGGGGGGCCCACCAGGTGCTCGGTGAAATTCCTGAGAGAACTTTTCAGCCACTCGAGTCTCCGAAAGTTGCCTATACGAGATCCTTTCAATGTAAAGGCATTTGCCCTTTATTTGCTGTCGAAAGTTCTCTTCTTTACTGGGGGCGAGACATTTTCCCTCGGGTTATGCGATGTCTTGACCGAATTGGAGGGAGGTCGTTCACTGGTACACCTGGTCCTGGCTGAGATGTATCGGGGCCTAGATGACTCGGCCTCAGGCCAGGTCAGGATTCTTAGCGGGAGTCCACTCCTCATTCAAATTTGGCTAGGAGAGCATTTGGCTATCATGGGGCCCGTGCCGAGATTTTGGTTGGTAAGAGGGGATGTGGCTCGGGGCTTTCTGATCCGGTGCTCGAGACTACCTCATGGGAGTATTAAGGAACTGAGCCTGTGGCTATCTGATGCGGAGTTGATCTGGCAACTTCCCTGGATTGATGGCACCTTTCCGATTGTCCTCTCTCGGGATTATGAGGGTATCACGCTTTTGGGGTTGACTAGTAGTACCTACTATTTCCCATCCCGGGTGCTCCGTCAATTTGGATATACCCAACAAGTGTCGTGCACTGTGAGGCCACCCTTGTGCTCTCTGATATTCTCTCGGGGTTCTCTCAATGACCGAGACCGCATAGCAGCCCTCTAGGAGACCCGCCAATCGGCGCACATGTGCAACTTAGTTCAGGGGGGAGTTCTCTCTTCTGATTACAAGGTTTGGTTGGCATCTGAGGACTTACATGCCCCTAGCCCGATTTTGGTAGATGTGCTAAAAACGTGGCCCTGGCCATACAAGGAAACGATACTCCGGACTAGGATTGAGTCTCTTTCTGTAGAGAGGCTAGCTTTGACTGAGGCTTTGGAGAAGGAAAGGGCCAGAGCTGAGATTGCAGAGGTGAGAGCTGCTATGGCCGAGAGTGAGGTTCTTCGGTTGACTGGGCTTTTGACTGAGTCTCGCAGTGCAGTTGATGCTTCACGGAGGCGGCAGAAGAGTCTTCATGGTAGGTGGTTGTCTGATCAGAATGTCCGTGAGGACTCTCTCTTGCAGAGATCAGTGCTTTGAAGGGAGGTCCTTGCCCCTGACCTATTCCTGCACATACCATAGATTATATATACAGAAGAGGGGGGCTAATGCCCCTTAACAAAGATCTCTTTTCTATTTGGGATGTTTCTTCTTCTCTCTTTTTTTATACTTGTAAAGAAGGCAGAAAATAGAAAGTGTGTCATGTTGTTATCTTTTTGGGATGCGACACTTCATACGTAACGCTGTAAGAAAAGAAATGAAATCTGCTATATATATACATATATATTTTTTTTTGTTCAAATTTTCTTCCATACGTCTAGCAACGTAAGGCTTTTTATGGAAAAGGAAAATTTGTTATCTTTTTTGGAACTTTCTCCTATACAGTGTGGGGCTCTTTATGGAAAAGAAAAATCTATTATCTTTTTTGAAATTTTCTCCTATACAGTGTGGCTCTTTATGGAGAAGGAAAATCTATTATCTTTCGAAATTTTCTCCTTTCCTCCTTTTTGTGATGTCGGTATTTGTGAGGCCAACTGGTAGGTCCTTTTTTGAGCATGGTCGAACCCTGTTCATGAGGCTCAGGTTTTTCTTTTAAAACATGGACAGGTTAACTTCCCCGAGATTGATTAGTCCTCTGCCTTTTCCTTTGGTCATCTGTTAGACGACGCGGTAGAGACGACATTCTTGATCGAGATCCGATCCAAATTTTAACATGAGCAGCCCAACAAAGGGGAGAAGAGGCTCAAGGGGTCCAGACTAAAATAGGCGGGCCAGAACAGATCCTCTCCTAATCTCTCTTTTCTTGACATTTTTGGCTCACAGCGCCCAAGACAGGTTTTCGCTGTGCCTGTCATCCCTGTTTTTGCCCGTAGCGCCCTTTCGGGTTTTCACTACGTCCATTGGTTCGCTCTCTTACCCCAGATGCCTTTTCAGGTTTTCACCTGGTCCGTGTGAGTTCGCTATTTTTACCCTTGGTGCCCTTGCGGGTTTTCACCACGTCCATCTTGCTTTGAACTCAAATTAATTTTTTTTCTTTTTTCTTACTTTAAGAACCAAAAAGCCACGACATGGACATTGATTTCATCATAGCCGGCTAGATGAAGTTCTGTGTGGTCCGTTAACTCAGCTTGTGCTGATGCAACAGATGCTATGACTGCTTGAGGACCTTAAAGAGGGCTTTCATCTGGGTTGCAATGTGGCTGGGGCTCAAACAGGTTTGATTTTTCTGGGATTTTGGATTTAAGCTTTGAGTGAATTCTAGATTCGGTGATTCCTCTTCCTTTCCAAGGGCTTTTTACGGTACGTGCCCCAGTCATTTCTTTTTCATTCTTGATCCCTGCTTTTAAGGTTTTGTTTTGCTTTCTTTTTGTTTTTTATATATGTATATATATTTTTTTTTTGCTTGGGATTTTTCCTCTCTTCTTTTTTTTTTATGATGTTTTTGGGAGGGGTATATGAAAGAAATGGTTATTGGCCCTACGCGTGTAGCAAAAAGGTAAAGGTATTCAAGGAATATTTCCTCTTTTTTTTATTGGGCTACTTGTCTTTGAAATGATGGCCTCTTCTATGGGGTCCTTAAGCGGTCATGCATCTACCTTTATCAACACTTACCTTGTCACAAGACCTATGAATAGAACCTACGGAGGTATCCAGCGTTGATGGGCTCAGGAAAGTGGTCTCCGTCCATGGTGGTGAGGCGAACGGCGTATCCCGGTAACACCTCCCGGATGACATAGGGTCCTTCCCAATTTAACTTAAACTTTCCTCTTGGATCGGCTTGGAGGGAAGGGAAGATCTTCTTCAGCACAGTGTCTCCTACTTTTAAATCTCGACCTTGGACATGTTTATTGTAAGCACGTGCAATTCTCCTCTGATAGACCTGGGTGTGACACAAAACTAGGAGTCTCTTCTCGTCAATCAAATCTAACTGCTTAAAATGGGATCTTTCTTTCTCAGCTTTGGGCATATGGGATTCCAAAAGGATACCGAGTGACGGTACTTCGACCTCAACGGGTAGCACGGCCTCGGTTTCATACACAAGGGAGAATGGTGTTGCCCCCGTAGCGGTACGGATAGACGTTCTATAGGCCCAAAGTGCGAAGGGTAACTGCTCACTCCAATCTCTGTAAGTGACTACCATCTTCTCCAGAATGCGGATCAGAGTTTTGTTAGCCGCTTCTACAGCTCCGATCGTCTGAGGCCTATATGGGGATGATCGATGATGCTTGATCTGGAACCGCTCACACAAGGCCTAGATGCGCCTATTAGCGAAATTAGTGCCATTATCAGTGATGATATCCTTGGGTACGCCGAATCTACAAATGATGTTATTCTTGATGAACTTCTCAACATGACTGGCCTTAATGCTCGTATAGGAGGCAGCCTCCACCCACTTCATGAAGTACTCCACTGCGACGAGGATGAACTGATGTCCGTTAGAAGCCTTAGGATTGATCTTGCCAATGACATCGAGACCCCAGGTGGCGAACGGCCAAGGAGTGGTCATGCTGTGTAAATCAATGACTGGAGCATGTATTAGACTAGAGTGTTCTTGGCACTTGTAGTACTTCTAAACATGTTTGCAACAGTCAGTCTCTAAAGTGATCCAAAAGTATCATTACCTTAGGATCTTCTTAGCGAGCATGTATCCACTGATGTGTGCCCCGCAGACTCCTTCATGGATCTCCTTCATGATCTCAACCGCTTCTCTCTCGGTTAGGCATCGAAGCAGAACATTTTTGTGAGACCGTTTGTACAGGAGATCACCGCAGATGACGTAGTTCATTGCCAATCGCTGGATGGCGCGTCTGTCTACCTTCGATGTTCCTTCCTGGACAGTTCGGGTCTCGAGAAAATTCTTGAAGTCTGAGAACCAGGGTGGCTCACAATCTAACTTGGTGGATCCCTCGATCAGGTGACAGAATGTCGGTTCGTCCCTCTGCTCTATCATGATCGACTTAATCTGAACTCCATACGAAATCTCAATCATAGAGGCCAGGGTAGCCAAGGCATCGGCAAACTGATTTCTTGCTTACAGCACATAGGAAAAGGTGACTTCCTCAAAGTAGGTTATCAGATCCTCAAGATGTTCATGGTACGGGATCAGCTTCTCATCCTTGGTCTTCCAATCTCCGTTGGTCTGGTATATGATTAACTGTGAATCAGACCCTAAGGTGAGTTATATTCAGATCAAGAGCCGCCTGTAAACCAGCTGTACAGGCTTCATATTCGGCCATATTATTGGTGCATGGGAAGTCCAACTTGATTGAGATGGGTACATGCGATCCTCTTGCGAGATAAGAATGGCGCCAACTCCTTGGCCTTCAACATGCGATGCCCCATCAAAGTGCATTACCCAGGACTCCTCTATTTCCTTTGTATCCTCTTCTGTCATGAACAGGATGTCCTCATCGGGGAATTTGGTTCTTAACGCCTCATAGTCTGGCAAAGGGTTCTCAGCAAGATGATCAGCAAGTGCTTGCCCCTTGATCGACTTCTGGGTGACATAAGTAATGTCAAATTCGGAGAGAAGTAGTTACTATCGTGCAGTTCGGCCAGTAAGAGCAGGTTTCTCAAATAGGTACTTCAACGGATCCATCCGTGCTAAAAGTAGAACGGCTTGGGATAACAGGTAGTGTCGAAGTCTTTGAGTAGCCCAAATGGGCTCTAAGCATGCCTTCTCCAGATGAGAATAGCGCGTCTCATAATCAGTGAACTTCTTGCTTAGGTAGTAGATGGCCTGCTCTCTTCTTCCTATCTCATCATGCTGTCCTAACACACAACCCATGGAAAAATCTGTCGTGGACAAGTACATTATCAGGGGTCTATCAGGTATAAGTGGTACCAATACCGGAGGTTTTAGGAGGTAACCCTTGATCTTGTCAAATGTAGCTTGGCAGTCATCATTCCACTCAATGGGTGAATCCTTTCTTAGTAGCTTGAAGATTGGTGCGCATATCAGAGTTAACTGTGCAATGAACCGGTTGATGTATTGGATTCTGCCTAAAAAGCCTCTAACCTCCTTATCTGTAGACGGTGGCGACATTTCAGTGATGGCTTTGATCTTGGTCGGATCGACCTAAATCCCTCTCCTACTGACAATAAAACCTAACAGTTTTCCTGACATAGCACCGAATGCACACTTTTGGGGATTCAACCACAACCTGTACTTTCTCAACCTCTCGAATAGCTTCTGAAGGTTTACCAAGTGGTCATCCCTTTCCGGCGATTTGGTAATCATGTCCTCGACATACACTTCGATCTCTCGGTGCATCATGTCATGGAACAGGGCCGTCATTGCTCTCTAGTAGGTTGCCCAAGCATTCTTGAGCCCGAATGGCATCATCATGTAACAAAAGGTACCCCAGGGAGTGATGAACGTAGTCTTTCCTCGATCAGCCTCTGTCATCTTAATCTGATTGTAGCTCGAGAATCCGTCCATGAATGGGAGCATTCCATGCTTAGCAGTGTTATCGACCAAGATATCGATGTGTGGTAACGGAAAGTCATCCTTAGGGCTTGCCTTGTTGAGATTTCGAAAATCAATGCACATTTGAACCTTCCCATCCTTCTTTGGTACAGGGACAATATTGGCCAGCCACTATGGGTACTAGGATACCATGAGAAAACCCACGTCATACTACTTAATGACCTCGTTCTTCACCTTCAACATCCATTCAGGTCGGAGGCGTCTCAGCTTCTGTTTAACTGGCTTAATATCAGGGTAGAGTGGCAACTCATGCTCTACCAGATCGGTATCTAAACCAGGCATGTCTTCATACGACCATGAGAAGATGTCTTGGTATGACCGAAGGAAGTCTATCATACCTTTTCTCTCAACAGGGGACAGCGATGTTTCGATTTTGGTGATTCTAGGGGCCTCTTTGGTGCCCAAATTGATGTCCTCCGTCTCTTCGATGATCAGGGTCGAGCCATGCTCAAAATCGGCAAATTGTTTGGGGAGCTCATAGATTTGATCTTCCTCGTCTAGACTCGTGAGTCCTACCTCTTCTTGTATTGCTACAGGAAAGGGGTCGGCTTCACGCGGGACGGGTATCACGACATCATTTTTAATTTTATTGGAAATTTCAAAAGACAATATTTTTAGAATTTGTATTTTTTCTATTTTTACGATTTTTTGCATTTTTTCGGAGGTCAACCCCTAGCGAGGTGGATCTCTATATATACAGGGTTGAGTATCCCAGAGGCTAACCTCACTTTTTATAGGTTGTTTTTTTTTAGAGAGCCGGCGTCGTATTCACAGCATTTGGCGTCTCCCAGGAGTTGGGGCAAAGATGCCTAGTTACTTACCTGCGAGGCCTGGCCTTTACCTCTTTGGTTGGAAGCAGTATCGATAGGCTCTTACAGTTCCTCCCTCAGCATGTTTACGGAGGGATCCTCTGGGACCCTGTCCTCTATGGTTAGGATGGGCCCAAAGTGGCTGGTGCTAAAGTGATGGGTGGACTGGGGGACTTCCTCCTCGAATAAGGAGAGGGCGGCTAAGTCCACCTCGAGGTCTGGGGGGATGATGTAAGGATTGGTGGGGTGGGCGAAAGCAGGTTTGTGTGGGGTTACCCTCGTCTCCCCATTCAGATCATTCTTTACCACCCCGGCGCTCACAAAGGTTTGACGGATGTGAGGTCGAGCGTGAGGCTCTTCTTCCAGGTTGATTCCTCTGGCCCTGGCGACTGCTGCGGCTCTTATCTTTTCCTTGGCCTCTTTGACTTCTTCTTCAATTTGATTTGTCGTTCTTGCCTGACAGGTCTCTTCTTCCTTGAAGGCGCGGGCCCAACCCTTTCCCTTTTTGGTAGCCCCATTTGTGGAGCATGAACACAGTTGCATCAATTCCTCCTCCAGTTTTGGCAGGAGTTTTTTCATTCGACCCGAGGGTATCGGCTGAGAAGTCATACTCAAATCGATGGAGATCGGTGTCATCTGCTGTGTGCGACATGTTAAGCACTTTCGAATTCTCAAAATGTAGATTGCTCCTCTCCCTGTCTTCTCTGCTCTCGCCTATGATGGTGACGATTCTTCCATCTGAGATGAATCAAAGTTTTTGGTGTAGAGTTGACAGTATTGCCCCGATCTCATGTAGCCACGGCTGGCCTAATAGTAGATTAAATGTAGACTTGATGTCCATCACCTGAAAGGGGATGGTGAAGGTTTACGGCCCGATGATCAGGTCGAGGTCTACTTCTCCTATGATTTCTCTCCTGGTATTGTCGAATCCCCTGGCGCTTGTTATGGACGGCTGGAAGGTGTTGGGGTTCGCACCAATTTTGATTGTCGTGCTTAGAGGGCATATGTTCAGTGCCGACCCGTTGTCTATTAAGACCAATGACACCACTAAGTTCCCTATTTCCATTGTTATATTCAGGGGCTTAGAGTGGTTATTCCCCTCGAGCGACAGATTCGCATCAGTGAATGAGATGGCATTTGGGGCCAATACTATCCTGATTATTTCTCCCACTTCATCTGGGATTACGTGGGCGGAAACATGTGCATCTTTGAGTGCTCCCATTAAGGCTTGGAAGTGGAGCGGGGATGTGATTAACAAATCCCACACAATAATATGTGCGAGTGTTCTCTTGAGCTGCGTCTCCAACACCTGCTCTCTGGCCATTTTCTCAAAGGGGTTCCCTGCGGCCTGCTCTTTGTTCTTCTCTTCTCCTCTGACGGCCCCCGATGCTTTTGGCTGTGATGAAATCTTTCCAAATCAGGTAATAAATTCAACAATCTCCTCTTGGTTGCCACCAGTATTCATGTCTGTCTGTTCATAGCTTAACGGCACTTGATGCGGGTCATAGGCAAGTTTCGAGATGAGGAAGGGAGGGCATGGTCATTCTGGGGAGGATTGGGCTGGGTATGATAGATTCTCGGGTCCAACCAGGTTGACTCTAATAGGGGGCGGAATGGTAGTGGCGGGAATTGGCGAGATTGGATTTGTGGGTGTGGAGGGGGCTTGTACAGGCATTACCTAGGCGTGGTAAGACCAGTGGTGATTGGGAGCGGGTGATAAGGGGAGTGGGTGAGGGGTTACTTGTTTGGGTGGGGGTGGAGTTGGATTGGGGGCAAAATAATGAAGGGATGGTGGGAGTGTGAGTGGGATGGAGTGACTGGGAGACGTCGGGGGTGCGGGTGGAGCGGGGTGATAGGGATATGAAGGGTTTGTATATGGGGTGGCATGGTGGGGCGATGATGGGTTCATGGATGAAACGGAATAAATTGGGGATGATGGAGTTGTGCATGTTGCAGGGTGACTGGGATAAGACGGGGTAGCGGATGGAGCAGGGGAGTATGGATATGAAGGGTTTGTATATGGGGTGGCATGGTGGGGGGGGATGATGGGTTTGTGGATGAAATGGGGTAAATTGGGGATGATGGAGTTGTGCATGGAGCGAGGTGATTTGGGGATGGTGGAATTGTGTATTGGGCAAGATGATGGTGGTGGGATTTGGGGTGTGTACGATGGGATGGATAATTTGGGGATGGTGAGGTGTATTAGGTGGAGAGATTCGTGGGTGTGTATGGGGTAGTGTAGTATGGGGATGGTGGAGTTATGTATGGCGTGGGGTGATTTGGGTGTGACGGAGAGGTATATGGGGTAAATTGGGAGTGGGGCGGATACGTGTATGATTGCGGCAGGACTGTGCCCATTTGGATTTGATAGGCGGGAGCGAGAGTGGAAAAATACTGCCCTAAATCTAAGGGCTCCTCTTGGTATGCCGAGGTGGGGAACTAATCGGCTAAATACAACAGCTCGATCACCCCCACAAATGGTTCATCCTTATTCAACCTGGGAAATGAGAACTCCTCTTGATTACTGATGTAATCCGAGGGGTCAAACTCTTCTTCTTCCTCTTCTACCCAGCGGATGTTAGGCCTGGGGCCTCCTGGGTGCGGTGGTAGAGGGGCTTGATGGATGTTCTGGTTCTGCCCTTGATGAGGCGGCGGGGGAATAATTTTTCTTGCCTCTATTAAATCTTCGACCGCGTGCTTTAGTGGGAAGCACCGGTCTGTAGGATGACCCGGTCCCTGGTGGAAGCTACAATGCAGGTTCGGGTCATAGTTTCTCGGGATTGGATTTGGTGGTGGGCGAGGCTGGAGTAAATTGACTAGACCCTTTTGTAGCAACAATGGCAATAAGACACTTAAAGATTGCCCCAATAGCATGAACACTCATTCTAATCATGCTCTCATCTGTTCCTGGGTAAATGGGGCTCTCGGTCCGTTGTTTGGCCTTGGCGCTTGCTCGAAACGGGCTGGGGTGGTTGTGCGGCCTGGAGTTGTATCGAAGGGGCATTGGTATTGGCCTAGGGGTAAATGATATTCTATACCTCTGTCCCTGGTCTTCTTTCAATTCTTGATTTGGCAGCTTTTCGAACCCCGGTGGCCCCATTGGCCACGCTTTTTCCCAACTTGCCCTCTCTAACGGCATCTTCGCAATGGTTGGCATTTCGGACCAAATCAGCAAAACTGGACTGTTGCTGATACACTAAAAAATTCGCGATGATTGGGAGAGCTCCCTTGGTTATCAATTCAATTTGCTCATCATCAGGAATCCGGTGGGTCACCTGGGCAGCCAATGCCCTCCACCTTCCTAAGTAGGCACTGAAAGCTTCATCATGTCTTTGCTTCAAACGGGCCAAATCCGACTTCCTTGTCTCTATGTCCATGTTATAGACATACTGTTCTTAGAATAAGTGTGTCAGATCTTTCCAAGTTTTTATCATGGATGGTTTTAGGGATGTGAACCATCTCAGTGCTGGGTCCGTTAGACTCTTTTGGAACACTTTGATGAGGAGTCCTTCATCTCCACCGTACTGGCACATATCCCTACAGGAAGATTTTAAGTGGGCGATGGGGTTGCCAGTGCCATTATATTTATCGAATGATGGCATCTTAAATTTTTATGGCAGGGAGGCATCCGAGAATAGACATAAGTCTGAAAAGTCTGTCGAATGCAGTTCTACCCCTCCCACCTTTGTTAGCTGCTTCTGTATTCTGTCTATCTATTCTTTCAGCTGCTCTGATTCTTTTGAGGCTGTAGCTGGGACTGCCTCCCCTTGATTTTGTTCAGCCTCGGGTGTGACGATGGTGGGCTTGGGGGGGCCGAAGTTGGCAACTCCTCCACTATTGTGGATCTCACCCTCCTCGTACTATTGGTTATTGTACGAATGAGGGGCGAGGTTTGCTATTTGGACTTAGGGGGTGATGGGTTGGAGACCTGGTGGGGCCACAAGGTTTGTAGGGGATGGGAAGGAGTGAATGGGTGAGTGGTTTGTGGATGAATGATGTGTTGAGCTGGGTGCACATTCTGGGGGTGATGGGGGTGTGGTTGATGTGGCGGGATGCTGTAGGCATGGTTTTGAGGAATGGAGTGGATCAGATTTTTCGTTGGAGGCGGGATGGGGGCGTAAAGGGTATAGGTGAATGAAGGGTACTGGTGAAGGGGTAAGGGGTTCATGAACGGGCCTTGATGAGTGTGGGTGGACGGGCCTTGGGTTTGATGGGTTTGGGCTTGATGGTTTTGGAAGGCTTGGGTTGATGGGCCTTGGGCCTGGGTGTGGGGGTTGGTATGACTTTGGGCCAATGGGCCCTGTTGGGTTTGGGCTAATGGGCCAAGTGGGTATTGGGTGTGGGGTGATGGACCGTGGGCCTGGGTTTGATAGGTTTGGGTCCAATGGCCCTGGGGGGCTTGGAACTGGGTCTGATGGTCTTGAGCTTGAGTCTGGTGGGTTTGGGCTTAGGCCCATGGCCCTTGAGAATTTTGGGCTTGGGCCTGAGTCTGATGGGTTTGGTGGGCTTGGGCCTGGGCCTGAGCTTGGGTTTGGGAGTGGGCTTGGGCCCATTGTTATAAAGATATTTGGGCTTGGACCCATTGTTCTAAAGATATTTGGGCTTGGGCCCATGGATTTGTGTGGGTTAGGGCCTGAGATGAGTGGGCTTGGGCCTGGGCTTGGAATTGAGGTGGGGGATCTTGGATGGTATGAATGATGGGTGGTTGGGAATGGTCATGAGGGAATGGGTTATGGACGTTTTGGAGACCTGGATGTGGGGTTTGGGATGTAGGGTTCCGAGAGGCAGCCCACAAGGCATACATCATTCTCATGTCCTCCATTGAGGGCATGGATTCAGGTGTGAGATTGGAGGGTGATGGCCCATTCAAGGATGGAAGGGGTCGGGTGAAATTGGGCATGACCCGGGTATGGGGGTATGGGTGGTTATGCATAGAGGGTATGGATGTATGGCTATGGAAGATGGTGGGTTACTGGTCATGCCCTAGGAAAAGTTGGGCATGACCTGGGTAAATGGGGGGGTATGTTGGGATGTGGATGGGCCATGTGATGTGGATGGCATGTGAGATGAGGTGGATGGGATATAGGATGTAGGGGGCATGGATGATGAGGTGGATGGGACGTGGGAGGTAGGCGGGGGATGGGGCTCCCGATGGGGTCTTTGGGAGTAGGGGGTGCGGTAAGGGTGTATGGATGGGAGATGGGGATGTATGGGTCGGTTGGGAAATGAGGGGTTTCTGTAGGGGATGAGATGGGGGTATGTTGGGAGAATGTAAGGGAGGCGGATGGGGTGGATGCGAACACGGGCGCCCCAAATGGACTCGTGACATTCAACAGGGTTTGGGTGAAGGCGTCGGAGATCGGATCTTCTCCTACATGGGAATGGGATGGGGATGATGGTGGGGATGTATCGATGCTCGACATGATCCATTTACGAGTGTTGTATCGATGTCTTGGGTAAGGGTCGAATACCTTCCTAGTTCTCTTTCTACGGGTTGGGTTCGAGATCGCCGTAGTGACGGTCACACCAAAAGTACATTTTTTTTTGGGTTTTTTTTTTCTTTATATATATATTTTTGGATTTTTCAAATGGAAATTAACTCCCCTATTTAAATGAATAATGATCTGGTGCCCTAGGAAAATTCACGTCTCGAGTGATATATGCACCTTTAGTAGGTCCCACGGCGAGATCTGACACACTTCGGAAGAAGCGAAAGGGAACCCTTTCGTTCTATTGAAGGTGAGGGAATCCACGCAAACGACCCAATCCCCCAGACCAAATCAATAAGAAGTCACCTTCTTTTGACTGGGCGGGGGCATATTGGGTATTATAGAATGCGGGAGGCTACTGAGGGCGCTAATACCGCTAATCGGGGAACTTGGGTGGTGGATTGGGCCTCAGATCGGGCTGCTTGAACCTAGTTTATATTGGGCGTATGTATTATATACGCCTAACCTAACTAAGCAGATTGGGTTGGGCGTATATATTATATACGCCTGGCTTAAATCCGGGGATTTTGGCTGGGCGTATATATTATATACGCCTGAGTATTTCTGGGGATTTGTTGCTGGGCGTATTTAATATATACGCCTGGCAAAAACTGTTCTTCCAGCTTGGTTTGACAGTGAACAGCAAGCCCACAATGAGTCTTTTTGAACTGGTTTCCTGGGAGGGATGCTCCCGGAGACTGCTGTGTATGTTATCGGGTCACTCCTTCCCGCTTCCTAGGGATACACGGCTGAATTCGGGCTGTCTACGTTCTCACCATTGCGGGTTTTACGGCTTGACCGGAATTCACAACCCAACCGATATACCTCCGGCGCAAGCACCTTCTCAGGTACTGGAAGGGGTGGTTCTTTTCAGGATCATCACCACTAGGGCTGCCTCCTTACTGGGAATCGGATAAGTTATATCTGTGCCTAAACCCCCCAAAAAACTATCCAAAACACGCAAAAACAAATTTGATTATATCCCCACACTGTTGGTTCACTTTTAGTTGCAGATTTTTAAAGGGGAGTCAATTTAAGTCCAAGTTTGGGTCGGGGATGACTAGCCCGTGCGGCCTCAACAGGCCGGCGTTCAACGGTGAGATATGATGACTGAAATAAAGAGCGCACGTAGGCCTACCAAACGGCTAAGGCTCGTAAATGACTAAATTTTAAATGACATGGAAAGTAGATGCGAGCAGGCCCGCCAAACGGCTAAGGCGGCTTAAATGACAAAACCATAAAAACTAAAATTTAAAGGCGCAAGTAGGCCCGCCAATCGGCTAAGGCGCTTAAAGGACCGAATCGTAGGGGTAAATATGTTAATAAAAACAACAAAAAATGAAGAAAAAGTAGCAGAAAATTAGAAAAACAGCAATGGTTAGTAAAGAAAAAAAAGGCCAACAGGAGGGGAAGCGCTAGGGTGATATCCCCAGCAGAGTCGCCATCTGTGCGACCATGGATTCTCTCGAACCCGTCGCGGCGATGCACTCGCGATGGAATAAATGTAGAGTCACCACTCAGAGCTTTTGGTGACCCGGGAAACCTTTAAATCAATATTTTGAGCACCGAAGTGCTAAGTATGACTCTGATTTACCAGTTTTTGCCAAAGACTTTAGGGTAAGGGCTTCGGTTATCGATCGGGAAGGGTTTAGGCACTCGATCAACCCGCACGTAGTGGTCTCTATCTATGGCCAAAATAAAAAATAAATGGGCGGAGCTTCCGCTTGCCCAAAGGCAATATGGTCCTATCAAGCTTTGAGCCAAAACCAAAATTTCGGCGGCGTAACAGCTTGAATCCTTGGACGGAGGAAACACTAAGAATGTAGAGGAAGAGAGGGGTGAGCCGGAGCTCACGGGCCCTTGTTGCATCATAGAAGACCTTCGCTTCGGCGTACTTTCGATGGCTTTAAATGGTTTAAACGGTAAGGGAGTGGATTCAAATGCCAGGATTCGGTAGATGGGAAATGTAGGATGAAGCTAGGGACTAAGCTTGACTAAAAAGGGTGATCTAATGGTTGAAATTGATTGAAAGGAGTGAACTAAGCATGCTGGAATTCTGGTTGAAGAATGCAAAAATAAAAGGGAACTTTCTCTTACTAGGGCTCTCTCTCTTAAGCTCAACTTTCAACCTTAATTTTTCAACCTTTGGGAAGAGGGGGGGCCTTTCTATTTATAGAGAAGAGATAGGTTAGAGGGTTACTTAAGAGCTAATTGGTTTAGAAATTAGGTAATCCTCCATCTAAGGTTTTCTAGGTTTTTAGGGTCCTAGGGGTTTGGGGAACCGATTTCAATGGCAGATGATGGGGTGAGACTATAGGTGACTTAAGGGTTGTATATAAGCTCAAAGGGGGTGCAACCAACCTTAAGACACCCACCTCAACCAAGGGGATGGTCAAAAGGTCAAACCTGATGAAGAAATTTTGAGCATTTGATGACAGTTACTGTAGCTAAGCTTGGCGTATATATTACATATGCCCAATTTATATACAGCGATTTCCATGAAAACCAGAGAAGACCTGAGAAGGTCGGTGTCCGCGGTGGGCCCTACCTATGCTGTGCGTATGTATTATGTACGCTTGACCAAATTTGGCCCAAAAATGCCAGGCATATATAATATATACGCCTGACTAAAATGGGGCCAAATTTTCTGGGCGTATCTAATACATACGCCTGAGCAGAAGTCATGATTTTATATAAAACTTCAATCAGCCATAACTTTTGAAACATAACTCTAAATTGGGTGATCTTTGGCTTGCTAGAAACCTGGAGAAGTCCTCCTTCCAACGGTATGTGGCTCATCCTTGGTAGTGGTCTGTGTAAAATTTTGTAGCTCTCCTCCCATCAATTACTCAGAAGGGTTCAAGTTGGGTCTGGGAAGGGATCCTAGGGTTTAGGGGTGATCTCTAAGGATTGGGAGAATGGTTCTAAAGGGTTCAGGGTGATTCTTAAAGGTCTGGGTAGGTTCCTAAGGGTTCAGGGCAATTCCTAAGGGTTCAGGGGTGCCATCAGAAGCACAGGGGTACATCTCTCTCGGAGTATAGACTGATCGGGCCTTGGGCCGAATTTGGGTGTCTACAATGATAATTCCTTTGGTTTGAATCGATAATAAGTCTGCGTTGAATATATGCCCACTGAGAACCGCAACAAAGATCGGGGTAGATCCATGCATGTTTAGACCCACGAGAACCAGTGCCTGAAATTTTTACAATACAAGAAGAGGGAAATGGGAGAAGTTGACCTTGAGCTATTGATTGGGCCAAAGACCTTCTCCATATTATTTCAGGTAATGGACATTAAATCCTCATTCAAACTATTGTTTGGGCAACCATATGGCTGCATGAGGTTGGAGCGATATCGTCGACACTACATCAAAAGCTAAAATTTGTGTCCAGGCATAGGATTATCACCATCATTGGTGAGGGGTATAGCGAGAAGGAAAAAGCCACCAACAGTGTTGAGAAGCCAAAAGTGTTGGATGTGCTGCACACAACTGAAGATGTCGACCTTCACAGTTTCGAGTACGAAGTATCAATGGTACTCTCGGAACCCATAGAGGGAATCGTCCTGAAAATCGGAGGTGGAATGGTAGCGGTAGTGGCCATGCTTCAAAAGTGGGGCTATAAAAAAGGAATAGGAATTGGGCCTAGACTGTAAGGCAGAAAAGAGCCGATCACAACCAAGGGTGGTCAGAAAGTCTGATTCGAGTTATGTTACAAGCCCACTGAGGAAGAGGTTCAGGAGGCTAACGAGAAAGCCTGAGCAATGACAGCTGCCAAAGTCAAAGGGATACACTTAGCAGAGAAACCCCATCCCAGGCCTCACATCAGGGATTCATTCATAAGTGTCGGGGTCATGAAAATTGATCAGAATGGGGCAGCTCAAGCAACCCCACACAAACTCACAACACCGGTTCACCCCACTAATCCCTGAATCATCCCACCTGGCCTACAAATAGATTTTGTTGCTCTGTTCCTGTTTGAGGAGCAACCCTTCATACCTGCATAATCCCCCTTGTGGTAAATCACCACAGAACTCTACTGACGTTTGAGGATAGAATCTCAGACAAATTCAAGATCAATATGATGGAAGTTGACTCCAATGAGCCATATCAGTCAGCACCCTTCATCCAAACAGGTAAAGGAGCGGCCCCTCAGGTGTGCAATTGGGCATATTTGCCCCAAACTCTTGAAGCAGGGAGTGGCTTAAATTTTGGCACTTGTTTCCTAAAAAAAATAACCTATAAAAAGTGAGATAAGCCCTTGGCTGGTAATACCTTGTATATACACAAACTCGCGCTACCAAGGGTTTGTCTCCGAAGAAAATAAAAACTCTAAAAACATTGAAAAAATACTAAGTCCAAAAATATTGTCATTTAAAATTCCAAATAAAATCTCAGAAAATGATGCATTAATTGAAGTACCCATCCCACATAAAATCGACCCCTTTCCTGTAGAAGTATAAGAAGAGGAAGGAGTTACAAGTCTGAACGAGGATGTCCCTTTCAAGGAGCTCCCCAATGAGCTCCTTGACCAGTTTGCCGACTTTGAGCATGGCCCTACCCCGATCATCGAAGAAACATAAGACATCAATCTAGGGACTGAGGATATTCCCTGAATTACCAAGATCGAAACGTTGTTGTCCCCCAAAGAAAGAAAAAGTATGATCGATTTCCTTCGGTCATACGAAGACGTTTTTGTCTGGTCGTACGAGGACATGCCTAGTCTAGACACCGATTTGGTTGAGCATGAGTTGTCGCTCTACCCTGATATGAAGCCAGTCAAGCAGAAGCGGAGACGTTTCTGACCAGAGTGGATGCTAAAAGTTAAGGATGAGGTCATCAAGCAGTATGATGTAGGGTTTCTCATGCTATCTAAATACCCATAGTGGCTAGCCAATATTGTGCCAGTATCGAAGAAGGATGGAAAAGTTCGCATGTGCATCGATTTCTAAAATTTAAACAAGGTGAGCTAGAAGGACGATCTCCCATTGCCGCATATCGACATCTTGGTCGATAACACTGTGGAGCACGGGATGCTTTCATTTATGGATGGATTCTCGGGATATAATCAAATCAAGATGGCAGAGGTTGATCGCGAGAAGACAACATTCATTAGCCCCTGGGGAACCTTTTGCTATCGAGTCATGCAATTTGGGGTGAAGAATGTTGGTGTAACATACCAGAAAGATATGACTACGCTATTTCATGACATGATGCATCGAGAAATTGAAGTATATGTCAATGACATGATAGCCAAGTCACCGGAGCGAAGTGATCATCTGATAATCCTCCAGAAGCTGTTTGAGAGACTGAGAAAGTATAGGTTATGTCTGAATCCACAAAAGTGCGCATTTCGTGCTATGTCTGGAAAATTATTGGGATTCATTGTCAGCTGGAGAGGTATCAAGGTCGACCTAATCAAAGTGAAAGCCATCACGAAAATGTCGTCGTCGTCTACAGAGAAGGAGGTCAGAGGGTTCTTGGGCAGGATACAGTATATCAGTCGATTCATTACGCAGCTGATGCCTATCTGCACACCAATCTTCATGCTACTTTGAAAGAACTCACCCGTTGAGTGGAATGACGATTGTCATGTTGCGTTCGATAAAATCAAAAGCTACCTTCTCAATCCACCTATTTTGGTACCGCATGAGCCAGGGAGAGCACTCTTAATATATCTCTCTACGACGGAAGCCTTGATGGGATGTGTCTTAGGGCAGCATGAGGAGATGAAAAGATGAGAGCAAGCCATGTACTATCTGAGCAAGAAATATACTAACTACGAGATGCGCTATTCTCATATGGAGAAAGCATGGCTCTTACTGGATGAACTGCACATTAGCAGCTCCTATTGTCTAAGTTTGACATCACCTACGTCACTCAAAAGTTGATCAAGGGGCAAGCACTCGCTGATCATCTTGTCGATAATCCACTACCCGATTATGAGCCCTTGAGAACCGAGTTCCTTGATGAAGACATCCTATTCATGAAGGAAGATGATACTGAGGAAGTAGAGGAATCATGGGTAATGCACTTTGACGGGCTGACAATGTTGATGGTCAGGGAATTGGTGCCATTCTAATTTCTCCAAAAGGATCCCACGTACCACTCTCCATCAAACTCAACTTCCCTTGCACTAATAACATGGCTGAGTACGAAGCTTGTGCAGCAGGCCTACATGCGGCTCTCGATCTAAACATAACACGCCTGTGAGTGATTGGCGATTCGCAATTGATCATTTGCTAGACAAATAGAGATTGGAAGATGAAAGATGAGAAACTGATTCCCTACCATGAGCACCTTGAGGATCTGATAGCCTGCTTCAAGGATGTGACATTCTCATATGTCCCACGGATAAGGAATTGCTTTGCCGACACACTAGCAACTTTGGCGTCAATGATAGAAATCCAGTATGGTGTTGAGATGAAGCAGATCATTATCGAGCAAAGAAATGAGTTGGACTTCTGCCTGCAGATTGAGGAACCTACCAAGCTTGATGATTAGCCACCTAGGTTCTTAGATATCAAGAATATCCTCGAGACACTAACTTTCCCTGAGGATATATCCATGACGGATTGGCAAACTATCTAGCATCTGGTGGCCGGTTATGTCATTTGCGGGGAATGCCTTTACAAGCTGTCTTATAATAACATCTTGCTCAGGTGCCTTACAGAAAGTGAAGTGATCAACATCATGAAGGAGATCCATGAGAGAGTATGCGATGCCCACATCAGCGGTCACATGCTCGCTAAGATGATTCTATCGCAAGGATACTTTTAGACTACTATGAAATCAGACTGCTGCAAATATGTTTAGAAGTGCTACAAGTGCCAAGAACACTCCAGTCTCATACATGCATCGGCCATCGATCTACATTGCATGACCACTACTTGGCCATTTGCTACTTGGGGCCTGGACATCATCGGAATGATTAACCCCAAAGCCTCAAACTAACATCAGTTCATCCTCGTCTCCATCAAGTACTTTATTGAGTGGGTGGAGGCAGCATCAAATGCAAACATCACGGCTGGACACATCAAGAAGTTTCTCAAGAACAATATCGGGTGTCGATTTGGAGTACCCAAGCATATCATCACGGACAATAGCACAAACTTTGTGAATAAGCGCATCTGAGCCTTCTGCGAGTAATACAAGATTAAGCACCATCGCTTGTCCCCTTATCAGCCTTAAGCTAATGGAGCTGTAGAAGCTGCTAATAAGACAGTCATATGCATCCTTGAGAAGATGGTCATCACTTACAAAGATTGGAGCGAAATGCTCCCATTTATTTTATGGGCCTACAAAATGTTGATCCATACCGCTATAGGGGTAACACCATTCTCCCTTGTGTATGGAACCGAGGCCGTCCTGCTTGTTGAGGTTGAAGTACCCTAACTCCGAATCCTCATGGAGTCAGGCTTACCCGATGTAGAGAGAGAGAGAGAGATCCCACTTTGATCAATTGAACTTACTAGACGAGAAAAGGCTCCTAGCCTTGTGCCATACCCAGGTTTACCAAGGGCGAATCACACGCGCTTACAATAAATGTGTCCATAGTCGAGATTTGAAGGACAGAGATACTATGCTAAAGAAGATCTTCCCATCCCTCCACGCTGATCCGAGAGGGAAATTCAAGCTGAACTGGGAAGGACCTTACCTCATCAAAGAAGTACTGTCAGGATACGCCATCCGCCTTGCCACCATGGACGGAGATTATTTTCCTAAGCCTATCAAAGCTGGATACGTCTGATGGTTCTACGCTTAGTCTATCACGACAAGGTAAGTATTGGTGAAACAGATACGTGACTGCTTAAGAACCATACAAAAGAGGCCATCATTCCAAGTACAGTAGCAAAAAAACATCCCTAAAAATGATGATATCCTTTGCTATCCCATTTGAGCCTTGGCCTTTCTTTCAATAAACCCCTTCCCCCTAAAAAAAGGAAGAAAGAAGAAGAAAAGGTGTATACATAAAAAAAAGAGAAGAAGAGATGAAATAGAATTACTATCAAAATAAAAAAAAAGATCAGAAAAGCAAAACATCAAAAAGAGACTGCCTGAAATAAAACAAAGGAAAAAGAAAAGAAATGGAAGAATTATGGGGCATGAACAGTAAAATCCCCCAAGGAAGAAAGTGTGTTGTGGAAAACTGAAACCATCTCATGGAAACTTTTCTAGCCTAGCATACCTTCAAATCCTAACCCGACCCATGGCCAAGCTACACCCTGAGGAAAGCCCTCTTTTAAGGTTCACAAGCGGTCACAGTATCTGCTAAGTCAACACAAGCTGAGTTGTGAGATGACACCAGAACCCCATCTAGCCAGCTATGACGGAATCGACGTCTATGTCGTGGCTTTAAAAAAAAAAGAAGAGAAGAAAATAAAAGATAAAAATATAAGCTCAAAGCAAGATGGATGTGGTGAAAACCTGAGAGGGCACTACGGGTAAAAACAGCGAGCTTGAGCGGACCAGGTGAAAACCCAAAAGGGTGCTTGGGGTAAGAGAGCTAAACCCATGGACGTGGTGAAAAACCGAAAGGGCGCCACGGGTAAAAAGAGGGTAATCACGGGCACGATGAACCCACCTTGAGCATTGTGAGTGAAAAAGGATTAAAAAAAAAAATTGAAAAGAAAGGTTTGAAATGATAAGACTGATGTTCGAGGAACCAGTTTGGTTACTTTCCCTATTACCCTCTTTTCCAACTGGGCCGCTCATATTCATTCAAATCGGGCCCCCGACCAGAATTGTCTTTGTGAAACTGCTTTGTCAAACGTATGACCCGATGTTAGGAGAAAGGTTTGACTCAATCCAAAGGGATTAACGTTCCAGCCTTGGTAAAGCCACTGAAACTCACTCAGACCTGACCACTTAAAAAGGGATTCGACCATGCTCAGAAGAGGACCCGTCATCTCACCATGTGACTAAGGCATTCAAAAAAGAGAAAAAGAAGAAAATATATATATAATAGAAAAGAAACCATGCTTTTTGTAAGATAATAGATTTTCCTTTTCCATTCACAAACTTACATCTTTGCTTACACAAATCTCAAAAATTAATTGGTGTGTGTCTAGCTGTCTTTCTTTCTTTCTTTTTGACAAAAGCGAAAAAATAACAAAAACATATAGAAAATATGTATACCAAAAAATTTGTGTATCTGAATAGGGGTTTCTTACGCCCCTTCCTGTGAATCTGATCTGTGCAAAAAAGATATATGTGTAGGAGGGAATCAACAGCCCAGCTCACACTTCAAGGCACTAATCTCCGCGCGAAAACCATCCTCCCAGACATTCCGCTCGGTTATCCAGCAGCCATGAATGCTCTTATACCTCTTCCGAGAAGCGTTAGTAGCCCCGTGAGCATCATTCAAGGCTCCTTCCAGATGAAGGACCTCGCACTCAGCTGTACCAGCTCTGGCCTCTGCCACCTCTGCTCTAACTTTCTCTTGTGTTAAAAGCTCTTATAGGACCCTCTTCTCATCGGCCAGCAGCTCAATGCGGACTCGAAGTGCCATCTCCTTCTTCGGCCAGGGCCCTCCCATATCACTACTCTCTGCCTTATCCAAGTGATCAATGGTAGGCTGCTCAGCTGAGAGCCAACCCTCGTACTCAGGGGAAGATTGAACTGAATCTCCCTGCTCCATATCACACATCAACGTTGACTGACGCGTCTCTCAGAGAGCAGCAATCCGATCTATGTCCTCGGAGCACCCCCTAGAAAAGATCAAATCACATAGGAGTTTCACCTCGCAAGGCACCTATTGAGAGCAGTCAAACTGATGCAACACCCGAAATGGGAAGTAGAATGTGTTGCCAGTCAATCCTAGGAGGGTGATGCCCTCATGGTTTCTGGAACGAACTATTGGGAAGGTCTGATTCAACCAAGGGAGTCTTCATACTAGCTATGCATCAGTCAGCCAAAGCTTCAACTTTGACAAATCTCCCTGTGGAATTAGGTGACACCTGCCCACAAAGCATCGGACCACCTCACCTTGAGCAATATAAAAGTGAGGCATAGGTCCCAAGATAGCAAGATGCTCACCCAACCAGACCTGGAGCAGCAAAGGACATCCCCTGAGACTCTCCACCTTGCCCAGAGCAAATGCGTCAAGACATCTGTATAGTTGAGCAAGGATCAAGTGCATCACTGATCGACCCTCTACCAACTCAGTCAAAATGTCACAAAGAGCCAGAGAGAAGCTCTCTCCCGCAGTGAAGAAAAGGACTTCGAAAATAAGACTAAGAGCAAAGGCTTTCACATTGAAGATATTCCTAATCGGCAATTTTCAAAGACTTTCGTCACCGAAAAGTTCTTTGAGGAATTTGATCGAACACCTTGTGGGCCCCCTAATGAGACTTTTCTCATACTCAAATTTCTTCAAACCTAGGATAAGGTGAATGTCCTTAGAATAACCCAGCTTCGGCATGACTCTTGTGAGGCCTCTGTGGAGCTTCAAGCCGGACAAATTGGATAACTCTTCAAGAGTAGGAGTTAGCTCCCGCTTCCCAAAACGAAACACATGGGCAACTTTGCATCCCAAAACGAGGCATCGCATGAAGTAGGTTCCACCGTGGAGGAACCTCAAGAAAGGAGGGAAGACAAGATAGTCCAAACCGCTCTAGATCAACGAGCTTGCTCTCATTCAAGCTCCCAAGCCAACTTTTTAGAAAATTGGGCCCCAAGCCCAAAGAAAGGAGTAAGTTGGTTTTGGGCCCTCCATGTAAGGGAGGGTTGGAAAGCAAGTCCATGGACGTACAAAGATCTTTCAAGAGTATATAATTCAATGTATGTCGATGGACCCACCCTTGGGAAAACAAGGAGAGTACAAATTAGCTGAAAAAGCCAAGTCAAAGAGAAAAGAGAGAGAAAGTGGTCTGTCTCGGGCAGATAAAGGGCCCACTATCCCCCAGGCTAAACCAGGCATAACTAATAGTTGCGCCAGTGTAAATCCCCCTAGGATTGGCCTGGTGCATGTAATACATGCACCAGATCAATCTGGCCCCCTTCCATGTATTTTTTGGAATTTTTTAAGGGGATTTGTTGTGTATTTTTTGCTAGCCCCCTTAGCCAGTTTGCCTGTTCACCTGTTTTATGCCTTGATGGCATTCACAAACCTAAAAACCAAAGTGCACCTAACAGTAAAATAATCTCACTGTTGTGTAGTAAAAACCCACACTGAGGCATACGACCTCAAGGGTAATTTTTATAGGCAATCGTCAAAACCATCCCCCAAGAAATCAGATATAATGCAAGGGAAACATAACACGCAATCAAAGAAAGAGCACTAAGCATTTCAAATCTGAAAATCATCCCAATCAAATGAAAAAGTGCGATAACTATCCACCACAATTTGTTTAAATCCCAATAAAATCATCTCAAAGTGTTTAAAATGTTCAAAATGTAGAACTAGGCCTAGTCCTTGTTGGCGCCCTTCGATTTCTTTCGCCGGCGTGAGGAGTTTTGAAAGGTTCGCATATCTCCTACCCTGGACCACGCCTGTGAAAGCCATTTAAGTAACGAGCATGAATCCTTGTCATGTGCGCGCTGCAAGTCATAGTCAAGATCATAAATCAGGAGCAATTGCAAGACAAAGAATGGTAAATTAGTGAGAAAAGCAGGTAAGCAGAATACTCACCACCTCCACATCCCGAAGCTCAGCAATGTTGTGATAATACGCGGCATGGTCCATGGCCGATTCGAAGTTCTACATTCAGAGAAAGAAAGGTGTCAGTTACAGGGATTAGTAACAAACACATGCATTTATCAAAGGAGCTAAAAATAAAGGAGGAATGATCGAAAAGAGTCTTACCCCTGGAACAACCTCAGGAGGAGGGACCCAAACCGCTTTAGCTGAGAGGCATGCCTGCCTATCTACATCGACACATAGATACAAGAGGAAGCCATCATCGAGGTGCTTGAAAGTCCCATGAACCATAGCAGGTGCACCGCCCAAGGCTCCCATGCGAGAAGAGCCTGAAGGATTGACATCTGAAGGACCAGCACCTGAGGGGCCAACACCTGAGGGACCCACATCGGAAGGACCAACATTTGAGGGACCCACCTCTGAAGCATCAGCAGTACCCACCACTGCTTCACCTTCATCATTTGAATCACCCCCTGGATAAACTGTGAAAAAGATAAAGATTCGCTCAGTAGAAATAAAAGCTAAATAAAAAACCTGAAGGGGACCAATCTAAAAGAGAAAAGAGGATTACATGTGAATGTGGGCCGCTGAAAGCAAAGAAATTGATGTTAGGGATAAAGTGCGGGAGGATAAATCGATACGGCAGAGATTCATACCATAGCCAATATTCTCCCGGCATGAGAAGGGCATTGATAGGGATCCCATTTTGGAAGAAGGCCACAATAAGATCCTCAATGCTAGCCACAGGGTCCAGAACATTTGCAGGAGGATCCATAGGTATAGCAGGGTAGCCCTGATACTGATTAACTACCCGCTCCCCAAGGTAGTAGGCCCTACCCCATGCCCCATAGAAGAAGACAATGTGGTGGTTGTTAAAGAGGCGAGATGGACCTACGGCAGCCCGATCCTAGAAAATAGAGCCAAAATATGGGTCATATATGATCTGTCCAAGTCAAGAGGTGGCCAATCAGTCAAGATTGCAACATAATAACAAAGGAGAATTTTTAAACTGAAATAAACAGAGGAGAAAAGGTCTTACTTGCTCGGGGATCATCAGGTCAAACTGGGACCTCAGGCCCATCTCCAGATGCTTCATGCCCACATCTTGGCACCGAGATTTGTTCCAATTGCTTAGGAGGGGGTAGGTGTATACCTCAGAGTGGAGAAGCGGGCGTCCAGGCTGGAAGTGAAGGTACCCCCATGCCTGAGGAGAGCAGTGCACAAAACAAAAGTTAGTAGCATACAATGACCATCCAAATAAACTGATAAAAGAAAAAGAGTTAGAGATTACCTTCAGAGCCAGCCAGAAACCAATGATGGACTTCGAATCCCCGGTAGATACTTGTTAAGTGGTGAAGAATGCCACTTTTCACCCTTTAACCTGACCATTGACAGACCTGTGAGCACACTAATAAGCCTCTGTTGAGTGCTTTTTGTAGATAGCAGTGAAAGCTGGTAATAATGCAGAAAACCACTTAAGAATGCCCACAAAGAAGCCATCTCTTAGGACTATGCAGTCCCTACAACAGCACACCAGAGGGCAGCACATCACTGAGCCGTTGGAATGGGTGGCTGCAGCAGAACAAAGGAAAGGAAGTGAAGACAGGTCTTAAAATAACCTATCGAAAGGGTATCTAGAAGACTTCAGTAGGAGTTGAAGGATAGAAGAGAAGAATTCATGCAGTTGGAGAAGGGTTCGATAGGATCTGAAAGCAGAAAGAGGAAGACATGTTCTGAAGTGACGGATTCAATAGGATCTTAAACCTATCGAGCAGATGAATGAAAGAGAAAGCTCATCCTATCGAAAGCTTTCCTAAGGAGAAAAAGAGAACCTATTAAAGGCTTCTTGAACCTATCGACATGAAGATGCTAGAATTAAACCTATCAAAGGATGCTTAAGCCTTTCGATAGGAATGAGAGCCAACCTATCGGGATGACGACATGCAGAGCTGAACCTGTCGAAAAGGACCTCTGGACCTATCGAACTACTCAGCCAACCTATCGAATACTCCAGATAATGGGCTGAGGATCCCTGAACCTATTGAGCAGATGAATGAAAGAGAAAACTCATCCTATCAGTACCTATTGAAGAGACCAGGGAACCTATCGAAAGGGACTACAAGCTTACTTTTAACCTATCAGAAGGTTCTCCAACCTGTCGAAATCGTGTGCTGAACTCCTCAGAAACTATGCTATGCACACACTGAGACTTGGTAACCTGCTGCACACAAGGTTCCAGAAGATGCCCTAGAAAGCCCTAACCGACCCACGTGCTTTAACAGAACTCTAACAAACTCTGACGACCTTCTAGAAGGGATTTTTGGCGGGAAAAATAGAGGGGAAAGCTATATGTAGAGATCCCCAATTGCAATTGGGGAGGATCAAAATTCTGAACAATTTCCTAGAGATCAGAGCTTGCAGCGAGATTCTATTTTCCTTCCTTTAGCCCAACCATGGTTGGCTAATTCCTTAGGAGCAGCAAGGAGTGAGTTAGATCTGTGATTGGGTAAGGTTAAGAGTGTTGCTGAGGTTAATTGCTGCACAAACTACAGATCTGAGAGCATTTCATTATAGAGTGAGTTTGATTGCAATGTAAATATTGTTTCCAATGTTTTAATTAGATCCAAAGCTCTTTTGATTCATTTTGGTGCTCGATCGGATTTGTGTAGAGGAGTTGCTTGATCAGCTCACCCACTTAACTGGTAAACCTCTTGGATATCATCTGAATTCCCTAGATCTTATATCCCTGTAATTTCCTGTGTCTATGACCTGGAAATTGCAGCATCTATAGTGGTTTTAATTGTTCTAATTGAGGCTCTATCTTTGTAGGAGATCTCTAGGATGGTCTGTGACCATTAAAGTGGACAGATCATAACCTTAAGGTAAATCTAAGCTCAGGCCTCAATTGGATTCATCTGCTGCAATCGATGGATTCGATAAAGTCTATAGGATGGTCTATGACCATTAAAGTGGACAGATCATAGCCTTAAGACCCGGTGGATCCTATGATTTGGAGTGGAATTTATTCCCTGCAGCTGTGCTTGTGGCCAGCTGAGGGACTTGTGTGCTTTTGAACCCCTGTAATATGCTTAGCTCAACCTGATTGCAGTGAAAACAACCTCCAAGTTGTTCTTCTCCATTTTTTGAGTTTTTAAACCCTCCATCTGTAAGATTTGAGGCTCCAGTTTTGATCTAAGACAATCTGCATTTTAATTGTAGTTTAGATTAAGTGAAAATCCAATCTAATCTCTCCCCTGTCTTTTAGCTAGACCAACATTAGTTAGGGTGCTAGATCTCTTACAGAACTGGAGATTTACCTAATTCCAAACCACATCTCTGTGGACTTCCCCTTACTCACTTTTAAAACTTGCTACAAAGGACCCTGTAACTTCCAGGCCTAGGATATTTTAGATGTGCTGAATCCATCTCTGTTTTCTCTTGATGCTTACATCATAAATCAGCACACTGGAATTACCCAACAATACTCGGGCTATGCCATACATCAACATCGCATATCCGGCCCCGCCCCAGTCGTATCTATGGATATCGAGCCAATTATCCATAAGGCTCAGCAGTGCTAGGTTGACTCGCCCGCTGCTCGCATTGATAAAGAGGGTTTTTCCCAACATGAGCAGAAGCGTGATATGGGCTAGGACAATCGCACATTCAGGCTTAATGTAACGCTCCACATCTGACTGGCCCAAATCTACCAACTCATGCGGCCCATAAAGCTCGGATATCCAGGTCATCTGGAATTCGGCACCATGCAATTGTCCATGAGGGGGATAATCCCCTATCAATCTGATAATATCAGCTCAGCTAGGCATTGCGAGGTTGGCGATCAGAATGCCCCCTACCCTGATACCGGTAATCATCGCCCAATACACTGGCATCAGGGTCATCTCAGCGGTGGCCATGTGGAAAGACATGGTCTCTAGGCGAAACCTCTCTATCAAAGCCCTCAGATACGCGGCATCCGCCCTCATGGGAGGGCATGACAGGAACTCTCTGAAACCCGCCTGCTCATGCAAATACTTCACGACAGGTGGCATGTAGCGATAAAAGTCATGGAAGTCTAGCTAGCCCCCTCGGAACACAATAGAGGGCAAGTCCTACGTTAAAAGAGAAAGATGCATCAGGTCATGGAAATAGAGCAAAATCGCACAAAAGGGAAAGAGAACTGAACTTATCTTTTACCTTGCCCGCAATGCCGAAATTGGAAATGTGGATATATTGCTGCTAGAGAAGGCAGATTCGGGCAGCCTCGCCCTGCATTTCAAGCCATGTACCTACTTGGCGCTGCACCACAAAGAACTGTTCCCCATGGGGACCATAAACCACGACGGGCCCCTCCTCCTATCCCTCCGACACGTATTCTTCATCACCAGACATTCTGAGGCAAAAGCAAACAGTCATATCAGGGCGGATCAATGATAAAAAAAAAACTATTTTTGCTATAGGCCGAGGGAAGGTAAGCATGCTCCTCCCTTTTCTTTTATTTAAAAATAAAAATTAAAAAAACAAAAAAATGCTTTTCTTTATGTTTTAAAAAAAAATCATCAAAAAAGAACAAAAAAAAAATGTTGTTTTTTTCATGTTCACAAAAACAAAAAAGGCCTTTCTTTATGTTTGCCATAAAAATAAAAATAAAAAACCAAAAAAGTGGGTCCCTTTCCTTTGCTTTCAAAAATGAAACAAATGCAAAAAATATCCCCTTCTTTTGTCTTCAAAAATAAATAAATAAAATAAATAAATAAAACGAAAATTTCCCTTTCTATCTTCGAAAATGAAGCAAGTTAAAAACAAAAAAAAAATCCCTTCTTTATGTTTCTATAATCAAAATCAAGCAAAAAATCCTTCCTTTATGTTTATGAAATCAAAAAACCCTAAAGAAAAAATCCCTTTTCTTATGTCCATAAAATAATAAAAAAAATCCAAAAAACATATATATGAAATAAATTCCTTATTTAATTTTTGAAAATAAAAATAAAAATCCCTTTCCCTAATTGATTTTTCATTAGTTAGTCTTCAAAAATAAAGACTAAAAATCCTTGCTTTATATTCAAAAATGAAAACAAAAAAAAAAACCTAAAATAGAGTCCTTTCTATATGCACAAATAAAAACAACAAAAAAATATATATTATGTAGTAATAAAACCCATAAAACAACAAAAATAGGGCATCATTCATGAAAAATCATCAACACGTCATCAATAAACATGCTTACAATGAAAATAAACCATTTATCATCTAGAGATGCAAGATCATGATCACATTTGCAAGAAAAAGCAAGAAAACTAAAATAAAATAGGTTTTAAATGGTTACATTTGAAGAAAAAGGGGTCTTTGATCTAGCGCGGAATGGGTGATCAGTCGGCGCAAACAAATGCCGGTGATGAAGCACACTTAGAGGCAATGTAGGGGAGCTCTATTTTTCGGTTTGGACAGGGGGGAGAAAAAGTATTTTGAAAATACACCCCTGCTGCCCGAAGTCAGGCTCCTTAAATTCGATCCTCAGCCATGCCTGGCGCATCTATTAGTTATGTCAGGCTATTTTGAGCCCTTAGATGGCTTGGCGCAACTAGTAGTTGCGCCAGGTGGGCTTGGTGCAGGTCACATGCACAACCTGGTACCCCGTCTCTTTGTTTTGCCATCCCCAAAAGATGCACATGCTCTCAAGTGGTATGTCGATCCTCATTCGGCTTACCCCAGAAGCCATGCTAGAATAAAATGGATCGAGATCAATAAACATCCCGATCCTAGATAGGAAAACATGAAAAATCCAAAAAATAAAAAAAAGATAATTAAAAAGCCAAAAATAATTCACATAAAATGATAGAGTAATTCACATAAAATGATAGTTTTGAAAATCCAAAAAATCACATAAAATGATAACTTAAAAATCTAAAAAAAAATGAATGAAAAAAGATAAAGAAAAGCCAAAAATAATTCACACAAAATGATAGAGTAATTCACATAAAATGATAACTCAAAATCAAAAAATCACATAAAATGATAACATAAAAAAATCAAAAAAATTTCCCACATAAAATAACAAAAAATGTGTTTTGAAAAAATAGCACGAACTCCCAAAAAGCGTTGCGACATCTATTCACTCCGCTCGGGTAGTCATGCTAAATAAACTTTGGGATCAATGGGTTCACCCAAAGACCTCGAACCCTGCTTCAGGCAGGGGCACCCGTGATCAGTCAAATGGGGCAGTCAATGCCTCATACGATTGGACACAAATTGTAGAACCTTGCGTACTTGTATTGCGCCTATCTTTGAATGTGGGTCGATCACCCCCCTTACTTACGAAGCTGTTATATTCAGAATGAATCTTGAACATCAATCACCTTCAAATCATCTTGAGAAGCAACCATTTTTCCTGGTTAATGGGCTTTTGCAACTCGAGAAGCGAACATTTTTCCTAACTATTGGGTTTTCGCAACTCATTCCACCTCCGTTATGCCTAGTAATGTCGCTAAGCACTTGGGGATCGATTATCTTGATAAACGACTGTTATCCCGACATACAGGGCTTTCGTTTTCTCACCATTGTACTCGTCTAACGTTTGAAGTTTGTTCTGAATGCAGCGGACCTGTCAGTAATGCCTTGGGCCTCTTCGGATATCACTTTTCTTTGGCATTCGACCATTAGTGATCGGATACCAAAGAGGGGCATCTGTAGACACCTAAATTTGGCCCAAGGCTCGATCGACATGCATTTCAAGAGAGGCGCATTTTTGAGCTTTTGATGACATGTATGGAACCCTTAGGAACCTTTTCAAAACCTTAGGAGCCATTCCAAACCCTTAGGAAGCACCCTAGATCCCGTAGGAACCTTCCCGAACCCTTTGAAACCCATCCCGACCCTTAGAAACCATTCCGGACCTAAACTTAGCTTTCTCGAGCAATGGATGAAGACTGGTGTACTAGGACTAGCTGTGACCTTCTACAGTGATCTAATCTCATACCATTGAAAAGTAGAAGTCCTCAACTTTCCATCAAGCCAAGGATCACCCCAATCAGAGTTTTATGTAAGAAGTTATGGCATTCCGAAGCTCAGGGGCACAATTGTAAATTGGCTAAGTTCCCCTTAGGGATTTGGCGCAAGTATTACCTGTGCCAAGCCATTTCTCCCCAAAAATGGCTTAGCATAACTAATAGTTGCTCCAGTTGTAAGGTGGGTTCCCCCGCAGGCTTATAACCTCCCAAATCCCTGTGGAGTACTGTTTTACTATACCTTTGCCTGGCGCATCTATTAGTTGCGCCAGGCTTAGGAACAGTAATTGTGGGTTTTTACCTTGAAATTTGAGATTGGGGTTTGACTTGTTGACCATCTTGACCTTTGGGGTGTATTTTGCTAGTTCTGTTGCACCCATTCACTATCTATTTGCAACCCCTTAAGTGGTTTAAAGCCTCACCCTATCATCTACCATTGGAGCATCTCTTCACACATTCCAAGGCTCTAAAAACCCTAGGAAACCTTAGATGGCTAGATTACCTAATTGCTAATCCAAGCCTCTAAACATCCTCCTAACCTCTCTTTTTCCTATAAATAGAGAGGCACCCCCCCTTTAAAGAGGCTTGAAAAAATTTGCAAAGTAAGAGATTAAGGAACCCCTTCTCTCTCTCTCCTCTAGTGCACTCTTCACACACAAATTTCAGAACATTCAAACCTTTTAAAAGCCTTAGCCTTTCACCTAAAAGCTTTAGTTTAGGTGTGTGCTACTCCCTAGCCTCCCCTCTCTAGTCCTTAGCTATCCACCCTAGGAGTTAGAATCCATCATCAAGCTATACAAGCCATCAAAATCTCACCGAAGCAAGCCTACGCAAGGTTCCACAGTGGTGCAATAAGGGCCCAAGGGCTCCGGCTCTCTCCTCTACTCCTATACCTTCTTGGTTCTTCCTCCTTCCTCTCATTTGTGCCGTTACGCCGTCGAATTTTTAGTAGGAATGGAGGGGAACAAATAGGATTTTAATTCCCCTTGGGCAAGAGGAAGACCATTTTATTTCTTTTATATCATTTGTGCTTTGTCCATAAGTAAAGACCACATTAAGCGGGTTGATTGGGTGCCTAACACCTTCCCAATTAATAACCGAAGCCCCTACCCAAGTGCCTTTGGCGTAGACTGGATTCAGAGTCAATTTTGGCACTTAGATGCTCTTTAAATTTAATCTAGGTTTCCTGCGGCACCAAAAGCTCCGGGTGGCGACTCTATATTTTTAGAGATTGCTCATTGTCGCGACGGGATCATCCCGATTCCCATGATTGCATAATATATATATAAATATAAAAGAAAAATGAGCGGCACTTCCTCTTGCCTGAAGGCATACCGATCCTATTGAGCCCTTCACACTTGCTGAAATTTTGGTGACATAACGGCTCAATTCTAGGATAGAGGAAAAGCAAAGAAGGTAAAGGAATAGAGGGGAGAGCCAAAGCTCTCGGCCCCTTGTAGCACCTATTGTTGTATTGCTTACCTTGCAATTATTAAAGGGTTAAAAATAGCAAACTAACTAGAGGAATGATCACAGTAAAATGGAACCAAGGTAAAGCAATCAGGCCTGCAAGAACCAGGGCTGTTGTAGTAAGCGTTAAAGGGGTAAGTAAGGGTATGTCCACAGGAAAATATGGTTCAAAATGTGGTAAATCTCTAAATCTAAAACAGATCTAGCATTTTATCCTATCCTAATTTAAACTAAGGCAAGCGAGGAAAGAGGAGAGGTTTTAGGGATTGTTACTTTACTAAAAACTACAGAAACATAATGTAAAATGCAAATGATCCAGAACTAATTAAAACACAGGTTTAAGGAAATGGAGAAAAGGATTTGGGGAATTAAAATCAAAAGGGGAGAATAGCAGCTGGGGATTTTGGTCTTCACTGAAAATTGGTTGGTTCAGAGGCAATGTAAGGGATTGATTTGCAATAATCCTTCATCTAGACAGAAGCTCAGATGCAAGGAATAAGAATTCAATCTGGACTACAGAATTGGATAGGTGTTAAGGCTATGGTCTGTCCACTTTAATGGTAACAGATCATCCTAGGGATATTCTCCAATTCAAGAGTTTTTAATTAGAACAATTAAATCATTGCAGATGTTGTGGATGCAAGGCTACAAGCTCAGGCATCCATAGGGATATTAGATCTAGGGAAATCAAATTGCAATCAAGGAATCTATGGATCCAAATTAACTTTTCTATCAACAATTACTTATTCAATACAACTTATAGTACAATTGTTCTCAGATCTGTGATCTGTGCAACATCTAATCCTCATACAAAGCGTTGAACTTCTCAATTTACAGCTCTCAACCTCACCCTAGCTACTAAAAGGGTTTAGCCAACCATGGTTGTTCTAAAGAGAGAATGGGGAAGAAGGAAGAAGGAAGAGATTTTGGAGGGAAAGGAGAATTTGAGTTTGGTCTGAGCTCTCTCAATTTTTGGATGGTTCTTTTATGAAACTTCTCTTCCCTTTATAGTCTTCCCCTCTGTCCTCAGATTTGTTTCAGCCAATCATAGCTCAAGGGAATAATTCTATTATTCTGAGCTGCTGATGTGGCTGATTTTACTTCTAGAAACTCCCCCCAATTGGTTCTAATTGGACAAATGCATGTGGGGGAGTAAAAGGGCTCTCATTCATGCACATTTGTATTCCAAAGATACCCTCAAACTGGCTAAATAGCCTTGGGACACGTGTGCATAGAGTACTGGAGTGAACTACTGATGTGGCTGGAACTGAGAAGTTCCCAAATCAAGCTTCGAGAGGTTTAGGGAACCTCTCGACAGGTTAAGAGACTCATTTGCGCTCCATCCGACAGGTTGGCTTAAGCTTTCAATAGGTTGCTTTTAGTTATCAACAAGATCTTTTGACTGCTTGACAGGATGATGTAATACCTAGTTGTTGTCCTAGCTCCAGCTATCCTCTTGGCAGGTTATAATTCAACCTGTCGATTTTGTATACAGCTCCAGGCATCTTCTTGATAGGTTCTTTCTTCTGTTCAACAGGTTGAAGACATCCTCGTGAGAATGAAAGCAGCTTCAGGTAAGTCTTCGATAGGCTACCTCTTCTGTTCGACAGGTTCAGAGAAACCTCTCGATAGGTTCAATTCTAGCTTTCTGAATCTCACGAGAAAATTTTGCATTAGGTGACCTCTCAACAGGTTGAAACACACTAATCGATAGGTTCTTCTGCTGCAGCTCAAACCTTTCGACAAGTTCTATCAACTTGTTGATATCTTTACTTTTTCACCTCAGTACCTCTCTACAGGTTGAAACACAGCTTCAAAACCTCTCGATAGGTTGCCTTCTTCAGCTTTAACTCCTTGACAGGTTCTGAAACCTCTTAATAGCTTCATATTTAAGCATGCAAACCTATCGACAGATTGAATTAACCTCTCGACAGGTTATATCCTTTGATTCCACAACTGCCACACAACTTTGGGGTGTTGTTCTTCATCTGTCCAGCACTCAGCACCTTTTGAGGGGTTCAATCTTCATCCACTGCAGCTACTCTTGCTCCCATGTGTGCCCAGTTGGACACATGCCATTCCCATAGATCTCTCCTTTGTTAACTATTTGATGGTTGGCTTTTTAGGGTACATGAGGACATGATGAGGCAGTAGATCTCTTGTTGTTGAATCTAAGTGTGCTTGATTTATGTGTGTTTTGAAAACGGGTTTGCAACTGCTAAATTATACTAAAAAAAATAAAGAAATATCAGCACAGGTAGAAGTGAATTAGCCTGCAAGATCTGGGCCAATTGTAGCAAGTTTTAAATGTAAGTGAGTGAAAGATCGTCCACAGAGAATTTGTCTAAAATGCAAGATAAACCTCCAGATCTGAGCTACCAGATCTGGCCTCTTATCCTATCTAGAAAGCACATAAGATGAGAGGTTGAATTTGTCACATTAACTAAATGATAAAAGTAAAAATTAAACTAACTGATCCAGATCCGAGTTGGGGAAACGTTTGAGGTAAACTTATATAAAAAATGGAGAAGTAATCTCTAACTTTGATTTAGTCCTTGAAAACTGATGAGAACGACTGCAGCTCAACTGAGAGATGATCCAATCTTCATCTGGCTACAAGCGCAGATGTAAGAGAAATAAATCTAATTTAAGGATTAGGCTTAAGCTTATGGCTATGGTCTGTCCACTTTAATGGCCACAAACCATCCAATAGTCTTTAATCCAAAGCCTTAGTTTAGAACAAGAAGCATCACTACAAATGCCGTGAGAGATTAGGTTACCAACACTAATTCTCACAGGATTAATGAATCAAGGGAAATTGCATGAAAAGCAAGAATCTAAAGGAGTCTAATGCAATAAGGAGATCAGAGGAACCCTTAACATGAGTCCAATTGAGAATATACTTTACAACCTTTTCAAATCCACCATTACAATTACGAGCACAACTTAAAACAAATCTTTGTAGTCTTGAATACAACTCTCTTGAATTACGTAAATGTCTCACAACTCCCAATTGCAAGTCAAAGTGAAGCTATTATAGGGATTTCGGACAAACTATCCGTTTGGAAATGGGAGGATAGGAATGAAACTCAAAATCTGGATGCCCAAATTGGGCAAATGGTTCATCCATTTATAGTATTCCCCAAGTCCAGCTCAAATGTGTATCAACCAATCAGAGGTGCTCAGATCTGTATTGACCAATGGTGGTCGAAAGCACGAGGATCCAGATCTGCTTCGCCAATCGTAATTCCTCGATCCGTTCAAATAATCAGTGAAAAAGGCATCAATTCGTTATGCATTTTGCAAATCGGTTAGAGTTTCTAAGTTCCCACCAAGTTATTTCATCTCCGGTGCTCACGTGGGTGGAATATGCCTTCGCTTCATGCTTAGAATCCTCTGGAACATCCCTAGGTTTTTAAATGCATTGGAACGCGTGAAACAGATTACTGAATTGCCCTTGCAAAAGCTGAGAACCTCCAGAATACCTTTTCGCAAATTTTAGGGGGCTTTTCGCAAGGTGTTGTAACTCCAAGCTCTTTTCGCAAGGTTCTGCTGCTCAATTGAGTTTTCTCCTTTCGAAAAGGTAAATCATCTCTTCAAGAGTTCGATGCTCTTCAAAGCTTAAGCCCGAGTTTTATTCTTTTCGCAGAGTTTCGTGTTCTTTTGCTAATGAGCCTGTGTTCTTTATGAAAAGTACTCAGAGTGCATTTTTCTCAAATTGCTCCATACTTCTTCTCCGGTTGAGACCACATCTTTGCCTCTTCAATTGGACCTTTCAACATGCCTAGTGAGGTCTGCTTTCTTCTTCTTCCTTTGGATTGACATGGAATGTCATCTTTTGGCACTTTTGAGCTACTTTCAAGGTTAAGCGCCTTTATTGTTAGTAAAACAAACACTTAAAACACTTATTTAGTTCTCTCAAGGGTCTATCAAGGCCCAGATTAAGGGGTGAAAAATGGTATTTTCCAGTTCTCAACACACCCCCAAACCTAAGCTTTGCTAGTCCCCGAGCAAAGATAAAATTTAAAAATAGAATGAAAAGCCATTTTGTAGGAGCACAACAGCATTTAGCATATGCAACAAGCCTTTTAAACCCTAGGTGATCCCTAGTGGAGGAGTGAAGTCTCCCAGGGTTTCAAAGAAGGTACCCACAAACTTCTCCAATAAATCGCTTAAGATCAATGCGCGCTCATAAAGCAAACTTTCATCCAATCAGATTATTCACACTGCATCGGTCAAAGTTGTAAGAAGATTTTCAAGAAAACATCAGTTCAAAACTAAAATTCTGCTGTAATTCCTTTATCATTCACTCAGTTGGTGTCAAAAAGTTTTTACAAGAAAAATTAATGAAAAGCTTGCCTTCTATTTGAGAATTCAGTTTTGATGTTACCCCAAATAAGTTGATTTCAAACCCAACTCTCACCAGGGTTTTCACTCACCATGCAAATATGAGGGTTGCACTATTTCACACAGCTCAAGAGCAATTACAGTCCTCAAATAGGATTGTAAGGTGACATAGGCATTGCTTTTCGCCTGAATTTACTACTTTTTTCACCATAGATTACACAAATCCTTATCTCCATGTGACAGCTCAATCCATCATTGATCAGTAAGGACTTTAACTTGGGTTGTAATGTGGCTTATGGGTGATATTTATCAAGAATAAAAGGGTTGGAATGGAGTTCAAAATTTTGGAAGTCAGTCAAGGTAAGGAGGTGGTATGGACACCTTCTTTATTTCAGCATAATTTCATCTTCTTCTTTGAATTTTCAGAGCCAAAGTGGCCATCTTTTTCTCTTTCTTTTTCAAACTTCCAATGAAATGACTTCTTTTTTTTTTTTTTTTTTTTTTTTTTCAAATCAACATTGACCGAATGCCACATTTCTTCACGATACATCATTGCCTTCAATTATTTTTCTTTTTCTTTTACCAAACTATTACCCAACTCACCTTTCTTCAACTTTCTTTCCTTTACCTTCTGAATTCTCAGAGTGAGGGTTAGGCTAAATGAGGTTGATGAGGTTTCAAAGAAATCTTTGATTTATAAAGCTCAAATGGTGTGTATCAAGGGTAGTTTTTAAAAGGTGGGACTGTTTGAAGTTCAAACTGTCCAAAAGAAGGCCCTACATCATGTCTTTAATATCATGATTGCTGTCAAACAATTTCAACTTGGATATATGTAACTTCTAGTGATAACAAGCAGGTTTAAACAGTCCTTAGAGCAGAAAAAATTGCCAATTCATACCTCCAAAGAATACATTTTCGGTCCAAATCTCACTAGGTGTGGTTTTCTATCAAATTCCTGAGGTATATCATCACTGTTTTCTCTCTTTTTAGGTTTACTGAAACATCAATTTTCTTTTGGAAAGTTTCTGACATTCATTTCATGAAAGTATTAGAATTACAGTAGAAATTAATTTTAACAAGTTTTAACTTCCTCATTTTTCAAAACAACAGGTGTGAAATGACTTCATTTTCAAAAGTTCTATTGATCATAAGCTGCACCAAGCATTAACTTACTTATTTTATTGGCATACCTGCCATACCCCCAAACCAAAGGAGAGCAGGGTCCACACTGGTCCACAGTAGAGAAATGATAGAAGCAAGAAAGAAAAACAAAACATTATGATGCCAAGAAGACAGACAGAAATGCACAGAAATTACACAAGAAGAAACAGAATGTTATATTACAAACTCATAACACAGAAAAGTACAATGTGATCTAATAACTGGGGTCAAAATCTGTATCATAACTTGGTTCAATTGGCTCAGAACTTGAGTCACTGTCAGAATCAGAACTGGAATCAGTATTGGAGTCTGAACTTGATTGAGCCTTCTCCTGGAATGTGTTTTGTAGCTCAGTGTATTCCTCTGATTTTATCTTTTTGGTGAGGCCAATGTACTTGCCAAGTCTAGTGGTATTCAGTTTTTGCTGGTCAAGCTGTGCTTGTAACATGGTCACCTTGTGCTGCTCACTCCTAACCATCTGAAAGGTTTGACCCAGCAAGTCCTTCATTTTCTCTCTCTCAAATTTCATAAATAACTCAAACTTTTGAATCTGGTTTTCATAAGGGGTTCGAATGTAGGCTTGTAAATCAGCTAACCCTTTTAGAACATCTCTGCAGATATAGGGATTTTCTTCCATGGCTCGTCGGAGGGAGGCAAATCGGGGAAGGGGAATGGAATGGTAGGGGACCAAAGGTATCCCAGCTGTGGGAGGGAGAGAAGGAGTGTCCAGAAGGAGGACTTCAGGGTCGGTCTGAGTGGCTTGCTTAGTGATGGTGGGGAGTGGTGGAGGGGATGCCACCAGAGGGACTTTAGGTTCAGTTTGGGTTGCATGGGCAGTAGTGGTGGGGGTGGGCAGATCAACCAATACTACCTCTGGTTCAGTTTGGGTAGCATGGGAATCAACAGTAGGTAAAGGGGTAATGGTGGTTGTGTGTGATGTGGAGGCTAAGGTTTGGAGTAGGTCATTGGTCACAGACTGGTTTTCTGTGTTGATTTGGAGTTGGGCTTGGATGGATTGGAGGTAGGCAAGTATTTGGGTAATAGAGGCAGGTGGGGGAGAGGTGGGCATAGCAGGGACTGGTACAACTGAAGTGGAGGGTGGAGGTGCAATGGCTATAAAGGGGGAAGTAGGTAAATGGGTGAAATGATGAGGTTCAGGTATAGGGGTAGGTTCAAGTCCCATGGTATCAAAAATAGATCCCATTAAGGAAGAATAAGCCTCTGTAGTGAAAGGCTCAGGTTCAGGTGTATGGGATACTTCAGGTGTATGGGCTGATTGAGCAGGTGAATTTTAGGGGCTTTGGAGCAGAGGAGTGCAGGGAGATGGGGCAATAAAATCTGCAGCTGAAACATGGGCATTGGTTGGAGAAATTGGTGGTGTGAGTATGGTTGGAGTGGTTGGTGTAGAGGGGGAATCGATAATTGGAATAATGGAGGGTATGGGAGATGGGACAGCTGGGATAGGTGAAGTGGCAGGGGCTGGAATAGGGGAGGAGGGTGAAAGGCCAGCTTCCTCAAAAATTGGTGCAGCAGAAGAGCTGGTCACCATGGGGTCTGGCAGAGCAGCTTCGAGAAGTGGTGCAGCTAAAGAGCTGGTCACCACAGGTTCTGCCAAAACTGGTTCTAAGGGAACTGCAGGGGCAGGTTAAGGTGCAGGTTCATTACCAGCTGTAGGTGCAGGTTCACCTTCCCCTCTCATTCTTCTCAGCATGGCTTGGCTTGTAGTCCACGCCTTTTTCCCAAAATTGTGAGGAGCAATGACTTCGAATGGCTCCTCATTATCAATGTCAAACTTGGCTCTGAGGAGGGCTGTAATCAATCTACCAAATGGGAGGCCAGCTAATTTCTGCTCCTTTTTCAACTTGGCACTAATATCAGCCATGGCTTTAAAAATTAACATAGGGGCATTGAAAAACTGCCCCTTAGAAAAGTGAAAAAGAGCCTCTAGAATTGGTGTTCTCCTCTCTTGGTGTGCAGACATAAAACTTCCCCTCAAAATGGAGTCCATCAATAGAAATTGGGGCTAGGTCTCTCCTCATGATGGACCGTGCCAAAGGCCCACAATTCCTTGGGTCAAATGTGCATTTCTCTAAAGGAGGCTGTTCGAGCACCAATGGCCCAAATAGATCAAATTGGAAGGGTATCCCCAAAGCATTCCCTATGTCTTCAAATGTGACCGTAAGATCGCAATCATCAATAAAGATAACCAGGGTAGGGACATCAGCATCTCTTTCAGTGACCTTGATTAGGTTTTGGTACCATAACTTCACCATTCGTGGGTAAATTTTCTCTGGCAAAGGGGTGAGGATATTGCTTAGTGCGGCTTCCCTTATGTATCTTAAAGATAACAGGCACTCCGGCTTGTTGACGAAAAAAGTTTCATCCACAATCACCAGAATTAACTTCGAAGCATGAATGGATTTGGCAGTACCAAATGTATAGGCAGAGGAGGAAGCTCAGGCTCAGGACTAGCAGCAGCAGAGATGGGTTCCTCATGTCTCACTTTCTTCCCTTTCTCCACCCTATCCGCTTTATCCATAGATAGTTTTCTTTTGGCTGAAGTTTTGGCTTTTCCCTTTGGGGTAGGTTTGCTAACTTTCTTAGCAGAGGATTTTGGGAACATCGCAACTAACAATTTCTCTGCTTTTCCCATTCGAAATTGATGTATGAAAATGCCCACAACAGATGCTGACACAGATTGAAAATTTTCAAATGATAAACAGAGAGAATGTGCAGAGAAATACCGAGATCTAGGGTTTTTAATTGAACGAGTTGTTTGCTTGCAGAAATCCCCCAGACTAGAAGCTAAAATCCTTCTCTGAAAACCCAAATGATCGAACAAAGGTGAAGAAAAATGTAGCAAGCTTCTCAAATTGCGCAAGGAAAGAACGAAGTAGGGTTTCCGTGGAACAGGTCGCTCTTCAGAAAGCCTTCGAATATGAAACCCCTACTTCGAAAGGGTTTAAATATACTCAGAGTTAATTTCGCAAAGTTCTTTATAAGTTTTCGAAAAGTTCCAAAATAGACCTTTTTACAACTGCGAATGGCATTAGTACCATTCGAAAAGTTAATAGCTTCAGAAACATCTTTTCGAAAAGAAACTAGCTTCAGAACCAACTATTCGAAAAGCAAATCCTTGCTTTCGAGCAGTTCGTTACAATGGCAGAGTCTTTTCGAGAAGTAAATTGAACTTTGCGAAAAGAGAATTATTACTTTGCGAATTAGCTTGGAGCATATTTAAACCATGCGAAAAGAGACAAATCATGAATAAAAACAGAAACAAATAAACTAAGCAAAAACTATGAAAAAAAAACATAATGTACAGTTATCTACATCAGATTTTTGGAGGTTCGTGATGACAGATGGGCATCACAGGCTCCTGGGTATTTTCAATGCATGGTTTGAGCCTCTGACCATTTACTTTCAGGATTCTTCCATTACTTGGATCAAGGATGTCAACGAGCCTCAAGGGGTCAATACGAATAATGATGTATGGCCCTTCCCATCCTGGATCTCACTTTCCGGAAAAACTTGAGTTTTGAGTTAAATAACCATACCTTAGAGCCAGCTGTGAACTCTTTTCTCAATAAATTTTTATCATGGAAAGTTTTGACTTTCTCTTTGTACAATCTTGAATTTGTGTACGCATCCATTCTCAGCTCCTCCAACTCAATGAGTTGCGCTCGTCATTACCAGCAGAGTTAGATCCATGTTCAATGTTTTAATGGCCCAAAAGCTTTATATTCTAACTCATCGTAAATGGCATGCTTTGCCATAAACCAACCTGAATGGGGACATACCAATTGGGGTTTTATAAGCTGTCCTGTATGCCCATAATGCATCATTCAGCTTAAAGGACCAATCCTTTCTGTCCTTCTTCACAGTCTTTTCCAAAGTATGTTTGATTTCTCTATTGGAAATCTCCACTTGTCCACTGGTTTGTGGATGATATGGAGTGGCAACTCTATGAGTCACAGAGTATTTTCTCAATAAAGTTTCAAAATGTTTATTACAAAAATGGCTTCCCCCATCACTTATAATAGCTCTGGGAAAACCAAACCTGGAAAAAATGTGATCCTTAAGAAATTTAAGAACCACTTTGTGATCATTTGTTTTAGTGGTTGTGGCTTCAATCCATTTGGATACATAATCCACAGCTACTAAAATGAAATTATTCCCATTGGAAGGAGGAAAAGGACCCATGAAGTCTATCCCCCACACATCAAACAACTCAACTACCAAAATAGGCTGTAAAGGCATTGAGTTTCTCTTGGAAATGCTGCCCAATTTTTGACAGTTTTGGCAAAACTTACAATGCTGCAGAGCATCTTTGAAAAGTGTGGGCCAATAAAATCCGCACTGCAAAATCTTTGCAGCAGTTTTGTTTCCACTAAAATGACCTCCACAAGCCTGTTCATGGCACATAGAAAGTATTCTATGAAATTCTTGGTCCGGAACACATTTTCTTATTATTTGGTCTGCACAACTCTTGAACAGATGGGGATCTTCCCAGATGAAGTGTTTAACCTTTGCGAAAAAAAGATCTTTATCCATTTTATTCCAATGTTGAGGAATTCTTCCAGTAGCCAAAAAGTTGACTATGTTTGCAAACCAAGGAGTGTGTATACTAATGGCAAAAAGTTGCTCATCAGGAAAAGATTCATTGATAGGCAGCCTATCAATATCAGCAGTTAAAATTCTAGACAGGTGATCAGCCACCACATTCTCAACCCCCTTTTTATCTTTGATCTGTAAATCAAATTCCTGTAATAGGAGAATCCACCTGATTAATCTTGGTTTGGTGTCCTTCTTAGACAGAAGGTATTTCAAAGCAGAGTGGTCAGTAAACACCACTATTTGTGAACCCAAGACATATGACCTGAATTTTTCTAAAGCAAAAACAATTGCCAACAGCTCCTTCTCAGTTGTTGTGTAATTGAGCTGTGCATCAATCATTGATCTACTGGCATAAGCTATGACATGAGGCAGTTTTTCTTTTCTCTGTCTAAGGACAGTTCCCAAAGCATAATCTGATGCATCACACATCAGTTCAAAAGTTAATGAATAATCTGGAGACTGCAATATTGGAGCTGAAATCAAACAATTTTTTAGGAATTCAAAAGCCTTCATGCATTCATTATTGAAAACAAAAGGGACATCTTGACACAGCAAATGACAAAGAGGTTTGGTTATTTTACTGAAGTCCTTGATGAACCTTCTGTAAAATTCAGCATGTCCCAGAAAACTTCTGATTTGCTTAATAGTTTTGGGAGGTGGTAAATGTACAATTAGATCAATTTTTGCTCTGTCCACCTCAATGCCCTTGTTAGAAACAACATGGGCAAGGACAATGCCTTGGGTGACCATGAAATGGCTCTTTTCCCAGCTCAGAACTAGATTGGTTTCTTCACATCTCTGTAATACCAATTTGAGATGATGTAAACACTGGGAAAAACTATCTCCATAGATTGAAAAATCATCCATAAATATCTCCATAAATTGGTCAATCATATCAAAAAAAATGGAATACATGCATCTTTGAAAGGTAGCAGGAGCATTACAATGACCAAAAGGCATTCTCCTATAGGCAAAAGTGCCAAAAGGGCAAGTAAATGTGGTATTTTCCTGATCTTGTGGGTACACAGGAATCTGATTGTACCCAGAGTAACCATCAAGAAAACAGTAATAAGCTTTTCCTGCTAGCTTCTCTAAAATCTGATCAATGAATGGGAGGGAGAAATGGTCTTTTCTGATCATTGCATTTAATTTTCTGTAATCAATACAGACTCTCCACCCAGTTGTTTGTCTAGTTGACATAAGCTCACCAGAATTTGAGGTTACAACAGTGATCCCAGATTTCTTAGGTACCACCTGTGCAGGTGCCACCCAAGCTGAATCTGAAATGGGGTAAATGACCCCTGCATCCAACAACTTAACAACCTCTTTCATGACCACTTCTTGCATGTGAGGGTTCAGCCTCCTTTGCATTTCCCTAGAAGGTTTTGCATTTTCTTCCAAATGGATTTTGTGCATGCAAACAGCTGGACTGATTCCTCCCAAATCAGCAATAGTCCATCCAATTGCCCTTCTATGTTCTTTCAAAACAACCAACAGCTCTTCCTCTTGCTCCTTTGTGAGGGAGGAAGAAATAACTGCAGGCAATGATTCATGATTTCCTAAAAACACATATTTCAAATTTTCTGGCACCTGTTTTAATTCTAAATCAGGTGGACTGCGAAAAGAAGGTAACAAAGGTACCTTATCTATTTATGGAAGGGGAAGAGTAGCAGGTTTCCAAAACGAGAAACTTGCTGATTGATTATGAGTTCCTTGCACAACATTTATTTCCTCAGAATTTGAGATACAAACTGTTTCTTCTTCAAAATTTCCCCAAGCATCTTCAACATTTGTGGTGAACTCTTCACACTGCAGAAACTGTTGAAAAGTTCCTTCTACCAGTTCATCTAATAAATCAACATGAAAACATTCTTCAGAACTGAATTGAGGCTGTGTGACTGCATTATAAATATTTAATTTTACCTTCATGTTTCCAAAAGAGACTTCCATAATTCCAGACCTGCATTAGATGCAAGCATTTGCTGTAGCCAGGAATGGTCTTCCCAAAATGTCAGGGATAGGCGTTTTGCTTTTGGTTGGTTCCATGTCCAAAACTAGAAAATCAGCAGGATAGAAAAATTTATCTACTCCTACCAATACATCTTCAATCATCCCCATTGGCTTCCTTTCAGATCTGTCTGCTAGTTGTAACACCACATGAGTGGGTTTTAATTCTCCCAAACCTAGTTTCTCATATACAGAATATGGAAGTAGGTTGACACTAGCACCCAGATCTAATAAAGCCTTTTCAATGGTATGTTCCCCAATAATGCAAGGGATTGTGGGGATTCCAGGATCTTGAAATTTAGGAGGTGTGGCAATGGATAACACCTAATTAATTCTTTCTACAGCAAAGACCTTCTTGGACAACTGTATCCTAGACTGTCTTTTGTGAGTGCAAACATCTTTCAAAAATTTTGCATATGCTAGAATTTGTTTGATTGCCTGAAGCAAAGGTAGATTTATCTTGACTTGCTTGAAAGTCTCCATCATTTCATCTATTTTTGTGTTCCCTTTATCAAAAGGGGATACGGGTTTCATTGCATGTGGAAATGGTAAATGAGGAACTAGTCCTTCATCTACAGATTTAGAAGTATTTTCAAAAACTTTTTGGATTTTTTTTATTTTATTTTTTTTATTTTTCTGAGGTCCATCAGCACCCCCACTGCTATCATTATGCTGCTCTTGCTGCATATCTTTATCATTTTCCTCATTTTTTTCTTCTGCAGTACCCACTTTGTTATTTATGATTCTTCCACTTCTCAAAGTGGTAGCAGTTTTTACTTCTTCATGTGAATTAGAAGCTTCTCCAACCATGAACTGTCCTTTGAGATTGTTCAAAGGTTGGCTGGGTAACTTTCCTTCCTCTCTTTTTGCCAAAGTATTTGAAAGCTGTCCCAATGTTTCTTCAATCTTCTTTATGCTCTGGCTGTGAAAATTCACAGTCTGAGTTAAAGATCCTAAATTCTGGAGTGAATTTAGGACTTGATCTTTAAAAGAAGGGGACCTGGAAGGAGTTTGAACTGGGGCAGATTGTTGCACAGGTTGTTGTGGAATGGGCTGCTGAAAATTTGGTTTGGCATAAAAATTCTGCTGATAAGGTTGTGCAGTTTTGAAAGGCATTTGGTTCTTTGGTTGTTGCTGCTGTTGGGATTGATAATTACCTTGGTTCCACCTCAAATTGGGGTGTCCTCTCCATGGATATTCATTTGACTGCATCTGTCTAAATGATTGAGCAACATGAGCTTGTTCCACCATTAAATCTGGGAACTGTAGTGCAGCAGGACATTGGTCAATTGAATGAATGGGGGACTGGCATATCAGGCATGCCTCCTCTACTCTTGCAACATTTGGATTTTTAAGTGAGTCCATCAATTTATCAAACTTTGTGGTTAAATTGTCCATCTTTCTTTCCAACTCATTCACCTCATAAATCTTCCCTTTGGTGGGTTGCTGATTGTTCAACCTAGCAAGATTTTCAATATCTCTTGACAGAGATTCCTGTTGAGTTGAGTTTTCACCAATTACTTCAAATAAGTCCCAAACCTCCTCAACTATTTTTTGCAAGTAAGTGCCTCCACAGGAGGCATCCACCATATTTTTGCCTTTTTGATCAATTCCTTGATAGAAACTTTGAACCAGCTGCCATCTGGGAATTTGATGATGAGGACATTGCCTTAAAAGTTCCTTAAATCGTTCCCATGCTTCATGGAAAGTTTCAGTTGAGTTTTGTGAGAAAGAAATGATACTTTGTCTCAATTGGCTTGTTTTTGACATTGGGAAATATTTGGCTAAAAATTGACACTGCAAATCATTCCAAGAAGTGATACTATTTGGTGCTAACATAGATAACCATGCTCTAGCTTTATCCTTTAATGAAAAAGGAAAGAGTCTAAGCTTGGTTGCTTCTGGACCAAGTCCAGCTATGTTGAATGTGGTGCAAAGAGCCAAGAATTCATCCACATGTTTGTATGAATCTTCCTTACTCAACCCATGAAAGGAAGGGAGCATTTGGATAGTTGATGATTTGATCTCATAATTTCCTTCAACAGTAGAAAATTGAATGCAAAAGGGAGAATTATAAGCACCAGGTGCAAAGTAATCCCTCAAAAGTCGAGGTTCTTCACCCATAGTAGCAGAATTCTGTGTTGTTTGTTTGGTTCGTAGCAGCCTTTCAACTTCTAAATTCAGTGGGACAATCTCAGGGCTGAGAGTCCTCCTACCAAACATACAACTCAGAACACAAAAAATCTGATTATTCACAGCAAACCTTCAGAATTTCTTTTTAAGTAGTTTCCCTTCTTCAAAAATTGGACATGAATAACTGCACAGGTATAAACAATAGAATAGTTTAGTAATGATAAAAAAAATAAAAGTAAAAACTTAGGTCTACCTATTTTAGAACAAATTCCCTGGCAACGACGCCAAAAACTTGTTGTTGAATCTAAGTGTGCTTGATTTATGTGTGTTTTGAAAACGGGTTTGCAACTGCTAAATTATACTAAAAAAAATAAAGAAATATCAGCACAGGTAGAAGTGAATTAGCCTGCAAGATCAGGGCCAATTGTAGCAAGTTTTAAATGTAAGTCAGTGAAAGATCATCCACAGAGAATTTGTCTAAAATGCAAGATAAACCTCCAGATCTGAGCTACCGGATCTGGCCTCTTATCCTATCTAGAAAGCACATAAGATGAGAGGTTGAATTTGTCACATTAACTAAATGATAAAAGTAAAAATTAAACTAAGTGATCCAGATCCGAGTTGGGGAAACGTTTGAGGTAAACTTATATAAAAAATGGAGAAGTAATCTCTAACTTTGATTTAGTCCTTGAAAACTGATGAGAACGCATCGCTCAACCGAGATGATCCAATCTTCATCTGGCTACAAGCGCAGATGTAAGAGAAATAAATCTAATTTAAGGATTAGGCTTAAGCTTATGGCTATGGTCTGTCCACTTTAATGGCCACAAACCATCCAATAGTCTTTAATCCAAAGCCTTAGTTTAGAACAAGAAGCATCACTACAAATGCCGTGAGAGATTAGGTTACCAACACTAATTCTCACAGGATTACTGAATCAAGGGAAATTGCATGAAAAGCAGTAAATCTAAAGGAGTCTAATGCAATAAGGAGATCAGAGGGAACCCTTAACATGAGTCCAATTGAGAATATACGGTTTACAGCAACCTTTTCAAATCCACCATTACAATTACAGAGCACAACTTAAACAGCTCTCAGATTTGTAGTCTTGAATACAACTCTCTTTTGAATTACAGAAATGTCTCACAACTCCCAATTGCAAGTCAAAGTGAAGCTATTATAGGGATTTCAGACAAACTATCTGGTTTGGAAATGGGAGGATAGGAATGAAACTCAAAATCTGGATGCCCAAATTGGGCAAATGGTTCATCCATTTATAGTTTTCCCCAAGTCCAGCTCAAATGTGTATCAACCAATCAGAGGTGCTCAGATCTGTATTGACCAATGGTGGTCGAGCACGAGGATCCAGATCTGTTCTGGCCAATCAGAATTCCTCGATCTGGTTCAGCGAATCAGGTGAAAAAGGCATCAATTCTGTTATGCATTTTGCAAATCGGTTAGAGTTTCTAGAAGTTCCCACCAAGTTATTTCATCTCTGGGTGCTCACGTGGGGTGGAATATGCCTTCGCTTCATGCTTAGAATCCTCTGGAACATCCCTAGGTTTTTAAATGCATTGGAACGCGTGAAATAGATTACTGAATTGCCCTTGCAAAAGCTGAGAACCTCCAGAATACCTTTTCGCAAATTTTAGGGGGCTTTTCGCAAGGTGTTGTAACTCCTGAAGCTCTTTTCGCAAGGTTCTGGTTCTGTTCGAATTGAGTTTTCTCCTTTTCGAAAAGGTAAATCATCTCTTCGAAGAGTTCAGATGCTCTTCGAAAGCTTAAGCCTGGAGTTTTTGTTCTTTTCGCAGAGTTTCAGGTTCTTTGCGAACAGTTCAGGTTCTTTGCAAAAAGTACTCTGTAGTGCATTTTTCTGTTCAAATTGCTCCATACTTCTTCTCTGGGTTGAGACCACATCTTTGCCTCTTCAATTCGGACCTTTCAACAGCTAGTGAGGCTGTTTCTTCTTCTTCTTCCTTTGGATTGACATGGAATGTCATCTTTTTTGTACTTTTGAGCTACTTTCAAGGTTAAGCCTGCCTTTATTGTTAGCTGTAAAACCAACACTTAAAACACTTATTTAGTTCTCTCAAGGGTCTATCAAGGCCCAGATTAAGGGGTGAAAAATGGTATTTTCCAGTTCTCAACATCTCTCCTTTGGCATTTTTAGATGGATGTCTGTACTATGACTGTAATTTGTTGCTTAACTACAAAACACACTCAAAACACATTATTAGTCAACTCAAAGGTCCATCAAAGGTCAAGTTAGGAGGTGAAAAATGATATTTTTCACTGATTAACAGCACCGTTGTGGATCTTCATGGGAGAGCGATGCCGGTGAGCTTCCGAAAGTGAGCGGGTTAGAGCAAGGTTATAACTTTAATGGCTAAAGGCTTGGAGCTTGGGAATGGATGATGATGCTAGAGGTATGAAATGGGCTAAAGCTTCTAAGGTTTAACCAAAGTTTGATTTTTTAGGTAAATGAGGGAGCAAAATGCAAGAGTTTCTTTTCTTAGAAATTTCAAAAGATCCCTAAAAAAGGGGGGGTGGCCTTCTATTTATAGAGGAAGGTTGGATTAGTGAGGGGTGAAGGTCCTAATTGGGTTAGAAGTTAGGTAATCCTAGATCTAAGGTTTTCTAGGATTTTGGGAACTTAGATAGACGGGATTTGTACTTTAATGGTAAAAGATAGGGTGATGGATTAGGTGGCAAAAGGGTTATAAAGAGAGCAAGAGGGGTCACTAGGGTCCTAAAGAAACCAACCCAGACTTCGGGGTGGTCAAAAAGTCAAACCCCAAAAGTGAAATTCAGCCATTTTCCCAAAAAATACTATTCTTAAGCCTTGCATGTATAATATACATGCTAGGCTTAGGAGCAGTGTTTCTCGGAGAAGTCTAAGCCTGTTCTAGAGCTTAAATATAAAGAAAGAAGGCAAATTGGCCTTGCATATATAATATACACGCAAGGCCAATGTCTGCCTGAAATGCCTTTGTGTGTATATTATACACATAAGTGTAAATTCCTGGAGTTTTCTACATTTTTTAAATCGCCAAAACGTTTGATGTACAACTTCGAATCATACAATTTTTGGCTCGTTGGAAAGCTGGGAAGCTCTACTTTCCAATGGTATATTCCTCAGTTTCTTTAGAGCTCTATATAAACTTTGGCACTCCTCTTTCCAACCACTATTCTAGTTGGGCTTTCTAAGGGTCCGGGATGGTTCTAAGGGTTTGGGATGGTTCCTAAGGGTTCGGGATGAATCCTAAGGGTTTTGAGATGATTCCTAAGAGTTTGGGGAATGCTTTTCGAAAGCTCAGGTGCACACTTTTTTTCAAAGTACGTGTTGATTGATCAGTCACATAATATAGCATTTTACCACCCTTAACTTGCTGATGCTAGGACTTAGTTTGCTACTAATAAGTTACTAATGTGCAGATATTAAAGAAAAATAGTAAAAGAGAACCAAAATAATAATATTTTTCAAAATAAACTCATAAAGCAATAAAAAGACGATTGAACCCAAAGACGAATCTTCGCCTACTGAAAAGTGAAAAATCATGTTTTATGATTTTGCAGAACGACGCAAAATAAAGTAGAAATAATAATTTATGATTCCCCAGAGAAAAACTGTTCAAGAGTAAAGTACGATACAAGAGAAAGCGATGAATCGTAAATAAATAATCGTTCAATAGGAACCTGTGTTAAAAGATAAAAAATCGTAATTTACTATTTTCCAGAGAAAGCTGCAATAGAATAGAAAATCATGATTTACGATTTTCTAGAAAAGAACACCTTTCAAAGTTGCTGACGATGTGAGAAAGAACACCACCATGCATAAAATTAGAAGATTTCTTGACTTAGAAGTCTGGCCAATTACGGATCTGAAGATTGATAAAGAAGACTCTTAAAGGACTCTATTGCTAAAATAAAGGAGAGAATTTATAAGTACATCAACACATTGAAAGCAATGAAAGATAAGATTAGAAGTAGAGTTGTATTAGGATACTTTTATTTTAGTAATTTCTTTTATTAGAATTAGAAGTTTTGTAAGTCGACCCCTCATGATCTATAAATAAGAGGGCTTGGTATAGGAATAAATCATCGAAGAAATTCCCAGCAGCAATTGACAACTAAGGTTGTGTTTTCTTCCGATCAAAATTAGAGTAGTTTAGTTTAGATATCCAAGGTTCCTCGATCACAATTGACGACTAGGATTGAGAGTTGGAAGATTAGAGTAGATATATGTAGTTTCTCAAAAGCAATTGATGACTGCAGCTGAGGGGTGAAAGATATAATTTTATTGCTGTCTAGTTTAGATTTATTTTATTATAATTTACTGCTTTGTAAACATCTTCAGATTTTAATTTGAATTGACGACTCAGGTTGAGATTTGTAGATTAGTGTAATGGTTTTTGTTTTCCATCTTTAATTTTCAAGAGTGTGATTGATGGCCAAATTTCTGGTAGATTAAAGATTAGTATAAATCTATATTGAAAGATGCTAGTTTTAGATTGACGCCCAAATTCTAGAAGATTAGATATAGTGTAACGGTATTTTAAAATTGTAAACATCCGATCGTTGAAGATTGTGATTGACGACCATAATCTGAAGTAGGAGGATTTAGGATTTATTTTCTGTAAAAAATTTAGTTTAAGAAACCATTCTTTATTCATATTTCTCAAGTAGCTTAGGAACTTAAAAGATAACTATAAGTTTTCAAAAAATTTATATATATATACAAGTACATATAAACCTATCTTCATGGGAACGATCCTATACTAGCTCTACAATTTTCATTGTGCGCTTGCAATAGGTTAAGACTTAATTAGATACATATAACCAGCGAATCAAGTTTTTGGCGCTGCTTCCGGGGATAGCGTTTTATGTTATATTTATATTAATTTAAGAAAACAAGTATTTATCTTTCTCTTTTTATATTTCTTTATATTTTTAATTTTCTTTGATCACTTCTTAAGATTTTGCAGGTTTAATCGGAACAGTGAATCAAAGGTTCAACACTACTGCCGGCCACAGAAACTAGAGGCTCAGATTTGTCTCTCTCCCAGCCTTCTAACAATATATATATAATTTTTTTATTTAAGATGTAAAGCCATGATGAAAAATCTTGGCCGAATCTTAATATGAGTTACCACCCAATGGAATTTCCAACTACTCCCTGGTATCCAACCATGTTGGAGACAGAGAAGGCCTTAGCCTCTCAGTGGGGCAGTGTTGAGAATTCTTATAATTTTTAGTGGGACAATCCTTATGGCTTCCCAAGGGTAACCCAACAAGAATTATCGTATACATACCCACAACATTCTGTAAATTCCCAATAGTCATATAGCCCATACCAATCCTTTACGCAACACCCATATCCTCAGAATGGAAACGATGGTGCTACTATGCTCCAAATCCTTCAGGACTTACAATAGCATGCGTGCCATCACTCTAGGGAATTAGCCTAGTTATCTCAGATCTCCCAGAATTTACACTCCTGTACTCAATCCATTGCAAATCTAGAAACCCAAATCGGGCAACAAGCGTTGCAATGGGCGGAAAGAGAGTGTAACTAAGTGAGCTCGCAGACATTAACTCCCACAGTTCAAGCTATTCAAACCTTAAGGAGTGGCCAAACTGTTGACAATAGAGTAGAGATGCCTACCCCAGTAGTTGTCCCCACGACCAGAGAAAAAGAAAATGAAGCCAAAGAAGAGACTCCCCCACAAGAAAAATAAAAAAAAAATCAAAAAATGAAAAACAAAAAAAAGTAGAAAATAAAGAGGACGGCACACCTAAACCTGTAACTGAAGCACCTTATGTACCCAAGTTATCATTTTCGAATGCTTTTGGTGCACCATCCCCTTTTGATAAAAATCCAAAAAAATTAGAAGAAATGACTGAGATCTTCAAGGAAGTGAAGATCAATTTGCCCATTTTGGAGGTAATTAAATAGGTCCTAGCCTATGCATGATTCCTAAAGGAGATATGCACGCAGAAACGGAAATGGCAAAACAATGTCTAGCAGCAAGTTTTTGTGACAGAGCAATTAAGTTCTATCTTACAAGCTAGAACTCCTCCCAAGCTTAAGGATCTCGGTGTGCCTGCAATTCAATGTATCATAGGCAATCATGCAATAAATAAATCACTTCTGGATCTGGGAGCCAACGTGAATTGGCTACCGTACTCAGTTTTTGAAAATTTGGGACTAGGAGAGATGAGGCCTACTTCGGTAACTCTTCAGTTCATCGATAGATAAGAAAGAAGGCCTGTAGGAATTATTGAAGATGTAATGGTTAAGGTCAACAAATTTGTTTTCCCTGTCGATTTCCTGGTGCTAGACATGGAACCATGTTCGAAATCTCCAATACAAATTCCCGTTATACTCGGCAAACCATTCTTGGTCACGGCCAATGCTTGTATAAACTATAAAATTGGGGTAATGAAAGTTTCTTTTGGAGATATGTGAATCCAATTAAATGTATTCACTACAGCCAACCAAATGGCTTCAGTAGATGACGAGGAATGCTTCAACATAGATGAAATTGAAAAAATAATAGAGGAAACATTACCTCTAGTCTTATCAAAGGATGAGCTTCAGAGTACATTATGGTATACGGACTTGGAAGAAGCAAACCACCAATTGAAGGAGGCGATTTATCCGACAGATACTTCTATTTGTGAACTCCAATCCAAGACTTGGAAACCATGGATAGAACCTCTACCCATTATTTCCAATGAACCGTTAGAACCATCTATCCAAAAAGCACCATCCTTGGATTTGAAACTACTTCCTGATACCCTTAAGTATGCTTTTCTTGGGCCTAACGAAACTCTCCCAGTAATTATTTCATTCGCTCTTAACGAGAAATAAGAGAGTAGATTACTAGCCACACTTGTAAAGTAAGGCGTGCAATAGGATGGACTGTCACTGACCTTAAAGGCCTTGACCCCTCGATATGTATGCATCATATATATTTGGAGGACAATGCAAAAACTTTACGAGAAAGCTAGCGACGGTTAAATCCAAATATGAGGGAATATGTTCAAAAGGAAATCATGAAACTACTTGACACAGGTATTATTTACTCGATTTTCGACAATGAGTGGGTGAGTCTCATTCAAGTAGTTCCAAAGAAATCTAGGATTACTATGAAAGAAAATACAGTCGGTGAGTTAGTACCACTACATGAAACCACGGGGTGGCGTGTATGCATTGACTATCGGAAGCTTAACTCAATGACTCGCAAGGATCATTTTCCATTATCCTTCATAGACCAAATTTTGGAAAAACTTATGAGCTAGGAGTATTTTTTCTTTCTAGACAGATATTCAGGGTATAATCAAGTTTCGGTCTACCCGGAAGATCAAGAAAAGACTACCTTCACGTGTCCTTTTGGAACCTTCACTTAACGTCGCATGCCCTTTGGGTTATGCAATGCCCCTGCAACATTTCAAAGATGTATCATGACAATCTTTTCAAATATGATAGATAAGTTTCTTGAAGTATTCATTGATGATTTCTCAGTATATGGCCGAACGTTTGATTCTTGTCTTGATCATCTTGCCCTTGTCTTAGAAAGATACGAAGAAACTAATTTAGTGCTAAGTTAGGAGAAAAACCATTTCATGGTTCAAAAAGGCATAGTCTTAGGGCATATTATCTATAAAAGAGGAATAGAAGTTGACAGGGCAAAAATTGATGTAATAGCAAATCTACCACCACCATCTTTGGTACGACAGATTAGATCTTTCCTTGGCCATGTAGGCTTCTATCGCCGCTTAATCAAAGATTTTTCCAAAATCTCGAGACCACTATGCTACTTATTAAAAAATGATGTACCCTTTAACTTTGATGATGCCTATCTTGATGCATTCAATAAGCTTAAGGCACTTCTCTCATCCGCACCAATCATTCAACCCCCTGACTACTCCTTACCTTTCAAAGTACTATGCGACGCTTCTGATTACACAATAGGTGTCGTCTTAGGACAGTGGAGAGACAATGTCCCTCATGTAATTTATTATGCAAGACGAACCTTGATCGAAGCTCAGGTTGACTATACCACTGAGAAGGAGCTTCTCGCTGTAGTCTTTGCTCTGGATAAATTTTGACCGTACCTATTGGGATCTAAGATCATTATCTTCTCTGATCATTCTACACTAAAATACCTGCTATCTAAAATGGATGCCAAGCCGAGACTAATCAGGTGGATCCTTCTTTTGTAGGAATTCAACTTCGAGATTAAGGATAAGAAGAGAGTCGAAAATGTGGTGGTTGATCATCTGTCCAGAATAGAGCTGCCTGAAACCATCAGTAAAGAATCTTTGCATGATATTTTTTTGGACGAGCAACTCTTTGCCATCCAAGCAACAGTACCATGGTATGCCAATATTGTGAATTATTTGGCAACAGGTAAGATTCCCCCAACTTGGTCCAGTCATGACAGATATATTTTCTTTTCTAACATAAAATACTATATTTGGGAGGATCCTGGCCTATTTAAAATATGCCTAGACCAAATAATTAGGAAATTTGTGCTCGATAGTGACACCCATAATATTTTATAATTTTATCACACATATGCTTGTGGGGGCTACTTCGGTGGAAGGAAAAAGGCTGCCATGGTAGTGCAATCGGGATTTTATTAGCCATCACTTTTCAAGGATGCCCATAATTTTTTTCAGGCTTAGGATCGGTGCCAAAAGTTTGGAGCCATGTCACGAAGGAACATGATGCCCCTTCAACCAATTTTAGTCGTAAAACCCTTTGAAATATGGGCCATAGATTTCATGGGTCCCTTTCCACCTTTATTTGGATTCACATATATACTTCTAGTCGTTTACTACATATAAAAATGGGTAGAAGCAACAACTACATGAACAAGTGACAATAAGGTGGTAATTTCTTTCATCAGGGAAAATATATTTGCATGGTTTTGAACCCCACGAGCTATTATAAGTGATGGAGGAAGCCATTTTGTAACAGGTATTTTGTGAACTTGCTCAAGAAATATGGCGTGACTCATAAAATCGCAACCCCCTATCACCCGCAAATTAGTGGGCAAGTTGATGTTTCCAACCTAGAAATAAAGCAGAGCTTGGAAAGAACAATTTAGCCTGATAGAAAAGACTGGTCCCTAAGACTGAATGATGCCTTGTTGGCATATAGGATGACAAATAAAACACCCATTGGCATGTCCCCAAATAGGTTGGTATATGGAAGAGCCTGTCATTTACCTATGGAATTAGAACACAAAGTTCTATGGGCCATCAAAGAATTAAATTTTGAGTTGGATGCATCTGGGGAACAATGAAAACTTGAACTCAATGAGCTAGAGGAAATTCGCAATGGCGCTTAAGAAAACGCTAAAATTTATAAGGCCAAAACCAAGGCATATCATGATATGCACATTCTGAGAAAAAGGTTTGAGCCAGGCCAATGAGTTTGGTTATATAATTCAAGGTTAAAACTATTCTCAAGAAAACTATGAAGTCGTTGGGATGGACCCTATAATGTCGTGGAAGCATTCCCCCATGGAACTATAATCCTACAGGACCCCAAAGACAATCGTATTTTTAAGGTCAATGGGCAAAGACCCGTAGTATAACTAACAAACTCCCAGGCACCGTTGAGCTACCGACTCATTCGTAGAAAATTTAGGTATATTTCTTATACAATAATAGGTGTGTCGACGGATTTTGTGATACATCGAATCATAGTGATTACGATTTATAGTATCTACGATTTTGTTGACGAATTTTTATAGCTTACGTATCATAGTGACTACGATTGCTGAGAGAACACTTTCTCCAGGTTGTGCATTTGTTATCAGAAAGGCACGACTTTCAATACCAAAGGTGTCGCCTCAATTCACACTGCACAAACATGTTCCTTAGCATTTAATAGGATTTCCAACCGATTCACATAGATCAACGCTAACCCATACCGTCCATTTATAGCAACTCTTCGAATTCTCGGTTTAGAATGGTTATAAATAAGCAAGTCACCACTTGGTCATTTCATCCCATTCCCTTCTTCCATAAACAAAACTCTTACCATGGCTAAACCACTGAATTGGTTAGAAATTTTTTAGGCGTTCGAAAGGCTCCTCCGTCAAGAAGCTGAAGAAATCTCCGCACTCCTGGAGGAAAGGAAGTAGTCGATTGATGAACTTATATCCCTCCTTTCCAAAGTGGAATCCACTGAAGAAACACCACTTCCTTCTCCTAAATGTTAGAAATCTTCTCCATCATCACGCCCTCCACCTTCTTAACCCTTTTCTTTTTCATCTTCTATTGGACCCACCCATCTAGAGAAGGGAAATATTTTTGTGGTGGCAACTTTTGGTTAGAAGCCGAGGACTGATCTTTATCAAAGACATCCTCTCAGACGTTGCTTCCGATATAGTCGATAGCGTGTGTCTAGATTTTTCCTAGGTTTATACTTCTATGTAATTGGTTTTAATTTTTTTTTCCTGATCATTGTAAATATTCAGTTAATATAGGATGTTTTTCTTTTGACTAACTTTTTGACTAACTATATATTTGTTACAGATTCTTTTCACCTTTTGTTATTGATGTCTCTGAGAATAAAACGGATGTGTTTTCCTCAAGTTTGGGGGACATTCTTTAAAGAATTTTTTTCATCCGGTAAATAATTAGTAATATCAGTGATTTTCAGGTAAATAAATTTTAAGTGTCCCCTATTTTTTGTGCCAATGAGGGCATTGTCCGACTTAAGTTTGGGGGATAGACAACTTCTGTGTATAGTAATTAGTTAATTAGTATAATAAGTTTCAATTAGTTTACTTTTGCATAATTTTTTTTTAATTTATAGTTGATCATTATATGTGAATTATGATAGAAAAAATTGCAAATCTTAAAAGCTTACGATCCATCATAGTAGAAGTTCAATAATCAAAATATAGAATAGTACAATTCATGTTTAGCTCATTGAACATTGTATTAGATTGATCTAAACTGCAATATTTTAGCCTATAGTTTAAAAATTGTATAAACCAATGAGCATTAGACCTAATTTTTTCTTTCTTTGAGAGAGAGACTGCTTCTATTCAAGTCAAAAATTTCTTTTAACTTCTTTACTAATTTTATGAAATCTCATATTACTGAATTTAGAATCAAAATATTCTATGATTATAATAACCTGATTTTTTATCTAGAACTATCTGTTAAAAATATCAAAACAATAAGGCATCTATGCTAGTAAATTGTAAAGATGATTAAAGGCCATCTTTTGTTAAGCAGAGCCAAAATCTCATAAAATAATTTATCCTTTGAACCCATATTAGATGCCTAAACCGAATTCTTTTGTACCAAAATTTTGAAAACCCTTAGCCATATATACTACCCAAAGCTTTCAACCTTTAACCCTTATATTTTCTGAGAATTTAGAATGCAAAAGAAGGGAAGAAGAGGGAGTGAGAGGAGTAAAAAGCAAAAACAGATAAGGGGAATGCTAAAAGAGAGTACAACTGAAAAAATTAAGATGAAGAATATGGGAGAAGAGATGAAAAATCGTAAAAGGTGATTTAGAAAAAAAAGAAAGAAAAATCGTAAAATACGATTTTACAAATCTAGAAATGGGATTTACAAAACAAAAAATAGTAAATGGGAAGAAGTTATGCAATCCTTGGATACTTACTGAAAAAAAAAAAGAAGAAAAATACAGGAGAAGGAAGAGCTAAATTCTCAGAAAAAGTTTGAATCCTTCTACCTTTCTTTGACAACTTCTGAAACCCAAAGCCCCATTACAAGCCTGAAGGAATGACCTTTCTAATTTACAATTTGCAAAAGTATAAGTCTAGTAGAGATATGAAAAATAGATACTATGGATTATACAGGGAATCATACGAATAGAATAGATTACCTTTTCCATGAGATTGAAATTTTTTTGTAACTCTCGACCAATCCTGGCTCGTAGCCACACTGGTCTAGTTAACGAGCATTTGACAAATCGGGTATATCAGTTCAATTAATTGAACTAGGCCTTTGGAACCAAGCCAGTAGATGAATGAATTGTGTGTGTGAGGCCCAATAGATAGTACCAATGATTAGACCCATTAACCGACAATCTATAGTAAAGGCCCCTTTTGTTGAAGAATGGCACCAAAATCTAATATATAGAAAAGCCCATGGGCTGGAACCATTAGGAAATGGACCCATAATAGAGAAAGGGCCAGATCTATGGCCCTTGAGCCAAGTGAGTATATTTAATGAGTATATGGGTTCCACACTTGAACCAACCCAAAGTAGGGGTTCACTAGTTAAAAACCCAAACATATGGTCCATTGATTTCAGAGCCCCTGTTGTCAAGAACCATATAAACCACTTAGTGGATTGGCCCACAACTTATAGGAGACCTGATCTATAGCCTTTAAGTTAAGCTAATACACCTAAGTGGATGTATAGAATCTACATGTGAGCCAACCCTGCACACTTAAACCCCATGCACACAATGTATTTGCATGGAATTTGAGTGTCAGGCATCTGCAGTGAAAAGTAGAGTTCCTTCTTCTTCCTTTCCTCGTCTCCACTGTAAGAAGCTCCAAGCCTGGGATTTGGACCCCTCCGACAGAGCAAATCGACCGTAGAGACGGGAAGTTATTCTGCAACCGCTAAACCATCGACTCGAGAAACTCTTTTAGGCGGGGACTGGTGTGATCAAGAGCACCTCACGGGTAAAATCATATGCGAATCTCGGGAACCCTGCACGCGAGAATTTTTTATGGTAAACTCGCTACCCTACTTACAAATTCTAGTGTCTATAGAGTAAATGGAGTCCACGCATGAGGTTGGGGAGAATCGGACCGAGAGAGGCTTTGTAGGCAAAGTTGTGGGGTCTGATTCCTTGTGCTACATGCATGTTCAACCGCGCTAGTGTTCGAAGGCTCATACAGCCTTAGGCTGACCCGACCGGGTCGCATTCTAGCAATGCGTGCCTCAAAACCCCATCGAATCGAGTTCATAATCTTCTAGGGAGTCAAATTCATTGATTTATTGGGGTTTCTGACTGTGTCTCATATGGGTTAAAGGTAATAGCAAGGTAGAGATTGCGAGACTCCGTGTTATGTGATTAGATATGTTTTTCATCAAAGAATGTGCATGAATCTCGAAGTTCAAGGCCAGAGGACAGAGCAGGAAAGTGGCAAGTCTGTCAAGCTCGCCGCAGCGAAATGGAAACTCGTCACGGTGATATTTCAAAGCAAAATCTTCACTAGAAAAACTCACCATGGCGAACTCCTTGCTACATGTGGCACCTGATCAACTCGTCGTCGCGACCCTGTATCTCACCGCGGTTAGATGCTCTGTTTTGCTGAGTTTTGGGGTTGTGTGACCTTGTGTACCTCACAAAGATCATGACTTACGACTAGCATGATTAGGTCATATTTGAGGAAGTGAGATGTGTCTTCTAGGGTTTACATGAAGAACATTTGAAAGGATTTTAGCTTCGATCCATGCGTGTTTAGTCACAAGGTCTGACACTTGAGGTATGGAAAATACCTTTGCCACTTATATGTTTTCTCGAATTCATGTTTATGATGCAGTTATCAAAGGAATAATCTTTTTTCAGCAATGATGTATATATATATATATATGTATTTGAAATTCTTGAATGTTAATATTTGTTTTTCCATGCACTTCTTTTGATGATTCATGAACATTCATCTTGATCTCGTACCGTCTTGCATTGTCGTATTCTCGTTCTCGTAGCTTATTTGGTCTACATGTACTTGATATGTGCCTATGCTATGTGTGATCATGTGCAATGAGGAGTGGAGCCTCCATGAGAAGGGTGGAGTCCCCGGGGTAGCAACCCTATGTCCTAATACGGGATGCTCAGTTCTCTAATACGGGATACATTGCCATGTGAATTGTTCTGAGTGTGTTAGATATAAGGGGAGTGGAGTCCCCGAGGTTACAACCTTGTGTCCTAATACGGGCTGCTCAGTTCCCTACTACGGGATACTTACTCTAATGCCATATGACATGATATGTTTCGATTCATGATATGTGATCTGTCTTGGTTATGATTCTATCCTCGTTATATGTGCTCATGACTTGCTTCGTCTGTGTGTTTCGGTTCATGCTCTAAATTGGTCTCTCTCTCTGCATTGTTTTAGCATGCTTATCTATTATCATGATTTGATTTGTTGGACCACTTTATTCATGTTTTGACCTTGCACTCGATATCTTTTTATATAATGTGAATTTCAATTTGCTTTTAATTATGCAATTATGCATCGAGAACATGAATTAGAAGGATAAAGTGTTGCTTAGCAATGTACTTTCTCTATTGAGCTTGGATGAAAGATCACTCCCGACTATACGTCACAACTGCAGGAGCTAGATTGGAGAGTGATCCAAAATAGGAAGAAGATCCGGATTTCCATCCTACGGAGGAGGAGGAGGACTTGTCGGAGGAGTACTTTCCTTAGTGTTGGGGCATTGGGATATTTTTCATGGGGTTCTTGAGTAGACGATATATGTTCAGATTTTGTAATTAAATACTATGTATGTTTGATCCACTGTTTAGATGGAGGTCGGCCTTCATCGGTGGATGTTTACTTTTGTCCATATGGTAGTTAGCTTCATGGGTTATGTTGCCATTTTTTTTGGATGTATGCTCTATATTTTATTTCGATCTTTACACTTTGTTTTTTCCTCTTTTGTAAGCTTGCCCTATGGGAGATTGCCCGATCATTCCGATGGTTAAATGAGAGGAAAGATCGAGTTGTCTAGTTGTGATGCGTACATTTGATACCATAGCATCACTGTATTTTGGATCTTTCGCATGGTCCGACGGCACGGGTTTTTGGGTAAGGAAACTCGAACTGTCACAGGTGGTATCAGAGCCTAAGAAGTACATCGTACGGGCATATAGGGCTATTATGTCAGTTACTAACAATGGCATTAGGTTCTACTAGTAAGTTCAAACTGAGACCTTAGTCTTAGAGCTGACCTGACTTAGCTTTTGCTTGGTCATGGCAGTCAGCATGTCTCCTAGAAGGGGAAGACCGAGCGTTTTGCACATTGATGTTAGAACTACTGGCAAGGGAATCGCCACACCTCCGAACACAATTCCTCATGGCAACAACAACAACCATGCCTCAGAGGTTGACAATTTAGGCAATGCCTTAGATGGAGGGAATCAAGCCACGAATAACACGAGGAATAATCAGCAGGTGCTTGAGACCATGGTGAATACCATGGAAATGTTGGCGGAGAGAAGACCCCCATTAGGTTTCCAAGAGTTTCGATGGCTGAGACCGCCGAGTTTCTATGGCCAAGTAGACTCGATGGAGGCTGAGAAATGGCTAAACCAGATCGAGAAAGTGTTACAACGAGTCTACTGTAAAGAAGAAGAAAAGGTGAGTTAGGCTTCGTTCCAACTCGAGGATGAAGCAAACCCGTGGTGGAAATCAGTAGAGAGGACATGAGCTCCAGGAACACCTTCGACTTGGGATGAATTTCCAATAGTTTTTCATGACAAGTGCTTTCCTACGATTGAGAGGCGTCAGCTAGAGATTAAATTTTTCAACCTAGTGTAAGGACAAATGAGTGTATGGGAATACGAGACAAGTTACGCGGTTGTCACGGTTTGCAGCAGCATCGCTCACCACCAAATTAATGAAAACACAAAAATTTGAGTACGGGCTCAAACCGGCTATCAAGAGGAGAATATTGCTGTTCGAAGCAACCACATAAGAGAGAGTAGTAAGACTAGCTCTCATTGCAGAAAAGGACTTAGAGGAGTTATACAAGGTAAGGGATGAGCAGGCGAAGAATAGGAAAGCTCAGTATCAAGGATCACGTGTTGAGCAAGCCAGCAGAAGGCCAAAATATTTAATGTCGCCGCTTGCACAACCAGTTCCTATAGCATCGATGAGGCCTTATGAACAGGCAGCTTTACCCCCAAGGCCTCCAAGATCTTTCAATACGACAACTCCGACAAACCCGAATGCCATAAGAACGCCATCAACGGCCTCTCCCACCGCTTCCTTCGCACCAACAGTGAATTGTGCAAAATGTGGGAAGCCACATAAGACCGAGGAGTATCGTAAGAATATCAGAGCTTGCTTCAAATGCAGACAAATGGGGCATCACATCAGAGATTGCTCGGGCATGAATGGTGTTACAACCACGACTACACCGAACCTGAAATTTTCAAGGCCTACTATACCAAGCCGAGCATATGTCGTATCAGCCCATGATACCCAAGCAAATAATGATGTCATTCACGGTATGAAATTTTTTATTTTAATCAAATTAATTTTCTGGCATTTTAGATAAAGAAGGTGCATAAATAGGAATGACCTCCACTACCGTTATACTTCATGCTGTAATACGTCACACCATGCAACCAACTCTAAGGTGTCTATTCAATTTAGGTGTCATCCGTTTGAGCAAACCATATGATATATATTGCTATAAGGCCCTAGTGCTAATAGACCCTAGGTCCACACATTCATTCATTACACCAGCCTTTGCCAGGGAGATCGGCTACACACCTAAACCCTTAGTGTTCGTCTTAGCCATTTCTACACCAACGGGGGGTTCAGTAAGTACGGATATGGTATGTCGTTCGGTTGTCATCACCATGGCAACCGCCTAACTAAGGCTGACCTAATCCTACTAGAAATGCAAGGATACGATGCGATACTCGGTATGGACTGGATAACTAGGTTACGAGCCAAGGTAGATTGTTCGGAGAAGACCGTTACTCTCTATCGTAAGAGGGAGAAGCCATTCATATTCATTGGCATTTGATCTACCATTGTACCCTTTATATCAGCAGTTCAAGCTAAACGACTGATTAACAAGGGATGCCAAGGGTACCTTGCTTTCGTACAAGGGCACAAGGATGAGAAGGTTGATATTGTCAACATCCCGATCGCCTGCGAATTTCCTGACGTATTCCTTGAGGAATTACCAGGATTACCGCCAAAAAGAGAAGTTGAATTTATAATCGACTTAGCCCCCGGCACGGAACCAATATCGAAGGCTCCATACCAAATGGCACCGACCGAGTTGAAAGAGTTAAAGGAACAATTGCAAGAATTACTGGATAAAGGATTCATTAGGCCGAGTGTGTCTCCATGGTGAGCACCAGTATTTTTTGTCAAAAAGAAGGACGGTTCGTTGCAACTGTGCATAGATTACTAGCAGTTGAACAAGTTAACTATAAAGAACTGGTATCCATTCCCTAGAATAAATGACCTCTTCAACCAGTAGCAAGGAGTGAAGTTCTTCTCTAGGATAGATTTCCAGTTCGGTTACCATCAAATGAAGGTGAGAGCTGAAGATATCCCTAAAACAGACTTTCGAACAAGATATGGCCATTACGAGTTCCTCGTGATGCCATTTGGGCTGACTAACGCATCGGCATCCTTCATGGAAACTTTGAATCGGGAATTCAAGCCCCACCTTGACCGATTCGTGGTAGTCTTTATAGATGATATACTCATCTATTCCAAGTCGAGAGAAGAGCATGAGCAACATTTGCGGTTGGCACTCCAGACACTTAGAGACCATCGTCTATATACCAAGCTCAATAAATGTGAATTCTGATTAGAGCAAGTGAGCTTTCTGGGACACATCATTTTATAATCGGGTGTAACAGTCGACCCATCCAAGATTGAGGCCATAGTGAAGTGGGAACAGCCCAAGACTATCACCGAGATTCATAGCTTTCTCGGACTTGTCGGCTACTATCATAGATTTGTACAAGGATTCTTGAAGATTGTCGGACCACTCACGCAACTTACTAGATAGAACATAAATTTGAGTGAACTGAGGCGTGTGAGAAGAGCTTCCAGGAGCTCAAGAAAAGATTGACCTCAGCACCTGTGCTAATCATACCATCTGGCACTGGAGGATTTGTGGTATTTATCGATGCATCTCACACAGGTTTAGGTTATGTATTGAACCAACATGAAAGAGTGGTAGCATATGGGTCAAAATAGTTGAAGGACCAACAAAAAAACTATCCTACACATGACCTCGAGCTTGCAACGGTTATCTTTGCCTTGAAAATCTGGAGGCACTACCTCTATGGTGAAACCTTTGACATTTTCACCAACCACAAAAGCCTCAAGTACTTGTTTATACAAAAAGATCTGAATTTGAGGCAGAGGAGATGGATGGAATTCTTGAAGGATTATTATTGCACAATCCAATACCACTCAGGAAAGGCGAACGTAGTGGCTGATGCACTAAGACGCAAATCAGCTATGCTGCTATCACACCTAGTGGCCAGAGTACATTGGTGGAAACTACTGGAGAACCTAACCTCAGCTAACACACGGTTTGAAATGAAGGAGGCTGGAGCACTCTTAGCAAATATTAAGATCAAATTGATCATCTTCGAAAGGATCAGAGAAAGCCAATTAAAGGACTCAGAGCTTATGACTATCAGACAAAATGTAAACAATGGAAATCAGCAAGACTTCTCAGTTAACAACAATGATTCTCTATTGTATAAAGGCCAACTTTGTGTACCCATTAATGCTGGGTTACAGCAAGAGATATTGCAAGAAGCTCATAGGCCTGCTTCTGCTATTCATTCGGGCAGCACTAAGATGTACCATGATTTAAAGAAAAAATTATGGTGGAAAGGAATGAAAAGAGATGTCGCTGAGTTTGTAGCCAAGTGCTTGGTCTATCAATAGATTAAGGTGGACCATAGGCACCCTGCTGGTCTCTTACAGCCCCTACCAGTTCCCGAGTGGAAATGGTAAGACATTTCAATAGATTTTATACTCGGGCTTCCGAGAACACAGAAGGATTACAATGCAATTTGGGTTATGGTTGACCGGTTAACCAAATCAGCTCACTTCCTACCGTATAGCACAAGGTATACAGCTGATAAACTTGCTGAGATATACTTGAGGAAGATAGTTTGATTGCATGGCATACCGGCAAGCATTGTATCAGATCGGGACCCACTCTACACATCTATGTTTCGGAAGCGATTCCAAGAAGGAATGGGGTCCAAACTAGAATTCAGCTCAGCCTTTCACCCACAAACTGACGGGCAAACCAAAAGGGTCAATCAAGTGAGAGGATATTCTCAGAGCCTATATGTTGGACTTGGGAGAAGCATTTACCCTTGATCAAGTTCGCGTACAATAATAGCTATCAGGCAAGCATAGGCATGGCACGTTTTGAAGCATTGTACGGATATCGATGCAAGTCTCTGCTCAATTGGGAGGAGATTGGAGAATGATTACTTTTGGGACCTGAGCTTATAGAAAGCACAAATGAGGCAGTTTGTCTCATCCAGGACCGATTAAAAGTAGCTCAAAGCCATCCAAAGAGTTACGCCGACCTTAAAAGATCGACTGTTGAATTTCAAGTAACTTGTATGCACAACTGCATCTTACAATTCAGTAGTACAGCTTGCCTAAGGCTAACAACCACGTTACTTGTCAGGTTGGAGATCATGTGTTTGTGAAGATCTCACCAACCAAGGGTGTTATGCGATTTGAACGGCAAGGAAAACTCAGCCCCTGATATATTCGCCCTTTTGAAATTTTCGGTCGTGTCGGTGAAGTGGCATACCGCATCGCATAGCTGCCACAGTTGGCTAGCATCCACAATGTCTTTCATGTGTCGATGCTCAGAAAATATGTGAAGGATACGTCACACATACTGGACTATCAACCAATTGAAGTGCAAGAGGATTTGATGCTAGTTGAGGAATCGATAAGGGTATTGGATCGCAAGGAACAAGTCCTACGGACCAAGAGAATTTTGTTGATCTTAGTCCAATGGCAAAATCACTCCCATGCCAAAGTGACATGAGAACATGAAGTGAATATCAGGGAACAATACCCATCGGTAATTTAAGTACAACACGCTACCATAGTGGTAATCGGAATAATTCTCACATGTACAATATCGATCATAGTTTTAGTGCATATTAGAACTCAAACAACACCATCATATATACTGTTATATATGTGTATATACCACTTAATCTCATTTGTAGTGATCAGTTGTGAGCAAACTGCATTTGATCTGTACTAAGTGCACATTACTTAGGAATATGTCAATAAGGGGCTCAACTACGAACATGTACAAAAATTCCATAACGTATGAATGGAACCACTGTGAAATTCAATAGAATCTACATATACCATACCATCTTTACCTAATACAAGTCTGTATCACTACCTACCCAATGCGTCATTGCACAGCGAGTCAAAACACCCAAAAGACAAAACCAACTCTGTTCTGCACCCTCGCCGCAGCGAGATTACTACTCGCCGCGGTGAGATTTTTTGAAGGTGACTCCCCGCAGTGAGAACTTAAGTTGCTGTGGCGACTAAGAAAAATATAAAGGGGCCCGCAAAACCCTCATTTATCACTTTCAGACATTTCAAGTTTGGGTCCCTCTCTCTCGTCACCTCTCTCGCGTGAACCAGGGACTTTTGCATTTGAATCGCTCCGATTCCTTGTGCCAAATTTCCTCAAGCTCGAGAATCGTTGTGTGCGAGGCTCCATCGACTCAATTGTTGCCCCAATTCATACTGTCGTGAGGTAAAACCCTTGAACCCTTCCATTTTCAATCCCTATTTTCTGTTTCTTCTTGTATCTATGGGACCGAAGAAGCAAACTGCTTCTAAATTCCCCACAGTTCAACCCAAAGCATCTGCTAGTGCCAAGGGGAAGGGCTCGGCCAGCTCTGCACCTCCACCATCAACCCTAGAGCAGCCTGCTACTTGGTGAATGCACAAATCGTTTGAGCCTGAGTGGCTGTTTGACCCAGAGTTACTGACCGACGATGCACTCGCCTGGTCGATGGATTACATTAAGCGAGTCAAGTTACAACCCTTGCTCCGACCGGTCAAAACACCCTATTACCCCCGATTTACCAAGATGTTTTATAAGAATTTTAAAAAGGAAGGTGGTGATGGTTGTTTCACTACGGAGATCGATGGGTAAAAATATTACATGATTCTCTATGACATAGCCGCCACCTTGCGCTGTACCAACATTTCCAACAATACCCAAGGGTTGCAATTACCTCGATCCAAGGAGGCCAAGTTCCATCAAATTGTGGCCTGAATGACTGGTGGTCTTCAAGCCTCTGGTCAATCTGTTACCCGAACTCAACTACTCGACCGCATGTGGTTTTTGGATGTCATATTCCAGAGTAATCTATACCCACACCAGTGTGAAAGAGAGAGACGAGACTTGTTACTTCAGGCACTGTATGCGGCGTTTGATGGTAGGTGGTTTAGTACCCCTCGTGTGGTCTTCGACAGCATGTGTTATGTCAATGATAATGCACTGAGTACCATCAACAAACCTATCGATAACTTGCCCTATGCCCGCATCATATCTAGAATGCTAGATGGCCATGAAGATGACGACAATGATGACCACTATGAGATACCAAGGGGAGAAGAGAAGAGAACGGATAATATTGAGAAGTTTACAAGGAAGCAATGGAACATGATTCTGAAGAGAACCCAATTAAGTGTAAGGAATAGGAATTTAAGGCAATCGCCTGGACCTGTACAATAAGAAGAACAAGAATAAGCCGCACCTAGACCTGAGCAACACATGCCTGCCCAATCTCCTCAGCCACCCATGTCACAAGCTGAATTCCTAACTGTGGCAGAATTCACTTGGCAAATGGAGTTGCAGCAATTATAGGTGTCCCAACTACTTGAGACCCAACACTGGCAAAACATGGAACAATTCGAACTCCTCCACCAAAACAACTACGTTATGCATCAATGATTAGATTTCCACGATAAAATCCTACAACTCTGGATGGAAAATGTGTACTCCAGTACACACACTCCTACGGTGGCTCAAGCACGTCTAGTCATCTCAGATTACACCAGGAATGTTGCTCGTGCAAGGGCTGGTCCTTCTGAGATGAAACCTCCACGACGTCACAAACAACCTGCCAAACATGACGCTGAGCCTTCAGGTAATATCTTGAAACCTTACCCTATTACTTGTTTTTAGCGGTAAAATGATCTCGATTAATAAAATGCCTAAATTTAACTGGTTGCCTATGCCTTCCAATATGTAGAGCATGATGTGTACTTGTCACCCCTTCAAAATTGTAATGTTTTCAATATAATGTAGTCCCGCATGTTAGATATATATAGGACTGATGAAACCCAATAAACTTGCTACTAGTTAGGATGAAGAAACACTCGACTCCTCACGTACTTGACACCAATGTTAGGATAACTCCACACCTTCACGTAACATACTAACTACTTGTGTGTAGTATGAAACTATAACCACCTTGACACACCTCTCAAACCCTCTCGGATTTCATCAATTTTTTAGGATGAAAAATTATTTAAGGGGGGAGGACATAACACCCAGCCAATCCCAATTGGTAGCCACACTAGTTCGGTTAACGTGCGTTTGGTAAACCGGGTATATCAGTTCAATTAATCAAACTAGGCCTTTGGAACCAAGCTAGTAGGTGAATGGACTGTGTGTTTGAGGTTCGATAGATAGTACCAATGATCAGACCCATTAGCCAACAGTCTAAAGTAAAGGCCCCTTTTGTTGAAGAATGGCACTAAAACCCAATATATAGAAAAGCCCATGGGCTAGAACCGTTAGGAAACAAACCCATAATAGAGAAAGGGCCTGACTAGGTCACGTTCAAGCAATGCGTGCCTCAAAACCCCACCAAATCGAGTTGATAACCTTCTAGGGAGTCAAGTTCTTTTATTTATGGGGGTTTCGAACCGTGTCTCATACGGGTTAAAGGCAATAGCAAGGTAGAGATTGCGAGACTCTGCGTTATGTGATGGGATATGTTTTTCATCAATGAATGTGTACAAATCTCAGAGTTCGAGGCCAGAGGACAGAGTAAGAATGTGGAGTCTGTCAGGCTCACCGCGGCAAAATGGAACCTCGCCGCGGCGAGAAATCACCGAAAAGCCTCGCCGTGGCGAGATTTCAAGGCAAAATCTTCACTGGAAAAACTCATCACAGTGAACTCCTTCCTACATGTGGCACCTGATAAACTTGCCGCAGTGAGATGCACTATTTTGCTGAGTTTTGGGGTTGTGTGACCTTCTGTGCCTCACAAAGATCGTGACTTACGACTAGCATGATTAGGTAGTATCTGAGGAAGTGGGATGTGTCTTCTAGGATTTACATGAAGGACATTTGAAAGGAGTTTAGCTTCGATCCATGCGTGTTTAGTCACGAGGTCTGCACTTGAGGTAGGGAAAATACCTTTGCCAATTATATGTTTTCTCGAATTCACATATATGATGCAATTATCAAAGGAATTATCTTTTTTTAGCAATGATGTATATATATATATGTATTTGAAATTCTTGAATGTTAAAATTTTTTTTTCCACGCACATGTTTTAATGATTCATGAACATGCATCTTGATCTCATATCATCTTGCATTGCCGTGTTCCCGTTCTCATAGCTTACTCGGTCTACATCGACTTGATATGTGCCTATGCTATGTGTGATCATGTGCAATGAGGAGTGGAGCCTCCATGAGAGGGGTGGAGTCCCCGGGGTAGCAACCCTGTGTCCTAATACTGGCTACTCAGTTCTCTAATATGGGATGCATTTCCATGTGATTTGTTTTGAGTGTGTTAGATGTAAGGGGAGTGGAGTCTCCATGAGAGGGGTGGAGTCCCCTGGGTTACAACCCTATGTCTTAATATGGGCTGCTCAGTTCCCTAATACGGGATACTTACTCTAATGCCATTTGACATGATATGTGATCTGTCTTGGTTATGATTCTATCCTCATTATATGTGCTCATGACGTGCTTCGTCTGCGTGTTTCGGGTCATGCTAGGAATGGGTCTCTCTCTGTGCATTGTTTTAGCATGCTTATCTATTATCATAATTTGATTCGTTGGAGCACTTTATTCATGTTTTGACCTCGCACTCGATATATTTTCATATAATGTGAATTTCAATTTACTTTTAATTATCCATCAAGAACATGAATTAGAAGGATAAAGTGTTACTTAGCAATGTATTTTCTCTATTGAGCTTGGATGAAAGCTCACTCCTGACTATTCATCACAGCTGCAGGAGCTGGATTGGAGTGTGATCCGAAACAAATAGAAGATCTGGATTGCCATCCTACGGAGGAGGGGGACTTGCCAGAGGAGCACTTTCCTTAGTGTTGGGGCATTGGCATATTTTTCTTGGGGTTTTTTAGTAGACGGTTTATGCTCAGATTTTGTAATTAAATACTATGTTTGATCCACTATTTAGATAGAGGTCGGCCTTCATCGGTGGATGTTTACTTTTGTTCTGATGGTTGTTAGCTTCATGGGTTATGTTGCCATTTGTTTTGGACGTATGCTCTCTATTTTATTCCGACCTGCGCACTTTATTTTTTCTACTTTTGTAAACTTACCCTCTGGGAGATAGCCCAATCATTCCGATGGTTAAATGAGAGGAAAGATCGAGCTGTCTAGTTGTGATGCTTATATTTGATACCATAGCATCACTGTATTTCGGATCTTCCGCATGATCCAACGGCAGGGGTTTTTGGGTGAGGAAACCCGGCCTGTCACATTTTTGCAATTATCCTTTGACTAAATTCTTCTAAATACATTGAGAGAACCCAAAATTTTTGATTTTTTTGAGAGTATGTCAATAGTGAGTTTTTGAATGAAAATATTTTCTAAAAACTGTAGTTTAGAAATTTTTTTGAAGAATAGACTGTTCGCTGATGCATACATTCCCTGCTTACTATGAATTGAAATTGTTGGAGTTCTAATCAAGGATATTTGTTATAGTGGAAAGTAAGGATAAAAGATTGGTAAGTTTAGAAAATCATAACAAACTATATGATGATCAATTTTGTCAACTTAATCAACTTAGTCAATTTAATTAATGTAGCTAGTGTACGAAAATTAGTTTAAATTTTTAACCTTTTGTTTTCTTTTTGAAAAATCCAAAAATATTTGAAGTTTGTAGGTAACTTCACTGAAAACCTTCAGGAGACTACAACTCCTCCACTAGGGATCACCAAGAGGTTTAAAAGGCTTGTTGCATCTGCTAAATGCAATCATGCTCCCTACGGAACTGGCATTTAAAGTTTAGGTTAGAATATTTTATATTTCCTTGTTTGCTAGGGACTAGCAAAGCGTAAGTTTGGGAGTGTGATCAGTCATATAATATACCATTTTACCACCCTTAACTTATAGATGCTAGGACTTAGTTTGCTACAAATAAATTACTGATGCGTATATATATTAAGGAAAAATAACAAAAGAGAACCAAAATAATAATATTCGTCAAAATGAACTCATAAAGTAATAAAAAGACGATTGAGCCAAAAGACGAATCATCGCCTACTAAAAAGTGCAAAATCGTGTTTTACAATTTTGCAGAATGATGTAAATATAGAGTAGAAAGTGTAATTTACAATTCATCAAAGAAAAATTGTTCAAGTGTAAAGTACGATACAAGAGAAAGCGATGAATCGTAAATAAAGAATCATTCAATAGGAAACTCTGTTAAAAGATAGAAAATCATGATTTACGATTTTTCAGAGAAAGCTACAAGAGAATAGAAAATTGTGATTTATGATTTTCAAGAAGAAAACACCTTCCAAGGTTGTTGATCACATGAGAAAGAGCACCGCCATGCAGAAAATTAGAAGAATTCTTAACTTAGACGTCTAGCCAATCACGGATCTAAGAAGATTGACGAAGAAGACTCTTAAAAGACTCTCCTACTAAAATAAAGGATAAAATCCAGAAGTACATCAACAGATTGAAAGCAAGGAAAGATAAGATTATAAATATAGTTATATTAGGATACTTTTGTTTTAGTAATTTCTTTTATTAGAATTAGAAGTTTTGTAAACCGACCTCTTATGATCTATAAATAAGAGGGCTTGGTATAGGAATAAACCATCGAAAAAATTTCCAGTAGCAATTGACAACTGAGGTTGTGTTTTCTTCCAATAAAAATTAGCGTAGTTTAGTTTAGATATCCAAGGTTCCTCAATCACAATTGACAACTGGGATTGAGAGCTGAAAGATTAGAGAAGATATCTATAGCAATTTCTAAGAAGCAATTGACGACTGCAGGTGAGAGGTGAAAGATATAATTTTATTGCTTTCTAGTTTAGATTTATTTTATTGCAATTTACTACTTTGTAAACATCTTTAGATTTTAATTTGAATTGACGACTCAGGTAGAGATTTGTAGATTAGTGTTATGGTTATTGTTTTCCATCTTGAATTTTCTAGAGTTAATTAATGTCCCAAATTTTTGGTAGATTAAAGATTAGTATAAATCTATATTGAACGATGCTAGTTTTTGATTGACGCCCAAATTCTAGAAGACTGAGATTATAATATCTCCAAATTTATTAAACCTCATAAGTCAAATAGTGGTGTGAATGATTTTGTTCATAAGGGAACCCATGAGATTGTACACACTCTGGTTTGTATGTGTCTCACACCAAAGGAATTAAATGGATAAGTGTAATAAACACAAGTGATATGTTTGTGTTTCACAAGAAAGCAAAGTGATTGCTTGGGTGTGAGGGATAACGCACGTGTGAGTCCCATTTGATGGGTTTGATAACTTATTTGTTGTGAGAGAAGAGGAAGAAGGGTTTGAAGAGAAGAGAAAGGGATTACTTGAATCCTTGTGTTAAGATCCACTAGATCATAGTAAATCTTATGCAAACTCTTGTGTGAAGGATCGTCATAGGATTACGTTGGCTTTGTTGTGATCGAGGAGCTTGGAGAAGCTGAAATGAGTTTTGAAACCCATTTACTTGTAAGGAAGGAAGACGATCCGATCTTTGGGTGAATCATTGAGTTAAAGGTAAGAATCAATACTTTAATGTGTGAATTTTGTTAATAAAATATTTTAATATGATGTGTAAGAAGTGTGGAAGAAATACGAAAAATATCGAGTTGAGAAAAAACTCAAATCTGAAAGAAACTCTGGTTGCCCGAGCTTCAAAGCTCGCTCGCGTGAGAAGCCTTCAGTAAAGTGTAAGTGCCTGAGAGGCTTTAAGACTCACTCGCGTGAGGTCTTAAGTAAACAGAATCCTCGCTCGTGCGAGGCCTCCCGTACCTAGCTTCAGGAAGCTAAAATTCAATCTGTCACTCGAGATTTGAGGTGTCTGTGAGCTCGCTCGCCCGCCCGAGCTCCAACGGTTTCTCGCGTGAGAAACAGAGTCAGATTTGTTTTGACTCTTTTGATGTGAATTCTTTAGAAATGTGTATCTTATGTTCTTTTTAAACATTCTTAAGGGGTAATTAGATATTTTGAATGTAGGATTAACGTGTTGAGTATACGTGTGGATTCTCAAGAGAATTATGTGTGAGATGTGCTAAATGTGACTTGAGGTAGGGGAAACTTATGATCATTTAACTTGAATATGCTTTGTGTAAGTTAAGTAATGTGATGTGATAAGCCTTATTAAGTTTTGTGAAATAAGCATGTGATATTCTACCTTTTCAAACAAGTTTTGAATACAATAAGTATGATGTGAAATTGTGAGATAAGCATGTGAAATTCTTTAATTCAAGCAAGTTTTGAATAGAATAATGTGATGTGAAAGATGTGTTTACGTGAGAATTCCGAAAATGTGTAAGAATATTAGTTTTCCAAAAATAGTATAAAGTATCACTTTATACGGTGTGAAACTATAAGTTAGAAACTACACATTCATTTAAGGTTTAGTAAAACGAATCCATTGTGCTCCGGTACGGCGGGATATCCATTCATTGTGCTCCGATACAGCAGGATATCTGTTCAACTTTCGTACCGGCCAATGGTAATATGTGTTTGGCACAAGCATCCCTCCTAACGAAGGGGACATGGGCATACATGTGAATGGTTCATTGAACGACGATGGTTTGGATTCCCATTGGTATTATATGTGGCTTCTAAGGATATATCTGCTTAGAAAAGTATTTAAGTTAAAGCTTTAAGTTATATCCAATGTTTTAAATCAAAGCATGTGATTCAAATGTGTATGTGTGATTAAACTACATGTGGAATTCAATTTAGAAAAATGTGGAATGTGCAGATGAAAATCAGTTATGAGACTTTATGCTTGTGATATGAGATTTAAATGCTACTAATGTTTTCCCCTATTGAGCTTGATGTAAGCTCACCCTTTCGACTATATGTCACAGGTGAGGACTTAGAGAAGGATCTAGATCTGGAAAGTGATCCTAAATACGAACCTGAGGAGCAGATTGAGCCCCTATCGAAGGAGTTCTTTCCCATGTAGACTGAATTTGTGTGTGAGCAGTCAAAAGTGGTATTTTGTTTGGCTTGGTACGTCCAGCCATTTTGAGTTACAGTGGTTATGTAATATATTTATTGTTGATATTATTTTGTGAACCATTGGTTGGTGATAGATGTCTATCACCGATGATTCATTTTGGTTCTTCCATTCATGCAATTGGCATGAGGTTTAGAACCGTTATTTTGATCAAGTTTAAACTTAGAAAGGTATTTTTCTTTTTATACGTTTAATGAATCTATCTGCTTAATTGAGATAGTTTTGTGGATTAGTTTTTTTGTGGCTGTGCCAAGTGTTCGTGTAAGTGTGGGATCGCCCTAACGGGTGATGTGATGACACGGGTGTCAGGGTGCTGAAATCCTGGTTGTCACAGTTGGTATCAGAGAGAGCTTAGGCTCTAGCTTCCATGAGGATCAATTGTGTCATATGTGACAGTTGATATCACAGCTTCGTTTTGCGATTCTAATAGAGTTGGAAGTGAGTTGCAATGTGTGTTGTGTAGTGTGTTTAGTACTTTCTATTAATGAAACTTTTGTTTCATGTTAACAGAACAGGATGTCTCCTAGGGGTAGAGGAAGACCGGGAGGTGGTCGTGCCCGAACCACAAAGAGTTGTGAGAGAGTGGATACAAGTATGGAGGATATTTTGATGATCGAACATAGCTACGGGTTTGAATTTGAATCTGGTTAGAGAGGGAGATCTTCCTGAACAAGGAGATCAAGGCAAAGAAAGAATGGGAATAGAAAGGATGGCACATGCCATGGAGACCATGGCTAATGCCATGGCACAACAGATAGAACTTATTGCTATTAGAAATGTGTTGGGGGACTTTTAGTGTGCTGATTATTGTGTAATGATAAAAGCAAATTAAAAGCAAAGTAAAATACAAGGTGGATTCAGCACAATTAAAATATCCTAGACCTGCAAGATACAGGGTCCTTTGTAGCAAGTTTTGATAAGTAAGAGTTTGTCCCACAGGGAGTAGTGATCTAAACCTAGAAGGTGTATAGTAGACCTCCAGATCTGGCTACAGATCTGGCAATTCTATGAAAACAGAGAAAAGAAAGAGAGTTTTTCTGTGTCACTAGATCTAATTCTACAAAACTGAAATAAAACTAAACTAAGAGATGGAAGAAGATGGATGAAAAAATAAAGATCAAAAATAAGCAGCTAGGACCTGGTTCTTATTGCAAAAGAGATCAAGATCTGAGGATATACAACCATCCTTTATTTGGCTACAAGCACAAATGCAAGGTAGAAGACTCCGCTCCAAATCACAAAATCTAATTGGTCTTAAGGCTATGATCTGTCCACTTGAATGGTCACAGACCATCCTATAGACTCTTTTTGATCAAGGTATTTATAGCAAAAGAATCTAATTGGAACCTAAACTTGGACTAATCTTAAGGTTATGATCTGTCCACTTTAATGGTCACAGGCCATCCTAGGGATCTCCTCCAAAGCTAAAGCATCACTCAGAATAATTAAAACCACTACAGATGCTGCAATTCCAACGTCATAGACTCAGGGAATTACAGGAGTATCAGATCCAGGGAAATCAGATGGTCATCAAGAGATCTACCAGTTAAGTGGGTGAGCTGATTCACAAACTCCTCTACACAAATTCGATCGAGAATCTAATGGGACCACAAGATCTTTAGATCTAACTAAGCTTTAAAATCAATAATTTATTGCTTCAAACAAAACCACTTACAATAAACTTGCTCCTAGATATGTATTCTGTGCATCGATCCACATTTCTTCATACCGAAATTATAATTACAAACCAGATCTGAGCTGCTATCTAGATCTAATCCAATATGCTAGATTAGAGAGAGAAGGGGGAAGAGAAAAAAAAAGAAAATAAAAACCTAAACTAAACCTTAATAAGCTAAGGAGAACTCAGGCTATTCCTTTATTCCTACTTTCCTTGCTGAAGAAAAATAGTAAAATAGATGGGTATTTATACATATGCATCGATCCATGTGCCTTCAGTTGCAGCCAATCAGAAGAGAGGATTTCAATTTAAGCTTAATCCGTATTTTAGAGTTTCAACCAATCAGAGAAGTGATAGGGATCTGGTTTTATTTATGCCCAGCTGAACCTAATTTGTTTCCCGCCAATAATTAGTTCACACCCATGTGCAGAGTTTTATGCCCAGCTGATGTGTCTTTGCAGTTCTCAAAAATGCCCATGTCGGCCACTGATATTTGCTAATGGAACTCGAGATAAATCCCTGAGATGTGTGGGACATTGGGATGTGTGCCCTAGAAGTATTGGAATCCCCAAAATGTCCCTAAAGTGTGAAATAGATGGTTGGAACCCGTGCCTCGATAGGTTGGAGCTTCTGAACTTCGATCTCGACAGGTTCAGGCATCTGTTCGATAGGTTGAATGGGCTTCAGGTGTGCATTTGATAGGATCTCGACACGTTCAAACAACCATTCGACAGGATGCTCGATAGGTTCATTTTCAGCATCAGAACCTCTCGACAGGTTCTCGACAGGTTCAAACAACCATTCGATAGGTTGCGACAGGTTCAAACAACCATTCGATAGGTTACGACAGGTTCAATTTTAGCCTTTTTTCAGCACTGTAGCTTGATTTCAGCACATACCAGCTCATGGGGTTCAAAACGACCCCTCATGGAGTCTATTTTTAGCACATAACAGCTCTACAATCCACATTCCAGCTTTGACATCTTCTCTAGTCCTTCAAATACAGCAATTGTGCTACTAATGTGGCTCATTTTCCAGCAATAAAACTGCTTGAAGGTCTTGGTTTGCAGCACTAAAATTGCTGAGTGCAGTAGTGACACTTCAGCCAACTGTTCGAGTTCTTCAGGGCAGCTATGCATGATGGCTTTGCAATTTTATGGCTTGGTGCATCAGCACTAAAGCGCTCACATCTTTAATGGCATCAGCTGCTCTTATGCTTTAAAGATTGCTTTAACCAAAGCTGCACAAGTGCCACTTGACCTACTGCACTGCTGAATATATAAATTGTTGAATTGCTGGTTTGCTCAATTTGTTGCAGCAGCAGTCCATAAAACTTGGGCTTCACCACTCTCTCTCAGTAGGTCTTCAAAGGCCCCCAAAGCATGCTAAAAATCCACAATGGTATGAACCACCATGGTGCCTTTTCAATAAATCCATCAGCTCCACTGCTAAATACAAAATTCCTTCTTGGATTCAAAAGCATGGATTGCAGCATTAAGCTCTTATTTTGTTGTTATCTGTAAAAATACACTTAAAAGACATTATTAACATGCTCAAAGGTCCATCAAAGGTCAGGTTAAGGGGTAGAAAGTGGTAAATTTCAGTGCTCAACAAAATGTCAATAACCACCAACAGACACCACCTCAACCACCATATCAGCCACCAGTACAACCATTGACATTTGTGGAATTTAGAAGAATGTGTCCTCCCAGTTTCTTAGGATAAACTGAACCAGTAGAGCCAGAGAACTGGATCAAGGAAATGGAAAATATTTTTAGTGTGCTTTCATGCACTGAAGATGAGAAAGTAAGATGGGTGACATTTAAATTAGATGGGTAAGCAGGCCTATGGTGGACATCGGTTTCAAGAACCAGGGAACAAGTTACACTAGGTAAGATATGGACATGGGAAGAGTTCCTAGAGGAATTCAACAAATAATATTTTTTGAAACAAGGGATCAGATGGAGGTAAAATTTATCAATCTTGAACAAGGAAAAATGATTGTGCGAGAGTACGGAGTAGAATTTACAAGATTGTCAAGGTTCGCATTGGAACATGTGGCCTCAGATAGGATGGAAGAAAAGAAATTTCAACGGGGATTGAGGCCGAATATCCGAGACCGAGTTTCAATATTTCAATTGTAAACATATGGGGAAGTAATGAGTAAGGCTTTAGTTGCAGAGGAAGATATAGATGAGATATACAAACGAAGGGATTAAAAGAACAAAGGTAATGCAAGTCAAGGGATGTTTGGAAGTTTTGATTCGACCAATAAAAAGTTGAGGTACACGACACCAGCTCCTACGCAATATACTCAAGGAAATTATACTAGGCCATTTGTGCCTATGCCTATTAAGTCATTTCGTCTATTTAGCCTTATTCATACCACAGGAGGGTTTATTGCTCAAGGAATTTCGAGAGCAGCATCATCCACACCGTAGGAAAAGTGTGCACGTTGTGGTAAACCACGGGACTACGGACTGTAGAAGAGGAACATGAGCATGCTTTAAATGTGGGAAAATAGGGCACATGATAAGGGATTGTCCAATGTTGAAAGGAGGGAAAGGTAGCAGCTGCGGGACCACAAAGGCCGATGCAACAATCACAACCTACAGTGCAAGGCTGAGCGTATGGAGTCACAGCTAAGGACGCCAACACTAGCAATGATATAATCCAAGGTATAAAATATTTAATTAAAGTCATTTGAGATTCTTACCGAAATTTTAGATGAAGAAGGTGCATTCATAGAAAAGTAGAATTTTTTTATTTATTTCAATGTTGAATTCTATGTTTCTTTCCTTGTGTATTTAAATTCGTAGTGTGTATATAACATAGGTACATTACAAATGTATAGAAAAGGCGACTATCTATGTTATGAAGCCTGAGTTCTAATAGACCCAAGGTATACACATTCATTTGTGACACCGAAATTCGTGGTAAAGGTGAAGGTCATTCCCGAACTTTTAGATTTCATTTTGGATGTGTCAGTGCCAATGGGGAATTTGGTCAAAATCGATACAATGTGTCGATTAGTGACGGTAAACATCAAGGGAGGTGGAGATCATGAATTAGAGGCAGATTTAATTTTGTTGGATATGTAAGGATTCGATGTAATCCTTGGCGTTGACTAGTTATCCAGCCATGGTGCAAATGTGGATTGCCAGAGGAAGATAGTTACATTTCGCCCAGATAAGGGTAGATCATTCAACTTTCTCGGCATGCAATCTACTTTTGTACCGTTCATTTTCGCGATCCATGCGAAGAAAATGATGAGAAATGGGTGTAGTGGATATCTAACATTTTTACAAGAACAGAAGGAAAAGAAGAACGTGATAGCAGAAATTCTGGTAGCTTGCAAGTTGCATGATATTTTTCCTGAAGAGTTGCAGGGATTGCCACCTGATAGAGAGGTTGAGTTTGCCATAGACTTAGCCCCAAGTACTGAGCCAGTGTCTAAAGCACCATATAGAATGACTCCAGCTGAATTAAAAAAGTTGAAAGATCAACTATAAAAGTTGTTAGATAAATAAGGGTTTTATAAGACCAAGTGTGTCTCCTTGGGGAGTACCGATCTTATTTGTTAAGAAGGACGGGTCGATGAGATTGCACATCAACTATCATCAGTTGAATAAATTAACTATCAAGAATCGATATCCCTAGCCAAGAATCGACGTTCTATTTGATCAGCTACAAAGGGCAAAATTCTTTTCAAAGATAGATTCGAGATCGGGATATCATAAGCTGAAGGTGAAAGCCAAGGATGTTTAGAAGACGGCATTTAGAACCAAGTTTGGGCATTATGAATTCCTGGTGATGCCTTTCGGTTTAACAAATGCTCCAGCTTTATTTATGGATCTCATGAATAGGGTATTCAAGTCGCATCTGGATACGTGTGTTGTGGTGTTCGTAGACGCCATACTTACATACTAAAAGTCCCGAGAGGAACATGAGCAACATCTGAGGATTGCTCTGCAGACTTTGCGTGAACACCAACTATTTGCTAAACTCGGTAAATGTGCGTTTTGGCTTGAGGAAGTAAGCTTTTTGGGACATGTGGTCTCAAAAGCAGTTGTTACTATGGATCCTGGAAAGATCAAGGCAGTAGTGAAATGGGAACAACCGCAGATTGTGACAGAGATTCACAGTTTCCTTGGTCTAGCTAGATACTACAGGAGGTTTGTGGAAGGGTTTTCGAAGATTTTAGGGCCACTCACGAAACTTACAAGGAAAGACGTTAAATTTGAGTGGACGGATGAATGTGAAAAGAGCTTCCAAGAACTCAAGAGAGATTGACAACAACACCAGTGTTAGCAATTCCATAGTGAAGGTTTTGTTGTGTATAGCGATGCATCGCACAACGGCTTAGGCTGTGTGCTCAATCAAAATAGGAAGGTTATTGCCTACGGATCTAGACAACTTAAGGATCATGAAAAAAACTATCTGATGCGTGACCTAGAGTTAGTAGCCGTGATATCTGCACTAAAGATATGGAGACATTATCTATATAGGGAAACCTTTGTGACGTTCACAGACCAAAAGAGTCTCAAGTATTTATTCATACAGAAAGACCTGAATATGAGACAGGGAAGGTGGATGGAATTTCTTAAAGACTATAATTGTTCCATAAAATATCATCCAGGCAAGGCAAATGTGGTTGCAGATGCTTTGAGCCGAAAGACTTCAGCTCAGTTATCGAGTCTTATTTTGGGACTCCACAGGTGGAAGCTGTTAGAGGACATATCTTTGTACGATATGAGGATAGAGGTGCAAGCTCCAAGAGCTTTCTTAGAAAATGTTATGATCAGACCAGTGATTTTTTATCGCATATATGAGCTTCAGATGAAAGATGATGAATTGTTAAAAATTCGACAAGGGGTGACAGATGGTACTAATTCGGATTTTTCTATCAAGAATGATGGGTTGTTGTTACTCATAGGGTGTTTATGTGTGCCTACTGACACCGATGTGTGTCATTCAATTTTGGAAGAGGCCCATAAGTCAAAATATGCAATCCATCAGGGTGGTACAAAGATGTATCAAGATTTGAAGAAAAGCTTCTGGTGGAGAGGTTTGAAGAAAGACGTAGCTGAGTACGTCTCAAAATGTTTGGTTTGTCAGCAGGTGAAGGTGGATCACAAGCATCCATCTGGGTTATTACAACCGTTGTCGATACCTGAGTGGAAGTGGGAATCTATTTCTATGGACTTTATCTTAGGATTACCATGGACAGTGAGGAAGCATAATGCTATTTGGGTGTTCGCTGACAAGTTAACTAAATCAGCCCATTTCTTACCTTATAACATGGCGTATACTGTAAGGAGACTGATAGACATGTATATGAGGGAGATTGTTCGGTTACATGGTATTCCAGTAAGCATCATTTCCGATCGAGATCCGTTGTATACTTCTCAATTTTGGCAGAAATTTTAGGAAGGTATGAGTACTAGACTAGATTTCAGTTCAGCTGTCATCCACAGACAGATGGTCAGACTGAACGAGTAAATCAAATCATAGAAGATATGCTACGAGTTTGTATGCTGAATTTTTAGGGCTCGTGGGATCAATACTTACCATTGATCAAGTTCGCATATAACAATAGCTATTAGACAAGTATAGGTATGGCACCGTATGAAGCTTTATATTGCAGGCAGTGTAGATCTCCAATAAATTGAGAAGAGACAGGAGAGAAATTTATTTTGGGGTCGAAGATTCTTGAGAGTACCATTGACGCGGTATGTGTGATTAGAGAAAGATTAAGGGTTGCACAGAGTAGACAAAAGAGCTATGTTGACCTTAAAAGGATAAGCGTGAAATTTCAGGTAAAAGTTAAGGTTTCGTTGTGATGAATTGTGAAATTATACATATCTAAATACCTGTAAATTATCAATGTTGATACGGAGTATTTCTTTCAGACGGGAGACAATGTCTTCATCAAGATTTCATCGACTAAGCGCATTATACATTTTGGAAAGCGTGGCAAGTTGAGTCCACGGTATGTCGGACCTTTTGAGGTTTTAGGACGTGTTAGAGAGGTTGCTTACCGAGTTGCACTCCCACCGCAACTCTCAAGCATGCACAATGTATTTCATGTCTCAATGCTAAGACGATATGTGAAGGATCCAACTCACATATTGGATTACCAACCGATCGAAATACAGGAAGACTTTATGGTTAAGGAAGAACCAGTGCAGATTCTTGATCAGAAGGAACAAGTACTATGCATGAAAAGAATTTCATTGCTGCTTGTAAAGTGGCTAAACAATTTTCCAGAGGAAGCCACGTGGGAACGTGAGTCGATTGTGCGTGATGCTTATCCAGATTTGTTTACATGAGTTTTGTGTAGTTATGTATAATTTTGGAACATGTGTTATGAATTTAATGTTCGATTACGATTTTTCTTTATTGAATGTGTAAGGTTTTGGTAAACGGTAATACCATCAAAGATTGGTAACAAGTTAGTTGAAAAAAGGCATCTTTGTCAAGGTAGAATTAAAGTATAAAAGCAAGGGAAGTGGAAAATATAGAGAAAATTCTAAAAAATAGTTATAACTTGGTTCTCGAACGCCCGAGCTTTAGTTCTCGCTCGCGCGAGGTACTCAGACAAAGGAATCAGGGAGGGAAGTTCGACTTCCTAAGAGCTTACTGAGTCTCGCTCGTGCGAGCCACTCAGAAATAATAAAAAAATATCATAAAGGGGAAAACGGAGTTCCAGTGAAGTCTGACACTCGATACCATCACGGTATCGATGGATTTGAAATCCGTCTAGATGAACCCTTACTTACGGATAACATCTAGTCCTATCGAGCCAAGGACTTAACCCAAAGCTTGCACAGCCTTCAGAACAGTGTTAAAAGGAAAAGAGAGAGAGAGAGAGAGAGAGAGAGAGAGATAGATAGCACAATAGGCAGCACAGCAACAACCCCCTCAACCCGGAATAGTTCCACACCCAACTGCCCAAACCAGTGTGCCACCTCCAACCCAGACTAGTATGAGTAGGCAAGATCAAATGCTTCGCCAACTACTCTAGCAGAGTTGTTAGATGATGCTGCATCAGCGGATTCAGGAGGCCATTAGCATAGACTTGATGTGACATGCCTATTCGCATACATACAAGGAGCACCTTGCCACAATGCGGAATGCAATTTTTGGTGTTTCCAGCTCTGACACGGCTGCTAACGCTGAGGATGTTGAGACTAGTGATGATGCTGATGAGGAGACCGATGACGGTGATGAGACCGAGGACGAGTCCGATTTTGGTGAGGATGGCTCCGGAGAGGAGTCTGATCAGGGTGGAGATGATGAGAGTTAGCTCGGTTGGTGACCATGGTGATCATTTTGAGAAATTTACAATTTTTGAAATATAATGAGAGGAATCAATTGTAAATTTTTCATGTGAGTTCTAAAAACTATGGTGACATGGCTGTCACGTGGAAACTTGTTTAAATTTTGATGTAAATGCTTTTTTTTGTCATGTGAATAATTAAGGTTTGAATGTGGATAGTTTAAAATATTAGTTGGTAATGGTTTAGAATTCTAGTATGAATGGTTTACTTTTGAATGACTTAAATTTTCTGTCCATGCTTTTGAAGTAAAGTGCAATACAAGTCTGTTGTGATTACCTGCATTGCAGGTACCTATGTGTGGCAATGTGTGGTCACTGCGTGTGTATTAGCTTGGTAAACAATTAACAAAATATTTTGTGGATGTGTATGTAGTAGATATTATGAATGGCTTTGTTTTGAGTTCATGTGTTTACTTTTGCATTTTACACATCACCAATGCAGATTGTGTTTTACTCGCTATGTGTGACTGTACAGTTAGAATTATTTATGGATTTAGAAATTTAATGGTCATGGTGTTGAATTACTTAATATGGACAGTTGTGGATTGGATTTTTATGTGGTTCTGAAATTTTCCATGCTTATTTACATGTTAATACAAGTTGATTGTGGGTCACTTTGACCAAATGATAGATTAGATGTGAAATCTATGTGTGCACACAGGGAGGTGTGCTATGCCTCTATACGTACGTTATCATTGAACTATTTGTGTACACTCTTGTTGACCAATTGGTTTCTTTTATTAGATATCATTAATATCAGAGTGTGAATACTTTCGTCGTCTGTGTGTGGTTATATTGATTAAACTTGGTCAATTTTCAAGGAAAAAAATTTTATAAGGTGGGGTGGATGTAATATCCCCAAATTTAGTAAACCGCATAAGTCAAATAGTGGTGTGAATGATTGCGGTATGTGTGGTTCGTAAGGGAACCCATGAGATTGTACACACTTTGGTTTGTATGTGTCTCACACCAAAGGAATTAAATGGATAAGTCTAATACACACAAGTGACGTGTTTGTGTTTTACAAGAAAGAAAAGTGGTTGCTTGGGTGTGAGGGATAACCCACGTGTGAGACCCATTTGATGGGTTTGATAACTTATTTATTTTGAGAGAAGAGGAAGAAGGGTTTGATGATAAGAGATAGGGATTGCTTGAATCCTTGTGTTAAGATCCACTAGATCATAGTGAATCTTATGCAAACTCGTGTGTGAAGGATCGCCATACGATTACGTTGGCTTTGTTGTAATTGAGCAGCTTGGAGAAGCTGAAATGGGTTTTGAAACCCTTACTTGCAAGGAAGGAAGATGATCCGAACTTTGGGTGAATCGTTGAGTTAAAGGTGAGAAATTGATACTTTAATGTGTGAATTTTGTTAATAAAATATTTTAATATGATGTGTAAGAAGCGTGGAAGAAATACAAAGAAGATCGAGTTGAGAAAAAACTCAGATCTGAAAGAAACTCTGGTTCTCGCGCGTCCGAGCTTTAGAGCTCGCTTGCGTGAGAAGCCTTCAGTAAGGCATAAGTGCCTGAGAGACTCTGAGACTCACTTTTGTGAGGTTTTATGTGAACAAAAGGCTCACTCGTGCGAGGCCTCGCATATTTGACTTCAGCAAGCTAAAATCTAATCGGTCACGCGGGATTTGAGGTGTCTGTGAGCTCGCGCTCCCGAGCTCCAAGGCTCGCTCGCACGAGAAACAGAGTCAAATTTGTTTTGACTCGTTTGGAAATGTGTATCTTATGTTCTTCTTAAGCATTCTTAAGGGGTAATTGGTCATTTTGAATGTAGGATTAACGTGTTGAGCATATGTGTGGATTCTCAAGAGAATTATTTGTGAGATGTGCTAAGTGTGACTTGAGGTAGGGGAAACTTACGATCATTAAACTTGAATATGCTTCGTGTAAGTTAAGTAATATGATGTGATAAACCTTGTTAAGTTTTGTGAAATAAGCATGTGATATTCTACCTTTTCAAACAAGTTTTGAATACAATAAGTGTGATGTGAAATTGTGAGACAAACATGTGAAATTCTTTAATTCAAACAAGTTTTAAATAGAATAAAGTGATGTGAAAGATGTGTTTATGTGAGAATTCCGAAAATGTGTAAAAATAATAGGTTTCAAAAAATAGTATAAAGTATCACTTTACACAGTGTGGAACTATAAGTTAGAAACTACACATTCATTTAAGGTTTAGTAAAACTAATCCATTGTGCTCTGGTACGGTGGGATATCCATTCATTGTGCATCGATACGGCGGGATATCCATTGAACTTTCTTACTGGCCAACGGTAATATGTGTTTCACACAAGCATCCCTCCTAACGAAGGGGGCTTGGGCATAGATGTGAATGGGCCATTGAACGATGATGGTTTGGATTCCCATCGGTATTATATGCGGCTGCTAAGACTATATCTGCTTAGAAAAGTATTTAAGTTAAAGCTTTAAATTATGTCCAATGTTTAAAATCAAAGCATGCGATTCAGATGTGTATGTGTGATTAAACTAGATGTGGAATTCAATTTAGAAAAATGTGGAATGTGCATATGAAAATCAGTTATGAGACTTTTTTCCCCTATTGTGGTTGGATGTAAGCTCACCCTTTCGACTATACGTTGTTAAGACCTGAAAAGTATCACTTTTCACCCCTTAACTTAACCTCTGTTAGACCCTAAGTCATTTAATAAATGTGTGTTAAGACCAGTTTGTAGGTAATAAGCAGCAGCTGCAGATAAGGCCCTAACCCTGCTAAGAAGCCTACATTTGCACTAGAACTCCAAGCAACTGGTAACCCATTCATAGAGGAAAGAAACACCAAGGTAGAACACACCTGGATGTACACATTGAATGCCCAAGTGGGCCCCAGAAGTTCCTCAGAAGAAAGGAAGTTGGACCCAGACAGAGAACTTGGCTGTGGCATAGGCAAAGCACAACAGCAACAAGTCAAGAAATGAGCCTCGTGCAGATGTTGCAAGGTTCAAGTGATTCAGAGAAAAATGCTTCGCACAGTTGTCACGAGTTTCTCAAGGCAGCACACCAATTGCTCGCGCTGTTCTTGCACAGATTAATGACAGAAAGGCTCAAGAAGCAGACTTTGCATAGTTCTCGCGAGGCTCAGTTGTAAGCACTCGCGCAGTCTCGAGCAGCTCAAGAGAAGAGTATTTAATCCTCACGCGATTCGCTCAGACAAGCTGAGGAGAGAGAGCTCCAGGCACTTAGCGTAGAGATGGCCGATCACGAGATCTTGAGGGCATGCAATCCGATGAACATTATTTCTTCGCGGGGATCCCCATAAGATTCACTAAGGAACGAACTACGCGCGCAATTCCCGCGTCGCTCAAATGGAAAGTGTAATCCTGCGACGACCAGAGCAATCCCACGATGACCAGAGCATTCCCGCAATGACCAAACTATCTATCCTACGACTGCAAGACCTTCAAGTCAATTCAATCCTGCGACGACCACTCTATCACGCGACAAGACCTGGAAACCATTGCTACCTAGCGAGGCTCAGGATCTTAACTTTCCCCTACTTCTGTAGGGGCAGTCTGGGAACTTCAAGCAACTAAGGCACTCACTCAAATGCTCCAATCTCTGTGCACACACCCGGAGGCATCTAAGGAACAGAAATGGGCCACATTTGCATCATTAAAATTAGGGTTTTCCTAACCCTAATGCTCCCACAGCCGACTGCTATATAAGCCTAAGCCTAGTTTAGGTTTAAAGGGGGAGGTGGGGGACTGAATTCCTCCTATCTTCTTGAATCGGCTGTAGAGTTCCAGTAGGCTAAGGTTAGGGTTTATACAACATCTTTTTTTTCTTTTTTCTTCTCTCCATAGCCCAGCACTTGCTGGCTATGCCTTTGTATGTCTATTTGGAACAGTTTTAATGAAGTTTTATAATAGGATGTTATACATGTATGGGATTGATGTTTGAGGGTTGTTCTATACAAGGCTGCTGCCTTGAGATCCTCCATCGCTAAGCTATATTGTAAGCAATGGAGGATTATTCTTAAGGATTTACTCAGATCCAAGTGACCTGTGCGTCCAGGCTAGTGCACATATGCAGGCCTATGCCCCACCACAGGATCCACTAAATCTGAATCCCCATGAGAGCCTGAGCTGGTAGCCTTGTGAACATGGTGGTGGCAGTAATCTACTTGTTCTGTCTCAAACCTCTGTGTGGAGGATAGCCTCTGTGGATAGTCTGTGGCCATTTAAGTGGACAGGTTATAGCCCTAGGGTGAGGCCAATCCACAAATCTAAAACAGATTCTTCTTCTCTGCACTTGTGCTTGTAGCCCTGTGAGAGATTGTGCAGAGACAGACTCCCCTATATTTGTATAGACCCACCATCAGATGGCAAATCTGATCTAGCTGTAGAGATTTTAGGCTTGTGACTGAATTACTACTGTCTCTCTAAAGCAGTGAACAGCTAGATCTAAAGCTAGTACTCGAACTCTTGCTGGTCCTGTGTGTCCAGGCTAGTGCACATATGCAGCCTATGCCCCACACACAGAGCTTTAGAGGTTGAGGTTCCTATGAATTATTGAGCTGGTAGCCTGGATGAAGTAGTGCCTACAATGACAAACATGTTCTAACCCATCTATGGACTGTGGTTCCCCTATTGGATAGTCTGTGATCATTTGAGTGGACAGGTTATAGCCATAAGGGATTGGATCATGGCACAGGGGTGAGTTGGATCCTTTCTCCTCTGTGGTGATAATGTAGCCATTGGACAGGACTTCTATAGCAGCAGATCTGAGTCTGAGTTATAAAACCCATCAGATCTGTACCTAATAGCTTACTTCTCACCCTTTTTATTTTTATTTTCTCACACTCCATTCTTCTCAACCATTTCTGTAGTGTAGGCATTAAGTTACCATAGGATTTAAACAATAGTGACCTTAAATCCCCTTCCATTTAGGATTGCTAGATCTGTAGTCAGATCTGGAGGGCCTACTAAAGATGGCTCCCTTGGAGCTTTAGACCATTTTCCTTGGGGGGCAAACTCTTACTTATTAAAACTTGCTTCAACAGGCCATGTATCTTGCAGGTCTTGATTTCTTTCAGATGTGCTGAATCCATCTTTGTTTCTTTTCACACTGGAGAAATAATAACAACTAGTTTTTGGCGTCGCTGCCGGGGAATTTTGATCTATTAGTAGACCCTAGATTTTTGTATATATATATATTTTTTTTGGTAGCTGTGCTTGTGAATAACTGATACTGCTAATTTATATTTGGATGTTTTTTTACAGATCTGGACAGTAGCAGAGAAGGAAAGTTGAACTGCACTAGGAGTCTAGCTACCGCTGTTTGCATTTCTCTAACCCTCAAAACTCAGTCTATTTTCCTTTGCAAATTCCATAGCAGCTGATTAGGATAGTCATAATTTTGTTTAGATAATTCTTTAAGTTAATTGTAATGTGTCTGCAAGTAGTCTTCCCTGCTGTTGGTGTGAGTGCATGTTAGGAAGGATATCCCTTAGTCCCACATTAGAGCCTCCTAACCCTGAGATAGAAAAGGCCAGAAGACCAAGAAGGCCCAGACACACCACAGTTGAGCCCCTTATTGAAACCGAGACAACATTCATGGGTGAAGAGCAACCCAGAACATTGAAGGAATTGAATGCTCCTAATGATTATAATTCCCCATTCAGTATTCAATTCCCAGATGTTCAGGGAAACTATGAGATTAAAATCTCAATCATCCAAATGCTTCCCTCTTTCCATGGGCTCAGCAAGGAAGACCCCTACAAGCACATTGACCAATTCTTGGCCCTGTGCACAACATTTTCCATTACTGGTTTGGGACCAGAAGCCACTAGATTAAGGCTCTTTCCTTTCTCCCTAAAGGACAAGGCCAGCACCTGGTTAGCTACTCTCCCAAACAACAACATCAGTTCTTGGAAAGACCTCCAGACCAAATTTTTGACAAAATTCTTCCCAGAGACAAAAACTAGCCAGTTGAGGAAAGCAATACTTGCTTTTTCCCAATCCCCAACTGAAGATTTTAATCAAGCATGGGATAGATTCAAGGAGATGCTCAAACAATGTCCCCACCACAAGATCCCTGACTGGCAGCTTGTCTAGAGCTTCTATAATGGGATTGATGAGAAAAGCAGAGACATGGTAGATGCCTCTTGTGGTGGAACTTACATGAATAAAACATCTGATGAAGCATGGGAGTTGTTCGAGGTCATCAGTGAAAATGCTTTCCAAAAGATATCCTTGTCAAGAACTGTTCATGAGCCTTCTTCTAAAATGGGACCAGCTGTAATTTCCAATGGAAAGATATATGAAGTAACTGGGAATAATGACCTGCAAATGCAGATGGCCAATCTTTCTGATAAGTTTAATAAACTATTGACTGTGGTGCAACCCAGATGGGCTGCACAGGTGATGGAGGCATGTCTGATATGCCAATCTCCACAACACACAGTGGAAGAGTGCCCATCTACAGGGCAATATCCTGAGTATGCGATGGAACAAGCTGCTACTACCCAATCATTTGGCCAATAATAATCTGTTGGCTACAACAAGCAGCCATTTGGATACCAGCACCAAAACGCTGGTTACCAATGGAGGGATCACCCAAATTTGAGGTGGAGACAAGATAATTACATGCAGCCACAACAGATGTTGACCTTACCTCAAAGGCCACAGCAACAATTTAACCAGGGATATGCCCCAAGGTCAAATTTCCAGCATCAGCAGTTGCCCCAGCAGCAAAATCAGTTGGTAGTTCTCCCACCTTAGCCCTGAATTCTTCTTTTGAGGATTAGGTTTTGACCTCATTGCAAAACCTTGGAACCTTGACTTAGACTGTGAACTCTCACAGTCCAAGCATAAAGAAAATGGAAGAGTGGCTAGGCCAAATATCCAATGCCTTGGCCAAAAGAGAGGAGGGCAGGTTGCCAAGCCAGCCAGTGGCCAACCCTAAGGGCCAATATTTGATTGGAGAAGGTTCCTTAAGTTTTGAGGGAGCTAATGCCATCACAACCCTAAGGTCTGGAGGCTGGTGGACAACCAGGTTGGAAAGGAACAAGGAGAGGTCATTTCCAAAGAATTTTCAAATGAATGTGTAAAAGAATATGTTAGAGCACAGAGCCAAGAGTTGCTTGTTACCCTGCAACAAGAGAAAAATAATGAGGCTGTAGTTGAGCCTCAGCAGGAAATAAAAGATGAAAAAAGAAAAAAAATAAAAGTTTTGTCATAAGCTTGCAGCTGAGGAACCAGCAATACCTCAGTTGCCAATTCCTCAAGCTTTGAGTGGCCCTGCCCCTTTTGATAAGAGGAATGCACAGATGGAGGAAATGATGGAGACCTTTAAGCAGGTAAAAATCAATTTTCCCCTGCTTGATGTAATTAGATAGGTCCCAGCCTATGCCAAATTCCTGAAAGACCTTTGTACCCAGAAAAGAAAAGTTAGAGGCCATTTGTCCAGAAAGGTCTTTGCAACTGATACAGTTAATTCTGTATTAAACATAACAATACCATAGAAGTTGCAAGACCCAGGGATACCCACTATTCCCTGCATAATTAGCGACTACACAATTGGAAGGGCCCTTCTAGACCTTGGAGCCAGTGTAAACCTGCTGCCATACAGTGTGTATCAGTAGCTAGGTTTGGGGGAGCTAAAACCCACCCCCATTGTGCTGTCAATGGCTGATAGGTCTGAAAGGAGACCTATGGGAATGGTTGAGGATGCCTTAGTAGGGGTGGACAAGTTCTTTTACCCTGTAGACTTCCTGGTTTTGGACATGGGCTGCAACAAGAATACAACCCCTATACCTGTTATTTTGGGCAGGCCATTCTTGGCCACTGCCAATGCCTACATTCAATGCAGGTCAGGGATTATGGAGGTACTTTCGGACACATGAAGGTTAAACTGAATGTGTACAACAGTGCAAAGTACCCTCAGCTGGACAATGAGGAAAGCTTTGCAGTGGATGTACTAGAGGAAGTTGTTGAAGAAGAATTTCCCACTCTGCTGGATTGGGGCAATATTGTCAAAAGTTTAGTTAAGGTTTGAGACATGGTAGAGGAAGAAAGTCTAGCTGTTATGACAGAAGGCATGACCACATTGAAGTCTTTTGTGGGCTTAGTGCAGCATTCCATTTAGAAACCTACAATTGCTGCCTCTTCCTCAAACCAACAAAGAACCAATCTTGCCATCCACCCAACAAGCCCCTGATCTGGATCTCAAGAAGCTTCCTGAAACATTGAAATATGCCTACCTTGAGAAAGGTGAAAAACTTCCTATAATTATCTCCTCCTCTCTTACCAATGAGCAGGAGGAAGAATTACTAACAGTCTTGAGGAAGCATGAAAAGGCAATTGGCTAGACCATTGCGGATCTCGGAGGGATAGATTCATCAATATGTATGCACAGGATCCATTTAGAGGAGGGCTCAGTACCCTTCAGGAAAATGCAGAGGAAATTGAATCCTCACATGCAGAAAGTGGTCCTCAAAGAGATTATTAAATTGCTAGATGCTGGGGTAATTTACCCCATTTCAGATTCTGAATGGGTGGCACCTATCCAAGTGGTGCCCAAGAAATCAGCATAACGATTACAATGGCCGAGTGCGAGTGAGACCCGAGAGACCACCTTTGGTGGAGGTTTGCATAGATTATCGGAAGCTCAACTCTAAAACCAGAAAAGACCACTTCCCCCTGCCCTTCATAGATTTGGAAAAGCTTTTTATTACTTTCTTGATGGGTACTCAGGGTACAACCAGATCCCTGTGCACCCTCACGACCAAGAGAAAACTACATTTACTTGCCCTTTTGGCATCTTTGCTTATCGAAGGATGCCTTTTGGGCTGTGTAATGCACCAGCCACCTTTCAGAGGTGTATGTACGCCATATTCTCTGATATGATTGACAAGTTCTTGAAAATCTTTATGGATGATTTTTCTGTATATGGGGACAGTTTTGGCTAATGTCTGTAACACCTCCACCTGGTCTTGCAAAGATGTGAGGAGACCAATCTGGTCTTAAGTTGGGAAAAGAGCCACTTCATGGTAAAACAAGGTATTGTGTTGGGCCATGTAGTCTCTAGAGAAGGGATTGAGGTAGATAAGGCCAAAGTTAACCTCATTACAAGTTTGCCCCCTCCAAGAATAGCCAAACAAATCAGATCTTTCCTTGGACATGTAGGATTCTACAGGAGGTTCATTAAAGACTTCAGCAAAATTGCTAAACCATTATGCCACCTGCTTTGCTAGGATGTGCCCTTTGATTTTTCTGCTGAATGCCTTGAGGCTTTTGAAACTTTGAAAATATGCCTCACCTCTGCCCCTGTACTCCAAACACTTGACTATGCACTACCCTTTGAGCTGATGTGTGATGCATTCGACTTAGCAATAGGTGTTGTTTTGGGCCAAAGAAAAGATAAGATGCCAGTGGTCATTGCCTATGTCAGCAAATCACTTGCTGAAGCTCAGCTGAATTATACCACAACTGAGAAAGAGCTTCTGGCAGTGGTTTTTATTGTTGACAAATTTAGACCTTACCTACTTGGGTCTAAAATTATAATCTTCATAGACCACTCAGCATTGAAATACCTATTGTCCAAGAAAGATGCTAAGCCCAGGCTGATTAGATGGATACTCCTGTTGCAGGAGTTTGACATTGAAATCAAGGACAAAAAGGGTGTGGAAAATGTGGTGGCTGACCACTTGTCTAGAATTGTGTTGGAAAAATGTGTTGATGACCCTACAAATGATGTTTTCCCAGATGAGCAATTGTTTGCCATCTAATCCTTGGTTCCTTGGTATGCACACATTGTAAATTATTTAGTTATAGGCAAGATTCCTGCCCATTGGACCAAAATGCACAAAGACCTGTTCTTCTCACAGGTCAAATTCTTTTTTTGGGAGGAACCTTGTTTATACAAATACTGTGCAGACCAAATCATCCGAAAATGTGTTCCAGAAAGTGTTGTCCCCAGTATTCTGGCCATGTGCCATGAAAATGCCTGTGGGGGGCACTTTAGTGGAAGAAAAATAACTGACAAGATCTTGCAGTGTGGGTTCTATTGGCCTTCTTTATTCAGAGATGCCAATACACACTACAGGACATGTGAGAGATGTCAGAAATTAGGAGGACTGTCCAAAAGAAACTCAATGCCTTTGTAGCCCATCCTTGTTGTAAAATTGTTTGATGTCTGGGGTATTGACTTTATGGGCCCCTTTCCTCCTTCAAATGGTTATCATTTCATCTTAGTGGCAGTGGATATGTTTCAAAATGGGTAGAAGCTATTGCCATAAGAACCAATGATCATCAAGTAATCCTAAAATTTGTAAAGCAAAATATCTTCTCAAGATTTGGCACCCCTAGAGCCATTATCAGTGATGGGGGTAGCCATTTCTGTAATAAAAATTTCGAGAGCTTGCTCAAAAAATGTTCTGTCACCCATAGGATTGCTAATCCCTACCACCCGCAAACCAGTGGGGCAAGTTGAAATTTCTAATAGGGAGATCAAGCACATCCTTGAGAAGACAGTGAGGACTGACAGAAAGGACTGGGCTAATAAGCTAAATGATGCATTATGGGCTTATAGGACTGCTTATAAGACTCCCATTGGGATGTCCCCATTCAGACTGGTTTATGGCAAGGCTTGCCATCTCCCAGTAGAGTTAGAACACAGGGTCTATTGGGCCATAAAAAATTTAAATCTAAACCTAACTTCTGTTGGTCATCACAAGTCGCTGCAGCTGTCAGAACTGGATGAGCTAAGGATGGATGCATATGCCAATGCCCGGATATACAAGGATAGGTCCAAGGCTTTCTTTAACAAGGGTTTGTTGAGAAAGAGCTTCATGGTTGGTGGTAAGGTTTGGTTATTTAACTCCAAACTTAAATTTTTTCCTGGCAAACTGAAATCCAGATGGGAAGGCCCCTATATTGTCATGAATGTTTCCCCATCTGGTGCTGTGAAAATCAAGGATCCCAAGTCTGGGAAAACCTTAAAGGTGAATGGTCTGAGGCTTAAGCCTTATTTAGAAAAACTTGCTGAACCTATGGACACCATTCACTTTGAAGGGGACTCTTCATTAAACTGATCCACAGATGTGTCAATGTTGTATTATATGTACTTTGGTTTTGTTAGGTTTGTACTGCCTTCTTTTCTTCAAATTTTATAGGAAATTTTAGTGGCCTCACTTGAGCCTGAATCTATTTGGTCTGATTTTTTTTTATGCTTGGTTTGATAATTACTCCTCTTGAGTTGGTGGTTTTTGATTGAATGCACGCTGTTTGGATAATGATTTGTGATGACTATGCTTGAATGTTTGATGCTATAAGTGGGAGGTCATTTTAAAGTGTCTAGGGGTGCCCCTGGTGGTGAGTTATACCTAGGATCCAGCCACAACACAAATGTAAATGTCAAAAATGAAGAGCGCGTGCTCTCTGTTTAATGCTTTGCTGTCGCATGGTCCAAAATGAGGCCTAGGAGACTCTCGCACAATCTAAATGGAATACTTCACTAGCTATCGCAAGCTCCAAGGTAAACTCTGTAGAGCCTCTCGTGCAATCTAAGTTGCAATTTACACCGTCGCTAGATTCCATTTCCCATCCCGCAACCATATATTTCCAAAGCATGCCAAGCCCAGAGATAAGCATTCCAAACCTGCGATTGTCTACTTTTTTAGTATTCTCTCTCTTCTCCAGCCAGTGAAACCCTAGCTTCCTGATCTCTTCTCCCTCTCTCCTCCAGTGTCCATTCTACAACCCATTATTCACACCAGGATCTTCAGGATTTGTTCCTAACGTCATCCCCATCAGTTGCCCTCTGCTCGGAGATCTCGTGGTTCACTTTACATCAGATCGAACAAAACCCTATGATTTTAGGGTAAGCAATCAGATCTCAGTCTCCCTTGTTCATCTTCAATAGTACTATCTCAGAAAGGAGACTTTATAATGGCCCCTAAGAGTGCACCAAAGAAAAGCGCCAGGGATAAGGCCCCTGTTAAGCCCACTCCTAAGAAGGTCAAGGCTTTTAAGGCACCGAAAAAGGGGAAGGAAGTGGTTGAGGAGGTGGAGGAGCCAACCCCTGAGTTTCTACACCCTATGAGCTCATGGCTTCAATCCCCTTGGAGCCTGAAACGGATTTTGACTTGCCCTTCTTCGAGACAGAGCCTCTCTCTGCCTCTGCCATTGAATTTATGAGCAAGGCTGGTCTGACACCCTTGATGAAAGGAATTCTAGCACTAGCCTACCTAGGCTAGTGCAACTCTTTTATCAGCACATCAGGGTCACCAAGGACCAAGATGGACAACCAGGCTTCCTCGTGCTAATTGATGATTTTGAGATGTTAATTAACCCCAAGCTGATTGCGGAAGTATTGGGCATCCCAGCTGTATTTGACACTAGCTATGGATATGGCCCTCCCCTGAGTGCCTTAATTGATACCATTGCGAGGGCTCTTACTAGAGGATTAAAGGCCTTAGGGGATTCCATAAGAAGATGAGAGTTAGAGCCTAGACTCCTTTTCATTGACCAGGTCCTGAGAAAGAACATCTACTACTCAGGCCATCAGCAGGAGAGGAGGACTCTTATTGCTGATGTTGTTTACTCTTTCTCTATGGGCCGTGGCTTCCAAAGAAGCCACACACACTCCCCTATGCCAGAGTCATCACCAAATTGCTTTTGAGGGGGGGTACAAGATACCAATAGGAGAGGAGACTACCACCCTCACCCCTAAAACTTTTGCCAAGAGGTAATGGGGAATCAGCAGGAGCCTGATGAAAACCCAGAAGAAGAAGAAGGCTGCGGCTTAGGCCGCTCCCAAGCAAATTGACGAGGCAGCTGTTACAAGGCCCACCCCTGCTACCAAAGAGGTGGTTCAAGATCCTGTTCCTACCACTACAACAGCAGCCCCCACATCCACCCCACCTTTTACTGCAGGATCCCCTATCCTAACATCATGCCATCTCATTACACCATCAACATCTCTCCCTTCCTCCACTACATCCCATTTCCCTTCCCCTACTCCATCTCTCTCTCACTCTCCTCTGTGATTGGTACCTGGGAGGATATCACCCCCATGTCAGCCCCACACCCTCCCCTACCCTACCTCAATACACAGCCTCAATACCCCCATCATCTTCACAAAACCCTGACAGCCCTCCACTGATCTCATACAAGAAAAAGAAAACCACTGACACAACCTCCACCATGTCCCTACCCCAACACACAATCCCTTTTGTCCCCACTAACACACCTCACATTGACCAAGACACCACTCAAGCCATTCCTACTATATCCCCACTCACATACATAGACCTCCATCTTAACACAGCCACTGGATTCCAAGCCTTTATGGCTAGTTTCCTTGATACCATGCCCACCCACTACACCCCCTCCCAAATTCCCCAAATACGTCACCACATCACTCACCAAAAGCCTAATCTCCTCCTCCTTCCACTTTCCATCATGCCCCTTCCTCCCCTTTTCAACCTGTTCCATCTTCAACACAATCTAAACCACCCAACCTAGACACACTAACACATATCCTCTCCCTCATCCAAGACATTCAATCACAACTGTCCACAACAACACAAACACAAGACCAAATGCAAACAAAAATCACAACCATCAAATCCACACTTCAAACATTGACAAACCAACCCATCCCTCAACAATCCCATCAAACCCCACTGATCCTTTCCCCTTCCAGTCCTGACTCCACAACCCAACCATTCCCTTTCATACCTTTCACCATTCCCTTTTTCCCTTCCCGAGCACCACCTACTCCTAGTGAGCCTACCTCATTTTCTTTCCCCCCCTTGCCTTCAATCCCACCTCTTATACTACCCCCTCCAACATTCACTGACAAATCCACCCAAACAGACCCAGAACTTTTTGTCCTCCCCCAACAACTAGACTTAATCACTGAAAACACCACTTCACCCCCCAGGACCAATCACATTTTGCTCCTTCAGCTTCTTCTTTTCCTATAGCACCCACCCACTCCTGTTACATCCCTCCCTACCTCACCCTCCTCCATGCAATGCGAGACAATCCCTACCTTAGGAGGGATGTCCTGAGAGGCATGGCCCAACTTAGGCACTCCATAAAGACCCCTCTGCTGCAGCAGATTAGTGACTTAGAGATTGCCCACAGAGCTAATTACTGGGCATTTCACTGGGGTGGGCAAATATTTTGGATGCCCTTGAGAAGGAAAAAAATAAGGCAGCTTGGCAACAAATGAATGTGGAGATGGAAAAGGCAAATACAAATGTGGAGAGGATGAAAGCCAAAATGTTCGAAAAAAGACTCCACAATGCCCAGGAAATCCTCTGGCTCCACAAGGAAATCCACCAAAATGACCTCCAGAAAGCCCAAATTAAGATAGCCTCTTTGGAAGCTGCATTGGTTGCTGCCCGAAGTGCAGCTCAGCCTCAAGCCCAACTCTCTCCCCCCATTCCCAAACCTGAGCCTGAACTTACCCATACCCCTACTGCCCCTCCTTCATCACCTCTTACTGAGCAAACTTATCCTAAACAGAGGAAAGTCACTGCTAAGAGGACTGCTTCCACAACATCCTCTATCAAAATTGGCAAAGTGCCAGCTGCCCATTCTGAGGAGACACAGCCACATGGCCCGTCAGAAAAAGGGAAGTGCCCTGTAGTCCCCCCTGAGCAAGAAAAAGGAAAATCCCCTATGATCCCTCTTGAACCCAAGACCAGAAAAATGAGGGTGAGGGTACCAAAAGCTCCAACCATGAAGCAACCACCAGCCCAACCACAAAAACCAAGGCAGCCAAAGAAAAAGGGTCCAACTGAGAAGCAAACAAGGCAGAAAAAGAACAAAGCTCCCAGAGACAAAACCAAGTCCAAGCTCAGTTTTGAGAACAAAGCTACACTTAGGAAACATGCACAACAGATGGGCTGGGACTAGTTCACAAATTCAGATTCCAACTCCTCCTCTTAAACTAGATTGTAGTTAGGCTTTTCTTTCCTTTGCACTTCTTTTCTTGTACTTGTAATTCCAATTGTACATTTCTTTCTAACATAATAGAATTTTTTTATTGTTTTTTATATTGCTTTGTGTATATTGTTTGTGTGTGTTTAATCCTTTTTCATGACTATTACCCTGCACTTTCTGACCTTTGAACTAGTGAGGACACTACTCCTCATGGTTTGGGGGTGTGGCAGGGTAGGTCTGTCAATAGAATAGTTAACTTTAGTGCAGTAGTGGTGGTGTAATTGGGATGAATAAAGTCAATTTCCACCTAACTTGCTGCAATGAGGAAATTTGTGAAAAATTAAAAAAAAATTGCAGACATTTCAAAAATGAAAATTTTAAAATCTTAGTACCCCCATGAAGCTAACATCAGAAATTTTAAATTAGTACCTAGTAAACCTAAGAGAAGAGAAAAAGGTGAAAATACACTCCATGAGTTAAAAAGAGGACCATATCTAGTGAGATTTGGGCCCATCAATTTCTGTTGAAGAGTGTTTTTGGTATTTTTTCTGCTCTAAGGTTTGATTGACTCATCACTTTTTACTAGAAGTTAGGCACCTCCAAATCAAAACTGGTTGACAACACTCATGACACTAAGGAAATGATTCAAGGCCCTCATTTGGATAGTTTGAGCCTGAAAACCCAACCTTTTAAAACTGCCCTTTTGCATACACTCTTTGAGCCTCAAAAAATCCTATTTTTCTTTAACAAACACTGGAGTACTTGCACCTTAACCTCATGACCTGATTCAACCTTACCCTCACTTTGAGAATTCAAAAGGTAAAGGAGGAGTTGAAGGTAGTGAGAGTGGTCCAACACTTGGTGGAAGGAGAAGAAAAGTAACCTATGAACAACAGTGTATTGGTGGGATTTGTGTGGCAGTTCATTATAAAAATAAAAAAAAAAATTGAAAAGAAGAGAAGAAGTTTGCCACTTTGAATCCGAAAAATGTCAAGGAAGATGAAGTAGTGTTGAAATGAAGGTTGTGAAGTCATGAATCACCTCCTATCCTGCTGATTTCTCAATTTTGATCCATTCTATCCTTTTATTCTTTACAAACCTCACCCATAAGCCACATTACAGCCCATCAAAAGGCCTTATTGATCCTAAGAGAAATGAGGTGTTAGGTGGAGATGGGGGAGTGCCTAATCTATGCTGAAAAGTCATGAGGATGTCAGCAATTAGAAGCTTTACCTATGCTCATGCTTGCAGGCCCATTTGGGGTCTGTAACCGCTCTTGAGCTGCTTTAAATATGAACTCCCCTAGATATTCATTGTTGAGAGATAGCCCTGGTAAGAATTGGGTTTGACTTGTAACTTCATTGAGGTTGTATCCAACCTGATTTTTGAATTTAGGGCAAGCTTGGTACTGATATGTGCACATTGAATTTCTAATGTAAAATGATTGGTGGAAATGCAAACACATGTTAAAAAATTTGAGTTTTAAATGGCCTGCATTACTGCTGCAATTTCCTCTGAATTCTAAAGAGATGTGGATTGATGCTTTATTCATTGAAATTTGTTTTGTCATTGACTGCACTACTTTTAACTATTTTAATAAGAAGTTTGTGTGTATCTTTACTAAAAACTCTCAGGAGACTTCACTTCTCCACTAGGGATCACCTAGGGGTTTAAAAGGCTTGGTACATATGCTAAATGTACCCGTGATCCCTACAAAAGTGGCATTTAATTAAGGTGTAGATGTTTAGTTAAAGCTTTGCTAATGGACTAGCAAAGATAAGGTTTGGGGTGTGTTAAGACCTGAAAAGTACCACTTTTCACCCCTTCACTTAACCTCTGTTAGACCCTTAGTCATTTAATAAATGTGTGTTAAGACCAGTTTGTAGGTAATAAGCAGCAGCTGCAGATAAGGCCCTAACCCTGCTAAGAAGCCTACTTTTGCACCAGAACTCCAAGCAACTGGTAACCCATTCACAGAGGAAAGAAACACAAAGGTAGAACACACCTGGATGTACACATTGAATGCCCAAGTGGGCCCCAGAAGTTCCTCAGAAGAAAGGAAGTTGGACCCAGACAGAGAACTTGGTTGCAGCATAGGCAAAGCACAGCAGCAACAAGTCAAGAAATGAGCCTCGCACAGATGTCGCAAGGTTCAAGTGATTCAGAGAAAAATGCTTCATGTAGTTGTCACAAGTTTCTCAAGGCAGCACACCAATTGCTCGCACTGTTCTCGCGCAGATTAATGATATAAGGGCTTGAGAAGCCGACTTTGCGCAGTTCCCGTGAGGCTCAGTTGTAAGCGCTCGCGCAGTCTCGCACAGCTCACGAGAGGAGTATTTCATCCTCGCAAGATTCGCTCAGAAAAGTTGAGGAGAGAGAGCCCTAGGCACTTCTGCGCACAGCTGTCGCGCAGTGGTCGTGGGATGCAGATCTTCAGGGGAGTGCTCACGCAATTCAGAGGCTGATCCACATTGCTTCTTCGCAGGGATCCCTGCAAGATTCACTAAGGAACAAACTGCGCACGCGATTCTCGCGTCACTCAAATGGAAAGTGCAATCTTGCGATGACCAGAGCAATCCCGCGATGACCAGAGCATTCCCGCGATAACCAAACTATCTATCTCGTGACTGCAGGAGCTTCAAGTCAATTCAATCCTGTGACGACCACTCTATCACGTAACAAGACCTGGAAACCGTTGCTACCTAGCGAGGCTCGGGATTTTAACTTTCCCCCACTTCTGTAGGGGCAGTCTGGGAACTTCCAGCAACTAGGACACGCACTCTAATGCTCTAATCTCCGTGCACATGCCCTGAGGCATCCAAGGAACAAAAATGGGCCACATTTGGATCATTAAAATTAGGGTTTTCCTAACCCTAATGCTCCCACAGCCGACTGCTATATAAGCCTAAGCCTAGTTTAGGTTTAAAGGGGGAGGTAGGGGACTGAATTCCTCCTATCTTCTTGAATCGGCTATAGAGTTCCAGTAGGCTAAGGTTAGGGTTTATGCAACATCTTTTTTTTCTTTTTTCTTCTCTCCATAGCCCAGCACTTGCTGGCTATGCCTTTGTATATCTATTTGAAACAGTTTTAATGAAGTTTTATAATAGGATGTTATACATGTATGGGATTGATGTTTGAGGGTTGTTCTGTACAAGGCTGCTGCCTTGAGATCCTCCATCGCCAAGTTGTATTGTAAGTAATGGAGGATTATTCTTAAGGATTTACTCAGATCCAAGTGACCTGTGCATCCAGGATAGTGCCCATATGCAGGCCTATGCTCCACCACAAGATCCACTAAATCTGAATCCCCATGGGACCCTGAGCTGGTAGCCTTGTGAACATGGTGGTGGCAGTAATCTACTTATTCTGTCTCAGACCTCTATAAGGAGGATAGCCTCTGTGGATAGTCTGTGGCCATTTAAGTGGACAGGTTATAGCCCTAGGGTGAGGCCAATCCACATATCTAAGACAAATTCTTCTTCTCTGCACTTGTGCTTGTAGCCTTGTGAGAGATTGTGCAGAGACAGACTCCCCTGTATTTGAATAGACCCACCATCAGAGGGCATATCTGATCTGGCTGTAGAGATTGTAGGCTTGTGACTGGATCACTGCTATCTCTCTAAAGCAGTGAACAGCTAGTACTCAAACTCTTGCTGGTCCTGTGTGTCCAGGCTAGTGCACATATGCAGGCCTATGCCCCACACATAGAACTTTAGAGGTTGAGGTTCCTATGGATTCTTGAGCTAGTAGCCTAGATGAAGTGGTGCCTACAATGACAAACATGTTCTAACCCATCTATGGACTGTGGTTCCCCTATTGGATAGTCTGTGACCATTTGAGTGGTCAAGTTATAGCCATAAGGGATTGGATCATGGCACAGGGGTGAGTTGGATCCTTTCTCCTCTGTGGTGATAATGTAGCCATTGGACAGGACTTCTAAAGCAGCAGATCTGAGTCTGAGTTATAAAAACCATAAGATCTGTACCTAATAGCTTACTTCTCACCTTTTTATATTTAATGTCTCACACTCCATCATTCTTCTCAACCATTTCTTTAGTTTAGGCATTAGGTTACCATAGGATTTAAACAATAGTGACCTTAAATCCCCTTCCATTTAGGATTGCCAGATCTGTAGTCAGATTTGGAGGACCTACTAAAGATGGCTCCCTTGGGGCTTTAGACCATTTTCCCTGTGGGACAAACTCTTACTTATTAAAACTTGCTACAACAGGCCCTGTATCTTGCAGGTCTTGATTTCTTTCAGATGTGCTGAATCCATCTTTGTTTCTTTTCACACTGGAGAAATAATAACAACATACGTCACAGGCGAGGACTTAGAGAAGGATCTAGATCTGGAAAGTGATCTTGAATACGAACCCGAGGAGGAGATTGAGCCCCTACCGGAGGAGTTCTTTCTCTAGTAGATTGAGTTTGTGTGTGAGCAGTCAGAAGTGGTGTTTTGTTTGGCTTGGTACATCCAACTATTTTGAGTTATAGTGGTTATGTAATATATTCATTTTGGATATTATTTTGTGAATCATTGGTTGGTGATAGATGTCTATCACTGATGGTTCGTTTCGATTCTTCCATTAATGCAATTTGCATGAGGTTTAGAACCATTATTTTGATCAAGTTTACACTTAGAAGGGTATTTTTATTTTAGTGTGTTTAATGAATCTGTCTACTTAATTGAGATAGTTTTGTGGGTTATTTTTTTTGTGGATGTGCCAAGTGTTAGTGTAAGTGTGGGATTGCCCTAACGGGTGATCTAATGGCATGAGTTTTGGGGTGTCGAAATCTAGGCTGTCACAGAGATATAGTGTAACAGTATTTCAAAATTGTAAACATCCGATAGCTAAAGATTGTGATTGACGACCATAATCTGAAGTAGGAGGATTTAGGATTTATTTTTTGTAAGAATTTAGTTTAAGAAACCATTCTTTATTCATATTTCTCAAGTAGTTTAGGAACTTAAAAGATAAGTATAAGTTTTCAAAAAATTAATATATATATACAAGTACATATAAACCTATCTTCGTGCGAACGATCCTACAATTTCCTAAACTAGCTCTACAATTTCCATTGTGCGATTGCAGTAGGTTAAGACTTAATTAGATACATATAACCAGCGAATCATCGATCGTGCCTTGGGCCAAATTTGGGTGTCTATAACTGTTTAAGTCGCTAGTGATTAGATAGATCATATCGGAGGGCTGGTCCGTGACCATGAATAGGACTTAATTCTTATACCTGGCTGTAGTGCTTGTAGCCTACACAGGAATACCTAGAATTCGAAATCGGAGAGGAATATGAGTTTATTATTTACAAGTCTGTGATCCAAGAGGGATCCCTGTCTGCCTTCTCATAACTCCTCCAAAATTGCGTTAGTTTGCTTTCTACTAATTAATTTAGGAAACTTTCATTTACAATTTCTTTTCGAATAAGGCAGTAGGTGGAAAAGTAAATGACAAGTCCCTGTGGTTTGACACCCTTGTATTCACTCTAGTACACATGTGGACTTGTGCACTTGCATGGTTTCAGATTATAAACGATCAACCATCTAAAGTCAATAGCTACCACATGAGTCCTAAATATTTCTTATTTTAGATGACGTTTGATCACATTAAATCAGATCGATGGAGATTGCTTCATTCCAACCCTTTACAAAATAAATCATGAGATCATGAACGTAAAATTAGATGAGATCGATGGTATTTCTTGTTCAAACTGAACATATAGAGATCTTTTATGTTTTTTAGAGGGAATTTATTCTTCGACGTCAGTTATGGAGATCTACGCATGACCAACTAGCCCATCGCTTTACCAAAGGTCAATCTACCAAGGATCAAAAGCTCGGATTCAGTCTCGGTTTTGGTCATGACCGATGTCGAGATCAACCTGGATTTCAATCAAAATTATGGTAAATTTTCAGTCTTTTTGAAGCCTTTGAAGACTTTTAGTCAAATTTCCAGTAGTCGACGATAATTTGAGATGTTTGACGTTATTTTACCGATGCTACCAGTCGAACGGGAATGAACCCACTAACTGATCGTCATATATCTCTTAGATAACAAAGTAGGTTATCACACTTTCATGCATAAGATCTAAGAAGAAAAGGATAGAAAAAGAAAATTCAATTTTGTTATAGAGATAGAGAGCTATATATATATATATGTTACATAGTAGAACCGATTATTAGTTTATTGCAGTTGTGATTTTTTAATTGTATTTTTACTCGCAAGTGCAGGAATCATATTGTAGCAATTGGGTACAAAGTGCGAGATCGGTCCCACAAGGATTTAAAATAGATTTTTTGAAATGAATAGTTATCAATCACAAAAGTTCTTAAATTTATCACAATATTAATCTAGTCTCCCAGATATGAAGAAAATAAAAGAACAATAACTAAATAATTTAAGATTACACAAATGAAATAGGCGAGGTTTGGGATACTAAATCCTCCCATCCTTGATTATCATTCACGATTATAGATCTAATGGTTGGAAAATTAAAACATGTATATGTGCAACCGTGGGATTTTTTACGATCTTGTCGCGACGACGCACTCTTTATAAATGTTTAGAGTCGCCACCCGGAGCTTTTGGTGTCCCGAGAAACCTAAATCAATTTTACAAGTACCGAAGTGTCAAAAATATGACTCTGAATCCGGTAGGGGCTTCGATTATTGATTGGGAAGGTGTTAGGCACCCAATCAACCCGCTTACAATGGTCTCTACTTATGGCCAAAATAAAATTAATAGAAAAGAAATGAAAAAGCCTTCCTCTTGCCCAAAGGGTCTTAAAATCTTATTTGTGTCCCTCCGTTGTATCGAAAATTTGACGGCGTAACGACACAAATGAGAGGATAGAGGAAGAACCGAGAAGGTAGAGGAATAGAGGGGAGAGCCGGAGCTCTCGAGTCCTTGTTGCACCGCTGTGGAGCCTTGCGTTGGCTTGCTTCGGTGTGCTTTTGAAGGCTTCTATGGTGAGAAACAAGGTTCTAAATCCTAGGGCTTGATAGCTTGTATGGTGAGATTTTTTTTTGACTTTTTATGCTTATCATTTTATGTGATTTTTAGATTTTGAGTTATTATTTCATGTGATTTTTTTTTGGATTTTAAGTTATCATTTCATGATGATTTTTTGGATTTTAAGTTATCATTTCGCGTGATTTTTTTTGGATTTTAAGTTATCATTTCATGTGATTTTTTTTTGGGATTTTTAGAAACTATCATTTTATGTGTGTTATTCTATCATTTTATGTAACTTATTTTTGGCTTTTTATGCAGGATTTTCATCCTCTTTTTTTAGACTTTTTCACATTTTTCTGTGTAGGATTGGAATGCTTATTGATATCGATCCATTTTATTCTAGGACAGCTTCTCGGGCAAGCCGAATGAGGATCGACATACCACTCTTTATAAATGTTTAGAGTCACCACCCGGAACTTTTGGTGTCCCGAGAAACCTAGATCAATTTTACAAGTACCGAAGTGCCACAAATATGACTCTGAATCCAGTAGGGCCTTCGATTAATGATTGGGAAGGTGTTAAGCACCCAATCAGCCCACTTACAATAGTCTCTACTTATGGCCAAAATAAAATTAATAGAAAAGAAATGAAAAAGCCTTCCTCTTGCCCAAAGGGTCTTAAAATCTTATTTGTGTCCCTCCGTTGCTATCGAAAATTTGACGGCATAACGACACAAATGAGAGGATAGAGGAAGAACCGAGAAGGTAGAGGAATAGAGGGGAGAGCCGGAGCTCTCGAGTCCTTGTTGCACCGCTGTGGAGCCTTGCGTTGGCTTGCTTCGGTGTGCTTTTGAAGGCTTGTATGGTGAGAAACGAGGTTTTAACTCCTAGGGCTTGATAGCTTGTATGGTGAGAATTTTTTTTGACTTTTTATGCTTATCATTTTATATGATTTTTAGATTTTGAGTTATTATTTCATGTGATTATTTTTTGGATTTTAAGTTATCATTTCATGATGATTTTTTGGATTTTAAGTTATCATTTCGCGTGATTTTTTTTGGATTTTAAGTTATCATTTCATGATGATTTTTTGGATTTTAAGTTATCATTTCATGATGATTTTTTGGATTTTAAGTTATCATTTCATGTGATTTTTTTTTGGGATTTTTAGAAACTATCATTTTATATGTGTTATTCTATCATTTTATGTAACTTATTTTTGGCTTTTTATACGGGATTTTCATCCTCTTCTTTTAGACTTTTTCACATTTTTCTGTGTAGGATCGGGATGCTTATTGATATTGATCCATTTTATTCTAGCACAGCTTCCTGGGCAAGCCGAATGAGGATCGACATACCACTTGGGAGTACGTGCATCGGTTGGGGGTAACAAAACGAAGAGAAGGGAGGTACTGGGTTCTGCATGTGACTCGTACCAAGCCCAAAACCAGACCCGTAAGTGGCTGCACAACTAATAGTTGCGCCAAGCCAAATGGCGGCCCAAAATAGATTGGCGCAATTACTAGTTGTGGCAGGCATGGCTGGGGTTTCAAATTTAAAGCACCCGAGTTTGGGCAGCAAGGATATATTTTCAAAAATATTTTCTCCTCCTCTCTTCAAACCGAAAACCGGTCTCCCCTAGGATTCTTTTACATCGCCTCTACGCATGCTTCATTACCTGCATTTGCATGCGCCGATTGATCATCCGCACCGTGCTAGATCAAGGACCCCCATTTCTTCAAAGGTAACCATTAAAAACCCATTTCTTTGATTTTTCTTGCTTTTTCTTGCAAATATGATCAGGATCTTGCGTTCTTAGATGAATAATAGTTTATTTTCATTGTAAGCATGTTTATTAATGATGTGTTGATGATTTTTTTATGAATGATGCTCTATTTTTATTGTTTTATGGGTTTTATTAATGCATAATATATATATATATACGTGTGTGTGTGTGTGTGTGTGTGTGTGTGTGTGTGTGTTGTTTTTATTTGTGCATATAGAAGGGGTTTTATTTTTGTTTTATTGTTTTTGTTTTCATTTTGAATATAAAGCAAGGGATGTTGGTCTTTATTTTTTCAAAATTAATTAGGAAAAGGGGATTTTTGGTTTCTTTTCTTGAAAATTAATAAAGGAAAATGATTCTTGGTTTCTATATATTTATTGGAAATTAACTAAGGAAAAGGAGTTTATTTTTTGGTTTTTGTTGTTTTTGTTCTTTTTTCTTTTATTTTAAAAACTACCCAAGGAATCGATTTATTTTTATTATTATTATTTTGTGTTGGTTTTTGATTTTATGGACATAAAAGAAGGGATTTTTTGTTTTAGTTTTTGTTTTTATAAACATAAAAGAAGGATTTTGTTTTTGGTTTTTGATTTTATGGACATAAAAGGAGGGTTTTTTTTGTTTTAGTTTTTTTCTTGTTTTTATAAACATAAAAGAAGGATTTATTTTTTTTTTAAATTTTAGAAGCATAAAGAAAGGATTTTTTTTTTTTTTTGTTTTTAACTTGCTTTATTTTTAAAGATAGAAAGCGGAAATTTTATTTTATTTTGATCTATTTTAAAGACAAAAAGAATGGGATTTTTTGTATTTTCATCCTTTTTGAAAACAAAAGAAAGGGATTTTTTTTTGCATATATATATTTTTTCGAAAATAAAAGGAAGGGGAGAGCATACTTACCTTCCCTTGGCTTGTAGCAAAAGAATAGTTCTTTATCACTAATCTGCTCTGATATGATTGCTCTCTTTTGCCTCAGGATGTTTGGCGATGAAGAGTACGTGCCTGAGGAGGGCCATGAGGAGGGGCCCGATGTGGTTTATAGTCTGCGTGGGGAGCAATTCTTCATGGTAGAACACAAGGCAGGTCCCTGGCTTGAGATGCAGGGCGAGGCTGCCCGAGTCAGCCTTCTCCACCAGCAGTATATCCACATCTCTAACTTTGGCATAGCGGGCAAGGTAAGAGATGAGTTCAGTTTTTTTTTTTTTTTTGTGGCTTTGCTTTATTTCCATGATTTGATGCATTTTTCTCTCTTGACGCAGGACTTGCCCCATATCGTGTTTCGAGGGGGCTGGCTGGACTTCCACGACTTTTACCGCTACATCCCCCCTGTGGTGAAGTATTTACTCGAGCAGGCGGGTTTCGGGAAGTTCTTGTCCTTTCTTCCCATGAGGGTCGATGCTGCATACCTGAGAGCCTTGATAGAGAGGTTTCGCTCGAACACCATGTCTTTCCACATGGCCTATGCTGAGATGACCTTGATGCCTATGGATTGGGCGATGATTACCAGCATCAGGGTAGGGGGCATACTGATAGCCAACCTTGTGGTGCCTAGCAGAGATGATATTGTCAGATTGATAGGGGATTATCCCCCTCGTGGGTAATTGCATGGTACCGAGGTCAAGATGACCTGGCTATCCGAGCTCACGGGATGAATGAGTTGGTAGATCTGGGCCAACCAGATTTGGAGCTTTATATTGAGCCCAAGCAGGCGATCGTCTTGGCCTGTATCACTCTTCTGCTCCTGTTGGGCAAAACCATCTCTACAAACGCAAGCAGCGGTCGAGTCATCTTGGCACTACTGAGCATTATGGATAACTGGCTCGACATTCACAGGTATGATTGGGGAGGGGCCGGCTATGCGGCGTTGATGTATGGCATAGCCCGAGTATCTACCGGGGAGGCCAAGTCTGTTGTTGGTTTCTAGCCGGCTCTGGAGGTAATCTCTAACTCTTTTGCTCTTATCAGTTTCCTTGAATGGTTTGTGTATGCTACTGACTTTTCTTTTGTGCACTGCTCTCCTCAGGCATGGGGGTACCTTCACTTTCGGCGGTCCGCGCACCCAGGTAATTCTCCTTTCTCCTTTAGATTAGTCCTCCTTTTTGGTTTCAATTCATCTTTTGTTCCTACTAAGCGAATCTTTATTTTATTCACAATTTGTCCAAGGGGATGACTCATATGATGAATATGGGGTGGCGGCGGGTATTGCGGATGCTTCAGAGGTGGGTCCCTCATACGCTGGCCCTTTCGGTGTGGGTCCCTCAGGTGAGGGTTCTTCAGGTGCTAGTCCATTGGGTACTTCTCATGTGGGTGCCCTTGGTGGTGCTCCTGTCGTGGTCTATGGGACCTTTAAACGCCTCGACGATAGCTTTCTCTCAGGTTTATGTGCTGACATGGATAAGCAGGCACGCATCTTAGTTGAAGCGGCTCGGGTCCCTCCTGAGGTGGTTCAGGGGGTAAGCCTTCTCATGATCATTCTTTCTTTGTCTTGGCTCCTTTGATAAATGCATGTGTTTGTTACTAGTCCCTGCAACTGACATTCTTTCCCTCTGAATGTAGAACTTTGACTCGGCCATGGAACATGCTGCGCAATATCGCAACCTGTTGAGCTCCGAGATGTGGAGGGGGTGAGTATTCTGCCGACCTACTTTTCTCACTAGTTTACCATTCTTTGTTCCTCAATTAATCCTGATTTCTGATTTTGACTACGACTTGCAGCGCGCAGGCGACAAGAAGTCGCACTCTTTGCTCAGTTGGCTTTGGCAGCCGTGGTCCTGGATAGGAGATATGAGGACCTTCCAAAGCTCCTCGCATTGGCGAAAGAAATCGAAGGGCGCCAACAAGGATTAGGCCTTAGTTTATGCATTTAAACATTTAGCACTTTGGGGATGATAATTTACGATTTTAAACAAATTGTGATGGATGATTGTGGCACTTAGTTTTGGATGATTTTTTGCTTGGAAATGTTTAGTGTTGTTTCTTTGGCTGCATGTATATTTCCCTTGCTTTATATCCGACTGCTTGCAGGATGGTTTTGATGATTACCTGTAAAAAATGACCTTTTGAGGTCGTGTGCCTTAGTGTCAGTTTTTCCTGCACAAAAGTTAGACAATTTTGGTGTTAAGTGTACTTTGATTTTTATGTTTGTGGATGTTATCACAGTATAAAGTAGGTGAACAGGCTAACTGGCTAAGGGGGCCAGCAAAGGCATACAAAGATGCCTAAAAAGCTCCACAAAAGGGTATAGAAGGGGGATTTTACACTGGCACAACTACTAGTTGCGCCAAGTTTAGCCTGGGGGAATTTACACTGGTGCAACTATTAGTTGCACCCATTTTAGCCTGGGGGGAGTGGGCCCTTATATGCCCGAGATAGTCTATTTTCTCTCTCCTCTCATTTGGACTTGGCTTTTTCAACTGCTTTTTCCTCTCCTTGCTTTTCAAGGGTGGGTCCATTGACATACATTGAATTTTATATTTTTGAAAGATCTTTGTACGTCCATGGACCCGCTTTAACCCTCCCTTACATGGAGGACTCGAAACCAATTCACTCCTTTCTTTGGGCTTAGGGCCCAATATTCTAAAAAGTTGGCTTAGGAGCTTGAATGAGAGCGAACTCGTCGATCTAGAGCGGCTTGGACTTTTACATCTTCACTTCTTTCTTGAGGTTCCTCCACGGTGGGACCTCCTTCATGCGGCAACCTCTTTTTGGGATACAAATGCCCATGTGTTCCGTTTTGGGAAGTGGGAACTAACTCCCACTCTTGAAGAGTTATCCAATTTGTTCGACTTGAAGCTCCACAAAGAGTCAGGTTATTCTAAATCCGTTCACCTTACCGTAGGTTTGAAGAAATTTGAGTATGAGAAAAATCTTGTTGGGGCGCCCACAAGGTGTTCAATCAAATTCCTCAAACAATTTTTCGGTGATAAAAGTCTTCGAAAATTATTGGTTAGGAATATCTTCAATGTGAAAGCCTTTGCTCTCAGTCTCATCTCGAAAGTCCTTTTCTTCACTGGGGGAGAGAGTTTCTGGCTCTCTACGACATTTTGGTTGAGTTGGTAAGGGCCGATCAGTGATGCACTTGGTCCTTGCCAATCTATACCGATGCCTTGATGCATTTGCTCTGGACAAGGTGGAGAGTCTTAAGGTGGGGCAGTTCGATGCTTTTTGGGTAGGTGTCACTTGATTCCACAGGGCAATTTGTTAGCTTTGAAGCTTTGGCTGACTGATGCAGATCTGATATGGAGACTTCCTTGGTTGGATTGAACCTTCCCAGTAGTTCGCTCCAAAGACCATGAGGGTATCACCCTCATAGGATTGATTTGCAGCACCTTCTACTTCCCATTCCAGGTGTTGCATCAGTTCGGCTGTTCTCAACAGGTGCCTTACTAGGCAAAACCTCCTCTATGTGATTTGATCTTTTCTAGGAGTTCCTCTAGGGACGTAGATCGGATTGCTGCTCTTCGGGAGACGCGTCAGTCGACGATGATGTGTGATATGGAGCAGGGAGATTCAGTTCAGTCTTCCCCTGAGTACGAGGCTTGGCTATTGGTTGAGCAGCCTGATACTGATCATGTGGATCAGGTGGAGAGTATTGATATGGGAGACCCCTGGCCGAAGGAGACGATGCTTCGAGCTCGCATTGAGCTGCTGATTGATTAGAAGAGGGTCCTGCAAGAGCTTTTGGCATAAGAGAAAGTTAGAGCAGAGGTAGTAGAGACAAGAGCTGGCGTAGTTGAGAGCGAGGTCCTTCGTTTAGAAGGATCCTTGAATGTTGCTCATGGGGCTACTGATACTTCTCGGAAGAGGTACAAGAGCATGCATGGTCATTGGTTGACCGAGCAAAATGTTCGGGAGGATGGTTTTCATGCTGAGATCAGTGCCTTGAAGTGCTAGCTGGGCCGTTGATTCCCTCCTGCACATATCTTTCTGCACAGATTAAATACACAGAAAAGGGGTGTAAGAAACCCCTTTTTATAGATACACACTTTTTGGTATACCTATTTTCTTTATATTTTTATTTTTTTCTACTTTTGTAAAGAAAGAAAGAAAGCTAGACATCACATCGACTATTTTTTGGGATGTGGTGTAAGCGAGATAGTTATAAAAGGAAAATCGATTATATTTACAAAGATTTTTTCTTTTTGTTGTCCTTTTTGATTGATGGGTCCATTTTTGGAAGGTGCATGGTCTGGGCATGGAAATGGAAAAGGGAAATCGTTATCTTTTAAAAAGAAGGGGGCCTTCTGCCCTCTCTTTTATTCTCTTTTTATTTGGTTTGATGCCTCAATCACCGGGTGAGATCTCGAGTCCTCTTTTGAGCATGGTCGAACCTTTTCAAGTGGTCGGGTCTGGGTGAGTTTCAGCATCTTGACCAAGACTAAAATGTCAATCCCTTTGGATTGTTTCAAGCTTTTCTCCTTACCTTGGGTCATACGTTTGACAAAGCAGTTTCACAAAGACAATTCTGGTCGGAGCCTGATTTGAACTAACATTAGCGGCCCAATTGAAAAAAGGGTATTAGGGAGAGTAACCAAGAGGGCTCCTCTAACATCAATCTTATCAATCAATTCAAACCTTTCTTTTTCAACTTTTTCTTTTTAATTCTTCAATCCTTTTACCCACCGTCGTGCTTGTTTTGCCCTCTTTTTACCCGTGGTGCCCTTTCGGGTTTTCACCACATCCATGAGTTTAGCTCTCTTACCCCAAGCGCCCTTTCGAGTTTTCACCTGGTCTGCACAAGCTTGTTGTTTTTACCCGTAGTGCCCTTTTGGGTTTTCACCATGTCCATCTTGCTTTGAGCTTGTATTTTTTATTGTTTTTTCTTTTTTTATCTCCTTCATTTTTTTCAAAAGTCACGACATAGATGTCGATTTCGTTATAGCCGGTTAGATGGGGCTCTAGTGTCGTCTCACAACTTGGCTCGTGTTGACTTAATGGATACTATGACTGCTTGTGAACTTAATAAAGAGGGCTTTCCTCAGGGTGTAGTTTGGCCATGGGTTAGGTTAGGATTTGAAGGGATGCTAGGCTAAGAAGGTTTCCTTGATACGATTTCAGTTTTTTGCTTCACAACATACTTTCTTCCTTGGGGGATTTTACTATACATGCCCCATGATTCTTCTATTTTTTCTTTTTCCTTTGTTTTATTTCAAGCAATCTCTTTTTGAGGCTTTATTTTTCCGATTTTTTTTTTTTTTTATAGTAATTCTACTTCCTCTCTTTTTTTTATGTACACACTCTCTTTTTTCAGGGAAGGGGTTTCTAGAAAGAAAGGCCCACGCTCAAATGGGGTAGCAAAGGATATCACCAATTTTAAGGATGCTTTTTGGCTACTATGCTTGGACTGATGGCCTCTTTTGGGTGGTTCCTAAGCAGTCATGTATCTATTTCACCAATACTTACCTTGCCGTGAGAGACTAAGAGTAGAACCGTCGGACTTATCCAGCATTGATGGGCTCAGGAAGATGATCTCTGTCTATGGTGGCGAGGCGGATGGCATATCCTGATAGCACTTCTCGGACGACGTAAGGTCCCTCCCAGTTCGGCTTGAACTTCTCTCTCGGATCGGCGTGGAGGGATGGGAAGATGTTCTTCAACACAGTGTCTCCTATCTTCAGATCTCAATCGCAGACACGTTTATTGTAACCATGTGCGATTCACCCTTCATAAACTTGAGTATGAAACAAGGCTAGGAGTCTTTTCTCGTCTAATAAGTTTAATTGTTCAAAGCGGGATCTCTCTCTCTCTGCTTCGGGTAAGCCTAATTCTATGAGGATTCAGAGTGAGGGTACTTTAGCCTCAATTGGTAAGACGGCCTCGGTTCCATACACAAGGGAGAATGGTGTTGCCCCTATAGCGGTACAGATTAACGTTCTGTAGGCCCATAAAGCAAATGGCAGCATTTCACTCAATCTCGGTAGGTGACGACCATTTTCTCGAGGATGCGGACAACTATCTTGTTCGCAACTTCCACGGCTCCATTAGTTTGAGGCCGATAAGGGGACGAGCAATGGTGCTTGATCTTGTACTGCTCGCAGAAGGCTCAAATGCGCTTATTCGCAGAGTTTGTGTCATTGTCTGTGATAATATCCTTGGGTACTCCAAATCGACACACAATATTATTCTTGAGAAACTTCTTGACGTGACTGGCCATGATGTTGGCATTTGACGCCATTTCTACCCACTTGTTAAAGTATTCAATGGCGATGAGGATGAACCGATGTCCGTTTAATGCTTTCGGATTAATCATTTCGACGACGTCAAGGTCCCATGTAGTAAATGGCCAAGGAGTGGTCATGCAGTGAAGATCGATGGTAGGAGCGTGTATCAGACTGGAGTGTTCCTGACACTTGTAGTATTTTTGAACATGTTTGCAGCAATCTAATTCCATAGTGGTCCAAAAGTATCCCTGTCGCAGAATTTTCTTAGTGAGCATGTGACCGCTGACGTGGGCACCGCATACTCCCTCGTGGATCTCCTTCATGATGTTGATTGCCTCACTCTCAGTAAGGCACCTGAGCAAAATGTTATTATACGATTGCTTGTAAAGGCATTCCCCGTAAATGATGTAGCCTGCCATTAAACATTAAATGGTTCACTAGTCTGTCTTGGACGTACCCTCAGGGAAAGTTAGAGACTTGAGGAAATTCTTGATAACTGAGAACCAAGGTGGCTCGTCATCAGGCTTTGTAGGTTCCTCAATCTGTAGGCAGAAAGCCAGCTCATTTCTCTGCTCGATCATGATCGGCTTTATCTCAGCACCGAACGAGATTTCTGTCATTGATGCCAAAGTGGCTAATGCATTGGCAAAGCGATTCCTTATCTGGGGGACATATGAGAATGTCATGTCTTTGAAGCAAGCTATCAGATCCTTGAGGTTCTCATGGTAGGGGATCAGCTTCTCATCTTTCATCTTCCAATCTCCATTCGTCTGGCATATGATCAACTGTGAATCACAAAATACTCGAAGGTGAGTTACGTTTATATCGAGAGCCGCCTGCAGTCCTACTGCACAGGTTTCATATTCGGCCATGTTATTAGTGAAAGGGAAGTTGAGTTTGATGGAAACTGGTATATGGGATCCTTTCGGTGAAATCAGAATGGCGCCAACACCCTGACCTTCGACATTTGCTGGCCCGTCAAAGTGCATTACCCATGATTCTTCTGCTTCTTCTGTAATGTCCTCCACCATGAATAGGATGTCCTCATCGGGGAACTCAGTTCTCAAAGGTTCATAATCTGACAAAGGATAGCCTGCAAGATGATCAGCTAGTGCTTGCCCCTTGATCAACTTCTGAGTGACGTAGGTGATGTCAAACTCAGATAACAGGAGTTGCCAACGTCCGGTCCGCCCAGTGAGAGCCGATTTCTCGAACAGGTATTTCAATGGGTCCATTCGAGCCAGGAGTAGAATGGCTTGGGATAACACGTAATGGTAGAGTCTTTGAGTAGCCCATACAAGAGCCAAGCATGCCTTCTCTAGATGAGAATAGGGCATTTCATAATCAATAAACTTCTTTTGTAAATAGTAGATGGCCTGCTCTCTTCTTCCCGTCTCGTCATGCTGCCCTAAGATACATCCCATCGAAACTTCCATCGTGGAGAGATACATCAAGAGTGGTCTCCCCTGCTCGAGTGGTACCAAAATAGGTGGGTTAAGGAGGTAGTTTTTGATTTTATCGAACAGTGCCTGACAATCGTCATTCCATTCAATGTGTGAGTTCTTCTGAAGTAGCTTGAAGATCGGCGTGTAAATAGGCATTAATTGTGCAATGAACCGACTGATATATTATATCCTGCCCAAGAACCCTCCAACTTCTTTCTCAATAGACGGTTGTGGCATTTCCGTGATAACTTTAACTTTGACTGGGTCGACCTCGATCCCTCTCCTACTAACGATGAATCCTAACAATTTTCTGGACATAGCGCCAAATGCGCACTTCTATAGATTCAGACGTAACTTGAACTTTCTTAGCCTCTCAAACAGCTTCTTGAGATTTACCAAGTGATCGCTTCGCTCTGGTGACTTGGCTATCATATCATCAACATACATTTCAATTTCTCAGTGCAGTCATAGCTCTCTGGTACGTTGCACCGGCATTCTTCAGTCCGAACGGCATGACTCAGTAGCAAAAGGTTCCCCATGGGGTGATAAATGTCGTTTTCTCTCGATCTGCCTTTGCCATCTTGATTTGGTTATATCCGAAGAATCCATCCATAAAAGAAAGCATCCCGTGCTTAGCAGTATTATCGACCAAGATGTCGATGTGCGACAATGGGAAATTGTCCTTCGGGCTCGCCTTGTTCAAGTTGCTAAAATCGATGCACATGCAAACTTTTCCATCCTTCTTTGATATAGGCACAATATTGGCTAGCCACTACGGGTATTTAGATACCATGAGAAACCCCGCATCATACTGCTTGATGACCTCGTCCTTGACTTTCAACATCCACTTGGGTCGGAGACGTCTCAACTTCTGCTTTACCGGCTTCATATCAGGGTAGAGAGGCAACTCATGTTCGACCAAATCGGTGTCTAGACCAGGCATGTCATCGTACGACCAAGCAAAAAGGTCTTGGTATAACTAAAGGAAGTCAATCATGCTTTTTCTTTCTTCGAGCGATAGCGACATTCTGATTTTGGTAATTCGGGGAATCTCCTCAATCCCTAGATTGACGTCTTCGGTTTCTTCAACAATGGGGTAGGGCCATGCTCAAAGTCGGCAAATCGGTCGAGGAACTCATTGAAGAGATCCTCTAAAGGGATATCCTCGTCCAGACTCACAACTCCTACCTCTTCTTATATTTCTATAGGAAAGGGGTCGATTTTACGTGAGACGGGTATTTCAATTAAGGGATCTTTTTATGGAAATTTATTTGGAATTTTAAATGACAATAATTTTGGACTTTGTATTTTTTCAATGTTTTTGGAACTTTTGTTTTCTTCGGAGACGGACCCTTGGCAGTGCGAGACTGTGTATATGCAAGGTATTGCCTACCAAGAGCTTATCTCACTTTTTATAGGTTCCTTTTTTTTTAGAAAACGGGTGCCGGATTTTATGTCACCTCTCGCTTTTAGGGTTTGGGGCAAAGATGCCCAGTTGCGTACCTGAGAGGCCGCCCCTTTACTGTTTGGATAGAAGGCACTGACTGATATGGTTCTTCTGAGTCAACCTCCATCATGTTGATCCCCAGTTTGTCTGAGATGATGCCCTCAAATGTTAACATCATTTTGTGGTGATTTACCACAGGGGGAGTTTGTTCAGGTACGGGCCGTCATTCCTCAAAGAGGGATAACATGGCCAAGTCTATCTCCAGGCTGGGAAGGGTGATGTGGGGATTGGTGGGGTGAATCGATGTTGTAGGCTTATGTAGGGTCAATTGGGTTGCCCCATTTCGGTCGATCTTTACAACCCCGACACTTACAAATGAATTTCTGATATGAGGCTTGGGACGGGGTTTTTCCTCTATGTGTATCCGCTTAGCTCTCACAGCTGTCATTGCATGGGCTTTCTCCTTAACCTCTCGCACTTCTTCTTTTGTGGGCTTGTAACCTAACCCAAACCTGACTTTCTGACCACCTTTAGCAGTGATCGGCTCTCTTCTGCCTTGCAGTCTTGGCCCAAGTCCTTTTCCTTTTTTATAGCCCCACTTTTGGAGCATGGCCACTACTGCTGCCATTCTACCTTCGGTTTTTAGAATAATGCCCTTGATGAGCTCCGAGAGTACTGTTGATACTTCATACTCGAAAGTGTGGAGGTTGATACCCTCCGCCATGTGCGACACATCCAGCACCTTAGGCTTTTCATCACTGTTGGTTGCTCTTTCCTTCTCATTGTGTCCCTCACCAATGATAGTGATAATCTTATGCCCGAACACAAATTTGAGTTTTGGATGCAGTGTTGACGCTATCGCTCCGACCTTATGTAACCACGGGCGCCTTAGTAATAGATTGCATGAGGATATAATACCCATTACATGAGATAATATGGAGAAGGTCATTGGCCCAATCAATAGCTCAAGGTCAACTTCTCCCATTATTTCTCTTTTGGTATTGTAAAAACCTTGGGCATTGTGTAGACACCCCCATTTTTCCTTCTCGGAATATACAAACTTATTCTGTCAACCTTTGACCCCTTTTAACCCTAATATGGGAACCATACACTAAAGCAATAGTACATAGCTGAACACAGGCTGAAACGATAGCTCTGTGGCTCAAATCCCAGCATAGGGAGACTACATATTGAAATAATAGTATATAGTCGAAATGCAGACTGAAACAATAGTCTTGCATTTCAGACTAGAGACCAGACTCGGACAACCCCGCACGTAATTCGATCACGCGCAAAACCACAAGCGCGCGATCAGTCCCACTGTCAGACCACACTTCCTTTCCCAGACCACCTCGAGACTTGATTACGCGCCTGAATTCAAGTGCGCAATCGGATTGAGCACCCCACCACCGACAATTAATTGGCCTATGCCCGACCTAGTCTTACTACCCTTGACCCCTAAGTTTTCTTGATTAAGCGCTTCAGGTAACATGCTTAATCAGATTGCGCACGTCTTAACACGCATGTAATTAACCCTAATTTTCTTAAGACTAGGAGACTCACTGAGCAAGTCAGCCGATCACTCATTGAGTCAGTGATCGACTCAAAGCGATTAAGCGCCAGAAAACAGGCACATAATTCAATTAAATGCCAGAAACCTTGCGTGTAATTGAAGAAAAACCTATAAAAGCTTTTTTTCAATTCGACCCAGGGGGCTGGACTTTTTTTGGACTTTTTTCGAAATTCAAGCGATGAAAAATTCCGAGAATAGAACGAACACAGAGAAAGACCAAGCCATGATCCTGAGACTCAAACTCTGAGCTTTTGATGATTCTTCTCTACAGCCCCAACCTTAGGTAAGAATTTAGTTTTTTACTTAGGATTCACCTTAGTTTTTAATTATTGATATTGAATTTTCAATTTAGACCGTAGCACACTTTTTTTTTAAGACCGTAATCTCTATATCTGGTTCCAGTCCTCAGAACCCGGAACCAGTCCTTAATTTGACGGTCTAATTCACCGACTCCTAAGACTAAATTCTATTCTAAAATCACAATTTACAGTCCTATCATTAATTTCTGGTTCTAACTCTTAAAGTTCAGAACCAGTCCTTAATCATACGGCCTGATTTTTCTGATTTCAGACCCGAATTCGGTCCTAGAATTTTAGATTTTGATTTAATTTCTTAGTTTAATATTTTTCTAAAATCTCCAATCATTAGTTTAGTTGTTTAATTTTGTTTTCCTAATTTAAGCCATCATTATAATCCAGAAAATGACTCGAAAATCCCAAAAATATCAGTTTATAATATAAAAATCTAATTTTTCTTTAATCTCAGCCACCCGATTTGCCCAAGGGAGCTTACGGAGGGTACTCGGGAACGAGGCCAATCCTCCTTAGCATAGCAGGCCTAAAACCTTTTTTTTTCTCTAGATTTTAATATGATTAATCAATTGCTCTTATTAGGTTTTAATACAATCAGTCTTATTACTTTCTCTAAATTCTATCATAATTGATTAATCGTATGGCCAGATTCCTTTAGTACAGTTAATTTCTTACTTTAATTAGGATTAGTAAACTCAGTCCGTTACTTTCGCAGTATTATTAGTATAAACAAGTTATTGCTTCGATTATAATTCTAGAAGATTTGTTCCTTTATTTAAATTCCTTTTATTTTAATTAATTGCCCTAAATTAGAATCTTAGTACAGTTAATTAATTTCTTTACACTAGAATTTCATTATATTAATTGCCTTAATCAGAGATCTCATAGAAAAATCAGTCTTTTTATTTCAATTTGAATTATAGTTGAATTATTATAATTGTCTTATTTAGAATCTCAGTACAATTAGCATGCTTGCTTTAATTAAAGTTCTACTAGAATTATATCTACATTCCTAGTACAATTAGGAGACGAATAGAAATTGGACTTCTAATAATAGTAGGAAAGTGAATTAATTGGACTCGTGGTAGGATCAGGAAGTCTAATTACCTGAACTCACAATAGAATTAAAGGATTCAAATTGATCAAAACCACAATAATAAAGAGAAATAAAAGAAAATAAAAGAATCTAAGATATAAGAAAGAACACTGTTGCTGATGTTCGCAGGCGGACGATTCAGTATAGAAGTAACCCACGCCCGCTTCACAGCGTGATCACTGACGTGTTGCAATGTCGTTAAATATCTGCAGCTGGCGATCGCAATCAAACTAAGAACCTTCCTAGAAAACTCCCTTTCTTTATTTATTTTTAACATTCCAAACACCGCATCGCTAGAGTCCACTTGGACATAATTGGGCCACTGATTCAACGAGAACATGCACCAACAGATTGACGATCGCGATGGGACCCTTTTTGCAAACTCTTTCTCTCCTAGATAGTTAGTTTTTTTGTTATTTCATTTTCCCGTTTTCTCTTTTCGATCGCGTCATTTAGACCCCCTTTAAATATATGAGTCTTCGCCAAAGACTCGAGATGTCCGGTATACGAAGAGTAAGTTTAGAAGACCCACCCTTGTGGGGATACCATAGCAACCCCATATACGAAGAAGAACCATTTCACGAACCCAGCCTACGGCAACCCGAAATTAACAGGGACGGCGGATAAGAGAATCACTTCTCTACACCGCACACCAGTAATAATCATAGCGGGGGAGATAGTAACACTAGACAAAACCTTACTACTCAACAAATTGTAGAACTTAGCATCCAGAGAATACAAAGAGGAAATGATGACTCTGAAGAGTTGCTTCGAGGACTAGCTGCTGCATACGAGACCATTAGAGCGCAATAAAATTCGAAAGACTAAGAGCAATAGGAGAGGTCGCCGCCTACCCCGAGTATGGTGTTAGCCCGCGCCTCACCATGGTGACTACCCACTCACACATTCTTTAACAATGACTCTCTAGACAAGGTTTGCTCGTGGGCCGCTCCCAAAGACAATACCATTAAGATCGAATATCTCCCTAAAATGCTTGATGAGTACATGGCCAAGAGGGAGTGCCCTGGTCACTCATTCGGGTTCGATAAGTTTTCCAGGGATGTCAAATTTAACTTGCCTATAGGATTCAAACAACCAAAATTTACCAAATATAATGGCAGGGGAAATCCGAACCATCACTTGGCACTCTTTTGCAATGATTGTTGTCCCATGCGCGACAACCAAGGACTTCTCATTCACTACTTCTAACGTTCATTAGAAGGAGAAACTCTAGACTAGTTCGCGGGACTCCCACTCTATAAGATCAAAACATTCGACGATTTAGTCGATCAGTTCTTAGACTAATATAAACACTTGATCCAGGAGACAGTTGGTCTCAACGACCTGATGGCCGCCAAGCAAGGACCTGATGAAGAGTTAGTTGACTTCATTGCCCGATGGAGAAAACTTGTTGTGGGGACCGGCACTTCAATGAAAGAGAAAGACTCGGTCGACATTATTATCTGCAATACTAGGGAGCCACTAAAATGCCCAATTGTCATAAGCGACTGCCCCGATTTCACCGCACTTCACTCCCGAGCATCCCGACTAGCATGACACATTAAAGGCGGAGACCTCACCCTATCTATCGTTACACCCAAAGTAGGCTCCTCTAGCGAATTAAAGCCAAAAAATAAGAAAGCCTTAAGACCTGAACAGGTTAACGCCGTTGTCAACCAAGGATAAAATTCTAATAACGGGAGCCTCCAACCGCGAAACTTCGGATAAAATCAAAACCAACAACGGTACACCAACCAGAACCAGGGCATTAATCAATCCAGATATGCAAACCAGAACCAGGGCCAAAACTTGGGACAAGGAAAATACCAAAATAGAAACCAGTACCCTAATACCTATCAGAACAATGATACAACACAGAATCTACCGGCCCATTATAATAATGAACCTCCGCCCCAAAGTTTCAACCCAACTAGAGGGCCCTATCAACCAAGGCGGGAACACTATCCCCCTTTGCCCGACACGATCCCCAACATCTTCTGATTTCTTAACACCCAGAACTTCCTCTGATTCCCACCAAAAAAACCTCGGCCATAGCCGACGAACCTAGACTATAGAAAGTATTGTGCATTCCATCGATATGTTGGACACGGCTTAGAGAACTGTTGGGTCTTTCGAGACGTAATCTATGACATGAACGATTAGAATCAAATCGACTGGGAAGCATTGAGGAATCCTAACCCTAATGATAACCAACCCCAACAAGATTAAGGAATCATAAACAACCCCATGCCTAACCACAACCAAGGGACATTGGCAGGGGTCACTACCGTAGATCTCTCCGGACGATCCTCCTTCCAGCCCTCCACCTTAATCACTCGCATCCAACCCTCCAACATTTTTACTACCCCCGTGAGAGTCTCTTCACTCCCACATCCCTCGACCTTGATCACCCGCATTACCCCGCCAAACTCGCCTCCTTATCCAAAATTCACTCAGATACGAGTCTACTCCTTTAGGGGCAGAAGACCATTCCTTTGTAATTCCCCGCTAGAACCTTTAACTCCTCCAAATCTTGAACCAATGCCATCACCACCCCCTTTGTCTGATTCTGAGCCCGAGTATGGAGATCACGTCCTTCAGACTACAACCCAAATTGTCGCACGGGTACAAAGTGTCACTCGGAAGACTCCAAACATAGAAAACAAAACAAAAGCTGAGTGTTCACTAAGCATAGGAGAAGGCGAGCGAGAAGAACATTCCCACCCGCACGAGGCACTAGTCTCTACTTTCTTAGAAGAAGAGGATTACATGCAGTACCTCCCACCTTGGAATGGCACTGTACAGGCCCACGCTCAGACCTCTAACTTTACTCGCTTCGCAAATGCATCAGCGTTGAGCCACGCTAGGTTTAGTCAACAACCGACTTGCCCGATTCTCAAATCCGGAACCAATTACCCACCTCCTCCATTCCCTCGAAATAAGGATTTCACGAATGCACCACCACCAGATGGGAACGCAAGAGAAAGAGAGGTTAACTTGTCGCCCCGACCTCCCATCATCCCTTCGCCAATTCCTACACCTCAACCACTTCAACCACCTACACCTAAAGCCCATCGGCCAGGCAAAGAAGTTACACTCGATCCAAAACAAGAATACGACCTCCTACGGCACCTTCAAAAGATCCCAGCTCAGATATCCATACTAGAGCTCATCAAGAAATCGCCTGATCATCACCGGTTACTGATAAGGACACTTGAGGACACACAGGTAGACGAAGACACGACCCTAGATGAGCTTCATCAAATCGCCTCAATCATGGTGCAACCTCCGGCACTCACGTTCACCGATGGAGGCATGCCTAAGGAGTCACTCTGCGGAAGTGCAGCTTCCATATATCTCATGGTCATAATTAGAGGATTCTTTGTACCCCACGCGTTGGTCGACACAGGAGGAGGACTCAATATTTGCTCGCTCACAATGTTAAAGATGCTCGAATACACGGAACAGAATGTCAAGCCCTCATCCCTATCACTCATATCTTATGATGGCTCACGTAGCTTTGTTAAAGGGACTATTCAACTCTAGGTTTGTCTCAGACCTGTAACGAAAGACGTTACCTTCCATGTTTCTGATTTCACTAGTACATACAATTTGATCTTAGGAAGGAAATGGCTAGAATCAATGAAGGTCGTCGCGTCCACATATCATCAATGCGTCAAGTTCCCATACGAGGACTCCATCATCCGTATATACGCCGATGCACCCCTCCAAGAAATGGATACTGATTACGTAGCAAGCATTCCGACAGCCCATGATTCCGTATTAAATATGGGACACATTCAGAAGCCCTGAATCCCTGATGAGACAATCATTGCGAAAGTCCGTCCCCCCACCTGTCCTAGTTCTTCCCCGATGCATCGACAAGAATTGATGAGGAGAGAGGTCGGCCCAAACCTCTCCAAGCTTTACGACATCAACCCCACTGCGATGAAAGGGTGGGACCTCATGTACCAGCTTGGGTACACTCCCCACACCATACTCGATAAGAATAAGAAAGGTCGTGTAGGACCCGTCATCCCAACGAAAATACACAAGCACATAGGATTAGGTTACCAATCGAATAGCTCACAAGCTGACTTGTTCCCTACCTCACCGAAATGGTCTCTATATGATCACTTCATCTATGGGACCACTGAGAAAGCTAATTTACCTAGGCAGAAAGAGGTATCCTTTACCAAATCCCAAGAAGCAGAGATCGAAGGAATGGCTAAAGCATTCAACGATTTGACAAACCTAAACGACGACATTGATAGACCCCTTGAAGGAGTCAAACCCTTGTTTGATCTCAAAGAGCCCGTAGAAGAGAGAAAGGAGGGACTTCCCGAGCTCGACCCACCGGTAAAAGATTGAGAATCCACTGATGACGAGGACTTTCACATAGCTACCTTGCAAGAAGATGAAGAGCACTTATACTCAATGAGGGAAGAAGATGATGCCTCACAAATAGAGTCTAGCTTGTATAGCATCCACCTCGGCCTTACCTCGGAGGATGGGAAGGCTCGTGGGACTCACCTTGTATCTTTCACCTGTACCAACCCCGTTGCAAGGCATGCACCCATATATTAGAGCAATTCACTAGTTAGATCTGACATTCCGCAATGGCAGGAGTGAACGACTCCAACCCTGTAACCATAAACGCAAGTAATATCTTACCGACTCCACTATCAGCACAAGAAGAAGAGAATTCCGACAATCAGTTGGTTGACCCAGGAGGAAACACCCATGTCGCACTCTTAGAGTTTGAAGAGGAGTCTGAACTAGACGCTCCTTCATCCCCAGATGCACCGTAATTCCAAATATTTTGGAAATATCTCGAGGAAGGGTGGCAACCTCCACCAAGCGATGACGAGGACTACTGGATAGACCTCCCTGCACTTGAATTAGCAGAGCAAGCCAACCTAGGACTTCAAGCACTGTCAGATCAAGAAGATGAGTTTGAAACTGGCTTCGATTCTAACTTGAAAGGATGGGAATGCCCTTGGGGATCTCCCTGCATTTCTCACCATTACCAGCCTCGTTGCCGAGCATGCGTGCTCATCCTAACATATTATGAAGATTAAGAAAAAGAGCTCGCTCCCCCTAAGGATCCGTTAGGAGATTCCCCTTGGCAAGAAGAGCAACCACATCATTACTTAGAGGATGATAGTTCAATCGATTACGATCTTTAGAGCTTCTTTGAGGAAGAGACGATCAATGTCATAGAGGAAATCCGAACTATGGTACCCCTGTCACTCGCATCACTTATTCAAAAGATCTCATTAGATGAGGACTCCAAAAAAAATGCCAAATTCAGAACAAACCTGTGTTTCTTGAAGAATTGCTCAAACGGCTCCAGCGGTCGTCTCGCTCCCTCAATTAAAGGAAGCAACTCTCCGGATGCCTCTTGAGGCGACCGACCCTGTACCATATTTACTATCAAAAATAAAAAAACATAGAAAAAGTAGAAAATCCTAAATATTTTAAAATACAAAATCCAAAAAAATCAGAAAACTTCAAAAAATAAGGGAACCCTTCATCCCGAATCCATTTTCCGATCAACAAGGAGACCTTTCTCCTAAGATTTCTATTCAGTCCCCCACACGAGGGCGCAAAGTATCTAGGCTAAATAACAAATCAGTGATCATATTGGACGAGATACTTCGTGACTTTGAGAGAAGAATCAATAGCCTTGACCTTTACCTTACCAAAGATCTCTTGGTCATAAATTGTACCGATGAAGAGTTACCTTTCATAAAATTGAATCCCCAGTGTAGTAATTTCACAGTATATGAGCTCACCAAGGATAAAGAAGGAACACCAGTCGCCGAGGAGGCGCAGGACTTCCAACGGGTTATCAAGCGTTTCGACTAGCAAACTCAAGCTACCGCAGAACCTACAGAAGAAATTAACTTTGACACTGAAGAGAAACTCAAGAAATTTCTAATCAGTGCAACACTCAACTCTAAAGAACGTCAATAAATTGAGCAGGTCTTGCAAGAACACCTCGACTCCTTCGCATGGTCCTATGAAGATATGCCTAGTTTAGACCCAAGTTTAGTAGAACATCTTCTTCTCTTGGAGTTCGATGCGAGACCCATAAAGCAGAAACTCCGTAGGATGCATCCACAAACAGCCCTTCAGGTCAAAGAGGAAGTTGACAAGTTACATAAACCTAAGTTCATCCGAGTCGTTCTCTATCCCAAATGGGTCGCCAACATAGTACCTGTCGCCAAGAAAGATGGCAGAGTACGGGTTTGCATTGACTTTCTAAACCTCAACCAAGCATGCCCAAAAGACAACCTCCCACTTCCACTCATTGACACTCTAGTCGACAACACTGCTGGACATGAGATGCTATCCTTTATGAATGGTTTCTCAGGATATAATTAGATCAAATTGGCAGAGTTCGACCAAGAGAAGACTTCTTTCACCACGCCATGGGGCACTTACTATTACGTGTTGACAAGTGAAAAATACCATTTTCCACCCCTAAACTTAAGTCTTGATAGACCTTTGAGAGAACTAAATAAGTGTTTTAAGTGCCTATGTTGCAGCTAACAATAAAGATAGGCTTAACCATAAAAGCAGCTCAAAAGTGCCAAAAAGATGACAATCCATGTCAGTCCAAAGGAAGGAAGTGAAGAAACAACCTCATCAGCTGTGGAAAGGTCTAAAAGGAAGAGGCAAAAACCTGTAAGGGAAGCAGGGAACAATTCGAACAGAGAAATGCACTACAGAGTTCTTTTCGCAAAGAACCTGCACTTTTCGTAAAGAACCTGGAACTCTGCGAAAAGGACTAAAACTCCAGGCTTAGTTTTCGAAGAACATCTGAACTCTTCGAAACGAAGATTGAACTTTGCGAAAAGGAGAAAACACAATTCGAAAAGAGATTGAACATTGCGAAAAGAGCTTCAGAAGTCACAACACTTTGCGAAAAGGCCCTTAAGCTCTGCGAAAAGGTATTCTGGAGATTCACAGCTTTAACAAGGGCAATTCAGTAATCTGTTGCACGCATCCCAATGCATTTTAAAACCCAAGGATATTCCGAAAGATTCTAAGCATGAACCAAAGGCATATTCCACCCCATGTGAACACCCAAAGATGAAATTACTTGGCGGGAACTTCTAGAAGCTCAAACAGATTTTTAAATTACATAACAGAATTGATGCTTCTATCACCTGATTGGCTGAACCAGATCGAAGAATTCTGATTGGCCAGAATAGATCTGGATCCTCGTGCTCGACCACCATTGGTCAATACATTCTGAGCACCTCTGATTGGTTGAAACACATCTGAGTTGGACTTGGGGTAAACTATAAATAGACGAACCATTTGCCCAATTTGGGCATCCAGATTTTGAGTTTCATTTCTAATCCCCCATTTCCCGGCCGGCAGACTTATGCGCAATCCTTGTAATAGCTTACTTTGTACTTGCATTTGAGAGCTGTGAGATACTACTGTAACTCAAAGGAGGGTTTGCATCCACGACTGCAAATCCGAGAGCTGCTAAGCCGTGCTCTGTAAATTGTAAGGATGAATTTTAAAAGGTTGTTGTAAACTATGCATTCTCCATTGGACTCATGTCAAGGGTTCCTTCTGATCTCCTCAGTACATTAGACTCCTTTAGATTCATTGTTGTGCATGCAATTTCCCTTGATTCATTAATCTTGTAAGAATTAGTGTTGGTAACCTAGTCTCTTACAGCATTTGTAGTGATGTTTATTGTTCTGAATTGAGGATTTGGATTAAAAACTATTGGATGGTTTGTGGCCATTAAAGTGGAGACCATAGCCATAAGCGTAAGCCTAATCCTTGAATTAGATTTTTCTCTCTTACATCTGTGCTTGTAGCCAGATGAAGAATGGATCACCTCTGTTGAGCTGTAGTTATTCTCATTAGATTTCAAAGACCAAATCAGATTTAGATATTACTTCTCCATCTTTGTTTCAATCACTCCCCCAACTCGGATCTGGATCATTTAGTTTAAAATTTTATTTGTTTTTAGTTTGTTAAACGTGACAAATTCAAACCTCTCATCTTATCAGCTTTCTAGATAGGATAAGAAGCTAGATCTGGTAGCTCAGATCTGGAGGTTTATCTTACATTTTAAACAAATTCTCTGTGGACGATCTTTCACTCACTTACTTTTAAAACTTGCTACAATTGGCCCTGATCTTGCAGGCTAATTCTCTTCTGCTCGATATTTCTATTTGTTCATATAGTCTAGAACCACCGTAATTTAGCACTATAAATCTCACATAAATCAAGCACACGAAGAAGCAACAACAAGTTTTGGGCGCCGAATTTGTTCTAAAATAGATAGACCTAAGTTTTCATTTTAATTTTTATCAGTACTAAACTATTCTATTGTTTATACCTGTGCAGTTATTCATATTCCGGTTTTTAAAGAAGGGAAATTACTGAAAGGAATTCTGAAGGTTTGCTGTGTATAATCATATTTTTTTTTTTGTTCTGAGTTGTATGTTTGGTAGGAGGACTCTCAACCCTGAGATTCTCCCATTGAATTTAGAAGTTGAAAGGCTACTACGAACCAAACAAACAACACATAATTCTGCTACTATGGGTGAAGAACCTCGACTTTTGAGGGATTACTTTTGCACTGTGTGCTTATAATTCCCCCTTTTGCATTCAATTTCCTACTGTTGAAGGAAATTATGAGATCAAGTCATCAACTATCCAAATGCTTCCTTCCTTCCATGGGTTGAGTAAGGAAGACCCATACAAAAATGTGGATGAATTCTTGTCTCTTTGCACCACGTTCAACATAGCCGGGTGGGTCGAGAAGCTTCCTTTTCATTAAAGGATAAAGCTAGAGCATGGTTATCCATGTTAGCACCAAACAAGATCACTTCTTGGAATGATTTGCGGTGTCAATTCTTAGCCAAATATTTCCCAATGTCTAAAACAAGCCAATTGAGACAAAGTATCATTTCATTCTCCCAAAACTCAATGAAACTTTCCATGAAGCATGGGAAAGATTCAAAGGAACTGAAGGCAATGTCCTCATCATCAAATTCTTAGGTGGTTCAAAGCTTCTATCAAGGAATTGATCAAAAGGCAAAAATATGGTGGATGCCTCCTGTGGAGGCACTTACTTGCAAAAATAGTTGAAGAAGTTTGGGACTTATTTGAAGTGATTGGTGAAAACTCAACTCGGAATCTATGTCAAGAGAAATTGAAAATCACCTAGGTTGAACAACCACCAACCCACCAAAGGGAAGATCTATGAGGTGAATGAGTTAGAAAGAAAGATGGACAATCTAACCACAAAGTTTGATAGATTGATGGACTCACTTAAAACTCCAAATATTTCAAGAGTAGAGGAGGCATGTACGATATGCGGTCCCTACTCATTCACTTGACCAATGTCCTGCATCACAGTTCCCAGATTTAATGGTGGAACAAGCTCATCTTTGCTCAATCATTTAGACGGAATGCATCAAATGAATATCCATGGAGGCACACCCCAATTTGAGGTGGAACCAAGGAATTACCAATCCCAACAACGGAACAACCAAAGAATCAAATGCCTTTCAAAAGCGCACGGTAGTATCAACGAATTTTTATGTCAAACCAAACTTTCAATGACCCATTCCACAACAACACTGCACGTGATCTGCTCCAGTTCAAAACCCTTCCAAGTCCCTTTCTTTTGAAGATCAAGTCCTAAGTTCACTTCAGAATTTATGATCTTTAACTCAAACTGTGAATTTTCACAGCCAGAGCATAAAAAAGATTGAAGAAACATTAGGACAGCTTTCAAATACCTTGGCAAAAAGAGAGGAAGGAAAGTTACCAACCTTTGAACAATACGAAAGGAGAATTCATGGTTGGAGAAGCTTCTAATTGACATGAAGAAGTAGAAGCTGTCACCACATTGAGAAGTGGAAAAATCATAGATAACAAAGTGGAGTCTTGAAGAAGAAAGAAATGAGGAAGAGGATAAAGATATGCAAAGAAGAGCAAGCATAGTGACAGCGATGGGGTTCTTGATGTAGCTCAGAAAAACCACAAAAATGAAAAATAGAAAAGTAAAAAAATTGCTGAAAACACTTCTTAAGCTGTAGATGAAAGATTAGTTCTGCATCTAGCATTTCCGCATGCAATGAAATCTGTATGCCCTTTTGATAAAGGGAACACAAAAATAGATGAGATGATGGAGACTTTCAAGCAAGTCAAGATAAATTTACCTTTGCTTGAGGCAATCAAACAAATTCCAGCATATACAAAATTTTTGAAAGATGTTTGCACTCACAAAAGACAATCTAGGATACAGTTGTCCAAAAGGTCTTTCTTGTGGAAAGAATTAACGAGTGTTATCCATTGCTACACCTCCTAAACTTCAAGATCCTGGAATCCCCACAATCCCTTGCATTATTGGGGAACACACCATTGAAAAGGCTTTATTAGATCTGGGTGCTAGTGTCAACCTACTTCCATATTCTGTATATGAGAAACTAGGTTTGGGAGAATTAAAACCCACTCATGTGGTGTTACAACTAGCATGAAGGATCTGAAAGAAAAGAGGGATGATTGAAGATGTATTGGGAGTAGATAAATTCTTCTATCCTGATTTTCTATTTTTGGATATGGAACCAACTAAAAGCAAAACTTCCATCCACTGTCATTTTGGGAAGACCATTCTGCTCACAAATGCTTGCATTCAATGCAGGTCTGGTATTATGGAAGTTTCATTTGGAAACATGAAGGTAAAATTAAATGTTTATAATGCAGTCACACAGCCTCAATTCAGCTCTGAAGAATGTTTTCATGTTGATCTATTTGATAACCTTGTGGAAGGGACTTTACAACAATTTCTGCAGGGTGAAGACTTCACCACAGATGTCAAAGATGCTTGGGGATATGCTGAAAATAAAGCAAGTTGTATCTCAAATTCTGAGGAAATAAATGTTGTGCAAGGAACTCTTAATCGATCAGCAAGTTTCTCTTCTTGGAAACCTGCTACTCTCCCCCTTCCACAAACATCTAAGGTACCTTTGTTACCTCTTTTCTCAACCCACCTGATTTAGAACTAAAGCAGCTGCCAGAAAATTTGAAGTATGTGTTCTTAGGTAATCATAAATCATTATCTGCCATTATTTCTTCCTCTCTCACAAAGGAGCAAGAGGAAGAACTGTTGATAGTCTTGAAAGAACATAAAAGGGCAATTGGTTGGACTATTGCTGATTTAGGAGGAATTAGTCCATTTGCTTGACAAAATCCACTTGGAAGAAGATGCAAAGCCTTCTAGAGAAATGCAAAGAAGGTTGAACCCTCATATGCAAGAAGTGGTCATGAAAGAGGTTGTTAAGTTGTTGGATGCAGGGGCCATTTACCCAATTTCAGATTCATCTTGGGTAGCACCTACACAGGTGGTACCTAAGAAATCTGGAATCACTATTGTAACCTCATATTCTGGTGAGCTTATGTCAACCAGGCAAACAACTGGATGGAGAGTCTGTATTGATTACAGAAAATTAAATGCAATGACCAGAAAAGACCATTTCCCCCTCCCATTCATTGATCAGATCTTAGATAAGCTAGCAGGAAAAGCTTATTACTGTTTTCTTGATGGTTACTCTGGTTACAACCAGATTCCTGTGTACCCACAAGATCAGGAAAAGACCACATTCACGTGCCCTTTTGGCACTTTTGCCTATAGGAGAATGCCTTTTGGTCTTTGTAATGCTCCTGCTACCTTCCAAAGATGCATGTATACAATTTTTTCTGATATGATTGACCAATTTATGGAGATTTTTATGGATGATTTCTCAATCTATGGCAACAATTTTTCCCAGTGTTTACACCATCTCAAATTGGTACTACAAATATGCGAAGAAACCAATCTGGTTTTGAGTTGGGAAAAGAGCCATTTCATGGTCACCCAGGGCATTGTCCTGGGCCATGTTGTTTCCCACAAGGGCATTGAGGTGGACAAAGCAAAAATTGAGTTAATTGCACATTTACCACCTCCCAAAACTGTTAAACAAATCAGAAGTTTTTTAGGGCATGGTGGATTTTACAGAAGGTTCATCAAGTGATCATGAAAGAGGTTGTTAAGTTGTTGGATGCAGGGGTCATTTACCCCATTTCAGATTCAGCTTGGGTAGCACCTACACAGGTGGTACCTAAGAAATCTGGAATCACTATTGTAACCTCAGATTCTGGTGAGCTTATGTCAACCAGGCAAACAACTGGATGGAGAGTCTGTATTGATTACAGAAAATTAAATGCAATGACCAGAAAAGACCATTTCCCCCTCCCATTCATTGATCAGATCTTAGATAAGCTAGCAGGAAAAGCTTATTACTGTTTTCTTGATGGTTACTCTGGTTACAACCAGATTCCTGTGTACCCATAAGATCAGGAAAAGACCACATTCACGTGCCCTTTTGGCACTTTTGCCTATAGGAGAATGCCTTTTGGTCTTTGTAATGCTCCTGCTACCTTCCAAAGATGCATGTATACAATTTTTTCTGATATGATTGACCAATTTATGGAGATTTTTATGGATGATTTCTCAATCTATGGCAACAGTTTTCTCGATGTTTACACCATCTCAAATTAATACAAAGATGCGAAGAAACCAATCTGGTTTTGAGTTGGGAAAAAAACCATTTCATGGTCACCCGAGGCATTGTCCTGGGCCATGTTTACTTCCACAAGGGCATTGAGGTGGACAAAGCAAAATTGAGTTAATTGCACATTTACCACCTCCCAAAACCGTTAAACAAATCGAAGTTTTTAGGGCATCTTTGGATTTCTGAAGGTTCATCAAGGACTTCAAGAAATAACTAAACCTCTTTGTCATTTGTTGTGCCAAGATGTCCCTTTTGTTTTCAATAATAAATGCATGAAGGCTTTTGAATTCCTAAAAAACTGTCAGATTTCAGCTCCAATATAATACTCTCCAGATTATTCTTTACCTTATGAACTGAAGTGTGATGCATCAGAATATGCTTAGCGAGCTGTCCTTAGACGGAGAAAGATAAAATGCCTCATGTTATAGCTTATGCCAGAGATCAATGATTGATGCAGCTCAATTACACAACAAGCGAGAAGGAGTGCTGGCAATTATTTTTGCTTTCAAAATTTAGGTCATATGTCTTGGGTTCACAAATAGTGGTGTTCACTGACGACTCTGCCTTGAAATACGTTCTGTCTAAGAAGGACACCAAACCAAGATTAATCAGGTGGATTCTCCTATTACAGGAATTTGATCTACAGATTAAAGACAAAAAGGGTGGAGAATGTGGTGGTGATCACCTCTCCGTAATTTTAATCACGAGATTGATAGGTTGCCTATCAATGAATCTTTCCCTGATGAGCAACTTTTTGCCATTAGTGAACACACTCCTTGGTTTGCCAACATAGTCAACTTTTTGGCTACTGGAAGAATTCCTCACCATTGGAATAGAATGGATAAAGATCTTTTCTTCTCAAAAGTTAAACACTTCATCTGGGAGGATCCTTTTCTGTTTAAGAGTTGTGCAGATCAAATAATAAGGAAATGTGTCCCTGACCAAGAATTTCATAGAATGCTTTCTATGTGTCATGAACAGGCCTGTTGTTGTCTCCCAAAGTGTGCCATAATTGTGTGCATTATGAATCAAAAATTAAAGAATTAAAGAATGCTAGGTTATATGGGTGTTAACTTATGAAAGGGATATCAGCACATTAGGGCTAACACTGGCCTGCAAGATCAGGGCCAATTGTAGCAAGTTTTAAAAGTAAGTATTTCAAGATCGTCCACAGAGAAGTTTGTCTAAAATGAGAGATAAACCTCCAGATCTGTGCTACCAGATCTGGCTCTATAATTATCTAAAATAAAGAATAGATAAAAGAGAGTGTTGGATTGTGTCACATTTAACTATAAGCAAATAAAGAAAAGAACTAACTACATGATCCAGATCCGAGTTGGGGAGATGTTTAAAATAAGACAAATGCAGAAATAATAGCTTCATGTACTTTAGCCTCTGAATTTTAATGGAGAATCTGTATTTCCACAGAGCAGATTCAATCTTCATCTGGCTACCAGCACAGATGTAAGAGAAATAAATCCGAATTAAGGAATAGGTTTAGACTTATGGCTGTGATCTGTCCACTTAAATGGTCACAGATCCACATAGTCATGGCCTATTCTTTAGTTCGAACATGAACATCATGTAAGTGCTTGAATTAGGTTACCAACGCTAATTCGCATAGGATGATGAATTAAGGAAGTTGGATGCGGATGAGTGAATCTAAAGAAGTCTAATGCACTAAGGTGAACATTCGTAACCCTCGACATGACTCCAATGGAGAAGACACAAATTACAACAACCTTTTAAAATCCAACGTTACAATTACTGAGCAGCACGGCTTTAGAGCCCTCGGACTTCTGATCGAGCTCCTCGAGAGCCCTCGGACTTACGATCTTGAATCCGAACTTGGAAGTACAAATCACTCACAATGGCTCTCAAAGGTAAACTACAAGAAGGGATTACAGGGGTTCGGATGAGCTTTACGAGGAATGAGAAAGCAGAGATGAAAACTCTAAAATGGATGCCCCAATTGGGCAAATGTCTTCTCAATTTATAGCTTTCCTCTATCCTCGCAAGGTGAATTGACCAATCGAAGTGCTCGGATCTGGATTGCCCAATGGCCGTTGAGCACGAGGATCCGGATCTGTTTCGCCAATGAAAATGCTCGATCCGTTCTTGATCAATCGTTAGAAGCATCAATTACATTATGGGAATTCAAAAGTCATTTGAGCTTCTAGAAGTTCCCGCCAAGTGATTTCATCTTTGGGTTTTCACGTGGGGCGGAATATGCCTTTGGTTTGTGCTTGGAATCTTCCGGAATGTCTCTGGGTTTTTAATTACATTGGGGCACGTGCAGAGCTTACTGAAATGCCCTTCAAAGTGGCTGTAAATCCCCAATATGCCATTTCGCAGAGTTTAAGGGTCTTTTCGCAAAGTAATTTGGCTCCTGAAGCTCTTTTCGTGGGGTTTCATTACATCAATTAAACTTTTCTTCTTTTCGCAAAGGTCATTCTTCTATTCGAACAGTTCTGCTACCTTTCGTAAACCTTGTTTGAGGTTTATTCCTTCTTCGCAAAGTTTCAGGTTCTTTGCGAATTGAAGAGATTCTTTGCGAATTGAGCTTTAGCTTCCATTCTTCTTCTTCAGGTCTTTTCTTGCTCTTTTAGGACCTTTTTAGCCATTGCTGAGGCTATTTCTTCACTCCCTCTTTGAGCTTGACATGCGTTATCAGCTTTTTGATCATTTTAGGATGGTTTTCGGATTTGGACCTGTCTTTTTGGTTAGCTGCAATATGAACACTAAAGCACTTTTTTAGTCCTCTCAAGGGTCTTTCAAGGCTCGTGTTTAGGGGTGAAAAATGGTATTTTTCACTACTTATCACCTGTGGAGGTCATTTTAGTGGGAACAAAACTGCTGTAAAAGTTTTGCAGTGTGGATTTTATTGGCCTACACTTTTCAAGGATGCCCTGCAGCATTGTAAATCCTGCCAGAACTGTCAGAAATTAGGCAGCATTTCCAAGAGAAACTCAATGCCTTTACAGCCTATTTTGGTAGTTGAGTTGTTTGATGTTTGGGGGATAGATTTCATGGGCCCCTTTCCTCCTTCCAATGGGAATAACTTCATTTTAGTAGCTGTGGATTATGTATCCAAATGGATTGAAGCCACAGCTACTAAAACAAATGATCACAAAGTGGTTTTGAAATTTCTTAAGGATCACATTTTTTCCAGGTTTGGTTTTCCCAGAGTCATTATCAGTGATGGGGGAAGCCATTTTTGTAATAGACATTTTGAAACATTGTTGAAGAAATACTCTGTGACTCATAGAGTAGCCACTCCATATCATCCACAAACCAGTGGACAAGTGGAGATTTCCAATAGAGAAATCAAACATATTTTGGAAAAGACTGTGAAGAAGGACAGAAAGGATTGGTCCTTTAAGCTGAATGATGCATTGTGGGCATATAGGACAGCCTATAAAACCCCAATTGGTATGTCCCCATTTAGGTTGGTCTATGGCAAAGCATGCCATTTACCAGTAGAGTTAGAATATAAAGCTTTTTGGGCCATTAAAACATTGAAAATGGATCTAACTACTGCTGGTAATCACAAGAAATTGCAACTTGCTAAGTTAGAGGAGCTGCGAATGGATTCATACACCAATTCAAGATTATATAAAGAGAAAGTCAAAACTTTTCATGATAAAAATTTATTGAGAAAAGAGTTCACAGCTGGTTCTAAGGTATGGTTATTTAACTCAAAGCTCAAGTTTTTCCGAGAAAACCGAGATCCGAGATGGAAGGGCCATACATCGTTATTCAAGCAGCCGATCCAAGTAATGAAAGAATCATAAAGGTCAATGGCCAAAGGCTCAAACCATGCATTGAAAATACCCAGGAGCCTGTGCTGCCCATCTATCATCATGAATCTCCAAAATTTTGATGGTAGAAAACTGTACATTATGTTTGTATATCATAGTTTTTGCTTATTTCCTCTGTTTCTGCTTTTATCTCTTTTCGCTTAGTTTAAACATGCTTAAAGTTCAGTCGCAAAGTCATAATTCGCTTTTCGCAAAGTACAAATTGCATTTCGAATAGACTCTGGAGCTGTAATGAACTGCTCGAAAGCCATTTTCTTTTCGAAAAGACAGTTCTGAAGCTAATTTCTTTTCGAAAAGATAGTTCTGAAGCTAATTCCTTTGCGAAATGATGTTTCTGAAGCTGTTAACTTGTCGAATGGTACTGATGCCATTCGCAATTGTAAAAAGGTCTCTTTTGGAACTTTTCGAAAACTTAAAGGCGCTTTGCGATATTAACTTTGAGTATATTTAAACCCCTTTCGAAGTCGGGGTTTCATTTCAAACTCTTTCTGTAGAGCGACTCTTCACTGCTACCCTACTTCGCTCTCTCCTTGCACGAGTTAACAAGTTTACTACCCTTTTGTAACTGATTGTGTAGATCATTTGGATTTTCAGAGAAGGATTTCAGCTTGTAATCTGGGGGATTTCTGCAAAGCAAGCAACTCGTTCAAACATAAACCCTAGATCTCGGTATTTCTCTACCCATTCTCTCTGGTTATCATTTAGTAAGTTGATTCTGTGTCAGCATCTATTTTGGGCATTTTTTTTTACATCAATCGAGAATGGGAAAAGCAGAGAAATCATTGGCCGCAATGTTCTCCAAATCCTCTGCTAAGAAAGTGAGCAAATCGACACCAAAAGCAAAAGGAAAAGCCAAAACTTCAACTAAACGGAAACTTTCAATGGATAAGGCAGACAGGGTGGAAAAAGGTAAGAAAATTAGACATGAGGAACCCACCCCTGCTGCTGCTAGCCCTGAGCCTGAGCTTACTCCTCTACCCATTCATTTGGTCCTACCAAATCCCTTCATTGACGCTCAGAAACTAATACCAGAGCTGATGGTAGATGAAACTTTTTTCGTCACCAAACCAAAGTGCTTGCCATCCTTACGATACCTTAGAGAGGCTTCACTAAGCAATATCCTTACCCCCTTGCCAGAGAAAATTTACCCAAGGATGGTGAAGTTATGGTACCAAAACTTAGTCAAGGTCACGGAAAAAGATGTTGATGTCCCTACCCTTGTAATTTTCATTGATGATTGCGATCTTACTGTGACATTTGAAGACATAGGGAACGCTTTAGGGATACCATTTCAATTTGATCCCTCTGGTCTTTTGGCTGCTCCAGAAATGGCCTCTTTTAGAGAGATAGCTACCCATTTAACCCAAGGTATTGTGGGCACTGGGCAGTCCATCATGAGAAGAGACCTTGCCCCCCAATTTCTATTAATGGATTCCATTTTAAGGGGCAGCTTTTATGTCATCAAGCACGACCAAGAGAGAACACCAATTTTAGAGGCCCTCTTTCATTTCTCTCCAAGGGACAATTTATCAATGCCCCTATGTTAATTTTTGAAGCTATGGTGATGTAAGTACTAAGTCTGAAGAAAGAGCGGAAGATAGTGGCCTACCATTTGGCGATTGATCACGACCCTCCTTAGAGCCAAATTGACATTGAGTGAGGAGCCATTTGAAGTCATTACCCTCACAATTTTGGGAAAAAGGCTTGGACTACAAGCCAGCTATCTTGAGAAGGATGAGAGGCGGTGAACTGCACATGCCCCTGCTACGAACTGCAGGTTGTGAGTGAGCAGAACCCACATCCGTAGATGAGCCTCCACAAGCCACCCTGCATGCATTTGAGCTTACAATTGAGCCTGCCATGTTGCGGATCCAAATTTGTCGAAGCAACTTTGCCCGATCCACTTGCCCAACCCTGTGGTGACCAGCTCTTTAGCTGCCCCCTCCTTGAAACATCTCTGCAAGACTTTGGTGACCATTTGTTTAGGCTACCTACTTTAGAGGAAGTTCCTTGCACCCTACTCCCCTACTCAAGCCCATGCACTTTCACCTATCCTAGTGTCCCATCTCCCACTCATTCCATCATTCCAATTGTGGACTCCCCTACACCAACCACTCCAACCATTCTAACACCACCAATGTCACCCACCAATGCCCGGGCTTTAGAGGAGTTAGCTACAGATTTTGTGCCCCATCCCCTGCACTCCTCTGCTCTAAAGCCCCTCAAATTCCCTGCTCCATCAGCCCCACACACGAGACCTCCCCTACACAGAACTGAGCCCTTCACTCTGAGGCTTACTCTTCTCTAATGGGTTCTATTTTTGAAACCATGGGACTAGACCCCACCCCTATACCTGCTCCTCCTCCCTTGACCACTTTCCAACCTCTCCCTTCTGACCATTGCACCTCCTCCCTCCACCTCGGTTGTCCCAGTCTCTACTATGCCCACCTCTCCCACACCATCCATTACCCAAATCCTTACCTACCTCCAATCCATCCAAGCCCAACTTCAAATCAACACAGATAATCACCAGTAACCATGGAACTACTCCATACCTTAGCTTCCACATCCCAAACAACCACCATTACCCTTGTACCTATTTTTTCTTCCAGCCACCCAAAACGGATCCAGAAGTAATATTGGTTGATCTGCCCACCCCCACCACTACTACCCAGGCTGCACATACTCAAACTGAAGCTCCTTTGATTCCATCCCCTCCACCCCTCCCATTTTCTCTGAGCAAGCCACTCGGTCCCCTTTCTAGCGACTTCTCCTCCCCCTACCACAGTTGGGCCACCTTTAGTCCCCTACCATTCCATTCCCCTCCCCAGATATGCCACCCTCATCAAAGCCATGGAAAATAACCCTTATATCCGCAGAGATGTTCAAAAGGGGCTAGCTGATTTGCAAGCTTACATCCGCACCCCCTATGAAAACCAAATCAGGAAATTAGAGATTTTTATGAAATTTGAAAGAGATAAAATGCGGACCTCTGGGTCAAACATTTCAATTTGGTGAGGATCGAGCAACACAAGGTGTCCATGTTGCAAGCCCAATCGATCAAGAAAATTGAAGACCACTAGCCTCACCAAACACCTTGGCCTCATCGGAAAGATCAAATCGAGGAGTATCTTGAGCTACAAAACACCATTCGAGAGAGCTCAATCATGTTGAGACTCCAACACCGACTCTAGCTCGATTCTGCAGTGACTCCAGTTGAGCCACAGAACCAACCTATAATCTGATTTTGACCCCAGTTATTAGCTCTCCTTGTACTTTTGTGTTATCAGTTGTAATAGAAAATTCTGTTTTGTGTATACTCATGCATTTTACATCTTCTTGCCATTATTACTTTTGTTGTTTTCTTTCTTATATTTTTCCTCTGTTTTGGACCGGTGGACCTGCTCCCTTTGGTTTGGGGGTATGGCAGGTATGCCAATAAAATAAGTAAGTTAATGCTTCTTTAGCTTATGATCAGAGAACTTTTGAAAATGAAGTCATGTCACACTGTTGTTTTGAAAAATGAGGAAGTTAAAATTTTTAAAATGAATTTCTCTGTAATTCTAAAGACTTTCATGAAGTAAATGTCGTGAAATTTCCAAAGAAAATTGATGTTTTAGTAAACCTAAAATGAAGGAAAACAATGAAGATATACCTCAAGAAGTTGATATAAAACCACACCCGGTGAGGTTTGAGCACAAATGTATTCTTTGGAGGTATGCTTTGGCAATCTTTTTCTCGCTTTTAGGGACTATGTGAATCGCTTACTTACACTAGAAGTTACATATCCAAATTGAAATATTTTGATAGCACTCATGATATTAAAGACATGATGTAAGGCCTCCTTTTGAAGCAGTTTGAACCTTACAAAGCCCCACCTTTTAAAAACTACCCTTGATACACACCGGTTGAGTCAGATAAATCAATGAATCCTTTGAAATCTCATCCAATAAACCTCATCGGTTTCATTTAGCCTAACCTACCCTCGAGAAGTCGAAGAGAAAGGGAAGAAAGAGGGAGGAGAATTGAGTAACAATTTAATAGCAAAAGAAGGGTAAAAGTTGAAGGAAATGATGAAACAGCAAAGGGAATGTGGCATGCAGTCAGTGCTAATTCAAAAAAGAAAAGAAAAATATTTGAGCAAAACAAAAGAAAGAAGGCATTTTCATTGGAAGTTTGAAAAAGAAAGAGAAAAAGATGGCCACTTTTGGAAATTCAAAAGAAGAAGATGAAACTATCTTTGAAGAAAAGTGGGTTTGCATATAACCTCCTGACCTTGACTGACTTCTCAAATATGAACACCTTTCCAACCCTTTTTAGAGATTTCACCCATCAGCCACAATCAAACCCAAGTAAAAGTCCTTATTGATCATTGATGGATTGAGCTATCGCATGGAGATAAGAATTTGTGTAGTCTATGGTGAAAGGAGCAGTGAATTTTTAACTAAAAGCAATGCCTATGCTCCTACTTACAGTCCTATTTGAGGACTGTAATTTCTCTTGAGCTGTGTGAAATAGTACAACCCTCTCATTTGCTTATTGAGTGAAAATCCTGGTGAGAATTGGGTTTAAAATCAATTGATTAGGGCAACATCGAAGCTGGATTCCTAAATCAAAGGCTAGCTGTTCGTAAATTTTCCCTGTAAATGGCCTCTGACATAAATCGACTGAGTAGTAACAAGAATTACTACAGAATTTTAGTTTTAAACTGATAGCTTTCTTGAAAAACCTTCTTACAAAATAACTGATGCAAGTGCAAATAATCAATTGAGGAAAGTGGCTGTAACAGAACTGCAGTGATCTTAACTAACTTATTGAAGAAGTTTGTGGGTACCTTCACTGAAAACCCTCAGGAGACTTCACTCCTCCACTAGGGATCACCTAGGGGTTTAAAAGGCTTGTTGCATAGGCTAAATGCAACTGTGCTCCCTACAAAAGTGGCTCTTTACTTTGTTTTTTTTATTCTTTTCTTTGCTCAGGGACTAGCAAAGCTTAGGTTTGGGGGTGTGTTGACAAGTGAAAAATACCATTTTTCACCCTAAACTTATGTCTTGATAGACCTTTGAGAGAACTAAATAAGTGTTTTAAGTGCCTATGTTGCAGCTAACAATAAAGACAAGCTTAACCATAAAAGCAGCTCAAAAGTGCCAAAAAGATGACAATCCATATGTCAAAGGAAGGAAGTGAAGAAACAACCTCATCGTGGAAAGGTCTAAAAGGAAGAGGCAAAGACACAGGAAGCGAGGAACAATTGACAGAGAAATGCACTACAGAGTTCTTTTCGCAAAGAACCTGCACTTTTCGTAAAGAACCTGGAACTCTGCGAAAAGGACTAAAACTCCAGGCTTAGTTTTCGAAGAACATCTGAACTCTTCGAAACGAAGATTGAACTTTGCGAAAAGGAGAAAACACAATTCGAAAAGAGATTGAACATTGCAAAAAGAGCTTCAGAAGTCACAGCACTTTGCGAAAAGGCCCTTAAGCTCTGTGAAAAGGTATTCTGGAGATTCGCAGCTTTAACAAGGGCAATTCGATGTTGGCATTTTAAAACCCAAGGACATTCCGGAAGATTCTAAGCACGAACCAAAGGCATATTCCATCCCATGTGAACACCCAAAGATGAAATTACTTGGCGGGAACTTTTAGAAGCTCAAACAGATTTTTGAATTACATAACAGAATTGATGCTTCTATCACCTGATTGGCTGAACCAGATCGAAGAATTCTGATTGGCCAGAACAGATCTGGATCCTCGTGCTCGACTACCATTGGTCAATACATTCTGAGCACCTCTGATTGGTTGAAACACATCTGAGTTGGACTTGGGGAAAACTATAAATAGACGAACCATTTGCCCAATTTGGGCATCCAGATTTTGAGTTTCATTTCTAATCCCCCATTTCCCAGTCAGACAGCTTGTCTGCAATCCTTGTAATAGCTTACTTTGTACTTGCATTTGAGAGCTATGAGATACTACTGTAACTCAAAGGAGGGTTTGCATCCACGATTGCAAATCCGAGAGCTGCTAAGCCGTGCTCTGTAAATTGTAAGGATGAATTTTAAAAGGTTGCTGTAAACTATGCATTCTCCATTGGACTCATGTCAAGGGTTCCTTCTGATCTCCTCAGTACATTAGACTCCTTTAGATTCATTGTTGTGCATGCAATTTCCCTTGATTCATTAATCCTGTAAGAATTAGTGTTGGTAACCTAGTCTCTTACAGCATTTGTAGTGATGTTTATTGTTCTGAATTGAGGATTTGGATTAAAAACTATTGGATGGTTTGTGGCCATTAAAGTGGACAGACCATAGCCATAAGCGTAAGCCTAATCCTTGAATTAGATTTATCTCTCTTACATCTGTGCTTGTAGCCAGATGAAGAATGGATCACCTCTGTTGAGCTGCAGTTATTCTCATTAGATTTCAAAGACCAAATCAGATTTAGATATTACTTCTTCATCTTTGTTTCAATCACTCCCCCAACTCGGATCTGGATCATTTAGTTTAAAATTTTCTTTGTTTTTAGTTTGTTAAACGTGACAAATTCAAACCTCTCATCTTATCAGCTTTCTAGATAGGATAAGAAGCCAGATTTGGTAGCTCAGATCTGGAGGTTTATCTTACATTTTAAACAAATTCTCTGTGGACGATCTTTCACTCACTTACTTTTAAAACTTGCTACAATTGGCCCTGATCTTGCAGGCTAATTCTCTTCTAACTGTGCCGATATTTCGTTATTTGTTCATATAGTCTAGAACCACTGTAATTTAGCAGCTATAAATCTATTTTTCAAAACTCACATAAATCAAGCACACTAAGAAGCAACAACATTACGTCATCATGCCTTTTGGGCTCAAGAACGCAGGAGCCACATATCATCATGCCATGATGGCTATTTTTCACGATATGATGCATAAATGTATAGAGGTCTACGTCGATGACATATTAGTAAAGTCCCAAAGACGGGCAGGACATATTGAAGCACTCCGACTGGTACTACAAAGTGCTAAGAAATATTAGCTAAAAATGAACCCAAAGAAATGGGTCTTCGAAATCACCTCCAGAAAATTACTCGATTTTATAGTTAGCAAGTGAGGGATCGAAGTCGACCTTGCTAAGTTAGAGCCATCCTTGAGATGCCACCTCCCAGTCATATCAAAGAATTACGAGGCCTGATAGGAAGATTATAATTCATTAGGAGATTTATCTCCCAGCATTTAGACAGATGGGATCCTTTCTACAGACTACTTAAAGGAGGAACTGAGTACAAATGGGATGACCAATGCCAGCAAGCCTTCGATAACATCAAAAAGTACCTCCTTAACCCGCCAATACTATCACCCCCAGTTCCCGAAAGACCTTTAATCCTTTACCTCTCAGTAAACGACAAAGCAATAGGAGTAATTCTGGGACAATATGAAGAAGACGGCAAGAGAGAGAAGGCTATCTAGTACCTTAGTAGGACAATGGTCGAATATGAACGAAAATACACTCCAATGGAGAAGACCTGCCTCACACTAGTGTGGGCCGCAACCAAATTACGGCACCACTTCAGAGCACATAAGATATTGATACTAGCCTGAATGGACCCTCTAAAGTATGTATTCGAAAAGCCCGCATCATCAGGAAAGATTGCTCGCTGGCATATCTTATTGCAAGAGTTCGATATCACTTACGTCATGTAGAAGTTGATCAAAGGGAAAGCAATCACCGATTACCTTGTAGAGCTCTCACTCTCGAATGATGAACCTATACACGCAGACTTCCCTGACGAAGAGCTCTAAATCACAAAGGAAAAGGCATCGGGATAATCCTCCTGAGCCCGGAAGGAGTTGTCATACCTAAAGATTTCCAGTTAGATTTTCCTGTCACTAATAACGTTGCCGAATATGAAGCCTTCATAGCTGGACTACGAGCAGCATTACAATTAGGCGTTAAATAGTTGAAAATGATCGGTGACTCCAAGCTAGTAATATCACAAGTCATAGGGGAATGGAAAACCAAGGAAAGGAGAGTAATTCCATATTTAGAAACTGCTCAATATTTAGTAAACATATTTGAAAGAATCTCTTTTACTCACATCCCTAGGTTAGAAAACGAGCTTGCAGACTCCCTTGCCACACTAGCCTCGATCATCCAAATACCCATTGGACAAAGTACCAAAACCTTCTTCATCGAAAAGCTAATAGTACCCGCCCACAAGGTAGCATAGACCGTCAAGAGAGAATTACCGATCCTTCCCACTAGCACGGGACCGAAAGAAGCAATCACTCGGGAAAAGCACGACAAGTCAGGAACCAAAGTCGCTATGTTCAGATTTGAAAATTCACCAACCGACGACGGACAACCATGGTAATTTGACATTTAACACTTTCTCAAACATCAACATGTCCCTCTCTATGCCACGAGGATCGAACAAAAGACTATAAGGAATCGATGTGCCCGATTCTGCATATTTGGTGAAACATTATACAAAGAAGCCTTCACCAAAGGAGTACTGCTACGATGCATCATGACCGTCGAAGGATAATATATCATCCAAGACGCACACGCCAGCGCCTGCGGCGCCCACATCGGTTGACAGAGACTCACCGATCAAATTACATGACAATTCTACTTCTAGCCGACAATGATAAGAGATTGCCACCTCTATGACCAATTCTGCAAGCAATGCCAAAAACATGCCACACTCATCAAAGCTTCATCAGTTGCTTTGAATACTATGACCTCGCCATGGCCGTTCTCGATGTGGGCCTTTGATGTCATCGGACCTTTCACAGACACAGTTGGGAACACTCACAAGCACACGTTCATACTTACAGCGATCGAATACTATACCAAATGGGTAGAAACCGAATCATACGTCAAAGTCACCGCTTCCACACTCGTAAGGTTTATTGTTTCGGAATATCATCACTAGTGAAGTCACCGACAATGGACCGCAGTTCATCGCAGAGAAGACGAAGAAGTTATGCAAGAAATTTGGCATTAATCTATGCCACTCCTCATCGTTCTACCCTCAAGGAAATGGACAAGCAGAAGCCACAAACAAAATGCTGATTCGAATTCTAAAACATACTGTAGAAACAAGCAATGGAGTTGACTGGCCTGAACGACTACAAGAAGCACTCTAGGCCTATCGGACTTCTATTCGTATAGCCACTAGCCAAACTCCCTACCTCCTTACCTACGAGATGGAGATCATCCTACCATATGAGATACAAGTACCATCCTTACGAATTCAACTCAATGACGAGCTATCGTTAGATGAGAGGAGAATTGCCCTACTCACGCAGCTAGAGTAGCTCGATGAAATACGTCTAAGGGTAGCTGATCACGCTCAGGCATATCAGAGGAGAGTGGCCAGGGCTTACGATATGAAAGTCCTTGAGTGAACCTTCAATATTGGAGAATTAATCTTGAAGAAAATCATGCCCTCTAAGCATGCAGTCCAGAAAGAAAAACTGAAACCAAACTAGGAAGGCCCTTACGCCATAACAACCACATACCTTGGAAATGCCTATAAATTGACGAACCAAGATGGGGAAGAACCCCTAGCCCTTGGAATGCCATGTACCTTAGAAAATACTACCCTTAGCCCTGTGATTATCACATCCCGTAGTTAAATACTTATAGTTATCACTCCTGTAGCCTTCACGACCCATTCATTAGTCATACGCCTTCAATCCCCAGAATATCCTTGAGACCTCCCATTTATCGCCCACCTTCTTATTCGGGCGATCTGATCAAAAGGCTAGTGACATACCTAACCTCTTCCAAAAGTATAAGTAACACCTAATCCTCACCCCCTTCCCCCGCCATTGGAGGAGACGTTAGACCGAAAAAAAATGAAGATGCTAGGTTCAATCAAAACTCATTATTCTTGCGCTAGCAGGATGCTTTCAAAATATATCTACATATCAAAAGTTGAACGAGAGCATTGCGATGAATGAACCAGTCAATGAGTTCAGGGAAGCATAGTAGGTCGTGAGGACATCTCTGGTAACTTCACTAGAAGTGTATAAGCAAGCTGCGAAGGCACCCTTGATATCCCTATACTACTAGATGTCGTCGTAAGGTGGCGGGAGGAGGACAAACTCCTGCTAACCATAGAATGTGAGATTTTGATCGTACCGAAACATGACGGAGAGCTTAATCATGGCACCCCGCATTCCCCCGAGAAGAAGATTCTTACACATCTTTGTTGCAAAGCGTTAGGTACAAACTACTCCCCACATAGTTGAGCCTTATCCCTTTTCTACTTTTTTATGTTTTGAACGATAAGTTGGAAGCCTCGCAGGATACTCCAAGGAATGAAACTGAAGCTGATGAATGATGACTGATGCAATCACTTGCTATGCTTACCATACTTCTTTCTAATGACCATGGGATGGGATGACCACCACCCTAAAATAGACCCCGTATGCAACTGACCTAGTCAAAGAGACCTCCCCCAGTTTGATGACAGTATTGACAAATGTTTTCTTCGAAACTAACTCACCAAATACCCATGACTTTACGTAGGCCCACAGTGCTCATTGAGAGCCTAGAAAAGCTCCATTGCATCTACACACTGGGGCATTTTTTTAGAGCAAAAGGAGAATCATATCAGAATCACCGACTCGTCCACCAAAAGATGAAGAACGTCAATGTTATTGTGCAAAGAAAGCTACCAAAGAGGCTATCCTGCCGATCCTACCACACTCCTACACTAGGGGGCATTTTATTTTATTTTTATATTTTTACTATTTGGGTGTTGCTACGCTAGTTATTTGCCTTCCCTGTTGCATTACATTGCAAAAAAAGGAAAAAGAAAAGGAGAAGAGAAAAGAAAAATAAAGAAAAAAAAAGAAGAAAAAAAACCATATATCCACCTTTGTTACCAGACTTCGATTTGAGATACTTACCCCCTTGACAACTAGCAAGGGGGAGAACAAAAATTACTAATAATGTTACCTTTACGTGTGCAGATATAAAGCAACCTTCAACCACCACTGAGCCAGCTTAGGAAGCATCCAAGTCCCAATGATGATTGACGGCACCAAAAAAAGAAAAAGCAAAAGTAGACGGGAGAGGTAACTAAAAGAAAAGGAGCGGATCAGGTACATCTAAACCAAGATCCCCATATATATATATCAAAATTCTTTTTTTTCTTCACGCTTGTCACCGGGGGCATACCCCCTGTATATACAACGCACACTCGCAATGAACAAAAATATACACATGCACACACCTACTCCCTACGCTGCCGCTGGGATGGTCGAGCACCACTGTCCCTAGTATCATCAGCTCGAAGGTCTGTGGACTGGTCCTCAGAAAATACAATCCCAGATCTTGGAGTCCGCAGAACCTCTAGACGGCGCGACCCCAGTACAGAGCCCCCTCACTCATCTGACTGACAATTCACCTCGACCGAGAATGAGGAGGATACCCACTGAGAACCCCACGAGTAACAGAATCCTCATGAGTATCACTCCTGACACGATCATGTGACGTGTGACGAGACTGCCTGGCCGAAGAACCCGTAGCCCTCGACTCTGATCCATCAAGCTGACTGACTGATCTACGTATCCCTTGCTCACTCGCCAGATGATACTACAGTCGATCCATGGTCGCCTGCATCTCTGCTCGCGTCAATCGACGCATCGCCTCCAATGCCTCGATCTGAGTCTATTGCGCAACTATCAGCTCGACCAATAGATCGTCATGACTCCGCCTCTCCTCAAGGACCCGCCTCGCGCCGAGAGTGGCACGCACCCGCACTGTCTCTAAATGTGCCTCCTTATGCTGACGGATCTGTGTAATTGTTGAGAACTGGAAAATACCATTTTTCACCCCTTAATCTGGGCCTTGATAGACCCTTGAGAGAACTAAATAAGTATTTTAAGTGCCTATGTTGCAGCTAACAATAAAGACACGCTTAACCATAAAAGCAGCTCAAAAGTGCCAAAAAGATGACAATCCATGTCAGTCCAAAGGAAGGAAGTGAAGAAACAACCTCATCAGCTGTGAAAAGGTCTAAATAGAAGAGGCAAAGACCTGTAAGAGAAGCAGGGAACATTTCGAACAGAGAAATGCACTACAGAGTTCTTTTCGCAAAGAACTTTGCGAAAAGAAGAAAACACTCCTCGAAAAGAAGATTGAACTTTGCGAACAGAGCTTCAGAAGTCATTGAACTTTGCGAAAAGGCCCCTAAACTCTGCGAAAAGGACTAAAACTCCAGGTGTAGCTTTCGAAGAGCATCTGAACACCTCGAAAAGAAGATTGAACTTTCTGCGAGCGCTTGAAGTCATTGAACTTTCTTGAAAAAGGCCCTTGAACTTCTGCGAAAAGGTATTACGGAGATTCGTTAGCTTTAACAAGGGCAATTCGATGTCTGCACGCGCCCCAATGCATTGAAAAGCCCGGAGACATTCGAAAGATTACGAAACACGAACCAAAGGCATATTCCACCCCATGTGAACACCCAAAGATGAAATTACTTGGCGGGAACTTCTAGAAACTCTAACAAACATTCAAAATGCATAACAGAATTGATGCCTCTGTTTCCTGATTGGCTGAACCAGATCAAGCGATTACGATTGGCGAAACAGTCTGGATCCTAGTGCTCGACTCCTATTGGTTGATACAGATCTATCCAATTACGATTGGTTGATACACATTTGAGTCGCTTAGGAAAACTATAAAGATTTAACCATTTGCCCAATTTGGGCATCCAGTTTTAGAGTTTTCATCTCTGTTTCCCTCATTCCGGTCGGATAGCTTATCCGAACCCCCCAGTAATCCTTCTTGTAGTTTACCTTTGAGAGCCATTGTGAGTGATTTGTACTTCCAAGTTCGGATTCAAGGCTGTAAGTCGAGGGCTCTCTAAGAAGCCGTGCTCTGTAATTGTAATTTTGGATTTTAAAAGGTTCTTTGTAATTTGTGTCTTCTCCATTGGAGTCATGTCGAGGGTTACGAATGTTCACCTTAGTGCATTAGACTTCTTTAGATTCACTCATCCGCATGCAACTTCCTTAATTCATCACCCACAATGCGAATTAGCGTTGGTAACCTAATTCTAGCATTCTGATGATGTTCATGTTACGAACTAAAGAATAGGCCACAACTATTGGATGATCATGACCATTTAAGTGGATGAGATCATAGCCATAAGTCTAAACCTATTCCTTAATTCGGATTTATTTCTCTTACATCTGTCTTTGGTAGCCAAATGAAGATTGAATCGCTCTCTATTGAACTACTGATTCTCCATTAAAATTCGGCTAAAGTACATGAAGCTATTATTTACATTTGTCTTATTTTAAACATCTCCCCAACTCGGATCTGGATCATGTAGTTAGTTCTTTTCTTTATTTGCTTATAGTTAAATGTGACACAATCCAACACTCTCTTTTATCTATTCTTTTTTAGATAATTATAGAGCGGATCTGGTAGCCAGATCCGGAGGTTTATCTCTCGATTTAGACAAAATTCTCTTTGACGATCTTGAAATACTTACTTTTAAAACTTGCTACAATTGGACGATCTTGCGGGCGATGTTAGCCCCAATGTCTTGATATCCCTTTCATAAGTTAACATCCATATAACCTAGCATTCTTTAATTCTTTAATTTTGATTCATAATGCACACAATTATGGCACACTTGGGCGACATCAAGTTTTTGGCGCCATTCTTAGGGAAGTTTGTTCTAAAATAGATAGACCTATGTTTATTTTCATTTATCATTTATTAATTTGGTTGTTATTTTTTATCGATACAAGCGTGTAAAAGGAAAGGAAAGTTCTTAAATAGAGCGGGTTTCTTTGTGCAAACTCTCTCGAGTTGTATGTTTGGCGGAGAACCCTCAATCTGAGATTCTCCCATTAAATTCGTGAAGTTGAAAGACTCTAAGAAACCGACATGCATCACGGACATCTCTGAAATGGGTGAAGAACAGATTGTTAAGAGACTACTTTGCCCTGGTGCTTATAATTCCCCATTTTGCATTCAATTTCCCACAATGGAGGGAAATTATGAAATTAAGTCCTCCACCATCCAAATGTTGCCTTCATTCCATGGATTGAGTAAGGAAGACCCTTACAAACACATTGATGAATTTCGGCTTTATGCACAACATTTAACATAGCACTGGTCCAGGCAACCAAGCTTAGGCTCTTTCCTTTTCATTAAAGGACAAAGCTAGAGCATGGTTATCTATGTTAACACCAACATCACATCATGGAATGATTTGCAATGTCAATTTTGTCAAAATATTTCCCAATGACTAAAACCATAAGCGAGACAAAGCATCATCTCTTTCTCCCAAAACTCATTGAAACTTTCCATGAAGCATGGGAAAGGTTTAAAGAATCATTAGGCAATGCCCTCACCATCAAATTCCTAAATGGCATGGTTCAAAGCTTCTATCAAGGAACTGATCGGAAGGGCAAGAACATGGTGGATGCCTCTTGTGGAGATACCTACTTGCAAAAAAATTGAAGAGGTTTGGGACCTCTTTGAGGTGATTGGAGAAAATTCAACCCGCAGGAATCTACAAGGGACACCGAGAATCCAGCTAGGATGAATAATCCCCAATTCACAAGAGGAAAGTTTATGAAGTCAATGAGGAAAGGAAAGTGGATAATTTGACCACAAAATTTGATAGGTGATGGACTCATTTAAAGCTCCAAATGGGTCAAGAGTAGAGGAGGCATGTCCGATATGCCGTCCCCACTCATTCCATTGATCAATGTCCTTCACGCATCACAATTTCGAACTCATGATGGAACAAGCTCATCATTTCGATCTTATGAGCAGATGCAATCGAATGACTACCCATGGAGATCTCATCCTAATCTCGGGTGGAATCGGAAATTACCGGCCCCAAGCAATGACCAAAAATCAATTACCTTTCAAACCCTTTCGGCCATATCGGAATTTTATAATAAATCAAAATTTCAGCTGACTAACCAACAACAAGCCATCGCGATGCACCAGCCCCTGCCCTCCTAGATCCCTAACCTTTGAAGAGCGGTCTTGAGTTCACTTCAAAATCTTGGAACTCTGCTCGGATCGTGAACCTTCACATCGAGCATTAAAAAATTGAAGAAACTGGGCCAACTCTCAAATTCATTGGCTAAGAGAAGAGGGTAAACTACCCGCCAACTGTGAACAATCCTAAGGGCAGTTCATGGTTGGAGAATCCTCAAATGGCCATGAGGAAATCAAAGGCATGACTACTTTGAGAAGTGGAAGAATAATAAACAACACGATTGGGTAGTGAAGAGGAAAAGATGAAGAACAAGTCAGAACAACATTTGGATAGCAATATGGTACATTGATTTACATCGAAAATTCAAAAAATGAAAAACGGAAAAATAACAAAATTGTTGAAAAAGATGAGGAGGAGAAATTTGTTCCTCACCTCCCATTTCCCCATGCAATGAAGTCGGTTTCTCCTTTTGACAAAGGAAACACAAAAATTGAGGAAATGATGGAGACATTCAAGCAAGTTAAAATTAATCTACCTCGCTTGATGCAATCAAAGTCCTCGCTTATGCAAAATTTCTCAAAGAGGTGTGCACCCACAAAAGGCAATCTAGGATACATTTATCCAAGAAGGCCTTTTTGTCAGGAGAAAATCAACCAAGTGCTATCAATTGCAACACCACCTAAGATGCAAGACCTCGAATCCCCACAATCCCTGCATCATTGGGGAGCACACCATTGAGAAAAGCCTTGCTAGATCAGGTGCTAGTGTCAACACTGCTTCCTAATTACATCTATGAGAAGCTAGGTTTGGGAGGAATTGAAACCCACTCAAGTGGTGTTACAATGGTGACAGATCCGAAAGGAAACCTATGGGGTTGATTGAAGATGTTTTGGTAGGAGTAGACAAGTTTTTCTACCTGACTTTTTGGTGTTGGACATGGAACCAACCAAAGTACCACTTGCCATCCCTGTCATTACAGGAAGACCATTCTGCACAGCTTCACTAATGCATGCATTCAATGCAGTGTCGGCATCATGGAGGTGTCTTTTGGAAATATGAAAGTTAAATTGAATGTGTATAATGTTACTCAACCTCAATTCTCTGAGGAATGTTTCCATGTTGACATCATTGATGAGTGGTGGAGTCTTTACAAACATTTCGCAAGGTAAAGACTCCACCACGAATTTAAAAATGATTGGGGATCCATGAGAAAGAAGGAAAAGGAGATCAAATTCAATGAGTCTGCTTTGTGCAAGGCACTCCTGTGATCATCAAGTTCTCTCTCTTGGAGACCTGCTCTCTCCCTCTTCCACAAGTTACCAAGGTACCTTTGCTGCCCTCTTTTCTCGACTTGAATTGGAACTCAAACAGCTCCCCAAAAATCTGAAATATGTGTTTTTGGGAGATCATCAAACACTACTGTGATTATTTCTTCCTCCCTTACAAAGGAGCAAGAAGAGGAGTGGTAGTTCTAAAATAAGACAAGAAAGCAATTATTTGGACCATTCTTGATTTAGGAGGAATAAACCCAGTATGCATGCATAAGATGCACCTGGAAGAGGATGCCAATCGTTCTAGAGAAATGCAAAGAACGTTGAATCCTCACATGGAAGAACTGGTAATGAAGGAAGTTGTCAAGGCTGAATCTTTGGGGTCATTTACCCCATTTGATTCTGCTTGGGTAGCACCCCACACGGTGGTGCCTAAGAAATCTGGCATCAACATATGTAGCAATTTGAATCTGGTAAACTTATGTCCACCGGGACAAACAAGCTGGATGGAGGGTCCGCATAGACTACAGAAAATTAAATACCATGACAAGGAAAGACCATTTCCCCTCCCTTCATTGACCAAATCCTTGATAAGCTTGCATGCAAAGCTTACTCTGCTTCCTTGATGGGTACTGGTTACAACCCGATCCTGTGTACCCACAGACCAAGAAAGACCACCTTCACACCGCCTTTGGCACTTTTGCCTATAGGAGGATGCCCTTTGGTCTTTGCAATGCCCTGTTACTTTTCAAAGATGCATGTATGCCATCTTTTCGACATGATTGCTCAATTCATGGAGATCTTCATGGATGACTTTTCAATTTATGGAGACAGCTTTTCCCAATGCTTACACCACCTCAAGTTGGTGTTGCAAAGATGTGAAGAAACCAATTTGGTTCTAAAATTTGGGAAAGAGTCATTTATAGTCACCAAGGCATTGTCCTAGGACATGTGGTCTCCCATAAAGGCATAGAGGTGGACCAAGCAAAATTGATCTAATTGCACATTTGCCTCCTCCAGGAATTAAGCAAATCAAGTTTCTTAGGGCATGCAGATTTTATAGGAGGTTCATCAAAGATTTGATAAAATTTCCAAGCCACTCTGTCATTTATTGTGTCAAGATGTTCCTTTTGTGTTTACTAATGAATGCATGATGACCTTTGAGGTCCTTAAGAAATGTCGATTTCAGCTCCCATCTTGCGTCCCCGACTATTCGTGCCCTTTGAGCTGATGTGTGATGCATCGAGACTATGCCCTAGGAGCTGTCCTAGGGCGAGAAAGGATAAGCTTCCCCATGTCATAGCTTATGCCAGATCCATGATAGATGCCCGCTCAACTACACAACAAGAAAGAAAATGCGGCCATTGTGTTTGCATTGGAAAAATTCAGCCTTATGTTTTAGGTTCACAAATTGTGGTGTTCTTGACCACTGCTGCCTAAAGTACCTTCTCTAAGAAGGATACCAAGCCAGTTAATCGGTGGATCCTCCTATTACGGTGAGTTTGATCTAAAGATTAAGGATAAGAAAGGAGTGGAGAATGTGGTGGTGATCACTTATCCGAATTCTCAATCTTGAGGATGCTAGCTTACCCATTAATGAATCATTTCACGATGAGCAACTTTTGCCATCAATACCCAGATCCTTGGTTTGCAAACATAGTCAACTTCTTGGCTATTGGATGATTCCTCAACATTGGAATAGAATGGATAAAGATCTTTTCTTCTCACAAGTTAAACATTTCATTTGGGAAGATCCTTATCTATTCAAGAATTTGAACCAAGTGATCGGAAAGTGTGTCCGGACCATGAATTCCACGGCATATTGTCAATGTGTCATGAACAGTTGTGGAGGCCATTTCATGCAATAAAACAGTACAAAATTCTGCAGTGTGGTTTCTATTGGCCCACAATCTTTAAAGATGCCTTACTGACCTTTGTAAATCTTGCAGGAATCGCCAAAATCGATTTCCAAAAGAAACTCAATGCCCCTGCGACCAATCACAGTAGTTGAGTTGTTTGATGTTTGGGGCATAGATTTTATGGGCCCCTTTCCCCTTCTAATGGAAACAATTTCATCTTGGTAGTCTGTGGATTATGTCTCCAAGTGGATTGAGGCCATAGCTACCAAATCAATGATCACAAAGTGGTTTTAAGATTCCTCAAAGACCACATTTTTCCAGATTTGGATTCCCAGGCCATCATTAGTGATGGGGAAGCCACTTTTACAGTGCTTTGACTCTCTATTAAAAAGTACTGTCACTCACGAGTAGCCACTCCCTATCATCCACAAACCGGTGGGACGGTGGAGATTTCAAATAGAGAGATCAAACACATTTTGAAAAAAAGCGTGAAGAAGGGCGAAAGGAGTCCTTTAAGCTTAATGATGCTTTGTGGGCATCTGAGCGCCTACAAGACTCCTATAGGGATGTCCCCTTTCGGTGGTTTATGGCAAGGCATGCCATCTACGAGAATTAGAAATATAAGGCCTTGTGGGCAATCAAAACTTTTAATATGGATCTAGCATCTTTGGTAACCACGGAAGCTTCAACTCATCGAATCGAAGAATCGAGGATGGATGCCTACACTAGCTCCAGATTGTACAAAGAAAAGGTTAAATCATTCCATGATAGGAGCCTCATGAGAAGAGAGTTCATACCGGGGTCCAAGGTATGGTTATTCAACTCTAAACTTAAATTCTTTCCTAGCAAATTGAGATCCAGATGGGAAGGGCCATACTACATCATCAAGGCCTCCCCTCGGGCATGGATATTTCAGATCCCAAGGATGGAAGAATACTCAAGGTAAATGGTCGCTCAAACCATGCATTGAAAACACCCGGGAGCCCTGCCCACCTATCATCATGAATCTCCAAAAATCTGATGGTAGAAAAGTGTATAATATGTTTGTACAACATTGTTTTTCTGATTTTTACTGTTTCTGTCTATTTTTCTTGTATGCATAGTGTAAATACACTTCAAAGTTCAAATCGCAAAGTAAAAAGTACTTTTCGAAAAGTTCAAAGTTCTATTCGAATTGATTCGAGTCAGTAATGAACTACTGAAAAGAACCATGTTCTCTTCGAATAGTTAAAATTTCCTTTTCGAATAGAAAATGCGGGAGAAGTCCTTTGCGAAAAGATCTTTAGCCAAATCCATTTCGAATAGACATCTGACTCGAGTTCTTTCGAACTACACTTTCTCAAGATTTTTACCTTTTGAAAGACACTTTTGCTATTGAAATAGAAAAGGACTCTTTGGAACTTTTGAACACTTAAAGGGTGCTGCGATTTTACTTGTTAGTATATTAGGTCATTTTGAAAGTCCTTTGGATATCGCAAACACTCTCCCAAGCAAAACCCTTTTCAAAACCCTAGCTCACCCTCTTCTCTCACGAGCTCCACACGAATAACCACCATCTATTCTAATCTTCTGCGCTTTTCTCTTGTCGTAAATCAAAAGGTAGAGCCAATTCTTGATCTGTTCAAAGCAAAGAAACCCAAGCAGGAAACCCTAGATCAGCGGTTGTTACTCACTTATTAATTAAATGCGAAGTTACTTTTCTGCCGCCTCCACGCATGCCTAATGCTACTTAATGACCCACGCCGATTCTGGGCCATGAGCATTCCCAATACCCCCCATTCAAGTCCCACCCTTTAATTTTATTTTTCTTCTTATTATTCTTGCCTTGTTTCAATCTTTCCGGTATAATGTGACCATGTCATCCTTCAACCACTGAGGACACTGTTCCCCATAGGTTTGGGGGTATGGCGAACACGTCCTGACGATGGGATAATTAGCATAAGGGCATCACAATCACCAAAGTAATCAGAAATGAATCAATTTACTTAAGAATCATGACAATGTGGAAATTTTAAAATTTTCTTTGCAAGAATTTAGACATTCTAAACCCTACAATATTCCACATTTCCATGATGTTAACACCGGAAAATACACTTGTATTAGCACATAGCAAGTCTAGGAAGAGAAAAAGGTAAAGATATACTTAAAAGCTCAAGGAAAAACCATAACCGGTGAGAATTGAGCCTATATGTTTTACATCTCTCGTTGAAGAGTGACCGAGGCAACCCTTTTACGATTCAAAGGACTGGCCGAGGCATTAGATCCACTAGAAATTAGGAAACTCCAAATCAAAACAAGCAACATTCATGAAACCGAGGAAAAGATCAAGGCCTTCTTTGGACAGCTTGAGCTTATGTAGAACCAACCAAGAAAGATCGCCCTTGTTTGTACCCCAATTGAGCTATAAATCCTACAATGCTTCATCAAAACACCCATTTTCTTGCACGAACCAATGGAACCAATTCACCTTCCTCACCTTGAGAATTCGAGTTAAAGGAGAAAGAAGTAAAGATGGAACATTTCAGGCAAATATCAAAATAAATGAAGAAGAAATACCTCAAAATGGGCAGATGGTGGTGAGAAAGTAAAAGAAAAACAATGTGAAAAAGAAGCAAGCAAAAAAAATAAAAAAAAGGGAAAAAGGGGAACTTTATGTTGAAAATTCAAGATCAAAGGAAGAAGAACTGAGTACTTTGAACACGAGAATCTCAAAAGAAGCTAAACTCAAGAAGATGGAGTCATGAACCACCTCCTTCAATTCACGACTTCTCAAAAATCCAAACACTGTTCAACCTTCCTATCCACTGAAACCTCACTCCATGAGCCATACAACAAACCCACTAAAAGTCCTTGTGATCCAAAGTTGAGTGAACTGTCATGTGGAGATAAGGTTTCCCAATCTATGGTGAGGAGATGTCAAGGATGCCAAGACCGAGAATCATTCCTATGCTCATGCTTACAAATCCATTTGGGAGATGTAAGCGCTCTTGAGCTTGAGTGAAAATGAACCCTTCAACAAAAATCTTGATGAGAGTACACCCTGGTAAGTGTTTGGGTTGGAACTTGAGCACATTAAGTATGACTTATAACCTAATTTTTATTCAAATGATGAACTACTGCTGACACATTTGCATGATTTCTATGGCTGCTCACAGATTGGAAAGAGTGAAACATTCATAAGGTTTATAAATGTTGAAATCCCCTTGCAAACAATAAACCTAAATTTCTGTTTAAACATTGATTCAAGAGTAACTAATTTTGATCTTTGATTGCTCATGGGATGACAGTGCACTAATGCCAAGCGTCCCATGGAGAAGTTTAATGGGTACCTTCACTTGAAAACCCTCGAGACTTCACTCCTCCACTAGGGATCACCTAGGGGTTTAAAAGGCTTGTTGCATATGCTAAATGCAACTGTGCTCCCTACAAAAATGGCTTTTCATTCTATTTTTAAATTTTGTCTTTGCTCAGGGACTAGCAAAGCTTAGGTTTGGGGGTGTGTTGAGAACTGGAAAATACCATTTTTCACCCCTTAATCTGGGCCTTGATAGACCCTTGAGAGAACTAAATAAGTATTTTAAGTGCCTATGTTGCAGCTAACAATAAAGACACGCTTAACCATAAAAGCAGCTCAAAAGTGCCAAAAAGATGACAATCCATGTCAGTCCAAAGGAAGGAAGTGAAGAAACAACCTCATCGGTGTGGAAAGGTCTAAATAGAAGAGGCAAAGACACGTAAGAGAAGCGGGGAACATTTCGAACGGAGAAATGCACTCTGAGTTCTTTTCAAGAACTTGCACTTTTAAAAAGAACCTTGAACTTTGCGAAAGAAGAAAACACTCCTCGAAAGAAGATTGAACTTTGCGAGCAGAGCTTGAAGTCATTGAACTTTGCGAAAAGGCCCCTAAACTTCTGCGAAAAGGACTAAAACTGTGTAGTTTGAAGAGCATCCGAACTCCTCGAAAAGAAGATTGAACTTCTGACAGAGCTTGAAGTCATTGAACTTATGAAAGGCCCTTGAACTCTGCGAAAAGGTATTCGAGATTCAGCTTTAATAAGGGCAATTCGATGTCACGACGCACCCCAATGCATTGAAAAGCCCGAGACATTTGGAAGATTACGAGAACCAAAGGCATATTCCACCCCATGTGAACACCCAAAGATGAAATTACTTGGCGGAACTTCTAGAAACTCTAACAAACATTCAAAATGCATAATGTAATTGATGCCTCTGTTTCTGATTGGTTGAACCGGATCAAGCGATTACGATTGGCGAAACGGTCTGGATCACAGTGCTCGACTCCTATTGGTTGATACAGATCTATCCAATTCTGTTGGGTTGATACACATTTGGGCTGGCTTAGGGAAAACTATAAATAGACGAACCATTTGCCCAATATGGGCATCCAGATTTTAGAGTTCACATCTCTGTTTCCCTCATTCCGCCGGATAGCTTATCCGAACCCCGTAATCCCTTCTTGTAGTTTACCTTTGAGAGCCATTGTGAGTGATTTGTACTTCCAAGTCCGGATTCAAGACTGTAAGTCAGAGGGCCCTCTAAGACGCTCAGACGGTAAGTCTGAGGGCTCTCTAAGAAGCCGTGCTCTGTAATTGTAATTTTGGATCTTAAAAAGGTTGTAATTTGTGTCTTCTCCATTGGAGTCATGTCGAGGGTTACGAATGTTCACCTTAGTGCATTAGACTTCTTTAGATTCACTCATCCGCATGCAACTTCCCTTAATTCATCACCCTGCGAATTAGCGTTGGTAACCTAATTCTAGCATTTACGATGATGTTCATGTTACGAACTAAAGAATAGGCCACAACTATTGGATGATCTCGTGACCATTTAAGTGGATGAGATCATAGCCATAAGTCTAAACCTATTCCTTAATTGGATTTATTTCTCTTACATCGTCTTTGGTAGCTAGATGAAGATTGAATCTGCTTTCTGTTGAACTCTGATTCTCCATTAAAATTCAGAGGCTAAAGTACATGAAGCTATTATTTCTGCATTTGTCTTATTTTAAACATCTCCCCAACTCGGATCTGGATCATGTAGTTAGTTCTTTTCTTTATTTGCTTATAGTTAAATGTGACACAATCCAACACTCTCTTTTATCTATTCTTTATTTTAGATAATTATAGAGCCAGATCTGGTAGCACAGATCTGGAGGTTTATCTCTCAGTTTAGACAAAATTCTCTGTGGACGATCTTGAAATACTTACTTTTAAAACTTGCTACAATTGGCCCTGATCTTGCAGGCCAGTGTTAGCCCCAATGTGCTGATATCCCTTTCATAAGTTAACATCCATATAACCTAGCATTCTTTAATTCTTTAATTTTTGATTCATAATGCACACAATTATGGCACACTTGGAGCGACATCAGTAATCACTCCAAGTTAAAAGAAAATCGATATATATATATACGTATAAACATAAAAACTTTGAAAAAGAAAAGAATTATACCATATCCACCCTCTCCCCTAGAAGTCGTGCGACCGTCGCAGTGTCCACGGGATCAGCAGGTAGCACGGAAGGAGTGGCAAATGTAGGCGGCTGCAACAAGAATGAACAAATACATCAGATAATTCTATGATGACTAATAAATTATAAATATATCAACTAAAACATACCTAAGTAGGGATAGGAACAGACCCCTAAGGGGGAGCCTTAGGAGCGGAGTCCGAAACAGCCTGCAAGAAAAACCAAACAAACCAACACAAAATATGTCAAAACAAATAGAACGAAACAACCTAAATAGAATTACATCAAAAATTAGAAATTATACCTAACTCTCCGGGCGTAAAGTGGCAGCAGTCGCCTCCCTCGTCCAAAGGTCCTCAACAACCTAATGCTAAAACACCGACGCGATGTTAGTAAACTATTAAGGAAAACACAACAATACCACTCAACAAATTGGTACAATGACACAAGTAAACTGAAAGAGTGAGGGAACTTACCCAATGCTCCAGCTCGGCCTGAAGACAAGCCATCACTGGATCCTCCCGACTAGAGGAGGCAACTAAAGAAGGATCATATGCCCGAGCAGAAGCCCCCGTGACGGAAAGCTCTGCCGTCTGCAAACATCGCCAACATCCCAACATTAACAAGGATCCCCAAACCATCAACAATTAAAAAATCTAATCCAAATTACAACCAACCGATCAATCTCGGAGCAAAGGCTAGCCGCCATCGCGCAATTGGCCTGCTGCTGACTATGATAAACCTCCAGCAGAGCCGCCTGACGAGCAACCTCAGACTCTCTCTCAGATTGCCCACCATAAAATAAGACAACCATATCAAAACACCACCGGAATAGGTCAACATAATACATGAGCATATCAAACCAATAAATTAACTCACCAGGAGCCGCTGAGTCTCCGCCAGCCGAGCCACCAACTCATCCTCTGCCGCCCTAGCCGGAGCAACCGAGAGGGCTAGGGAGTGCAACATCTCCTCATCAGGATAAGGAGCGCTGCCCATTTGCTCCATCACCCTGTGAAGGGCATCTAGTGCCCCCCACACACTCGTCGTGAGATGGCCCTGCTCCAATGAGGCCAGTCTCTCCCTCAATGCTGACGCTAACTCCGGCCCACCAATCATAAAAGAATCACTGCCACGGAAGGGACGTGTGAAGAGGCGCCCACCACCTAAAGTGCTAAACCACCTCGTATACTCTCGTACATCCGCCTCGCCACGCGCCCCCGTGACAGTCCCCTCAGCTCTAAAATCGGCCACCTGGAGTGCCATCCGCATTATAAAATTCCATCCTGGAGGGCTGGTCATCCTCTTCGCCACCCTGTGGCTAATCTCCAGAGGGACTCCCTGATTGAGCCCCAACTGTCGTACCACTTGGGAGGTATGGATCCTCTCCACCCTCTTAAAACAATGGACCCATATGTCCACGTCGAAGAAGGGCCAGCCAGACTGGATCATTGGCTTGCCCGCATCCTCCTCATCCACATAGCGCCTCCAAATCACCTATCCAAACAAACAAGCCGACCCATCAACAAAACCGTAGATCCTAAGAACCTCGAAATAGAACAAAGCCAAATGAAAACATGAAGATATATATACCTTCCCCGCGTGCATGTCCTCAAAGAGGCCTCGCACGGTCTGAAGATCAGTAAACCAGTGACGACCCCTCAACGTTTCCCTCCACACGTGCATCCGTGGAAACATGAACTTAACCCCCAACGAAACCCCCGGGCGAAGAAAAAGCAAAATGATCGTACGCCCAGAACTAAAAAAAAGAACATACGACAAAAGAAATGCTGAATAACTGCTATGACAAAAAAAAAAACTAAAAGACATCATGATACCAATGAACTAAAACTCACCTGAGGGAATGGAAGGAAACCTTCGATCGACGCGACGCCCTGTCCCCGACGGTAGAGCTGCTCATAGAGATGCGCCAATGCGGCCGCCCCCCACGCATAGGTAGGGACCCAATCCAAATCCCCGAGAACCATCATAAACAACCCGGTGACGCATCCCCGAGTCAAAGATGAAAAGAGCACGACACCAAAGAAGCGCATCAAGAATGCTCAGAGTACCCTATCTGCAGCCAACCCCGGCTCAGTCACGAGCTCCCGACTAGCCACCATCGCACAATGCGCCTCATGCAGCGCTCTCACCTCCGAATGACGCCTCGGAGGGATGAAGCCACTAGCGAACGTATCGAAAAACCAAGTGACCCTAACTACACCTGGCCCCGATCCACTTGAACTATAAGGAACTCCCAAAATCTCCTCACACACCTCCAAATACTGCCCTGCCATCCGTCCTGTGATCGGCTCTCCCTCGAAACAAAAACTCGTAATGCAGACCCAGTCCTCTAGGGTCAGCAGCATCATACCAACTGGAAAGAGAAGTGCCTGATGCCTCTCACTCCATCTCTCTATAACCGCCGCAATCAGGCCTCGATCGGCCTTAACAGGCTCCAACCCCAGAATAGTCTCGAGACCAAAAGACACCAGCCGCACCCGCTGAAAATTTTACAAGGCATGGTACCAAGCATGAGACTTAGCCCATGCCGAGCTTATAGCCAGCTGTAGGGGCTCCTATCGAATATAATGACCAACACGAAAAATAGCAATAACAATAAGACTAACACATACCTATGATGAAAGATAGACGAATTTAGAACTAAAAGCGAGTAAAAACTGCCCCAAAGACTATAACCACTTACAACAAACACACAAAATATGATGAATCACAATTGGACATAAACATGACCTATCTTTAAATGCCATCATGATGCACGAGTGAGCACACGACTAATAATCAATGCAGGTTCGACATAAATTAGAAGGGTTTCTAGATCCTAATAAGTCTATGTCACCACCTAAATGCCTAGCAAAATGAACAAACTCTTGCTCATGGGTACCTACCCGGCCTCTGGCAAAGAAATCCTCTAGCGGATAATGCTTGTGATCCCGAGGCTCCGCAATAGGGTGCTCCTAGTCTCTCTCACCCTTAGCTCTCTCGTGCTCGACCCTCTCGCCCTCCTCCTCAGCTACACCCGGCTCAACCTCGGGTACCTCCTCCCTGACCACCATCTGGTCATCCTTCGGTACCTCCTCTATGATCATCTCCCTTATATCCTCCTCCATGGAGATAGTGCTAGTCTGCGCCTCAGAAATCTCACCTCCATCCCCCATCAACAACCTCTCTAACTCAGAAATAGTGACCTCATGCCTGACACCACCCTCGCCCTCCATACCAGAACAAAGAGCTCAAAAAACTAAAGAGAATGAAAGAAACGGCGCCTCAAACGGATGGCCGGATCATGAAATATCACTAAAACTCGAGCACAAGGAAACCAGGAAACTAGAGAATCGAAGACTAAAGCGGATAGCACGAAGAAAAATGAAAATTTTGAACTATTTATAGAGCTCACCCAAATCGCGCATGTTACCTCACTCGCTTAATCGGATCACGCGCTACCCACCATGCGCTTAATTCAGATCAAACGCCTAATCTGGAGTGCGTAAATAGTCTGTCGCCCGCTCAAAATAACCCGACCACCAGATTGCACGCAACCTACCGGACGCGTAATCATATCAAGTGCTCAAACGGTGGCGCGCGAATTGCAAAGGTCACTTGCACAGTGACTGGCCACCGCCCTAATCCTGCGCTCCAAACCACGCGCGTAACTTGATTAAACGCTTGTGTACTGGCGCTTAATAGCCTTTCGACCCTTTGGAATGTGCGCTCTCATTCCAGCGTGCAATTCATTTATGCGCTTGGAGAGAAGTGCGCAATTGTCTAGAAACCAAAATTTTTTGCATGCCCAGAACAGTAAACCCGAACCTGAAATTAAGACATTTATGCCATGCACTATCAACCTGAACTACGCCCTTGATAAGACCAACCCAAGACACTCCTAACTTAGGGAAATGGACGCCCCAAAAACCAAAAAAAAAATGCTCTAAATGCCCCTTTCCTTCATATTCCTTAGCCAAACCCAAAAGAACAGACAACTCTCATCCTTTACACACTCTAACTAAAAAACAAATGCGCACATCGCCTCTATATACTCAAAACTAAAAAAAAACATCCTTAACACACCCCAGATCTAAAATAAACAAAAAATCACACCCACAACAAGACGAACGAATTATAAATCAAAAAAAAAAATTATTGGATAACCACAAATGAAATTAAAAACATAATCACTCCATGGATTAATAAAACTCATTTCAACATACACTGAGGGCATACCCTCTGAATATACAACTTAAAATATGAATTCTAAAATCAGCATGTTCAGGCAGTGCTCGAATTTGGATTTATTCGAGAAACTAGAGATCTCGGAGAGGCTCGGAGGAGGAACGCACCCTGAACGAATTCTAACCGTGATAACCTCTTCCCCTCACCCCGAATCGGCAGAAAAGAAAGAGTGGCTCACGAAAAGCCACCTAGGACCTGAGGGATCCACTGTTGGAAGCTCACCTTGGACACACTAAGAAAAGGAGCAACTAACACTGAATCCGCAGGGCCTACCGAGGAAAAAAGGCATCGATCACGAGAACTCTAACCCTGCCTTATCCTTGGGTTTCCTTCCTACCACCTTCTTCTCCTCCACCTCTTCCCTTAGCATGACAGCAATTTGACTGCTACCTTGCATTCTCAATCCCGTCCATTCTCATAATCCACTTATTAAACACAATTCTTCGGGTCCAATACTCGGGATACGAAGTAAAGAGGAAGAAAAGACATTAATGAACAAAAATGCCCCAAGTCACCAACGCCAAATATATGCCCCAAAATCTGAAATAAGAAAACAAAATGATTCAAGCCAAAAGCCTTAGGCTCACACGTTTATAAACCTTACCCCCCTAAATTACAAAATGACAAGTGTCACACATTTGAAATCCTTCCAATCTAATTGAATCCAAAACTAGACACATACCCCTCTGAAAAACCACAATCTATGATTGCCAAGATAAACCAATAGTCACACAACACTCGCCCCCTTTTAAAAAGCACAAGCTCCCAAGTCTAGATAGACTAATAGGATTGAAACACCCAACAACCATCTACAACCCCTGAAAACTCACACCTTTTAACAAGTATCATCTCAAATCACACATTAAACAAAACAAAACACCCTAAAACAAAAAAAACCTCAAAAAAAAAAAAAAAAAAAAACTCTCTCAAACAAAATCTAACTTGTTTAAGACCACCCAATATAAAAAAATTTCCCCGACAAATCAAATAAAACCAAGTGAACCCCTTGAGCAAGATCCAATAAGACAAATTAATTCCATAATAAACTCCGAACAAACTCAGAATGAACTTTAAAACTATAAGCCAAATTAAATCCTAAACTACATCAAACAGATTGGATAAATCTAGCTAATCCATTAATGAATCTAAACAAATAAATAAGAACGAAAAAAAATGCCCCTTTATTTATAACTTAAAATTCTTTGCAAGTTTCACCGGAGGCATACTTCCTGAATTACAACCCATGCCTCGTGTGACACCGTCACCCTTGACCACATCTTTTGCCCCATCTCAATCAAAACCCCTTCTGTCCCATCGTGTAGCCACTCAAGCACGTCCCACCACAATAACACACACACATGACACCACCCCAATATCCAATCCCAAAAAAATTTTAGCCATGCCCTCATGGCCCATCGCGAGAAGCTGAAAGCAAATCTCTCAAAAATGCAAACACACAGCCAAAACTAAGCCAACACAACGCAACCACAACGTGATCTTACATAACCCAAGATCTGCCAAAGAAAGAAGCGAAACGCGCTTACCGCACAAATATCCTACCAGCGTCCCATAGCTAACTACGCTCCGCCTACATCCCACCGCGGACAGCACTACTCGAAAAGCTCAAACAACATCAGCCGCCCCAAAAGAAGAAAAGGGAGAAGGCTCGATCATGTCCCATCGCTAAAGCGAAGAGCCTTCCTCCCGAAATGCACACTACAAATAGTCACCAGATACCATAGCAGACAAAAGTAAAAAAGAAAGAGATTCGAAACCCCTCCCATCTCCCATCGCATCCGACCAATGCTAAGTTACAGTGTGAACATACCGTCAAAATCATCAAAATCCCATTGTGACATCATACTGGCAACCGCCAACCGCCGTTGCAGCAACGACAAAGGGAAAGACAAGAAATCCCCGAAGCCCCATCGCAATAGCACCCCAACGACTCATAGTACCATCGCGACACTACAATATCACAGGTCCCATCACACAATTCAGGTAAGTATCACCCCCAGGTAAGTACTACTCATTTTTTAATTACTCGATATTACTTATAAATATAGTTATTTATAATTAAGTCAAAAAGTTTTCAAAACCCATCTCTCTCGACTCGCGAATTACTGCAGTCCTCCCATAAGAGACAATCATCAGCATTCGTCGAGAAGGTTAGACGGAGTATTCGGTATGCCAAGTGTCATCTTGAAAACCGCATAAATGGGTGGGTCCACAAATCTCGTACTAGTGGAGCTGCTTAGCGACGTCTCGATAACCACGTTTTCTGTTGTTTTGCTATCGAATTGATCTTAAGTTAAAATCTCTAGAATTTCAAAATCTTAAAACCCTATTACTTGCTTCCAAAAATCTTTTACTACCAAAAAAAAAGACAAAAACAAACAAAAAGAAAAAAAAACCAAAACAATACTACCCAAAAAAAAAGTAACAAAGCAAATAGATCCAATTCACCTTTCTCTAAATATGAAAAAAATTGATTAAGTGCCTCATTACCCACATGCAATAAATCTGACCCTTAACTCCTAAAACCACCTGAACTTGCAATCAAGCGCATATCCCACTGCACAGAATTGGATCGAGCGCATACGCTGCTGTGTAGAATCATTTGTTTAGATACATTAGGACTAGAATTCCCTACTTAAAGGCCGACTCCAGAAGAATCAAGTGCACGCGCCACTATGTAGAATTTAACTGAGCACACCTCACAAAATTCACCTTAACTACCAGCCCAAACTGGCCCCTTCCCCTGAGAAACCAAACAACAAATATATTTAATCTAAGAGCTTACAAACGCCAATTGGAAAAGGAACGCCTGACGCGCATTGGTGTGAGCAATGACGCGACCGATCTGACATGAGTTGTTAAGGCCTTCAACATTATATTACACTCTTTTTTGTATTATCCATCCCTGGACCTGCTGGACATTTGTATGACGCCCCCTGATACCTCGATCACGCCATATCCCTCTGTTAGCCTGTGCCATACGGCGGGATGCGCCATGCACCCACAGATCTGAAAAGTGCCTTTCGACAACTACCACTGGGCCCCCGAATGCTCCATTTAAGCTTGCACTGATAGATAAGAAAGCCAAGCATGCCATGTCAGAATCCCCAACTCACATTTGTGAATTCCCGAGTGAAACAAGAAAGTACCTCGAATGAGGGGTGTCTACTTCTTTGACGTGTTCTTACTTTGCAAGAGCGAGCTGAAGAGGGGCATCTGTAGACACTCCCATTTTGCCTTCTTCGAATATACAAACTTGTTCGGTAAACCTTTGACCCCTTTTAACCCTAATATGGGAACCATGCACTGAAGCAATAGTACATGGCTGAACACAGGCTGAAACGATAACTCTGTGGCTCAGATCCCAACATAAGGAAACTATATACTGAAATAATAGTATATAGTCGGAATGCAGACTGAAATAATAGTCTTGTATTTCAGACTAGAGACCAGACCCGGACAACCCCAAATTTCGCACCTGAAACCCCGCGTGCAATTCGATCTCGCGTAAAACCACAAGCGCGTGATCAGTTCCCTGTCAGACCAACCTTCCTTTCCCAAACCACCTCGAGACTTGATTACGCACCTGAATTCAGCCGTGTGATCGGATTGAGCGCCCCACCATTGGCACGCAATTAGCCTACTCCCGACCTAGTCTTACTACCCTTGACCCCTAAGTTTCCATGATTAAGCACTTCAGCTAACACGCTTAATCGGATTGCGCGCGTATTAACACGCGCGTAATTAGCCCTAATTTTCTTAGGACTAGGAGACTCACTGAGCAAGTCAGTCGATCACTCACTGAGTTGGTGACTGACTCAAAGCAATTAAGCGCCAGAAAGCAAGTGCGTAATTCAATTAAATGATAGAATCCTTGCGAGTAATTGAAGAAAAACCTAAAAAAGTTTTTTTTCAATTCGACCCAGGGGGCTGGATTTCTTTGGACCTTTTTTCAGAATTCAAGTGATGAAAATTTTTGAGAATAGAGCGAACATAGAGAAAGACCAAGCCATGATCTCGAGACTCAAACTCTGAGCTTTTGATGATTCTTCTCTACAGCCCCAACCCTAGGTAGGAATTTAGTTTTCTACTTAGGATTCACCTTAGTTTTTAATTATTGATATTGAATTTTCAATTTAGACCGTAGCACCCTTTTTTTTTTTTACCGTAATCTCTATATCTGATTCCAGTCCTCAGAGCCCGGAACCAGTCCTGAATCTGACGGTCTAATTCACCGACTCCTAAGACTAAATTCTGTTCTAAAATCATAATTTACAGTCCTATCATTAATTTTTGGTTCTAACTCTTAGAGTTCAAAACCAGTCCTTAATCATACGGCCTGATTTTTCTGATTTCGGACCTGAATTCGGTCCTCGAATTTTAGATTTTGAATTAATTTCTTAGTTTAATATTTTTTTAAAATCTCCAATCATTAGTTTAGTTTGTTTAATTTTGTTTTCCTAATTTATGCCATCATTATAATCCAGAAAATGACCCAAAAATCCCAAAAATATGACTTTATAATCTAAAAATCTAATTTTTCTTTAATCTCAGCCACCCGATTTGCCCAAGGGAGCTTACAGAGGGTACTTGGGAACGAAGCCAATCCTCCTTAGCATAGCGGGCCCAAAACCCATTTTTTTTCTCTAGATTTTAATATGACTAATCAATTGCTCTTATTAGATTTAATACAATCAGTCTTATTGCTTTCTCTAAATTCTATCATAATTGATTAATCGTATGGCCAGATTCTTTTAGTGTGGTTAATTTCCTACTTTAATTAGGATTAGTAAAATTAGTCTGTTACTTTCGTAGTACTATTAGTATAAACAAGTTATTGCTTCAATTATAATTCTAGAAGATTAGTTCCTTCATTTAAATTCCTTTTATTTTTATTAATTGCCCTAAATTAGAATCTTAGTATAGTTAATTAATTGCTTTACACTAGAATTTCATTATAATCGATTAATTGCCTTAATCAGAGATCTCATAGAAAAAATTAGTCTTTTTATTTCAATTAGAATTATAGTAGAATTATTATAATTGTCTTATTTAGAATCTCAGTACAATTAGCATGCTTGATTTAATTAGAGTTCTACTAGAATTATATCTACATTCCTAGTACAATTAGGAGACAAATAGAAATTTGACTTCTAATAATAGTAGGAAAGTGAATTAATTGGACTCCTGGTAGGATCAGGAAATCTAATTACTTGAACTCACAATAGAATTAAAGGATTCAAATTGATCATAACCACAGTAATAAAGGGAAAGAAAAGGAAAACAAAACTATCTAAGATATAAGAAAGAACATTGTTACTGATGTTCGCAGGCGGACTATTTAGTATAGAAGTAACCCACACCCGCTTCACAGCATGATCACTGACGTGTTGCAACGTCATTAAATATCTGCAGCTGGCGATCGCAATCAAACTAGAAACCTTCCTAGAAAACCCCATTGCTTTATTTATTTTTAACATTCCAAACACCGCATCGCTAGAGTCCACCTGGACAGAATTGGGCCACTGATTCAACGAGAACCGAGAGGAACCCAGAAAAAGAGTGTACCAACACACTGGTTCTCGTGGGTCTCAACATGCATGGATCTACCCCGATCTTTGTGGCAGTTCTCAGTGGGCATATATTCAACGTAGGCCCATTATCGATTAGAACTAAGGGGATTATCATATTTTAGGGCTCAACAGTTATATTTAAGGATTTTGAGTGACTACCTCCTTTCTCTGGTAAATTGGCATCTGAAAATGAAATGGCATTTGGAGCCATCACTTGACCAATTATTTGTCCGACTTCATCAGCTTACCTGAAGCGATACATGTGCATTCTTTAACACCCACATTAAAGCTTGAAAATGGAGTGGGGACACCATTGTCAAATCCCATACAGTAATATGAGCAGGCATTCTTCTCAACTGAGTCTCTAGTATATGCTCATGGCTCATTTTTTCAAAAGGGTTCATGACACTATCCTTCTTTCCCTCTGGTTGGGTTTGCGCTACTATTGGAGCTTTCAGCTACTTCGAAATATTCCCGAATCGAGTAATGAAGTCTACTACCCCTTCTTTGCTGCTGCCGGTGTTGACATCCGTTTGCTCATAACTTAGCGAAACCTGATGAGGATTGTAGGTTGGCCCCGAAATCTGAAATGGTATAGCTTTCGGTATCAGATGTGCTTGCACTAATGACTCCAGAGGGGTGGGTAACACTTAGATCACTTCAGTGATAGATGGTTGGGTGGCAATATTGGACCAAGTTAGGGTGGTGAAGCTTGTGGGTGGTTGCACCGGGGGTAAAGGGATAGAAGTAGGCCATTGGTAGCTGACAAATGCTAGCGGGAGATTAGGGGTATGATGGACTATTGGGTAGTTGATGGGGGTGGTAGAATATGGTTGATATGCATTTTTGTGCACATAATTGATGGGTGTGGGTGATGGAAAATAAGCCCTAAGATCTAAGGGTTCAATTTGTGGTGTTGGGTTGGAAAAATAATCCGACAAATTCAAGGGTTCAATCACCCCGATACTCCTTTCTTCATAATCTCTTTGCAATGATGCCACATAACTTCCTCGGTCACTGATGTAATCTGATAGATCAAACTCAAATTCCTCCTGACATTCTTCCATCATCCCGATGGTGGGTCTAGGACCTGCTCCTCCTGTAGGATGTGGGGGTAATGGAACCTGGTGAATGTTTGCGTGCTGGTTCACCTGGGAAGGTGTAGGTGGAATAATTTTCCTGACATTAATTAAATATTGGATCGCATGCTTCAATGGGAAGTAGCGATAAGTCAGGTGACCTGGACCTTGATGAAAATTACAGTGAGTATTAGGGTCATAATTCTTTGGGATTAGGTGAGGAGGAGGTTGTGATTGACGAGCAATAACTAATCCCTTTTTTATTAGCAAAGGAAAAAGTACACTTAATGATTGCCCTAGGAGTGTGAACACTCGGTCATAGCGGGCTCTCCTCTGCTCCGGAGTCATCTGCATTCCCTGTCCATTCCCTGGTCTCTGCATCTGCTCAGTTCTGACTGGTGCTGGCTGGGCTGCTTGAAATTGGAACGGGGTTATATTATTATTGGGCTTGGTGTTGGCAATGTTTTGGACATCGACCCCTATTCTCTTCTCGTTCCTTTGTTCTAAAAACCTTCTGACCCCACTGGCTCCACTCGATACATTCTTGCTCAGGCGACCTTCCCTGATAGCATCTTCACAGCGATTGGTGTTCCTTACCAGATCAGCAAAGTTGGACTGCTACTAGTACACTAAAAAGTTTGAGATCGCTAGCAGAGTAATTTTAGAAATCATTTCTATTTGTTCATCATCAGGTAACCTGAGCTGCAAGTGCTCTCTAACGCCTCAAATAATTGCTTAAAGACTCATTCGGGTTCTGCTTTAAACGGGCCAAGTCTGACTTACGCGGTTCAATGTCTATATTGTAGACATATTATTCCTGAAATAAGTGTGTCAAATTTTTCCATGTCTTTATCATAGATGGTTCCAAAGATGTAAACCATCTCAAGGTTGGACCAATCAAACTTTTCTGAAGGACCTTTATTAATAGTCTTTCGGCCCCTCCATACTGGCACATGTCCCCACAATAGGACTTGAGGTGTGCTATGGGATTGCCAGTGCCATTATATTTGTCAAAAGCTAGCATTTTAAATTTTGGAGGTAAGAGGACCTCAGCAAACAAACATAAATCTGAGAAGTCTGTGGCGTGGATTTCAATACCACCCATCTTCAACAACTATTTATGGATTTTGTCTAACTGCTCTTTCAACTGTTCTGATTCCTTGGATATGGGGGCCACTCTCTCAGCAATCGATAGACTTCACTTTGGGCTACCAGGGGGTGGGAGATTATAAGAGGAGGGTTGAGGCTGGTCAATGCCCCAGCGTAAGCTCCACTATATAATGGCACTGGCAATCCCATAGGGTGCAGTGAGGGCGGGATTCTCTTGTTGATGCTGCATGGACTTGATGGGAATGGCGTGAATGGGGGTTGGGTGAGTCCATTGGGGATGAGGGAAGGTTTGTTGAGTGATGGGATGAGTGGAATGTCAGCTTTTGAGGTGGGGCCTGATGAGGCCATTGGGCATGGGGAAAGGCTTGGAACTGACTTTGAGATGTTGGGATATGGGTGAATTAGGGTTGATGTAAGGCATGGGTTTGAGCTGGGTATGGGGGTTATGGATGAGTGAAATTTTAGAGGAATTGTGAAGGGTATGGGTGTGAGGCTCCAAGGTTAAGTCCTTGCTGGGCTTTGGTGTGGGCCATGAAGCCATGAGAGGGTTGGGCTATGAAGGTTTGGCCCATGGGTCCTTGGGAAATTTGGGCCATGAAGCCTTGGCCATGATAGGATTCACCCAGTGGGCCTTGGTGGGTTTTGGGTTATGGGCTATTGATGGGTCTAGGCCATGGGCCCTTGGTGGGTCTGGCCATGGGCTCTTGAAGGGTCTAGGCCATGGGCCCTTGGTGGGTCTAGCCCATTGGACCTTAGTGGGTCTGGGCCATGGGGCCTTGGGGAATGTGGGAAATGGGACTTTGGGCCATTGGGCCTTGGGGTATGTGGGTAGTGGGCGTTTGGATGGTGTGGATGATGGGGGTTGATGGAAGTCATGGGAGAATGAGGCATGGAGGCTTGATAGGGTATGGGATGGATCCATGGATGTGTGGTGTGAATGAGAGGGGATGTGTTGGGAGGCCTTTCACCTATTGGAGGTTTGGAACATCTCCTCCATCATGGCCATGGAAGGGGGATCGGATGGAGATGGGTTATTTGAGGGTTGGAGGGGTATGGATGGGGTGTGTGAAGAGGGAAGATTGGGGATGGCTCCGATAAAATCGGGCATGACCCGGGTAAGTGGCGGGATATGAAGTGGGTTGGAGGAATGAGGTGGGGCATTGGTGGATGGATTAGGCGTGTATGGGAAGATGTATGGGGCATAGAGGTGGAGAATGAGAGAGGAAAATTGGTCATGGTTTCAAAAAATGGGCATGACTTGGGTAAATGGAGGGATGTGTGGGGGATTGGATGTGGCACGGATAGATGTGGGTGGATCGGGTTGGGCGGATGAAAAATAGGGTATTTGGTTAAGGTAGAGGATGCGACCAGGTTTTGAATGGGTGTGGAAGGAAGGTGAGATGGGTTGGAGATGGCCATGGATGAAGGCATGGCTTGGGGAAATGATGGGAAATTTGGATTTTGGATATTTTGGGAAGTGGTGGAAGGGAAAATAGGGGCATCGAACGGGCCAATTATGGTGAGGGTTGATTGTGTGAGGGGGGTGGAAGTAAAAACTTCTTCGGTATGGGAATGGGTTGCAGAATGTGGCGGGGATGAGTCAGGATCGGAGTAAGCCAGGTCCACAGCCCACGATATAGCTCAGTATCGGGTCGGGTACGGGTGCCTCGGATGGGGCCCGTAAAGCTTCTTTATAAGTGAAAAGAAATGAGGATTCTGGGGCCTTTTGAATTCCCTTCTTAGGTGGTTCTCGTACCCTAAATAGGTCCCGCAACAAAGGCTCTGAAGCGCTTCGAAAGAATCAAACAGAAACCCTTTGATCTATTGAAGGCACAGAAACTAATGTGAACAACTTGATCCCTCAAAACGAATAAAAAAGAAGTCATCTTCTTTTGACCGGCGAGAGCATATTGGGTGTTGGAGATTCTGGGGCCCAAACAGAGGCACTAAAGGCACTGATCGGGGAGTCCGGGGTGTGAAACAGGCCTCAGATTCAGGCAGTGGCTATGTGAAACCAACCTGGCGAAACTATTAGATGTGCCAGAGTAAAATTTCCTCGACTAAAGCTTGCACCAAGTGTTCTTTTGGGGAATTTTTCATTGGCGCAACTAATAGTAGCGCCAGACCAAAATAGGTCTCCAGATTTTTTGACAGTAGCAACTTCAGCCCAAAATGGGTCTCCAAATTGGTTTTCTGTGGAAGCTAGGCTTCCGGGGACTGACTGTTTATATGATCCGTCTCTTTCCTCACTGATCCTAAGGGTTTAAAGGCCAATTTGGGTTTGCTAACGCTCTCATTTTTCTTGGGTTTTAAGCTTGGTAACGAGAAGGTTACCCACCTGATATACCTCAAGTGTAAACACTTTTCTCAGGTACTAAGTGGGCTGGGACTTTTTCGGATTATCACCACTAGGGACTACCGCCGTACTAAGACCCAAGAGTTTGTATGTGCGCCTAAATAACCCAACCCTTGAAAATCTATCTCGCAAAAATCAAATTAAATCCCCTTTGTTGGTTCAATTTTACTTTTCACTTTTAAGGAAGCTTTCTTAAGTTCAAAGACTGGGGGTGAGGATCTCGTGCTGCTTTTACGAGCCGGCGTTCATTAACGGAATATGATTGCGGAATTAAAAGCGCAAGTAGGACCGCCAAAAGGCTAAGGCACTTGAAATGATGGAAATGTAAGGAATTTAAATTACAATGCACAAGTAGACCCGCCGATCGGCTAAGGTGCTTGAAATAACGGAAACGTAAAGAAATTGAATGCGGTGTGCAAGTAGGCGCGTCAATCAGCTAAGGGTCGTAAATGACGTAAAAGTAGGGGTAAGTAAAATGATGTAATCGGAGGGGTGAGTAAAAAAATAGTAAAAAACAACAATAAAAGATTTGTAAATAAAAAATAAAGGGGCCAAATTCAAGGAGAAGCTCTACTAACTACTCCCTAGCAGAGTCGCCATCTGTGCAACCGTGGAATTTTTGATGATCCCGTCGCGACGACACACTCTCTATAAATGTTTAGAGTCGCCACCCGGAGCTTTTGGTGTCCCGAGAAACCTAGATCAATTTTATAAGCACCGAAGTGCCACAAATATGACTCTGAATCCGGTCTATGCCAAAGGCTCTTGGGTAGGGGCTTCGGTTATCGATTGGGAAGGTATTAGGCACCCAATCAATCCGCTTAAAGCAGTCTCTACTTATGGCCAAAACAAAAATAATAGAAAAGAAATGAAAAAGCCTTTCTCTTGCCCAAAGAGTCTTAAAATCCTATTTGTGCCCCTCTGTTCCTACCAAAAATTCGACGGTGTAACGGCACAAATGGGAGGACAGAGGAAGAACCGAGAAGGTAGAGGAATAGAGGGGAGAGCTGGAGCTCTCGGGCCTTTGTTGCACCGCTATGGAGCCTCGCGTTGGCTTACTTTGGTGAGCTTTTGAAGCCTTGTATGATGAGAAACGAGGTTCTATCTCCTAGGGCTTGATAGCTAAGAGGTAGAGAGTGAAGGCTAGGGGGTAACACACACCTAACCTAGAGCTTTTGATGAAAGGCTTAGGTTTTTTGAAGGTTTTAAGATTTTGAAATTTGTATGAAAATGGTGCGCTAGAGGTGAGAGAGAAGGGATTCCTTAATCTCTTAATTTGCATAATTTTTCAAGCCTTTGTAAAGGGAGGGGTGCCTCTCTATTTATAGGAAAAAGAGAGGTTAGGAGGGTGTTTAGAGGCTAACTTGGATTAGCAATTAGGTAATCTAGCCATCTAAGGTTTCTTTTTGGAGCCTCGAAAAGTGTGAGAAGATGCTCCAATGGTGGATGATAGGGTGGGGCTTTAAACCACTTAAGGGGTTGCAAATAGATAGTAAATGAGTTCAACTGAACTAGCAAAACATACCCCAAAGGTCAAGATGGTCAACAAGTCAAACCCTAATCTCGAATTTTGAGGCAAAAACCCATTGGTACTATTCATAAGCTTGGCGCAACTATTAGTTGCACCAAGCATATGTACAGTAAAACAGTGTTGTACAGTGGTTTTGGAAAGTTGACTGCCTGCGGGGGGACCCACTCATATGTGGCACAACTTTTAGTTACGCCAAGCCATTTCTAGGGAGAAATGGCTTGGCGCAAGTAATACTTGCGCCAAATCCGAAAGGGGGACTTCACATAAGTACAATTCTGCCCCTATGCTTCGGAACGTGATATCTTCTCGCACACAGCTCTGATTGGAGTGATTCTTGGCTTGTTGGAAAGCTGAGGACTTCTACTTTTCAATGATACATGATTCAATCATAGTAGAAGGTCACAGCTAGTCCCAGTGCACCACTCTTTATCAATTTCTTAGGAAATCTAGGTTTAGGTCTGAAATGGTTTCTAAGGGTCAGGATGGGTTTCTAAAAGTTCGGGAAGGTTCCTAAGGGATATAGGGTGATTCCTAAGGGTTTAGAATGACTCCTAAGGTTTCATAAAGGTTCTTAAGGGTTCCATGCATGCCATCAAAAGCTCGGAGATGCACCTCTCTCGAAATGTGTCTCGATCGAGCCTTGAGCCAAATTTGGGTGTCTACAGTAAAAACACATAAACATTAAAATCAATTAATAGTTTATGGAAGATAAAAACAGTTAATCCCCAATAAAAATCTCAGATTATGTCCTTTCAAAGCCTCAAGAGAAAAGAATCAAAACAATTACTCTATTAAAGCATTTCCTAATCACAATAAATTAATACCTCTGATTTATGCAATGGAAAAATAGGGCATGGACTCGAAATAACAGATTTGAGATCATGAGAAAAGCATGGCTAGTTCTCATATCATAGAATGATGATTGGTTTGAATAGAATAGCAGTCTCTCTCAAAGAAATGAAATAAGTTCAAATGCTCACTGGGTATACGATTCTGAAACTATAATCTAAATTCTGCAATTTAAAGCAAAGTATAGTTTCAAACATTTTGTTATGATATAGTGTACAAAAGGAACTAAGCATGAATCATAACTACTATTATTGATGTTTAAACTTCTACTAAGATGATGGTAAAGCCTATGGAATCGTATTTTATCTAATCGTTACTCGCATGTGTTGGTTAACTAGAAAAAATAATAAAATAATCCTAAAAATCTTAAAATAAAATCCTAGAATAAAATTAAGATTACAAAAAAAGCAATTTTTTTTTTTTATACATAGAGTAAGCAAAAATATTATACACACGGTGTGTACCCCCAAACATAAATAGGACAATGTCCTCATTGTTCACAAACCAAGGGATACTCAAAAAAAAAAAATTGGTGCCAATAGTACAGGGTTCATAATTTGCAAATAAAATAAAAAATCTCCCCCAAACATGGGAGAAATTACTTCCGGCATATCATTAATCACAGCACCAAAGCAAAATTAGAAGATAAAAAGAATATAAATAAAAAGAAAATTTCTATTAATATGAAGCAAAATATTTACAGGGATTGCAAATAAAAGATAAACCAAATTACATAAAAGATAAACCTAGAAAAAATCTAGACACAGACTAACTCTGCGCTGGCAGTGACCACCCGAGGCGCTAAAGTTTGCAATGGAGATCGGCCTCGGTGTCTTCAAAATTTTCCCCCTAAAAAAGATTATCCACCCTCCCAAATCTGGGATATCCTCAACCTGCCGTTCTTGGAAGAGGAACTGCAAGTTGGGAAGGGTAATCATAGGGTTCAAGAAGAAGGAGGGGGCAGTGGTGGTGTAGGAGGCGGTGAGGAGGTTAAGATGGCAGAGGTGGAATGTATGGTGGAAGAAGCAGATGGTTCCGTCTTTTTTATTTTCTTTTTCTTTTTCTTCTCCTCCTTGGTAAGTATCCATTGTACTTCCTCGTATTCGTCCCACAGGAACTACAAAGGATCCGATTCTTTAGGCGATTGTGGGTCCTCCCAGATTGGAAAGAACTTGATTGGCAGTTTGTTGGGTTTGTCGTCTGCCATGGTTGTAGGTATGTATGGAGGGGTACGGCCAGAAGGATGTGAATGCGTTGAAGAGGAACTAACATGGATTTTAAAGTGCTTGTATGACGGAATACGAAATGATGTAATTAATTTACCCGTCCCTTCTAACCTAATTACCATAATGATTTTTAAAGAGAGTTGGTTGGCAATAATCAAGGCATCAGCTAGGTTGAATATGAAACATCGTACAAATTATTATGGGTAATGATCTCATCGAGAGCTTATGATGGAGAACAAATGCTTCTTCTGCTGCAGTGGAATATCTACCCAGTATATGAATCGCACACGTAAAAGATTTAAAGTTTTAAGAGTGAATGCGATGTATATACTAGAAAGATGTATATATTTTTGTGTTTTTAATTTAATTTTATTTTTATTTTAGAACGTAGGGAGAGAAAACAAATCTGAGCCTCTAGCTTCTATTGTCAAAAGAAGTTTTGAAACTTTCGATCCGCTGCTTCGAATAAACCTGCAAAAGAAGAAGAGTGATGAAAGAAAAAAAAAAAAAGAAAAGAAAAGAAAAGAGGCTTTGAAGACAAATATTAGCTTTTAGATTTTTCTGCTTTCACGACAATGGCGCCAAAAACTTGACAGCTCTATGAATTATGCTCTGTCTTAACCTATTGCAAGCGTACAATGGAAATTGTAGCGCTTGCAATAGGTTACGTAAATTGTAGCGTTAGTATAGGATTGTTCCCATGAGGAAGGTCGAAAATCTAGAATCTTTTATTTGCCTAAACCCTAAACCCTAAACCCTAAATTGCCTAAACCCTAAACCCTAAATTTGCCTAAACCCTTAACCCTAAATTGCCTAAATCCTAAACCCTAAATTTGCCTAAACCCTAAACCCTAAATTGTAGTGTTAGTATAGGATTGTTCCCATGAGGAAGATCGAAAATCTAGAATCTTTTATTTGCCTTTAAAAAAATAAAGGTTTAATTAAACTAAAATGCAGAAAAATAAAGTGTGGAAAATAAATCTAAATCTTCAAACTTCGAGATTCTGGTCGTCAATCAGTCTCCTTCAGTTCTCAGATATTTACATAAATTAAGATACCGTTACACTATATCTAAGGCTCCCAGATCTTAAGCGTCAATTAAAATCGGAAATTTTTTCAATATAGATCTATACTAACTGCAACCTTCCAAAATTTAGGCATCAATTAAAAACTAGAAGTCTGTAGATGAGAAGGAAAATACCATTACACTAATCCTCAAATTCTCAACTTTAGTCATCAATTAAAATCAAGAACTATTGGATGTTTACAAAGTAATAAAAGAAAGCAGGAAATTGCATAAAAATAAATATAAACTAATTTGCTCTTTGTCATCCCAATCCCAGTCGTCAATTGTGATCATGATTTCTCTGAAACAAAACTACAATATTTTTGATCTTTGGGTTCCCAACTTCAGTTGTCAATTGCTGTTGAGAAACCTTGGATGATTATTCTAGGTGTCGAGCCCTCTTATTTATAACTCATAAGGGGTTGGTTTACATTATTCAAATCCGAATAAAAGTAAACTACTAAAACTAAAGTTTCTTAAAATTACAGAACTTCTCTTCCTAATCTTCCTTGCTTTCAATAGTAGATGCGTGCAGGACACTTTCCTCAATTTCAGCAACAGAGATCTTTAGGATTCTTATCGCCAATCTTCTTAGTTCGGTAAATTGTAAGACTTCTACTTTAAGAGTTCTTTATATTCTGTGCATGGCAGTGCAACTCTTCACGTGATCTTCAGCAGCAGCAAGCGCTTTAATATACAAAATCATAAACACGATTTTATTCTTTCTTCAGCACGATTTCTTTTTTTTCTCTGATCAATCGTATCCTCAGCACATTCTCTCCAGTCTTGCACTTTCTTCTATAGAATTGTAAATACGATTCGTCTTCTTTCATTTGCTTCGCTCTCTCGAGATTAATATTGGGATCGTATACACATGCAATCTTCTTTTTACTACTTTTTGAGCTCATTTTGGCAAAGATTAACACTTTTACTCTTTTCTGCTTACTGTTCTAAATATCTACACATCATCATATCATTACTAGCACACTGGGGTCTAGCATCACTAAGTTAAGGGTATCAAAATGGTAAATTATGTAACTGATCACCTAATTGGCTCTAGGGAGAGAATTTTGGTAAGGGTTTCCTAGGGGATCAATGTAAGGCTAGGCGCATATTCCTTCAGTAATCCTTCGAGTGTTAAGGCTAGTGGGATAGTACCACTAGCTTAACTACCCTGAGATTTCTAGAGAAGAGTCTGCAATTCTAGGAACCTAGAGTGCAGCTAAACCACTTTCTTTGAAAACCTCAGAGAGAACCCTGAATTTTCAAAAGGAACAAGCTTGAGAATGAGAGTTGTGTGTTGAATGGTTGTGGGGTAGGGGCCTATTTATAGGTATATGGATAATTACATGCATGGGAGCATGTGCATAATTAGGGAGTTATGCGCATGGACTCTTGCATGTAATTTAATTGTGCGCATGGTCTCTTGTGTGTATTTCTCTGAAAGTCGGTCACTGAATCGAGAATGACCGGCTAACAAGCTCAGCCGGGTATTCTAGTTCCAACTAGCTTGGAACCAATTACGAGCATGCGGTAATGCACATAATCGAATTATACGCATGGACCCATGCGCACAATCGGGAACTTCGGGCAATGCAAGGAAACTCGGTCCTGGTCCAACTTTGGACTAATTATAAGCAGCCAGGGTCACGTATAATCGAATTATGCGTAAGTGACCTACGCATAATCTAAGATCTTTGGGCGGTGCATGTGAGTTATGCTCCAGTCCACTTTGACTGATTGTACGCAGAGAGTCCTGCATCCAATCGAATTATGCACATGGATTCATGCGCATAATTTGGAAACCTCCCGAGCCTGGTCTTGTCCGAGTCTATGGGTTGAGATTTCAGTCCAGAATTTGACTATACACTACATGAGTAGTATATAATCCCAAAAATTACAGGGTTTTAAGACTTTGGAGAGGTTTAGCCCCTTTCCAGAAGTCATGGGCAAGGCCAAAGGTTGACCGAACATGTTTGTATACTCCAAGAGGGCAAAAATGGGGTGTCTACAAATGCCCCTCTTCGGTGCATTCTTGTGGAGCAAGGATGCGTCGAAGAAGTAGACACCTCTTTCAAGGTGCCTTCTCATTTCTTTGAGAGATCACAAGTGTGAACCGGGAAGGAGCTGACATGAGATGCTTGGCTTTCTTATTTGTCAGCGCAAGCTATAATAAAAGGGTATTGGAGGGCCTTTGGTAGCAATCAAGAGGTCTATCCATAGCCACGGGTGCATATCGCATCCCAGAGCATGTCGCGACTTGCTGCATATCGCAGTTAAACGGGGGGAAATTATTGTAAACGAAGTACCGATAGTGTCATACGAATGTCAAGATACAAGGTCAACTGACCGGATAATTGATATTTGGTTGGTGAATGCTTTCACAGATCATGTCAAATCGGGCACGCCATTGCTCATACCAACGACGCGTCAGGGATCCCTTTCCAATGGACATTTGTGATTTCTCAAAGTTGAGTATACTCGGTGTTCATTTTCCCAGAGGAAATAACTGATTGGGTGATAAGAGGCAGAAATTTTGATAGATAGAGGGTTCTGAAATTAGATTTTTAACATAAGATCAATTTGATGAAAACTTTCAAAAATGTGGTTCTCGGGAGATCATTGAGCAATCCATCGGCACAGGATTTGGCGACTAGACCTTTGTTTAATTGTCAAGATGATGCTCGATATGTCGGATACTCCATCTACCCTTCTCCCTGATACTGATGATTGTCTCTTATGGGAGGACTACAGTAGTATACAAATAAGGAGAGTCACGTTTTGAGAATGTTTGACTTAATGTTTGCTAACTGTGCAACCGTGGGCTCTCACAAGTCCATCACGATGATGCGCTCGTATTGGTAAAATATAGAGTCGCCACTCGGAGCTTTTGGTGTCTCGGAAAACCTAAATCAATATTGAAAGCACCGAAGTGCAAAAATATGACTCTGATTCTGGTGTACGCCAAAGCCTCTTGGGTAGGGGCTTCGGTTATCAATTGAGAAGGTGTTAGGCATCTGATCAACCCGCTTGTAAGAGGTCTCTACTTATGGAAAAAAAAAGATAAGAAAAATAAAGCAAAAACAACACTTTCCCTTGCCCGAAGGCACTCGAATCCTATTTAAGCCCCCCACAATCACAGGAATTTCGGCGACGTAACGGCTCAAATTTTAGGATAGAGGAAAAGCAAAGAAAGTAAAGGAGTAGAGGGGAGAGTCGGAGCTCTCGGGCCCTTGTAGCACCATCACCGGATCTTCGCTTTGATGCTAGCTCCGATGAGCTCCCAAAAGCACAGTGGGTTTGAGCAACGTTCAAACTAGCTAAGGTTGGGGAAGATGGATGATATGAAGGATGAGCTATGATTTCTAAATTGGCTAAGGCTTGGGAATGATATTGAGGGAAGTAGGGTGGTATCTAATTTGACCCTACCCTTATTTTTCAGAAAGGACTTACCTTCTCTGAAAGCTTTTAACCCTAACACGGGAATCGTACATTGAAACAATAGAATAGGGCTGAACACAGACTGAAACAATAGCCTTGTGGTTCGGACCCCACTTAACCCCTAAAAAATCTTAAATTATGCGCCCACACAAGTACACGCAATCCAATGGAACGCCCTCTAGCTGGCACGCAATTGGCCTCATTGGACCAGCATTGCTCCTTCCGTGACCTCCGTCCTAGGAGTAGATTGCGCGCACAACATCACGTGCATAATACAATTGCATGCCTGATCACTGGCGCATAATTAGTCAAATGTGGACCGGTTTCTAACCTTCTAGAAGCCGCCTTAAGACCCTATTATGCGTCCTAACCAGCATGCGCAATCGATTGCCCGCGCTGTGCATGGCAAATAATTAGTTCTAATCCGATTAGAACTTAGAAACTAAGCTGAGCCAGTTAGCCAGTCACTCACTGAGTCGGTCACCGACTCAGAGGTATTAAGTGCTTGAGATAGGGCACGTAATCTAATTAAGCACACCAGATAGGGGGTGTAATTAGATTTGATCGGCTAATTGCGCACCTCCCACAGGGCGCATAATTACCCGAATACCTATAAATAGACCTCCCTACCTCGACCAAAACAACATAATTTTCAAAGAGACCTCTTCTCTCACGAGCTCCGGCCTCTTCTAGGGAGCTCGAGTTTCTCTTCCTCCGGCGCTTAGTCTCAGGTAATCTTTTATGTTCTAGTCCCTAGCTTTTAATTTCTAGTTTCTAGTTTTAATTCTTAGCTTCTAGGTTCTCAATCTTAATTCTGATTCTAGTTCTTAATCTTCATCCTAGTTCCTAATTTTTATTCTAGTTCTTACTTTTCATTCTAGTTCCTAATTCTAGTTCTTAATTATAAAGTTCTAATCCTTAGTTCCTGATCCCAAACCTTTTCCAATTGTCAATCCCATCACTTTTATGTTTAACTTATTTTGAAGTATCAAATGAAGTCAGATTGATGCACAATTAGTCACGTTTGAAATCTTATCAAAGTAGCTTTCCAACGAGCTAAAAAATGCATAATTTTGACAAGTATAAAAAACGTTATGGTCAATTTACGGAACCTACAGAAAAAGTGACGAATCTCAAAACTCCTAGTTGAATTGGATTAGTCTCTTTATTATTTTATTCTAGAAAATAGGATTCATTTCTTTTATTAGAAATAGGATCAGTTTTCTTATCGTTCTAGGACTTTACTTCATGGTTTTAGAAGGATTTGGAATTAGAGCTACACTAGGATTAAGAATTAGGATATTTCCTTTATTTGAATTTGGAATTAGAGTTATGCTAGGATTTCTAGTAAAAGCCTATAAATAGACCCCTACCCCCCTAGCCATTCCATACACAATTCTCTTTTACGTAACTCTCTTCTACACAATTCTCTTCTATACAATTCTCTTCTACACAATTCTCTTTTCTGAGCTTCTTCCCTTTAGAAAATCCTAGTTCTTAATTCTAGTTCTAAATTTTAGTTTTAGTTCTAGTTCTAGTTCTAAATTCTAGTTCTCTTTCTAGTTTTAGTTCTTAATTTCTAGTTTTAATTCTTAGTTCTTAGGTTCTAGTTCGAGTTTTTAATTTTCTTTCTAATTCTTAATTCTCCTTCTAGTTCTTAATGCTAGTCCGAATTCTTTGTTCTAGTTCTAAATTTTTAATTCTCGATCTCAGTTTTTTATTCCTAATTCTCAAACTCTAAGCTCAAATTCAGTTTTTTTTAATCTTAAATATTTATAAAATAATCCTTAGCCACCCTGTAGACACCCAAATTCGGCCCAAGGCCCGATCAATCTGTACTTCGGGAGAGATGTACCCCTGTGCTTCCGATGGCACCCCCCCTGAACCCTTAGGAACCTACCTAGACTAGTAGGACTCACCGTAAGACCTTTAGAGCCATTCCCCCAATCCTTAGAAGTCAACCCTACACCCTAGAATCCCTTCCCAGACCTAACTTAAACCCTTCTGGCGGTTGAAGGGAGGAGAGCTACAAAATTTCACACAGACTAGTACCATGGATGAGCCATATACCATTGGAAAGAGGACTTCTCCAGCTCTCCAACAAGCCAATGATCCCCCAATTTGGAGCTACGGTTCAAAAGTTATGGTCGTTTTAAGTTTAACATAAAATCATGAATTTTACTTAGGCGTAGATATTACATACGCCTAGCCATTTTACCTCAGTTAGTCGGTGTATATTATTATGCCTATGCCTATTGGAAAAATTTGGCGGATATATAATATACCAAGATAGGTGGTACCCACCACGGGTTTCATCTTCTCAAAACTTCCTTGATTTTGGTGAAAATTACTGTTCCTAAACTGGGCGTATATAGTATATCGCCCTTAACTTAGTTATCAGAATGCCATCTAGTTTGACCCTTTGACCATCCCCTGGGTTGAGGTGGGTGTCTTGAGATTGGCTGCACCCCCTTTGAGCTTATTGGCAACCCTTAAGTCACCCATGGTCTCACCCCATCATCCGCCATTGAAACCAGTTTCCCAAATCCCTAGGACCTTGAAAACCCAAAAAACCTTAGATGGGGGATTACCTAATTGCTAAACCAATTAGCTCTTAAGTAAGCCCCTAACCCATCCCTTCTCTATAAATAGAGAGGCCCCCCTCTTCCTTAAGGGTTGAATTTTTGTTGAAGGATTAGAGAAGTGCTTAAGAGAGAACCCTAGTGAGAGAAAATGCCAATATTTTCAAGAATTCCAGCATGCATACTTCACCTATTTCAGTCTATTTCCACCATTAGATCACTCTTTTTAGCTAAAACCTAGCCTCTAGCTTCACTCTACACCCCCTACTTTATTGAATCCTAGCATTAGAACCCATTTTCACACCATTTAAGCCATCGGAAGCACGCCAAAGCGAAGATCTTTCACGGTGCAACAAGGGCCCGTGAGCTCCGGCTCACCCCTCTCTTCCTCTACCTTCTTGGTCTCTCCTCCGTCCAAGGATTCAAGCCGTTACGCCGCCAAAATTTCGGTTTGGCTCAAAGCTTGATAGGATCGTATTGCCTTCGGGCAAGGGGAAACTCCGCCTTTTTATTTTTATTTTGGCCATAGGTAGAGACCGCTACGTGCGGGTTGATAGGGTGCCTAAACCCTTCCCGATCGATAACCGAAGCCCCTACCCTAGAGCCTTTGGCAAAGACCGATAAATTAGAGTCATATTTAGCACTTCGGTACTGAAAATATCGATTTGAAGGTTTCCCGGGTCACCAAAAGATCCGGGTGGCAACTCTACATTTTCATTAAAAGGCGAGCGCATCGCCGCGACGGGTTCGAGAGGATCCATCATGACAGATGATGGCGACTCATTGAGGATTTCACCCTAGCGCTTCCCCTCTTGTTGGCCTTTCCTTTTATTTTGTTATTTTACTAATCATGGCTATTTTTTGTTCTAATTTGCTGCTGTTTTTCATTATTTTTTGTTGTTTTTACTAACGTGCTCACCCCTACGATTCAGTCCTTTAAGTGCCTTAGCCGTTTGGCAGGCCTACTTGCGCCTTAAATTTCAGCTTTTACGATTCTAGTCATTTAAGCCGCCTTAGCCGTTTGGCGGGCCTGCTCGCATTTATTTTCACGTCATTTAAATTTCGATCATTTACAAGCCTTAGCCGTTTGGCGGGCCTACTTGCGCACTTTATTTCGATCATCATATTTCACCTTTGAACGCTGGCCCGTTGAGGCGGCACGGATTTGTCATCCCCGACCCGATTTTGGACTTAATTTCACTCCCCTATAAAAATTTGTAATTAAAAGTGAACCAACAGTATGGGGACATAATTGAATTTATTTTTGCGTTCTTGGGTAGTTTTCGGGGGGTTTAGGCACAGATACAATTTACCTGGTTCCCAGTAAGGCGGCAGCCCTAGTGGTGATGATCCTGAAAAGAACCACCCCTTCCAGTACCTAAGAAGGCGCTTGCGCCGGAGGTATATCGGTTGAGTTGCCAATTCCGATCAAGCCGTAAAACCCGCATTGGTGAGAGCGTAGAAAACCCACAATTCAGCGTTGTATCCCTAGGAAACGGAAAGGACGGACCCGATAACAAACACAGCAGTCCCCGGGAGCATTTCTCCCAACAAACAGTTCAAAGACCCACATTCGGGCTTGCATCCTTATCAAGCAGAACCTTTTGCCGTATATAATATATCGCCTAGCAAAATAGCCTCGATTACACATATATAATATATCGCCAGCCAAAATCTCAGATTTAAGCTAGGTGTATATAATATATCGCCTTGACCAAATCTTTAGTATATAATATATCGACCAAATCTTTACTTTTGGTGCGTGCATAATATATCCTTGATATATCTTGACAACCGACCTGAGGCCCAATCCACCACCCCAATTCCCCAATTAGCTGTATTAGTGTCCGCGGTATCCTCCCACATTCTCTAACACCCAATATGCCCCCGCCCAGTCAAAAGAAGGCGACTTCTTATTGATTTGCTCCGGGGGATCGGGTCATTTGCATGAATTCCCTCACCTTCAATAGAACTAAAGGGTTCCCTTCCGCTTCTTTCGAAGTGTGTCGGATCCCGCCGTGGGACCTACGAAAAGGTACATATATCGCCCGAAATGGGAGTTGACCCTGGGCACCAGGTCATCAGTCATCTATGTAGAGGGGAGTTAATTGCAATTTGAAAAAAAACAAAGAGAAAGAAAATCCTCATCTTCAAAAAAATCCACCTTAAAAAAAAAATGGGAAAAATCAATCAAAATCAAAAATAAAAAATTACAAAATTCACTTTTCAAAACAAAAAAAAAATCATTTTCCAAAACCCAAAAAAAAAAAAAAACACACAAAGAAAAACAATCAAAAATATACCTTGGTGTGACCGGCACTACGGCGACCTTAAACCCGGCCCATAGGAGAAGAACCAGGAAGGTATTCGGCCCTTATCCGCGACATCAATACAACACTCGTCGGTGGATCATGTCAAGAGCCGATACATCCCCACCGTCATCCCCTTCCCATTCCCGTATAGGAGAAGACCCGGTCTCCGACACCTTCACCCAAGCCAGGTTGGATATCACGGGCCCATTTGGAGCGCCCGTGTTCACTTCCACCTCATCCCCTTCCATTACGTTCCCCCAACATACCCCTTTTTCATCCCCTACTGAAACCCCTCATTTCCCAACCGATCCTTACATCCCCATCTCCCATCCAAACACCATTATCGCATCCCCATACTTCCAAAGATCCCCCAGGGAGTCCCATCCCCCGCCTACTTCCTACATTCCATCCCTCTCATCACCCATGCCCCCAACATCCTACATCCCATCCACCCACTCACATAACATTCCCACCACATGGCCCATCCACATCCCAACATACCCCCCCATTTACCAAGGTCATGCCCAATTTCTCCCAACCACCTCTGTCCTTAAGTGATCCATCACCCCCCAATCTCACACCTGAGTCCATGCCCTCCCTGGAGGACATGGGAATGATGTATGCACAATGGCTGCTTCTCGCAACCCTACCTCTCAAACCCCATCCAAATTTCCAAAACCTCCATACCCCATTCCCTCCTAACCATGCCCAACCACCCATCGTCCATACCTCCCAAAATCCCCACCTCAATTCAGGACCCAAACCCACACAAATCCATGGGCCCCAGCCCAAACACCTCTAGAGACATGGGCCATGCCCAAAACCTCAAAACCCATGGGCCCAAGCCCAAGCTTATCAAGCCAGGCCCCTCCAAACCCATGGGCTCAAGCCCAAACCTACCAAGCCCAGGCCCCAGCCCAAACACCTCCAAACCCATGGGCTCAAGCCCAAACCCAGGCCCAGACCCAAGACCCTCAAAACTCATGGGCCCAAGCCTAAGCCCACCAAACCCAGGCCCAGACCCAAGACCCTCAAAACCCATGGGCCCAAGCCCAAGCCCAAGCCCACAGACCAAGTCCACCCAAACCTAGCCCCTCATGGCCCAGCCCAAACTCAACAAGGCCCATTGGCCCAAAGTCATATTAATCCCCACACCGGGCCCAGGCCTCACAAACCTTCCAAACCATCAAACCTAAATCACCCAAACCCAGGGCCCATCCGCCCACGCTCATCAAAGCCCATTCACTAACCCCATACCCCCTCACCAATACCCTTCATTCACCTATACCCCTTACGCCCCCATCCCACCTCCAACGGGAAATCCAATCCATCCCATTCCTCAAAATCACAACATCCCACCATCTCAATCACACCCCCATCACCCCCATAATGTGCCACCAACTTAGCACCTCGCTTACCCACAAAACGCTCACTCATTTATCCCTTCTTATCCCCTACAAACCATGTGGCCCCACCAAGTCTTCCAACCCATCACCCCCCCAAGTCCAAATAGCAGAGCTTGCCCCTCACCAATACCACGACCAACAGTACGAGGAGGATGAGATTCATAGCAGAGGAAGGCGCTTTAACCCTCCCGGCCCACCATCACACCTAGGGTTGAACCAAATCAAGGGAAGCGGTCCCCCACCTCAAAGGAACCAGAGCGGTGAAAAGAAACAGAATGAGCGAGAATCTGAAGATGGGAGGAATGGAACTACACTCGACGGACTTTTCAAACTGATGTCTGTTCTCTGACGTCTCCCTGCCACAGAAATTCAAGATGCCATCATTTGATAAGTATAATGGCACTGGCAACCCCATCGCCCACTTGAAATCTTACTGCGGGGATATGTGCCAGTATGGCGGAGATGAACAACTTCTCATCCCTGGAACCATCCATGATAAAAAATTGGAAAGATCTGACACGCTTATTTCAAGAACAATATGTCTATAACATGGACATAGAACCAAGGAAGTCGGACTTGGCTCGGTTAAAGCAAAGACATGATGAAACATTCAGTGCTTACTTAGGGAGGTGGAGGGCCTTAGCCGCTCAGGTAACTCATCGAATTCTTGATGATGAGCAGATTGAATTGATAACCAAGGGAGCCCTCCCAGTCATCGCAGATTTTTTAGTATATCAACAGCAGTCAAGTTTTGCTGATCTAGTCCGAAATGCCAACCATTGTAAAGACGCCATTAGAGAGGGCAGGTTAGGAAGGAATGCGTAAGCAGCCACGGGGTTCAAAAGCCGAACCAAGAATTGAAAGAAGTCCGGGGACGAAGTAGAACATTATTTTCCAGCAGCCAATACCAATACGCCCCGATACAACTCCAAGTTACACAACCGCCTGCACCCGTTTTGAGCAAGTACCAAGGCCAAACAGCGGACCAAGAGCCCGTTACCGAATAGATGAAAGCACACTTGAACGATTCACCCGTTAGGGCAATCCTTGAGTGTCTTCTGCCGATATTACTACGGAAGGCTGGTCAATTTACTCCAACCTCGCCGCCACCCCACCCAATACCAAGGAATTACGATTGAATGCATTGTCAATTTCCATCGAGGACGGGTCACCCTACGGACCGGTGCTTCCTTAAAACACGCGGTCTAAGATCGATAGAGGCGGAAAGATCATACCCCGCCACTTCCCCAAGGCGGAACGAATATCCATCAAGCCCTCTACCACGCACCGGAGGCCCCTAACATACATTGGATAGAGGAAGAAGAAGAAGAGTTTGACCCTTCAGATTATATTAGCAATCAGGAGGAATTTTCACTCCCCAGGCCAAACGAAGATGAACTATTTGTTGGGGTGATCGAGCCACTGTATCTTGCTGATTATTTTCCCACACCAGCTTGCCAAGAGGAGCCCTTAGATTTAGGGCAGTATTTTTCCACCCCCGCTCCTGCCTATCAAATCCAAGCAGCCTGACCCACGCGCAATCATCACATATCCACCCCACGCCCAATTTATCCCATATACCCCTCCGTCACACATAAATCATCCTATTCCTTACGCAATTCCGCCATCCCCATATTATCCTACCCCATACACACCCTCAAGTCCCTCCACCCAATACAATGCTCTGCCATCCCCAAGTTACCCCATTCCATATGCACCTTCAAATCCCACCACCCAATTTACCCCATACACCCTCCATCACCCCAGTTACCCACTCCATGCACAACTCCATCATCCCCAATCTATCCCATTTCATCTACTAACCCCTCATCATCCCACCATGCCACAAACCCTTTATACCCCCCCATTCCACCCACAACCCCCCCCATCCAAACCATCCCGCTCAATGCACAACTCCATCGTCCTCAATTTACCCCGCTTCATCCACAAACCCATCACCATCCCATCAGACCTCCCCATATACAAACCCTTCATATCCCTATCACCCCGTGCCCACCACACTTCAAACGTCTCCCCATCTCCCGCCATCCCTTCGCTATTTTGGCCCTAATCCAACTCCACCACCACCCAGACAAGCAACCCCTCACCCAATCCCCTCATCACCCAATCACCACTGGTCCTACCATGCCCAGGTAACACCAGTACAAGCCCCCTCCATGCCCATAACTCCAATTCTATCAATTCCCCCCACTACTATTCCACCCCCCATTGGAGTTAACCTGGTCGGACCCGAGAAACCAGTATATCCGGCCCAATCCTCCCTGAAATCCTCACGCACCCCATTTCTCATCCCAAAACCTACTTATGACCCGCATCAGGTACCTTTGAGCTATGAACAGACGGACATGAATGTCGAGTGCAACCAAGAAGAGGTTGTTGAATTTTTTACTCGATCGGGCCGGATTTTTGCCCAGCCAGAAGCATCAGGGCCAGTCAGAGGAGAAGAAAAGAAGAAAGAACAGACCATAGGAAATCCCTTTGAAAAAATGGCCAGGGAACATATACTGGAGACACAGCTCAAGAGAACGCCCGCACATATTACCGTGTGGGATTTATTGATCACGTCTCCACTCCACTTTCAAGCCCTAATGGGAGCGCTCAAGGACGCGCATGTCTCCACCCATGTAACTCCAGATGAAGTAGGGAAAATAATAGGGCAAGTGTTGGCCCCAAATGCCATCTCTTTCACCAATGCGGACCTACCAATCGAGGGGAATGACCATTCTAGACCCCTGAATATAACAGTGGATGTAGGGAACTTGGTGGTGCCGTTGGTCCTGATCGACAACGGGTCGGTGCTAAATGTATGCCCTTTAAGGACGGCAATCAAAAATGGGGCGAACCCCGACACCTTCCGGCCATCCATATCAAGCACACAGGGATTCGACAACACTAGAAGGGAAATCATAGGAGAAGTAGACCTGGACCTGATCCTCAGACCGCAAACCTTCACCACCCCCTTTCAAGTGATGGACATCAAGTCTACCTTTAATCTGCTATTGGGCCGGCCATGGATACATAAGTTCAGAGTAATACCATCTACTCTACACCAAAAGCTCCGATTTATCTCAAAAGGAAAAATTATCACCATCTTAGGTGAGAGCAGAGAAGACATGGGGAAGAGCGCTCTGCACATTGAGAATCCGAAAGTGCTGAACATACCGCACACAGCTGAGGACGCCGATCTCCATCAATTTGAGTACGACTTCTCGAATCTTACCCTCGAACCAACTAAAAAGACCCCGGATAAAACTGGAGGAGGAATGGATGCAGCCGTGTTCATGCTCCACAGATGGGGCCATCAAAAAGGGAAAGGACTGGGCTCGCGCTTTCAAGGAAGAAGAGACCCTGTCAAAGCCAAGGGGAAACAAACTAAATTTGGCTTAAGCTACAGGCCCAGAGAAGAGGAAGTCAGAGAAGCCAAGGAGAAGATGAGAGCGGCAGCAGCCGCCAAGGCCAAAGGAATCATCTTGGAAGAGGAACCTCACGCTCGCCCCCACATCCGTGAAACCTTTGTGAGCGCCGGGATAGTGAAAATTGATCTGAATGGGGAGACGAGGGTAACCCCACATAAGCCTACTTCAATCCACCCCACCAATCCCTACATCATCCCCCCAGACTTCGAAATGGACTTAGCCGCCCTTTCCTTGTTTGAGGAAGAAGTGCCCCGATCCACCCCTCACTTCAGCACCAACCACTCTGGGCCCCTCCTAACCGTAGAGGATAAGGTCCCGGAGGATCCCTCTGTAAATATGTTGAGGGAAGATATGCAAGAGCCTACCGATGCAGCTCCTGATCAAAGAGGTAAAGGCCAAGCCTCGCAGGTGAGTAACTGGGCATCCTTGCCCCAACTCTTGAGAGCCGCCAAATGCCATGAAAATGGCACCGACTCTCCAAAAAAAAACAACCTGTAAAAAGTGAGGTTAGCCTCTGGACCACTCTACCTTGTATATATAGAGATCCACCTCGCCAGGGGCTGACCTCCAAAAAAATACAAAAGATCATAAAAATAGAAAAAATACCAATTCCAACAATATTGTCCTTTAAAATTCCCAATAAAATTAAAATCAATGTCGTGATACCCGTCCCACGTGAAGCCAACCCCTTCCCTGTAGAAATATAAGAAGAGGTAGGAGTCATGAGTCTGGACGAGGAAGGCCAAACCGACGAGCTCCCATATGAGCTCCTCAAACAATTTGCCAATTTTGAGCATGGCCCTACCCCGATCGTCGAAGAGACAGAGGACGTCAATTTGGGCACCACAAAGGCCCCCAGAATCACCAAAATCAGAGCGTCGTTGTCCCCTATGGAGAGGAAAGGTATGATAGACTTCCTTCGGTCATACCAAGACGTCTTCGCATGGCCGTATGAGGACATGCCTGGTTTAGATACCGATCTGGTTGAGCATGAGTTGCCACTCTACCCCGATGTTAAGCCGGTGAAACAGAAGCTGAGATGACTCCGACCCGAATGGATGTTAAAGGTGAAGGATGAGGTCATTAAACAGTATGACGTAGGTTTCCTCATGGTATCCAAGTACCCGCAATGGCTAGCCAATATCGTCCCCATACCTAAGAAGGATGGAAAGGTTCGAATGTGTATCGACTTCCGAAATCTCAACAAGGCGAGCCCTAAGGATGATTTCCCACTGCCACACATCGACATCTTGGTCGATAACACTGCAAAGCACGGGATGCTCTCATTTATGGATGGATTCTCAGGATACAATCAGATAAAGATGGTAGAGGTTGATCGCGAGAAGACAGCGTTCATTACCCCCTGGGGAACCTTCTGCTACAAAGTAATGCCATTCGGGCTGAAGAATGCTAGGGTGACCTATCAAAGAGCAATGACGGCCCTGTTCCATGACATGATGAATCGAGAGATCGAAGTATACGTCGACGACATGATTGCCAAATCGCCAGAAAGGGAGGACCACTTGATAAACCTGCAGAAGCTATTCAAGAGGCTGAGAAAATATAGATTGTGGTTGAATCCCCAGAAATGCGCGTTTGGCTCTATGTCTGGAAAGCTATTGGACTTTATTGTTAGTAGGAGAGGGATCGAGGTCGATCCGACCAAGATCAAGGCCATCACTGAAATGCCGCCACCATCTACAGAGGAGGAAGTCAGAGGCTTCTTAGGCAGGATCCAGTACATCAGCCGATTCATCGCACAGTTAACTCCGATATGCGCACCAATCTTCAAGCTGCTAAAAAAGGACTCACCAGTTGAATGGAATGATGATTGCCAGGCTGCATTCGATAAGATTAAAGGTTATCTCCTGAAACCTCCGGTATTGGTACCGCCCGTACCTGATAGACCCCTGATAATGTACTTGTCCACGATTGAGTTTTTCATGGGTTGTGTGTTAGGACAGCATGATGAGACGGGAAGAAGAGAGCAGGCCATCTATTACCTAAGCAAGAAATTTACTGAATATGAGACGCACTATTCTCATCTGGAGAAAGCATGCTTGGTGCTCGTTTGGGCTACTCAGAGACTTTGACACTACCTGTTATCCTAGGCCGTTCTACTTCTAGCACGGATGGATCCGTTGAAGTATCTATTCGAGAAACCTGCTCTCACTGGCCGAACCGCACGTTGGCAACTACTCCTATTCGAGTTTGACATTACTTATGCCACCCAGAAGTCGATTAAGGGGCAAGCACTCGCCGATCATCTTGCTGAGAACCCTCTGCTGAACTATGAGCCTCTAAGGACCGAATTCCCCAATGAAGACATTTTGTTCATGACCGACGAGGATACAGAGGAAACGGAGGAGCCCTGGGTAATGCACTTCGATGGGGCATCGCATGTTGAGGGCCAAGGAGTTGGCGCCATTCTTATCTCGCTGAAGGATCCCATATACCCATCTCAATCAAATTGAACTTCCCATGCACCAACAATATGGCTGAGTATGAGGCCTGTACAGCTGGTTTACAGGTGGCTCTTGATCTAAATATAACTCACCTTAGGGTCTTTAGAGATTCACAGTTAATTATATGACAAACCAACGGGGATTGGAAGACCAAGGATGAGAAACTGATCCCATACCATGAACATCTGGAGGATCTGATAACTTGCTTTGAGGAAGTCACCTTCTCTTATGTGCCATGAGCAAGAAATCGGTTTGCGGACACCCTGGCCACCCTGGCCTCTATGGTCGAGATTCCATATGGAGTGGTGATGAAGCCGATCATGATAGAGCAGAGGAACAAACCGACTTTTTGTCACCTGATTGAAGGACCTACGAAGATAGAGGATGAACCACCCTGGTTCTCAGACATCAAGAACTTCCTCGAGACCCGAACTGTCCCGGAAGGAACATCAAAGGTAGACAAACGGACCATCCAGCGATTGGTAACAAACTACGTCATCTGCGGTGATCTCCTGTATAGACGGTCTCACGACAATATTCTGCTCCGATGCCTAACCCAAAAAGAAGCGGTTGAGATCATGAAGGAGATTCATGAGGGGGTCTGCAGAGCCCACGTCAGCGGTCACATGCTTGCTAAGAAAATTCTAAGGCAAGGATACTTTTGGACTACTTTGGAGACTGATTGTTGTAAGCACATACAGAAGTGCTACAAATGCCAAGAGCACTCCAGCCTAATACACGCTCCGGCCATTGACTTGCACAGCATGGCCACCCCTTGGCCGTTCGCCACCTGGGGTCTCGACGTCGTCGGCAAGGTCAATCCTAAGGCTTCCAATGGACATCAATTCATCCTCGTCGCTGTGGAATACTTTACAAAATGGGTAGAGGCGGCCTCCTATACGAGCATTAAAGCTAGCCATGTTGAGAAGTTCATCAAGTACAACATCATTTGCAGATTTGGCGTACCCAAAGATATCATCACTGATAATGGCACTAATTTCGCTAATAGGCGCATCCGGTCCTTGTGTAAGCGGTTCAAGATCAAGCATCATCGTTCATCCCCGTACAGGCCTTAGACGAATGGAGCGGTAGAGGTAGCCAACAAAACTCTGATCCGCATCCTGGAGAAGATGGTAGTTACTTACAGAGATTGGAGTGAGCAGTTACCCTTCGCACTTTGGGCCTATAGAACGTCTGTCCGCACCGCAACAGGGGCAACACCATTCTCCCTTGTGTATGGGACCGAGGTCGTGCTACCCATTGAGGTCGAGGTACCGTCACTCCGTATCCTTTTAGAATCCCATCTACCTGAAGCTGAGAGGGAAAGAGCCCGTTTTGAATAGCTAGACTTGATTGAAGAGAAAAGACTCCTAGCCTTATGCCACACTCAGGTCTATCAGAGGAGAATTGGACGTGCTTACAATAAGCCCGTCCGCGGTCGAGACCTGAAGATAGGAGACACTGTACTGAAGAAAATTTTTCTATCTCTCCACGCCGATCCGAGAGGGAAGTTTAGGCCAAATTGGGAAGGACCCTACGTCATCCGAGAGGTTCTGCCAAGATACGCCGTTCGCCTCGCCACCATGGATGGAGACCACTTTCCTAAGCCCATCAACGCTGGATACCTCCGTAAGTTCTACTCGTAGGTCTTGGGACAAGGTAAGTTTTGATAAAAGTAGATGTGTGACCGCTTAAGGGCTCCATAAAAGAGGCCATCATTTCAAAGTCAAGTGGCCCAAAAGAATATTCCCTGAAAACCTTCACCCCTTTTTTGCTACACACTTCGGGCCAACAACCATTTCTTTCATATACCCCACCCAAAATTCCAAAAAAAGAAGAAGAAGAGAAGGGAGGAAAAATCCAAACCAAAAGAAGAAGAAGAAGAAGGCGCCCCCCTAAAAAAAAAAAACAAAGAAAAAGAGGGGTACCCAAAAAAAAAAAAAAAAAAAAAAAAAAAAATGATGACTGGGGCATAAAAGGCCTTTGGAAAGAAAAAGGAGTCCCCGAATCTAGAAATCACCCCAAACGTAGATCCAAATCCCCAGAAAAACCCAACCTGTTTGAACCCCAACCACATTACAACCCGGAAGAAAGCCCTCTTTAAGGTCCACAAGCGGTTATAACATCTACTGCATCAGAACAAGCCGAGATAACAAACCACACAGAACTTCATTCAACCGGCTATGACGGAATTGACGCCCATGTCGTGGCTTTTTGGTTCTTGAAAAAAAAAGAGAAAGAAAGAAAAAAAGAAAAAAAGAAGAAAATTAATTTGAGTTCAAAGCACGACGGACGTGGTGAAAACCCGAAAGGGCGCCACGGGTAAAAACAGCGAACTCACGCGGACCAGGTGAAAACCTGAAAGGGCACCAGGGGTAAGAGAGCGAACCCATGGACCTGGTGAAAACCCGAAAGGGCGCTACGAGTAAAAATAGGGATGACAGGCATGGCGAAAACCCGTCTTGGGCGCTATGAGCAAAAATGTCAAGAAAAGAGAGATTAGGAGAAGATCTGTCCTAGCCCGCCTATTTCAGTTTGGATCCCTTAAGCCTCTTCTCCCCTTTGATGGGCCACTCATGTTGGAAATTGGATCGGATCCCAATCAAGTATGTCGTCTCTACCGCAGCGTCTGACGCATGACCAAAGGGAAAGACAGAGGACTGAACCAATCCCAGGAAAGCTGACCTTCCCATGTTTAAAGGAAAAAACATGTGCCTCACCAACAGGGTTCGACCATGCTCAAAATAGGACCCACTAGTTTGACTCAGAAAACCTCACCACTTTCCCTTTCCCATAAAAAGCCTCACCCTGTGAGGAAGAAAATTCCAAAAAAGATAATAGATTTTCCTTTCCCATAAAAAACCTCACCCTGTGAGGAAGAAAATTCCAAAAGATAATAGATTTCCCTTTCCATAAAAACCTCACCTGTGAGAAGAAAATTCAAAAAGATAATAGATTTCCCTTTCCCATAAAAACCTCACCACATGAGGAAGAAAATTCCAAAAAAGATAATAGATTTCCCTTTCCCATAAAAAACCTCACCTTGTGAGGAAGAAAATTCTAAAAAAGATAATAGATTTCCCTTTCCTATAAAAAACCTCACCCTGTGAGGAAGAAAATTCCAAAAAAGAAAATAGATTTTCCTTTCCCATAAAAAGCCTCACACTGCGGAGGAGAAAATTCCAAAAAAGATAATAGATTTCCCTTTCCCATAAAAAACCTTACCCTGTGAGGAAGAAAATTCCAAAAAAGATAATAGATTTCCCTTTCCCATAAAAAACCTCACCTTGTGAGGAAGAAAATTCTAAAAAAGATAATAGATTTCCCTTTCCTATAAAAAACCTCACCCTGTGAGGAAGAAAATTCCAAAAAAGAAAATAGATTTTCCTTTCCCATAAAAAGCCTCACACTGCGGAGGAGAAAATTTCAAAAAGATAATAGATTTCCCTTTCCCATAAAAGCCTCACACTGTGGAGGAGAAAACTCTAAAAATAAAAAAAAGAAGAAAATAGATTCCCCTTGTCCATAAAAAAAAATGAGAAACCCCACTAGGTGAAAGAAAAATCCCCATAAAAAGTCTTACATTGCAGAATTACAAAAATAAAAACAAGAGCGCATGTATAGATTTCATACCCTTTCTTTGCAAGTGTTGCCTGCTGAGTGTCACGTCCTAAAAAGATAACGACATGACACACTTTCTATTTTGCTACTTTCTTTACAAAAAAAAAACAAAACCCAAAATGTATATAGCTGTGTATATATGAAAAAAAGAAGAGAAAAAGATAACCCAAAAAGAGATCTCTGTTAGGGGGCTTTCCCCCCGTGTATATGATCTATGATATGTGCAGGAACAGGTCAAGGGCGGGGAGCACGCTTCAAAGCGCTAATCTCTGCAAGCAGGGAGCCCTCGCGAGCATTTCGATCAGACATCCACCTACCATGAAGACTCTTCTGCCATCTCTGTGAAGCTTCAGCTACGCTGCGGGACTCAGTCAAAAGACCAATTAACCGAAGAACCTCACTCTCAGTCGTAGCAGCTCTCACCTTCACAATCTCGGCTCTGGCCCTGTGTATGCCCCATATCAAGGCTCGGACCATCGGTTAAGCCCACGTGTCGTCGACCATGGTGCACGCGTCCCCAAATGACCCTTCGAGTTTCCTTCGATTGGCCCAAAGGGACCATGCTACAATAAACGGATCTAGATCCGTAGGCGCCCACCTAATGCGCCCACAAAATCAAAAAAAAGAGAAAAATAATAATAATAATAATGAAAGAAAAAGAAAATAAAAAAAAATACAGCGCTGGTTCTCAAAAGAGCGTCGCAACGCTTGTTTGCCCCACTCCGAGAGCCGTGTTAAATCAATTCGGAATGATCGAGTTCACCCGAAAACTCTCGAACCCCGGCAGGCAGGTAATTTTGCCCATCTCAGGTCACTGTTCCCTACAGAGTCCCCCCAGCAAGAGTCAAGGCCTGATCCGGCAGGCAAACCAAGAACCCATCACCGGAATGCACACGTCCCTAAAGAGGATCAACATGGCAAGTTGATTCGCCTAAGGATACGTGCAGAAATAAAGGCAGCTTGAGCATGCCCGGAGTCTCAATCAAAACAAAAAACAAGAAAAAAAGAAAAAAAGAAGGGGAGAAGAAATAACAACCTGTTGTTGCTTAGGAAAAATCCTGAGTGGGTTGACCCCACCTTCCAACATTCACTCTGGTCACCCCCCTTCAGATCTATGTTGACCAAGAGTGCCCCCGACTTCAGACCATTCGAAAAGTCTATTGTCAGTTGAAACTGACCCGTCAAAAATGAAATTACAACCAACCAAACTATGTGCAAACTTACAAACCGAAGGGATCTTTTTCCTTTTATTTCCTTTTACACAGGCTTAAAACCTGTATAGGCACGGTGTCCCTGTTGAATGTACGCACTTGCGTCTGGGTATCCGCAGGATGGTCGTTGTCCTCGTAAATTGTACCTTAGGGTCGAGGCTTCTGTTCGCGCCTATTTGCTGCTTATCGCCCCTGATGGGTGTTTGTCTGTGCATAGTTAGTAAGATGTGATTTCATTAGGGACGGAGGCTAGAAATTAGCCATCTCTTTCAAGGGATGTTTGGTTTTAGCCTGATCTTTAGCTTTGTCTCGAGTCAAAGCACTCCGGTCCGTGCGAATCAGGAGCACCTCACCACTAGAACGTACACGTCCCCAAGGTGCACCTATCCCCAGCATGGCGCATGCACTCTTAAAAACGTATCAACTGGCATTTGATCTACTTAAAGAGTTGTGCAAAAATAAAGTTGTCAGAGGTCATCGAGCTCTGCTTGGAGGCCTCGAAACAAAAGAAAATTCAGAAAATGACATAAAAAAAATTACTCAGAAAATGAGCATGCATTCCCAAGAAGTGTTGCGACATCAATATTCGCTCCACTCGGGTCAATCATGCTAAAGCAACCTCGAGGTTGATGGGTTCACCTAGAAACTTTGAGCCTTACCTAGGTAAGGGCACCCGTGCCCAATCCAATGGAGCTATCGATATTCCATAGGATTGGGCACAAGTTTGTAGGCCTTCGCTTTGTATGCTTCGCATCAATTCCAAAGCATAGATCAATCATCCCATTTCATGGAGCTGTCTGGTTCAGATTAACACTCAACATCACAAATCTGTAATTTCCCTCAGGAAGTGGACGATATCTCGGCTAGCGGGCTTACACTTTTTGTGATCATCACAGTTATGCCCAGTAATGTCGCAATGCGCTTGGGGACTGTTAGCTTTGAGGTATGGACGATATCCCGAAATGAGAGAGCTTACGTACACTCACCATCACCATGAATGTTTGAGAGTTGAGTTAAACCAGGTGGACCCATCAAACGTGCCTTGGACCTCTTCGAATGTCTCTTGTCTTTGGCATCCGATCATTAGTGATCGAATACCAAAGAGGGGCATCTGTAGACACCCAAATTCGGCCCAAGGCCCGATCAATCTGTACTTCGGGAGAGATGTACCCCTGTGCTTCCGATGACACCCCTCCTGAACCCTTAGGAACCTACCTAGACCAGTAGGAATCACCCTAAGACCTTTAGAGCTATTCCCCCAATCCTTAGAAGTCACCCCTACACCCTAGAATCCCTTCCTAGACCTAACTTAAACCCTTCTGGCGGTTGAAGGGAGGAGAGCTACAAAATTTCACACAGACTAGTACCATGGATGAGCCATGTACCATTGCAAAGAGAACTTCTCCAACTTTCCAACAAGCCAAAGATCACCCAATTTGGAGCTACGGTTCAAAAGTTATGGCCGTTTTACGTTTCACATAAAATCATGAATTTTACTCAGGCGTAGATATTACATACGCCCAGCCATTTTTACCCCAGATTACTCAGGCGCATATATTATATACGCCTGCCTATTTTGGGGAAAATTTGGCCGGGCGTATATAATATATACGCCCAGTATAGGTGGGACCCACCACGGGTTTCATCTTCTCAAAACTTCCCTGATTTTGGTGAACATTATTGTTCCTAAACTGGGCGTATATAATATATATGGCTTAGCTCTGAAGCATCATCGATGGCTCAATTTCCTCCATCTAGTTTGACCCTTTGACCATCCCCTGGGTTGAGGTGGGTGTCTTGAGATTGGCTGCACCCCCTTTGAGCTTATTGGCAACCCTTAAGTCACCCATGGTCTCACCCCATCATCCGCCATTGAAACCAGTTTCCCAAAACCCTAGGACCTTGAAAACCCAAAAAACCTTAGATGGGGGATTACCTAATTGCTAAACCAATTAGCTCTTAAGTAAGCCCCTAACCCATCCCTTCTCTATAAATAGAGAGGCCCCCCTCTTCCTTAAGGGTTGAATTTTTGTTGAAGGATTAGAGAAGTGCTTAAGAGAGAACCCTAGTGAGAGAAAATGCTAATATTTTCCAGAATTCCAGCATGCATACTTCACCTATTCAGTCCATTTCCACCATTAGATCACTCTTTTTAGCTAAAACCTAGCCTCTGGCTTCACTCTACACCCCCTACTTTATTGAATCCTAGCATTAGAACCCATTTTCACACTATTTAAGCCATCGGAAGCACGCCAAAGCAAAGATCTTCCACGGTGCAACAAGGGCCCGTGAGCTCCGGCTCACCCCTCTCTTCCTCTACCTTCTTGGTGTCTCCTCCAACCAAAGATTCAAGCCGTTACACCACCGAAATTTCGGTTTGGCTCAAAGCTTGATAGGACCGTATTGCCTTCGGGCAAGGGGAAACTCTGCCCTTTTTATTTTTATTTTGGCCATAGATAGAGACCGCTACGTGCGGGTTGATCGGGTGCCTAAACCCTTCCCGATCGATAACCGAAGCCCCTACCCTAGAGCCTTTGGCAAAGACCGGTAAATCAGAGTCATATTTAGCACTTCGGTGCTCAAAATATCGATTTGAAGGTTTCCCGGGTCACCAAAAGCTCCGGGTGGCGACTCTACATTTTCATTAAAAGGTGAGCACATCGCCGCGACGGGTTCGAGGGGATCCACGGTCGCACACACCCGATTTACCCAAGGGAGCTTACGGAGGGTACCCGAGAACGGGGCCGATCATCCTTAGCATAACGAGCAATAACCCTTTTTTTAATTAGACTCCTGGTAGAATTAGGAGACCTCTTTTAATTAGACTATTAGTAGGATCAAGAGAGCAGATTAATTAGATTCCTAGTCAGATTAGAAAACTAAATTAATTAGAGTTAAAGTAACACTAGGAGACTCCCAGTCAGCCAGACTCAGAGAAGGATCAAAAGACCAAATCAATTAAACTCCTAGAAGAAATAGGAAAACCAAACTAGCTAAATCCCAAGGCAAACCACAGCTGCTAACGTTGGCATGTCGACGATGCAGTAAAGGAGTTCAACCTGCAAGCCCCCGCTCTCCTTAAAGTGTGATCAGTGACGTGTTGCTGCGTCGATAAATATCTGTAGCTGGCAATCACATCAACACAAGTATCCTCCATTTAAAAATTACCTTTTCATTTTAGCAATTTAATATTTCCTAATTTATTACTCCATCACCCTTAGCCAGAGTCCACTTGGACCGAATTGGGCCACTCTTTCCGGGACCGAAAGGGACCCAGAAAAAGTGCGTACCAATAAACTGGCAATCGCGATAGGACTCTTTTTCGCCAAGGTTGCCCCAGTTTAATTAATTTGGTTTTATATTTCCTTGCATTATTTAATTTAATTTATTTATTATTTTTTTTATTTTTTCGCTTTACTTAATCACTTTTTACACACTCACCTGCATACTCAGTTTTACAAAAAAAAACAAAATTTGTTTTAAAAAAAACTATATATATATATATATTTTAAATGTCAGGCATTAGAAAATTAAACATTAATTATTGTGGCCCACCCGCATGGGGCTCCCATAGCGACCCCGAGTATAATGTTAGGCCGTCTCCGTGGACAGCCCGACATCGTGCTCGGGTATAATGGTTAGTGAGAGCGAAAAATACCCCTTCGTTCCCCAGAACACAAGTCACTGTAACAGTAGCAGGGCAAGTGATGGCGAGCCAAGATACAGTGCCGGCCAGATTTTAGACCTCATGGCCCAAAAGCTAATGAAGGGAGGAGAAGAAGTCGATGCCTTGTGACAAGCCCTAGCCGAGATATACGAAGCCTCCACAGATCAGAAGCTAATTGACCAATGCCAAGTTACCCCAAGAAGAAAGAGAGAAGAAAGGACGCCGACACATGATATGCATACCCTTCGCACCTCCTACGACAACAACCGCCAAAGACAACCCTCTCCTGAGGCATCTAGAAAAGACACCACCATAAACATAGACGACCTCCCTCGACTTCTAGATGACTGCATGGCTAAGAGGGAATGCTCAAAACAATCCTTTGGATTCGACAAATTTTGTCGAGATATCGACTTCACTGTACCCGACGGCTTTAAAATTCCAAAATTTAACAAATACAACAGTACAGGGAATTCAAACCACCAGTTGGCCCTATTCTGTAACGACTACCGACCAATCCTCACCAATCACGGGCTCCTGATCCACTACTTTCAGAGATCTTTAGAAGGAGAAGCCCTTGACTGGTTCGCTACTCTTCCTCTAGTAAAAATTGAGACCTTCGAAGTCTTAGCCGACAAATTCCTAGACCAATACCAACACTTAACTCACGAAGAAATCAGTCTCACTGAGTTGATGCACACAAGGCAAGAGGACAATGAAGACTTCTTGACATTCGCCAACCGCTGGAGAAGGCTCACCGCCCGAGTGGGGAATCAAATAAAAGAAAGCGATGCGATGGAAATCATGGTCGACAATACCCGAGAGCCTCTTCGAAGCATTTTCATCCTAAGTGACTACTCTGATTTCTCTAGCCTCCGTGAACGCGCCTCACGCATAGAACGTCGACTAAAGAATGGAGACCTGAATCTCACCACACTGACATCCATCAACCCTAGAACAAACACCCTAAACAAACCTATAGACTTCGAAAAAATCAACATGAACCAAGAACAAAACCAAACAAACCCTCAACCATACCACCCATATGACCAAGCTCAAGATTAATACCCAAACCTATACCTTCACCAAAACCAATTACCACACACAAACTAAGATCAATACCCTCACCAACCTTTATACAACAACCAATACACAAACCCACACTATGATCAAAACCAACTCCCCGACATTGCGCGAACTAACATCATCTGCTACAGCCCGTTATTTGAACAAACTCCATCAAGCCCTCGACCCGCATACGATACCATACACTCACTCACTCCCGCCCCATTCCACTCAACAAGTCTGATCCGAAGGATTGAACCTTCCTCGGAGCATGTCCATACCATTCACTCACAACCAACTAACCTTGCCCCATGTACCTATAAACATGAAATTACCTTTCGCCCTGAACCAGTCACCAAGATCACTAAAATCCAAACTATCATCGAATCCACCCCTAAACTAACTCAACCCATCACCAAACTCCTCGCCAAGCTCAACGCACTCATCTCCGAAACAACTCAGCCTGCCCTTGAATCTGACAACCAACCCAAAAAATGAATCAACCCCCACACCTCTTGTTGGCGGATTCTTAGTTGCTGCTTGCTTTATTGGTTGGTGGTAAAAGTCATTTAAAAATCAAAGAAAGAGTAAAACAGGGGATGGAATCAGCACAACTAAGAAATCCTAGACCTGCAAGATACAGGGTCCATTGTAGCAAGTTTTGATAAGTAAGAGTTTGTCCCACAGGGAAAGGTGATCTACAGCTCCAAAGGAGCCATCTCTAGTAGTCCCTCCAGATCTGACTACAGATCTGGTAGTCCTAAAAGGAGGGGAGTTTAAGGTCACTTATTCTAAGTATTCTAAGGTACTCTAATGTCTAAACTACAGAAAGGGTTGAGAGGATGGATGGAGTGTGGAAAATAAATATAAAAGGGTGAGAAGTATGTTATTGACCCCAGATCAGAGGAGTTTTGTAACTCAAATTCAGATCTAATGTTATAGAAATCCTATCTAATGGCTACATTATCACCACTGAGGAGAAAGGATCCAACCCATCTCTCTGCCATGATTCAATCCTTAAGGTTATAACCTGCCCACTCAAATGGTCACAGACTATCCCATAGGGGAACCACAATCCAGGGATGGATCAAAACATAACAAGTTAATCATTGTAGGCACTATTTCATCCAGGCTACCAGCTCAAGAATCCATAGGGAACCCCAACCTCTAAAGCTCTATGTGTGGGGCTAAGGCTGTATAGGACCATGATAGCCCAAACACATAGAACCAGCAAGAGATTGAGTACAACCTTCGATCTAGCATCCATTGCTTGAGTGAGGCTACAACGGTCCAGTCACAAGCCTACAATCTCTATAATTAGATCAGATCTACCATCTGATAGCCGATCTATATAAATATAGGAGAGTCTCCCTCTATACAATCTCCCACCAGGCTTCTACAAGCTCAGGTGTAAAGAAGAAGGATCCATCTTGGATCGGTGGATTAGAATCACCCTAAGGCTATAACCTGTCCACTTGAATGGTCACAGACTATCCCAGAGGCTATCCTCCTCATGGAGCCCAAGACAAAACAAGAATATCGCTGCCACCACCATGGTCACCAGGCTACCAGCTCAAGCTCCCATGGGGATTTCAGATCTAGTGGGTCCTGTGGTGGGGCTAAGGCTGTATAGGACCATGATAGCCCAGACACACAGGTCACTTGGATCTGAGTGGCCCTTAGAATTAGTCCTCCATTGCTTTGAATCACAGCCAAAGCAATGGCGGATCACAAGGCAGCAACCTTGCACAGAGCATCTCACATTCAAACACAAATCCCACAAAGTACAGATCCTATTACAAAACTTCCATTAATCTAGTTCAAAATGCATACAAAGACATAGCATACAAGTGCTGGACTATGGAGAGAAGGAAAAAGAAAAAGAAAGCTACTTACAACTATAAAAAGAAAAACAAAACTATCTCAGATCAAGTCTCCAAGAAATGAGATGTGTTCCCAGCTATTCCAGGATGTAGAAAGAAAGATGGTCTAAGCTCTCCAAAACCTAAGCTAAGTATGGGTATTTATAGCAGTGGTGTGGTGGAGCATTAGGGTTAGGAAACCCTAATTTTAATGATGCCACGTGGCCGAATAGTGATCCTTCGATGCCTTGGGGCGTGTGCACGGAGATTTGAGCGTGGGAGTGGGTGCCCTAGTCGCTAGAAATTCCCAAAAAGTCCTCTGCTGAAGAGATGGAAGTTTGAGGTTCAGAGCTTCGCTAGGTAGCCATTGTTTCCCAGACTTGTTGCGTGGTAGCTCTTGCTATTCGCGAGGATGGTTTGACATTGAAGCTTCAACCGTCGCGAGGTTGGCTTGGTTTGCTCTTCAGGCAGTCGCGAGGTAGCTATGTGATCACTGGGTTGATCTTCGCGAGGACAGATTTGAATAGCGCGAGAACTTCGTGAGCACTTCTCTTTATTGGACTTCGTGAGTTACCTCGTGAGGCTTTAATGAGTTCTGAACTGCGTGAGGTTGAGAGAGGTCTGCTTTGAATTGCGCAAGACTGCGCGATGTGTTCTACTCTTGAGCTTCGCGAGAGCTGCACGAGTTTATGCTTCTGAAGCTCTTCAGTCAATCATCTGTGCGAGAAGTTGTTGTAGAGTCTTGGGAAGCTCAACTAGGCTGTGCAAGGCTCATTTCGAGTCTAGATTAAGAGTCCATCCTTCTAAGGGACTTCTGGTGCCAAAACAGGCTCTTTAGCAGGATCCCTGGCCTTATTTCACTGCTGGTTATTACTTACATAAAACACTTTACAAGGACTCATTAGGTGGCTATGGGTCTAATCAAAGGTTAAGTTAAGGGGTAAAAAGTGGTACTTTTCAGGTCTTAACATACCCCCAAACCTAATCTTTGCTAGTCCCTTAGCAAAGCTACATTAAACCTACTATAAAAATTAAATGCCACTTTCGTAGGGAGCACGGATACATTTAGCATATGTACCAAGCCTTTTAAACCCCTAGGTTATCCCTAGTGGAGGAGTGAAGTCTCCTGAGGGTTTTCAGTGAAGACACCCACAAACTTCTTCAATGAAACAGTTAACAAAAGTGCAATATCATCCAGTGAGCAGTCAAGGGGCAGACTTAGTTTACTCTTGGATCAGTAATCATAAAAGAAATTTAATTCATTGGTTGCACAGTAATTTAAACAGCATAAACTTCTCATGAATGCACAGCATTTCCAATCGGTTTACAATCACAGAAAACTGCACAAGTGTGTGCCAGCACTGAGCCCATCCTTAGGTCAAAAATTAGGTTGTAGGTCATACATAATACATTCAAGTTCAGACCAAAAAACTTTGCAGGGCATACTCTCATAAGGGTTTTGTTGAGGGGTTCATTTTCTCACAGGCTCAAGAGCAGTTACATCCCATAAATGGGTCTGTAAGCATGAGCATAGGCAGAGTTCTTAAGTGCTGACATCATTGGCAGTTCCTCACCATAGATTGGATAACTCTTTATCTTCACATGACAGCTCACTCAACTTTGGATCACAAGGGCTTTTAACTGGGCTGTAATGTGGCTTATGGAGTGGGGTTGAAAGAATGGAGGGTTGAGAAGGGGTTCAAAATTGAGAAATCAGTAGGTGATAGAGGTGATTCATGACTTCACCTTCTTGAATTCAGCTCCCTTCATCTTCTTTGAGATTTTCAGATTTGAAGTGATCAGTTTCTCTTCTTGATTTTGATTCTCCAATGAAAGTTCCTCTTGACTCCTCCCTTACTCCTCTTCATTATTATTTTTGTTTCCTTTTTATGGAATTTTCTTCTTTTTATTTTTGTTTTTGCTTTTCAGAAATGCCACCATGTTCTCAGTTACCATATTGCTAGAATTTTTGAGATGCTTCTTCTCCATTCACTTAATGTTGACCATAGCTAGTCCATCTTCAACTTTTGCTCCTTTACCTTCTGAATTCTCAGAGTGAGGGTAGGCTGAAGCAGGTTCATAGGTTCAGCTTCAAGTACTCAGGTATGTTTTGAAGAAATTTAGGATTTAAAGCTCAAAGGGGGTATGGACAAGGGCAGTTGCTTAAGGGTTGGTCTTATTAAGCTCAAACTGTCCAAGAGAAGGCCTTGATCCTTTCCTAAGTCTCATGAGTACTGTCAGTTGTTTCAACTTGGAGTTACCTAACTTCTAGTGAGCGCAGTGACTCAGCCAGTCCTTAGAACTAGAAGTGATTGCCTTGGTTACTCCTCAAAAGATGGAAATATTTTTTATAGGCCCAATTCTCACTGCTTGTGGTCTTCCTTTGAACTTTTAAGTATGTCCTCACCTTTTTCTCTCTCTAATGATTCACTAAGTGCTGATACAAGTAAGTTTCCTTGGTGATATTATCATGGAAATGTGGAATATTAAAAGTTTATAATGTCAAAAGTTTGCAGAAATTTTAAATTTCTTATTTTCATGATTCTTAAGTGAACATAGATCCATTTCCATATTACTCAGATGAGTCTGCTGCACTTAGGTTAACTATTCCATTGGCAGGGTCTGCCTGCCACACCCCCAAACCTATGAGGGGCAGTGTCCTCACTGGTTCAAAGGTGTCTATACAGCAGAGTTATTAAAGCGTAAAAGGCCAGGACAAGAAAGAAAGCAACCAAGAATAGAAAATTTCATTAAAACCATATATAAAAAAAAGAAAATTACAAAAAGGGAGGAAGAAAGGAGAGAGGGATCTGGGGTGAGGGGGTTGAGAAGGTGGGGGAGGGGGTGGAGTGGAGGGGGCAGGAGAAGGTGTGGAGGGGGCAGGGGATGGTTCTATCTTTTGCTTTTTCTTCGGCGGCTGGAGCTTTTCCTCCTCCTCCTTAGCCAGGATGTGCAGAGCCTCCTCGTATTCATCCTAGAGGGGTTGTAGGGGATCTGGCTCTTTAGGTGGTGGCGGGTCCAACCACATCGGGTAAAACTTATTAGGCAGCGCATTCGGCTTGTCATCTGCCATGGTTAGGATTAGGGAAGGACCGCTAAGGTGAGAGGAGAAAGGATGCTATGAATATGAAAGGGGCTCCCTATGTATTTAAAGGCGAGGATGGTGGAAGATGAAACGGTTGAATAACATCCAAGTCGCCGCAATTAATTGAGAGTGAGTTGGGAAACGTCAAGTCCCAGCAATCAGCGTGGGAAATGACAAATGCATTAGACTCGCACAGCTGGGTAAGGGGATCACGAGATAATTGAATCGCGCGATTATGGAAGTTGGAGCTTGAAGTGCGTGAGAGACTCTGCAGCATTGAAGCTCGCGACAGTGAAAAGAAAAGTTCTATGCGAATTGCGCGAGAGCTTCCCAAATCACAATTTGGAATGCGCGAGGGCTCAGTGCCAAATAGCGGCAATACAGTTAGTGCAGCCTCAAAAAAATATTCAAATAATATGCATTCAAATTCGAAAATAAGCAATTCATAGAAGAAGAAGAATAAATCATACCAATCCCACATAAACTCTAACAAGCTCAACATATTCAGACTCCACATAACCACTACAAATTCCTCTAAACTGTAAAGTACATATCATACAAAGGTGCATAGTTCTGAACATCAATTCAATGATAGATCCCCTTCAGGGTTCGAGGATCCTTCACCAATCAAAAATTGGCCTCTGGAGTTAACCACTGGTTGACTGGGCAACCTTCCCTCTTCTCTTTTGGCTAAGGTATTCGCTAGTTGGCCAATCTATTCTTCTATCTTCTTGATGCTCTGACCATGAGAATTCACAGTCTGAGCCAAGGAACCCAGGTTTTGCAGTGAGGTCAAGACTTGGTCCTCGAAAGAAGTATTTCTAAGTTGAGATGGGGATAAGACCAACTGATTTTGTTGCTGATGGGGCTGCTGATGGTGCTGAAAGTTAGACCTAGGGGCATTCCCTTGATTGAACTGCTGCTGTGGTCTTTATGGTAAGGCCAACATCTGTTGGGGCTGCATGTAGTTGTCTTGCTTCCACCTCAGATTTGGGTGGTCTCTCCATTGGTAACCAGCATTTTAGTGCTGGTATCCCTATGGTTGTCTATTGTAGCCCCCAGATTGTTGCTGGCCATAAGATTGAGCAGCAGCAGCATGTTCTAAAACCAATTCAGGAAATTGCCCTGCAGATGGACATTCCTCCACTGTGTTCTGTGGGGACTGGCATATCAGACATGCCTCCACCACATGAGCAACCCTTCTGAGTTACATCACAGTCAGTAATTTGTCAAACTTCATAGAGAGGTTTGCCATCTGCAGCTGCAGGTCATTGTTCCCAGACACCTCATAAACTTTTCCTCTTGATCCAGTAGCAGGTCCCACCTTTGACTCAGATTCCTGACTATTTCTTGCCAGGGATGGCTTTTGAAAAACATTCTCACTAATCACCTCAAACAATTCCCATGCCTCCTCAGCAGTCTTGTGCATGTAGGATCCACCACAAGAGGCATCAACCATATCTCTATTTTTCTCATCAATCCCATTGTAGAAGCTTTGTACAAGCTGCCACTCTGGGATCTTGTGGTGGGGGCATTGTTTGAGCATATCCTTAAACCTATCCCAAGATTGGTTAAAATCCTCAGTTGGGGATTGAGCAAAAGCAAGAATCTCGTTCCTCAACTGGCTAGTTTTGGTCTCAGGGAAGAACTTGGTCAGGAACTTGGTCTGCAGGTCTTTCCATGAAGCAATGCTATTGTTGGGAAGAGTGGTCAACCAGGTACTGGCCCTATCCTTCAGAGAGAAGGGAAAGAGTCTGAGCCTAGTAGCCTCAGGTCCCAAACCAGTGATATTAAAAGTGGTGCACAAGGCCAAGAACTGGTCAATATGCTTATAAGGGTCCTCCTTGCTAAGCCCATGGAAAGAGGGTAGCATCTGGATGATTGAAGTTTTTATTTCATAATTCCCTTAAACATCAGGGAATTCAATGCTAAAAGGGGAGTTATAGTCATCCGGAGCATTCAACTCCTTGAGAGTTCTAGGTTGTTCTTCACCCATAATTGCTGTCACAGATTCACTTGGGGGCTCTCCTGTGGTGTGTCTGTCTCTTCTAAGTCTCCTTCCCCTTTCTAACTCAGGGTTAAGAGGCTCTAAAGTAGGGCTGAGAGATCTCCTCCCTAGCATACAAGCACACCAGCAGCAAGGAAAGCGTCTTGCAGGCACATTGCAAAAGAATATCTGTATAATTAATAAATTTATCTAACTAATTTACAGCTATTCAAAGAATACATTCAAAACTATCCTAGATATTGCTAGAAAATTTTTAAGAAAGATAGACAGAGTTTCAAAAGTCAGAGAGTTTGCAAATAGAGGTAGCTACGCTCCAATTGCAGTCCAACTGTCCTTCACCGCTGCTATCTAGATCTGCAAGAAAGGTTCAAAATTATGTCAGCAGTATCAATTATTCACATTTACAAAGAATACTAAGAATAAAAAAACTAAGGGTCTACTAATAGATCATCTTTCCCCGGCAACGGCGCCAAAAACTTGTTGGCGGATTCTTAGTTGCTGCTTGCTTTATTGGTTGGTGGTAAAAGTCATTTAAAAATCAAAAAAAGAGTAAAACAGGGGATGGAATTAGCACAACTAAGAAATCCTAGACCTGCAAGATACAGGGTCCATTGTAGCATGTTTTGATAAGTAAGAGTTTGTCCCACGTGGAAAGGTGATCTACAGCTCCAAAGGAGCCATCTTTAGTAGTCCCTCCAGATCTGACTACAGATCTGGCAGTCCTAAAAGGAGGGATGTTTAAGGTCACTTATTCTAAGTATTCTAAGGTACTCTAATGTCTAAACTACAGAAAGGGTTGAGAGGATGGATGGAGTGTGTAAAATAAATATAAAAGGGTGAGAAGTATGTTATTGACCCCAGATCAGAGGAGTTTTATAACTCAGATTCAGATCTGATGTTATAGAAATCATGTCCAATGGCTACATTATCACCACTGAGGAGAAAGGATCCAACTCATCTCTCTGCCATGATTCAACCCTTAAGGTTATAACTTGTCCACTCAAATGGTCACAGACTATCCCATAAGGGAACCACAATCCAGGGATGGATCAAAACATAAGAAGTTAATCATTGTAGGCACTATTTCATCCAGGCTACCAACTCAAGAATCCATAGGGAACCTCAACCTCTAAAGCTCTATGTGTGGGGCTAAGGCTGTATAGGACCATGATAGCCCAGACACATAGAACCAGCAAGAGATTGAGTACAACCTTCGATCTAGTTGTCCATTGCTTGAGTGAGGCTACAATGGTCCAGTCACAAGCCTATAATCTCTATAACCAGATCAGATCTACCATCTGATAGCGGATCTATACAAATATAGGGGAGTCTGCCTTTGTACAATCTCCCACCAGGCTTCTACAAGCTCAGGTGTAAAGAAGAAGGATCCATCTTGGATCGGTGGATTAGAATCACCCTAAGGCTATAACCTGTCCACTTGAATGGTCACAGACTATCCCAGAGGCCATCCTCCTCACGGAGCCCAAGACAAAACAAGAATATCGCTGCCACCACCATGGTCACCAGGCTACCAGCTCAAGCTCCCATGGGGATTTCAGATCTAGTGGGTCCTGTGGTGGGGCTAAGGCTGTATAGGACCATGATAGCCCAGACACACAGGTCACTTGGATCTGAGTGGCCCTTAGAATCAGTCCTCCATTACTTTGAATCATAGCCAAAGTAATAGCGGATCACAAGGCAGTAGCCTTACATAGAGCATCTCACATTCAAACACAAATCCCACAAAGTACAGATCCTATTACAGAACTTCCATTAATCTAGTTCAAAATGCATACAAAGACATAGCCAGCAAGTGCTGGACAATAGAGAGAAGGAAAAAGAAAAAGAAAGCTATTTACAACTACAAAAAGAAAAACAAAATGATCTCAGATCAAGTCTCCAAGAAATGAGATGTGTTCCCAGCTATTCCAGGATGTCGAAAGAAAGATGGTCTAAGCTCTCCAAAACCTAAGCTAAGTATGGGTATTTATAACAGTGGTGTGGTGGCACATTAGGGTTAGGAAACCCTAATTTTAACAATGCCATGTGGCCAAATAGTGATCCTTTGATGCCTTGGGGCACGTGCATGGAGATTTGAGCATGGGAGTGCGTGCCCTAATCGCTAGAAATTCCCAAAAAGTCCTCTGCTGAAGAGATGAAAGTTTGAGGTTCAGAGCTTCGCTAGGTAGCCATTGTTTCCCAGACTTGTCGCGTGGTAGCTCTTGCTCTTCGTGAGGATGGTTTGACATTGAAGCTTCAGCCGTTGCAAGGTTGGCTTGGTTTGCTCTTCAGGTAGTCGAGAGGTAGCTGCGCGATCGCTAGGTTGATCTTTGCGAGGACAGATTTGAATAGCGCGAGAACTTTGTCAGCACTTCTCTTTACTGGACTTCGCGAGTTACCTTGCGAGGCTTTAATGAGTTCTGAACTGCGCGAGGTTGAGAGAGGTCTACTTTGAACTGCGTGAGACTGCGCGACGAGTTCTAATCTTGAGCTTTACGAGAGCTGCGCGAGTTTATGCTTCTGAAGCTCTTCAGTCAATCATCTGCGCGAGAAGTTGTTGTAGAGTCTTGGGATGCTCAACTGGACTGCGCAAGGCTCATTTCAAGTCTGGATTCAGAGTCTATCCTTCTGAGGGACTTCTGGTGCCAAAATAGGCTCTTTAGTAGGATCCCTGGCCTTATTTCACTGCTGGTTATTACCTACATAAAACACTTTACAAGGACTCATTAGGTGGCTATGGGTCTAATCAAAGGTTAAGTTAAGGGGTGAAAAGTGGTACTTTTCTGATCTTAACACCTCCTGAACAGACGCCCAAACCAATGACTTAAACTACCCCTGAACAGGCTCACGTGCCAATTCTAGAAGTAATTTTCGAACCAATCAATCGGTATTATACGATGCCATTTATACTTAAACCGATCACAAAACTAAACTCTGAACCCAAACTCGTAATCCAATGTACCCACAAAATCACTAGCCCTCTTACTTCCAAATCAACTACGAAGCAAACCCCTGAAATTGAACACATTGCCCCACCATTCTCAAAACCAGTCCCTAAATCAATCCCTACACCCGCTTTAAAACTTGGACCCAATAAACACTTCACCCCACCAACCTCGGAACCAACTCTTGAACTAAAACCCAAACTCACCACCTCACCAACTTCAAAATGAAACCCTAAATCCGGCTCTATCGCTAAACAAACCTCTGAACCACCCACTTCAGAATCACTCGTTGGGCTAATTTCGGAACCAACTCATGAATCAACCCCTACAAAACTCACCACCGAACTTATCATCCCCTCAACTCCGAAGCAAGAACTTCAACCCACTATTGAACTTACCATTCCACCAACTACGAAACTAGGCCTCGAACCTAAACCTGTCATCAAACCTATCCTCGAACATGAACCTATCATCGAACCTAAACATATGATCGAACTTGAACCTGTCATCGAACACAAAACCTAATCGATCATTGAATTTAAGCCAATAGTCGAACCTTGACCCGAACCTATCATCGACCTTACACCCATCCACAAGCTCGAACCCACCATCAAAGGCGAACCCGCCATCAAACCCGAACCCATTGTCAAACCTGAACCTGTCGTCAAATTCGAGCCTGTTGTATAACACGAACCTATCACCAAAACCGAACCTATCGTCAAACTTGAACCCCTCATCAAACACAAACCCATTATTGAAACTAAACTTATCAATGAACCTGAACCTATCACTAAACTCATCACTACAACACCGACTCCACTAAGCTTCGAGCCAACCACCGAACCTATCAAGGAACCGATCATCCCTCCCACTCTCAAAATCAAACCAGACATAAATCTTACAACTCTGATCAACATCCAAATTAACATGTCACCTAATCCTCAAACCTCACAATATAAAATTGACATCACAACTGAAATCCCATCCGAATCTCTGATCAAAATCTCCATAGACCTCACAATCAAGGTCCCCGTAGAAGTTCAACCAACGATAATACCACAACATCAAACCTTCGACGCTAAACCTACTTCAAAAATTACAAACAAAACCTTAAAACATCCTCACAGAAAACCCAAAGCACACATTAAACTAAACAAGCATAATCAAATAAAATTGAACCTCCCCACACGAAGGAAAGGTCCACCTTGGCCTTCATGTCTCCTCCTCTTACTCTACCTTTGCCTCATCCTCTCATTACCTTTACAACACCACCTTCCCTCTCAATGCATTTCACTCCAACTTCACTGACGAGCAACTTTCCAACAATCCATAAATCACCCCGAACAACACTCTAACACCTCTACACCCCAACTTACAATATGCCTCACTCCCTCAAAAAAAGGAAGAAGGTCTCTCCCAACAGACCGTAAAAGATTTATCAAAAGAAGAAATCAAACGACGCCACACCTATTTTGACAAATCTCATATCATCCAAAACACAAACCTAAACATAACATCTCTTTCATCCCAGATCAATCAGATCGAAAGGGATCGAGGAACCCGAAACAATATTATCGAATCAAGCGATCACTTCGACCATCCAACATGTCCCACCAAGCGGACTTTTTGAGTTAGTCCCTTACTTCAGGGACTGATGTTGTATCTTAAAATAATAATAATAATAATATATACATAACAAAAAAATATATACTCAAAAATTAAAGAAATACATAAAATTTTCAAAAAAATATATATATATATATATATACTTAAAAGCACAAAAAATACTCTTATACCCAGCAACATCCATGACCCCTGATTTTGTGTCCAAACCTAAAATTTACTTCAACTGAAAATCCTAAACTAAGAAGCTAGTGCTAACCTACACAATCACCTCACCTGAAGGAAATCAAAGCCCACGTGGGAAATACTTATATTATCTCGGCAGCATGCCCAAGAAATAACAAGAGGGGAAGGACTTCCTAAACCACAAAATACTACCGCTAACTCGATAATCATATCTCATAGCCTAAACAGGTATATACTTATATACTTATCATCCTCATAGTCATTACAAGGCATTCTCCAGTCGTAGGTCATTATTTTCGAAATCATTTTATGAATCATATGACTCATTGACCACCTTCTTATTTGGGTGAGTTGATCGTAAGGACTAGTGGATAATGAAACTCTTTCTAAAATATAGAAAACTCTATATTCTCACTCACCTTTCCAGCCATTAGAGTTGATGTTAGAGCAGAAAAAAGGAAAATGTAAGGTTCCATCAAATCGTATAATTCTTGCGTCAGCAGGATGTGTCAAAAAATATACATAGGTGCTTCAAAAAAAGAGAAAAAAAAAGAGAGAAAAGAAGCACAATCGAGCAAGAGCAATACGACGAATGAACAGTCAATGAATTCAGGGAAGAATAAGCAAATTGTGAGGGCATTCCTGGTAATCTTATTAGGAAAGTATAAGCAAGCCGCGAGGGCATCCCTGACGTCTTCACACTACTAGATATCATCGTACAGTGGCGGGAGGAGGATAAAACTCCTACTAACCATAGAATTTGATGATTTGATGGTGCTGGACTATGACAGAGAGCTCAATTATGGCATCGCGTTAGAAGAAAGTAGCTAATTTGTATTTCAAAATTTGGTTGAATAAGAAGCTACCCTCATATCAATAAACCTTATCTCTCCTCCACCCTTTATTTTCTCTTTTGGACAATGAGTCAAATGATTTTCAAAATCTCTTCAGAGTAAAACCGAAGACTCTCGAATGGGAAATGATACAATCACACATTACCTAAAATTCACCTTAATCTTGTTAAAAGCTACAGTACATGATGATCGTTCAACATCTACAAAAATCAAGCCCAGCATGGGGCCGAAATAATCAAACTACTTCTCGACATGGGATCATTACCAACACACTCCAAGATATCTGAGAGGCTGATGAAAGTCCCACCGTCACTTGACACTTGGGCATTTTTTTTAAGAGCGCTAGCACCTTGGTAGCGATACTCAAGTTACAAGACTGATACCCCCAAACTGGGGCATTTTTTTTAATTTTTAGTTTAATTCTTGCTTTTCCACCTCTGATACTCCAAATTGGGGCATTATTTTTAATTCTTACTTTTCCGCCATGGGACCCTAAAATGAACACCTGAAATAAAATAATAGAGATACACTCGAAAAATAAACACCATACTCTAACACTACCCATTCCTCCTCCAATGTAACCCAAGAAACACACAACAATAAACACAAACAAGCATCAATAAAACAAACACAATAAACAAAAAAAAACACCTCTTTATTTATATAATAAAGTTGTATAGGTGTCACCTGAGGCATACCTCCTAAACACACAAAAACCTAGAACCTAACGTACAAAATACAAAGCCAAAAATGGATACAAACCCAAAACATGATGCACGAAACGTCCAATCAAAAGCAACAGAAAAGCGAGGGGAGGATAGGTTGGGTAACACCCTTTCCATCCATTTGGAGGACTTCCCTCCCGCCATCTTCACTTTCTAACAATAATGAGGGATGTATATTGCACCTCAATCCCAGCACCCCCAAACCACAGCGACAACTCTGATTATACCACCATCCGAGACTACTTCGGGACGTAGAACGCGCGAAATAAAGATACTCTAAATCGGACGGTTGTATCACACAATAAAGATACTCTAAACTCGCTCGCTCAGATAAAAAGAGAGAATGAATAAAAATAAAGAATATTCGGACATATATAGGCACTTTCCTAATTAAGTGCTAGAAGTATGGCGCGCAACCCAATTCAGCACAGGGGTGACTGTGCGGAATCTAAATCGTGCTCACCAGCTCGGGCACGCAATTAAACCATCCACCGCCCTAAAGACCTGACAAACTAATCCCGCGCCAAAGACTCTACGCATAATCGAATTACACGCCTAGACCAATACGGGGAATTCAAAAAGTCATCCGCTCACTCTACTCCTGTGGCCGGGGATGCTCCAATCACGCGCACTAGTCCGGGCGCATAATTGGATTACACGCACACACCCAAACACGCAATCGAACCCTTGAACCTCTCAATCATGTGCGCCCAATCAGGCGCGCAATTTAGTTAAGTGCCCATATTCATGCCCGCAATTCCCAGATATAACACATTCCTAGAGCATAATGCACACCTCCAACGAAATAAACATATGCCTTCAACAAAAACCCTAATAAACCAAATGCGCAAGACAACACAACCTATCAAGACGCATGTATAATCATCTAGGCCCATTGCAAACCAATCAAAGGTGAGGGAACTTCTCCCCGTAGTCCCATCACAGCCAAGTCACCCCCTGATGACTTACCACAAATTAATGCCTTCACTGTGATCGGAATTATATCCTGAAGTCCCATCGCGTGCTCGCGAACACACTACTCTTGTAGTCCCATCACGACCAAATCACCCCCTGACGACCTACCACAAATAACATCTCACTACAATCAAAATTATTCCCCAGAGTCTCATCGCGTACGTACAAGTACACGTGACCACTCTCCAACATCCGCTGCATAAAATAAGCCGACAAGATGACAACATAAAATAAAACCATGACCCCATTGCTAAATACAAAGTCCCATCGCGACACTAAGCAAAACAATAATGATAACCAAGTAGCCGATCACGTTGTTCATGATCAGAATCATTCTCCCTTGTCCCATCGCATAACCTGTCAATGAGAGGAAGAGACAGAACCACTGATATCCCGTCGCACACCTGAAATAACCAACGTCCCATCGCGACAAAACACACATAACCAATGCTATCCCAACACCTAAGCTCATCAGCATAAATTATCCATACCCTCATGCCCCATCACGACGCTAAAACTCTACCACGCGACCTCTTGCGCTACTTGACCGAAGGAAGACTCGATTGATGTCCCATCGTGAAAAGCCAAGAATGAGCCTCCCAAAAATCCCACCACACCACCAAGACCAAAGGTAAGTCCCGTCGCGATCTCAAGACTCCATCATTGTTCCATCACGACAATCAAAGAGTCACCAGACCAACCCCCCATCGCACACTCATAAACATGTCTTGTCACAATACAGCTTCAACCTGATCTTGTTATATAACCCAAGATCTGCCAAAGAAAGAAATAAACATAGCTTGCCCATCGTAAAACCATCAATGTCCCATCACCGATTACACTCCCCTAAAATCCTGTTGCGACCTGCTACGGCACATGACCAGAAGGGAAGGCTCAACAAAATCCCATCACGAAGAATCGAACCTCCCTCCAAACATATTACCATGACAATCATCATGTCTCATTGCGACGAATCCCTAATGCCCCATCACGCAATAGTCGCCAGACTCCTTCACAGAAACACGTGACTACTGACAAGAGAAACTTCTCCAATGTGCCATCAAACCCATCGACTACCTGACATCCTGTCATAATAACAAGCCATCAGCCCCACTACAACAATTAGGGTAGGGGGATAAACTCTCTGATGTCCCATCGCGTGACCCCATGCAACAGACAAGATAAAATGGAAGAATAGACCAACTAATGTCCCATCGCAAACCATACCCCTCCGAAATGTCCTGTCATGACACTCTCGCCAGAATGTGAAGTGACACGAAGGTTACCTTGACAATGCATAAACACCAACAAGATGGCTTTGAGTTCATGTGGAAAAATTCACACGAAAACTCAGTAGCCCGAAGGCGATAAAACCCATTGATATGAACAATGTAAGTGGTTAGTCCACCTCCAGACGCTTCTGTCCCATCGCTTAACCTTACACACCTTGCAAAAGCAGCTCCAACCAGAAGGAAAGAAGAAACACTCTGATGTCTCATCTCAATGCCACCACAACAGCTAGCCAAGCCCATCGCAAGCAAAAGCCTCCCACCGATAATAAATCAGGTATGTAAAACACCCCCTCTCATACTCGATATTTCTTTTAAAATATAGTTAGATAATATTAATTCAAATGTTTTGAAAACCTATCTATCTCCACTTGAGAATCACTTGCGAAAGCCTTCGCCATTACATGATATTACATCTTATCATCAGGTAACTAAACCTTATCTCTGACACTTGTATGACACCCCCCGGTACCTCGACTAGCCATTTTCCCGCTGTTTGACTACCCCTTGCAGCAAGTTGTGCCATGCGACGGGATGCCTCTTGCACCCGCAGATGAGGATATGATTTTCCTACCATTTGACTACCATTAACAGCAAGTCACGATATGCCCCTTGCACACGCGGATTAGGATATACCAATTTCCCCCGTTGACTACTACTCGCAGCAAGTCGCGATACTCGACGGGATGCCCCACGCATCCACGACAAGGAATACGCCTTTCGACAACTACCACTAGGCCCCCGAGTGCTCCATTTTAGCTTGCGATGATAGATAAGAAAGCCAAGCATTTCATGTCAGTATCCCCAATTCACACTTGTGATTTCTCAAAAGAAAAGAGAAGGCACCGCAGAAGAGGGGTGTCTACTTCTTCGACGCGTTCTTACTTCGCAAGAATGCGCCAAAGAGGGGCATCTGTAGACACCCAATTTTTCCCTCTCAGAGTATATGAACCTGTTCGATCAACCTTTGACCCTGCCCATATTTTTCAGAAAGGACTTACCTTCTTTGAAAGCTTTTAAACCCTAACATGAGAACCATATACTGAAATAATAGAATATGGCTGAATACAGACTTAAACAATAGCCTTGTGGTTCGGATCTCACTCAACCCCGAACAAATCCTGAATTGTGCGCCCACACAAGTGTGCTCAATCCGATTGCACGCCCTCTAACTGGCGCGCAATTGGCCTCATTGGACCGGCATTGCTCATTCCGTGACCTGCCCTAGGAGTAGATTGTGCGCGCTACATCACGCGTGTAATCCAATTGCATGCCCAATCACTGGCGCGTAATTAGTCCATCATGGACCGGTTTCTAACCTTCTAGAAGCTGCCTTAAGATCCTATTACGCATCCTAACCAGCACGCACAATTGATTGCATGCGTTATGCATGGCGCGCAATTAGTTCTAATTAAATCAGAACACGAACACCCAGCTGAGCCAGTCAGTCGGTCACTCGCTGAGTCGGTCATCGACTCAGAGGTATTAATCATCTCAGATACGGCACGTCATCGACTAGACAGGGCGCGTAATTGGATTTGACCGGCTAATTATGCACCTCCCACAGGGCGCATAATTACCCGAATACCTATAAATAGACCTCCCTACCTCGACCAAAATAATACAATTTTCATAGAGACCTCTTCTCTCTCGAGCTTCGGCCTCTCGAGTTTCTCTTCCTTCGGCGCTTAGCCACAGGTAATCTTTTAGGTTCTAGTCTCTAGCCTTTAATTTCTAGTTTCTAGTTCTAATTCTTAGGTTTTAGTTCTTAGCTTCTAGGTTCTAATTCTTAATTCTGATTCTAGTTCTTAATCTTCGTCCTAGTCCCTAATTTTTATTCTAGTTCTTACTTTTCATTCTAGTTCCTAATTCTAGTTCTTAATTCTTAAGTTCTAGATTTCAATCCTTAATTCCCGATCCCCAACCTTTCCCAATTGTCAATCCCATTACTTTAATGTTTGACTTATTTTGAAGTATCAAACAAAGCAAATTGATACAAAGTTAGTCATGCTTGAAAGCTTAACGAAGTAACTTTCCAACGAGCTAAAAAACATGCAATTCTGATAAGTATCGAAGAAGTTATGGTCAATTTTTGGAAGCTGCACAAAAAGTGACGAATCTCAAAACTCCTAGTTAAAGTAGGATTAGTCTCTTTATTATTTTACTTTAGAAAATAGGGTTCATTTCATTTATTAGAAATAGGATCAATTTCCTTATTGTTCTAGGATTTTACTTCATGGTTTTAAAAGGATTAGGAATTAGAGCTACACTAGGATTAAGAATTAGGATATTTTATTTATTTGAATTATGAATTAGAGTTACACTAGGATTTCTAGTAAAAGCCTATAAATAGATCCCTACCCCCCTAGCCATCCCATACACAATTCTCTTTTACACAACTCTCTTCTACACAGTTCTCTTCTATACAATTCTCTCTTCTGAGCTTCTTCCCTTTAGAATATCCTAGTTCTTAATTCTAGTTTTAAATTTTAGTTCTAGTCCTTAGTTCTAGTTCTAAATTCTAGTTCTCTTTCTAGTTTTAGTTCTTAATTTCTAGTTTTAATTCGTAGTTCTTAGGTTCTAGTTCGACTTCTTAATTTTCTTTCTAATTCTTAATTCTCCTTCTAGTTCATAATGCTAGTACGAATTCTTCGTTCTAGTTCTAAAATCTTCATTGTCGACCTCGGTTTTTTATTCCTAATTCTCAAACTCTAAGTTCAAATTCAGTTTTTTTAATCTTCAATATTTATAAAATAATCTTTAGCCACCCGATTTGCCTAAAGGAGCTTACGGAGGGTACCCGGGAATGGGGCCGATCCTCCTTAGCATAACGGGCTACAACCCATTTTTAATTAGACTCTTAGTAGAATTAGGAGACCTCTTTTAATTAGACTCTTAGTAGGATCAAGAGAGCAGATTAATTGGATTCCTAATTAGATTAGGAAACTAAATTAATTAAAGTTAGAGTAACACTAGGAGACTCCCAGTCAGCCAGACTCAGAGAATGATCAAAAGACCAAATCAATTAATCTCCCCGTAGGAATAGGAAAACCAAACTAGCTAAACCCCAAGGCAACCCACAGCTACTGAAGTTGGCAGACTGATGATTCAGTAACGGAGTTCAACCTGCAAGCCCCCTCTCCTCTTAAAGCGTGATCAGTGACGTGTTGCAGCGTCAATAAATATCTGCAGCTGGTGAACGCATCAACACAAGTATCCTCCATTTAAAATTTGTATTTTCCTTTCAGCAATTTAATATTTCCTAATTTATTACTCCGTCGCCCTTAGCTAGAGTCCACTTGGACCGAATTGGGCTACTCTTTCCGGGGACCGAAAGGGACCCAGAAAAAGCGCATACCAACAGGAGTATTCTTTGTTTTGAAAAATATCTCTCTTGCTTTTCTTTCCTTCTGGAAATATTTCTCTATTTTAAGTCGGTTCCTCTTTGGATATATTTTGTGGATAAAAAATCCCGTCCCTTTTTAAGTGAAGGTTGGGGGCCTCTATTTATAGACTTGGGGGTAATATGTGAGTGGTTAACTCAGTAATAAGTTTAGAAATTAGGTAATGGGCCATCTAAGGTTTTCTAGATTTTTTAGGGCTTGGAAAAAAGTGAAATTGGGTTTTAATGGTAGGTGATGGGGGTAGCCATGATTGAATCCTGAATCCTGCATTCTGAACATGATTTTACAGTCTGAACCCTGTTTACGATCGTTCGTGCATTCTGAACCCTGTTTACAGTCATTCCTGAATACGATTTTACATTCTGAACCCTCTTTACGATTGTATTTACGGTCGTTCGTGAATTCCTGTTTACAATCGTTCCTAAATATGATTTTGTGTTCTGAATCCTGTTTACAATTGTATTTACGCTCCTTCATGAATTCCTGTTTACAATCATTCCTGAATATGATTTTGCATTCTGAACCCTATTTACGATTGTATTTACGATCATTCGTGAATTCCTGTAATTCTGCGCATTTTTCATTTCGTCATAACTTTTGATGTACAACTCGGAATCAGGCGATTCTTGGCTCGTTTCTGGGAACCTCTTCTTTCTAATGGTATAGGTCTCATCTTGGGAAAATATTTAGGTAAACCTTGACATTCCTCTTTCCATCCACTGCTTTGGATTGGTTCAACTCGGGTTCTACGGGTGTGCTTTAGACTTTCTAAGGCTTGGGAAGGGTTTTAAAGGTTTGGGTTGAGTTCTAAAGGTTCAGGATGGGTATGAGAAGTTCTTTTGAAAGCTTGGGAGTACACCTTTCTCGAAGTATGGGTCGATCAAGCCTTGGGACAAATTTGGGTGTTTATAGATGCCCCTCTTTGGTATCCGATCACTAGTGATCACATGCCAAAGAAGGAGACATCCGAAGAAGACCAAGGCACACTAACGGATCCATTGTATTCAAAGTGAATCTTAAACATAAAAAATTAAAAGAAAAATAGCTAAATGGAGAGTGACGTAAGCCCAAAACTTGGGAAAATGTGTGTCACTCGAGAGTAGCGGAAGCCCAACATTTGGGAAAACTTCCGTTCCTCAGGGCTACCAGTCCCCATGCGCTTAGCGACATTTCTGGAAAAAATTGTGATGGTGTAATTGAAAATGTATGATGTTTGAGATTCATTTCGAACAAGACTACCCTGCGAGCGGGAGGGTGATCGACCCATACTTAAAGATTGACATAAAACAATGACGCGAAGATCCAACGATTGTGCCTAATCTCAGGAGGCATTGATTGCCCCTCTTTGATTGGCACGGGTGCCCCTATCAAGGTAGGGTTCGAGATTTTTGAGTGAACTCATCATCCTCGAAGTTAATTTAGAACAAATACTCAAGCGGAATGAATATTGATGTCGTAATGCTTTTTGGGAATGTGTGTAACTTTTGACAACGATCTTACAAACAAATTAACTATGCAAAAATATGGACCCATTAGGGGCAATACATAACAAGGCGATGGAAGTCCCGACCTAGATCCCGTCCGAGGATAATTTATGAGAATAACGAACATCCAACGGATACCCAGACAGAAGGCGTACACTTTATAGGGATACCGTACAAACCTTAAGCCTGCCACTAAAAATAAATCATGGAAAAAGATTTCTTCTACATCCATGCATGAACATAGTTATTTGATATGTAATCTCCTTTAGCGGTGGGATCAAACCGATCGAAACATTGACCGTTTGATCAAGATTGATACTGTCGCTCCTACTTGGATGTAGGATCCAAAGATCCAAGGCAAACCTTAGACTTAGGACATTAATTTAGCACAACTGTGTTGCCAAAAAATATTGACATTTTACCGCATTGAAGGACGCATGTGCATAGTTGTGCGTGGCAAAAGTACTAGGAAAATATATCTATCCATTTTCTTTTTCAAAATTATTTTCTTCTCTTTTTTTCTCTCTTTTTTGGAATAGATCAGACGATGGTGGTGAGATGCTTCATCTGATTTGTCCATCACTGAGAGGTTGCCTGCTTCGAGGCTTTGGACCATTTGATGTTCCTGCACATTCTTAAGAAAACATCAGTCCCTTTTTTATTTATATAGGTAACAATATGCATCCTAATTAACAGAAGGAGAAGTAAACCTTTACCTACACATTTTCAATTTTCAAGATTTATAGATTTTTTTGGATTTTTGTTTTCAGAGATTTTTTATTCTTTTTCTTCAGTTTTGAGATGGAAGTACGATGCTATAAATATATACATGGAAGGAGTATATATATATATATGTATATTTTTTTAGATTTCTTGTTTTTGTTTGTTTTCTTTCTTTTCTTCTTTTTTGTTTGTTACCTTAACAATGAGGTCAAGAAACAAGTCCCATTTTGAGCATAGTCGAACTCGTTCATGGTCGGACCTAAGTGAGGTTTGAAATCCTTGCCAAGGTTGGAATGCCCATTCCTTTGGGCAGAATCATCCTTTTATCTTTACCTCGGGTCATCCATCTAACGGCGAAGTCTGAAGGATTTGCCTGATCAAGACCTGATTTGAGTGAACATGAGCGGCCCAGTTGGCAACCAGATAATCGAGAATGTAACCAAGGGAGTAACTGAAGATTTTCTTCTTCTCCTTTTTTTTTTCTCTTACCCTTTTTACTCACAGTGCCCAAGATGGGTTTTCGCCATGCCCGTTAACGCTCTCTTTTTTACCCGTAGTGCCCTTTCGGATTTTCACTACTTTCATGGGTATGCATTTTTAACCCAGGCACCTTTTCATATTTTCACCTGGTCCGCACAAGCCCACTCTTTTTACCCGTAGCACCCTTTCGGGTTTTCACCACGTCCATTTTGCTTTGAGCTTGTATATTTTCTTTTCTTTTTCTTTTCCTTTCAAAATCAAAGGCCACGACATGGATGTTGATTCTATCATAGCCGGCTGGATGGAGTTCTTATTGTCTCTTAGCTTGGCTTATGCTGACTCAACGAATACTGTGACTGCTCATAGATCTTAAAGAGGGCTTTCTTTGGGCATGAATCATGGCCATGGGTTGAAAGGGATAGGGTACAAATTTTGAAGGTATTCTCAGGTTTTAAAAGGTTTTTCTTGATTGGGTTTCAGCTGCCGTAATACACTTCTTTCTTGGGGGATTTTTCTTGTACATGCCCCATGATTTTTCTATCTCTTTCTATTTTTTTTATTCTTTTAATTTTTTCCAGGCATCCTCTTTTTGGGATTTGCTTTTTTGATTTTTTGTTGGATTTTGATGATAACTCTTTTTCTTCTTTTTTATTTGGTATATACATTTTTTCTTTTTTTGGGATGGGGATACAAAAGAAAGGCTAGAGGCTCAAATTGGGTATCAAAGGGTATGAGCATTCAGGGAAGCTTTTTTGGCTACTTGGCTTTGAAATGATGACCTCTTTTATGGGGTCCTTAAGCACTCACGTACCCATTTTATCAATACTTACCTTGCTGCGGAGACTAGGAGTAGAATCGGCGTACTTATCCAGCGCTGATGGGCTCAGGAAAGTGATCTTTGTGCATGGTGGCAAGGCGAAGCGCGTATCCAAGGAGTACTTCTCGGAGACGAAGGGTCCTTCCCAGTTGGGCCTAAATTTCCCTCTCGGATCAGCGTGGAGAGATGGGAAGATTTTCATGAATATTGTATCACCCACCTTTAAATCTCGGATGCGAACACGCTTGTTGTAAGTATGTGTGATCCTTCTCTGATAAGCCTGTGACGCAAGGCTAGGAGCCTTTTCTCATCTAGCAGGTTCAGTTGCTCAAAGTGAGACTCTCTCTTTCAGCTTCTGGTAGATCAAATTCGATGAGGATGCAGAGTAAAGGTATCTCAACCTCTATTGGCAGCATTGCCTTGGTTTCATATACAAGAGAGAATGGTGTTACCCCTGTAGCGGTACGGATCGACATTCGATTGACCCATAGTGCGAATGATAGCATCTTGCCCCATTCTTGGTAGGTGATGACCATCCTCTCAAGAATGTGGACACATGTCTTTTTAACCACTTCTACGGCCCCATTGGTTTACGGCCGATACGGTGACGAGCGATGAAGTTTGATTTTGTATTTCTCGCAAAAGGTTCTTATACGTTTGTTCGTAAAGTTGGTACCGTTGTCTGTGATGATATCTTTAGGCATGTTGAATCGAGAAATGATGTTATTCTTGATAAACTTCTCGATATGACTAGCCATGATGTTTGCATAGGACACTGCCTCTACCCATTTAGTTAAGTACTCCATGGTGACGAGGATGAACTGATGCCCATTTGATACTTTCGGGTTGACTTTTCTGACTATGTGGCCCCAAGTGGCAAATGGCTAAGGAGTGGTCATGCTGTGTAGATCAATGGCAGGAGCATGTATTAGACTAGAGTGTTCTTCACATTTATAGCACTTCTGAACATGCTTGTAACAGTCAGCTTCTATGATAGTCCAAAAATATCCTTACCGTAGGATCTTTTTGGTGAGCATGTGTCCATTGATGTGGGCCCCGCATACCCCTTCATGGATTTCCTTCATGAGTTTGGCTGCCTCACTCTCAGTAAGGCATCAGAGCAGCATATTGTTATATGACCGCTTTAGAGGCACTCATCTCAAATGACGTAATTAGCCGCTATATGCTGAATGGTCCACCTATCTATCTTGGATGTGCCCTCAGGAAATGCCTCTATGTCGAGTTTCGAGGAAATTCTTAATATCTGAGAACCATGGAGGCTCATTATCTAACTCTGTGGATCCCTCGATCCGGAGGCAGAAGGTTGGCTCCTTTTTTTGGTCAATCATAATTGGTTTCATCTCGACGCCATAGGGAATTTTTACAATTGATGCCAATGTTGCTAGAGCGTCTATAAAGTGATTTCTTGATTGTGGGACATAGGAGAAAGTAACATCAACAAAGCATGCTATCAAGTATTCGAGGTGCTCATGGTATGGGATCAACTTCTCATCCTTCATCTTCCAATCTCTATTTGTCTAGCATATGATCAACTCTGCGACACCAAACACCCTAAGGTGAGTTACGTTCAGGTCTAGAGCTGCTTGTAAGCCAGCTATGCATCCCTCATACTCGACCATGTTGTTGGTGCAGGGGAAATTGAGCTTGATGGAGACTGGTATATGAGATCCTTTTGGCGAGATCAGAATAGCGCCAACTCTTTGACCTTCGGCATTTTCTACCCTATTGAAGTGCATCACCCAGGACTCCTCTATCTCTTCTTTTTCATCCTCTGTCATAAACAAGATGTCTTCATCTGGGAATTTAGTTCTCAAATGTTCATAGTCAGGTAAAGGATTCTCTGCTAGATGATCAGCTAGTGCTTGCCTCTTTATTAACTTCTTAGTGGCATACATGATGTCAAATTCAGATAAGAGGAGTTATCAGTGTTCAGTTCGGCCCATGAGAGTTGGATTTTTGAATAAGTACTTTAATGGATCCATTGTTGCTAGAAGGAGAATGGCTTCAGATAGCAAGTAGTGGCGGAGCCTCTGTGTAGCCCATATGAGAGCCAAGCATGTTTTCTCCAAATGAGAATAGCGTGTCTCATAATCAATGAATTTCTTGCTCAGGTAGTAGATGGCCAGCTCTCTTCTTCCTGTCTCATCATGCTGCCCTAGGACGCATCCCATTGAAACTTCCATTATGGAGAGGTACATTAAGAGTGGTCTTCCTGGTTTGGGCGGGACCAACACTAGCGGGTTGAGAAGGTAGCCCTTAATTTTATCAAATGCTGCTTGACAATTGTCGTTCCATTCAACGGGTGAATCGTTCCTCAATAGGTTGAAGATCGGCGTGCAGATAGGAGTTAGTTGTGCAATGAACCAATTGATGTATTATATCCTGCCTAAGAAGCCTCTGACCTCTTTCTCGATTGATGGTGGTGACATTTCAACGATAGCTTATACCTTGATTGGGTCAATCATGATGCCTCTTCTACTGACGATGAAGCCCAGTAGCTTTTCGGAAATGGCATTGAATGCACATTTCTGAGGGTTCAGATGCAACCGGTAGTTCCTCAGTATTTCAAGTAGTTTTTAGAGGTTTATTAGATGGTCACCTCTCTCTGGTGACTTGGAGATCATGTCATAGACGTATACCTCAATTTCTTGGTGCATCATGTCATGGAAGAGTGTTGTCATTGTCCTTTGGTATGTCGCCCCAGTATTCATCAACCCAAATGGCATGACTCTGTAACAGAAAGTTCCCCATGGAGTAATAAACGTTGTCTTCTCTCGGTCTACTTCGGCCATCTTGATGTGATTGTATCTGGAAAATCCATCCCTGAACGAGAGTATCCCATGCCTAGCAGTGTTATCGACCAAGATGTCGATGTGTGGCAATGGGAAGTCGTCTTTCGGGCTCGCCTTGTTAAGGTTTCTGAAGTCGATGCATATGCGAATCTTTCCATCTTTCTTTGGTACAGGGACGATGTTGGCCAGTCACTGTGGGTATTTGGAAACTATGAGAAACCCTGCATCATACTGTTTGATGACCTCGTCCTTCACTTTTAACATCCATTCTAGCCTGAGGCATCTCAGCTTCTGCTTGACTGACTTAACGTCTGGATCTCATCGTCAATCATTACTTTTCTTTCTTCGGGAGATAACGACGTTCTGATATTGGTGATTCTAGGAGCCACCTCGGTACCTAGATTAACGTCCTCTGTTTCTTCAACGATTGGGGTAGGGCCATGCTAAAAATTGGCAAATTTGTCAAGGAGCGCTTTGGGGAGCTCCTCAGTAGGGATCTCCTCGTCCAGGCTCGTGACTCCTACCTCTTCTTGTATCTGTACAAGAAAGGGGTCGATTTCATGAGGGACGGGTTTATTGATTAAGGCATCATTTTTTTTTATTTGGGTTTATTGGTTAAAGAATTATTTTTTTGATTTTCTATGGAATTTTGAAAGACAATATTTTTGGATTTTGTATTTTTTCTATTTTTTTAGGATTTTTTTTTTCTTCGAAAAATGGCCCTTGGCAATGTGGTTCTCTGTATATAGATGGTATTGCCTACCAAGGCTAATCTTGCTTTTTACAGGTTGTTTTTTTTTGGGAAGCTGGTGTTGTATTCACGACTATTTGAGGCTTCCAGAGTTAGGGGAATTGACGCCCAATTCCTCACCTGAGGTATCGCCCTTTTACTTAGCCAGATGGAGGAAGCTGAGTGAGATGGCTTCTGGGAGTCAGTTTCCATCATTTTTATCATGGGCTCACCCAGGACTTTGTCCTCAAATGTCAGCATGGGCTTGTGGTGATTTACCACAGGGGATTGCACTGATGGGGGAGTTTCCTCTTCAAAGAGGGACAAGGATGCAAGATATATTTCTACATCGGGGGGAATGATTTGGGGATTGGTTGGGTGGATAGCAACTACCGACTTGTGTGGGGTTAGCAGTGTTGCCCCACTCAGATCAATTTTGATGGCCCCTGCACTCACAAATGTACTCCGGATGTGAGGCCGCGATCGGGGTGACTCTTCTAGGTCTATTCCCCAGGCTTTGGCAGCGGTTATGGTTTAGGCCTTTTTCTTGGCTTTCAAAACTTCTTCTTCAGTGGGCTTGTAACCTAATCCACATCTGATATGTTGCCCGCATTTGGCTCTAACTGGATCCTTCCTGCCTTGCAAACGGGGTCCCAATCCTTTGCCCCTTTGATAGCCCCATTTCTGGAGCATGGCTATTACGGCGACCATTCCACCCCAATTTTTATGGTGATCTTCTTGAGGGGCTCAAGGATTACACTGTGAAGGTCTCTGTCTTCGGTCGTGTGTTGCACATCCAACACTTTGAGGTTCTCGATGTTGTAACCTTTTCTCCTTCCTCCTACCCCTCACCTAGAATGGTGGCAATCTTCTGTTTCGAAACAAATTTGAGTTTTTGGTGCAAGGTTGAAGGAATTGCCCCGACCTCTTGTAACCACAGTCGCCCTAATAACAGATTAAATGTGGATTTGATGTCCATAACTTGGAAAGGTATGGAAAAGGTCATTGGCCCGATAGTGAGCTCAAGATCAACTTCTCCAATTATTTCTCTTCTTATGTTATCAAATCCTCTGGCGCTTGTTCTTGCTGGCCTGAAGGCAGATGAATCCACCCCTATCTTGGTTGCGGTTCTCAGAGGGCAGACATTAAAGGCCGATCCATTGTCTATTAATGCGAATGGAATTATCAAGTTCTCGGCTTCTACTATGATGTTGAGGGGTTTCAAATGATTATTTCCCTCATCTGGTAGATCAGCATCCGAAAAGGAGATGGCATTGAGAGCCAACACTTGCCCAATTATTTGTCCTACTTCGTATGGGGTTACTTGGATAGATACATGTGCATCTTTTAATGCTCCCATTAGAGGTTGGAAATGGAGCAGAGATGTCATTAATAGGTCCCAGACTGTGATGTGAGCTGGCATTCTTTTCAACTGAGTTTCTAGTATGTGCTCTCTGCTAGAAGATTAGGGTTTACTATTGTAGGTTCCTTCTCTTCTAGCTGGGCTGGTATTAATACTTTAGGTTATTTAGAGATTCTTTCTGATCGAGTAACGAAATCCATTACCCCCTCTCTATTGTCGCCCGCATTGACGTCTGTCTGATCAGAACTGAGGGGGACTTGATGGGGATCGTAGGTTAGTCCCGAGTTCTTGAATGGAGTGGATGTAGGCCTCAGAGGTGCTTAGATTGGTGGATTGGGATACGTGGATAACACTTGGTTAACCTATGCTAGAGGCAGATAGCTCGAAGGAGTGGCAAAAGTAGGCCAAATGGGATTGATGGGGATTGTGGGTAACTATATTGGTGATTATGTGGCAAAATGAGGCCAATGGTAGCTAGTCGACGCTGAAAGGGGAGATGGGGAAAAATTGGCCACTAGATAATTGGTAGGGGTTGCTGCTGCGTATGGTTGATATTGATAAATGCTAGGTTGGACATGGCTGACGAGAGCTGGTGGTGGAAAATATATTCTGAAATCCAAGGGTTCTGCCTGAGGTGTGGGATTGGAAAAGTAATCAGCCAAATTCAGGGGCTAGATTACTCCAATGCTTCTATCTTCTTGATCTTTCTGCTACGGCGCTATGAAGTCTTCCTGAGTGAGGATATACTCTGAAGGGTCAAACTCTTCACCATCCTTCTCTATCATGATGACGGTAGGCCTCGGGACTGTTCCAGCTGGTTGGTGTGGAGGCAACGGAACCTGATGTCTATTGAAATGCTGGTTTACCTTTGGGAGTGCTGGAGGAATGATTTTCTCGGCCTCTATTCAATCTTGTATCACATGCTTTAAGGGAAAGCATCGATCAGTCAAGTGGCCTGATCCTTGGTAGAAATTACAATGAGTATTGGGGTCATAATTTCTTGGGATCGGATTTGGTAGAGGTCGAAGCTGGAGTGTGGTGACCAAACCCTTTTCGATCAATAAGGGCAACAGGATATTCAAGGACTGTCCCAAATGTGTAAAGACTCAATTGAAACGGGCCCTTCTTTATTCTGGGGTCATCTGTGCCCCTTGTTCATTTCCAATTCTCTGCATCGGTTTACTTCATGTTGGGGCTGGCTGTGCCTCCTTAAACTGGAATGGGGTTATGCTAGTATTGGGCCATGTATTTATGACCATCTGTATATTTGTCTCGGTTCTTCTCACATTCCTCTATTCAGCAATCTTTCGGACCTCGCGTTTCATGATTTTATTTAACTGCCCTTCTCTTATGGCATCTTCGAAATGATTGGCATTCCTTACCAAGTCAACAAAGTTGGACTACTATTGTTACACCAAGAAAACTGAGATGATTGGCAGAGTATTTTTTGAGATCATCTCGATTTGTTCATCATCTAGTATTCTATTTCTGACTTGAGCTGCCAATGTCCTCCACCACCCAAGGTAATCGCTGAATGCTTCATCAGGATTTTGCTTTAGTCGGGCTAGATCTGACATACGAGGTTCAATGTCTATATTATAGACATACTGCTCTTAGAATAGGTGGGTCAGATCCTTTCAGGTTTTAATCATGGATGGTTCCAGGGAAGTGAACCATCTCAAAGTCGGGCCTATAAGACTCTTCTGGAACACTTTGATGAGTTTTCATTCGTCTCCGCCGTACTGGTAAATGTGATCAGTCACAGAATATACCATTTAGTGATGCTTAATCCTAGTTTGCTACTAATAAGTTAATGATGTACAAATATTAAGGAAAATCAATAGAAGAGAGCCAAAGTGCTAATCTTTGTCAAAATGAACTCATAAAGCAGTAAGAAAAATGATTGAACGTAAAAGATGATTTTTCACCTACAGAAAGCCAAGTACTTTACGATTGAACAAAGTCAAAGAAAGAAAAAGAAGAAAAATTGTAATTTACGATTCTTCAAAAGACGTTCAAAAGCTGAAGTACGATACAATAGAAAGTGATCGATTGTAAGAAGAACTGTTCCATTGGAAACTGTGTTGATAAGAGAAAATCATGATTTACGATTTTACAAATGAAGCTTCTCGTTGTTGCTGATCACATGAAGATTTACACCACTATGTGCCAAAAATAGAAGAACTCTTGAATTACCTGAGATGCCTGTGTCCATAAAATATCTCGGAGCCGCCCATTAATAGTAATGGAACTCTGTGCAAACTTTCCTCCCGTGATATGAGTCACCACCCCTTGATCACTTATACTGCCCCAAACATCTGACTGCATTTTCCAACTGAAATGGAATATGACTACGAAAATGGCATTGTACATCCAGAATAGACCTAAGAAGACATGATCCCAGGCAGATACTTGACATGTCCCCCCTCTTCCAGGTCTGTCACAAGGGAAACAAAAACAAAGATTTGCTTTATTGGGGATCAAACGGGAGCTATGAGCAAATAGAACACCTTTCAGTAGTATTAATACAGTCACATGGATCGTAAATGCATGAATGTGATGTACCAAAAAATCTGCGGTTCTTAATGGAATAGGTAACAAAGCAACTTTGCCGCCTATTGCTACTAAACCAGAACCCCCCCAATTCAAGCTGGTGCTTGTTGTTGCACCAGGAGCTGTTGCACGAGGTGATAAAGCATGAGTGTTTTGTACCCATTGAACAAATATGGGTTGTAATTGTATAGTGGTATCTGAAAACATATCTTGGGGGTGCCCTAAAGTGCTCCTAGTATCATTATGAATATACAAGCCAAAACTATGAAAGCCTAGAAACATACATGCCCAGTTGAGATGTGATATGATTGCATCGCGGTGCCTAATGACACGATCTAATAGATCGTTGTATTGAGTAGTTGGATCATAATCTCTTACCATAAAAATGGTTGCACCAACTATGAGAAATCATATCTTGGACCAGGAGCTGTTGCACCAGGTGCTAAAGAGTGAGTGTTTTGTACCCATTGAGCAAAAATGGGTTGTAATTGTATAGTGGTATCTAAAAACATATCTTGGGGACACCCTAAAGTGCTCATGGTATCATTATGAATATACAAGCTAAAACTGTGAAAGCCTAGAAATATACATGCCCAGTTGAGATGTGATATGATTAAGTACGGTGAATCACGGATCTGAGAAGATTGATGAAGATAAACTCCTAAAGGGCTCTATTACTGAAATAAAGGAGACAAGTTTCGAATGCATCAACTATCCGAAGCATGAAAGATAAAATTAGGAATTAGAGTTATATTAGGATACTCTTGTTTTTAGTAATTTCTTTTATTAGAATTAGAACACTGTAAACTGGCTCCTTATGATCTACAAATTTGAGAGCCCGGTATAGGAATAAGAACATCAAAGAATTTCTCATCATCAATTGATGACCGAGGTTGGGTTTTTCTTCAGATTAAATTTAGTTTAGTTTAGTTTAGATATCCAAGGTTCTTCGATCACAATTGACGACTGGGATTGAGAGCTGGAAGATTAGTGTAGATATTCGTAGTTTCTCAGAAGCAATTGACTACTACAGAGTGAAAGATATATTTTACTTTGCTTTCTAGTTTAGATTTATTTTTATTGCAATTTACTGCTTTATAAACATCTCCAAGTTTTTATTTGAATTGACGACTCAGGTTGAGATTTGCAGATTAGTGTAATGGTTTTACTTTTTCATCTTCAATTTTCTAGAATTTGATTGACGCTAAAGTTTTAAGAGATTTTTGATTAGATTAAATCTATATTGATAGAATTCTACTTTTGGTTGACGACCAATGCTAGGAGGCTTGATATATAGTGTAACAGTACTTTAATTTTGTATATATCCGAGAACTGAAGGGTTGTGATTGACGATCATAATCTGGAAGGAGGAGGATTTAGGATTTATTTTCTGCAACTTAGATTAAGAATCCATTCTTTTATGAATATTTCTCAAGTAGTTTGGATCTTAAAGATAAATATAAATTTTCAGAAAAAGCAAATTACCCAGTGATAAATCACTTCTCCGTGGGAACGATCCTATACTAGCATTACAATTTCCATTGTGCGCTTGCAATAGGTTAAGACTTAATTAGATACATACAAAGTAGCAAGTCAAGTTTTTGGCGCCACTTTCAGAGAAGTGGATTTATTTTTGTATTAGTTTTAGGAAACAAATATTTATCTTTCTCTATTTATTTATCCTTATATTTTTATTTTCTTGATCACTTCTTAAGATTTCACAGGTTTATTCGGAGTAACGAACCATAAGCTTCAACACTTCTGTTGGCCACAAAAACAAGAGGCTCAGATTTGTTTCTCTCCCTGCTTCCAAAAAAAAAAAAAGAAGTATATATATAATAAATAATTTTAGGAATAAAATGTCTAAGATGCAAGGCCATGATGAAATATTTTGGTCGAATCTTAATGTGACTTATTCCCCAATGGAATTCCCAACTACTCCTTGGTATCCATCCATGTTGGAGACAGAGCAGGCCTTTGCCTCTAAGTGGGGTAGAGCTGAGAATTCTTATAATTCTCAGAGGGATAATCCTTATGGCTTCCCAAGGGGAACTCAATAAGAATTATCTTATAAATACCGACAATATTTTTCGAATTCCCAAGAGTCATATAGCCCATACCAATCTTTTGAAATGATGGTGCTAATATCTTCATAATAGAAATGATGGTGCTAATATCATTCAAATCCCTCAGGACTTGCAACAACATGTGCGCCATCGCTCTAGGGAATTAGCCCAGTTGTCTCAGATCTCCCAAAACTTACACTCTTGTACTCAGTCCATTGCAAATCTAGAAACCCAAATTGAGCAATTAGCCTCGCAGTGGGAGGAAAAAGAGTGTAACCAAGCGAGCTCACAGACACTAACTCCCACAGTTCAAGCTGTTCAAACCTTAAGCAGTGACCGGACTGTTGACAATGGAGTAGAGATGCCTACATCGGTAGCTGTCCCTATGACTCGAGACAAGGAGAATGAAGCCAAAGAAGAGACTCCCCCACAAGAGAGTAAAAAAGTTAGAAATTGAAAAACAAAAAAAAGTTAAAAACAATAAGGATGGCACACCTAAATCTGTAACCAAGGTACCCTATGTACCAAAGTTACCATTTCCAAACGCTTTTGGTGCATCATCCCTTTTTGATAAAAATCCAAAAAAATTAGAAGAAATTACTGAAATTATCGAAGAAGTAAAAATCAATTTGCCCCTCTTGGAGGCAATCAAGCAGGTTCCAGCCTATGCACAGTTCTTAAAAGAGATGTGCTCGCAGAAATGAAAACGGCGAAACAATGTCTAGCAAAAAGTTTTCTTGACAGAGCAAGTAAGCTCAGTCTTACAAGCTAGAACTCCACCCAAGCTTAAGGATCCTAGGGTGCCTACAATTCCATGTATCATAGGCAATCATGCAATAAATAAAGCGCTTTTGGATCTGGGAGCCAGCGTAAATCTGCTACCATATTTTATTTACGAAAAATTAGGACTGGGAGATTTGAGGCCTACTTCGGTAACTTTTTAGTTAGCCGATAGATCAGAAAGAAGGCCTGTAGAAATTATTGAAGACGTAATGATTGGGGTCGACAAATTTATTTTTCCTATCGATTTCCTGGTGTTAGACATGGAACCAAATTCAAAATCTCTAACGCAAATTCCCGTTATACTCAGTAGACCATTCTTGGCCACAGCCAATGCTTGTATAAATTATAAAACTGGAGTAATAGAAGTTTCTTTTGGAGATATGCGAATTCAGTTGAATGTCTTCTCGGTAGCCAACCAAATAGCTTTAATAGATGACGAGGAATGCTTCAGCATAGATGAAATTGAAGAATTGGTAAAGAAGCATTACCTCTAGTCTTGTCTAAGGATGCGCTTCAGACTACATTATGGTATACGGACTTGCAAGAACTAGACCACCAACTGAAGGAAGTGACTTATTTGTTGGACACTTCTATCTGTGAACTCCAGTCCAAAACTTGAAAGCCATGGATAAAACCTTTACCCATCACTTCCAATGAATCGTTACAGCCATCTATCCAAAGAGCACCATCTTTGGAATTGAAATTACATCCCGATACCCTTAAATATGCTTTTCTTGGGCCTAACAAAACCCTCCCAGTAATCATTTCATCTACTCTTAACAGGGAACAAGAGGAAAGGTTGCTGTCTACACTCATGAAGTATAAGCGTGCAATAGGGTGGAATGTCACTGACCTTAAAGGGCTTGACCCCTCGATATATATACATCATATTCATTTGGAGGACAATTCCAAAACTTCACAAAAAAGCCAACGACGGTTAAATCCAAATATGAGGGAAGTTGTATAAAAAGAAATCATGAAACTAGTTGATGCAGGTATTATTTACCCGATTTTCAACAGTAAATGGGTGAGTTCCATCCAGGTAGTCTCAAAGAAATCCAGGATTATAGTAAAAGAAAATGCAGCAAGTGAGTTGGTACCATTACGCTAAACCACGGGGTGGCGTGTATGCATTGACTACCGGAAGCTCAATTCAATGACTCGCAAAGATCATTTTCCATTGCCCTTCCTCAATCAAATTTTGGAAAAACTTGCGGGCCAGGAGTATTTTTACTTTCTAAACAGATATTTAGGGTATAATTAAGTCCCAGTTTATCCAAAAGACTAAGAGAAAACTACCTTCACATGTCCTTTCGAAATATTTGCTTACCGTCGCATGCCCTTTTGGTTATGCAATGCTCTAGCAACATTCCAAAGATGCATGATGGTAATCTTTTTTTATATGATAGACAGGTTTCTTGAGGTATTCATCGATGATATTTTGGTATTTAGCCGAACTTTTGATTCTTGTCTTGATCATCTTGCTCTCATCTTAGAAAGATGCGAAGAAACTAATCTGTTGCTAAGCTAGGAGAAGAGTAATTTTATGGTTCAAGAAGGTATAGTCTTAGGTCATACTGTCTCTAAGAGAGGAATAGAAGTTAACAGGGCTAAAATTGATGTAATAGCAAACCTACCACCACCAACTTCAGTACGGCAGATTCAATCTTTCCTTGGCCATGACGGCTTCTATCGTCGCTTTATCAATGATTTCTCCAAAATCTCGAGACCTCTATGCCGTCTATTAGCAAATGATGTGCCTTTTAACTTTGACGGCGCCTGTCTTGTTGCATTCAACAAGCTTAAGACACTTCTTTCTTTCGCACCAATCATTTAATCGCTTGACTACGCCCTACCTTTTGAAGTAATGTGCGATGCTTCTGATTATGCAATAGGTGTCATCTTAGGACAACGGAAAGACAAGATCTCTCATGTAATTTATAATGTGAGATGTACCTTGATTGAAACTTAGATTAACTATACCACCACTGATAAGGAGCATCTTGTCGTCATCTTTGCTTTAGATAAATTTCGACTGTACCTATTAGGATCAAAGATCATCATCTTCTCTGATCATTCTGCACTGAAATACTTACTGTCTAAAAAGGATGCCAAGCCGAGACTAATCACGTGGATCCTTCTTTTGCAGGAATTCAACTTCAAAATTAAAGATAAATAGGGAGTTGAAAATGTGGTGGTTGATCATCTGTCCAGAATAGAATTGCCTGAAACCATCAGTAAAGAATCTTTGCATGATACCTTCCTAGATGAGCAACTTTTCACCATCCAAGCTACAGTACCATGGTATACAAACATCGTGAATTATTTGGCAACAGGTAAGATTCCCCTGACTTGGTCCCGTTAGGACGGGTATATTTTCTTTTATAATATAAAATACTATATTTGGGAGGATCCTGACCTATTTAAAATATGCCCAGACCAAATAATTAGGAAATGTATGCCTGATAGTGACACCCACAATATTCTACAGTTCTATCACATATATGCTTGTGGGGTCACTTCTGTGGTAGAAAAATGGCTGCCAAAGTACTACAGTCAGGATTTTATTGGCCATCGTTATTTAAGGATGCCTAGAATTTTTGTCAGGCTTGCGATTGGTGCCAAAAGTCAGGAGCCATGTCCCGAAGGAACATGATGCCCCTCCAACAAATTTTTGTCGCAAAACCCTTTGATGTGTGGGGCATAGACTTCATGGGCCCCTTTCCACCTTCGTTCAGATTCATATACGTACTTGTAGCCGTTGACTACGTATTAAAATAGGTAGAAGCAACAACTACAAAAACAAATGACCATAAGGTGGTAATCTCTTTCATCAAGGAGAATATATTTGTACGATTTGGAACCCCACGATCTATTATAAGTGATGGAGGAAGCCATTTTTACAACCGGCATTTTGAGAACTAGCTCAAGAAATACGGCATGACTCATAAAATCGCAACCCCCTATCACCTGCAAACTAGTTGGCAAGTTGAGGCTTCCAACCGAGAAATAAAGAAGATCTTGGAAAGAACTATTCGACCTGATAGAAAGGATTGGTCCCTGAGACTGAATGTCACCTTGTGGGCATACAGGAAGGCCTATAAAACACCGATTATCATGTCTCCCTATAAGTTGGTATATGGACGAGCTTGTCATTTACCTGTGGAATTAGAACATAGAGCTCTATGGGCTATCAAAGCTCTCAATTTTGAGTTGGATGCGTCTAGGGAACATAAAAAACTTGAACTCAATGAGCTAGAGGAAATTTGAAGTGATGCTTATCAAAATGCTTGAATTTACAAGGCCAAAACCAAATCATTTCATGATAAGCACATTTTGAGAAAGAAGTTTGAGCCAGGCCAACAAGTGTGATTATATAATTCGAGGTTAAAACTATTCCCAGGGAAACAACGAAGTCGTTGGGACGGACCCTATAATGTTGTGGAAGCATTCTCCCATGGGGCTTTAACCATTCAGGATCCCAAATATAGTCGTATCTTCAAGGTTAATGGGCAGAGACTCAAACTAATGATATCTTTAGAAGAAAAATGGACAGTGACCACAATGTCACTAAATGACTTGGAGTATGACTGATAAACGCCCAGGCACTGTTGAGCTATCGACTCATTCGTAGCAAATTTGTGTATATTATTTGTACAATAGTAGGTATGTCGACGAATTTTATGATACATCAAATCATAGTGATTACGATTCATAGTGTTGTCTATGATTTTGTCGACGGATTTTGGAGCTTGAGTATTCTTCCATGAACAATCGTAGTGACTACGATTACTGAGAGAACATTTCGTCCAGGCCACGCATTTGTTATCAGATAGGCACAACTTTCGATACCAAAGGTGTCACCTTGATTCACACTGCACAGACACGTCTCTTAGTATTTAATAGAACTACCAACCGGTTCGTAGTGTAACATCCATTTATGCCAACTCTTTAAATTATCGGCCTGGAGCGATTATAAATAAGCAAGTTACCACTTGGTCAATTCATTCCATTCCTTTCGCCTTCTCCCACAGCAAACACTCTTGTCATGGAAAAACCACCAAGTTGGTCTGAAATAAGCGAAGCGTTCGAGCCCCTATTGAGGCACCATGAAGAAGAAGTCAGTGCTCTCCTAGAAGAAAGGGCGCAACTAATTCAAGAGCTCTTATCTCTTCTCCCCAAAATAGAACCCGCTGATGAAACACCACCCCCATCCCCCAAACGTCAGAAATCTTCCCCATCATCACCCCCTCCCTCTTCATAAGTCTTTTTTTTTTCCTCTTCTATTGGATGCACCCATCCACGGGGAGATTAATCATTTTATTGGGACAATAAATTTTGATTAGAAGTTGAGGACTGATCTTTATCAAATACATTTTCTTCTCTCGGACATTGCTGCCAGTATCATAGTTAGTGTGTGTCTAGATTTTTCTTAGGTTTATACCCTTGATGTAATTAGTTTTCATACTTTCTATCTTTAGTTTCCTTCATATCATTGTAAATATTCCATGAATATATGAAAATTTTCTTTGACTAACTTTTTAATATAATTACTGTTTCTAATTTTCTTTTTCATTTTTGTTACTTATGATCTAAGATTAAGCCAGATGTATTTTTCCTCAAGTTTGGGGGAAATTCTTATGACAAGATATTTTCACTCGGGCAATATCATCAATCTTAAATAATTTTTGGTAAAATTTTGACTGTATCCCCTATTTTTGTGCCAATGAGGGCATTGTCTGGTTTAAGTTTGGGGGAATATACATCTAGTGTATATATTAGTTTAATTTTCTAAATAATACTTTACTTTTGCATAACTTTTAGAATTTTTGCAGAAAAAATTTTCTTTCTATTTTAGTTTCTAGTATTTTTTTTTTAGTTTTTGAATACTTTTTTTAGGATTTTTAATATTTAAACATCACATTGTGAATATGATAGAAACAAAAATATGATTCCAACTAACATACTGATCCATCGTAGTAGAAGTTTAACAATCAGAAATAGATCAGTTACAATTCATGTTTTAGCTCTTTGAACACTATATCAGAATGAAGGTATGAAACAATAGATTGATCTGAACTGTAAAATTTAGACTATAGTTTCAAAAAATATAATGAGTGAGCATTAGAGACTAACTTTTCCTTTCTTCAGAGAGAGGTTGTTATCTATCCAAGCCTAAATTCCTTTGAACTTCTCTACTATGTTTGTATGAAAAATCTCATATTGCTGAACTTAGAATCAAAATATTCTATGATTATGATAACTAATTTTTTTTCTAAAACTGTCTATTAGAAACATCAAAACAATAAGGCATTTATACTAGCAAATCGTAAAAATGATCAAAGGCCATCTTTTGTTTTAACCAAAAAGCCAAAATTCCAAAAATATTTTATCCTTTGAACCCATATTAGATGCCTAAATTGAAATTCTTTGTACAAAGATTTTATAAACCCTTAACCATATGTACCACCCAAAGCTTTCAACCTTTGACCCTTAGATTTTATGAGCGTTTAGAATAAAAAGAAGGGAAGAAGAGGGAGTGAAAAGACTAAAAAGATAATAGATAAGGGACCTGCTGAAAAGAGTACAACTGAGAAGAAATTTATAACATCCCAAAATTTTGAACCCGCACGCACTAACTAAGGTCGCATGCCTGGGACAACACATTGTGTGTGTGTGTACCTAGAGGTAAAATTTCTGTAGAGAATAAATCAGTAAAGATGATTAAAACTTGCTTGAGTTATGTGGGTTGACTGATTGGGTCGACTATTTGAGCTGACTAGTTGGGTCGACTAATTGCGCCGACTTTGGATCTTAACTTGAACCTTAGAATGTGTGACAAACGCACAACTTAGGTGTTAGAGCTTCACACCGAGTTAAAGCAAGTAGATAAGACTAACACCTTGCCTTGGTGTTATAGCTTAACACTGAATTCAATGGATAACTGGTTTGGGTGTGCAAGCCTCACACCGAACCAAAAGTTTAGTTATATAATAGTTAACACCTTGTTTAGGTGTATGTGCTTAACACCGAACAAAACTAATAGGCCATTTTAGGTGTGCGAGCTTCACACATTACCAACCCTATAAGAGAATATACTTATTTTGGTGTATAAGCTTTACACCGAAACCACCCCCACTGTATAAGCAAGCCCCACCCGTGGGTTTTCATTTGTCTTGCAAAGGTTGAGAGAAGAGAAAGAGAGGAAGGAAAAGAAAGAGAAGAGGAAGAGGAAGAGTTTGCTTCTTCTTCATTGGGTGGACTTTCGTCAACTTCTTCTTCTTAGACCCACCATAAAAGGGCGCCAATCCTTGTCACGAGTACAATCAAAAGCATGAGAGAACTCTCCCAAACCCTCTTTTAGCTTTAAAACCAAATCCCATTTACACCTCTCTAAATCCTTTTATTTCAAGCAAGAGAGATGTTGGGTTGTGTGTGAGTTGGGAGGAGTCGATCTCCGTCTGTTGTGATCGAAAGATTCAAAGAGGAGGAAGAGTTTGGGGCGTTGGAGGAAAGAAGGTTTCACGTAAAATTCATTAGTTTCGGTCACCGTGGAGCGTGCACACACGTGATTGGAAGGTGAGATTCAATTTAATTTGGTTTGAATTAGTTCAGATTTGATTTATGGGTGATTGGAATGACTATAAATGAGTTTTGGGTGTTTTAGATCAAAGAAGAAGAAGCCCCAAGGTTTTTGAAGCTGTCAAAATAGATCGATCGATTTAGAAATCGATCGATTGGATTTTATAGAATAGACAAGTGAAAATTTACTGGAGAAATCGATCGATCAATTTTGGAAATCGACCATTCGGATTTGGAAATTGATCAATCTTTGACTGAGCTTGCCAACATTGCTTTGGTATTTTAGCCATAACATTCTATTTCAAACTCTGATTGACGCGATTCTCATGAAGTTGGAAAGAGGACAATGAAATCTAAAACGTTTATAAATTAACAAACTCATGAATCAAACGTTTTGAGGGCCAAAATTGAGCAAAAAGTTGGGTCAAGTTTCAAGTTAGCACGTTTTAACTGAAGTGCCGACACAGCTTCTGTATTTTGCCATAACGTTTTACTCTGAACTCCGATTGATGCTATTATTGAGGCGTTGGAAAGAGGACAACGAGCTATACAACTTTAGTGAATTAATAAATTCATTAATCAATTGTTTTAGAGGTAAAAATTGAGCAGGAAGTTGGGCCAACTTCTAAGTTAGCACGAGCTTCCTCATTTCTGCCTCGATTTGGAGAAAACACTTGAATATGTCTAAATTATTAGTAATTTGAATCAACCCTTAATGCCTCATCATATATGTGATGTAGATTGATAGTTGGAGCCCATCGATAAGGACTTTACGTTGCTTATGTACGACTCCGAACCCAAGGTAGGAAAAATTCACTATTTAATTGCATTGATTCAGTACTCAATATCAATTTTGACTTTGATCCATTGATTCTTGATATATTCGAATTGAAGTTTGTTTAGAATTTGTTTGCCTTGAAATAATTCAAATGTCATGATCGTAGAATCTTGAGACTGAATGTGAGCCTGAGATAGGGATTTGAATGTTAATCTAAAATTTGAATCGTTGAAATTAATATGAAATAGGAACCATGAGAATAAATATGAATAAATAGAATTTGCTTGCCTTGAAATAAAATGCCATGATCTTAGAATCTTGAGACTGAATGTGAGCCTGAGATAGGGATTTGAACGTTAATATGAAATTTGAATCGTTGAAATTAAATATGAAATAGGAACCATGAGAATAAATTTGAATTAGTCTTTAAGCTCTTTGAATTTATAACTTTGAATTAGAATTATTTGAAGGGTAACGAATTTTTTGAACACAGAATATGGATTTGACTCTGATATGAATTGACACCTGTATTTGAATCTGACTTGACTGATGTAAAGAGGCCTTTGAATCTTTGAGATGAACTTGAATCCTTCGGATCATAGAAACCTTCTTATATGAATATTGGATATTGGAAGTTATGAACTATGAGCATTGAAGTTTCTGAATTATTAGTTACATTGAAATTTGGAATATGAATCATTGAATTCTGAACATTGGATTGAGATAGAATTAGATTTGAACTTCAGAATTAGATGGAATTAGATTTGAATTATGACTTTCAGTATGAACTTGAACTTAGTATCCGAAAGCTAATATGAACTTCGAAATGGAACTTGAATAGCAACTTTGGACATGAATATGAATCTGAACTTCGGACTATGAATATGAAATTGATCTGTGAACTTTGAATTCGTATATACTAACTGAACACTGACCGTTTGATTATAAACTAACTGAACCAGTACGACGGGTTATCAGTACACACTGCATATTGGACCGGTACGGTGGGTTATTCATACACACTGCATATTGTACACTGCATACTGTATACTAGATCAGTAGGACGAGTTATCCATACACAGTGTATACTGTACATTGCATACTGCATACTGGACTGGTACATCGGGTTATTCATACACATTGCATTCTGCATACTAGACCGGTATGGCAGGTTAATCCACACACACTACATCTTGTACCTTGCATCTTTGGACCACTCTGACGAGTTATCCTTACACATTGCATCTTGTACACCTTGACTGAATCTTGATTGGACCTTGTTGGACCATTCAGGAAATTTAGAAAACTGTGAGTTATGAATTAGAGTTTAGAACACTGTGAGTTATGAACTGGAAATTTAGAACACTATGAGTTATAAATTGGAATATAGAACACTGTGAGTTATGAAGTGGAAAACAGAACCCTGTGAGATATGAACGGGAAATAAACACTGTATGATGTGAACAATGGAAATTTGAATGTGAACTTGGGATCTGAGAATGAATCATTGAAATTTATGTGAAACTCTGAATTAATGAGTTTAGTTCGATTTAAGGATGCATGTAAATTATGTTTTGATAATAAATTGTCTTTTGGAAATCTGTCATGAATATCTGCATTGATATGATGAGATGTGAAATTGATATTGATATTTCCTCTACTGAGCTTAGACTGTTAGCTCACCCTGACTATACATCACAAGTACAGGTCTTGATCAGGGATTTGGGCGTGAGAAATATTAGGATTTTGTATCGAAAGAAGAGGATCTTTCGCCCGAGGTTTTGTACCCCTAGTTCTGGGATCGTAGATTTAGTACATTGTGGATTTTGGTTAGTTGTGGGTTGGTACATTCCTGCTATTAGACACATATTGTACGCCACTATTAGGTGATGGTTGGCCATCACTGGTGGTTTGTTTTAGTTGCTGTTCATGTTGGATATTAGAACTGGAGATTTTACTTATGCCATATGTTTTATCTGCTTTGATTTTCGTATGTGTGTGGATGTACCAAGTATTCTGTATCAGATTATGATCTACGATCTGGCGGTCCTGATTTTCCCATTTGATTTTGGTGTAAACTTAGAAAAAAATAAATATATCTCAGAAAATGTAGGTTGGGAAAATTCGGGCTGTCACAATTAGTATCAAAGCTATGGCGATAGATCTGTCGGAATATAGGTTGTGCATATTAGAATTCTGTCATGACATGGTGACCACTTGTTAATTGAAACTTTTATTTCATTGTGATAGTTTGATATGGCCCCATGCTGAAGGCCGAGACGCAACAGAGGTGCCCCCAAGTGGCGTGGGAACATCTAGTGGTGATAGAATCGCCCCGGATGCGAATACACCTTTGGAGCGAGGAGATGAAAGGGAAAGAATGGCTCAAGCAATGGAAACTGGGGCTAATGCGATGGCACAACAAATAGAGTTAATGACTGTAAGAAATGTGGGTAATCATCAGCCTCAGTCTTCGGCATTTATAGAGTTTAGGAGGATGCGCCCTCCAAATTTCTCAGGATAGGCAAATCCAATGGAAGCTGAGAATTAGCTCAATGAGATGGAGAAGATATTCAGTGTACTTCCATGCACTGAATATGAGAGGATAAGATGGGCTGCATTTAAGTTAGATGGGGAAGCAAGCCCATGGTGGAAGTCTATATCAAGAACATGGGAGCAGGTAGCTCCAGGTATATTGTGGACTTGAGAAGAGTTTGTTGAAGAGTTCAATAAACAGTACTTTCCTAAGGTGGTGAGGAACCAACTGGTAGTGAAGTTCATTCAGTTAGAACAAGGGACAATGACAATGCGAGAGTATGGGGTCGAGTTTATGAGACATTCAAGGTTTGCTCTAGAGCATGTGGCCTTATATCTGTTGAAGACAAAGAAGTTTAATGCGGTTTAAGGCCGAATATACATGATAGAATCTCGGTACTTGAGTTAAAGACATACGGAGGGGTGATGAGTAAGGCTTTGGTCGCCGAAGAAGACATAGATGAGATGTATAAAAGAAGAGACCCACAGAATAGGAGTGAGGAGGGTGGAGCACAATCTTATGCTCCCATGCAGACAGTCACAGAACTGACACTCCTAATGCCAGCACCTATCCAGCCTACTCAAACTGCCTACTTGAGACCACCAGTGTCTACATCTACGAGGTCACGCACCACTTCATCCACATCGGTAGAATCCTGCGCATGGTGTGGAGGACGACATAAGACGACGAAATGTTGGTGGCCCACTAGCGGATGCCTTAGGTGTGGCCAGATGGGAGATCAGGTAGAAGACTATCCCACGAAAGGAAAGGAAAGAACAACTTTGGCATGTATTCAGAGGCCCTATATTAACTTGGGCAGTTAAGGGTTTTAGATTTTCTTTTGTGGACATCTCATTTTGGATTAATAATCAGGAATTGTGGTTCATGGAGAAACTTTGTAGTGGTGGGTGTGTTTTAAGGGTTTATCATTTGTTGATAACTTAAACGTTTAATCATTAATAGTGTGAACTTTGTCATGATGACTGACTAAATCTTGCGGGTGTGTTTTTAACAATTGTGGATGTGTTATTGCCATTGGTCGATGATTTAGATTTCTGAATAATAATGGTTTAAATGTTGCGACAAACTTTAGCCGGAGTTTGGTAACAGGATAAATTTTCGCAAACAAAAATTCCTTCAGGCAGGGTGAATGTCATGACCCTAATGTCGAGGATGTTAAATTGCACTCATACCTTTTCGAATACGGCGCGTGAATTTTCGAGGGCGAAAATTCCTTTAAGGAGGAGAGAATGTGATAACCCTGATTATGAGGACGTTGAAGCATTGACGATTACCAAGTGTCCATACCTCTTTGAATACAGTACGTAAATTTTTTAGGATAAAAAATTTTTAAGGTGGGGAGAATACATCCCCAAATTTTGAACGTGCACACACTGACTAAGAGAGCGTGTCTGGGACAACACACTGTGTGTGTGTGTACCTAGAGGGAAAATTTCTGTAGAAAATAAATCAGTAAAGATGATTAAAACTTATGTGAGTTATGTGGGCTGACTGATTGGGCTGACTATTTGAGCCGACCAGTTGGGTCAACTAATTGGGCCGACTAATTAGGCCGACTTTGGGTCTAACTTGACCCTTAGAATGTGTGACAAACACACAACTTAGGTGTTAGAGCTTCACACAGAGTTAAAGCAAGTGGATAAGATTAACACCTTGCTTTAGTGTTATAGCTTAACACCAAATCCAGTGGATAAGTAGTTTGGGTGTGCAAGCCTCACACGGAACGAAAAGTTTAGTTGTATAATAGTTAACACCTTGTTTAGGTGTATGTGCTTAACATTGAACCAAACTAATACGCCATTTTGGGTGTGCGAGCTTCACACATAACCAACCCTATAGGAGCATATACTTGTTTCGGAGATTAATCTTTACACCGAATCCACCCCGGCGCTATAAGCAAGCCCCACCCGTGGGTTTTCATTTGTCTTGCAACGGTTGAGAGAAGAGAAAGAGAGGAAGGAAAACAAAGAGAAGAGGAAGAGGAAGGATTTGCTTCTTCTTCATTGGGTGGACCTCCATTAACTTCTTCTTCTTAGACCCACTGCAAGGGGGCGCTAATACTTGTCGTGATTACGATCAAGGGCATGAGAGAACTCTCCCAAACCCTCTTTTAGTTTGAAAACCAAACCCCATTTACACCTCTCTTGATCCTTTTATTTCAAGCAAGAGAGATGTTGGGTTGTGTGTGAGTTGGGAGGAGTCGATCTCCTTCCATTGTGATCGAAAGAATCAAAGAGGAGGAAGAGTTTGGGGCGTTGGAGGAAAGAAGGTTTCGCATCAAATCCATCAATTTCAGTCGCCGTGGAGCGTGCGCACATGTGATTGGAAGGTGAGATTCGATTTAATTTGGTTGAAATTAGTTTAGATTTGGTTTGTGTGATTGGAATGCATATAAATGAGTTTTGGGTGTTATGGATCAAAGAAGAAGAAGCCCGAAGGGTTTCTAAAATTGTCAAAACCGATCGATCGATTTAGAATTCGATCTATCGGATTTGACTGAGCTTGTCGATATTGCTTTGGTATTTTAGCCGTAAGATTCTGCTCTAAACTCCGATTGATGCGATTATCATGGCATTGGAAAGAGGACAATGAACTATAAAACTTTTATAAATTAATTAACTCATGAATCAAATGTTTTGAGGTAAAATTTGAGCTAGAATTTGGGTTAAGTTTTGAGTTAGCCCGTTTTGACCGAAGGGCCGACACAACTTCTGTATTTTGGCCATAACGTTTTACTCCCAACTCCGATTGACACAATTCCTGTGGCATTGGAAAGAGGACAATGAGCTATACAACTTTTGGTAATTAATAAATTCATTAGTTAAATATTTTAAAGGTGAAAATTGAGCAGAAAGTTGGGTCAAGTTCTAAGTTAGCACGAACTTGCCCATTTTCGCCTCGATTTTGAGAAAACACTTAAATATGTCTAAATTATTAGTAATTGAAATCAACACTTAATATCTCATCGTATATGTGATGTAGACTGGGAATGGGAGGCCATCGATAAGGACCTTGCATTACTTGTGTATGACTCCAAACCCAAGGTAGGGGAAATTCACTATTTAATTGCATTATTTCAGTACTCAATATCAATTTTGGCTTTGATCCATTGATTCTTGGTATATTCGATTTGAAGTTTGTTTAGAATTTGTTTGCCTTGAAATAATTGAAATGTCATGATCTTAGAATCTTGAGACTGAATGTGAGCCTGAGATAGAGATTTGAACGTTAATCTGAAATTTGAATCGTTGAAATTAAATATGAAATAGGAACCATGAGAATAAATTTGAATTAGTCTTTAAGCTCTTTGAATTAGAATTATTTGAAGGGTAACGAATTTTTTGAACACAGAATATGGATTTGACTCTGATATGAATTGACACCTGTATTTGAATCTGACTTGACTGATGTAAAGAGGCCTTTGAATCTTTGAGATGAACTTGAATCCTTCGAATCATAGAAACCTTCTTATATGAATATTGGATATTGGAAGTTATGAACTATGAGCATTGAAGTTTCTGAATTATTAGTTACATTGAAATTTGGAATATGAATCATTGAATTCTGAACATTGGATTGAGATAGAATTAGATTTGAACTTCAGAATTAGATGGAATTAGATTTGAATTATGACTTTCAGTATGAACTTGAACTTAGTATCCGAAAGCTAATATGAACTTAGAAAATGGAACTTGAATAGCAACTTTGGACATGAATATGAATCTGAACTTCGGACTATGAATATGAAATTGATCTGTGAACTTTGAATTCATATATACTAACTGGACACTGACCGTTTGATTGTACATTGACTGAACCGGTACGATGGATTATCAGTACACACTACATACTGGACCAGTACGGTGGGTTATTCATACACACTGCATATTGTACACTGCATACTGTATACTGGATCGGTAGGACGAGTTATCCATACACACTGCATATTACATACTAGACTGGTACGGCAGGTTATACATATACTTGCATCTTATACATCTTTTCTCTTGGACGATGTGACGGGTTATCCATACACTTTGTATCTGCATCTTTGGACCGGTACGTCGGGTTATTCCTTACACAGTGCATACTGTACATAGCATACTGGACCGGTATGACGGGTTACTATACACACTGACTGGATACTGACTGGACACTGACTAGACCATTGCAATCGAAAATTTAGAAAACTGTGAGTTATGAATTGGAATTTAGAACACTGTTAGTTATGAACTGGAAATTTAGAACACTGTGAGTTATGAACTGGAAATCAGAACCCTGTGAGCTATGAACGGGAAATAAACATGTTGGTTATTTACTTAGGAGTGCTGTTATTTTATTAAAAATAGGGGAGGAAAATAAATCAAAAGTGGAGATGGAAATGGGTTAGCATAGCAGTCTAAAATAAACACAATCCTGCAAGATCTATGGCCGTTGTACCAAGTTTTGAGTAAGTAAGAGTTTGTCCCATAAGGATGATTGATCTTTAACCTATTTTAGTAGGCCCTCCAGATCTGGCTACAAATCTGACAATCCTAAAGAAAGGGAGTTTAAGTGTCACAACTAATCTACTAAAAACACAAATGCAGTCCTAACTATAGAAAAGGTTTAAAGAAGGGTGATGATGGTTGTGTGGAAAATAAAGCTAAAATTATGAGAAGTAAGCAATTAATGGTAAATCAGTTATACAACTCAAATTTAGGGCTGATTCTACAGAAATCCTTCTGAAGGCTACAAGCACATCAGCAAGGTAAGAGAATCCAAAGTAACCCTGCAATCTAGACTCCTCTAGGGCTATAACATTTCCACTTAAATGGTCACAGACCATCCAATAGAGGAGTTTTAATCACCTGAAGGGATTGATCCTAAGGCTATAACATGTCCACTTAAATGGTCACAAACTATCCAAGAGATTTCCTCCCATCAATGGGTTAAATCAGAATAGGGAAACCATTGCAGACACTATGTTTGCAAGGCATCCATAGGAGCAATCAGTCCTTAAGATTAGGTAAAGCCCATAGGAGCTATCAGTCCATAGGAGCAACTGAGTTTAAAGCCCCCAATTTAGACTCAGTTGGTCATTGCTACAAAAGGCCTGCAATGACCCAGCTCACAAGTCTGTAATCTCTGCAACCAAATCAGATCTACAATCCGATGATGACATTTCTAATAGAGGGCAGTTTGGCTTTGCACAATCTCTCACAAGGCTAACCAGTTCATGTGCAGAGAAGAAGAATCCATCTCAGATCTGTGATTTAGACCCCTCTTAAGGCTATAATCTGTCCACTTAAATGGTCACAGACTATCCAAGGGAGAGGGTTCAATCACAGAGGCCTGAGACAAAACAATAAACCTGCTGTTGCCACCATTGTTGTAAGGCAAAATAGCTCAAACAATAATGGGAGTCTCAGACCTATAGGCATCTATGTCTAAATCAAATAGATTTCTATGCAAGGAAAACATAGAGATTACAGATCTAATTAAAGCAATAAAACTAACAAAATTATAAAAGAATCTTACAATACTTGCCCTCGAAGGCAACAACCAATGCAAACCCCAACTCAGCTCCTAAAGTTCTCACAAATGCCCATTGCAAAACTAATTTGAAATCAAATTCTTACAAGTGAGTTAGCTAGTAAGTGCTGGACTAAGGAAGAAGTAAAATAAAAATGGAAGATGATCTAACCCTAACCCTAATCTGCTTGAGCTCTCAACCGACTGAGGTTGAAGGAAAAGATACAAAAATTAACTAAGTTATAGCTTATATACTCAGTCCTAATGCCTTGGCCAATAGGGGAGAAAACCCTAATTTTATGGTAGACGTGGCTCTATGGCAGCCCTTGGATGCCTTGGGATGTGTGGGAATAGATTAGGGCCTTGGGATGAGTGCCCTAGTAGTGTGGAAATCCCTAAAAGGTCCCTGAGCTTAGAGTGGGAAGTGAGGAACCCGAGCTTCGCATGGATGATTGGCTTTGTAGTCCACATCACGCAGCTCTGATGTGTGCTTCGCGAGGCTGGATTTGGCTGGGAAACATAAGACTTGCGCGATTGAATTCCTGAAGCTCTCTCTCTTAGCAATTGTGCAATGCGTTGAATGCCGGTAATAAGGAACTGCACGACTGCTTGAAAGAAGTCGTTGATGAGCTGCGCGTTGAACTGCGTGAGCTTCACGCGTAGATGCTTGATGGCCTATGCCCTATGAGATCCTCGCAAGGATATTTCTGAAGCCCTCTCTCTTGGGAGCACCGTGAGGTCTGCGCGATGCGTATTTGCGCTGGTGGCTCCGTGTCTCGCGCGGTCAACTTCTAGTCTTCTGAACCGCGTGAGAGTGCTTTCTGCTTGGCTTGCAGCTGTGCGAGGCTTACTCTCTGGCTTTCTACTGCATTGCTTGTTCTGCTACAGCACCTTCCTCTATTCAGCTCTTCATTTCTCTCATCCAATAGACTTCCATGGTCCACATGTGCATCAAAAACAATCACCAAGGGGCGTACCACCATGGTGTTTCTTCAGTTCTTCATTAGGCTTCACAATCTGCTTCAAAACTTCTCTGTTTGGCCTCCAAATCATGACAGTTGTACTAAAAGCTGCAATGTTATTCTTAACTACAAAACACACTCAAAGTGCACTTATTAGATGGCCACAAGGAATAGTAAAGGCTAGGTTAAGAGGTGAAAAATGGTATTTTTCAGCACTTAACATACCTCCAAACCTAATCTTTGCTAGTCCTCGAGCAAAGCAACAATTAAACATCTACTCTAAAAAATTTAAATGCCACTTTCGTAGGGAGCACAGATGCATTTAGCTTGTGCACCAAGTCTTTTAAACCCCTAGGTGATCCCTAGTAGAGGAGTGAAGTCTCCCGAGGGTTTTCAGTGAAGATACCCACAAAATTCTCAACAAAACAATTAACAAAAGTACAGACAATTTTAAGGCGGTTTTCAATAAATAGAGTGTTAGTCCACCCTTGATCTTTCAAGATATTGAGGAGTTTTAAACACATGAAATGCACAGACAATTTAACATAAACATCTTACATGCATGCACATCATTTCCAATCAGCTTACAACAAGAAAAACAGAAGGTGTATGTCAGTACTAAGCTCACAAATAAGTCAAAAATTAAATAATGTCCAATACATTCAATTTCAAGACCCAAAACTTACCAGGGCTATCACTCACAAAGGAATTTGAGGGTTTTCAATTTTTACACAGGCTCAAGAACAATTGCAGGCCTCAAATGGGTCTGCAAGGATGAGCATAGGCATGGCATCTAATTTCTGGCATCATTAATATTTCTCGCCATAGATTAAACAGCTCCTCATCTCCACATGACAGCTCATTCCTTTTAGGATCAACAAGGTCTTAAAACTGGGTTGTAATGTGGCTTATGGGTGAGTGTTATAGAGAATGGAAAGGATGAAAAGGATGCAAAAGTGATAAAGCAGCAGGTTAAGGAGGTGATTCATGATTTCACCTTCTTGAATTCAGCATATTCCACCTTCTTTGATATTTATCAGATTTGAAGTGGCCAGCTTCTCCTCTTCTTTTTATTCTTTCCAATGAAATTTCTCTTGACTCCTCTCTTCCTTTTTAGTATATAATTTTTTTCTATTTTTCTTTTTTCTTTTTTTTTAGATACATTTATCTTTTCATTTTTTTATTTTTATTCTTCTGAAATGCCACCATCCTCCCAGCTGCTACACTGTTATTCTTCATATTGTGTTTCTCCTCCATTCACCAAATGTTGACCTCAGCTTGTCCATCTTCAACTTCTTCTCCTTTACCTTGTAAATTCTCAGAGTGAGGGTAGGGTTGAATCAGGTTTATAGGTTTAGGTGCAAGTACACTGGTGCATTTTAATGAAATCTGGAATTTGAAGCTCAACGGGTGTATGCATAAGGGTAGTTTTAAAGGGTTGGTATTTTTTAGCTCAAACTATCCAAGAGAAGGCCTTGATCATCTCCTAAATTTCATGAGTACAGTCAGTTGTTTCAACTTGGAGATGCCTAACTTCTAGTGAGAAAATAAACTCAGCCAGTCCTTAGAGCAAAAAGAATTGCCAAAGACACTCCTCAAAAAAAAAAAATTTATAGGATCAAATCTCACTAGGTATGGTCCTCAATTGAGCTCATGGGCATGTCCTCACCTTTTTCTTTCCTTAATGGTTCAGTAAGTGCTGAGAAAATTTGAGTTTTTTTGGTGTTCACCTCATGGAAATATTAAAATTTTAAAAGATTTTTATGTTACAAAGTCTGCAAAATTTTTAACTTTCCTCATTTTTACAGTTTCTTAGGTGAACTTAGCTGTATTTTCTATTTCACTTACTTAAATCTGCTGCACTTAGGTTAACTACTTCATTGGTATACTCTGCAACACCCTCAAACCTATGAGGAATAGTGTCCTCACTGTTTCACAGTGACATGTATAAGGGCAGCAGGGTATGAAAACATAAACAACAATGCAAGGAAGCAACTACAAAACAAAGTAAGAAATGCAAAAGAACGTAAAGAAGCACACAAGAAACTATTGTCATTACAAGAAAAATTTATAAGACACCATAATTGCAAAAGACTGGAAATTGAAACACTAAATCACATATACACCATGGAATTAAAATTTAATTACAAACAGATTGAAGGACATCCTAGACCTAGTCTGAATCTGAATCTGAGCTTAAGACATTAGCAGGGTCCTATCCATACTTTGCTATCATTTCCTCATAATCCTTCTTTAACTATTCCTTCCTCAACTTCTCAGTGTTGGCTACACCAGCCTTTGATCTTGTTGCAGCTGGCTTCCTAGGTTTGGTGCTACTCTGCTATTGAGAGGGTTTTTGAATGTGTACCTCAGCTGATGAAGGTGGGTACATGCCAGAGACAGTTCTGTGGAGGTTGTTTGTAAGTTTAGCCAAACTCTTAGCTTTCTTCTCCTTTTCATATAAGTTGAGGGCATGCCTGCATAGTTGCTCCCACTTCCTCTTTTCCATTTTGTGATCCAGGTTAATTTAGTTAATTTCAGTAAGGAAAGGCTGCTTGATGGCAGTGTTGATTTCAGCTATGCCTCTGATTACATCCCTCCTAGTGTAGGGATTTTCATTCATGACTCTTAGGAGGGCAGAGAATGGAGGTACGAAAAATGAGGAGGTAGGTAGGATAGGTTTGTCAGTAGAGGTAGTAGGGTCAGCCAGAGAATGTGATGGGGTGGATGAAGATGATGGGATAAATGAAGGAAGGGGAATGGGGGATGCCAGCTCCTCCTCTTGGAGGTCAGTTTGTGTATGAATGGAGGATAGGGTGGGTAAGATGGGCAAGTCTGCCTCCATGGAAACAGTCTGGGTGTATGCAAAGGTGGTGGATGGTGGTGGGTCTATTTGGGCAAATGAAGAGGTGAGTGGTACATGTGTAATGGAAAGGTCCACATCCTCCAACTCAGTCTGAGTGGATGATGCTAGGGTAACTGGTGGGATGGGCAATTCTTCTGGCTCAGGTTCAGTTTGGATGACTGCAAAGGTGAATGTAGGTGGAGGGGCTTCATGTTCTGGTTCTGTTTGTGTAGCAGGAACTGATGTTGCTACTAAGGTTAAGGGTTGGGGTGATGGGGGTGGTGTAGGTATATGGGTAGGTGTAGGGATGAGTGGCTATTGTGATGGCGGGGCTAAGGTTAATAAGGTGGACTAAATGGTTTGTAGGTTGGTTTGAATGGTGGCCTGGTTTTGGGTGTTGGTTAGGAGTTGGGTTTGTAGGGTAGTGAGTAGGGTAAGGATTTGAGGTAGGGAGTCTGGTATGATGGGTATTGTGAGTTGAGTGGTTTGGATAGGTTGAAATGGTGAAGTGGGTGCATGCGTAAAAGTTGTGGGTTGCGGAGATGTAGGGACTGATGAATAATGAACTCAATGGGGTGAATCTGAAAGAGGGGAGTACTCATAGTTGATGTCCCATATAATGGAGTCCATCAGTGTAGAGTACCCCTTCGTGGAGAATGGGTCTTGGTCATGGGAATGGGCAATTAGTTCAAAGGGGGTATGTTGGATGGGGTGGTGTTGGCCAATGGGTGCAGATGTAGTGGCAATGTGTTGTAGGAAGTCAGATATGGGAATGTGAGGGATGTCAGTGAGCTGAGGCTGACTGGCATCATAGTGGAATGGTGAGGGTGGTGCTGGTGAGGATGGGTGTAGAATAGTGGGTATGGGTTCTGGTATAGAAGTGGAAATGGATGTTATTTCTATTAGGGAGGTGGTTGTGGGGATTGGGATGGGATGAGAGTTGGGATATGTTCTGGAAGGGTAGTAGAAGTGGTGGTTGAGTGCTCTTGGATTTGAATGGATTGAGGTAATGGGGTAGGTTCTGGTAAGGTAATTGGTTGGGAAGGTTTAGTGGGGGCTTTGGTGGATTTGGAGGCTTTCATTTTGGTGTATGTCTATTTTACAGGTGGGTTGGGGTGAGCAAGGTATATGAGTAGAGTTGGTTCAGGGAGAGATGATGTAGCTGTGGAGAGTTGTGGGGTTAGGATGATGGGAGTAGGTGTAGATTTTGGGATTGGGTGTGAGGCAGGAGCTAGCTTGGGAATGGAGGTGAGTATGGAAGGAGTGGGTGGGGGTACTGATGATGGACAAGGAATGGTAGAGCTGACAACTGGAGCAGTGACTAATGGGATAACAGCAATAGCAGTTGTTGTAGCTGCTTCTTGGAGTGTGGGTGCTGCAGACCCCCTTTTCTTCTTGTTTTTCTCTATCAGAGTCTAGCTGGTTCCCCGCTACCTTTTCCCAAACCCCACTAGGGGTAGGGTCTGAGTCTCCTCTCCCATCTTGATTTAGTAGCCCCCTTGCTTCAATAAAGTTGTGATCAATCTGCAGTAGGGAAGGGCATGAGGCTTCTGTTTCCTCTGAATCTTCTCATGCAAGTCCGTCATGGCCGCAAAAACCAACAGGGCTGCATTGAAGCAATGCCCTTGAGAGAAGGAAAACATGGTATCTGTAATAGGTGCCCTCCTCTCTTATTGGTGGCCAAAATAATAAATGTTCTTCCTCAACACCTGATCCATAAACATCAAGTCTTGCTCCAAATCCCTCCTCCTTATAGAATCTCCTGAAGCCTTAATCCCTCTTGTAATCTTCAAGGCTATCTCATCAATAGAAGCTGTCAGAGGAGCTCCCAAATTGCAGCTGGGATTATACTCAGCTGGAATGCCCAAAGTCAGGGCTATCTGGGCTGGCCCCACTAGCATCTCAAAGTTATCCACAAGAATTAACAGTACCAGGTTGCCAGCCTCATCCTTCTTCACTCTAATATTTTGGTAAAATAATTGTACCAGTCTGGGGTACACCAATTCCTTGACATAGCTCAGCAGAGGTCAAGGAGGTCCTGGTCAGAAATTCTATGGAGGGAGCAGCTAAAGGCTCCTTCTCAAAGTAAGCCTTATCAAAGGCAGTTTCTACCTCTAACTGAATGACAGCTATAAACTCACTTGGGGTTGTCAGTGAGTCATCCTTTGGGTCTTCCCTGGGGCAACCTCAGGGACAACCTCTTTGCCTTTTTTCTGCCTTTTCTTCTCTGATTTCTTAGGGCTTTTGGATGCAGTTCTTGCCCTCTTCATAGGGGCAGCCCTCTTTTTAATATTTTCCACTTGGGGCTCAACTTGAGGTACATCGAAGTTAGTGGCCTTCACAATGGAGGCCTCTACAATCCTTACTGACTTCCTTGAAGCGGTAGGAATGTCAATTAGAGGGGGGTTCAAAAGACCCTCTAGGTCACCGTCGAAATTGGAGCTGCCAACCATTTCAAAATTCTAGGGTTTTAACTTTGGAAATGAAATCCCTAGTCTATGCAAGTCAAATAAGATGTCTTCCCCCGAATAATTTCTCATATTCTAAATAAAACAGACACTTCAACCCACAGAAAGTAACTAACTACAAAAAAGTTGAAAAGCTTACCCCCAAACCCTAGGGTTTAGCAATACAAGCTGCCCTGAGGTCTCAGAAGCACTTTGCCAGGTGCAAAGTGGTCGAAATCTAATGCTTGACAAAATGTGAGGTTTACAAAGTGCATAGTGGAGTAGTAAGGTCCAATGGTGAAGAGTAATAGGTGTCTGGAAAGGGGAAAAATTGCTAGGGATCTATGAAGAAGATGACTTTGCAGAGCTCTCACGAGGATTTTAAGAGAATCCCGAGCTTCGCGAGGGTCCAGTGTTGATCTCACAAGGCTCCCTTTAAGTGTAATTCAGCCTCACGACAGCAAGGGATTTGGACATGATGTCGCGTAGTTCAAATGGAACTGCGCGAGTTGCATTTTCAGTGAAAAGCAGCCTCTCGCGAGGCTCTTTAGTCAGCCTGTCATGCAATTCAGATGTGGAACTAACTGCTCTCGCTGTTCAAAGCATTCCCGCGATAGGCCTTCCTAGTTAAGATAGAGCCTCGCGAGGCTCTTCTCAGTTTTATCTCATTTTCATTCTCAGTGCTGCATCAGTCCCTGGTGGGTCTGTTACAGCTCTGTCTTCCTAAAAGCTCTAGACACATGGTTCATGCACACATTAGGCTATATGGACACATATCAATAAACACATAGCAACCAATAAAATGAAATCACAGCAAATTAATCAAGGGGATGCTTAGCAATTATAATGTACATTCTATCCATTTCCCAATTCATGCATAAACCACAGAAAAAGCGTACTCTAAAAGCATAGATTCAACTTCCCAAAACACAATCAGAATAGCATACCAAAAACAAATTAAACACACATCAAATGACAGCAATTAAACAAGCACACACATCAAACATAAGCAAAATAGGTATGGTACACATGTTACAAGGTTGTAGATCAATTAGCAGTGGGAAGCTCTTGAAGGTGAATGGTGGTAGGTGGCTCCATAGATTTTTCAACACCAGGCTTAAGCCTCTGCCCATTCACTTTCATGATTTTCCCAGACTTGGGATCCATGATATCCGCAGCCCCAAATGGGGATGCATGAATCACAGTATAAGGACCATCCCATCTAGTTCTCAATTTCCCTAGGAAAAATTTAAGCCTGGAGTTAAACAGTCATACCTTTGCACCAGTCTCAAAGTCCCTTCTCAACAGGCCCTTGTCAAAGAATGCCTTAGCTTTCTCCTTGTAGATCTTTGAGTTAGCATAAGCATCTAATCTCAGTTCCTCTAGCTCTGAAAGTTGCAGCTTCCTGTGAACACCAGTAGCAGTTAGATCCATATTCAATGTTTTAATGGCCCAAAAGGCCCTATGCTCTAACTCTACTGGCAGATGGCAAGCCTTGCCATAGACCAGTCTGAAAGGGGACATTCTTATTGGGGTCTTATAGGCAGCCTATATGCCCACAGTGCATTAGAAAGCTTAACAGCCCAGTCCTTCCTATCTGTTCTCATTGTTTTCTCTAGGATATGCTTGATTTCCCTGTTGGAAATCTCTACCTGCCCACTGGTCTATGTGTGGTAAGGAGTAGCAATCCTATGGGTAACATAGTACCTTTTGAGCAAGCTCTCAAAGTGCCTGTTATAGAAGTGGCTGCTCCCATCATTGATGATGGCTCTAGGGGTGCCAAATCTTGAGAAAATATTTTCTTTCACAAACTTTAGGACTACCTTGTGATCATGGGTCCTTGTGGCAGCTGCTTCCACCCATTTGGAAGCATAGTCCACAACCACAAGGATAAATGTGTAACCAAAGGAAGGAGGAAAAGGGCCCATAAAGTCAATTTCCCAAACATCAAGCAGTTCTACAACTAGGATGGGCTGCAATGGCATTGAATTTCTTCTTGACAGTCCACCCATCTTCTGACATCTAACACAGGCCTTGCAATGTGCATGAGAATCCTTAAATAAGGAAGGCCAAAAAAATCCACATTACAGAATTTTAGTTACTGTCTTGTTCCCACTGAAGTGACCCCCACAGGCATTTTCATGGCACATGCTTAGAATACTGGGGAAGTCACTCTCAGGGATACACTTCCTGATGATTTGGTCTGCACAGTACTTGTATAGGCACGGATCCTCCCAGAAAAAGTTCTTAACTTGTGAAAAGAATAAGTCTTTATCCATTTTAGACCAATGGGAAGGGATCCTGCCAATAACCAAGTATTTAAAAATGTTGGCAAACCATGGAACAACAGCCTGAATAGCAAGCAGTTGCTCATCAGGGAACACATCTCTAACAGGTATAGCATATTCATCCAACAAAATTCTAGATAAGTGGTCAGCCACCACATTCTCCGCTCCCTTCTTGTCTTTGATCTCAAGATCAAACTCCTGCAGCAGCAGGATCCATCTGATCAACCTAGGTTTAGCATCCTTTTTAGCCAATTAATATTTGAGGGCTCAGTGATCAGTAAACACAATAATTTTAGACCCAAGTAGGTAAGGTCTAAACTTGCCACAGCAAAATCAACAGCCAGCAACTCCTTAGTTGTGGCATAGTTGAGTTGAGCCTCTACTAATATTTTGTTGGCATAGTATATCACTGTTGGCAGCTTGTTCTTCCACTGTCCTAGGACAGCACCTACAGCCATGTCTGATGCATCACACATCAGCTCAAAGGGGAGTGAATAATCAAGGACTTAGATTATAGGGGCAGTTTGTGAGGCACTTTTTCAAGGTTCAAAGGCCTCAAGGTACTCAGCAGAAAAATCAAATTGCACATTCTGGCTCAGCATGTGGCACAGTGGTTTTACATTTATGCTGAAATCCTTAATAAATCTCCTGTAAAATCCTGCATGTCCTAAAAATGATCTAATTTGTTTGACAATTCTGGGTGGGGGCAGGTGTGAGATCAAGTCAATTTTGGCTTTGTCAACCTCTATACCTCTGTGGGAAACCACATGGCCTAACACAATTCTCTGTGTTACCATGAAGTGGCTCTTTTCCTAGCTTAAGATCAAATTGGTCTCTTCACATCTTTACAAAACCAGGCTGAGGTGACTTAAGCACTAACTAAAACTGTCCTCAAAGACTGAAAAATCATCCATGAAGATTTCCAAAATTTTGTCAATCATATCTGAGAAAATGGTATACATGCACCTCTGAAATGTAGCAGGAGCATTACACAGTCCAAAAGGCATTCTCCCATAAGCAAAGGTGCCAAATGGACATGTGAATGTGTTTTTTCTTGATCTTGAGGATACACAGGTATTTGGTTATAACCTGAGTATCCATCAAGGAAGCAATAAAATACTTTTCCTACAAGTTTATCTAGGATTTGGTCAATGAAAGGGAGAGGGAAGTGGTCTTTTCTAGTTTTAGAGTTGAGTTTTCTGTAGCCTATGCAAACTCTCTAGCTAGTGGTCTCCCTGGCTGGCATCAACTCCCCATAATCTGAAGTAACAACTGTTATGCCTGACTTTTTGGGGACCACCTGTATAGGTGACACCCATTCTGAATTTGAAATGGGGTAAATTACCCCTTCATCTAACAGTTTTACTATCTCTTTTAAGACCGCCTCCTGCATATGAGAATTCAGCTTCCTCTACATTTCCCTAGAGGGTTTGGAACCATCTTCCATGTGTATTTTATGCATACACATTGAAGGATCAATGCCACCAAGATCAGAAATTGTCAATCCAATTGCCCTTTTGTGCTTCGTCAACACACACAATAATTCCTCTTCTTGCTCCCTTGTGAGAGAGGAAGAGATAATCAAAAGAAGTTTATTATTCTGCCCCAAACAGACATACTTTAATGTATCTGGCAGCTGTTTCAGTTCCAGATCTAGTGGACTATCAATGGAAGGCAGCAACGGTGCCTTGGAGGTTTGAGGTAGGGGCAGCAATGTAGGTCTCCAATTGGAATGTTGTACCAGGCCCACTGAAGACTCTTGAGTATTGTTGTCTTCATTACAGTATTGTGGGGCCTCCTCTGTAACATCATGTTGGGGCACGCTTTTTTTGGGTCCCTTTCAGTCCCCGGTGAATCAGTGGCCTAATTGATCCTGAGCGGACTCTGGCAATGTGGTGTTTTGAGTGTTAAAAATAAGGGGATTTCTAGGAAGATTCCTAGTTTGTTGCGATCGCCAGCTGCAAATATTTAATGAAGTTGCAACACATCAATGATGATGCTTTAGAGCAAGTGTGGGTTACTTCTAAACTGAATCGTCGACCTGCCAACATCAGCAGTTGTGGCTCTTCTTTTAACTTAGATAGTTTAGTTTTTCTTTCCTTATTATTGTTGTGATTCTACTTGGTTCAAATTTTCTAGTTCTATTATGAGTCTAATTAGTTTAGGATCTAATTGCTTTCGGATGTCCTACCTTTTTTAGAGTTCTACTGTGATCAGGTGTCCTAATACTATTGTGATTCTAATTGGTAGTTTAATTAATTAAGTCTCCTAATCCTATTAGCAGTCTATTTAATTTAAATGTTCTAATTTTATCAGAAATCTAATTAATTCAGCTTCCTAATCCTACTAGGAGTCTAATTAATACTAGTCTCCTAATTGTACTAGGAATGCAAATATATTAGTTCTGGTGAAACTCTAATTAAATCAAGCATGCTAATTATACTGAAATTTTAATTTAAAGCAAGTATACTAATTGCATTGAGATTCTAATTTAGTAGATATATCAGCTCTACTGAAATTCTAATTGAAATAGAGGGCTAATTTTACTAAAACTCTAATTGGCGCAAAAGAACTAATTTTATTGAAATTCTAATTAAAGCAATGAACTAATTATATTAGGATTCTAATTAAAATAATTAATTAACTGTACTAAAAGTCTAATTAAAGCAATTAATTAATTACACTAAAAATCTAATAGAAGCAATTAATTAATTATACTAAAAAACTAATTAAAGCAATTAATTAATTATACCAAAATCTAATTGAGCAATTAATTAATCATACTAAAATCTAATTGAGCAATTAATTAACCATACTAAAAATCTAATTAAAATAAAGGAACTAATTTTCCTAAAGTTCTAGAAAAAGGGATTTTGGGCCCGCTATGCTAAGGAGGATTGGCCTCATTCCCGAGTACCCTCCGTAAGCTCCCTTGGGCGAATCGGGTGGCTGAGATTAAAACAAATTGGGCTTTGAATTATAAGATAGTATTTTTTTGGATTTTTAAAGTCAATAATTTTGGGTTATAATTATGGATTAAATTGTGAAACTAGAAATTAAGAGAATTAGATTATAAATTGGGATTTTTAAAAATATTAAATTGAGGAATTAAATCTAGAATTTAAAATTGAAGGATTGAATTCGGGACTGAAATCAGAAAATCAGACCGTTTGATTAAGGACTAGTTCTAGAAACTAAGAACTAGAGCTAGAGATTAATGATAGGACTGAAGATTAAGATTTCAGAACAAAATTGAGGACTAAGGTCGGTGAATTAGGCCGTCAGATTAAGGACTGGTTCTAGATTCTGATAACTAGAACTAGATATTAAAATTACGGTCTAAAAAAGGGGTGCTACGGTCTAAGACTAAAAATTTTAATATTACTAATTAAAACTAAAAAAACAAAACCTAAGAACTAAAACTAAGGTCGGAAACTAAGGACTAAATTCTTACCTAAGGCTGGGGCTGCAGGGAGGGATCTTGGAATTCAAAGCTCGAAGTAATTATATTCGTTCTCTCTATATTCGCTTTGCTCTTTCGATTTCTCAAGTCTCTCTCCAATTTTTAGCCCCCTCAAGGTCAGATTAAAAAAATGCATTTATAGGTTTTTCTCCAATTAAGTGTCCTATTTCATGCGTTTAAATGAATTGAGCGCCTGTATTACGGTGCTTAATCGCTTTGGGGTGGTCACCGATTTAGTGAGCAACCGGCTGACTGGCTCAGTCGGGTTTCCTAGTTCTAACCATATTAGGACTAATTGCGCGCCCGATTTGGAGTGTGTAATCTGATTAAATACTTCATTTAAAGTACTTAATCAAGGAATCTTGGGGGTCAAGGACTATGAGACTAGGTCGGGCGTAGGCCAATTGTGCGCCGGTGACGGGGCACTCAATCTGATCGTGCATGCCATGTGGAGTGTGTAATTGAGTCTCGATGGGGTATGGGGAATGGAAGTTCGGTCTGAAAGGGGACGGATCGCACGTTTGTGGTTTTGCGTGCAATCAAATTGCATGCATGGTTTTAGGCACATAATTTGGGGTTGTTCGAGTGCGGGTCGGGTTTGAAATGGTAGACTATTATTTCAGCTTGCATTTCAACTATACACTATTATTTCAGTATATAATCTCCCTACGTCGGGATCTGATCCATAGAGCTATTGTTTCAGCCTGTGTTCAACCATGTATAATTGTTTCAGCGCATGGTTCTCACATTAGGGTTAGGGGTCTGAAATGTCAGACTATTGTTTCAGTCTGTATTTTGACTATATACTATTATTTCAGTATTTAGTCTCCCAACATCGGGATCTAAGCCACAGAGCCATTATTTCAGCCTATGTTCAGCCATGTACTATTGTTTCAGTACATGGTTCCCACGTTAGGGTCATGGGGCCTGAGCCACAGAGCTATTATTTTAGCCTGTGTCCAGCCATATACTATTGTTTCATTATATGGTCTCGTGTTAGGATTGTGAAACTTTCAGAGAAGGTAAGTCCTTTTCGAAAAGTCATGGGCGAGGTAAACGGTTGACTGAACAGATTTGTATATTCCGCAAGGGAAAAATGGGGGTGTCTACAGATGCCCCTCTTCGGCGCGCTCTTCTCATTTCTCTTGAGAAATCACAAATGTGAATTGGGGATGCTGACATGACATGCTTGGCTTTCTTATCTATCAGCACAAGCTAAAATGGAGCATTCGGGAGCCCAGTGGTAGCTGTCGAAAGGTGTATTCCATGTCGTGGATGCAAGTGATCCCGTCACATATCGCGACCCACTGTCATAGACAGTCGACGGGGGAAGTCAGCGTATCCTATTCTATGGGTGCAAGGGGCATCCCATCGCGTGGCGTGATCTGCTATGAGTGACAGTCAAACAGAAAGGAGAATCACCATATCCTAATCTGTGGGTGCAAGGGGCATCCCGCCGCATGTCGCGACCTGCTGCAAGGGGCGGTCAAACAGAGGGATATGACACAATCGAGGTATTGAGGGGCATCATACAAATGTCCATAAATAAGGTCCAGAGATCGATTAATAAAAATCATATAATGTTGAAGGCTTTTGCAAGTCATGTTAGACCGGGTGCGTCATTTCTCATACCAATGCGCGTCAGGCGTTCCTTTTCTAATAGGCGTTTATAAGTGCTTAGATTAAATATACTCATTGCTTAGTTTCTCAGGGAAATGCCCGGTATAGGCTGGTAATTGAGGTGAATTTTGGTGGGTAAAGTCTCTTTGTTTATTCTTATTTTCTTTATTTTTTTGTTGTTTTTTTTGGTTTTAGAAGTAAAAGATTTTTGAAATTTTGGTTTTGAAAGTAAGCGATTTTTTCTTTTTGAAATTTTAGGAATTTAACTTAAGATCAATTTGGTGGTAAGACAGCAGAAAACATGACTTCTGAGATGTCGCTGAGCAGATCCATCGGTACAAGATTATGTGGTTGTCAAGACGACACTTGGCATGCCGGATACTCCATCTAACCTTCTGGACAAATACTGATGATTGTCTCTTATGGGTGGACTACAGTGATTCGTGAGTCGAGAGAGATGGATTTTGAAAATATTTTGACTTAATCATAGCTAACTATATTTAGAAGAAATATCGAGAAAAGAGAAGAGGGTAGTACTTACCTGGGGGTGATACTTACCCTAATTGTTGTCGGGGGTTTCTGTATAGCTGGTGGTAAGACTAGCCGGCTGTCGCCGTGACGTCGTGATGGGACTTTGGAGATTTCTTCTCTTTTCCTGATGTCTGTTGTGGCAAGGACTTGGCGGTCTTTCTATTGTGGTTGCGTGCTGGGGTAAGTCTTGGTGGTTGCAAGTGCGATGGGAGGCGATGAAGCCTTTTCTTCCTTCCTGTCATAGCAGATCATAGATGTGATGAGACATTGGGGGTCTGCTTTAGGCTGGAGGATTACTGGTTGTAGGCCTAATAGGGGCATCCGGATCCTGGTTGAGATGCGATGGAACGTGGGAGGAGTCCCCTTTCTTCTGTTAGAGTATAGTGACTATTGCGTAGCTAAGGATTTGGGAGGTAGACACTCTCTGCTTTCGTGATGGGACATTGGTTGAGCATAGTTATCGATGGGATCTTTTTAGAAGATTTGACTCTATGCCAGGTTTTATGATGAGGATTTCGAGGAGGTGTGATTGATGTCAGGCTGTAAGACGAAATGAAGTTGGTGTGTCACGGTGGGATTCATGTGATAAGATCGAGTCGTAGTTGGATTGCGAGGGGGCATATTCAAGGATGTGTGGCGAGGTTGTGTCTGGATGTTTCAGGTAGTGATATTTGCGATGGGGCGTTGATGGGATATTTGTGCGATAGGTACATTGTGTTTCTTTCTTTGGCTGATCTTGGGTTATGTGAGATCATGTTGTGGTTGCGCCGTGATTGAGCTTATTTTTGGTTGTTCACGATGGGATGTGTGGTGGCATGGCTGATTTAGGTCAGTGAGCTTAGATATTAGGGTGGCATTGTATGCGTTCATCTTTATCACGATGGGATTTATGTGATGGGATTCCCTCTCTGGTCGAATCATGATGGGATGAGGGAAGGTGACAGTGCCACAACAAGGCATGTATGTCTTGTCGCAATGGTACCAAGGGCGTGGTTAATGTTTCCTATAAGGTTATGTGATGTTAGCAGCTCTCCCTCTTTCTCTCTGAACAGCGTATGAGGCTACGCAATGGGACAGGAGAAGAATTTTGACTGAGATGGGGTAAAAGGTGTGAGGATGCCCTAAGTTTGGTATTACACGCCTAGGATTAGTCGCTTGATCGAATTGAGCGTCTATTTTCAGGCGTGCGATTAAGGATCTAAAGCGGTTCGAAGAGGGTCATTGCGCATCTGGACATGAGCGTGTGATCTACTCAAGCGCTCTAACCATAGTGTGTGGCTGAGGCATCACCAGGGCGTTGTGCGAGTGACTTTCGTATTACGTGGTGTGAGTGGGTCGTGTGATTGGTTTAAGTAGCTTATATTTGGTGCGTGACTGGAGCGCCGCACCCTCTGCACGGGCGATGGTTTTATTGAGCATTCTGGTCAGAGCGTTTGATTTAAGTTGCACGCTATATGTGATGTGTGTGACTGAGTTAAGCGCACGTGTCCTGGCACGTGATTAAGGTCGTACTCCATATAAGCGAGGGAGCCTTCATTTGTTTTGTATCTCTTGATTTAGTCTCGAGTTTTACTTTTTTTGAATCTCTTATGTTCTGAAATCCATGTTTTAATGATATTGGGTGATCTAACCGTCCGATTGAGATGTCATTTCTTCCTATGTTCATGATTTCTCATGATCTTCGTCCTGAGGTGATGGTGCATTATTCTGGGAATGGGTGGTTTTGGGAAAGAGGATGTTAGTCTTCACATCGGTCCCTTTTATGGAGCAGTGAAGGCATTGTTGAGGAGGAGGTGACGGAGGAGGTGAAGATAATGGAATAGAAGGAATAACAATTGGAGGGATGTGTTTCCCAACCAATCCTTCCTAAAGCCTCCGATTGGACGCTCCAAGTCGGGCGCTGCTCCTTCTGAAGCCTCCGATTGGACGCTCTTCTCCTCGCTTTGTCTCCGTTTTAGGTTTAGTTTTTGTTTTGGGTTGTAAATTAGGTTCTAGGTTTTCGTTTTGGAATGTAAGTTCAGGAGGTATGCCTCCGGTGATACTTGTAAAAATTTTTAAGTTATAAATAGAGAGGTGTTTTTATTTATTGTGCTTATTTATTTATTTAAACTTATTAATGAATTAGTCAGGTCTATTTGATTTGTTTGATTTATTTAGGATTTGACTTAGCTTAGAGTCTTAGGATTCATACCGGATTTATTCAGGGTTTATCCCGAAATTAATTTGCTTTATTGAGTCTTATTTAGAGGGTTTACTTGATCTTATTGGGTTTGTCGGGGGCATTTTTTTTATGGTCCAAACAAGTCAAGGTCTCATTTTAGAGTTTTTTTTTTTGGTCTACCTTTTAGGATTTTTTTGTTTTGGTTTGTTTAAAGTTTTAAGGTATTTTGTTTAAGTCCTTTTTATTCGATTTGAGATGATACTTGTGTAAAGTGTGTGAATTTAGAATTAAAATTTCTAAACGGGTGTTAAATGTTTGAATCCTATTGGCTTGTTTACTTTTCTTTGGCTTTGTGTTTCCTTGGAGGGATAAGTGTTGTGTGACTATTGGTTTATCTAGGTTTGTCATGGATTGTGGTCTTTCAGGGGGTATGTGTTTGGTTTAGATTTAATTAGATTGGAAGGCTTTTATAATGTGACACTTGTTACTCTGTGATTTAGGAGGTATAGTTTATACAAGTGTGAACCAAAGGCTTTTGGTTTTATTTGGAATTTATTTCAAGCTTAGGATTAAGAATTTTGGGGTATTTTTTGTTTATAATCCAGGGCATTTTTTTTGTTCATTAATGTCTTTTCTTTCTTTCTATTTTGTATCCCGGGTATTGAACCCGAAACATTATCTTTATTAAGTGGATTATTGGGAATGGACGAAATTGGGAATCGGGGTGATGCTAGGGTTGGTGCTATCAATCCAACTCGAAGTGTCACCCCATTGGGAGAAGAAATGGAAGAGAAGAAGGTGGTAGAAAGAAAACCCAAGGATAAGGCGGGGTTAGAGTTCTCGTGACGGATGCCTATTTTTCCTCGGTAGGCTCTGCGGATTCAGTGTTAGTTGCTCCTCCTTGTTATGCTCTCCAAGGTGAGCTCTCATAGGTGGATCCCGCATGTCCTAGGTGGCTTTCCGTGAGCCACTCTTTCTTTTCTGCCGGCTCAGGATGGGGAGAGGTTGTTATTGTCAGAATTCGTTCAGGGTGTGTTCCTCCTCCAGGCTTCTCCGAGATTTCTTGTTTCCCAAATAAATTCGAATTCGGGCATTGCCTGACGTGCGAATTTTAAATTTCTTGTTTTAAGTTGTATATTCAGATGGTATGCCCTCGGTGTATTCTGTAATGATTTTATCCGTTTATGAAGTGATTATGTTTTTAATTCCATTTGTGATTATTTCTATTTGGTGAATTTTTTGTTTGGGTTTACTTTGTAGCTTACTTTATTTGTTTGGAGTGTTATGTTCATTTATTTAAGTTTGGTTTGATTCGGTTTATTCGTTTTGTTTGTTTTAGGGCTTGTTGGGGGCATTTTTTTTGTGTAGTGCAATTTAGCCTAAGTTCAAGTACGTAAGTGATGGGGGGCACATTTTTTTAGCTTTCGGGGGTGTATATTTTCTAAGTTAGGAGTGTTTTTAGATTGGTCTTAGCAAGGGCGTAGTTTGGGTTGGTCATTAGTGTTAGAAATCTCTTAATTTTGGCCTGTAAATTTGTTGTTCTGGGCATGTATGTGTATATATTTTTTGGGGAATTACGCGCCTCACTTTGGACGCATAATCAGATTGCGCGTCGGAATGGAAGCACACGTTTATGGAGTTCGGAAGGCCATTACGCGCTACTGTTATGTCATTTAACCAAATTAAACGCATTTCAAGGGGCGCGGGATTGGGGCGGTGCCTGGTCACTGTCCAGGTGACCTTTGGCATTTACGCGCCATGATTCAGGTGCTCGATGTGATTACGCGTCTGGTATGTGGCGCACGACTGGGGCTTCAGGTTAGTATGAGCGGGCGACAATCTGTTCATGCATTCAAGGATTGGCGCGCGATTTGGATTAAGAGCAGGGAATGTGGTGTGCAATTTCATTGAGCACTTCAGTTTAAGCACACGATTTGGCTGCGCTCTATATGTACTTCAGAATTTTCCATTTTTTCCCATGCTATCCATTTTAGTCTTCGATTCTTTATTCCCTTGTTTCCTTGCACTCTAGGTTTCGTGTTTTCATGATATCTTGCGATTCGGTCATCCGTTTCAAGCACCGTTTCTTCCATTTTTTCCTGTTTTTCAAGTTCTTTCTTCTAGGATGGAATCCAAGGACTGTGATCATTTCTATTCACCAGTTTTAGAGATGGAGCAAATGTTAGCAGTAGAGACCGGTGAGTCTTCTGAGGCTCAGACCAGGGTTGTTGCAGTGGAGGAGGATGTCGGGGAGATAGTTAGAGAGGAGGTACCAGAGGGTGACCAGGTGATGGTCAGGGAGGAGGTACCTGAGATTGATCAGGGTGTGCCTGAGGAGGAGGGCGAGAGAGTTGAGGCTGAGAGAGTGAAGGGTGAGGAGTGTCGGGTTCGCACACACTTCCCGCTGGAGGATTTCTTTGCTCGAGGCCAGGTAGGTACCCATGAGAAAGAGTTCCTTCGCTTTTCTCGGCATTTAGGTCGCGACATAGACTTATTACGATATGGAAATCCTTTCAATTTATGTCGAACCTGCATCGATTACTGATTATGTGTTCATCCACGCTTCATAACTGCATCTAGGGATAGGTCACGTTCCTGTTTTGTTGTTCTTATCATGTTTTGTGTGCTTGTTATGAATTGTTATTGTATGTCTTAGTATACCTAATCTGCCTTTAGCTCTAGGTCTGCTTGTCCCTCGTGGTAGGTGTGCGTGTTAGTCATACATATTTTATCTTATTTTTCATCCTGTAGGAGCCTCCGTCTCTGGCTATCAGCTCGTCATGGATTGAGTCTCACACTTGGTATCGTGCCTTGTCAGCATTTTAACGAGCGTGGCTGGTGTCTTTTGGCTTCGGGCCGATCCTAGACTTGGAGCCCTTTTAGGTCGATCATGGTCTGATTGCAGCGATTCTAGAGAGGTGGAGGGAGGAGCATCAGGCGCTTCTCTTTCCAGTTGGTATGTTGTTGCTGACTCGAGAGGACTGGGTTCGCATCACTGCTCATCATTTTGACGGTGAGCAGATCACGGGGCAAATGGAGGGAGATTATTTGGGAGTGTGTGAGGAGATTTTGGGTGTCCTATACATATCGAGTGGATCGGGGCCAGGGGTAGTTTGGGTCACTTGGTTCTTTGATACATTCGCCAGTGGCTTTGTCCCTCCGAGGCGTCATTCGAAGCCAAGGACGTCTTAGGAGGCACGGTGCATGGTGATGGCGGGTCGGGAGCCCATGGTAGAGTTGGGGTATGAATAGGGTGTTGTGAGCATTCTTGATGCATTTCCTCGATGCGGTACTATTTTCTTCTTCGACTCGGGGATACGTCACCGGGTATTTTTTATGGTTCTTAGGGACTTGGATCGGGTCCCTACCTACACTTGGGGTGCGGCCACATTGGCGCATCTCTATGAGCAGCTTTATCATTAGGGGCGAGGTGTCGCGATGATCGGAGGTTTCCTTTCCTTCCTCCAAGTGAGTTTTAGTTAATTGGTGTCATAGTGTCTTCATTTTTTTTTTCTTTTGTAGCAGCTATTCAGCATTTCTTTTGGAGTTTTGTAGTTTTGGGCGTATGATCATTTTGCCTTTCTTCGCCCGGGGGTCCCGATGGGGATTAGGTTCATGTTTCCACGAATGCATGTGTGGAGGGCAGGGTTGAGGGGTCGTTGTTGGTCTTCAGATATTCAAACCGCATGAGGTCTTTTTGAGGACAAGCACGCGAGGCAGGTAGGTGTTGTCTATAATGTCGTTGTGTTTTCTCAGTTTGGTGCTTTTGTTTCTCGGCTTCAGCGTTTATCCTGATTTGTTTATTAGTTTACAGGTGATTTGGAGGCCCTACGTAGATGAGGAGGATCCCGGCGTGCCAGTGATTCAGTCTAGCCGACCTTTCTTTGATGTGGACATATGGGTCCATTGTTTTGAGAGGGTGGAGAGGATCCACCTATCTCGGGTAGTATGGCAGCTGGGACTCACTTAGGGAGTCCCTTCAGAGATTTGCCACAGAGTGGCGAAGAGGATGACTGGCCCCCCTGGCCTGAACTTCACAGAGCGGATGCCTCTTCAGATAGCCGACTTTAGAGCTTGGGGGACCAGGGTGATAGGGGCACGTGATGAGGCGGACGTGTGAGAGTTTGTGAGATGGTTCGAGCTGTTGGGTGGTGGGCGCCTCTTCACAGGTCCCTTCCATGGGAGTGGTTCTTTTGCGGTCGGTGGGCCTTAGTCGGCGTCGGCATTGAGGGAGAGGTTGGTCGCGTTAGAGCAGGGTCATCTCACGGTGGGTGTCCGAGGAGCATTGGATTCCCTTCATAGGGTGATGGAGCAGATGGGGAATGCTCCTCGTCCTGATGAGGAGATGTTACACTCCCTGGCCTCCTCGGTTGCTCAGGCTAGGGGAGCGGAGGACGAGGTGAGGGCTCAGCTTGCGGAGACTTGACGGCTCCTGGTAAGTTAGTTCACTGGTCTGGTTGTTTATATATTATGTTGACTTAATTTTATAGTCGTTCTGATATAGTCCTTGTGTCTCATTTTATTTTAGCCAATCCGAGAGGGAAGCCGAGGTCGCTAGTCATGTGGCGATTATCGAGTTGTTACACGGTCAGCAGCAGGCCAGCCGGAAGGTGGAGGCCAGTCTACGTTCTGAGATTGATCGATTGGTAAGTGTCTTCCTTGGTTTATTAATCATTAGTATTTTGTGGATTCTTATTAGTTCTGAGTCATTTGTCGATGTTTGCAGAGGGCAGAGCTTTCCGCTACGGGGGCTCCTGCTCAGGCATTTGATCCTTTCTCAGTTGCTTTTTCTAGTCGGGAGGATCCAGTGATGGCTCAGTTTCGGGCTGAGCTAGAGCACTTGGTGAGTTTCTTCAATCTTTTATCCTGTCTGTATGATTGTAGTAGTTCGTTGGGTGTTATTGTCTCGCTTTTCTTAATTATTTACAAATATCATGTGGTATTTCAGCGTCAGGTCGTCAAGGATTTTCAGACGAGGAAGGTGACTGCTATCACTCTATGCCCCAAGAGTCAGGTATAGTTTCTGGTTTGGTGTAATTCAGTTTAGGTTATTTCATTTTATTTTGTTCTGACATATCTTGTGTTGGGCTTGTTTGATTTTTTTATAGGCCATTCCAGACTCTGCTCCTGAGGCTCCCCCTCAGGGGTCTGTTCCTATTCCTTCTCAGGTGCATTTTAGCTGCTATGTTCATAGTCTATTCATCATTGTAGTGTTATCTGATGTATTTGTTTATCCTCGTTGCAGCAGCCCACGTTTGTCATTCCTTCTGTGCCGCCTGCTATCCAGTGACCACTGCGACAGTTGTGCGCCTTCTAGGGGAGAGGGTGGATCAGGTATGATTCTCTTCTCTTTTCAAATTTTTTTGTTTATTCAGTTCCTATATATATTTATTGGCTTTTCTTTGACTCGATGTGGTAATGCAGGTATGTGAGCTCGAGGAGGTGCGTCTAGAGGTGGCACGAGCGCATGCCACTCCTGAGGTGAGACGGATCCTTGGGGAGATGCAGAGCCGGGATGACCTATTCGTCGAGATGATGGTCGCGCAGAGGACCTAGACTGAGGCATTAGAGGCGATGCATCGGACAATGTGGGCAGAGATGCAAGTGTCCCTAGATCGGCTGTAGTATCGTCAGATGAGGAGTGAGCGGGGAGTGCACGGGTTGGTTGGTCAGCTTGACGGATCAGAGTCGTGGGCTATGAGTTCCTCGGCCAGGTAGCCTCGTCGTACGTCACGTGATCGGGTAAGGGATTATGCTCGTGAGGATTCTATCATTCATGAGATTCTTATTGGGTATCTCCTCATTCTCGATTGAGGCAGTCTGCTAGTCAGGTGAGGGAGGGGGGTTCAGTAGCAAGGCCTCATCATCTAGAGGTTTCGCGGACTCCGGATGCTGGGCTGATGATATTGGGGACAGCGGTGATCGGCCATCCCAGCGGCAGCATAGGGAGTAGGGGTGCATGTGTGTATTTTTTTGTGTCTATTGTGTGTGTTCATTGTATATGCAAGGGGTATGCCCCCGGTGATAGATGTAAAGAAAAACAAAATTTTGATATGTATATATAGAGATATTTTTGTTTAGATGTACCTGATTGACTCCTTTTCTTTTAGTTACCTCTTGCATCTACCTTTTACTTTTAGTGTCGTTAGTTGTCATCGAGACTTGGATGCTCGGTGGTGATTGAAGGTTGCTTCATATATGCGCATGAAGAGAAAAGGCTATCAATAATTTTATTCTCCCCCTTGCTAATTATCAAAGGGGGGTAAGTATCTCAGACCGAGGTCTGGTAGTAAAAGATGGATATATGCTCTTTTCTTTTCTTCTTCTTTTTTTTCTTTTTTTTCTTTCTCTTTTTTTTCTCTTTTTTTTTTTTTTTTTTTTTTGAGAACTAAAAAATAATGCAACAGGGAAAGAAAATAACTTAAATAAAAATGCCCCAGTGTAGGAGCTTGGCACGATCGGTAGTTTAGTATCTTCGGTAGCATTCTCCGGATGGTGAGTTCGTTGCTCCGCATGTTCTTTGTGGATGAGTCGACGCTTCCAAGGTGATTCTCTTTCTGACAAAAAAAAATGCCCCAGTGTCTAGATGTAATGGAGATTTTATGGGTTTTGAGCACTTTGGGTCTATGAGAAATCATGGGTATTTGGTGAGTTAGTTTTGAAGAAAAATTCCTCAGTACTATCATTGAACCAGGAGAGGTCGTTTTGATTATGTCAGTGGTATACCGGGGGTCTACCTTTGGGTGGTGGTCATCCTATCCCATGGTTATCAGGGAAAAGTATGGTAGGTATAGTAGGTGTTTGCTTCAGTCATCATTCATCGGTTTTTGATTTCATTCTTAGGAGTATCCTGTAAGGCTTCCGATTTATCATCCAAAATAAAAATAAAAAAGTGGTAGCGGGGTAAGGCTCAGTGATGTGGGGGGTAGTTTGTACTTACCATTTTTCAAAAGGGATGAGTAACAATCTTTTTCTCAGAGGGGATATGGGGTGCCATAATTGACCTCTTAGTCATATTTCGGTACCATCAAAATCTCACATTCAAAGTTAGCAGGAGTTTGTCCTCCTCCCGCCACCTTACGATGACATCTAGTAGTATGGGGACGTCAAGGATACTCTTGCAGCTTGCTTATACATTTCTAGTAAAGTTACCAGAGATGTCCTCATGACTTGCTTATGCTTCCCTAAGCTCATTGACTTGTTCATTCGTCGTAATGCTGTCACTCGATTTTTGGATATATGTATTTTGAAAGCATCCTGCTAGTACAAGAATAATGAGTTTTGATTAAACCTGACATCTTCATTTTTTGTGCTCTAACGTCTCCTCCAATGGCGGGGGAAGAGAAATGAGAATCGGGTGTTACTTACGCTTTTGAAAGAGGTAAGGTATGTCACTAATCCTTTTATCAGATTGCCCGAATAAGAAAGTGAGCGCTAAATTGGAGGTCTTAAGGATATGCTGAGAATTAATGACGTACGACCAATGAATTGGTTGTGACAACTACGGGGATGATAAGTATAAGTTTTTAACCACGGGATGTGATGATCATGGGGCTAAGGGTAGTATTTTCTAAGGTACATGGCATTCCAAGGGCTAGGGAGTTCTTCTCCGTCTTGATCCGCCAGTTTGTATGCATTCCCAGGATATGCGGATGTTATAACATAAAGGCCTTCCCAGTTCAATTTCAGTTTTCCTTTCTAATGGGCATGCTTGGAAGGCATGATTTTCTTCAAGACTAGTTCTCCAATATTAATGGTTTGTTCGAGGACTTTCTTATCGTGAGCCCTGGCTACTCTCATCTGATATACCTGATCGTGATCAGCTACCCTTAGATGTGTTTCATCGAGCTGCTTTAGCTACTTGAGTAGGGTAATTCTCCTCTCATCTAAGGATATCCCGTCATCGAGTTGAATCGGTAAGGATGGTACTTGTATCTCATATGGTAGGATTGCCTCCATTCCATAGGTAAGGAGGTAGGGAGTTTGGCCAGTGCCCATACGAATAGAGGTCTTATAGGCCCAAAGTGCTTCTGGTAGTTGTTTGGGCCAGTTGGCCCCATTGCTTATCTCAACTGTGTGTTTCAGAATTCGAATTAGCATTTTGTTTGTAGCTTCTGCTTGTCCATTTCCTTGAGGGTAGAATGGTGATGATGAGTGGCGTATACCAATGTTGACCTTGCATAACTTCATCTTCTCTGTGATGAACTGTGGTCCATTGTCGGTGACGAACATCCTGGGTACTCCAAACCTGGTGATGATATTCTGAACAATGAACCTCACGAATGTTGAAGTAGTGATTCTGACGTAGGATTCAGCTTCTGCCCATTTGGTGTAGTATTCGATTGTCGTAAGTATGAACGCGTGCTTGTGAGTGTTCCCAACTATGTCTATGAAAGGTCCGATGGCATCGAAAGCCCACATTGAAAATGGCCATGGCAAGGTCATAGTGTTCAATGCAACTGATGCAACTTTGATGAGTGCGGCGTGTTCTTGGCATTGTTTGCAGAATTGGACGTAGAGGTGGCAATCTCTTATCATTATTGGCCAGAAGTAGCCCTGTCGTATGATTTGATCGGTGAGTCTCCATCTACTGACTTAGGCAATACAGGCACTGGCGTGTGCTACTCGAATGATATATTATCCTTCTGCGGTTGTGATGCATCGTAGCAGTACTACTTTGGTGAAGACTTCTTGTATAATGTTTTGCCTAGTATGCAGAATCGGGCGCACCAGTTCCTTATAGTCTTCTGTTCAATCTTTATGGCATACAGAGGGACGTGTTGATGCTTTAAGAAGTTCCAGATGTCGAAATACCATGGTTGTCCGTCATCGGTGGGTGACTTTTCAAACCTGAACATAGCGACTTCGATTTTTGTCTTGACGTGATTTTTCGGAGTGATTGATTCATTTGATCCCGTGCTCGTGGGGAGGATTGATAATTCTCTCTGAATGGTCCATGCCACCCCGTGGGCTGGTAGTGTCAGCTTTTCAATGAAGAAGATCTTGGTGCTTTGTCCAAAGGGTATTTGGATGACTGAAGCTAATGTGGCAAGGGAGTCTACGAGCTCGCTTTCTAATCTAGGGATGTACGTGAAAGAGATTCTTTCAAATTTCTTTACCAAATATTGAGCGGTTTCTAAATATTCCATCAGTCTCCTTTCCTTGGTCTTCCATTCTCCTATAACTTGTGAGATTTCGAGCTTGGAATCACCGATGGTTTTCAACTGTTTAATGCCAAATTGTAGTATTGCTCGTAGTCTAGCTATGAAAGCTATGCATTCTGCGATATTATTAGTGACAGGGAAGTCTAGTTGAAAAGCCTTAGGTATGACAACTCCTTCCGGGGTTAGGAGGACTATCCCAATGCCTTTTCCTTTGTGGTTTAGAGCACCGTCGAAATAAAGGGTCCATGACGTCTTATCGGGCTCTTCGTCATGAATTGAGAGTAGGTCTTCATCTATGAAATTCGTGTGTATGAGTTCATTACTCGAGAGTGGGAGATCTGCGAGGTAATCGGTGATTGCTTGTCCTTTGATCGACTTCTATGTGATGTAACTGATATCAAATTCTTGCAATAGCATATGCCAGCGAGCGATCTTTCCTGAGGTTGCGGGCTTTTCGAATACGTACTTTATAGGGTCCATTCGAGCTAGTACTAGTATCTTATGTGCTCCGAAGTAGTGCCGTAATTTGGTTGAGGCCCTCACCAGTGTGAGGCAGGTCTTCTCCCTTGAAGTATATTTTCGTTCGTACTCGACTATCGTACTACTAAGGTAGTAGATAGCCCTCTCTTTCTTGCTGTCTTCTTCATATTATCATAGAATTACTCCCATTGCTTTGTCGTTTGCTGAAAGGTAGAGGATTAGGGGTCTTTCGGGGACTGGTTGTGATAGTATTGGCGGGTTAAGGATGTACTTTTTGATATTGTCGAAGGCTTGCTGACACTGGTCATCCCATTTGTACTCAGTTCCTCCTTTAAGTAGTTTGTAGAAAGGGTTGCATCTGTCTGAATGTTGGGAGATAAATCTCCTGATGAATTGCAATCTTCCTATCAGGCCTCATAATTCTTTGATATTACTGGGAGGTAGCATCTAAAGGATGGCTCTGACTTTTGTAGGGTCGACCTTGATTCCTCGCCTGCTGACTATGAAACCAAGTAATTTTTTGAAGGTGACTTCGAAGACACATTTCTTTGGGTTCATTTTTAACTAATACAGCTTAGCTCTTTGTAGCACCAAGCGAAGTGCTTCAACATGTCTTGCCTGCGTTTGGGACTTCACTAATATGTCATCGACGTAGACTTCTAGACATTTATGCATCATATCGTGAAAAATAGCTATCATGGCGCATTGATATGTTGCTCTCGCGTTCTTGAGCCTAAAAAGTATGACGACGTAGCAGTAAGTTCCCCATGGTGTGGTGAAAGAAGTCTTCTCTTGGTAGGACTCTATTAATTTGATCTGATTATACCCAGTAAAACCGTCCATAAAGGATAACATCACATGGTCAGCGGTGTTGTCGACCAGAGTATCAATGTGCGGAATTGGGAAGTCGTCTTTTGGGCATGCCTAGTTGAGGTATCGGAAGTCAATATAAACCCATACTCTATCGTCTTTCTTAGTGACAGGTACTATGTTGGTGACCCATTTGGGGTAGAGGACAACTCGGATGAATTTGGCTTTGTGTAACTTGTCAACTTCCTCTTTAACTTGAAGGGTTGTTTGTGGGTGCATCCTTCGGAGTTTCTGCTTGATGGGCTTTGCATCGGGTTCCAAGACAAGGCGATGTTCTACTAAACTTGGGTCTAAACCAAGCATATCTCCATAGGACCATGCAAAGGAGTCGAGGTGTTCTTATAGGACTTGTACGATTTGTTGACGTTCCTTAAAGCTGAGCGTTGCACTAATTGGTAGCTTCATGGGTTTCTTTTCCGTGCCAAAGTTGATTTCTTCTGTAGGTTCTACGGCAGCTTGGGTTTGCTCGTTGAAACGCTTGATAACTCGTTGGAAGTCCTACGCCTCCTCGGTGACTGGTGTTCCTTCTTCATTCCGGTAAGCTCATATACTGTAAAATTGCTGCACTGGGGATTTAATTTTGTGAAAGGTAACCCTTCATCGGTGCAATTTATGACTGAAAGATCTTTGGTAAGGTGAAAGTCAAGGCTATTGATCCTTTTCTCAAAGTCACAAAGTATCTCATCTGGTATGATAACTGACTTCTTGTTTAGCTTGGATGCTTTGCGTCCTCATGCGGGAGAGCGGATAGAAGCCCTAGGAGAAAAGTCTCCTTATTGGTCGCAAAATTGATTCGGGACGATGGGTTCCCTTTCTTTTCTAAGGTTTTCTGATATTTTTGAATTTTGTATTTCTGAATTTTTAAGGTTTTCTGCTCTTTGTATTTTTTGATTTTTGATAATAGATATGGTACAAGGTCAGTCGCCTCAAGAAGCATCGAGAGAGTTGCTTCCTCTAACTAGGGGAGCAAGACGGCTGCCGGAGCCGTTTGGGTAATTCTTTGAGAAATGTGGACTTGTTCCAATTTTGGCATTTTTTTTTTGGAGTCCTCCTCTGATGAGATCTTTTAAATAAGTGATGTTGGTGACAGCGGTATTGACGTTCGGATTTCCTCTATTGCATTGATTGCCTCGTCTTCGAAGAAGCTCTGGAGATCGTAATCGGTCGAACTATCATCCTCTGAGTTATAATGTAACTGCTCTTCCTGCCGAGGGTGACCTCCTAAGGGATCCTCAAGGGTAGTTATAGACACCCTTATTTTTCCCTCTCGGAATATACAAATTTGTTCGGTCAACCTTTGACCTTGGCCGTGACTTTTCGAAAAGGACTTACCTTCTCTGGAAGTATCACAACCCTAATGTGGGAACCATATACTGAAACAATAGTATATGGCTGGACACAGGCTGAAACAATAGCTCTGTGGCTCAGACCCCATAACCCTAACGAAGGGACCATGCACTGAAACAATAGTACATGGTTGGACATAGGCTGAAACAATAGCTCTATGGATCAGACCCCAACGTAGGGAGACTATATATTGAAATAATAGTATATAGTCAAAATGCAGACTAAAACAATAGTCTGACATTTCAGACCCGTCAACCCTAACGTGGGAACCATGCACTAAAACAATAGTACATAGCTAAACACAGGCTGAAACAATAGTTCTGTGGATCAGGTCCCAACGTAGGGAGACTATATACAGAAATAATAGTAAATAGTCAGAATGCAGACTGAAATAATAGTCTGGCATTTCAGACCTGACCCGGACAACCCCGAATTACGCACCTAAAATCACGCATGCAATTCGATTGCACACAAAACCACAATCGCGCAATTAGTCCCCTTTTAGACCAGACTTTCTTTCCCCATATCACATCAAGACTCGATTACGCGCCCAACATGGCACGCGCGATCGGATTGAGCGCCCCGTCACTGACGCGCAATTGGCCTACGCCCGACCTAGTCTCACAGTCCTTGACCCCCAAGATTCCTCGATTAAGCACTTTAGATGAAGTATTAAATATGATTGTGCACGCCACACCAAGCGCCCAATTAGTCCTAACGTAGTTAGAACTAGGAAGCTCGGCTGAGCTAGTCAATCGGTCGCTCACTAAGTCGGTGACCAACTCAAAGTGATTAAGCACCCGGAAACCGGTGCGCAATTCTATTAAACGCCTGAAACAGGGCATTTAATTAGGAAAAACCCTATAAAAGACCTTTTTTAATTCACCCCAGAGAGAGACTAAAAAATTTTGGAGAAGTTTTGGGAATTCGAGGCTAGAGAATTTTGAGAATGAACACAGAGAGAAATCGAGTCATGACTTCGAGGTTCAAGCTTCAAAATTTGAGATTCCTCTCCGCAGTCCCGGCCTTAGGTAAGATTTTAGTTTAGTTTCCAACCTTAGTTTTAGTTCTTAGGTATAGTTAGTTTGTTTTTAATTTTTAATTAATATTAATATTTTCAGTTTGAGACCGTAGGCCCCTTTTTAGACCAAAATTTTAATGTCTGATTCTAGTTCTCAGTTTCTAGAACCAGTCCTTAATCTGACGGCCCAATTCACCGACCTTAAACCATAATTTTGTTCTGAAATCTTAATCTTCAGTCCTATATTAATCTTTGGTTCTAGTTTTTAGTTTATAGAATCAGTCCTTAATCATATGGTCTAATTTTTTTATTTTGGTCCCTAATTCAGTCCTTAGATTTTAAATTCTAGATTTAATTCCTCAATTTAATATTTCAAAAATCCCAATTTATAATTTAATTCTCTTAACTTCTAGTTTTATAATTTAATCCATAATTATAATCCAAAAATTATTGACTTTTCAATCCAAAAAAATACTATCTTACAATTCAAAATCCAATTTGCTTTAATCTCAGTCACCCGATTTTTTCAAGGGAGCTTATGCAGGGTACTGGGGAAAGAGGTCAATCCTCCTTAGCATAGCTGGCCCAAAACCCTTTTTAAATGATTTTTTAGTGAAATTAATTCCTCGCTTTAATTAGAAATAGTAAAATCAGTTCCGTTATTTTCCTAGAATTTTAGTATAATTAATTTATTGCTTTGGTCATAATTCTAGTAAAATTAGTTCCATTATTTTAATTAGAATCTTAGTAAAATTAGTTTATTTTTTTTAATAAGAATTTTAATAAAATTAGTTTGTTTGCTTTAATTAGAATTTCAATAAAATTAGTCCTCTATTTCAATTAGAATTTCAGTAGAACTAATATATCTGCTCAATTAGAATTTCAGTAGAGTAAATATGTCTGCTTAATTAGATTTGCAGTAAAATTAGTTCTTTTACTTTAATTAGAATTCTAATACAATTAGTATAATTGCTTTAGTTAAAATTCTAGTAGAATTAGTACATTTGCTTTAATTAGAATTTCAGTACAATTAGCATGCTTGATTCAATTAGAGTTTCACCAGAATTACTATATTTTCTTTCCTAGTACAATTAGGAGACTAATATTAATTAGACTTCTGGTAGGATTAGGAAACTTAATTAATTAGATTTCTGATAAAATTAGAACATTTGAATTAACTAGATTCCTAGTACAATTAGGAGACTAATATTAATTAGACTTCAAATAGGATTAGGAGACTTAATTAATTAGAATCACAATAGTATTAGGACACCCAATCATAGTAGAATTCTAAAAAGGGTAGGACATCCCAAAGCAATTAGATCCTAAACTAGACTCACAATAGAATTAGGAAACTTAGGCCAATTAGAATTATAGCAATAATAAGGAAAGTAAAAAAAACTAAACTATTTAAGTTAAAAGAAGAGTCATAGCTGCTGACGTTCGCAGGCGGACGATTCAATATAAAAGTAACCCACACCCGCTCTAAAGCATGATCACTGATGTGTTGCAGCATCGTTAAATATCTGCAGTTGGCGATAGCAACAAACTAGGAATCTTCCTAGAAATCTCCTTTTTTTTTTCTTCCAACATTTTAAACACCGCATTGCCAGAGTCCGCTCAGGACAAAATTGGGCCACTAATTCAACGGCGACCGAAAGAAACTTAGAAAAAGCGCACACCAATAAACTGGCGATCGTGATGGGATGCTTTTGCTAAACTCTTTTCTTTCGTAGATAGTTAGTTTTTATTTTATTTTCTTGCTTTTTCTTTCCAATGCATCACTTCGAATTCCTTTAAATATATGAGTCTTCGTCAAAGACTCGAGATGTCTGGTATATGAAGAGTGAGTTTAGGAGACCCACCATTGTGGGAATATCACGACAACCCCGTATATGAAGAAGAATCACCTTACGATTCCAGCCTACAACAACCTGAGAATAATATGGTTGGTGATCAAGAAAATCCCTTCTCTACCCCACACACCGGTAGTAATCATAACAGGAGAGATAGTAACACCGGACAAAACCTCACTGCTAAACAAATCGTAGAACTCAGTATTCAGAGAATACAAAGAGGGGATGACGACGCCAAGGAAGTGCTTCGAGGACTGGCTGCTACATACGAGACCGTTAGGGCACGACAATATTCAGAAGAACAAGAATGACAAGAGAGGTCGCCGCCTACCCCGAGCATAGTGTCAGCCCGCGCCTCACCATTAAGACAACCTACTCACACATTATTCAATGATGATTCTCCAGACAAGGTTTGCTCGAGGGTTGCTCCAAAAGACAGTACCATATAGATTAAAGATCTCCCTAAGATGCTCAATGAATATATGGCCAAGAGAGAGCACCCTGGTCACTCATTCGGATTCGACAAATTTTGTCGGGATGTCAAATTTAACTTACCAACAGGATTCAAACCACCAAAATTTACCAAATATAACAGCATGAGAAATCCGAACCATCACTTGGCCTCTTTTGCAATGATTTTCAACCCATACACGATAATTAAGGACTTCTCATCCACTACTTCCAACGCTCATTAGAAGGAGAAGCTTTAGATTGGTTTGCGGGACTCCCACTTTATAAGATAAAAACATTCGACGATTTAGTCGGTCAATTCCTAGACCAATACAAGCACTTGATCCAAGAGACGGTCAGTCTCAGCAATCTAATGGTGGCAAAGCAGGGACCGGATGAAGAGTTCACCAACCTCGTCACCCGATGGAGGAAACTCGCTGCTAAGACCGGCACTTCAATGAAAGAGATAGACTCGATCGACATTATCATTGATAACATTAGAGAATCGTTAAAGAGCACACTTGTCATACATGACTGCCCCAATTTCACTGCACTACACTCCCGGGCATCCGGACTAGCGCGACACATCAAAGGCGGAGACCTCGCCCTTTCCATAGTCACGTCGAAAGTAGGCTCTTCTAGTGAATCAAAGTAAAAAAATAACAAGAAAGCCTCAGGAACAGAACAGGTCAACACCATTGTCAACCAAGGACAGAACTCTGGGAACAGAAACTTCCAACCGAGAAACTTCGGGCAGAACTAAAATCAGCAACGATACACAAATCAAAACCAAGGTACAAATCAACAAAGATATGCGAACCAGAACCAAGGTCAGAACCAGAATCATGGCCAATACCAAAATAGAAACCAATATCCCAACACTTACCAGAACCAGAATACCATACAGAATCGACCGGCCCACACGCAGAACTATAATAATGTACCCCCACCACAAAACTTTAGCCCAACCAGAGGCCCCTACCAGTCGAGGCGAGAACACTATCCCCCTCTACCTGATTCAATCCCCAATATCTTTCGTCTTCTTAACACTCAAAATCTCCTCTGATTCTCACAGGAAAGACCCCAGCCATGGCCGACAAATCTATACTATAACAAATATTGCGCATTCCATCAATACGCGGGACACAACATAGAGGACTGTTGGGTCCTCCGGGACATGATCTATGACATGAATGACCGGAACCAAATCGACTAAGAAACACTTAGGAATCCTAATCCTAACAATAGTCAACCCCAACAGAACTTAGGAATCATTAATAACCCTATGCCTAACCACAATGAAGGAACACCGGCCTAGGTCACCATCGTGGATCTTCTCGGTCAATCCTCCTAGCCCTCCACCTTAATCACTCACATCCAACCTTCCAACACGTTCACTACCCTGTGAGAGCTCCTTCACTCCCGCACCCCTCAGCCTTGATCACCCGAATCGCCTCGCAGAACCCACCTCCTTACCTAAAATTCACTCAGATACGAGTCCACTCCTTTAGGGCCCGGAGACCATTCCTCCATAGTCGCCCACCAGAACCATCGACCCCTCCAAATCCTGAACCAATGCCATCGCCGCTCCCCTTGTTCGATTCAGAGCCCGAGTATGGAGACCATGTTCTTCAAACTGCGGCCCAAATCTCTGCATGGGTAGACAGTGTCACCTGAAAGTCCCTAAGCCAAGAAGATGAAATAAGGACTGAGTGTTTGCTAAACACAGAGGATGGTAAACCAGAGGAACATCCTGACCCATGCGAGACACTGGTCTCTGCTTTCGTAGAAGAATAGGATTACACATAATATCTCCCACCTTGGAGCGGCACAGTGCCAGTATGCGCTACGACCTCGAATTTCACTCACTTCATATATACCTCAACGTCAAGTAGCACCGGGTTCGATCAACAACTAACTTGCCCGATTCTTAAATCATGAACCAATTACCCACCTCCGCCTTTCCCTCGAAATAAGGATTACGCGAACGCGCAACCACCGGAGGGGAACGGGAGAGAAAGGGAAGTTAACCTACCTCTCCCACCTCACATTATCCCTCCACCAATCCCTACACCTCAATCACTCCAACCACCCGCACCCAAGGTTCATCGGCCAGGCAAAGAAATGGCACTCGAGCCAAGGCAAGAATATGACCTTTTGTGGCATCTCCAAAAGATCCTAGCCCAGATATCAATACTAGAACTCATCAAGAAATCGTATGACCATCATCGACAGTTGATAAGAATACTTGAAGACACACAAGTGGACGAGGACACAACATTGGATGAGCTATATCAAATCACCTCGGTCATGGCACAACCTCCGGTCATAATTAGAGGATTCTCCGTACCCCATGCATTGGTCGATACAGGAGCGGGACTCAATATCTACCCTATCACAACATTAAAGACGCTCGAGTATAGGGAGTAGGATGTTAGGCCCTCCGCACTGTCTCTTATAGCTTATGATGGTTCGCATCATTTAATCAAAGGAACTATCAAACTCCAAGTTTGCCTCGAATCGGTAATGAAGGATGTCACTTTCCATATTTCTAATTCCTCCAATACTTACAATCTTATCTTAGGAAGGAAATGGTTAGAGTCAATGAAGGCCATCGCATCCACATACCATCAATGTGTCAAATTCCCATACCAGGAGATGGACACTGATTATGCGGCAAGTATTCCGACAGCCCATGATTCTGTATTAAACATGGGTCATATTCAGAAGACCTGAATCCCTGATGAGGCAACCGTTGCAGAAGTCTGTCCTCCTACCCCTCATAGTTCTTCCTTGGCGCGTCAACAAAGATTAATGAGAAGAGAGGTTGGCCTAGACCTCACCAAACTCTACGACATCAACCCCACCATGATAAAAGGATGGGATCTTATGTATCAACTCGAGTACATTCCCCACACCAGACTCGGTATGAACAAACAAGGTCGTGTAGGGCCCGTCGTCCCAAAGAAAATACGTAAACATATAGGGTTAGGTTGCCAATTGGATGGTCCACAAGCCGACTTGTTCCCTACCTCACTAAAATGGTCTCTATATGACCACTTTGTCTACAGGACCACTGAGAAAGCAGATGTACTAAGGTAAAAGGAAGTGTCCTTCACTAAATCCCAAGAACCAAAAATCAAATGAATGGCTAAAGCATTCAATGATTTAACGAATCTAAATAACGATGTCGACAAACCACTCAAGGGAATCAAACCCTTGTTTGACACTAGGGAGTTTACAGAAGAGAAAAAGGAAGAACCTCTAGAACCCGAGCCACAAATAGGAGATTGGGAATCCACCAATGATGAAGACTTTCACATAGCAGCTTTGCACAGTGATAAAGAGCACTTACACTCAATATGGGAAGAAGATGACATCTCACCAGGAGAGTTTAGCTCGCATAGCATCTGCCTCGGCCTTGGCCTTGAAGGATGGGAATGCCCATGGGACTCCCCTTGTATCGCTCACCCATACCAATCCCGCTGCAAGGCATGCACCAGTATATTAGAACATTTCGCTAGCTAGATCTGACATTCCGCAATAGTAAGATCAAATGACACCGACCCCATAACGATAAAATCAAATAATGACCCACCAACTCCACTACCGGCACGAGAAGAAGGAAATTCCAACAGTCATCTGGTTGACCCAAGAGAAAATACTCACGTCGCACTTATTGAGTTTGAAGAGGAATTTGAACTAGACCCTCCTCCATCCCTAGACGCGCCACAAACTCCAAATATTCTGGAAATCTCTCGAGAAATAGTGGCAACCTCCACCGAGCGATGACGAGGACTATTAGATAGACCTCCCTGCACTCGAGCTAGTAGAGCAGGCCAACCAAGGACTTCAGGCCTTGTCAGATCAAGAGGACGAGTTCGATACTAACCTTGACTCTAACTCAGAAGGATGGGAATGCCCTTAGGAATTTCCCTTCATTTCTCACCATTATCAACCTTGTTGCCGAGCATGCGTGCTCATCCTAGCATACTATGAAGTTCAAGGGAAAGAACTCACTCCCCCTGAGGGTCCCTTAGGAGGTCATCCTCGGCAGGAAGAGTTGTTGCATTATAGCTCAGAGGATGATAGCTAGACCGATTACAATCTCTAGAGTTTCTTCGAAGACGAGGCAATCAATGTAATAGAAGAAATCTGAATTTCAATACCGCTGTCACCAGCATCACTTATTCAAAAGATCTCATCAAATGAGGACTCCAAAAAAAATGCCAAAATCCAAAATAGTCCACATTTCCTAAAGAATTCCTCTAATTAGAGGAAGTGACTCTCCCGGCGCCACTTGAGGCGACCGACCTTGTACCATATCTATTATCAAAAATAAAAAAAATACAAAAAGCAGAAAACCCTAAAAATTCATAAATACAAAATCCAAAGAAATCAACAAACCTTAGAAAAGAAAGGGAACCCTGCATCTCGAATCAATTTTGTGATCAATAAGGAGATGTTTCTCCTAGGACTTTTATCCCCTCTCTCGCATGAGGACGCAAGGCATCCAGGCTAAACAACAGGCCAGCAACCATACCAGATGAGATACTTCGCAACTTTGAGAGAAGGATCAATAGCTTTGACTTTCACCTTACCAAAGACCTCTCAGTCATAAATTGTGCCGATGAAGGGTTACCTTTCGTAAAATCAAATCCCCAATGTAGCAATTTTGCAGTATATGAGCTTACCGACGATGAAGAAGGGACACCAGTCACCGAGGAGGCGTCTGACTTCTAACAAATAATCCAGCATTTTGATGAGCAAACCCAAGCTGTCGCAGAACCTACAGAAGAAATCAACTTTGGCACTGAAGAGAAACCCAAGAAGCTACTAGTTAGCGCAAGACACAATTCCCAGGATCGTCAACAAATCATACAAGTGCTACAAGAACACCTCGACTCCTTTGCATGGTCCTATGAGGATATGCCTGGTTTAGTCTCAAGTTTAGTAGAACATCGCCTTGTCTTGAAATCCGATGCAAAGCCCGTCAAGCAGAAACTCCCAAGGATGCACCCACAAACAACCCTTCAAGTTAAAGAGGAAGTTAATAAATTACACAAAGCCAAATTCATCTGAGTCGTCCTCTACCCCAAATGGGTCGCCAATATAGTACCTATCGCTAAGAAAGACGATAGAGTACGGGTATGCATTGACTTCCAAAACCTCAACCAAGCATGCCCAAAAGACGATTTCCCGCTTCCACACATTGATAATTTAGTCGACAATACCGCTAGTCATGAGATGCTATCCTTCATGAACGGTTTCTCTGGGTATAATCAGATCAAATTAGCAGAGTCTGACCAAGAGAAGACTTCTTTCACCATACCATGGGGAACTTACTATTACGTCGCCATGCCTTTTGGGCTTAAGAACGCAAGAGCCACGTATCAACGCACCATAATGGCTATTTTTCATGATATGATGCATAAGTGTGTAGAAGTCTACGTCGATGACATATTAGTGAAGTCCCAAATGAGGGTAGGACATGTTGAAGCACTCCGATTTGTGCTACAAAGAGCTAGGAAGTATCAGCTAAAAATGAACCCAAAGAAATATGTCTTCGGAGTCACCTCCAAAAAATTACTCAGTTTCATAGTCAGCAAGCGAGGAATCGACCCTACCAAAGTCAGAGCCATCCTTGAGATACCATCTTCCAATAATATCAAAGAATTATGAGGCCTGATAGAAAGATTGCAATTCATCAGAAGATTTATCTCTCAGCATTCAGACATATGCAATCCTTTCTACAGACTACTTAAAGGAGGAACTGAGTACAAATGGGATGAACAGTGTCAGCAAGCGTTCGATAATATTAAGAAGTACCTCCTTAACCCGCCAATACTATCGCCACCAGTCCTCGGAACCCCTAATCCTCTACCTCTCAATAAACGACAAAGCGATGGGAGTAATTATGGGACAATATGAAGAAGACGGCAAGAGAGAGAAGGCTATCTACTACCTTAGTAGGACAATGGTCGAGTACAAACGAAAATACACTTTGATGGAGAAGACCTGCCTCACATTGGTGTGGACCTCAACCAAATTATGGCACTACTTCGGAGCACATAAGATACTAGTACTAGCCCGAACGGGGCCTCTGATGTACGTATTAGAAAAGCCTGCAACATCAGGAAAGATCGCTCGCTGGCATATGCTATTGCAAGAATTTGACATCACTTACATCACGCAGAAGTCGATCAAAGGACAAGAAATCGTCGATTACCTTGCAAATCTCCCACTCTCGAGTAGTGAGCCCATACACGTTGATTTCCCCGATGAAGACCTACTCACAATTCATAATGAAGAGCCCGAAAAGGCGTCATGGACCTTTATTTCGACGGTGCTCTAAATCAAAAAGGAAGAGGCATTGGGATAGTCCTCATAAGTCTGGAAGGAGTCGTCATACCTAAGGCTTTTCAACTAGACTTCCCTGTCACTAACAATGTCACAGAATATGAAGCTTTTATAGATGAACTACGAGTAGCACTATAATTAGGCGTTAAATAGTTGAAAACCATTGGCGATTCCAAGCTCATAATCTCACAAGTTTTAGGAGAATGGAAAACCAAGGAGAGGAGACTAATGGCATATCTAGAAACCGCTCAATATTTGGTAAAGAAATTTGAAAGAATCTCTTTTATTCACATCCCTAGGTTACAAAACGAGCTCGCAGACTCCCTTGTCACGTTAGCCTCAGTCATCCAAATACCCACTGGACAAAGTACGAAGACTTTCCTGAAGTATCAACACGTTCCTCCATATGCTACGAAGATCGAACAGAAAACTATAAGGAATCGATGCACCCGATTCTGCATACTAGGTGAAATATTATACAAAGAAGCCTTCACCAAAAGAGTACTGCTACGATGCGACACAACCGCCGAAGGACAATACATAATCCGAGAAGCAGACGCCAATGCCTATGGAGCCCACACCGATAGACAGAGACTCACCGATCAAATCATACGACAGGGCTACTTCTGGCCGACAATGATAAATGATTGCCACCTCTACGTCTGATTCTTAAAAAAATGCCAAAAACACGCTGCACTCATCAAAGCTCCATCAGTTGTGTTGAACATTATGACCTCTCTATCGCCGTTTTCGATGTGGGCTGTCGACATCATGAAACATTTCACAGACACAGTTGGAAACACTCACAAGCACGCATTCATACTTACAGCAATCAAATACTATACCAAATGGGTAGAAGCTGAATCCTACATCAGAATCACCACTTCAACACTCGTGAGGTCCATCATTCAGAATATCATCACCAGGTTTGGAGTACCCAGGATGTTCGTCACTGACAATGGACCACAGTTCACCGCAGAGAAGATGATGAAGTTATGCAAGAAGTTCGGCATCGATCTATGTCACTCATCACCGTTCTATCCTCAAGGAAATGGATAAGCAGAAGCTATAAATAAAACACTGATTCAAATTCTAAAATGCACAGTAGAAACAAGCAATGGAGCCGACTGGCCTGAACGACTATCAGAAGCACTCTGGGCCTATAGGACATCTATTCGCACGGCCACTGGCCAAACTCCCTACCTCCTTACCTACGAGATGGAGGCAGTCCTACCATATGAGATACAAGTATCATCCTTATGGATTCAAATCGATGAAGAGCTATCCTTAGACAAGAGGATAATTTCCCTACTCACGCAGCTAGAGCAACTCGATGAAACACGTCTAAGAGCAGCTGATCACGCTCAGGTATATCAGAAGAGAGTGGCCAAGGGTTATGATAAGAAAGCCCTCGAACGAACCTTTAATATTAGAGAATTAATTTTAAAGAAAATCATGCCTTCCAAACACGCCTATCTGAAAGGAAAATTGAAATCGAACTGGGAAGGCCCTTATGTTATAACAGTCGCATACCCTGAGAATGCATACAAACTGGCGAACCAAGACGGGGAAGAATTCCCTAGCCCTTGGAACGCCATGTACCTTATAAAATACTACCCTTAGCCCTATGATCATCACAATCTCATGGTTAAAAACTTATACTTATCACCCCCGTAGTTGTCACGACCCATTCACTAGCCGTACGTCATCAATTCTAAGAATATCCTTAAGACCTCCAATTTATGATCCACTTTCTCATTTAGGCAACCTGATCATTGGACTAGTGACATATCTAACCTCTTTCAAAAGCATAAGGAACACCCGATCCTCATTTCCCTTCCCCAGCCATTAGAGGAGACAATAGGGCACGAAAAATGAAGATGTCAGATTCAATCAAAACTCATTATTTTTGCACCAGCAGGATGCTTTCAAAAATATATATATATATATCTAAAAAATTGAGTGAGAGCACTACGACGAATGAACAAGTTAATGAGCTCAGGGAAGCATAAGCTGGCCATGAGGACATCTCTGGTGACTTTACTAGAAATATATAAGCAGATTACGAGGGTTCCCTGATGTCCCCATACTACTAGATATCGTCATAAGGTGGCGGGAGGAGAACAAACTCCTGCTAACTATAGAATGTGAGATTTTGATGGTACCAAAACATGACAAAGCACTCAATCATGACACCCCGTATCTCTCTGAGAAGATTGTTACTCATCCCTTTTGCAAAGCGTTAGATACAAACTATTCCCCACATCACTAAGCCTTACCCTTCTTCCACTTTTTTATTTTTTAGAACACTAAAGCGGAAGCCTTACAGGATACTCCTAAGAATGAAACTGAGATTCGATGAATGATGACTGATGCAAACACCTACTACACCTACCATACTTCTCCCTGATAACCACGGGATATGATGACCACTACCCAAAGGTAGACCCCTGGTATACCACTAACATAATCAAAACGACCTCTCCCAGTTCGATGACAGTACCGATGAATTTTTTTCTTCAAAACTAACTCACAGAATACCCATGACTTCTTATAGACCCAAAGTGTTCATCTAAAACCTAGGAAAGCTCCATTGCATCTAGACACTGGGGCATTTTTTTGGTCAGAAAGAGAATCACCTTAGAAGTGCCGACTCGTCCACAAAGAAGATGCGGAATAACGAAGTCACCATCCGGAGAATGCTACCAAAGATACTACACTACCGATCCTACCGCGCTCCTACACTGGGGTATTTTTATATTTATTTTATGTTTTTGTTATTTGCTTTCCCTGTTGTATTATTTTTACTTCCCAAAAAAAAAGAGAGAAAAAATAAAAGAAAAAAAAGAAAGAAAGGAAGAAAAAAAAAGAGAAGAAAAAGAGCATATATCCATCTTTTACTACCAGACCTCGGTCTGAGATACTTACCCCCTTGAAAACTAGTAAGGGGGAGAACAAAAATTATTGATAGTGTTACCTTTATATGTGCAAATATAAAGCAACCTTCAACCATCACCAGGCCAGCTCAAGATCCATCCAAGTCCTGATGACGGCTGACGGCACTAAAAAGCAAAAGGTAGATGCAAGAGGTAATCAAAAGAAAAGGAGCCAATCAGGTACATCTAAACTAAAAATCTATATATATATATATATATATCTAAATTTTCTCTTTTTTTACATTTGTCACCGGGGGCATACCCCCTGCATATACAACAGACACACACACAATGAACACCAAAAAATGTGCACACATCCCTACTCCCTACGCTGCCACTGGGATGGCCGATCACCGTTGTCCCCAGTATCATCAGCTCGGAGGTGCGTAGACTGGTCCACTAAAAACACAATCCCGGCACCCAGAGTCGGCGGAACCTCTATATGACGAGGCCCCGCTACAGAATCCCCCTCACTCGCCTAACTAGTAGACCGCCTCAATTGAGAACGAGGAGGATACCCTGCGAGAATCTCATGAATGATAGAATCCTCACGAGCATCATCCATGACACGATCACGTGACGTGCGATGAGACTGCCCGGCTGAGGAACCCGTAGCCCTTGACTCAGATCCATCAAGCTGACTAACCAACCTACGCACTCCCCGCTCACTCCTCGCCAGACGATATTGTAGTTGATCTAGGGACACCTGCATCTCTGCCTGCATCGTTTGACACACTACCTCCAATGCCTCAGCCTGGGTCCTCTGTGTGACCAACATCTCGATGAACAGATCCTCGTGGCTCTGCATCTCCCCAAGGATCCCTCTCACCTCAGGAGTGGCACGCACTCGTGCCGCCTCTAGATGCGCCTCCTCAAACTGACGAACCTACGTAACCACTCCTAATCAAAGAAAACTAATATATATATATATATATATATATATATATACACGAACAAAAAAAACTTGAGAAGGAAGGAATCATACTAGGTTCGGCCTCCAAGAAGGCACTCAACTGTCACAGCAGTCACTAGATCAGCAGGCGGCATAGAAGGAACGACAAATGTGGGCGGTTGCAACGAGAATAAAAAAATACATCAGATAACACTACAATAATGAATAAACTATGAACATAATAACTAAAACATACCTGAGAAGGAATAGGAACAGACCCCTGAGGGGGAGCATCTGGAGCAGAGTTCGAAATAGCCTGCACAAAAAACCAAACAAGCCAACACAAGATATGTCTGAATGAAATAAAATGAGATAACCTAAACTGAATTACATTGAATCAGAAACTATAACTAACTCTCAGATCGTAGACTGGCCTCCACCTCCCGGCCGGCCTGCTGATGATCGCGTAACAATTCGACCATCGCTGCATGATTAGTGACCTCGGCCTCCCTCTCAGACTGGCCAAAACAAAATGAGACACCACGACTATATCAGAACGACTGGAAGATTAAGTCAACATAATACATAAATAATTAAACCAATAAACTAACTCACCAGGAGCCATCGAGTCTCCGCTAGCCAAGCCCCCATCTCATCCTTAGCTCCCCTAGCCTGAGCCACCGAGGCGAGGGAGCGCAGCATCTCCTCATCAGGACGAGGAGCATATCCCATCTGCTCCATCACCCTATGAAGGGCGTCTAATGCTCCCCATACACTCACTGTTAGATGGCCCTGCACCAACGCAGCCAGTCTCTCTCTCAATGCTGACACCGACTCAGGCCCGCGGACCGTAAAAGAACCACTCCGGTAGAAGGGATGCGTGAAGAGGCGCCCACCACCCAATGCACTAAACCATCTCCCAAACTCTCGTACATCCACCTCATCACGCGCCCCTATGACCTTGGTCCCCCCAGCTCTAAAATCAGCGATCTGAAGCTCCAACTGCTACACAAAGTTTTGGCTAGGGGGGCCGGTCATCCTCTTCACCACCCTAAGCGAGCCGCAACTGCCGCACCACTCGAGATAGGTGGATCCTCTCCACCTTCTCAAAACAATGGACCCATATGTCCACATCGAAGAAAGGTCGGCCAGACCGAATCATTGGCACAGTAGCATCCTCATCATCCATGTAGGGCCTCCAAATCACCTGTAAACTCAATGGACAAATCAATCACAACCTAAGCAACAAAAGCACCAAACCAAGAAAATACAACGACATTATAGACAACACCTACCTGCCCTGTGTGCATGTCCTCAAAAAGACCTCGCACGATCTGAAGATCTAAAGACCAACAATGATCCCTCAATGCTGCCCTCCACACATGCATCTGTGGAAACGTGAACCTAATCTACGTTGGGACCCCCAGGCGAAGTGATCATACGCCCAAAACTAAAAAGAAAAAAAATAGTAGTAAAGAGGCTGAATGATTGCTACGACTAAAAGAAAAAAAAAACAAAGACACCAATTAACTAAAACTCACCTGGAGGAAGGGAAGGAAACCTCTGATCATCGCGATGCCTCGTCCCCGACGATAAAGCTGCTCATAGAGATGCGCCAATGCGGCCGCACCCCACGCATAGGTAGGGACCTGACCTAAGTCCCTGAGAACCATCAAAAACAACCCAGTGACGCATCCCCGAGTTGAAGATGAAAAGAGCACTACACCAAGGAAGTGCATCAAGAAGGCACGAAGCACCCTATCCGCAGCCAACCCCGGCTCAATCATGGGCTCTCAACCCGCCACCACCACGCAACGCACCTCGTAAGATGCTCCCGGCTCTGAATAACACCTAGGAGGGACGAAGCCACTAGCAAACGTATCAGAGAACCAAGTGACTCGAACCACCCCTGGCCCTAATCCACTCGATCTATACGGGACGCCCAAAATCTCCTCACACACACCTAAATAATCTCCCGCCATCCACCCCGTCATCAGCTCACCCTCAAAATGAAGACCAGTGATGTGGACCCAGTCCTTGAGAGTTGGTAATAACATACCAACTAGAAAGAGAAGCGCCTAATGCTCCTCCATCCACCTCTCTAGAATCGCCGCACTCAGACCACGATCGACCAAAAAGGGCTCCAACTCCAGGACTTGCTCAAAGCCGAAAGACACCAGCCGTGCTCGCTGAAACTCTGGCAAGGCATGATACCAAGTATGGGACTCAGCCCATGCCGAGCTGATAGCCAACTGCGGAGGCTCCAACCGAATGAAACACAAGCAAAAAAATAAGACTAACACACATACCTGATCGATTTTAAGTTTAACCCTTGCAAGTGCACAAGATCTATTATAGCACGGTAAGAACAGGGGTGTCAAACCCACAGGGAAATGTGAAATTTATCTAATCCTTTCAGAGATTTAAAACACCCAAGGAAGTACCAAGGGAGACATTCAATTTACCAAACACTTATCACACTATTTCTAAATGCAAGAAAAATAAACTAATCTGAGCACAATGATTTCTGATGAATAAAAGAACAATATTTAAGAATGATCAAGGAATTTGCTACCCCAGACTTATAACCTTTCTACTATTAAACCCCCAATTCCATAACACATCAATCACACTATCATTTATCTAGAAAGATGATTCGTAAGAAAACATGATCATCAATCCGGCATACCCTATCTAAAAATGATGACTCAGCCTATCATTGCGGTATGAATCATGTAAAAAGCATAGCGTATCTCAAGATGCTTAGATCACGACAATAGGCACATAATCACTCTGCAGCCTAGATCGGCCTGCAGGTACAGATCTAGCGATTATTGTCGTTGATAAGTGTAATCAACAGTCATAATAAAGCATTAAACAAATATTCAATCAAACATACTTTTAGCAGAACGATTCCATGATGGCATTAGGAAATTGTGGAGTTAATCATAAAAATGTTACTTATCTGGGTATCGCATCCTCCTTGAACAAATGAATTAGCTGTTCATCCTTGGTGTATGATCTCGTTGTATATTCAAAGTCATTCTACTTTTTATTTATTACCAGAGATCTCTTTACAATGCTTTTCCTAAATACAATCTATGATTTCATAAAATGTAAAAGAAAAGTAATGTAAATGCCTAAGTACAATCTACCCAGAGAAAAACCCTAGAAGAAGAACAAGAAAAGCCCTCAAAAATATGAAAACAAGAGTAGTCCCCCCCAAAACAAAGCCTTAGCGGAGCAAGACAAATCCCTAATATCCTCAATCAATTGAGAATTAAATCTCAATCGATTGATTTGACTTTGAAATAAGAAGGGGGCAAACTTGTCTTCTTCTGTCAATCGATCGACACTTTGTTCTCAATTGATTGACACATAGGGGTAGAATATTTATTCTCCTGGTGGATGTTGAGCTACTTCAAGGATTTCGATGCTTCTTTTGACCTTTTTGTCCATAGCCCTTGTGTAGCCTTTAATTACCCTCTTTTATGCTCTTTAACGATTTAACGGTCAAAAACACCTGTAATCATTAAAACCTCATAACAACCATCAGATGCTTTTATCGGACAGTTAAATATAGGAATTAGGGTGCAAAATATAGTCACATTTCAGCACCGATCACACCCCCAAACCTACACTTTGCTAGTCCTCTAGCAAAGAGAATGAAAAATATGTCAAAGCAAATAAAACTAACATCCTTAAAAAAAATTAAATGCCACTTTCGTAGGGAGCACGATTGCATTTAGCCTATGCAATAAGCCTTTAAACCCCTAGGTGATCCCTAGTGGAGGAATAGTGTCTCATGAAGGTTTTCAGCGAAGATACCTACAAACTTCATAACCAATAAATTTCATAATTGTACTCATGCCCTTAAGTAGTTAAATGCCCGTGAAAACCTTAAAGATGCTTCTGACCATGTTCATTTTATTAGTGCTCATTCAATTCAATCCATTGTTTTCCAATGCTCATGATTCATGCCTAGAGTTTTATGCACTTATCACTCTGCTAAAATTCTTTTATCTGAGAGTAAGTTTAAACTAAAAGTCTTTAAATTCCATGTCTAGACTCAATTCTCACCACAGGTATGCACTCAACATGAAATCACTCCTGATAAAAGGTTTTATTTTTTACTCGTATGTAAGATTAGAATTACAACACAAATTAGAAAAATCTGACATGTTATAAGAAAGACGGTGTACCAAAGAATTTAAAAAAAAATCTCACTGAGACAGATATTTGTATTTTAAACATGCATATACCAAGCACCATAGACATTGTATAATCACTCTCCACAAGGATTTACCACTCATGATTAGATCAAAAAGGTCTTTTCTAAGGTTGTAATGGGGCTCGGGTAAAGGGTTAAGAAAGAAAGGGAAAATTGGATTCAAATTTCTCTGAGAAATCGGAACAAGAAACACACTTGATTTTCTGATTTTTCATATTTCTTTTTCGAAATTTCTAGAACCTTTTTCTTTTCATAAACACTTTTCTCTTTCTTTTCTTTTTATTTTTAACACCACTTTCATATATTTCTCTACTTCTTGCACTAAACTAAATTTTCTTTTTCTCTCCCCTTTTATATTTTTCCGCTATATATTCCTTACAGTACCTTTGCCACAACTCTCTATTTCCTATTTTGCTCTATCTCTCTTTCCTAATTTCTCAGAGATTGAAGGGTAAGGTTTTTCAACTAGTGTGGGGTATGGCTAATATAGCTTACAAGGAATAATTAAGGCAAAATCTTTCAGTTGAGGCTCAAAGGGTGTGCAACAACATAATTTAATATAAGGTGGGGCCTCTTGGGCAAAAACAAGCCAATAATGGCCTTAGATCACTTCCTTTCACGATGGTAATGATGCCTATTCGCCTTAAATTTTTACACAATGATTTCTAGTGTAATGGTATAACACACGTGAAATCAACAAATCAAAGATAGAGTATACGAGATTTCAACAATTTAAATAAGAAATTCAAAGATACTCTGAATTTGTTTCAGCACTCATCAAGAACGAGGACAAAGTTCCAAAGCTCACTGGGTTTTAGTCTTTCTTTGAGATCTTAGGATTCCAAGTTATACACTTAATTATCAGATTTGGAATTAAAGCATTGTGATGCTACAAGATTTTCAGACATGAATCATGAACATCATCGTTCAACTTTTATTGAATTTAATGAGCATTTATAAAGTATACATGGTAATGATAATTTCATTATGAGTTTTCCGGTTATTAAAACACTTCAAGGGCATATGAGACTATAATTCGAAAATTTATGAGTTTAATGGTTTTCAGTCAATCGATTGAGACAATGGTCTCAATCGATTAACTGCTACAAATTTCCAATAGGCTAATGGTCATCAGTCGATCGATTGAGACAATGGTCTCAATCGATTGACTGATAAACTTTTAAGATCCGAAAAACAGCCCTTTTAAAAAAAAAAAAAATCTACACATGAATCGAGAAATACCCCCCCCCAAACCTGAACTGTCCAATGTCCCCATTGGCTTTGATTTTTGGAAAGGATAGGAGACCCCCCAAACCTGTTAAATGCAATCGAGGACAAAGAAAGCAGACCAAGTGAAAGGTATCGTGATCAAAAATTAAAAACACAAATAGGTACTAAACTAAATTTTTACTAAACGTATGCAAATTATTACAGTTATTAAAAATTTAAATAAAATATCCTAACCTAAACTAAAACATTAAGGAAAATAAACCCTAAAAACATAGGAAGAAACGACATCTCAATCGGACGATTAGATCACCCAATATCGTAAAAACATGCATTTTATTGCATAAAGAGATTCAGAAAAGTAAAACTCGAGACTAAACCGAGGGATGAGAAACAAATGAAGGCTCCCTCACCTATATAAAGTACGGTCTTAATCACGTGCCAGAACATGTGCGTTTAACTCAGTCACGCGCAGAGAATGCTACGCTCAAGCCAAAACACATGCCCTGACTAGAGCGCGCAATGAAACTATCGACCGCGCCCCTGGTCCCATTGCGATAAAAACATACCTGCCCTACTATGGCACCATCACTTTCCCTCATCCCATCACGATCCCATCGAAAAGGGAGGATCCTAGTATGCATAAGTTCATCGCGCATGTCCCATCGCAACAAATCGACCATGCCACCACGCATTACCTTGTGAAGAGCCAAAAAAAGGTCGGCCACTACACGACAACGTGAGCTCATACGACCCGAGATATGCCAAAAAAAGAAACATAGCAAATATCCCATCAACATCCCATCGCAAACATCATCATCCAAAACACCCAAACACAACCCCGCCACACATCCATGAATATGTCCCCTCGCGATGCAACTAAGACTCGATCCCATCACGAACGAATCCCATCGCGACACAGCAACTTCATCTCATCTTACGACAATCAAATCTCCCCAAAATCCTTATCATGAAACCTTGCATGGAGTCAAACCTGCTAAAAATCCCATCGCTAACTACGCTTAACCAATGTCCCATCACGAAAGCAGAGAACCTACCTCCCAAATCTCTAGCTACATAGCAGTCGCTAGACCCCAACAGAAGAGGAGGGACTCCTTCCACATCCCATCGCATCTCACCCAAAAAAAAAAAAATCCCACCAGGATCTAAATGCTCCCATCAAGCCTGCAACTAGTACACCCCCATAAAGGAAAGACCTAACCAAGGTCCCATCGTAAAAATAAGCCAAACCTTCCCAAATCCCATCACGAATCTCACCCCCTAAGACCTTTCACCATAATGGCAACAGCCAAGCCTCACTATAGCAGAAATGAAGTAAGAAGAAACCCTCTAACACTCATCGCATCACTACTCCACAATCGAGTCCCATCGCGACATCACTACACAAAAATCTCAGAACACACCTGCCACGCCATATGGCGAAAAAGGGAGAAAGCTTGATCGCATCCCATCGCTAAAGCAAAGAGCCCTCTTCCCGAAGTTCTCGCTACGTAACAATCGCCAGACACCATTGCAGCAGAAATGCATGAAGATTTGGGACTCCTCCCATGTCCCATCGCCCCCGACCAATGTCAAGTTCTAGCATGAACAACCCGTCAAAATCCCCACGTCCCACCGGACTCATCCCCAGCACACAACCGAAGAAAGGAAAAATCACCGATGTTCCGTCGCGACATCACCTCCCCAAGACATTGCATCATAGTAATGGTCACCAAGTCCCTGTTGCAGCAAGAATGATGAAAAGAGAAGAAATCTCTAAGGTCCCATCGCAACGTCACAGCAACAGCCGGCCAGCCTCGCCACCATCTATACAGGAACCCCCGACAACAACTCAAGTAAATATCACCCCTAGGTAAGTATCTTTTCTTGATATTTCTTCTAAAATATATATATATATATATATAAATATAATAAATAAATAAATAAAATATATTGTTAGCTATGATTAAGTCAAATGTTTTCAAAACCCGTCTCTCTCGACTCGCGAATCACTGTAGTCCTCCCATAAGAGACAATCATCAGTACTCGTTGAGAAGGTTAGACGAAGTATCTAGCATGCGAAGTGTCATCTTGACAACCACATAAACAGTCGAGTCCACAAATCCTATACCTGTGAATCTGCTCAGCGACGTCTTGAAAGCCACGTTTTCTAAAGATTTACCACTGAATTGATCTTAAGTTAAAAATCCCCAAAATTTCAAAACCCCTTGTTTCCAAAATTCCAAAAAAACCATTTACCCTCCCAAAAAAAAAAAAAAAACAAATAACAAAAATGAAATCGAAATAAAAATAAACAAAGAGACCCCCTTACCTACCAAAATTCACTTCAATTACCAGCCCAAATCGGCCATTTCCCTGGGAAACTGAACAATGACTATATTTAAACTAAGAATTTACAAACGCCTATTGGAAAAGGAACGTCTGGTGTGCATTGGTGTGAGCAATGACGTGCCCAGTCAGACATGACTTGCAAAAGCCTTCGACATTATATGATTTTATTAATCAGTCCCTGGACCTCGTTTATGGACATTTGTATGACGCCCCCCGATACCTCGGCTGTGTCATATCCCTCTGTTTGATTACCCCTTGCAGCAGGTCGTGACATGAGGCGAGATGCCCCTTACACCCACAGATTAGGATATGGTGATTCTCCTTTCCATTTGACTGTCACTCGCAGTAGGTTGTACCACCCGACAGGATGCCCTTTGTACCCGAGGAATAGGATACGCTAACTTCCCCCGTCGACTATCTATGACAGCGGGTCGCGATATGCGATGGGATCACTTGCATCCGCGGCATGGAATACACCTTTCGACAGCTACCACTGGGCCCCCGAATGCTCCATTTTAGCTTGCGCTGATAGATAAGAAAGCCAACCATGTCATGTCAGCATCCCCAATTCACATTTGTGATTTCCTAAGAGAAACGAGAAGACACCTCGAATGAGGGGTGTCTACTTCTTTGTCGCGTTCTTACTTCGCAAGAGCGCGCCGAAGAGGGGCATCTGTAGATACCCCCATTTTGCCCTCTCAGAATGTACAAATTTTTTCGGTCAACCTTTTACCTTGCCCGTGACTTTTCGAAAAGGACTTACCTTCCCTAAAAGTTTTACAACCCTAATGTGGGAACCATATACTGAAACAATAGTATATGGCTGGACACAGGCTGAAACAATAGCTCTATGGCTCAAGCCCCATAACCCTAACGTAGGGACCATGCACTGAAACAATAGTACATGGCTGGACATAAGCTGAAATAATAGCTCTGTGGCTCAGGTCCCAACATAGGGAGACTATATACTAAAACAATAGTATATAGTTGAAATGCAGACTGAAACAATAGTCTGGCATTTCAGACCTGACCCGGACTCAAACAACCGCGAATTACGTGCCTAAAACCATGCGTGCAATTCGATTGTGTACAAAACCACAAATGCGCAATCAGACCCCTTTCAGACCAGACTTCCTTTCCCCATACCACATTGAGACTCGATTACGCGCCCCACATGGCACGCGCGATCAGATTGAGCGCCCCGTCACCGGCGCGCAATTAGCCTACGCCCAACCTAGTCTCACAGCCCTTGACCCCCAGGATTCCTCGATTAAGCACTTCAAATAAAGTATTTAATAGGATTGCGCATGTCACACCAAGCGCGCAATTAGTCCTAACATAGTTAGAACTAGGAAACTCGGCTGAGCCAGTCAGACAGTCGCTCACTAAGTCGGTGACCGACTCAAAGTAATTAAGCACCTAGAAACCGGCGCGCAATTCGATTAAATGCCTGAAATAGGGCATTTAATTAGGAAAATTCCTATAGAAGACCTTTTTTAATTCACCCCAGAGAGAGACTGAAAAATTTCGGAGTAGTTTTGGGATTTCTAGGCTGGAGAATTTTGAGAACGAGCATAGAGAGAAACCGAGCCATGACTTCGAGATTCAAGCTTCGAATTTTGAGATTCCTCTCAACAGTCCCAGCCTTAGGTAAGAACTTAGTTTAGTTTCCGACCTAATTTTTAGTTCTTAGGTTTAGTTAGTTTTTTTTTAGTTTTAATTAATATTAATATTTTCAGTCTGAGATCGTAGCCCCCTTTTTAGACCGAAATTTTATTATCTGGTTCTAGTTCTCAGTTTCTAGAACCAGTCCTTAATCTGACGACCCAATTCACCGACCTTAAACCTTAATTTTGATATGAAATCTTAATCTTCAGTCTTATCATTAATCTCTGGTTCTAGTTCTTAGTTTCTAGAACCAGTCCTTAATCATATGGTCTGATTTTTTGATTTTGGTCCCGAATTCGGTCCTTAGATTTTAAATTCTAGATTTAATTCCTCAATTTAATATTTCAAAATCCCAATTTATAATTTAGTTCTCTTAACTTCTAGTTTCATAATTTAATCCATAATTATAATCCAAAAATTATTGACTTTTCAATCCAAAAAAATACTATCTAATAATTCAAAATTCAATTTGCTTTAATCTCAACCACCCAATTTGCCCAAGGAAGATTATGGAGGGTACTCGGGAACGAGGCCAATCCTCGTTAGCATAGCGGGCCCAAAACCCTTTTTCTTTATTTTTTAGTGAAGTTAATTCCTCGCTGTAATTAGAATTAGTAAAATTAATTCCGTTATTTTCCTAGAATTTTAGTATAATTAATTTATTGCTTTGGTCATAATTCTAGTAAAATTAGTTCCATTATTTTAATTAGAATCTTACTAAAATTAGTTTATTTGTTTCAATAAGAATTTAAATAAAATTAGTTTGTTTGCTTTAATTAGAATTTCAATAAAATTAGTCCTCTATTTCAATTAGAATTTTAATAGAACTAATATATCTGCTCAAATAGAATTTCAGTAGAGTTAATATACCTACTTAATTAGATTTTCAGTAAAATTAGTTCTTTTACTTTAATTAGAATTCTAATACAATTAGTATAATTGCTTTAGTGAGAATTCTAGTAGAATTAGTACATTTGCTTTAATTAGAATTTCAGTACAATTAGCATGCTTGATTCAATTAGAGTTTCACCAGAATTACTATATTTGCATTCCTAGTACAATTAGGAGACTAATATTAATTAGACTTCTGGTAGGATTAGGAAACTTAATTAATTAGATTTCTGATAAAATTAGAACATTTGAATTAACTAGATTCCTAGTATAATTAGGAGACTAATATTAATTAGACTTCCAATAGGATTAGGAGACTTAATTAATTAGACTATTAATTAGAGTCACAATAGTATTTGAACACCCAATCACAGTAGAATTCTAAAAAAGGTAGGACATCAAAAAGCAATTAGATCCTAAACTAACTAGACTCACAATAGAATTAGAAAACTTAGGCCAATTAGAATTATAGTAATAATATAGAAAGTAAAAAACACTAAACTATCTAAGTTAAAAGAAGAGTCATAGCTGTTGTCGCTCGCAAGCAGACGATTTAGTATAGAAGTAATCCACACCCACTCTAAAGCATGATCACTGACGTGTTGCAGCGTCATTAAATATCTGCAGTTGGCGATCACAACAAACTAGAAATCTTCCTAGAAATTCCCTTATTTTTTTCCTTTCAACATTTCAAACACTACATTGCCAGAGTCCGCTCAAGATAGAATTGGGTCACTGATTCAACGGGGACCGAAAGGAACCCAAAAAAAGTGCACACCAACAGTAGTGAGTTCTTTCCCTTGATCTTCATAGTATGCTAGGATGAGCACGCACGCTCGACAACGTGGTTGATAATGGTAATAAATGTAGGGAGATCCCCAAGGGCATTCCCATCTTTCTGGGTCAGAGTCAGGGCAGATATTAAACTCGTCTTCTTGATTTGACAACATCTGAAGTCCTTGGTTGGCCTACTCAGCTAACTCGAGTGCGGGGAGGTCTATCCAATAGTCCTCGTCATCACTCGATGGAGGTTGCCACTCTTCCTCGAGAGATTTCTAGAATATTTAGACTTGTGACACGTGTGGGGATGGAGGAGTGTCTAGTTCAAATTCCTCTTCAAACTCTATGAGAGTAATGTGAGCATTTTTTCCTGGGTCAATCAGATGACTATTGGAATTTCCTTCTTCTCGTGCCGATAGCGGAGTTGGTGGGTCATTACTTGCTTCTATCATTACGGGGTCGGTGTCATTCGATCCTACTATTGCGGAATGTCAGATTCAGCTAGCAAAACGTTCTAAAATACTGGTGCATGCCCTACAGCGTGGTTGGTATGGGTGAGCAATACAAGGAGAGTCCCACGGGCATTCCCATCCTTCAAGGCCAAGGTCGAGGCGGATGCTGTGAGAGCTAAACTCTTTTGGTGAGGTGTCATCCTCTTCCCATGTTGAGTGTAAGTGCTCTTCACCGTCTTTTAAAGCTGCTATGTGAATGTATTCGCCATCGGTGGATTCCCAATCTCCTACTTGTGGCTTAGAGGTTCTTCTCTTTTTTATTCTGTAAACTCCTTTGTATCAAACAAGGGTTTGATTCCCTCAAGTGGTTCGTCAATATCATCATTCAGATTCGTTAAATCATTGAACGCTTTAGTCATTTGTTTGATCTCCGCTTCTTGAGATTTGGTGAAAGATACTTCCTTCTGCCTCTGTACGTCTACTTTTTCAGTGGTCCCATAGATGAAGTGGTCATATAGAGACCATTTTAGTGAGGTAGGGAACAAGTTGGCTTGTGGGCCATTCGATTGGTAACCTAACCCAATATGTTTACGTATTTTCTTTGGGACGACGGGCCCTACGTGACCTTGCTTGTTTTTACCTAGTCCAGTGTGCCCGAGCTGATACATAAGATCCCATCCTTTTGTCGTGGTTTGGTTGATGTCGTAGAGTTTGGCAAGGTCTGGGCCAACCTCTCTTCTCATCAAATTTTGCTGACGTATCAGGGGAGAATTAGGAGGGGTAGGGGGACGAACTTCCTCAACGGTTGCTTCATCAGAGATTTGGTTCTTTTAAATGTAGCCTGTGTTTAACACGAAATCATGGGCTGTCAGAATACTTGCCGCATAATTAGTGTCCATTTCCTGAAGGGGTGCGTCAGCGTATATACGGACAATGGAGTCCTCATATGGGAATTTAACGCATTTGTAATAGGTGGATGCGACAGCCTTCAATGACTCAAATCATTTTCTTCCTAAGATAAGATTGTAGGTATTGGAGGAATCAGAAATATGGAAAGTGATGTCCTTCATTACTGATCTGAGGTAAACCTGGAGTTTGATAGTTCCTTTGACGATACGACGTGAACCATCATATGCTATGAGAGATAGTGCAGAGGGCCTAACATACTGCTTCGTGTACTCGAGCATCTTTAACATTGTGATAGGGCATGTTGAGTCCCGCTTCTGTATCGACCAACGCATGGGGTACGGAGAATCCTCTAATTATAACTGTAAGGTATATGGGAGCTGAACTTCCTCGGAGTTACTCTTTAGGCATGCCTGCATCCGTGAAAGTGAGCGTCGGAGGTTGCGCCATGACCAAGGTGATTTGATGTAGCTCATCCAATGTTGTGTCCTCGTCGACTTGTGTGTCTTTAAGCGTCCTTATTAGCAGTCGGTGATGGTCAGGCAATTTTTTGATGAGTTCTAGTATCGATATATGGGTTGGGATCATTTGGAGATGCCGCAGAAGATCATATTCTTGTCCTGGCTCGAGTGCAATTTCTTTGCCTGGCCGATGAGCCTTCGGTGCGGGTGGTTGGAGTGGTTGAGGTGAGGGAAATTGGTGGAGGGATAATGTGAGGTGAGGGAAATTGGTGGAGGGATAATGTGAGGTGAGGGAGGCAAGTTGACTTCTCTTTCTCTCACGCTCCCCTCTGGTGATTGTGCGTTCATGAAATCCTTATTTCGAGAGAAAGGTGGAAGTGGATAATTGGTTCCTGACTTAAGAATAAGGCAGGTTGGTTGTTGACCGAATCTGGTGTAGCTCGATGCTGATGTGTCTATGAAGTGAGTAAAATTTGGGGTCAGAGCGCGTACTTATACTGTGCCGCTCCAAGGTGGGAGGTACTGTGTGTAATTCTCTTCTTCTAGGAAAGCAGTGACTAGTGTTTCGCACGGGTTAGGATGTTCTTCTCGCTCACTTTCTCCTATGTTTAGCAAACACTCAGTCCTTGTTTTGTCTTCTTAGCTTGGGGTCTTTCGGGTAACACTGTCTACCCATGCGACAATTTGGGCTACAATTTGAAGAACATGGTCTCCATACTCAAGCTTTGAATCAGACAAGGGGAGTGACAATAGTATGGGTTTAGGGTTTGGAGTGATCGAAGGTTCCGGTGGGCGACTTTGGAGGAATGGTCTTTGGGCCCTAAAGGAGTGGATTCGTATCTAAGTGAATCTTGGGTAAGGACGTGGGCTCGGCGGGGTGATTTAAGTGATCGAGGCTGAGGGATGAGAGGGTGAAGGAACTCTCACAGGGGTGGAAAAAGAGTTAGAAGGTTGGATGCGAGTGATAAAGGTGGAGGGCTGGAAGGAGGATTGATTGGGGAGATCTACAGTGGTGACCTGGGCTGGTGTTCCTTGGTTGTGGTTGGGCATGGGGTTATTAATGATTCCTAGGTTCTGTTGGGGTTGACTATTGCTAGGGTTAGGATTCCTGAGTGCTTCCCAGTCGATTTGGTTCTGATCAATCATGTCATAAATTACATTCCGGAGGACCCAACATTCCTCTAGATTGTGTCCTGCATACCGATGGAATGCGCAGTATTTGGTATAGTCTAGATTTGTCGGCCATGGTCGGGGTCTTTCGTACGAGAATCAGAGGAGATTCTGAGTGTTAAGAAGATGAAAGATGTTGGGGATTGTATCAGGTAAAGGGAGACATTGTTCCCGCCTCAGCCAGTAGGGGCCTCTAGTTAGGTTGAAGTTTTGTGGTGGGGGTACGTTATTGTAGCTCTGCGTGTGGGCCGATCGATTCTGTATGGTATTTTGGCTTTGGTAAGTGTTGGGATATTGGTTTCTATTCTGGTATTGCCCTTGATTCTGGTTCTGACCTTGGTTCTGGTTTGGATATCTTTCCTGATTCTTGCCTTTATTTTGGTTGGTGTACCGTTGCTAATTTTGGTTCTACCCAAAATTTCTCGGTTGGAAGTTTCCATTCTCAGAGTTCTGCCCTTGGTTGACAACGGTGTTAACCTGCTCAATTTTTTAGGCTTTCTTATTATTTTTTGACTTTGATTCACTGGAAGAGCCTACTCTCGACGTGACTATGGATAGGGCGAGGTCTCCGCCTTTGATGTGTCACACTAGTCAGGATGCCCGGGAGTGGAGTGTAGTGAAGTCGGGGCAATCACTTATGATAAGCGCACTCTTTAATGGTTCTCTAGTATTATCGATGATAATGTCGACCGAGTCTTTCTCTTTCATTGAAGTGTCAGTCCTAGCAGCGAGTTTCCTCCATTTGGAGACGAAGTCGGTGAACTCTTCATCGGGTCCTTGCTTTGTCACCATTAGATTGCTGAGACTGATTGTCTCTTGAATCAAGTGCTTGTATTGGTCTAGGAATTGACCAACTAAATCGTCGAACGTATCTATCTTATACAACGGGGGTCCCGCAAACCAATCTAGAGCTTCTCCTTCTAATGAACGTTAGAAATAGTGAATGAGAAGTCCTTGATTATCGCGTATGGGTCGACAATCATTGCAAAAGAGGGTCAGATGATGGTTTGGATTTCCTGTGCAATTGTACTTGGCAAATTTGGGCGATTTAAATCCCATCGGTAAATTAAATTCAACATCTCGGCAAAATTTATCAAACCCGAATGAGTGACTAGGGTGCTCTCTCTTGGCCATGTATTCATCGAGCATCTTGGAGAGATCTTCGATCTTGATGGTGCTGTCTTTTGGAGCAACTCATGAGTAAACCTTGTCTGGAGAATCATCATTGAAGAATGTGTGTGTAGGTTGTCTCAATGGGGAGGTGCGGGCTAACACTGTGCTCGGGGTAGGCAGTGGCCTCTCCTGTCGTTCTTGTTCTTCTGAATATTGTCGCCCTAACTGTCTCGTATGCAGCAGCCAGTCCTCGGAGTAATTCTTTGGTGTCGCTATCTCCTCTTTGTATTCTTTGAACACTGAGTTCTACGTTTTGTTGGGCAGTGAGGTTTTGTCAGGTGTTACTATCTCTCCCGTTATGATTATTTCCGGTGTCCAGAGTAAAGAAGGGATTTTCCTGATCGCCAGCCATGTTAATCTCAGGTTGTCGTAGGCTGGAATCATAAGGTGATTCTTCCTCATATACGGGGTTGTCGTGATATCCCCACAACGGCGGGTCTCTTAAACTCTTCGTATACCGGGCATCTCAAGTATTGGATGAAGACTCATATATTAAAAGGAACTTGAAATGATGTGATGGAAAGAAAAAAAAGTAGGAAAATAAAATAACTAACTACCTACGAAAGAAAAGAGTTTAGCAACAGTGTCCCATCGTGATCGCCAATCTGTTGGTGCGCGCATTTTCTGGGTCCCTTTCGGTCCCCGATGAATCAGTGGCCCAATTCTGTCCTGAGCGGGCGGTGTTTTAAGAGTTAAAATAAGGGGATTTCAAGGAAGATTCCTAGTTTGTTGCGATCGCCAGCTGCAAATATTTAACGACGCTGCAACACGTCATTGATCACGCTTTAGAGCGGGTGTCAGTTACTTCTATACTGAATCGTCGGCCTGCCAACGTCAGCAGCTGTGACTCTTCTTTTAACTTAGATAGTTTAGTTTATCTTTCCTTATTATTGTTGTGATTATACTTGGTTCAAATTTCCTAGTTCTATTATGAGTCTAATTAGTTTAGGATCTAATTGCTTTCGGATGTCCTACCTTTATTAGAGTTCTACTGTGATTAGGTGTCCTAATACTATTGTGATTCTAATTAGTAGTCTAATTAATTAAGTCTCCAAATCCTACTAGAAGTCTAATTAATTCAAATGTTCTAATTTTATCATAAATCTAATTAATTCAGCTTCATAATCGTACTGGGAGTCTAATTAATACTAGTCTCCTAATTGTACTAGGAATGCAAATATATTAGTTCTGGTGAAACTCTAATTAAATCAAGCATGCTAATTGTACTGAAATTCTAATTTAAAGCAAGTATACTAATTGTATTGAAATTTTAATTTAGCAGATATGTCCGTTCTACTAAAATTCTAATTGAAATAGAGGGCTAATTTTACTAAAACTCGAATTGGAGCAAAGGAACTAATTTTATTGAAATTCTAATTAAAGCAATGAACTAATTATACTAGGATTCTAATTAAAATAATTAATTAATTATACTAAAAATCTAACTGAAGCAATTAATTAATTATACTAAAAATCTAATTAAAGAAATTAATTAAATATACCAAAATCTAATTGAGCAATTAATTAATCATACTAAGATCTAATTGAGCAATTAATTAATCATACTAAACATCTAATTACAATAAAGGAACTAATTTTACTAAAATTCTAGAAAAAGGGGTTTTGGGCCTACTATGCTAAGGAGGGTTGGCCTCGTTCTCAAGTACCCTCTGTAAGCTCCCATGGGCGAATCGGGTGGCTAAGATGAAAACTAATTGGGCATTGAATTATAAGATAGTATTATTTTAGATTTTTAAAGTCGATAATTTTGGGTTATAATTATGGATTAAATTGTGAAACTAGAAATTAAGAGAACTAGATTATAAATCAGAATTTTAAAAAATATTAAATTAATAAATTAAATCTAGAATTTAAAATCAAAGGACTGAATTCAGGACCGAAATCAGAAAATTAGACCGTATGATTAAGGACTGGTTCTAGATACTAAGAACTAGAACCAGAGATTAAAATTTCATAACAAAATTGAGGTCTAAGGTCGGTGAATTAGGACGCCAGATTAAGGACTGGTTCTAGATTCTGAGAACTTGAACCAGATATTAAAATTATTGTCTAAAAAAGGGGTGCTATGGTCTAAGACTAAAAATTTTAATATTACTAATTAAAACTAAAAAAACTAAACCTAAGAACTAAAACTAAGGTCGGAAACTAAGAACTAAATTCTTACCTTAGGCCGGGGCTGTAGGGAGGGATCTTAGAATTCGAAGCTCGAAGTCATTGTATTCGTTCTCTCTGTATTCGCTCTGCTCTTTCAATTTCTCAAGTCTCTCTCCAATTTTTAGCCCCCTTTGGGTCGGATTAAAAAAGGCTTTTATAGGTTTTTCTCCAATTAAGTGCCCTGTTATGGCGTTTAAATGAATTGAGCGCCTGTATTTTGGTACTTAATCGCTTTGGGTCGGTCACCGACTTAGTGAGCGATCGGCTGACTGGCTCAGTCAGGTTTCCTAGTTCTAACCACGTTAGGACTAATTGCGCGCCTAGTTTAGAGTGCGCAATCTAATTAAATACTTCATTTGAAGCGCTTAATCAAGGAATCTTGGGGGTCAAGGACTATGAGACTAGGTCAGGCATAGTCCAATTGTGCGTCGGTGATGGGGCGCTCAATCCGATCGCGCGTGCCATGGGGCACGTAATCGAGTCTCGATGTGGTCTGGGAAAAGTAAGTATAGTTTGAAAGGAGACTGACCGCACGTTTGTGGTTTTCCATGCAATTGAATTGCACGCGCAGTTTTAAGTGTGTAATTCGGGGTTGACCGGGTTCGAGTCGGGTTTGAAATGCCAGACTATTATTTCAGCCTGCATTTTGACTATATACTATTGTTTCAGTATATAATTTCCCTACGTCGGGATCTGATCCACGATGCTATTGTTTCAACATATGTTCAGCCATGTACTAGTGCTTCAGTGCATGGTTCCCACGTTAGGGTTAGGGGTCTGAAACGCCAGACTATTGTTTCAGTCTACATTTCGAGTATATACTATTGTTTCAGTATATAGTCTCCCTACGTCGAGACCTGAGCCACAAAACCATTATTTCAGCATGCATTCAGCCATGTGCTATTATTTCAGTGCATGGTTCCCACGTTAGGGTCATGGGGCCTGAGCCAAAGAGCTATTATTTCAGCCTGTGTTTAGCCATATACTATTGTTTCAGTATATGGTCCCACGTTAGGGTTGTGAAACTTCTAGAGAAGATAAGTCCTTTTCAAAAAGTCATGGGCAAGCTCAACGGTTGATTGAATAGATTTGTATATTCCGAGAGGGCAAAATGGGGGTGTCTACAGATGCCCATCTTCGGCATGCTCTTGTGAAGTAAGAACGCATCGAAGAAGTAGGCACCCCTCATTCGAGGTGTCTTCTCATTTCTCTTGGGAAATCACAAACGTGAACTGGGGATGCTGACATGACATGCTTGGATTTCTTATCTATCAGCACAAGCTAAAATGGAGCATTCGGGGGCCCAGTGGTAGCTGTCGAAAGGCGTATTCCATGTCATGGATGCAAGTGATCCCGTCGCATATTACAATCTGCTGTCATAGACAGTCGACGGGGAAAGTTAGTTTATCCTATTCCGCAAGTGTAAGGGGCATCCAGTCATATGGTGCAACCTGCTGCAAGTGATAGTCAAATGGAAAGGAGAATCACCATATCCTAATCTGTGGGTGCAAGAAGCACCCTACCGCATGTCGTGACCTTCTGTAAGGGGCAGTCAAATAGAGGAATATGACGCAGTCGAGGTACCAGGGGGCGTCATATAAATGTCCATAAATAAGGTCCAGAGACTAATTAATAAAAGTCATATAATGTCGAAGGCTTTTGCAAGTCATGTCAGACCGGGCGCATCATTGCTCACACCAATGCGCGTCAGGCGTTCCTTTTCCAATAGGAGTTTGTAAGTTCTTAGATTAAATATACTCATTGCTCGGTTTCTTAGGAGAATTACCGATTTGTGCTAGTAATTGAGGTGAATTTTGTTGGGTAAAGTCTCTTTGTTTATTTTTAGTTTGTTTCTTTTTTTGTTGTTTTTTTTTTTTTTTGGAAGTAAAAGATTTTTGAAATGTTGGCTTTGGAAGTAAGGGGGTTTTTTCTTTTTGAAATTTTAAGAATTTAACTTAAGATAAATTCAATGGTAAAACGACAGAAAACGTGGCTTCCGAGACATCGCTGAGCAAATCCACCGATACAAGATTTATGGACCCGACCGTTTATGTGGTTGTCAAGACGACACTTGGCATCCCAGATATTCCGTCTAACTTTCTCGACAAATACTGATGATTGTCTCTTATGGGAGGACTACAGTGATTCGCGAGTCGAGAGAGATGGGCTTTGAAAATATTTTGACTTAATCATAGCTAACTATATTTAGAAGAAATATCGAGTAAAGAGAAGAGGGTAGTACTTACCTGGGGGTGATACTTACCTGAATTGTTGTCGGGGGTTTCTATATAGCTGGTGGTGAGACTGGTCGGCTGTCGCTGTGACATCACTATGAGACTTTGAAGATTTCTTCTCTTTTCCTGATGTCTGTTGTGGCAGGGACTTGGAGGTCTTTCTGTTGCGGTTGCGTGATGGGGTAAGTCTTGGTGGTTGGAAGTGCGATGGGAGGCAAGGAAGCCTTTTCTTCCTTCCTGTCATAGCGGATCCTAGATGTGACAGGACATTGGGGGTTTGCTTTAGGTTGGGGGATTACTGGTTGTAGGCCTAATAGGGGCATTTGGATCCTAGTTGAGATGCGATGGGACGTGAGAGGAGTCCTTCTTCTGTTAGGGTCTAGTGACTGTTGCGTAGCTAGGGATTTAGGAGGTAGACTCTATGCTTTCGTGATGGGACATTGGTCTAGCATAGTTAGTGATGGGATCTTTTTAAAAGATTTGACTCTATGCCAGGTTTTATGATGAGGATTTTGAGGAGGTGTGATTGATGTCGGGCTGTAAGACGAGATGAAGTTGTTGTGTCGCGATGGGATTCGTGTGATAAGATCGAGTCGTAGTTGCATCATGAGGGGGCATATTCAAGGATGTGTGGCTGGGTTGTGTCTGGATGTTTCGAGTAGGGATGTTTGCAATGGAGTGTTGATGGGATATTTGCACGATAGGTATGTTATGTTTCTTTCTTTGGCTGATCTTCGGTTATGTGAGATCACGTTGTGGTTGCACCATGACTGGGCTTATTTTTGGTTGTTCACGATGGGATGTGTGGTGGCATGGCTGATTTAGGTCAGTGATCTTAGATATTGGGGTGGCATTGTATGCGTGCATCTTTATCGCGATGGGATTTATGAGATGGGATTCCCTCTCTGGTCAGATCGTGATGGGATGAGGGAATGTGACGGTGCCACAACAAGGCATGTATGTCTTGTCACAATGGGGCCAGGGGAGTGGTCAATGTTTCCTGTAAGGTTACGCGATGGGAGAAGGGTCTATGGCTCTCCCTCTTTCTCTTTGAACAGCTTGCGACGCTACGCGATGGGACATGAGAAGAATTTTGACTGAGATTGGATAAAAGGTGTGAGGATGTCCTAAGTTGGGTATTGCATGCCTGGGACCGGTCGCTTGATCGAATTGAGCGTCTATTTTTAAGCGTGCGATTAAGGATCCAAAAGGGGTTCGAAGAGGGTCATTACGCGTCTGAAAGCGAGCATGTGATCTAATCAAGCACTCTAACCATAGCACGTGATTGAGGCGTCACCAGGTCGCTGTGCAGGTGATCTTTCGTATTACACGACGTGAGTGGGTCGTGTGATTGGTTTAAGCAGTTTATATTGGGTGCATGACTTGAGAGTCGCGTCGTCTGCACGGGCGATGGTTTTATTGAGCGTTCTGGTCAAAGCGTTTGATTTAAGTTGCGCGTTGTATGTGCTGCGCATGACCGAGTTAAGTGCACGCATCATGGCACGTGATTAAGGTCGTACTCTATATAAGCAAGGGAGCCTTCATTTGTTTTGTATCTCTTGATTTAGTCTTGAGTTTTACTTTTTCTGAAATCCATGTTTTAGTGATATTGGGTGATCTAACCGTCCGATTGAGATGTCCTTTCTTCTTATATTCATGATTTCGCGTGATCTTCGTCCTGAGGTGATGCCTGGGGACGGTATTATTCTGGAAATGGGAGGTATTAGGAAAGAGGAGGTTAGTCTTCACATCGGTCCCTTTTAGGGAGCAGTGAAGGCAATGTTGAGGAGGCAGCGGCGGAGGAGGTGAAGATAGCGGAAGAGAAGGAGTAACAAGTGGAGGGATGTATTTCCCAACCAATCCTTCCTGAAGCCTCCGATTGGACTCTCTAAGTCAGGAGCTACTCCTTCTGAAGCCTCTGATTGGACGCTCTGCTAGTCACTTGGCCTTAGTTTTAGGTTTAGTTTTCGTTTTGGGTTTAAATTAGGTTCTAGGTTTTCGTTTTGGGTTGTACGTTCAGGAGGTATGCCTCCCGTGATACTTATAAAAAATTTTAAGTTATAAATAGAGAGGTGTTTTTGTTTATTATGCTTATTTATTAGTTTAAACTTATTAATGGATTAGTCAGGTCTATTTGATTTGTTTGATTTATTTAGGATTTGACTTAGCTTAGAGTCTTAGGATTCATCCCGGATTTATTCAGGGTTTATCCTGAAATTAATTTGCTTTATTGAGTTTTGTTTAGAGGATTTACTTGATCCTATTGGGTTTGTCGGGGGCATTTTTTTTTATAGTCCAAACAAGTCAAGGTCTCATTTTAGAGTTTTTCTTTTGGTCTACCTTTTAGGATTTTTTTGTTTTGGTTTGTTTAAAGTTTTAAGGTATTTTGTTTTAGTCCTTTTTATTCGATTTGAGATGATACTTGTGTAAAGTGTGTGAATCTAGAATTAAAATTTCTAAGCGGGTGTTAAGTGTTTGAATCCTATTGGCTTCTTTACTTTGCTTTGGCTTTCTGTTTCCTTGGAGGGATAAGGGTTGTGTGACTATTGGTTTATCTAGGTTTGTTATGGATTGTGGTCTTTCAGGGGGTATGTGTTTGGTTTAGATTTAATTAGATTGGAAGACTTTTAAAATGTGACATTTGTCACTCTGTGATTTAGGAGGTATAGTTTATATAAGTGTGAGCCAATGGCTTTTGATTTTATTTGGATTTTGTTTCAAGCTTAGGAATAAGAGTTTTGGGGTATTTTTTGTTTGTGATCCAGGGCATTTTTTTTGTTCATTAATGTCTTTTCTTCCTTTCTATTTTGTATCTCGGGTATTGAGTTCGAAGCGTTATGTTTATTAAGTGCATTATTGGGAATAGACAGGATTGGGAATTCAGGGTGATGCTAGGGTTGGTGCTATCAATCCAACTCGAAGTGTCACCCCATTGGGAGAAGATATGAAAGAGAAGAAGGTGGTAGAAAGGAAACCCAAGGATAAGGCGGGGTCAGAGTTCTCGTGACCGATGCCTATTTTTCCTCGGTAGGCTCTACAGATATTGTGTTAGTTGCTCCTCCTTGTTATGCTCTCCAAGGTGAGCTCCCGTAGGTGGATCTCGCAAGTCCTGGGTGGCTTTCCGTGAGCCACTCTTTCTTTTCTGCCATCTCGGGGAGGGGAGAGGTTGCTATTGTCAGAATTCATTCGGGGTGCGTTCCTCCTCCGGGCTTCTCCGAGATTTCTTGCTTCCCAAATAAATTCAGATTTGGGCATTACCTGAACGTGCAGATTTTAAATTTATACCCTCGATGTATTCTGTAATGATTTTATCCATTTATGAAGTGATTATGTTTTTAATTCCATTTGTGAGTATTTCTATTTGGTGAATTTTTTGGTTTGGGTTTACTTTGTAGCTTACTTTATTTGTTTTGAGTGTGATGTTCATTTATTTAAGTTTGGTTTGATTCGGTTTATTCGATTTGTTTGTTTTGGGGTGTGTTGGGGGCATTTTTTTTTGTATAGTTTAGTTTGGCTTAAGTTCAAGTGCGTAAGTGATGGGGGGCACATTTTTTTAGCTTTCAGGGGTTTATATTTTCTAAGTTAGGAGTGTTTTTAGATTGGTCTTAGCAAGGGCATAGTTTGAGTTGGACATTAGTGTCAAAAATCTCTTAATTTTGGCCTGTAAATCTGCTATTCTGGGCATGTATGTGTATATATTTTCTGAGAAATTACGCGCCTCACTTCGGGCGCATAACCGGATTGCGAGCCGAAATGGAAGCGTGCGTTTCAGGAGTTCGAAAGGCCATTATGCGTTACTATTCTATCGTTTAACCGAATTAAACGCATTGCAAGGGGTGCGGGATTGGGGCGATGCCTGATCACTGTGCGGGTGACCTTTCGCATTAACGAGCCATGATTCAGGCACTTGATGTGATTACGCGTCTGGTATGCGGCGCGCTACCAGGGCATCATGTTAGTTTGAGCGGGCGACAATCTGTTCATGCGTTCAATGCTTAGAGCGCGATCTGGATTAAGCGCAGGGAATGTGGTGCGCAATTTCATTGAGCACTTCAGTTTAAGCACGCGATTTGGTTGTGCTCTATATATACTTCAGAATTTTCCATTTCTTCCTGCGCTATCCGTTTTAGTCTTCGATTCTTTGCTCCCTTGTTTCCTTACGCTCTAGTTTTCATGTTTTCGAGATATATTACGATCCGGTCGTCCGTTTTAGGTATCATTTCTTTTGTTCTTTCCAGTGTTTCGAGTTCTTTCTTCTAGGATGGAGTCCAAGGATAGTGATTGGTTCTATTCATCAGTTTCAGAGATGGAGCAGATGTTAGCGGCAGAGATCGATGAGTCTTTCGAGACTCGGACCGAGGCTATTGCCGTGGAGGAGGATGTCGGGGAGATAGTTAGAGAGGAGGTACCAGAGGGTGACCAGGTGGTGATTAGGGAGGAGGTACCTGAGACTGATCAAGGTGTGCCTGAGGAGGAGGGCGAGAGAGTTGAGGCTGAGAGAGCAGAGGGTGAGGAGCGTCTGGGTGAGTAGTGTCAGGCTCGCACACACTTCCCGCTGGAGGATTTCTTTGCTCGAGGCCCGGTAGGTACCCGTGAGCAAGAGTTCCTTCACTTTTCTAGGCATTTAGGTCATGACATAGACTTATTAGGATATGGAAACCCTTTCAATTTGTGTCGAACCTGCATCGATTACTAATTATGTGTTCATCCACGCATCATGACTGCATCTAGGGATAGGTCACATTCCTGTTTTATTGTTCTTATCATGTTTTGTGTGCTTGTTATGAATTGTTATTGTATGTCTTAGTATACCTTATCTGCCTTTAGCTCTAGGTCTGCTTGTCTCTCGCGGTAGGTGTGCATGTTAGTCTTACATATTTTATCTTGTTTTTCGTCCAGTAGGAGCCTTCGCAGCTGGCAATCAGCTCGGCATGAAATGAGTCTCACACTTGGTATCGTGCCTTGTTGGCGTTTCAGCGAGCGTGACTGATGTCTTTTGGCTTCGGGCCAATCCTGGACATGGAGTCCTTTCAGGTCGATCGTGGTCTGATTGCAACGATTCTAGAGAGGTGGAGGGAGGAGCATCAGGTGTTTCTCTTTCTAGTTGGTATGTTGTTGCCGACTCTAGAGAACTAGGTCCGCATCACTGGTCTTTGTTTTGAGGGTGAGTCGATCATGGGGCTGATGGAGGGAGATTATTTGGGCGTGTGTGAGGAGATTTTGGGTGTCCCATACAGATCGAGTGGATCGGGGCCAGGGGTAGTTTGGGTCACTTGGTTATTCGATACATTCGCCAATGGCTTCGTCCCTCCGAGGCATCATTTGGAGCCGAGGACATCTTATGAGGCGCGCTGCGTGGCGATGGTAGGTCGGGAGCCCGTGGTAGAGCCGGGGTTCGCTGCGGATAGGGTGTTGTGAGCATTCTTTCACTCGGGGATGTGTCACCGGGTTATTTTTTATGGTTCTTGGGGACTTGGATCAGGTCCCTACCTACGCTTGGGGTACGACCGCATTGGCGCATCTCTATGAGCAACTTTATCATCGAGGACGAGGCGTCACGACGATCAGAGGTTTCCTTCCCTTCCTCCATGTGAGTTTTAGTTAATTGGTGTCATAATGTCTTCATTTTTTTTTCTTTCGTAGCAGCTATTCAGCATTTCTTTTGGTGTTTTGTAGTTTTGGGCATATGATCGTTTTTCCTTTCTTCGCCCGGGGGTCCCGACGGAGATTAGGTTCACGTTTTCGTGGATGCACGTGTGGAGGGCAGAGTTAAGGGGTCATCATTGGTCTTTGAATCTTCAGACCACACGAGGTCTTTTTGAGGACATGCACGTGGGGCAGGTAGGTGTTGTCTATAATGTCATTGTGTTTTCTTGGTTTGGTGCTTTTATTTCTCAGCTTCATCGTTTATCGCCCGATTTGTCTATTAGTTTACAGGTGATTTGGAGGCCCTACACGGATGAGGATGATGTCGGCGGTCCAGTGATTCAGTATGGTCGGTCTTTCTTTGATGTGGACATATGGGTCCATTATTTTGAGAGGGTGGAGAGGATCCACCTATCTCGGGTGGTACGACAGCTCAGACTCGCTCACTGAGTCCCTCCGGAGATTCGCCACAGAGTGGCGAAGAGGATGACCGACCCCCTAGCCGAAACTTCACAGAGCGGATGGCGCTTCAGATACCGACTTTAGAGTTGGGGGGGCCAGGGTGACAGGGGGCGTGATGAGGCGGATGTGCGAGAGTTTGTGAGATGGTTCGAGGTGTTGAGTGGTGGGCGCCTCTTCACACGTCCCTTCCATGGGAGTGGTTCTTTTGCGATCGATGGGCCTGAGTCGGCGTCGGCATTAAGGGAGAGGTTAGTTGCATTAGAGCAGAGCCATCTCACGATGGGTGTCCGAGGAGCATTGGATGCCCTTCATAGGGCAATGGAGCAGATGGGGTGCGCTCATCATCCTGATGAGGAGATGTTACACTCCCTTGCCTCCTCAGTTGCTCAGGCTAGGGGAGCGAAGGACAAGGTGAGGGCTCAGCTTGCGGAGACTCGATGGCTCCTGGTAAGTTAGTTCACTAGTTTGATTATTTATATATTATGTTGACTCAATTTTACAGTCGTTCTGATATAGTCCTTGTGTCTCTTTTTGTTTTGGCTAGTCCGAGAGAGAGGCCGAGGTCGCTAGTCATCTGGTGATGAATGAGTTATTGCGCGGTCAGCAACAGGCCGGCCTAGAGGTGGAGGCCAGTCTATGATTTGAGATTGATCGATTGGTAAGTGTCTTCCTTGGTCTATTAATCATTAGTATTTTATGGATTCTTATTAGTTCTAACACATTTGTCAATGTTTGCAAAGGGCGGAGCTTTCTGCCGTGGGGGCTCCTGCTCAGGCATTCGATCCTTCCTCAGTTTCTTTTTCTAGTTTGGAGGATCCAGCGATGGCTCAGCTTCTGGCCGAGCTAGAGCACTGGGTGAGTTTCGTCAATCTTTTGTCCTGTCTGTATGATTGTAGTAGTTCGTTGGGTGTTATTGTCTCGCTTTTCTTAATTATTTACGAATATCATGTGGTATTTCAGCGTTAGGTCACTGAGGATTTTCAGATGAGGGAGGTGTTGTCGCTCCAAGTGTGCCATAATTGTGTGCATTATGAATCAAAAATTAAAGAATTAAAGAATGCTAGGTTATATGGATATTAACTTATGAAAGGGATATCAGCACATTGGGGCTAACACTGGCCTGCAAGATCAGGGCCAATTGTAGCAAGTTTTAAAAGTAAGTATTTCAAGATCGTCCACAGAGAAGTTTGTCTAAACTGAGAGATAAACCTCCAGATCTGTGCTACCAGATCTGGCTCTATAATTATCTAAATAAAAGAATAGATAAAAGAGAGTGTTGGATTGTGTCACATTTAACTATAAGCAAATAAAGAAAAGAACTAACTACATGATCCAGATCCGAGTTGGGGAGATGTTTAAAATAAGACAAATGCAGAAATAATAGCTTCATGTACTTTAGCCTCTGCATTTTAATGGAGAATCTGTAGTTCAACAGTGGAGATTCAATCTTCATCTGGCTTCCAGCACAGATGTAAGAGAAATAAATCCGAATTAAGGAACAGGTTTAGACTTATGGCTATGATCCGTCCAATGGTCACAGATCATCCAATAGTTGTGGCCTATTCTTTAGTTCAGAACATGAACATCACTGTAAGTGCTGCTTGAATTAGGTTACCAACGCTAATTCGCATAGGGATGATGAATTAAGGGAAGTTGGATGCGGATGAGTGAATCTAAAGAAGTCTAATGCACTAAGGTGAACATTCAGAACCCTCGACATGACTCCAATGGAGAAGACACAAATTACAGCAACCTTTTAAAATCCAACGTTACAATTCTGAGCACGGCTTAGAGAGCCCTCGACTTCTGACTGAGCTTCTCAGAGAGCCCTCAGATTTACAGTCTTGAATCCGAACTTGGAAGTACAAATCACTCACAATGGCTCTCAAAGGTAAACTACAAGAAGGGATTACAGGGGGTTCAGATAAGCTATCTGACCGGAATGAGGGAAACAGAGATGAAAACTCTAAAATCTGGATACCCAAATTGGGCAAATAGTTCGTCTATTTATAGTTTTCCCTAAGTCCAGCTCAGATGTGTATCAACCAATCAGAATTGGATAGATCTGTATCAACCAATAGGAGTCGAGCACGGGATCGGATCATTCGCCAATCGAATCGCTTGATCTGGTTCAGCCAATCAGGAAACAGAAGCATCAATTCTGTTATGCATTTTGAAAGTTTGTTAGAGTTTCTAGAAGTTCCCGCCAGGTAATTTAACTTTGGGCGCTCACATGGGTTGGAATATGCCTTCGGATCTTGATTGGAACCTTCCGGAATGTCTCTGGGCTTTTCAATGCATTGGGGCACGTGCAGCAGATTACTGAATTGCCCTTGTTAAAGCTGCGAATCTCCAGAATACCTTTTCGCAGAGTTCAGGGGCCTTTTCGTAAAGTTCAATGACTTCTGAAGCTCTGTTCGCAAAGTTCAATCTTCTTTTCGAGGAGTTCAGATGCTCTTCGAATTGTGTTTTCTTCTTTTCGCAAAGTTCAATCTTCTCTTCGAATTGTGTTTTCTTCTTTTCGCAAAGTTCAATCTTCTCTTCGAAGTGTGTTTTCTCCTTTTCGCAAAGTTCAAGGTTCTTTGCGAATAGTAGAAGTTCTTTGCGAATTGAACTCTAGGCTCCCATTCTTCTTTGCGAATAGTAGAAGTTCTTTGCGAATTGAACTCTATCTTGCTTCAGGTCTTTATCTGCTCTTTTAGACCCTCTTTAGCCATTGCTGAGGCTGTTTCTTCACTTCCTTCCTTTGGACTGACATGGATTGTCATCTTTTTTGGCACTTTTGAGATGCTTTTCGGATTTGGACCTGTCTGATTGGTTAGCTGTAAAATGCACAGTAAAGCACTTATTTAGTCTTCTCAAGGGTCTTTCAAGGCTCATGTTTAGGGGTGAAAAATGGTATTTTTCACTACTTAACACAAAAACCTAAGCTTTGCTAGTCCACGAGCAAAGAAACGTAAAAGCAAAATAAAGAGCCACTTTTGTAGGAAGCAGTGCATTTAGCATATGCAACAAGCCTTTTAAACCCCTAGGTGATCCCTAGAGGAGGAGTGAAGTCTCCGAGGGTTTTCTGAAGGTACCCACAACTTCTCCATGGGACGATTGGCATTAGTGCAATCGTCATCCCATGAGCAATCAAAGATCAAAATTAGTTACTCTTGAATCAATGTTTAAACAGAAATTTAGGTTTATTGTTTGCAAGGGATTTCAACATTTATAAACCTTATGAATGTTTCACTCTTTCCAACTGTGAGCAGCCATAGAAATCATGCAAATGTGTCGAGAGAGTTCATCATTTGAATAAAATTAGGTTATAAGTCATACTTAATGTGCTCAAGTTCCAACCCAAACACTTACTGTGGTGTACTCTCATCAAGATTTTTGTTGAAGGGTTCATTTTCACTCAAGCTCAAGAGCGTTACATCTCCCAAATGGATTTATAAGCATGAGCATAGGCATGATTCTCGGTCTTGGCATCCTTGACATCTCCTCACCATAGATTGGGAAGCCTGCTTATCTCCACATGACAGTTCACTCAACTTTGGATCGGAAGGACTTTTAAATTTGGGTTTGTTGTATGGCTCATGGGTGAGGTTTGGGGATAGGAAGGTTGAGCAGTGTGTTTGGATTTTGTGAAGTCAGAAATTGAAGGAGGTGGTTCATGACTCCACCTTCTTGCGTTTAGCTTCTTTTGAGATTCTCGTGTTCAAAGTACTGAGTTCTTCTTCCTTTGTTCTTGCATTTTCAAGATAAAGTTCCCCTTTTGCCTTTTTTGCTTGCTTCTTTTTCACATTGTTTTTCTTTTACTTTCTAGTCCACCATCGCCCATTTTGAGGTATTTCTTCTTCATTTATTTTGATATTTGCCCAGAAATGTTCCATCTTTACTTCTTTCTCCTTTAACTAATTCTCAAGGTGAGGGAAGGCTGAATTGGTTCCATTGGTTCAGGTGCAAGAAAAATGGGTGTTTTGATGAAGCATTGTAGGATTTATAGCTCAATTGGGGTACAAACAAGGGCAGATCTTTCTTGGTTGGTTCTGTTAAGCTCAAGCTGTCCAAAGAAGGCCTTGATCTTTTCCTCAGTTTCATGAATGCTGTTGCTTGTTTTGATTTGGAGTTTCCTAATTTCTAGTGGATCTAATGCCTCAGCCAGTCCTTTGAATCAGAAAAGGGTTGCCTCAGTCACTCTTCAACTGAGCTGTAAAACATATTGGCTCAATTCTCATTGGTTATGGTTTTTCCTTGAGCTTTTAAGTATATCTTTACCTTTTCTCTTCCTATAGACTTGCTATGTGCTAATACAAGTGTATTTTCACAGTGTTAACATCATGGAAATGTGGAATATTGTAGGGTTTAGAATGTCTAAATTCTTGCAAAGAAAATTTTAAAATTTCCACATTGTCATGATTCTTAAGTAAATTGATTCATTTCGATTACTTTGGTGATTGTGATGCCCTTATGCTAATTATCCCATGGGCGGACCGTTTGCCATACCCCAAACCTAAGATGAACATTGTCCTCAATGTTCTAGACAATGAGAGACTAGGGCGTAGGTAAAAGAAGAAAGAAAACTAAGAACGGAAAAAATCTAAACTATATGCAGAAAATAAAATGTAAAGCGAAGATATGAGCAAGGAAATGGAAAACATGATATACAAATGCAAGAAAAATCAACAAAACAATGCTAGAACTGCTAAATAAAATCTAACAAATAGAAGGATTACTATGCAAATGAAAGGAAACTAATGCTAATAACAGAGAAAGCAAGAAAAGCAAGGTAAGGACTGAATACAAAGTTAAAAAGAAAAGAAAAGTGTTGATACAAAAATTGAATTTGTGAATGCAAAATAGGAAAACAAAGTTAGAAACTAGCTATACACACAGAAAAATGACGAAAATCAGTAAAATGAGGACACATTAACCTAAGAAAGAAAAAAAAAATCACAATCTAAGAGCGAATTTGAAACTAAAATTCCTAAAACAAAACTCTAATGCCAAATGATACATCCTAAGCCCAAAGAAAAACCCCAAAAACACGAGATACTTACGAATCTAAGTGATTATAAAAATGATTAGGTGAATAATATATAGTGAAAAGCAAGATTCATAAAATGACCCTTTGTTGATGATGTGTATGAATCAAAAGAATAATGAAGCATGGGAGCACATATTAAAAGCAGGGTTCACACACAATTTGAGACCCATTTATGATGAAGAAATCTAAGGAAAATAAAATCGGTGAGTCCATTGAATATTCAAAACACCTATGATTCACTACTCATTATCCTACATGATTCCTAAAAAAAATGATCTCGAGTCCGGATGGGAAAAGTGGATGCAAATGGAAAAACAGCCCATCAGGAAGATATCTATATTGTTTTATAATTTTCTTTTTTTTTTATTTTTTTTTTACTTGTTTTGATCACTCGGGCTCAACAAGAGCCCTTATTTACTATCTGAAAATAATGAGAAACAACTCGAGATTTTCTATTTGTGTTTTCATTTTCTTTTATTTTGTATTTGGTTTTGTAAAAAAAATCAAGATGCCTAAAAAGATGCAGAAATTATAATCAAAACAAACATTAAACACAATTAACCATGTTGGTTCTCAAGAATTTAAAAAGAGAAAATGAATGCAAAGGAGAAGGGGATGCAAACTCAAGCAAAAATCTTGAGAAAGTGTAGTTCGCAAAGAACTGAGCTTCAGTATGTCTATTCGAAATGGATTTGGCTCCAGAAAGATCTTTTCGCAAAGGACTTCTCCCCAGATTTTCTATTCGAAAAGGAAATTTTAACTATTCGAACAGAACATTGTTCTTTTCGAGTAGTTCATTACAGCTCTAGAATCAGTTCGAATAGAACTTTGAACTTTTCGAAAAGTACTTTTTACTTTGCGAAAAGAACTTTGAAGTGTATTTACACTATGCGCACAAGAAAAATAGATGTAAAAAAGAAAATCGAAAAACAATGTTGTACAAACATATTATACATTTTCTACCATCGATTTTTGGAGATTCATGATGATAGGTGGGCACAAGGGCTCTGGTGTTTTCAATGCATGGTTTGAGCCTCGACCATTTACCTTGAGTATTCTTCCATCCTTGGGATCTGAAATATCCACGACTCGAGGGAGGCCTTGATGTGATGTATGGCCCTTCCCATCGGATCTCAATTTGCCAGGAAAGAATTTAAGTTTAGAGTTGAATAACCAAACCTTGGACCCCGGTATGAACTCTTTTCTCATGAGGCTCCTATCATGGAATGATTTAACCTTTTCTTTGTACAATCTGGAGCTAGTGTAGGCATCCATCCTCAGTTCTTCCAGTTTGAGTTGAAGCTTCTGTGGTTACGCAGTTAGATCCATATTAAAAGTTTTGATTGCCCACAAGGCCTTATATTCTAATTCTCGTAGATGGCATGCCTTGCCATAAACCGGTCGAAAGGGACATCCCTATAGGAGTCTTGTAGGCGATTCGTATGCCCACAAAGCATCATTAAGCTTAAAGGACCAGTCCTTTCGTCCTTCTTCACTGCTTTTTTCCAAAATGTGTTTGATCTCTATTTGAAATCTCCACATCCGGTTTGTGGATGATAGGGAGTGGCTACTCTGTGAGTGATGAGTACTTTTTAATAGAGAGTCAAGCATCATTGCAAAAGTGGCTTCCCCATCACTAATGATGGCTGGGAATCCAATCTGGAAAAATGTGGTCTTTGAGGAATCTTAAAACCACTTTGTGATCATTGGATTTGGTAGCTATGGCCTCAATCCACTTGGAGACATAATGACTACCAAGATGAAATTGTTTCCATTAGAAGGGGAAAGGGCCCATAAAATCTATGCCCCAAACATCAAACAACTCAACTACCGGGATTGGTGCGAGGGCATTGAGTTTCTTTTGGAAATCTTGCTTGATTTTGGCGATTCGGCAAGATTCTGATCTTTGTAAGGCATCTTTAAAGATTGTGGGCCAATAGAAACCACCTGCAGAATTTTTGCATTTGTTTATTGCCAGAAATGGCCTCCACAGCTGTTCATGACACATTGACAATATGCCGGGGAATTCATGGTCCGGGACACACTTTCGATCACTTGGTGCGCACAATTCTTGAATAGATAAGGATCTTCCCAAATGAAATGTTTAACTTGTGAGAAGAAAAGATCTTTATCCATTCGATTCCAATGTTGAGGAATCATCCAATAGCCAAGAAGTTGACTATGTTTGCAAACCAAGGATCATGGGTATTGATGGCAAAAGTTGCTCATCGAAATGATTCATTAATGGGTAAGCTATCATCCTCGATTGAGAATTGGATAAGTGATCACCACCACATTCTCCACTCCTTTCTTATCCTTAATCGTAGATCAAACTCTGTAATAGGAGGATCCACCGACATCTGGCTTGGTATCCTTCTTAGATGAAGGTACTTTAGGGCAGAGTGGTCAAGAAACACCACAATTTGTGAACCTAAAACATAAGGCTGAATTTTTCCAATGCAAACACAATGGCCGTGACTCTTTCTCATTGTTGTGTAGTTGAGCTGGGCATCTATCATGGATCTCGGCATAAGCTATGACATGGGGAAGCTTATCCTTTCTCGCCCTAGGACAGCTCCTAGGGCATAGTCTGATGCATCACACATCAGCTCAAAGGGCACTAAATAGTCGGGGACTGCAAGATGGGAGCTGAAATCGACATTTCTTAAGGACCTCAAAGGCTGTCATGCATTCATTAGTAAACACAAAAGGAACATCTTGACACAAGAAATGACAGAGTGGCTTGGAAATTTTCTTGAAATCTTTGATGAACCTCCTATAAAATCCTGCATGCCCTAAGAAACTTGATTTGCTTAGGTTACGGGAGGAGGCAAATGTGCAATTAGATCAATTTTGCTTGGTCCACCTCTATGCCTTTATGTGAGACCACATGTCCTAGGACAATGCCTTGGGTGACCATAAAATGACTCTTTTCGACTTAGAACCAAATTGGTTTCTTCACATCTTTGCAACACCAACTTGAGGTGGTATAAGCATTGGGAAAAGTGTCTCCATAAATTGAAAAGTCATCCATGAAGATCTCCATGAATTGATCAATCATGTCGGAAAAGATGGCATACATGCATCTTTGAAAAGTAGTGAGGGCATTGCAAAGACCAAAGGGCATCCTCCTATAGGCAAAAGTGCCAAAGGGCGGGTGAAGGTGGTCTTTTCTTGGTCCTGGGTACATGTGAGGATCGTTGTAAAGAGTACCCATCAAGGAAGCGAGTAAGCTTTGCTGCAAGCTTATCAAGGATTTGGTCAATGAAGGGAGGAAATGGTCTTTCCTTGTCATGGTATTTAATTTTCTGTAGTCTATTGAGGACCCTCCATCCGCTTGTTTGTCTGGTGGACATAAGTTTACTGATTCATTTGCTACAATGTGATGCCAGTTTCTTAGGCACCACTGTGTGGGTGCTACCAGCAGAATCTGAAATGGGGTAAATGACCCCAAAGACATCTAGCCTTGACAACTTCCTTCATTACCACTTCTTGCATGTGAGGATTCAACCTTCTTTGCATTTCTCTAGAAGGCTTGGCATCCTCTTCCGTGGATCTTATGCATGCACACAATTTGGGTTTATTCCTCCTAAATCGCAATTGTCCACCAATTGCTTTCTTGTCTTGTTTTAGAACTACCAACAGACTCCTCTTCTTGCTCCTTTGTAAGGGAGGAAGATATAATCACAGTAGTGTTTGATGATCTCCCAAAACACATATTTCAGATTTTGGGGAGTTTTGAGTTCCAATTCGAGAGAAAAGAGGCAGCAAAAGGTACCTTGGTAACTTGTGGAAGAGGAGAGGAGTGTCTCCAAGAGAGAGAACTTGATGATTGGTGAGTGCCTTGCACAAAGCAGACTCCTTTGAATTTGATCTCCTTTTCCTTCTTTCTCGGTGGATCCCCAATCATTTTTAAATTACATGGTGGAGTCTTTACCTTGCGAAATGTTTGTAAAGACTCCTCCACCACTCATCAATGATGTCAACATGGAAACATTCCTCAGAGAATTGAGGTTGAGTAATAGCATTATACACATTCAATTTAACTTTCATATTTCCAAAAGACACCTCCATGATGCACACTGCATTGAATGCATGCATTAGTATGTGAAATGGTCTTCCCGAATGACAGGGATGGCGGTGGGTACTTTTGGTTGGTTCCATGTCCAACACCAAAAAGTCGAGGTAGAAAAACTTGTCTACTCCTACCAAAACATCTTCAATCAACCCCATAGGTTTCCTTTCGGATCTGTCATTCATGTAACACCACTTGAGTGGGTTTCAATTCTCCCAAACCTAGCTTCTCAGGCGAATAGGGAAGCGAGGTTGACACTAGCACCAGATCTAGCAAGGCTTTCTCAATGGTGTGCTCCGGGGATTGTGGGGATTCAGGGTCTTGCATCTTAGGTGGTGTTGCAATTGATAGCACTTGGTTGATTTTCTCCTGACAAGGCCTTCTTGGATAAATGTATCCTAGATTGCCTTTTGGGTGCACACCTCTTTGAGAAATTTTGCATAAGCGAGGGACACATTTGATTGCATCAAGAGGTAGATTAATTTTAACTTGCTTGAATGTCTCCATCATTTCCTCAATTTTTTGTTTCCTTTGTCAAAAGGAGAACTTCATTGCATGGGGAAATGGGAGGTGAGGAACAAATTTCTCCTCCTCATCTTTTTCAACAATTTTGTTATTTTTCATTTTTCATTTTTGAATTTTCGATGTAAATCAATAGCCATATTGCTATCCATTGTTGTTCTGCACTTGTTCTTCATCTTTTCCTCTTCACTACCCACTATGTTGTTTATTATTTTTCCACTTCTCAAAGTAGTCATGACTTTGATTTCCTCATGGCCATTTGAGGATTCTCCAACCATGAAGCTGTCCCTTAGGATTGTTCACGAGTTGTTGGGTAGTTACCCTCTTCTCTCTTAGCCAATGAATTTGAGAGTTGGCCCGAGTTTCTTCAATTTTTTAATGCTCACTGTGAAGGTTCACGAGATGCAGAAGTTCAAGATTTTGAAGTGAACTCAAGACCCGCTCTTCAAAGGTCGGGGATCTAGGAGGGCTGGGGGCATCTTTGCATGGCTTGTTGTTGGTTAGGTGCTGAAAATTTGATTTATTATAAAATTCTGGATATGGTGGCAGTTTGAAAGGTAATTGATTTTTGAGCTCTTCTGCTTGTTAAAGGTAGGTAATTTCCTGATTCCACGAGATTAGGATGAGATCTCCATGGGTAGTCATTCGATTGCATCTGTCCATAAGTGAGCTGCATGAGCTTGTTCCATCATGAGTTCGGAAATTGTGATGAAGGACATTGATCAATGGAATGAGTGGGGACCGCATATCGGACATGCCTCCTCTACTCTTGACCCATTTGGAGCTTTAAATGAGTCCATCACTATCAAATTTTGTGGTCAAATTATCCACTTTCCTTTCCAGCTCATTGACTTCATAAACTTTCCCTCTTGTGAATTGGAGATTATTCATCCTGATTCTCGGTTGTCCCTTAAGCGGAGATTCCTCTTTGGGTTGAATTTTCTCAATCACCTCAAAGAGGTCCCAAACCTCTTCAACTGTTTTTTGCAAGTAGGTACCTCCACAAGAGGCATCCACCATGTTCTTGCCTTTACGACGGTTCCTTGATAGAAGCTTTGAACCATTTGCCATTTAGGAATTTGATGGTGAGGGCATTGCCTTATGATTCTTTAAACCTTTCCCATGCTTCATGGAAAGTTTCATTGAGTTTTGGGAGAAAGAGATGATGCTTTGTCTCGATTGGTTTTAGTCATTGGGAAATATTTTGACAAAATTGACATTGCAAATCATTCCATGATGTGATCTTTGTTTGGTGCTAACATAGATAACCATGCTCTAGCTTTGTCCTTTAATGAAAAGGAAAGAGCCTAAGCTTGGTTGCCTCTGGACCAGATCGACTATGTTAAATGTTGTGCATAAAGCAAGAAATTCATCAATGTGTTTGTAAGGGTCTTCCTTACTCAATCCATGGAATGAAGGCAACATTTGGATGGTGGAGGACTTAATTTCATAATTTCCCTCCACTGTGGGAAATTGAATGCAAAATGGGGAATTATAAGCACCAGGGGCAAAGTAGTCTCTTAACAATCTACATTACGCACCCATTTGCAGATGTCCGATGTATGTCGGTTTCTTAGGAGTCTTTCAACTTCAATTTAACGGGAGAATCTCGATTGAGGGTTCTCTGCCAAACATACAACTTCGAGAGAGAGTTTGATACAAAGAAACCTGTCTATTTAAGAACTTTCCTTTCCTTTTACACAGCTGTACGCTGCATAAAAATAACAATAAAATTAATAAATGACTGATAAATAAATGAAAATAAATGAAAATAAAAATTCTGCTGCAGTAAAACAGGTTTTCTATACAAAACTGCAGTAGACATTTAATCAAGCACTTGGAATGCAAAGTGCAGGTTTAAAGCAAAAAATTAAAATGAAAATCAAATCTACAAAATTGAAAAACTTAGGTCTATCTATTTTAGAACAAACTTCCCCGGCAACGGCGCCAAAAACTTGTTGTCGCTCCAAGTGTGCCATAATTGTGTGCATTATGAATCAAAAATTAAAGAATTAAAGAATGCTAGGTTATATGGATATTAACTTATGAAAGGGATATCAGCAAATTGGGGCTAACACTGGCCTGCAAGATCAGGGCCAATTGTAGCAAGTTTTAAAAGTAAGTATTTCAAGATCGTCCACAGAGAAGTTTGTCTAAACTGAGAGATAAACCTCCAGATCTGTGCTACCAGATCTGGCTCTATAATTATCTAAATAAAAGAATAGATAAAAGAGAGTGTTGGATTGTGTCACATTTAACTATAAGCAAATAAAGAAAAGAACTAACTACATGATCCAGATCCGAGTTGGGGAGATGTTTAAAATAAGACAAATGCAGAAATAATAGCTTCATGTACTTTAGCCTCTGAATTTTAATGGAGAATCAGTATTTCCACAGGCGATTCAATCTTCATCGGCTACCAAGACGGATGTAAGAGAAATAAATCCAATTAAGGAATAGGTTTAGACTTATGGCTATGATCTCATCAATGGTCACAGATCATCCAATAGTTGTGGCCTATTCTTTAGTTCGAACATGAACATCATCAGAATGCCGCTTGAATTAGGTTACCAACGCTAATTCGCATGAGGATGATGAATTAAGGGAAGTTGGATGCGGATGAGTGAATCTAAAGAAGTCTAATGCACTAAGGTGAACATTGAACCCTCGACATGACTCCAATGGAGAAGACACAAATTACAAAGAACCTTTTAAAATCCAACGTTACAATTACAGAGCACGGCTTCTTAGAGAGCCCTCGGACTTACGATCGAGCTTCTCGAGAGCCCTCGATTTGATCTTGAATCCGAACTTGGAAGTACAAATCACTCACAATGGCTCTCAAAGGTAAACTACAAGAAGGGATTACGGGGGTTCGGATAAGCTATCCGACCGAATGAGGGAAACAGAGATGAAAACTCTAAAATCTGGATACCCAAATTGGGCAAATAGTTGTCTATTTATAGTTTTCCCTAAGTCCATTTCGGATGTGTATCAACCAATTAGAATTGGATAGATCATCAACCAATAGGAGTCGAGCACGGGATCCAGATCTGATTACGCCAATGGCGCTTGATCTGGTTGACCAATTCGTGAAACGAAGCATCAATTACATTATGCATTTTGAAAGTTTGTTAGAGTTTCTAGAAGTTCCCCCCAGGTAATTTAACTTTGGGCGCTCACATGGGTTGGAATATGCCTTGGATCTTGATTGGAACCTTAGGAATGTCTACGAGCTTTTCAATGCATTGGGGCACATCGTGATTCTTGAATTGCCCTTGTTAAAGCTGCGAATCTCGAATACCTTTTCGCAGAGTTCGGGGGCCTTTTCGTAAGTTCAATGACTTCAAGCTCGCAAAGTTCAATCTTCTTTTCGAGGAGTTCGGATGCTCTTGAATTGTGTTTTCTTCTTTTCGCAAAAGTTCAATCTTCTCTTGAATTGTGTTTTCTTTCTTCTTAAAGTTCAATCTTCTCTTCGAAGTGTGTTTTCTCCTTTTCGCAAAGTTCAAGGTTCTTTGCGAATAGTAGAAGTTCTTTGCGAATTGAACTCTAGGCTCCCATTCTTCTTTGCGAATAGTAGAAGTTCTTTGCGAATTGAACTCTATCTTGCTTCAGGTCTTTATCTGCTCTTTTAGACCCTCTTTAGCCATTGCTGAGGCTGTTTCTTCACTTCCTTCCTTTGGACTGACATGGATTGTCATCTTTTTTGGCACTTTTGAGATGCTTTTCGGATTTGGACCTGTCTGATTGGTTAGCTGTAAAATGTACAGTAAAGCACTTATTTAGTCTTCTCAAGGGTCTTTCAAGGCTCATGTTTAGGGGTGAAAAATGGTATTTCTCACTACTTAACAGGAGGCGATTGCTACCTCTCTACGCCCTGAGAGTTAGGTATAGTTTCTGGTTTGGTGTAATTCAGTTTAGGTTATTTCATTTTATTTTGTTCTGACATATCTTGTGTTGGGCTTGTTTGATTTTTATGCAGGCTATTCCGAACTCTGCTCCTGAGGCTCCTCCTCAGGGGTATGTTCCTATTCCTTCTCAGGTGCATTTTAGCTATTATGTTCATAGTCTATTCGTCATCATAGTGTTATCTAATGTATATGTTTGTCCTCGTTGCAGCCACCCACGTTTGTCATTCCTTCCATATCGCTTACTGATCCAGTGACCGCTGTGACGGTTGAGCGCCTTCTGGGGGAGAGGGTGGATCTGGTATGATTCTCTTCTCTTTTCAAATTTTTTTGTTCATTCAGTTCATATATATATATATATATTTATTTATTGGCTTTTCTTTAACTCGATGTGGTAATGCAGGTACGTGAGCTCGAGGAGGCGCGTCTAGAGGCGGCACGAGCGCGTGCCACTCCTGAGGCAAGACAGATCCTTGGGGAGATACAAAGCCAGGATGACCTATTCGTCGAGATGATGGTCACGCAGAGGACCCGGACTGAGGCGTTAGAGGCTATGCGTTGGACGATGCGGACAAAGATGTAGGTGTCCTTAGATCGGTTGCAGTATTGTCTGACTAGGAGTGAGCGGGGGGTGCACGGGTTGGTTGGTTAGGTTGACGGATTGGAGTCGAGGGCTACGGGTTCCTCGGCTGGGCGGCCTCATTATACGTTACATGATCGGGTCAGGGATTATGCTCATGAGGATTCTGCCATTCATGAGATTCTTACTTGGTATCCTCCTCGTTCTCGATCGAGGCGGTCTGCTAGTCAGGTGAGTGAGGGGTTCAGTAGCTGGGCCTCATTGTCTAGATGTTTCACGGACTCCGGGTGCCTGGATTGTGTATTCGGAGGATCAGTTTATGGACCTTCGGGCTGATGATACTGGGGACAGTGGTGATCGGCCATCCCAGCGGCAGCGTAGGGAGTAAGGGTGCATGTGCATATTTTTTTGTGCCTATTGTGTGTGTTCATTGTATATGCAGGGGGTATGCCCCCGATGACAGATGTAAAGAAAAACAAAATTTTGATATGTATATATAGAGATTTTTTGGTGTAGATGTACCTGATTGGCTCCTTTTCTTTTAGTTACCTCTTGCATCTACCTTTTGCTTTTAGTGTCGTCAGTTGTCATCGGGACTTGGATGCTTCCTGAGCTGGCCCGGTGGTGATTGAAGGTTGCTTCAAATCTATGGATGCAGAGAAAAGGCTATCAATCATTTTATTCTCCCCCATGCTAATTGTCAAGGGGGTAAGTATCTCAAACTGAGGTCTGGTAGTAAAAGATGGATATATGCTCTTTTCTTTTTCTTCTTTTTTTTTCTTTTTTTTCTTTATCTTTTTTCTTCTCTCTTTTTTTTTCTTTTTTTTTGAGAACTAAAAAATAATATAACAGGGAAAGCAAATAACTAAAATAAAAATGAAAATAAAAATGCCCTAGTGTAGGAGCGTGGCAGGATCGGTAGTATGGGGACATCAGGGATGCCCTCATAGCTTGCTTATATATTTCTGATAAAGTTACCAGAGATGTCCCCACGGCCTGCTTATGCTTCCCTGAGCTCATTGAGTTGTTCATTCATCGTAATGCTCTCACTCAATTTTTAGATATATGTATTTTAAAAGCATCCTGCTAGCGCAAGACTAATGAGTTTTGATTAAACCTGACATCCTCATTTTTTGTGCTCTAACATCTCCTCCAATGGCGGGGGAAGGGAAATGAGAAACGGGTGTTATTTATGCTTTTGAAAGAGGTTAGGTATGTCACTAGTCCTTTGATCAGATTTTTCGAATAAGAAAGTGGGCGATAAATTGGAGGTCTTAAGGATATGCTGGGAATTGATGACGTACGACCAATGAATGGATCATGACAACTACGGGGGTGATAAGTATAAGGTTTTAACCACAGGATGTGATGATCATAGGGCTAAGGGTAGTATTTTCTAAGGTACATGGCGTTCCAAGGGCTAAGGAGTTCTTCCCCGTCTTGGTTCACCAATTTGTATGCATTTCTAGGGTATGCAGCTGTTATAATGTAAGGGCCTTCCCAGTTCGATTTCAACTTTCCTTTCGGATGGGCATGCTTGGAAGGCATGATTTTCTTCAAGACTAATTCTCCAATATTAAAGGTTCGTTCGAGGACTTTCTTATCGTAAGCCCTGACCACTCTCCTCTGATATACCAGAGCATGATCAGCTTCCCTTAGACGTGTTTCATCGAGCTGCTCTAGCTGTGTGAGTAGGAAAATTTTCCTCTCGTCTAAGGATAGCTCGTCATCGAGTTGAATCCGTAAGGATGGTACTTATATCTCATATGGTAGGACTGCCTCTATTCCGTAGGTAAGGAGGTAGGAAGTTTGGCCAGTGGCTGTACGAATAGAGGTCCTGTAGGCCCAAAGTGTTTTTTGGTAGTCGTTCGGGCTAGTCGGCCCCATTACTTTTCTCTACTGTACGTTTCAGAATTCAAATTAGCATTTTATTTGTAGATTCTTACATAACTTCTTTGTCTTCTCTGTGATGAACTGCGGTTCATTATCAGTGATGAACATCCTGGGTACGCCAAACCTGGTGATGATATTTCGAACAATGAACCTCACGAGTTATTCTGACATAGGATTCAGCTTCTGCCCATTTAGTGTAGTATTCGGTTGTTGTAAGTATGAACGCATGCTTGTGAGTGTTCCCAACTATGTCTATGAAAGGTCTGATGATGTTGAAAGCCCACATCGAAAACGGCCATGGCGAGGTCATAGTGTTCAACATAACTGATGGAGCTTTGATGAGTGCGGTGTGTTCTTGGCATTGTTTACAGAATTGGATGTAGAGGTGGTAATCTCTTATCATTGTCTGCTAGAAGTAGCCCTGTCGTATGATTTGATCGACGAGTCTTTGTCTACTGGCGTGGGCGTCGCAGGCACTGGCGTGTGCTTCTCGAATGATGTATTATCCTTTGGCGGTTGTGACGCGTCGTAGAAGTACTCCTTTGGTGAAGGCTTTTTTGTATAATGTTTCACCTAGTATGCAGAATCAGGCACATCGGTTCCTTATAGTCTTTCGTTTAATCTTTGTGGCATATGAAGGGATGTGTTGATGCTTTAAGAAGTTTTAGATGTCGAAATACCATGGTTGTCCGTCATCAGTGGGTGACTTTTCAAACCTGAACATAGCGACTTCGATTTCTGTCTTGACGTGATTTTTCGTAGTGATTGCTTCAATTGGTCCCGTGCTCGTGGGGAGGATTGGTAATTCTCTCTTAACGGTCCATGCTACCTCGTGGGCGAGTACTATCAGCTTTTCGATGAAGAAGGTCTTGGTGCTTTGTCCGATGGGTATTTGGATGACTGAGGTTTATGTGGTAAGGGAGTTTGAGAGCTCATTTTATAATCTAGGGATGTGCATGAAATAGATTCTTTCAAATTTCTTTACCAAATATTGAGCGGTTTCTAAATATGCCATCAGTCTCCTTTCCTTGGTCTTCCATTCTCCCATTATTTGTGAGATTACGAGCTTAGAATCAATGATCGTTTTCAACTGTTTAATGCCTAATTGTAGCGCTGCTCGTAGTCGAGCTATGAAAGCTTCGTATTTCACAACATTATTAGTGATAGGGAAGTCTAGTTGAAAAGCCTTAGGTATGACAACTCCTTTCGGGGTTAGGAGGACTATCCCGATGCATTTTCCTTTGTGGTTTAGAGCGCCGTCGAAATAAAGGGTCCATGACATCTTATCGGTCTCTTCGTCATGAATTGAGAGTAGGTCTTTATCGGGGAAATCCATGTATATGGGCTCATTACTCGGGAGTGAGAGATTTACAAGGAAATTGGCGATTGCTTGTCCTTTGATCGACTTCTGCGTGACGTAAGTGATATCGAATTCTTGCAATAGCATATGCCAGCGAGTGATCTTTTCTAAGGTTGCGAGCTTTTCGAATATGTACTTCAGAGGGTCCATTCGGGCTAGTACTAGTATCTTATGTGCTCTGAAGTACTGTCATAATTTGGTTGAAGCCCACACCAGTGTGAGGTAGGTCTTCTCCATTGAAGTGTATTTTCGTTCGTACTCGGCCATCGTCCTACTAAGGTAGTAGATAACCTTCTCTCTCTTGTCGTCTTCTTCATATTGTCTAAGAATTACTCCCATTACTTTATCGTTTGCTAAAAGGTAGAGGATTAGGGGTCTTTTGGGGACTGGTGGCGATAGTATTGGTAAGTTAAGGAGGTACTTTTTTATATTATCGAAGGCTTGCTAACACTGGTCATCCCATTTGTACTTAGTTCCTCCTTTAAGTAGTCTGTAGAAAGGATCGCATTTGTCTGAATGTTGGTAGATAAATCACTTGATGAATTGCAATCTTCCTATCAGACCTCGTAATTCTTTGATATTACTAGGAGGTGGCATCTCAAGGATGGCTCTGACTTTTGAAAGGTTGACCTCGATCCCTCACTTGTTGACTATGAAATCGAGTAATTTTTTGGAGGTGACACCGAAGACACATTTCTTTGGGTTCGTTTTTAACTGATACTGCTCAGCTCTTTGTAGCACCAGTCAGTACTTCAATATGTCCTTCCCGTGTTTGGGACTTCACTAATATGTCATCGACGTAGACTTCTAAACATTTATGCATTATATCATGAAAAATAGCCATCATGATGCGTTGATATGTGGCTCCCGCATTCTTGAGCCGAAAAGGCATGACGACGTAGCAGTAAGTTTCCCATGGTGTGGTGAAAGAAGTCTTCTCTTGGTCGGACTCTACTAATTTGATCTGATTATACTCAGAGAAACAGTCCATAAAGGATAGCATCTCATGGCTAGCGGTGTTGTCGACTAGAGTGTTAATGTGCGAAAGTGGGAAGTCATCTTTTGGGCATGCCTAGTTGAGGTTTCGGAAGCCAATGCAAACCCGTACTTTACCGTCTTTCTTAGCAATAGGTACTATGTTGGTGACCCATTTGGGGTAGGGGACGACTCGGATGAATTTGGCTTTGTGTAACTTGTCAACTTCCTTTTTAACGTGAAGGGCTGTTTGTGGGTGCATCCTTCAGAATTTCTTCTTGACGGGCTTTGCATCGGGTTCCAAGACAAGACGATGTTCTACTAAACTTGGGTCTAAACCAAGCATATAGGACCATGCAAAGGAGTCGAGGTGTTCTTGTAGGACTTGTACGATTTGTTGACATTCCTTAGAGCTGAGCGTTGCTCTAATTAGTAGCTTCTTGGGTTTCTCTTCAGTGTCAAAGTTGATTTCTTCTGTAGGTTCCGTGGTAGTTTGGGTTTGCTCGTCGAAATGCTTGATAACCCGTTAGAAGTCCTGCGCCTCCTCGGTGACTGGTGTTCCTTCTTCATCCTCGGTAAGCTCATATACTGCAAAATTGCTACACTGGGGATTTGATTTTGCGAATGATAACCCTTCATCGACGTAATTCATGACTGAGAGATCTTTGGTAAGGTGAAAGTCAAGGCTATTGATCCTTTTCTCAAAGTTGCGAAGTATCTCATCTGGTTTGATCACTAGCATGTTGTTTAACCTGGATGCCTTGCGTCCTCGTGCGAGAGAGGGGATAGAAGACCTAAGAGAAAAGTCTCCTTGTTGGTCGCAAAATTGATTCCGGATGAAGGGTTCCCTTTCTTTTATAAGGTTTTCTGATATTTTTGGATTTTGTTTTTCTGCTTTTACTATTTTTTTTATTTTCAATAATAGATATGGTACAAGGTCGGTCGCCTCAAGAGGCACTGGGAGAGTTGCTTCCTCTAACAGGGGGAGCGAGACGACTTTCGGAGTCATTCAAAAATTCTTCGAGAAATGTGGACTTGTTTCGATTTTGGCATTTTTTTAGAGTCCTCATCTAATGAGATCTTTTGAATAAGTGATACTGGTGATAGCGGTATTGACGTTTGGATTTCCTTTATTCCACTGATTGCCTCATCTTCGAAGAAGCTCTGGAGATTGTAATCGGTCGAACTATCATCCTCTGAGTTATAATGCAACTGCTCTTCCTGCCGAGGGTGACCTCCAAAGGGTTCCTCACAGGTAATTGATCTTCATAGTATGCTAGGATGAGCACGCATGATTGGCAACGAGGTTGATAATAGTGAGAAATGCAAGGAGATCCCCAAGGGCATTCCCATCCTTCCGAGTCAGAGTTAGCGCTGATATCAAACTCGTCTTCTTGATCTGACAATGCCTGAAGTCCTTGGTTGGCCTGCCTAGCTAACTCCAATGCGGGGAGGTCTATCGAGTAGTCCTCGTCATCAGTCGGTGGAGGTTGCCACTCTTCCTCAAGAGATTTCCATAATATTTAGAGTTGTGGCACGTCTGGGGATGGAGGAGTGTCTAGTTCGAATTCCTCTTCAAAATCTATAAGAGTAATGTGAGCATTTTCTCCTGGGTCAATCAGATGACTATTGGAATTTCCTTCTTCTCTTGCCGGTAGTGGAGTTGGTGGGTCATTACTTGCTTCTATCATTACGGGGTCGGCTTCATTTGATCCTACTATTGTGGAATGTCAGATCCAGCTAGCGAAACATTCTAATATACTGGTGCATGCCCTATAGCGGGGTTGGTATGGGTGATCGATACAAGGGGAGTTCCACAGGCATTCCCATCCTTTAAGGCCGAGGCCGAGGCGGATGCTATGCGAGCTAAACTCTTCTGGTGAGGTGTCATCCTTTTCCCATGTTGAGTTTAAGTTCTCTTCACCATCTTGCAAAGCTGCTATGTGAAAGCCTTCGTCATCGGTGGATTCCCAATCTCCTACTTGTGACTCGAGTTCTAGAGGTTCTTCTCTTTTCTCTTCTGTAAACTCCTTTGTGTCAAACAAGGGTTTGATTTCCTCGAGTGGTTCGTCAATATCGTCATTCAAATTCATTAAATCATTGAACGCTTTAGCCATTCGTTCGATCTCCGCTTGGGATTTGGTGAAGGATACTTCCTTCTGCCTCGGTATGTCTGCTTTATCAGTGGTCCCGTAGACGAAGTGACCATATAGTGACCATTTTGGTGAGGTTGGGAATAAGTCGGCTTGTGGGTCGTTCGATGGGTAACCTAACCCTATATGTTTACATATTTTCTTTGGGATGACGGGCCCTACACGACCTTGCTTATTTTTATCGAGTCCGGTGTGGGGAATGTACCTAAGCTGATACATAAGATCCCATCCTTTTGTCGAGGTTGGGTTGATGTCATAGAATTGGGCAAGGTCTGGGCCAACTTCTCTTCTCATCAATTTTTGCTGACGCGTCGGGGGAGAACTAGGAGGGGTAGGGGGACGGACTTCCGTAACAGTTGCCTCTTCAGGGATTCGGGTCTTCTGAATATGGCCTGTGTTCAACACAGAATCATGGGCTGTCAGAATACTTGCCACATAATCAGTGTCCATTTCCGGGAGGGGTGCGTCAGCGTATATACGGACAATAGAGTCCTCGTATGGGAATTTGACACACTGGTGGTAGGTGGATGCGACAACCTTCATTGACTCTAACCATTTTATTCCTAAGATAAGATTGCAGGTACTGAAGGAATCAGAAACATGAAAAGTGACATCCTTCATTACCGGTCTAAGGCGAACTTGGAGTTTGATAGTTCCTTTGATGAAACGATCGAACCATCATAAGCTATAAGAGATAGTGCGGAGGGCCTAATATCCTGCTCTGTGTACTCGAGCATCATTAATGTTGTGATAGGGCAGATGTTGAGTCTCGCTCCTGTATCGACCAACGCATGGGTACGGAGAATCCTCTAATTATGATTGTAAGGTATATGAGAGTTGAACTTCCCTGGAGTGACTCTTTAGGCATGTCTGCGTTTGTGAAAGTGAGCGCCGAAGGTTGCACCATGACCGAGGTGATTTGATGTAGCTCATCCAATGTTGTGTCCTTATCGACTTGTGTGTCTTCAAGCATCCTTATCAGCATTCGGTGATGGTCAAGTGATTTTTTGACGAGTTTTAGTATCGATATTTGGGCTGTGATCTTCTGGAGATGCCACAGAAGGTCATATTCTTGTCCTGACTCGAGTGTAATTTCTTTGTCTGGCCAATGAGCCTTGGGTACGGGTGGTTGGAGTGGTTGAGGTGCAAGAATTGGTGGAGGGATAATGTGAGGTGGGGGAGGCAAGTTGACTTCTCTTCCTCTCACACTCCCCTCTAGTTGTTGTGCATTCACGAAATCCTTATTTCATGGGAAAGGCAGAGGTGGATAATTGGTTCCTGACATAAAAATCGGGCAGGTTGGTTATCGACCGAATCTGGTGTTGCTCGACGCTGATGTATATGTGAAGTGAGTAAAATTCGAGGTCGGAGTGCGTACTTGTACTATGCTGCTCCAAAGTGGGAGGTACTATGTGTAATCCTCTTCTTCTAGGAAAGCAGAGACCAGTGTCTCGCACGGATTAGGATGTTCTTCTTGCTCACTTTCTCCTATGTTTAGCAAACACTCAGTCCTTGTTTCATCTTCTTGACTTGGGGTCTTTTGGGAGACACTATCTACCCATGCGGCGATTTGGGCTACAGTTTGAAGAACATGGTCTCCATACTCGGGCTCTAAATCAGACGAGTGGAGAGGCATTGGTATGGGTTCAGGATTTGGAGGAGTCGAAGGTTTCTGTGCGCGACTTTGGAGGAATGTTCTTTGGGCCCTAAAGGAGTGGACTCGTATATGAGTGAATCTTGGGTAAGGAGGTGGGCTCGGCAGGGCTATTCAAGTGATCCAGGCCGAGGGGTGCGAGGGTGAAGGAACTCTCACAGGGGTGGCAAAAGTGTTGGAAGGTTGGATGCGAGTGATCAAGGTTGAGGGCTGGAAGAAGGATTGACTAGGGAGATCCACTGTGGTGACTTGGGCTGGTGTTCCTTGGTTGTGGTTGGGCATGGGGTTATTAATGATTCGTAGGTTTTGTTGGGGTTGACTATTATTAGGGTTAAGATTACAGAGCACTTTCCAGTCAATTTGGTTCTGATCATTCATGCCATAAATTACATCGTGGAGGATCCAACAGTCCTCAAGATTATGTCCCCCATACTGATGGAATGAGCAGTAATTGCTATAATTTAGATTTGTCGACCATGGTTAGGGTCTTTCCTATAGGAATCGGAGGAGATTCTGAGTGTTAAGAAGACGAAAGATGTTAGGGATTGTATCAAGGAAAGGGGGATAGTGTTCCCACCTCGACTGGTAGGGGCCTCTAGTTGGTTTGAAGTTTTATGGTGGGGTTACGTTATTGTAGCTTTGCGTGTGGGCCGGTCGATTCTGTGTGGTATTTTGGTTCTGGAAAGTATTGGGATATTGGTTTCTATTCTGGTATTGGCCCTGATTATGGCTCTGACCTTGGTTTTGGTTTGCATATCTTTGCTGATTCGTGCCTTGATTTTGGTTGGTGTACCGTTGCTGATTTTGGTTATGCCCGAAATTTCTCGGTTGGAAGTTTCCATTCCCGGAGGTCTACCCTTGGTTGACAAAGGTTTTAACCTGCTCAGTTCCTGAGGCTTTCTTATTATTTTTTGACTTTGATTCACTGGAAGAGCCTACTCTCGACGTGACTATGGATAGGGCGAGGTCTCCGCCTTTGATGTGTCGCGCTAGTCGGGATGCCCGAGAGTGGAGTGCAGTGAAGTCGGGGCAGTCACTTATGACAAGCGCGCTCTTTAATGGTTCTCTAGTGTTATCGATGATAATGTCGACCGAGTCTTTCTCTTTCATTCAAGTGCCGGTCCTGGCAGCGAGTTTCCTCCATCTGGCGACGAAGTCGGCGAACTCTTCATTAGGTCCTTGCTTTGTCACCATTAGATCGCTGAGACTGACTGTCTCTTGAATTAAGTGCTTGTATAGGTCTAGGAATTGACCAACTAAATCGTCGAACGTATCTATCTTATACAACGAGAGTCCCGCAAACCAATCTAGAGCTTCTCCTTCTAATGAATGTTGGAAATAGTGAATGAGAAGTCCTTGATTATCGCATATTGGTTGACAATCATTGCAAAAGAGGGCCAGGTGATGGTTTGGATTTCCCGTGCCATTGTACTTGGTAAATTTGGGCGATTTAAATCCCATCAGTAAATTAAATTCGACATCCAGATAAAATTTATAGAACTCGAATGAGTGACCAGGGTGCTCTCTCTTAGCCATGTATTCATCAAGCATCTTGGGGAGATCTTCGATCTTGATGGTGCTGTCTTTTAGAGAACCTCGCAAGAAAACCTTTTCTGGAGAATCATCATTGAAGAATGTGTGTGTAGGTTGTCTCAATGGTGAGGCGAAGGCTAACACTGTGCTCGGGGTTGGCAGCGGCCTCTCCTGTCGTTCTTGTTCTTCTGAATATTGTCGCACTATAACCGTCTCGTATGCAGCAGCCAGTCCTCGGAGCAATTCTTCGACGACATTATCTCCTCTTTGTATTCTCTGAGCACTGAGTTCTACGACTTGTTGGGCAGTAAGGTTTTGTCCGGTGTTACTATCTCTCCCGTTATGATTATTACCGGTGAATGGGGTAGAGAAGGGATTTTACTGATCACCAGCCATGTTAATCTTAGGTTGTCATAGGCTGGAATCGCAAGGTGATTCTTCTTCATATACAGGGTAGTCGTGATATCCCCACAACGGCGAGTCTCCTAAACTCACTCTTCGTATACCGGACATCTCGAGTATTTGACAAAGACTCATATATTAAAAGGAACTCGAAATGATGCGATGGAAAAAAAAAAGCAGGAAAATAAAATAACTACCTACGAAAGAAAAGAGTTTAGCAACAGTGTCCCATCGTGATTGCCAATCTGTTGGTGCACGCATTTTCTGGGTCCCTTTCGGTCCCCGGTGAATCAGTGGCCCAATTCTGTCCTGAGCGGACTCTGGCAATGCGGTGTTTTGAGAGTTAAAAATAAGGGGATTTCAAGGAAGATTCCTAGTTTGTTGTGATCGCCAGCTGCAGATATTGAACGACGCTGCAACTCGTCAATGATCACGCTTTAGAGAGGGTGTCAGCTACTTCTATACTGAATCGTCGGCCTACCAACGTCAGCAGTTGTCGCTCTTCTTTTAATTTAGAAAGTTTAGTTTTTCTTTCCTTATTATTGTTGTGATTCTACTTGGTTCAAATTTCCTAGTTCTATTATGAGTCTAATTAGTTTAGGATCTAATTGCTTTTGGATGTCCTACCTTTATTAGAGTTCTACTGTAATTAGGTGTCCTAATACTATTGTGATTCTAATTAGTAGCCTAATTAATTAAGTCTCCAAATCCTATTAGAAGTCTAATTAATTAAAATGTTATAATTTTATTAGAAATGTAACTAATTCAACTTCCTAATCCTACTAGGAGTCTAATTAATACTAGTCTCCTAATTGTACTAGGAATGCAAATATATTAGTTCTGGTGAGACTCGAATTAAATCAAACATGTTAATTGTACTGAAATTCTAATTTAAAGCAAGTATACTAATTGTATTGAAATTCTAATTTAGCAGATATATCAGTTCTACTGAAATTCTAATTGAAATAGAGGGCTTATATCAGTTCTACTGAAATTCTAATTGAAATAGAGGGCTAATTTTACTAAAACTCTAATTGGAGCAAAGGAACTAATTTTATTGAAATTCTAATTATAGCAATGAACTAATTATACTAGGATTCTAATTAAAATAATTAATTAACTATACAAAAAGTCTAATTAAAGCAATTAATTAATTATACTAAAAATCTAACTGAAGCAATTAATTAATTATACTAAAAATCTAATTAAAGCAATTAATTAATTATACCAAATTCTAATTAAGCAATTAATTAATCATACTAAAATCTAATTGAGCAATTACTTAATCATGCTAAGAATCTAATGAAAATAAAGGAACTAATTTTACTAAAATTCTAGAAAAAGGGGTTTTGAGCACGCTATGCTGAGGATTAGCCTCGTTCCCGAGTACCCTCCGTAAGCTCCCTTGGGCAAATCAGGTGGCTAAGATTAAAACAAATTGGTCTTTGAATTATAAGATAGTATTTTTTTAGATTTTTAAAGTTGATAATTTTGGGTTATAATTATGGATTAAATTGTGAAACTAGAAATTAAGAGAACTAGATTATAAATAGGGATTTTTTAAAATATTAAATTGAGGAATTAAATCAAGAATTTAAAATCGAATGACTGAATTCGGGACCGAAATTAGAAAATCAGACCGTATGATTAAGGACTGGTTTTAGAAACTAAGAACTAGAACCAAAGATTAATGATAAGACTGGAGATTAAGATTTCAGAACAAAATTGAGGTCTATGGTCGGTGAATTAGGCTGTTTGATTAAGGACTGGTTCTAGATTCTGAAAACTAGAACCAAATATTAAAATTACGGTCTAAAAAATGGGTGCTATGGTCTAAGATTGAAAATTTTAATATTATTAATTAAAACTAAAAAAACTAAACCTAAGAACTAAAACTAAGGTCGGAAACTAAGAACTAAATTCTTACCTAAGGCCGGGGCTGTAGGGAGGGATCTCAGAATTTGGAGCTCGAAATCATTGTATTTGTTCTCTCTGTATTCGCTCTGCTCTTTCAATTTCTTAAGTCTCTCTCCAATTTTTAGCCCCCTCTGGGTCGGATTAAAAAAAGGTTTTTATAGGTTTTTCTCCAATTAAGCGCCATGTTTCAAGTGTTTAAATGAATTGAGCGCCTGTATTCTGGTGCTTAATCGCTTTGGGTCGATCACCGACTCAGTGAGTGACCGGCTAACTGGCTCAGTCGGGTTTCCTAGTTCTAACCACGTCAGGACTAATTGCGTGCCTAGTTTGAAGTGTGCAATCTGATTAAATACTTCATTTGAAGCGCTTAATCAAGGAATTTTAGGGGTCAAGAACTATGAGACTAGGTCGGGCGTAGGCCAATTGTGCACCGGTGATGGGGCGCTCAATCCGATCGCGCGTGCCATGTGGGGCATGTAATCGAGTCTCGATCTGGTATGGGGAAAGTAAGTCTGGTCTAAAAGGGGACGGATCGCACTTTTGTGGTTTTGTGTGCAATCGAATTGCACACATGGTTTTAGGCATGTAATTCGGGGTTGTCTGGGTCGAGTTTGAAATGTCAGACTATTGTTTTAGCCTGCATTTTGACTATATACTATTGTTTCAGTATATAATCTCACTACATCAAGATCTGATCCACAGAGCTATTGTTTCAGCCATGTACTATTGTTTCAGTGCATGGTTCTCACGTTAGGGTTAGGGGTTTGAAATGTCAGACTATTGTTTCAGTATGCATTTCGACTATATACTATTGTTTCAGTATATAGTCTCCCTACATCAGGATCTTAGCCACAAAGCCATTGTTCCAGCCTGCGTTCGGCCATGTACTATTGTTTCAGTGCATGCTTCCCACGTTAGGGTCATGGGGCCTGAGCCACAGAGCTATTGTTTCGGCCTGTGTTCAGTCATATACTATTGTTTCAGTATATGGTCCCATGTTAGGATTGTGAAACTTCCAAAGAAGGTAAGTCCTTTCCGAAAAGTCCTGGGCGAGGTCAAGGATTAATCGAACAGATTTATATATTTCGAGAGGGCAAAATGGGGGTGTCTACACCTCAGTCCACACACTCTCTAAATCATCAAAAATTTTATCCCAATCCAGCAGCTGGGACAAATTCTCTTCCACATGGTTATCTAGTACATCAACTATAAAACAGATGGAATTAAACCAGTCCAGTTGGAATTAAAACAGTTAGAATTACACCTCATTATTTATTCGTCATTAGATCCAATCCAGTTGGAATTCAACTAGTCGCTACCTAGAATTAAACAAGCAAATGCTTTTGCTATATGATGTGCGATTATTCCAGTCGAAACTATCTCGATGAGATGGGAAGAATCGATGAGATAGTTTTGGTTAAATACTAATTAATCCTTGGTCGGCATTCCGTCTCTCACACTTGATTTTCGAAGGTAGAAAGAAAGAATCTTATTTATTCTTTCTTTTTGATGAATCCATTTCTTATTTTAGTATTTCATATTCCCAAAGGTAACCTCCATTACCCCAGACCTGCATTGAAGGTAGGCATTAGCAATGGCGAAGAATGGCCTACCCAAAATCATAGGGATGGGGGTTTTACTTTTACAAGGTTCCATATCCAAGACTAGGAAATCAGCATGGTAAAAGAGCTTGTCTACCCCCACTAAAACATCCTCAACCATACCCATGGGCCTTCTCTTAGACCTATTAGCCATTTGGAGCACAATTGGAGTGGGTTTTAGCTCCCCCAAACCTAGCTGCTCGTATACAGAAAATGGCAGCAGGTTCACACTGGCTCCTAGGTCTAGAAGAACCCTACCAATGGTGTGGTCTCCAATAACACAGGGGATAGTAGGTACCCCTGGGTAAATGGACTCTTGCTTTTCTTTTCTGAGTACACAGGTCCTTCAAGAATTTAGCATAAGCAGGGACCTGTTTTATAGCATCAAGCAAAGGCATATTAATTTTGACTTGCTTGAAGGTCTCCATCATTTCCTCCATCTAGACATTTCCTTTATCAAAAGGGGAAGGTCCATCAAGTGCATGAGGAAATGGCAGCTAAGGTATTGCTGGTACCTCAGCTGCATGCCTAGCAATATCATGGTCAAATTTTGATTTTTTTCTTTTATCTTCATTTATTTCTTCCTGTTGGGGTTCAACTACAACCCCCTTATTTTTCTCCTGCTGGTCATCAACAGTGGATGAATTCCTTTCTTCTTCAACACACACATTCTTTCCTATCTCAGTCTCATTTTTCTCCTGAATCTCTTTGTCTCCCACCCACCTGATTGTCAATCAACCTGCCACTCCTTAGGGAAGTGACTGATTTGGACCTCCTCATGAGTTGAGAAGCCCTCACCAATCATGAACTGACCCTTAGGATTGTTTAAAGGTTGACTAGGCAGCGTACCCTCCTCTCTCCTGGCCAAGGCATTTGAAATCTGGCCAAATTGGTCCTCAATTTTCTTAATACTGGATTGTGAGAATTCACAGTCTGAGAGAGGGATCCCAATTTGCAGGGATGCCAAAACCTGTTCTTCAAATGAGGGGTTTCTAAGCTAGGCTGGGGGCAATGCCAACTGATTCTGTTGTGGGGCTAATTGCTGAAATGTTTACCTAGGAGCATATCCTTGATTGTACTGCTATTATGGTCTGTATGGTAATGCCATCAGCTGCTAGGGTTGTTGGTAACTATCCTGCCTCCACCTCAAGTTGGGGTGGTTTCTCCATTGGTACCCAGCAGGTTGTTGCCCATATGATTAGGCAGCAACAGCATGTTCTATAACCAGCTAAGGATATTGCTCAGCTGATGGGCAGTCCATTAATGAGTGTGTGGGAGATTGGCATATCAGACATGCCTCCTCCACTTGTGCAGTCAATCTTGGTTGCACAACACCCATCAATTTATCAAATTTAACGCTCAGGCTATCCACCTTCTTCTCCAAGGTACTTTGCATATTAACCTCATACATTCTTCCTCTAGGAGTTGATTCTTTTCCCATAATAGCAGGAGTCTCACTGTCACTTCTGGACAGGGTCTCTTGCTGCATGGCATTTTCACTAATAACATCAAAGAGTTCTCAGGCCTCATCAGCAGTCTTGTGGAGGTAAGTACCTCCACATGAGGCATCCACCATATCTCTACTTTTAGAATCAATTCTCTGGTAGAAGCATTGGACAAGCTGTCACTCAGGGATTTGGTGGTGGGGACATTGCTTCAACAGCTCCTTAAATCTTTCCCAGGCTTGGTGAAAATTCTCAGTTGAGAATTGAGCAAAAGAAAGTATGCTCTTCCTCAACTGGCTTGTTTTGGACATGGGAAAATTTTTTCCCAGAAATTGGCATTAGAGGTCATTCCAAGACTGTATGTTGTTGGAAGGGAGCATGGAAAGCCAAGTTCTGGCTCTATCCTTTAGGGAAAAAGGAAAGAGCCTCGGTTTTGTGGCTTCTTCTCCCAAGCCAGCAATGTTAAAAGTGGTGCAGAGGGCCAAGAATTCATCTATATGTTTGTATGGGTCTTCTTTACTCAACCCATGGAAAGAAGACAACATTTGGATGATGGAAGATTTAATTTCATAGCTCCCTCGAATAGCAGGGAATTGAATGCAGAAGGGGGAATTATATGCCCCGGGTGAATTGAATTCTTTCAAGGTCCTTTACTGTTCACGCATCTCAGTTGTCTTAGTCTTAACAGTAGGGTTGTGTGTGGTGTTCGTAGGCCTAAGAGTCCTCTCAATCTCAAGATTAGGAGGTTCTAGGCCAGGGTTAAGAGACCTCCTACCTAGTATGCACACTCACACAGCAGTAAAGAAAACTCACAGAACACTTAAAAGAATTTATAAACAACAATTATAGCTACACAAAATTACAACTAAACTACTAACAAGGAATTCAACAGAAATGGAACTGAGTTTTAGGGTAAAAGAAATACAAACAAAAGCTAGCTGAACTCCAGTTGCAACTCTAGCTTTTCCCTTCTGCTGCTATCTAAATCTGTAAAAATTTCAATAAAAATCAGTTGCTCTTTTATTCAATTAAAGCAACTGCTATAAATGAATTTAGTAAACAAAAAGTAAAAACTCAGGTCTACTAACTGATTAAAGATCCCCGACAGCGGCGCCAAAAACTTGTTGGTTATTTACTTAGGAGTGTTGTTATTTTATTAAAAATAGTGGAGGAAAATAAATCAAAAGTGGAGATGGAAATGGGTTAGCACAACAGTCCAAAATAAACACAGTCCTGCAAGATCCAGGGCTGTTATAGCAAGTTTTGAGTCAGTAAGAGTTTGTCCCATAGGGATAATTGATCTTTAACCACAATGGGTTATTTTAGTAGGCCCTCTAGATCTAGCTACAGATCTTGCAATCCTAAAGAAAGGGAGTTTAAGTGTCACAACTAATCTACTAAAAACACAAATGCAACCCTAACTATAGAAAGGGTTTAAAGAAGGGTGATGATGGTTGTGTGGAAAATAAAGCTAAAATTATGAGAAGTAAGCAATTAATGGTAAATCAGTTATACAACTCAAATATAGGGCTGATTCTACAGAAATCCTTTTGAAGGCTACAAGCACATCAATAAGGTAAGAAAATCCAAAGTAACCCTACAATCTAGACTCCTCTTAGGGTTATAACCTATCCACTTAAATGGTCATAGACTATCCAATAGAGGAGGTTCAATCACTTGAAGGGATTGATCCTAAGCCTATAACTTGTCCACTTAAATGGTCGCAGATTATCCAAGAGATTTCCTCCCATCAATGGGTTAAATCAGAATAGGGAAACCATTGCAGACACTATGTTTGCAAGGCTACAAGCACAGGCATCCATAGGAGCAATCAGTCCTTAAGATTAGGTGAAAGGCACCTCAAATCAAGGGCTAAAAGGGGCGTTAGACTCAGCTGGTCATTGCTATAAAAGGCCTGCAATGACTCTGCTCACAAGTCTACAATCTCTCTCTGCAACCAAATCAGATCTACAATTTGATGATGGCATTGCTAAAAGAGGGCAGTTTGGCTTTGCACAATCTCTCACAAGGCTAACCAACTTATGTGCAGAGAAGAAGAATCCATCTCAGATCTGTGATTTAGACCCCTCTTAAGGCTATAATATGTCCACTAAATGGTCACAGACTATCCAAGGGAGAGGGTTCAATCACAGAGGCCTGAGATAGAATAATAAATTTGCTACTGTAACCATTGTTGCAAGGCAAAATAGCTCAAACAACAATGGGAGTCTTAGACCTATAGGCATCTATGTCTAAATCCAATAGATTTCTATGCAAGGAAAATATAGAGATTACTCTAATTAAAGCAATAAAACTGACAAAATTATAAAAGAATCTTACAATACTTGCCCTCGAAGGCAACTATCAATGCAAACCCTAACTCAGCTCCCAAAGTTTTCCCAAATGCCCATTGCAAAACTAATTTAAAATCAAATGCTTACAAGAGAGTTAGCTAGCAAGTGCTAAACTAAGGAAGAAGTAAAATAAAAATGGAAGATGATCTAACCCTACCCCTAATCTGCTTGAGCTCTCAGCCGACTGAGGTTGAAGGAAAAGATACAAAAATTAACTAAGTTACATCTTATATGTCCTAATGCCTTGGCCAATAGGGGAGAAAACCCTAATTTTATGGTAGATGTGATTCTATGGCAGCCCTTGGATGCCTCGGGATGTGTGGGAATAGATTAGGGCATCAGGATGAGTGCCCTAGAAGTGTGGAAATCTCCAAAAGGTCCCTGAGCTAGGAGTGGGAAGTGATGAACCCGAGCTTCGCATGGATGATTGGCTTTGCAGTCCACATCGCGCGGCTCTGATGTGTGCTTCACGAGGCTGGATTTAGTTGGGAAGCATAAGACTCACGCAGATGGATTTTGGCTCTGGAGTGACCAAGAGCTGCGTGAATGAATTCTTGAAGCTCTCTCTCCTGGCAGCTGCGTAATGCGTTGAATGCCGGTAATAATGAACTGCGCGACTGCTTGAAAGAAGCCATGGATGAGCTACACGTTGAACTGTGCGAGTGCTTCATGCGCAGATGCTTAATGGCCTATGCCCCGCGAGATCCTCACAAGGAGATTTCTAAAGCCCTCTCTCTTGGGACCATCGGGAGGTCTGCGCGATGCATATTTGCGTTGCTGACTCCATGTCTCTCGCGGTCAACTTCTAGCCTTCTGAACCGCGCGAGAGTGCTTTCTGCTTGGCTTGCAGCTACACGAGCCTTACTCTCTGGCTTTCTGTTGCATTGCCTGTTCTGTTGCAGCACCTTCCTCTGTTCAGCTCTTCATTCCTCTCATCCAATGGACTTCCATGGTCCACATGTGCATCAAAAATAGTCACCACCATGGTGTTTCTTCAGTTCTTCATTGGGCTTCACAGTCTGCTTCAAAACTTCTCTGTTTGGCCTCCAAAGCATGACAGTTGTACTAAAAGCTGCAATGTTATTCTTAACTACAAAACACACTCAAAATTCACTTATTAGATGGCTACAAGGAAAAGTAAAGGCTAGGTTAAGAGGTGAAAAATAATATTTTTTAATACTTAACAAAGCACTATATGATGTGAACAATGGAAATTTGAATGTGAACTTGGGATCTGAGAATGAATCAATGAAATTTATGTGAAACTCCGAATTAATGAGTTTTAGTACGATTTAAGGATGCATGTAAATTCTGTTTTGATAATAAATTGTCTTTTGGAAATCTGTTATTGATATCTGCATTGATATGATGAGATGTGAAATTGATATTGATATTTCCTCTACTGAGCTTAGACTGTTAGCTCACCCCGACTATACGTCACAGGTATAGGTCTTAATCAAGGTTTTGGGCGAGAGAGATATCAGGATTTTGTACTGGAAGAAGAGGATCTTTTGCCTGAGGATTTGTTCCCCTACTTTTGGGATCATAGATTTAGTCCATTCTGGATTTTGATAAGTTATGGTTTGGTGTTGATTTTGGATTGGTTGTGTGTATTCTTTTATTAGAAAAATGGTTAAAATATAATAGAAATAAAGAAATACAAAACCAGATAAAGAGGGGGCCAAAAAATGAAATCAGAACACATAGCACAAAACAACCACACTCCTGCAAGATCCAAGGCTGTTGTAGCAAGTTTTGATAAGTTAAGAGTTTGTCCCACAGGGATTTATGATCTAAAAATAAAAGTAATAGTAGATCTCCAGATCTGCTACAGATCTGGCAGTTCTAAACCTAAACTAGGAAAGCTAGGTACAGAGAGGAAGTTTTGGTGTCACAAACTAAACTAAAAATAGCAATAAAAGCAACTATAGAAGAAAGGGGGGTTTAGAGAAGGATGGAGATGGATTGATAAAATAAATAGAAAATGTGGGAAGTAAATAGCTAGGGACTGAGTTTTACTGAAAAAGACAATGCAAGGAAGAGTAAGAGTTGGATCTGCAGCTGTCCTACATTTGGCTACAAGCTCAAATGCAAGGTTGAACAATCCAACTCAACCCTAAGATATGGACTAGACCTAGGGCTATATCCTGTCCACTTGAATGATCATAGGATATCCCATAGATATACTCCAGTCATGGGGGTTAAAAGTCAGAACAAGATAACCACTGCAGTCATTATGTTTGCAAGGCTACAAGCTCATGCATCCATAGGTGCATACAATCTATGAGGATGTTAATGAAAAATACAAGAAAATTATAGATTGAATGGAACAGTAAATACAACTTTTCATTACTTAAAAAGGAACTTACAATAGTCTGCCCTCAAGGCTACAGTTTCTGCAAGACTACAGACTACAATGCTAATACACAGCCCTTTTTACAGCTTATCTCAACCCTAACTATTACAAAGATTTAGCTCAACATGCTGAGCTAAGGAAAGATGAAAAGAAAAAGATGACCTAACCCTAAAAATGACCTAAGGCAAGAATATCCGCCTTGCTCTAGATATCTTTTTCTGCATACTTTACATCTATATATACAATCCATAGAGTAACTTTTTGCCTTAGCCAATTAGAGAAGAGGAGAATCAAGTTAGGATCCTGCTGATGTGGCTTATTTTCAGCCAAGTGTTTTGCTTGACAGTTGAGAAAAGCACAGCACATTGGGAAATGTGCCCTAGGTGCTGTGGAAGTTTCACAAATGCCCTTGAAATATGTAGGTAGCAGCTGGAACCCGTGCCTTGAGTGGTTGGTTCTTCAGGATATAAAACTCAAGTGAATCTCGAGTGGAAAAATTGCTTTTGAATGAATCTCGAGTGGCTGAAGTCTGAATGGATAAAGCTGCTCGAGTTGATAGAACTTCAGGCAGCTTTAGGTAGAAAATCTCGAGTGGCTCTCAAGTAGATTGGGTGCATTTTGAAGGTTCCTCGAGTGGCTGGGGTGCTTCAGCAGTTCAACTCGACAGGTTCTAGTGCTTCAGGCAGCAACTCGAGTGGATAGTTCCATAAGTGCTCGATAGGTTAAATAGCTTCAGAATACAACTCGACAGGATGCTTCGAAACTGCTCGAGTGGATGGTTTTGAAGTTGGTCGACGAGTACAATGCAGCATCCACTCGACAGGTTCAAAGCTTCAACTATAAAGTGCTCGAGAATTACTCGAGATTGAAGTGCTAAAGGTGCATCTACTCGAGAACTACTCGAGAAGATGTTGTTTGATAGCCTAGATCCTCTCAAGAGCTGCTCGACATTGGATTTCCGGAGGTGTAGTCTGCTCGAGCTGCTCGATAGGTTGATTGTGAAGACACAAAGCTGCTCGACAACTGCTCAAGCTATATGTTCTGCTTCTCTGCTATTTTGTATAGCCCACTACAGCACTCCTTTAGGTGTGGGCCCCACTTCTCTTTCACTGTAGGACTTCTAGGGGTCCAAGGCATGTTGAATAGCCCACATGGTGGGGACCACCATGGTTCAAACACTGTCTTTCTATCAGCCTCAATGCTTGACTCTCATTCCTTTCTTCTTGGCATGTATTGGATCACTACAAAAAAAATGGCTTTTTGCGGCATTCAATAAATGCCGCAAAAAGTCAGATAAACGCCGCAAATACATTTAGCGGTGCTTTATTTAAATGTTGGCAATACGTGTGTCGTAGTAGTTATTTGCGACGTTCGTGGCTGCATTTCAGATAAAACGCCGCTATATCTTTATTATTAGCGGCGTTTAGAGAACGCCACTAAACGATCTTCAAAACTCTGTGGTAAACATTCAGAGTAGTGTAGGCATACTTAAGGACTTGGTTTCTTGGTTGAAAAGTGAGGAGAGTTTTCTATTTCCTTTTCTGATGATAGGCGAAGATAGGGAAAGCAGGAGAGCTTTCTGTTTTTCATTTTGAAATTTTGATGGCTAAATTGCTGGGTACCTGATATGAGGTGGAAAAATTTACTGTTAGAAGTAAATTAGAGTTGTAGTTGTTGAAAGTATAAAATTTGTTTGTAAAATAAGGACATCATAGATCTTGTTGAAGTAAATTGTTGTTCATGCTCCCTCAATTCAATGCTTGAAATACCTTCTCTGTTTGATTGTTGGCAAGAGGAGACAATTCTCCTACTATGGTTACATGTTGATTCCATGTGGCACACGTACCAAAAAATGAACGTGATCGTCGCGTACCATCAAATGCGGTTCACGTTCACTTTTTGAGATGTGTGCCATGTGGAATCAACATCTGATTGTCTGATGGAAAACCAGTGATCTCAAGTTCTAGTATGTAGAAGATTGGGACGAAAAAAATCTCTATACTATGATGTAAAGCTGTCAATGGATTTTCCTTTATTTAAGTGAGGTGGCTATAACATAAAGTGTAGTGGGAGTAATTAACACCAATCTTATTCTATGCATCTAATGGGAGAGCTGGTAGAAGTTAACTGACCCGTTGCCAATTAATTTAGATGGGATCGGGTCTCTTATTTTGTACATATGGCATTGTTTTTCATTAACTGTGCACTTAATGCGAAGGAACCTATGTAAAGATCTAGTGGGTTAAAGAGTGCATTGACTAAACGTATCTGTCGTGTGATTCAAAATGGTCAAATGTTGTTAACATGAACGGCTAAAACTGATGTGGAGATTTACATGGTAACAATTCATTTTATGATCGACTTGAATTAGCACAATAGAGATGTTTGACTCATTTGAATCATACAAAAGAAAATTTTTTTAGATGCAATCCTCTACCCACCATATCTTTATATTGGTTCACTTTTATCAAGTTGTACATTTGATGAAAAATAATGTCACATGTACCCAATCAATGACCAGTTCTAATCTAGATATCAGGTTGGTTACCCTATACCAGCTCCGGCGAACTATCATGCAGAATTTCTGTCCGATATGCATTGGACGAGCTCTATGTCAGCGAACTCCATCTCTTCGCCTACTCCTGGCTAGAGCAGTTTTCATCTGCTCTGGTTGGGAGCTCATTTTTCAGTTATAACAATTTCTTGCCAATGCAATGGAATGGGAGCGAGTTTATAGTGTGCTCCGAGCCAAGGATTGCAGAGCTTTTGACTCAAAGGGAGCTGACACGTCGAGCGTGGGAGAAGGATGTGCTGGTAACAACAGTATAAATCTTTCTTAATGTTTTTCTTTGTTGCAGATTTTCTTTTTATCTATATATATATATATATATATATATATATATATATGTATTTTCATAATTTTATTGACTCCTGGTACTGTTAACTACAACTAACTTCATTCTTATTGTGATTTCATGTCACTTTTAGTAGTGTACAGAACACAGAGTATTAGAGTTTTTTTTGTTTAATAGAGGAACATGGGTAGTTAGGTTTTTTTTAGAGGTTAAATAAGAGAATCCAAGACATGTTTACTCATTATTTGTTTATTCGAGTTAATTGGAATACCTAACAATAAACAACCAAAGAGCAACTCAGGCACTTAAAAATCTCATCTATGTGATAATCAGCCCTCTCGCATTACAGTAGTAAACATAAATAATGGATAATTAGGTGCTTGCATATTACGCTAAATAATGGCAGAAGATTGGATTCGCTTAACTTCTCGCATAATTTATTTACGTCACTTTCATTGGGAAGAGCATGTCTATTAATTTTGTATTGTTTTCTAGGTAATGAACGAAGGACCCAGACATATTTCGATGCTTAAAATTCCTGAAAATATGGAAAAGCAGATAGAGTGGTGTAATGAGGCACCATTCTATACACTTGGCCCATTGACAATTGATATTGCTCCTGGTTATGGTCATATCACCTCAGCTATTGGTGCTGCCAATATCGGGGCACTCGGTACTACACTACTCTGTTACGTAACACTTAATGAACATCTTGGGTTGCCAAATCGGGATGATGTGAAGGCTGGAGTTATAGCCTATAAGATAGTTGTCCATGCTGCTGACTTAGCCAAAGGTCACCCACATGCCCAATCTTGGGATGATGCACTTAGCAAGGCAAGATTCGAGTTTAGATGGATGGACCAATTTGCTCTGTCTTTGGATCCCATGACTGCCATGTCCTTCCATGATGAGACCTTGCCATCGGATGGTGCCAAGGTGGCACAATTCTGTTCAATGTGCGGGCCAAAGTTCTGTTCTATGAAAATAACAGAGGATGTGCGAAAGTATGCTGAGGAACATGGATATGGGAGCGCTAAAGAAGATGTTCAACAAGAAATGGACGCTTTGAGTGCAGAGTTTTTGGCTGCCAAGAAAATTGTTAGCGGGGAACAACACGGTGAAGTTGCGGGAGAAATCTACTTGCCAGAGGGTCATGTTGTAGGATCATTGGAGAGATGAAGGTCTGTTTTCTGATTATATCTATTTTGAAAATCTGTATTTACACCTTCATTACTATCTTTATTTCAGGCATGTCACCTTTGGATAGATAATTACATCTTATTTACATGCATGGTTCAAAATCTCGATTTACCAATACTTAGTATTCCTTACCGATACATATTGGATCATCCGATACATCTCGATTTACCAATAGGTATTGATGTCTATAGCAGGCTTATTATTGAGGAGACTCCCATTTTATATTCTAGGGTGATAATAAATCCACCTAACTGTTTCATTTTTCAATAGCTTTGTTGAACAAATGTGCTTTTTTGGTTTGTGATGATAATCATTTTACATGCCACCTTCGCCTTTTTAAAACAACTTTTGCTCGTGTTGTAATTGTCTGTGATATCATGGATCTTTTTCAGTTTTTTCCTCACTAGTGTGGTAGTCAGATATTTTTGGTCATAGCATTCTTTGTTTTGTACTTGCTTTTGTTCAGCTACTTTTGCGGTCAGTTCGACTTATCAACTTATCAATTAACCTCTTCTTTTTTTAAATATAATTTTTATGTTGTCATTGAAATAGGTTTGCTTCCTCACCAAAATATATCATCCTAACATTGACAAGGCAAGCAGCTCTTTTTTTCCTCTCTTTTTCTATTGCATGAAGGTAATGACTTTCGCATTTAAAGGGTTTGATGTGTGCAGCTTGGAAGAATATGCCTTGATATTCTCAAAGACAAGTGGAGTCTAGCTCTCCAAATCCGAACAGTATTGCTTAGGTGATGTGCTTGTTATTTGCATATTATTTTCAAACACGAATTTTGTTTATTTATTTATTTATGGATCAACAAATTTTAAATTTCTTGATTTGGGATGGGAACCATTATCTGAAAAAAAAAATAGTGATAGTTTGCCGTGGATATAATGACCAATGAGAACTGGTCCTTGCAATAGCATGTTTAATTTGAAGGGCTGGTATATGAAAGTTTGTTTTGAAGAATTTTTATGTTGGATTCGTTATTGCAACTGGTTGTTCTCCAAGGACCAAAATAGCAGTTACGTTTTTGGTTTCAGGCATTACCGAAACCAAAATTTTGACTAAAATTTTGGTTGATAACTTCCCATCCATATATATTTGGACTGAAATTTCGGTTCAACTTATCATTTTGGTGGGGGACCAAAACCGAGTTATCGGCCGGAATGTCTTTCAGCATGGCCAACAAACTTCTGCAATTTTTTTTGTGTTCCATTGAAAGTTTTGAGCTCTACCTTATTTGTAGCATTCAAATAAAAAATTTAGTCTTGTAGAATACTTTTAACAAGTCAACTAGTGCCGGGGGAGGGGCTGTTTGGAACCTTCTTATAAACCTTTCTTTATAAAGATATTTAGTGTGGACTTGTTGGCTCGCCCACTACAAGCTGGTTCGTGGTTGTTTATGCTCTAGCTTGGTTACATCATAAAGGTTCTGTGCGTCATTTCATTGTCATTTTTCTGTTAGTCCAAAACACCTAATTCTTTATTTCCTTCATATTATATGAGGAGAAAATTTATTTTTTTCCTCTAAAATTTCAAAGAACTTGAGATGAAAATTCCTTGGACAATTTTTGCAGTTTTTCATAATCAGTAAAATTTGTGCAGTTTTGAAGTTGATATTTTTCTCTTGGATTTTTATTGGTATTCATATTTTGTGATTCTTAATTCCTTCTTATCCAGCCTCTCCTAGAGTATTGTAGGCTCATATCGGTTTTGCTTGTCCATTAACTTGGTCTAGACTTAAGAGTATTGTAGGCTCATAAATTTGTGCACAAAGAATCTTTCTATGTACACTAGCTAGAGAATGGAGGTATAATGAGCCTACAATACTCTTACAGTCTAAGCCATGTTAATTGACAAGTAGAACCGATATAATGAGCCTACAATACTCTTAAAGATAAACCAAGTTAATTGACAAGCAGAACTGATATAATGAGCCTACAATACTCTAGGAAAGGCTGGATAAGAAGGAAGTGTACATTAGAAAGATTCTTTGCGCACAAATTTATAATTGTTTTTTAAGGAACTTGAGGTCCAAGTAAGTAAGAATTGGTCTTGGCATGACCAACAAATTGGTTTGCTGAGTTGTTTTGTGGACTCAGCTGCTCATTATTCTAAAATACTTGCTGCCTTTAAACTCATTGCCCATCCATGGTTCCAGTTGATTTCAAACACTCGACCATCTCATTATTTCTGAGATACTAGTTTCAAATCTACAAAGATTGAATAATTCATTCTGAAATACTTAATAGATTCAAATCTACTAAGATTGAATATTCATTCTTTTATACTTCTCCATTATATGGCAATGATTTTTCTCATGTGGTAATGCAGATCAAGAATGTTAGGATTACGAGGCAAAGAAACTATAGAGCTATGTGAAGGAGAAGTCACTTTGGATTTCGGAAAGGGGAGTTCTTGCTGATAAAATTAGTCCTGGCGTACTCAGATCGTTAGTAACACTAACAGACAAATTGAAGTAAATTTTGTACTCAAGAATTCCATTTTGTCCCATATCGTTCTATATATATTGCCTTTAAGAACTCTAGTTATGGTTCCATACCATCTTTCATATAGTAAAAAAGAAATAAAAAAATATGAACTCTAGTTAGTCCATGTAACTTCAACAATACTTTGGTGGGAATTTAAGCTAAAGTTGATGTTACTATTAATATTAAATGGTACTTTTAAGTTCAAATATCTGACTCTTTTTTGTTATCCTTTTTTCAGTTTAAATTCTCTTACTTCAGCTCATAATACTTATGGTTCTTCAAGTAACTGCAGAAAGCTTAATAGGAAATAAGGTCCTCACTCCTCAGACATAAAAAAGATCAAAGCCCAAAAAAAAACTTCTCATATGAAGCAGTAGTAAAATACTTCATTATATGTAGCTTGGATTTTAGATACCAAGGTATCAAAATCGGTTTCGATATCGGGTATCAGTCCATTCTGTAATTTTTATTCTGAAATTACGGCCTAAATTGCTTGTCCATTCACGGTTATCTTACCATATATATATATATATATATATATATATATATATATATATATATATATATATATATATATATATATATATATTACCCAGGTAAAATCCCCCTATTTACCATTCATCCAAAGACTCATCCTTGGGTAATAGCTCGTTTTGCATGTATATTTGATTTTTATATTTATGCCTTTTTATTCTACAATGTATGAAGGAAATAAATCTCCTTAGTTTTATTTTTTGCTGTGGATCATTTTTTACATAGTCCGTTTCCAATTTTAAGCTCTTAATATAATTATATAAAAATTCTTATGCAAGTCGCTCTTATGCACACTTTTTTTTTTCTTGAACACACATACAAACTTTGAGTATCATTTTATTATGAAATTTGTTAATGTGACTGAGGTTATTTTTATGGCAGGAAAACTCATGGTATGGGAGCTGGTCGCAAGCTGAAAATACACAAGAAGTGGGCAGACAAATCATAAAAGAAAAGTCATCTCGACAATGAGTTGAAAGATGTTCAATTAAGGGTGTCAAGTAATGAGACATTAAAATTCTATGTTATTTGGTTTATTGGCAACCCGAGTCATGCTCGGATAGGGCACTGTTGAATGTATTTATAGGATATTGTTGAATATATTAATATAATATCTTTGAATATTTTAATGAGATGGTATTGAATGTATTAATACAATGTTGATTTTATTTTTGGCTTATTATTTTTTCATTTAGTTGCATGGAGTATAAATTTTTCCCCTTGTAGAGTGATATGTGGTTGATACAATATTTGTAACAGGTAAAATAGCTCTCATTACAGTAAAAAAAATGACAGCTGTGCATTTAAAAAAAAAAAAACAATGGTCCATACCAGTTGTTTTCATATACCACTGATTTAGGCCGTAATTTCAGAATAAAAATAACAACCCTTTTCCCATTAGGAACAACGGCTCAACATTGTTGTTATTTTGCAACAGCCACAAACAACGGTCCATAACCGTTGTTTCTTGGAGGAAATTAATAACGGTTTGTCACCATTGTTTACATATACAATTGATTTAGACCGTGGTTTCGGAAGAAAAATAACAACCTTTTTTCCGTTAAAACAACGGCCTAAAAATGTTGTTATTTTGCAACGGACATGGACCGTGATTTATCTGGTAAATAAACAACGGTTTCAGGCCATTGTTTATAAAAATTACTGTTCTATAAACAACGGCTCAAAACCGTTGCTTATGACATTTACAACTGTTTTAGGCCGTTGTTTTTTGCCGATTTTCACGTAGTGAAAGATATTGAGTACAAGAAATATGCACAGCAATAGAGGGAGAGCTCCAGGATCCCCTTCTATAAGAACTGAAAGAATGTAACAAATTTTACAAACTCGAGGTATATTACACTTATTAGTCAAGCTTTCTTGGCATGGCTAATGGGATTATTCTGCCAAATGAAAAATTGGATACATATATAGAACACTATTTAAAATAATAAAGTAGAATGTTATTAATTCTTTCAATAAAGCAATTAAATACATAATAATGGAAAACAAGTAAGAAAATTACCTTTGTCAGGGTTGATGGCTTGTGAAATGAATTAGCCACACATGACTATTATATGACGTGGTATTGTGTTTTACAACCATAGGTTTCTGAAAATAGTGGTTGAGTAGAAGATATGTTGCAATGAACTTGATCTGTTTAAATAGACAGCTTCATTGAATTCATTGTCTTTTTTCTGATCTCAATGGCATACAAGGGCTTCAAATAGACGGTTATAGCAAAGCATGGACGAGTTATTGACCATGTAATTAAGGGTGCAATCAGGTCTGGTTAAATTGGCAGACTTTTCAAATCCAACCTAGTAGAGGTCGGGTTCAAGTTTAAAAATCTCGACTAGTTACATAAATAAGTCTGGTTCAAGTTAGCCTTAAACCCAACCCAACCCAACCTGCTACCTATTTTCTGTAAGGCATATATTTATATTTGGGAAATTTATACTTTCGGCCCTTTAAGTTTGCATATTTGCAAAAACGGCCCTATAGTTTCAAACTATGCAGAACAGGCCAGCTCCAAGCCAAGTCGTTTCCACGTCAGCACCGACCTTATAAATGTCAAATAAAATATTCAGTTTTAAAATCTTTTATATAAAAGTTAACTTTAACTATACACTTTACTGTTTACTTTTAACTTTTAACTTTTCTGTAAAAACCAAGAGAGCGGTGACAAATCGGCGACGAAGCGACAAAATAGCAAGAGAAAATTTTCAAGTAATTTTTTTTTACTTTTAAACAACTATAATCATCCACTATCTTCCTAACCTAATCCGATAACTTACTGCTAACTTATCGCTAACTTACATTAGCGGTCGCTAACTTAAGCTAGCGACCGCTAATGTAAGTTAGCGGTAAGTTAGCGAAATAGTTATATCCACACTTTTTTTGTTAACTAATTGATGTTATATATTTTGCAATTCCCACTAAGTGATTGTAAAATGACGAAGTCTCTAAAGGCCTTTAGGAAGTGTACTGGAGTTAGTGTTAGGAAATTTTACTTGCATTGCAACGAAGAGAGGGAGAAGATACTAGATGATTCAATTTTCGATCATCTATTTAAGATTTCTGAGAAATTAAATTTCATTGGAGACTTGGTTGACACAATTTTAAGCTTTTGGGTTAAAGACAATGTTTTTAAAGTCAGGAACACATATGTACTGCTGCAGGAGTCCGATATGTCATTGATTTTAAGCCTAAACATGTTGATGGAACCTAAGTCTGAGCATGTGGCCGTGCCAGAGAAAGAAACCATTCGATACAAATTTTTTCTTGGGAGGCTAGCTAAAAGATCTTGTATTGAAGAAATAGTTGATAGTGCCCAGCTATCCAACAATGAATTTTTGAAACTATCGTTGTTGTTTCTCTTATGCTCTTGCTTACTTCCGAACACATACCAGGGAGTGGATATTCAATACTTGGAATTGGTCGATAACCTTAAAAAGTTCAACGAGTTTTCGTGGGGCATGATAGTTTACAAATATTTAGTAGAGTGCATATCGAAAGCGATCGTCAGAAGGGAAGCAACCAAAACGTCACAAAACAGGCATTATAACATCTACGGATGCACTATCGTCCTACAGATTTAGGCGTTTGAGCACTTTCCAAGAGTCGTCATCGCTCTTACTCAACTAAAAAATCCATTCCGAGGCTATTGAAATGGAAAACCCCAAAATTCAGTCAGAATCCAAATTATTATCGAGAAAATTTTCTTAAGTCTAAAGTTATCTTAGAACTTGAAGCTGTAAAATACGAGTTACAGTATCGATCAGTTCGACTCTTTTTTATGCAAAGAGAGATGGAAAGGGAGCAGGAAAGAGAGTACCCTACCCAACATGAAGGTGATGTCCCAAGTTACAAGGCACGTATCCAAAAAAGAGGCGAGGAGCCTCACGATGATGATGATGAGGATGACGATGATGGCAGTGATGATATCAATGATTACGAGATTGTTACACCTCAACATCTGGAATCAAAGGGCAAGCAACCGAAGATTAGGCCCCAACCAACCAACGAACAGTCGGCTAGGCAACCACATCTAATCAAAGAAGTGATCAAGCTGAGAAAAAAATGCACATCTCTCTGTATGTTGGTTAAAGAGATGAAAGATGAATTCAGACAGGCATTTACAGTGCTGAATGGGCAAGTTATTACTATTGAGCAGCTAGGGAGAGACAAGAAGACCCTACAAGAGTAAGTAGGGTCACTACAAGATCAGGTAGTCAATTTAACAGCCGAAAATGATGCAATACAGAAGGATCTTGACACGACCAAATCTCATTTGACAAAGGTACTAAATCCCTAACTTAATTCAAATCATTTTTAAATCTAAGAAATAATAATTTTTAAAAGATCCGACAACTTAAGTTAGCGTCTGCTATTGCGGTTGCTAACATAAGATAGCGACCACCAACTTAAGTTATTTTTTTTAAATATAATGGCAATCAAAGTTTTAATGTACTTTGTAATGATGTAGGATGATATTCTTTTCTCGATTCTCTTTGAGGCCTTCGTTCCCAAACAACCCACTGCCACTCACCCAACAGGCCCTCAAACTTCTGCTCCTCAACCCACTGCCACTCACCTAACAGCCCCTCAAACTTCTTCTCCTAAGCCTACTCCTCAACCTACTGCCTCCTAAACTTCTGCCCCTAAACCCACTGCCCTTCAACCCACTACTCTTCAACCAACTGCCTTACAAACTTTTCTTGAACTCAATGCATCTCAACCCACTGCTAAACAATCCTTGGTGGAGGCTTTACAAAAAGTGAGTGATGAGGGTACTCCGCTTACCCACCCTTGTCGTGAGTCACAGCCGGCATCACTAAAATCAATTTTGGTGAAACTATCAACTTCAAAGAGTAAAGCTGAGGGGTATGACTTGCGTGCTTGGAAGAAGAGAAAGACTCCGAACATAAAAGTCGCTATTAAAAGATCGAGAGTGGTGTAGACATCCAAATTTGGCCCAAGGCCTGATCGAAACACATTTCGAGAGAGGTGCATTTCCGAGCTTTTGATGGCATGTATGGAACCCTTAGGAATCACCCTAGATCCCTTAGGAACCTACCCAAAACCCTTAGAAACCAATCCCAACCCTTAGAACTCCTTCCGGACCCTAAACCTAACCTTCCCGAGCAATGGATGAAGAGTAGTGCACTAGGACTAGCTTAGATTTTCTACTACTACCATGTTATATGCCATTGTAAAGAGGACTTCCCCAGCTTTCCAACGAGCTAAGAATCGCCTCAATCGGAATTGTATATCAAAAGTTACGGTATTTTGAAAATTGAGCAGAAATTCAATTTTTTTGCTTGGCGCAACTAATAGTTGCGCCAGTTATAGGTGGGTCCCCCCACGGGCAATCAATTTCCCAAAGGTACTATACTATTTTACTGTACATATGTCTGGTATAACTAATAGTTGCACCAGACATATGAACAATGACCTCTGGTTTTGCACCGAATTTTGTGTTTGGGGTTTGACTTGTTGACCACCTGGGTCTTTGGGGTGTATTTTGAAAGTTCTGTTGCACCCTTTTGTACCCTATTTAAAACCCCTTAAGTGACTTAAGGCCCCACCCTATCATCCACCATTGGAGGACCTTCTCACATGTTTTAAGGCTCCAAAAATCTTAGGAAACCTTAGATTTGAGATTACCTAATTGCTAACCCCAATTAGCACTTAAGTAGTCTCCTAACACACCCATTTCCTATAAATAGAGCCCCCCTCCCCTTGGATTAAAGGTTGAAATTTTTTGCCTAAGAGAAAAAGAGCTTAAAGTAAGAAGATCTTTCTCTCTTTGATGCACCATTGCTCAGACAAATTCCAAAATTCCAAAACCTCATTCCAAGCCTTACCTTTCCTAAAAAGCCTCTAGATTAGGTGTGTGCTATCTATTTGCCTCTCTTCTCTACCTCTTAGCTAGTAAGCCTTAGTGGTTAGAACTCCTTTTTTCACTATTCAAGCCTTCAAAAGCTCATCAAAAGCAAGCCACGCAAGGCTCTCCTACGGTGCTGTAAGGGCCTGAGGGCTCCGGCTCTCCCCTTTCTTCTCCTATCTCTTTTTGGCTCTTCTCATCCTCCCATTTGCGCCATTACGCTGCCGAATTTTCGGTAGGAACGGAGGGGCACAAATAGGATTCTAAGCTCTTTTGGGCAAGAGGAAGCTATTTTCTTATCTTTTATTTTATTTTTATTTTGGCCATTAGTAGAGACCGCATTAAGTGAGTTAATTGGGTGCCTAACACCTTTCCAATCGATAATCGAAGCCCCTACCCAAGAACCTTTGGTGTGGACCAGATTCAGAGTCATATTTGTGGCACTTCGGTGCTTATAAAAATGATCTAGGTTTCCCGGGATACCAAAATCTCTGGGTGGCGACTCTAAATATTCATGAGAGTGCACATCATCATGACGGGATCATTAAAAATTCCACGGTTGCACAGATGGCGACTCTGCTGGGGATAGCTTTTAGAGCTTCTCCTTAAAATTTGGCCATTTCTTTTTTATTTTACTAACCATTTTTTACTGTTTTATTTTATTTTCTCACCCCTACTTTTTCATCATTTATATGTCTTAGCCGATTGGCGGGCCTACATGTGTATTATCTTTTAATTTATTTACTTTTCCGTCATTTTAGTGCCTTAGCCGACTGGCGGGCCTACTTGCGCATTGTCTTTTAATTTCCTTTAAATTTTTATCATTTAAAGTGCCTTAGCCGATTGGTGGGCCTGCACTCATATCCCAACTGTGGACGCCGGCCCGTAGTGGCAGCACGGGGTCATCACCCCCGGTCTTTGAACTATATAAAAATTCCATAAAAAAAAAGCTTTAAAAAAAATTAAAATTGAACCAAGAATAGGGAGTTTAATTAACTTGTTTTTATGGGATAGATTTTAAAAGGGTTGGGTTTAGGCACACATACAACCACCCGGGTCTTAGTATGGCGGCAGCCCCTAGTGGTGATGATCCAGAAAAGTCCCAGCCCACCTAGTATCTGAGAAGGCGCTTGCGCCGGAGGTATATCAGGTGGGTTCCCTCTTCCTACAAAGCTTAAGACCCTTGGAGAGCGCGCTAGCGAGTTATACCGGACTCAAACCTTTAGGATTCAGTGAGGAGAGAATCGACCACATAAACAGTCAGTTCCCGGAAGCATAGCTTCCAAGAAAAGCCAGTTTAGAGACTCATTTCAGGCTATTGTTGCTGCTGTAAAAAATTCTAGAGCCTCATTTTAGCCTGGCGCAAGTTTTAGTTGCGCCAGTGCAAAAATTCTGGAATTATACCTGGCGCAACTATTAGTTGCGCCATCTTTAAATCCGACCACTTTTACCTTAGCGCAACTATTAGTTGCGCTAGTGTAAAAAGGGAGCATCTTGACTTGCCGCATGTATTAGTTGCGCCAAGCCTGTTCTGGACAGTAGTTGCCCGAATCTGTGGCCTTTTTCACCTCCCGAGTCTCCCAATTACTGTGTTTAGTACCTCTGATTAGGCCCTGCCATCTCCGACACGCAATACGCCCCCGCCGATCAAAGGAAGGCAACTTCTTTTTGGCTCATTTCCTAGGGATCGGGTTGTCTGCCTCGATTTTCGTGCCTTCAATAGATCAAAGGTCTTCCTTTGATTCTTTCGAAGCATGTCAGAATCATCGTCGTGGGTCCTAAATTAGTGTACGAAAGCCACCCAAGAAGGGAATTCCAAGGCCTCGGAACCTTTTTTTTACAAAAAAAGTCTTTCCAAAAAAAATTTAAAATAACTAAAAAACCTTAAAAAATAGAGTTCTTGTGGTGCCGGCACAACGGCTTTATCTTGCCCTCCATCATCCCGTAGGGGAAGGACAAAAATTTTTGGGCCTTATCTAAGGCACCCATACGCAACCCATTCCCGAAGGATGTCAGGGGTAGTGGACCCGGCTTACGCCGATCTCGACTCATCCCGGCCACATTCTCCAACCCATTTGGGAGAAGCCTTCACATCCATCCACATCACCCTATCCCCTTTTACCGTTACCAGCCAGTCTGGCGCCCCCATTTTCCCAACCACCACTTCCCAAAACATCCAAAATCTAATCCCCCATTCCCCATCTTTTTCCCAAGCTACCTTTCCCCCCATGTCCATGCCAAACCAACCACCCATTCCATCCACATCTCCTCAAAATCCAACACATTCCCCACCCACATCCATGATAAACCCAGCCCAAATTTCCACATCCACACCCATACCCCATTTCCCATGTTCCCCCTATAGGCCCAATCCACCCACATTCACATATACCACTTCCGCCTTATCCAACCCCCCACAATTCCCCCCATCTACCCGGGTCATGCCCATTTTTATCGGAGTCATGCCCAGTTTTTCTCACCCATCCACACCATACCCCCCATCATCCCAAAACATACCCAATACATCCCCCCATCCCTCCAATCCACCCCATGGTCCATCACTTACCCGAGTCATGCCCAATTTTTCTGGGGTCATGCCCAATTTATCCTCCACATCCATCCCATCTATACCCCATTACCCCTTAAATCCACCATCTCCATCCGACCCTCCTTCCATGACCATGATGGAGGAGATGTTCCAAGCCTACTCCATGTGGAAGGCTTCCCAAAATGCCTCCTCTCCCCCACACCCCATATCCATGTACCCATCCCATACCCTAGCCAATCTCCATGCCTCACTCCCCCATGATTCCCATGCCCCAAGGCCCAATGGCCCAACCTCCCACTACCCATATATCCCAAGGCCCATTGGCCCAAGCTCCAACCTCCCACATGCCCCAAGGCCCATTGGCCCAAACCCCCTTTTCCCACATCTCCCAGGGCCCCATGGCACAGTACCCCACCACCCAAACCTACCAAGGGCCCATGGTCCAAACCCATCAAGGCCCACTAGGTCAAACCCACCTAGGGCCCATGGCCCAAACCCATCAAGGCCCACTGATCCAGGCCCACCAAGGGCACATGGCCCATACCCACCAAGGGCCCATGGTCCAATCTCATCAAGGGCCCATGGCCCAGACCCACCAAGGCCCACTAGGCCAGTCCCACCAAGGGCCCATGGCCCAAACCCACCAAGGGCCCATGGCCCAAACCTATCAAGGGTCCATGACCCAAACCCATCAATGGTCCATGGCCCAAACTTATCATGACCAAGGCTTTATGGCCCAAGCCCAAACCCCATAATCGTACCCTCCACAATACCCCCAATATTTCACCCAACCTTCACACCCGGGTCAAACCCATGCCATACCCCAAACCCAATTTTCTCATGGCCCCATACCCCAAGACCATCTCCAAACCTTTCCCCATGCCCAATTGCCCCATTAGGCCCCACTCCAAAACCAAACTTCCACCCACCCCATCATCCAATCAACTTTCCCTCATCCCCAATGGGCTCACCCAACCCTCACTCATGCCATTCCCATCCAACCCATGCAACACCAACAAGAGAATCTCATCCTCACTGCACACTATGCCGACGAGCAGTATGAGGAGGACGAGATTAGGAATAGCGGAGCCTATGCTGGGGCATTGACCAGCCTTAACCCTCCTTCCATAACTGCCCACCCCTTGGTGGCCCAGAGTGAAGTCCAACCAACGGCCGAGAAAGCAGCCCCTGTATCGAAAGAGTCAGGGCAGCTGAAGGAATAGTTGGACAAAATACAAAAGCAGTTGATGAAAATGGGTGGTGCTGAAATCGATGCCACGGACTTCACAGATTTGTGTTTGTTCGCTGAGGTCTCCCTGCCCCCCAAATTTAAAATACCGGTCTTCGACAAATACAATGGCACCGGCAATCTATTGCACACCTGAAGTCCTATTGTGGGGACATGTGCTAATACGGAGGGGATGAAAGACTACTAATAAAAGTGTTTCAGAAGAGTCTGACCGGTCCGGCTTTGAGATGGTTCACATCTTTGGAACCATCCATGATGAAAACATGGAAGGACTTGATGCACCTCTTTTAAGAACAATATGTCTACAATGTAGACATTGAGCCACGTAAGTCGGACTTGGCCCGCTTAAGGCAGGACCCGAATGAGACCTTTAGCGACTATCTAAGACGCTAGAAAGCACTGGCAGCTCAAGTAAGAAACAGAATACCTGATGATGAGCAAATAGAGATGATCTCAAAAAATACTCTGCCAATAATCGTGAACTTTTTGGTGTCCCAGTAGCAGTCCAGCTTTGCTGATCTGGTAAGGAATGCTAGTCGATGTGAGGATGCCATCAGGGAAGGACGTCTGAATAAAAACATGCCAAGTGGAGCCAATGGGATTAGGAGATTTTCATAACAAAGAACTGAGAAGAGGACATGAACTGATGTTTAAAATATTGCCAATACCAAGCCCAGTAATAACATAACCCCGTTCCAATTTCAAGCCGCACCACCAGCGCCAGCTAGAACTGAGCAGATACAGAGAGCAAAGAATGGGCAAGGAATGCAGATGACTCCAGAGCATAGGAGAGCCTGCTATGATCAAGTTTTTATGCCCTTGGGGCAGTCTTTGAGTGTACTTTTACCTTTATTATTGAAAAGGGATTAGTCACTATTCGTCAACCGCAACCTCCTCCTCACCCTATTCCAAAGAATTACGACCCTAACACCCACTACAATTTTCATCAAGGTCTGGGTCACCTGAATGATCACTGCTTCCCATTGAAGCATACGATCCAAGATTTGATCAATGCTAGAAAAATCATTCCCCCAGCACCTTCTCAAGCGAACCAGCATGCGAATATTCACCAGGTGCCATTACCCCCACATCTTATCGGAGGAGCAGGTCCCAGACCCACCATCGGGATGATAGGAAGTGAGGAGGAATTTGAATTTGATCCATCTGATTACATCAATGATCGGGAGAGTTATGTGGCACCATTGCCAAGGAATGATGAAGAAAGGAACATTGGGGTGATTGAACCCCTGAATTTATCTGATTATTTTCCCCACCTCGCGCCACAGGTCGAGCCCTTAGATCTTAGGGTTTATTTTTCATCACCCACTCCTGTCAATTATGTACATATCAATGCATACCAACCATACACCACCATCCCCATCAATTACCCAATAAACCATCAGACCCCCAATCCTACACCCACACCCGTTAGTTATCCATGGCCTGTTCAACCACCTGCAAACTCCACCACCCCCATCAATTACTTAATGGCCTATCAAACCCCCAATCCTCCATCGCCTATCAGCTACCAATGGTCTACCCCTGCCCCTTTTCCCCCAGCACCGTCACTCACAAGCTTCACCACCCCCGTTTGGCCCAATTTTTCCACCCAACCAACTATCACTGTAAAACATGTCATGCTGACACCTCATGAACCCATAATACAAATACCTCTGATACCAATAGCCATGCCATTTCAGATTCCGGGACCAACCTACAATCCACATCAGGTTCCTCTGAGTTATGAGCAAACCGACATCAATGTTAGCGGCAGCAGAGAAGGGGCAGTGGACTTCGTCACCCGATTCGGGAAGATTTCAAAGCAGCCCGAAGCACTGCAGCGACACAGGCCCAACCAGAAGGGAAGAAAGATAGTGCAGTGAATCATTTCCAAAAAATGAGTCGAGAACATATACTGGAGACTCAGCTAAGAAGAATGCCTGCCCATATCACTGTGTGGGATCTATTGATGACGTCCCCACTCCATTTCAAAGCATTAATGGGGGCGTTGAAAAATGTGCATGTGTCACTTCAAGTCAGCCAAGATGAAGTTGGGCAGATAATCGGTCAAGTGATTGCTCCAAATGCCATTTCATTTTCTAATGCTGACTTACCAGAGGAAGGAGGTGGTCACTCAAAATCTTTGAATATAACCGTTGAGTTGGGAAATATGATTATCCCCCTAGTTTTGATCGATAATGGGTCTGCGTTAAATATATGCCCATTAAGAACCGCCACCAAGATCGGGGTAGATCCATGCATGCTGAGACCCACGAGAACCAGTGCTCGAGGTTTTGACAATACCATGAGAGAGATAATGCGAGAAGTTGACCTTGACCTGTTGATTGGGCCAATGACCTTCTCCATATTATTTCAGGTAATGGACATTAAATCCTCATTCAATCTATTATTGGGGCGTCCGTGGCTACATGAAGTCGGAGCCATACCCTCCACATTGCACCAGAAACTCAAATTTGCATCTGGGCGTAAGATCATCACGATCATCGGAGAGGGGCATAGTGAGAAAGAAAAAGCTACCAATAGCATTGAGAAGCCTAATGTGTTGGATGTACCACACACCGCCGAGGACGTCGACCTCCACAGCTTTGAATACGAGGTATCAGCGATACTCCCAGAGCCCATTGAGGGCATTATTCCTAAAACTAAAGGTGGAATGGTAGCAGCGGTGGCTATCCTCTAAAAGTGGGGCTATCAAAAAGGAAGGGGTCTTGGACCCAGATTGTAAGGCAGAAAGGAGCCCGTCATAGCTAAGGGCAGTCAAAAGGTCAGGTTTGGGCAGGGTTACCAGCCCATAAAAGAAGAAGTGAGAGAGGCTAAGGAAACGGTCCGTGTGACAGCGACTGCAAATGCCAAGGGGATCCACATAGAAGAGAAACCCCGTCCCAGGCCTCACATTAGGAACTCATTCATAAGTGTCGGGTCGTGAAGATTGACTGGAATGGAGAAACCCGATTAACCCCACACAAGCCTACAGCACCAGTCCACCCCACCAATCCCTACATTACCCTTCCCAGCCTGGAGATAGACTTGGCTGCGTTATCCCTCTTTGAGGAATGACGGCCTATACCTGAACAAACCCCTCCTGTGGTAAACCACCACAGGACTTTGCTGACATTTGAGGATGAAATCTCAGACGAACCTATGATCAATATGATGGAGGCCGGTCCAGAAGAGTCACATTCGCCAGCCTCCTATGTCCAAAAAGATAAAGGGGCAGCAAGCCAGGAACGCAATTAAGCATCTTTGCCCCAAACTCTGGAAGCGAAGAGTGGCCTAAAATTTGGCACCCATTTCTCAAAAAAAAACAACCTATAAAAAGTGAGATAAGCCCTTGGCAAGCAATGCCTTGTATATACACAGACTCGCGCTGCCAAGGGTCCATCTCCAAAGAAATACAAAACCTCAAAAACATTGAAAAAATACAAAACATCAAAAAAGTTGAAAAAAACCAAAGTTCAAAAATATTGCATTTAAAATTCCAAATAAAATCAAAGAAAAGAATGCCTTAATTGAAATACCCATCCCACGTGAAATCAACCCCTTTCCTATAGAAATACATGAAGAGGTAGGGATCACGAGTCTAGACGAGGATGTCCCTTTCGAGGAGCTCCCCAATGAGCTCCTTGACCGGTTTGCCGACTTTGAACATGGCCCTGCCCCGATTGTGGAGGAAACCGAGGACGTCAACCTAGGGACTGAGGAGATTCCCCGAATTACCAAAATTAGAATGTCGTTGTCTCCTGAAGAAAGGAAAAGCATGATCGACTTCCTTCTATCATACCAAGACATTTTTGCCTGGTCATACGAGGACATGCCTGGTCTGGACACCGATTTGGTCGAGCATGAGCTACCTCTCTACCCTGATATGAAGCCGGTTAAGCAGAAGCTGAGACACCTCCGACCCGAATGGATGCTGAAAGTCAAGGACGAGGTCATCAAGCAGTATGACACGGGATTCCTCATGGTATCCAAATACTCACAATGGCTAGCCAATATTATGCCTGTATCGAAGAAGGATGGAAAGGTTCACATGTGCATTGATTTCTGCAATTTGAATAAGGCGAGCCCGAAGGACGATTTCCCACTGTAGCACATCGACATCTTGGTCGATAATACTGCTATGCACGGGATGCTTTCTTTTATGGACAGATTCTCTGAATACAATCAGATAAAGATGGTGGAGGTAGATCGCGAGAAGACGGCGTTCATTACCCCCTGGGGAACCTTTTGTTATCGAGTCATGCCATTTGGGTTGAAGAATGCTGGTGCAACATACTAGAGAGCTATGACTGCGCTATTTCATGACATGATGCACAGAGAAATTGAGGTGTATGTTGATGACATGATAGCCAAGTCACCGGAGCAAGGCGATCACTTGATAAACCTCCAAAACTGTTTAAGAGGCTAAGAAAGTACAAGTTATGTCTGAATCCATAGAAGTACACTTTTGGCGCTATGTTCAGAAAGTTATTAGGATTCATCATCAGTCGGAGAGGGATCAAGGTCGACCTAGTCAAAGTTAAAGCTATCACATAAATGCCCCCTCCGTCTACTGAGAAAGAGGTTAGAGGGTTCTAAGGTAGAATACAATACATCAGTCGATTCATTGTGCAACTAACTCCAATCTGCATGTCGATCTTCAAGCTACTAAGGAAGAACTCACCCGTTGAATGGAATGACGATTGTCAGGCAGCGTTCGATAAAATCAAAAGCTACCTCCACAATCCACTTGTGTTGGTACCACCCAAGCCGGGGAGACCACTCTTGATGTATCTTTCCATGACAGAAGTTTCAATGGGATGTGTCCTAGGGCAGCATGACGAGACGGGAAGAAGAGAGCAGGCCATCTACTATCTGAGCAAGAAGTTTATTGATTATGAAATGCGTTATTCTCATCTGGAGAAAGGATGTCTGGCTCTTGTATGGGCTATTCAGAGGCTCTGCCATTACTTGCTATCTCAGGCTATTCTACTTTTGGCCCGAATGGACCCATTGAAATACTTATTTCAAAAGCTGGCCCTCACTGGATGGATCGCACGATGGCAGCTTTTATTGTCTGAGTTTGACATCACATACGTCACGCAGAAGTCGATCAAGGGGTAGGCACTCGCCGATCATCTTGCCGATAATCCTTTGCCATATTATGAACCTTTGAGAATTGAGTTCCCTGATGAGAACATCCTGTTTATGATGGAAGACGATACTGAAGAAGCAGAAGAATCATGGGTAATGCACTTTGACAGGGCAGCTAATGCCGAGGGTCAGGGAGTTGGCATCATTCTGATTTCTCCAAAAGGATCCCACGTACCCGTCTCTATCAAACTCAACTTCTCTTACACTAACAACATAGCTGAGTACGAAGCATGTGCCGCTGGTCTGCAGGCGGCTCTCAATCTGAATGTAACTCACCTCCGAGTATTTGGCGATTCGCAGTTGATCATATGCCAGACGAACGGTGACTGGAAGATGAAAGACAAGAAACTGATCCCTTACCATCAGCACCTCAAGGATCTGATAGCTTGCTTCCAAGACGTGACATTCTCATATGTCCCCTGGATAAGGAATCGCTTCGCCGATGCACTAGCAATGTTGGTATCAATGATAGAAATCCCGTACGACGCTGAGATGAAGCCAATCATGATCGAGCAAAGAAATGAGCTGGCCTTCTGCCTCCAGATTTAAGAACCTACAAAGCCTGATAATGAGCCATCTTGGTTCTCAGATATCAAGAATTTCCTCGAGACTCTAACTTTCCCTGAGGGCACATCCAAGATGGACCGACGAACAATTCAACGTCTAGAGGCAGGCTATGTCATTTGCGAGAAATGTCTTTATAAGCGATCATACAATAACATCTTACTCAAGTGCCTTACTGAGGGTGAAGCGACCAATATTATGAAGGAGATCCACGAGAGAGTATGCGATGCCCACGTCAGCGATCACATGCTCGCCAAGAAAATTTTACGACAGGGATACTTTTAGACCACTATGGAATCAGATTGCTGTAAACATGTTCAGAAATGCTACCAGTGTCAGGAACACTCCAGTCTGATACACGCTCCTGCCATCGGTCTTCACTGCATGACCACTACTTGGCCATTTGCTACCTGGGGCCTAGACATTGTCAGAATGATTAATCCAAAAGCATCAAGCAGACATTGGTTCATCCTTGTCGCCATTGAATACTTCACCAAATGGGTTGAAGAAGCATCATATACCAACATCACGGCTAGTCACGTCGAGAAGTTCCTCAAAAATAATATTGTATGTCGATTTGGAGTACCCAAAGATATCATCACGGACAATGGCACAAACTTTGCGAATAACCACATCCGAGCCTTCTGCGAGCAATACAAGATCAAGCACCATCACTCGTCACCTTATCGGCCTCAAACTAATGGAGCCGTAGAAGCTGCTAACAAAACGGTCGTCCACATCCTCGAGAAAATGGTCATCACTTACCGAGATTGGAGCGAAATGCTACCATTTGCTTATGGGCCTACAGAACGTCGATCAGACCGCTACAAGGGCAATACCATTCTCCCTTGTGTATGGAACTGAGGACGTCCTACCAGTAAAAGTTGAAGTACCCTCACTCCGAATCCTCATGAAATCAGGCTTTCCCGAAGCAGAGAGAGAGAAATCCCACTTCGAACAATTGAATTTACTAGATGAGAAGAGACTCCTAGCCTTGTGTCATACTAAAGTTTACCAGGGGCGAATCGCACACGCTTACAATAAACGTGTCCATGGTCGAGATTTAAAGGTAGGAGATACTGTGCTAAAGAAGATCTTCCCATCCCTCCACGCTGATCCGAGAGGAAAGTTCAAGCTGAACTGGGAAGGACCTTACGTTGTCCGAGAAGTGCTGTCGGGATACGCCATCCACCTCGCCACCATGGATGGAGATCATCTTCCTGAGCCCATCAATGTTGGATATGTCCGCCGGTTCTACTCTTAGTCTGCCACGATAAGGTAATTATTGGTAAAATAGATGCGTGATTGCTTAGGAACCACTCAAAAAAGGCCATCATTCTAAGCACAGTAGCCAAAAAAGCAACCCTAAAAATGATGATATCCTTTGCTACCCCATTCGAGCCTGGGCCTTTCTTGCAATAAACCCCTTCCCCAAAAAAAAAGAAAAAGTGTGTACATATACAAAAAAGGGGGAAAGAAAAGTTACTATCAAAATCTAAAAAATCAAAAAAACAAAACCTCAAAAAGAGATACCTGAAATAAAAACAAAAGAAATAAAAAAAATAGAAGAATTATGGGGCATATACAGTAAAACCCCCAAGGAAAAAAGTATGTTGTAAAGAGAACTGGAGCCACATCAAGGAAACCCTTTTAAACCCAGCATACCTTCGAATCCTAACCTAACCCATGGCCAAGCTACACCCTGAAGGAAGCCCTCTTTGTAGGTTCACAAGCAGTCATAGTATCTGTTAAGTCAAGGCGAGCCGAGTTGTGAGACGACACCAGAACCCCATCTAGCCGGCTATGACGGAATCGACATCTATGTCGCGGCTCTTGAAAAAATGAAAGAAATAAAAAGAAAAAATATATGATAAAATAAAAATACAAGATCAAAGCAAGATAGATGTGGTGAAAACCTGAAAGGGCGCTACGGATAAAAACAGCGAGCTTGTGCGGACCAGGTGAAAACCCGAAAGGGCGCTTGGAGTAAGAAAGCTAAACCCATAGACGTGGTGACAACCCGAAAGGGCGCCACAGGTAAAAAGAGGGCAAAAATGGGCACGACGAACCCACCTTGGGCGTTGTGAGTAAGAAAGGATTAAAGAATTAAAAAGAAAAGAAAGGTTTAGACTGATTGAGAAGATTGATGCTTGAGGAGCCCTCTTGGTTACTCTCTCTGATACCCTTTTTCGACTGGGCCGCTCATGTTAGTTCAAGACGGGTCCCAACCAGAATTGTCTTTGTGAAACTGCTTTGTCAAACGTATGACTCAAGGTAAGGAGAAAGGTTTGACTCAATCCGAAGGGATTGACGTTCCAGTCTTGGTAAAGTTGTTGAAACTCAACCAAGATCCGACTACTTAAAGGGGGTTCGACCATGCTCAAAAGGGGACCTGAGATCTCACCCGGTGATTAAGGGACCACACCAAAAAGAAAGAAAAGAAAGAAAAACCAAAAAAAAAAAAAAGAACAAAAAAATCAAGAAATATTTAAATACAAAAAAGTTGTATATGTTTCTACTCTTTTCCATATGTACGGCATCATACCTCCATTTCAAAAAAATGAAGAAAAATAACAAAAAATCTCTGAAAAAGAAAATTCTAAAAAATTCTACTCTTTCTCATGTACATAGTTACAGCATCGTACTTCCATCTCAAAAATGAAGCAAAATAACAAAAAATCTCTGAAAAAGAAAAATCCAAAAAAATCTACTTTCTCATGTACATAGTTACAGCATCGTACTTCCATCTCAAAAATAAAGGAAAAGAAAAAAAAAATCTTTGAAAATAAAAATTCACAAAATATATATAAACCTTGAAAATGAAAAAATATAGGTAAAAGTTTATTCCTCCTTCTGTTAATTAGGATGCATTTGTTACTTATATAAACAAAAAAGGGACTGACATTTTCTCGAGAATATGCAGGAACAACACATGGTCCAAAGCCTCGAAGCAGGCAACTTCTCAGCAATGGCAAATCAGATGAAGCATCTCACCACTGACGTCAGGTCTATTACAAAAAAAGAGAGAAAATCATTTTGAAAAAGAAAGAATAAATGTGTTTCCCCACAGAGCTACGCACATGCGTGCTCCAATGCGGTAAAATGTCAATATTTTATCGGCAACGCAACTGTGCTACATTAACGTCCTGAGTCTAAGGATCACCTTGGATCTTGGGATCCTATTTTAAAGTAGGAGCAACTGTGTCAATCCCGATCAAGTGGTCAATATTTCGATCGGATTGATTCCAATGCTAAATCTTCGAGCTACGCTCTCTGTTTTTGGATTCATGTGAACTTAAGTGTCTTAAGCTTCAGATTCCTCAGAGGAAGGTCAATTGTTAGTTAAAACCAACTTGTTAAAAAGGAAATTACCTATCGAATGACTATGTTTAAATATACATTCTGAAGGGCTCATTTTTGGGTGCAGGCTTAAAACCTGCATTTGTATGGTATCCCGGTAAAGTGTATGCCTTGCGTCTGGGTATCCGTTGGATGGTCGTTTATTCTCGTAAATTGTACCCGGACGGGTTCTGGGTCGGGACTTCCATTCCCCTTAATTTTATCTACCCCTGATGAGTGCATATTTTTGCATAATTATTTGATAATAAGATCATCATTGATGGAGACCAAGATTGAGTGCCTCCTTCTGTAGGCACCCAATTTTGGCTGGATCTGTTCAGTTTTATTTGAAGATGAATACTTGGGGTCTTTGATCTAGCACGGTGCAGATGATCAATCGGCGCAAGCGAATGTTGGCAATGAGGTACGCATAGAGGCCGATTTTCGGTTTGAAGAGAGGGGGAAAAAAATTTCTAAAATACACCCCTACTGCCTCAACTCGAGCATTTTGATTTCAAAACCCAGCCATGCTTGGTGCAACTAATAGTTGCGCTAGGCTATTTTGAGTCCCATGGGTCGGGTTTGAGCTTGGTACGGATCGCCTGCACGGCCCGGTACCCCCCTTCCCATTATTTTGTTACTCCCGACAGATGCACGTGCTCCTAAATGGCATTTCGATCCTCCTTCGACTTGCCCGAGATGCCGTGCTAGAATAAAAGCGGACCGAGATCAATAGGCATCCCGATCCTACACAGAAAATGTGAAAAAGTTCAAAAATTATAAAAACATCTCCACAGAAAAAGCAAGAAAATAATAATATTTAGAATAACTCACATAAAAAGCCAATATTTCGCATGAAATAAATAATTCAAAAAAAAAAAAATCCAAAAGATCACATAAAATGATAACTTGAACATACCAAAAAAATCACATAAAATTATAGCTTCAAAATAAATAAAAAAATCACATAAAATGATAGAAAAACCACAAAAATAAAACACAAAAAATAATAACCTATTTCCCCACAGAGCTATGCTCATGCGTGTTCCGATACGGTAAAATGTCGATATTTTATCAGCAATACCACTGTGCTATAGTAACGTCCTAAGTCGAAGGTACGCCTTGGATTCTGGATCCTACTTCAAAGTAGGAGCAACGGTGTCAATCCCGATAAAATGGTCAATGTTTTGATCAGGTTGACTCCACTGCTAAATCTTTGAGCTAAGTGCTCTGTTTCGGATCCATAAGAACTTAAGTGTCTTAAGCTTCAGATTCTCCATTGGAAAAGGTCAATCGTTGATTGAGACCAATCTGTTGAGAATGAGATTACATATCAATCAAACTATGTGCAATCATGCATCCGGAAGGGTTCATTTTCCCTTTATTTCTACGGGCTTAAAACCTGTATTGGCAGCGGTATCCTTGTAAAGTATATGTTATGCTTCTGGGCATCCGTATGATGGTCGTTTGTTCCCATAAATTGTACCCGAGTAGATCCGGGTCGGGGCTTCCATCGCCTTTTATTGCTTTTCGCCCCTAGGGGGTGCATGATTATGCATAGTTAATTGATGTTTATGATCATTGTTGGCAGAGACCAGGATTGGATGTCCCTTTAGGGAGACACCCAATGTTTGATTGGACCTAATCAAGGTAGTTGAAGCAGGATGCTCTAGGTCATATGGATCCAGGGCACGTTTTCAAAAATGGCACGTACTCCTAAAAAGTGTTGCAAGGTCTATTCGCTCCGCTCGGGTAGTCATGCCAAATACACTTCGGGTTCGTTGGATTTGCCCAGAGATTTTAAACCCTGCTTCAGGAAGGGGCACCCGTGACCAGTCAAATGGGGCAATCAAATGCCTCACCTGATTGGACACAAACTGTGGAGCCTTGCGTACTTGCGTTGCGCCTATCTTTTAAGTGTCGGTCGATCACCCCTCTTACTTGCGAAGCTGTTGTATTTAGAACGAATCTTAAACATCAAATACCTTCAAAATCATCCCGATAAGCAAATGTCTTTCGCGACTATAGGGAGTTCACAACTCACCCCACCTCGGTTATGCCCAGTAATGTCACTAAGCGCTTGGGGACCGATTACCTTGAGAAACGAATGTTTAGCCTAGCATACAGGGCTTTCATTTTCTCACCATGTTACCAGTCTAATGTTTGAAATTTATTCTGAATGTAGCGGCCCAATCAGTAATGCCTTGGGCCTCTTCGAATGTCTCTTTTCTTTGACATTCGATCATTAGTGATCGGATACCAAAGAGGGGCATCTATAGACACCCAAATTTGGCCCAAGACTTGATCGAAACACATTTCAAGAGAGGCACATTTATGAGCTTTTGATGGCATGTATGGAACCCTTAAGAATCACCCTAGATCCCTTAGGAACCTACCCCGAACCCTTAGAAACTAATCCCAACCCTTAGAACTCCTTTCGGACCCTAAACCTAACCTTCCCAGGTAATGGATGAAGAGTAGTGCACAAGACTAGATGAGGTCTTTTGCTACTATCAAGTCATATACCATTAGAAAGATAACTTCCCCAGCTTTCCAACGAGCTAAGAATCACCTCAATCAGAGTTGTATATCAAAAGTTACTGTATTTTGAAAAGTGGGCAGAAATTCAGTTTTTTTACTTGGCGCAACTAATAGTTGCGCCAAGCCATTTTGTGCCCAGAAATGCCTTGGCGTAACTAATAGTTACGCCAGTTATAGGTGGGTCCCCCAGTAGGCAATCAACTTTCCAAAGGCACTGTACAGACACTCTTTTACTGTACATATGCCTAGCACAACTAATAGTTGCGCCAGACATATGAACAGTGACCTCTGGTTTTACCCTGAATTTCATGTTTAGGGTTTTACTTGTTGACCACCTGGGTCTTTGGGGTGTGTTTTGATAGTTTTTTTGCACCCTTTTACACCCTATTTTTAACCCCTTAAGTGACTTAAGGCCCCACCCTATCATCCACCATTGGAGGACCTTCTCACATGTTTCAAGGCTTCAAAAATCCTAGGAAACCTTAGATTTGAGATTACCTAATTGCTAACCTCAATTAGCACTTAAGTGGTCTCCTAACCCACCCATTTCCTATAAATAGAGCCCCTCTCCCCTTGGATTAAAGGTTGAGAATTTTTGCCTAAGAGAGAAAGAGCTTAAAGTGAAAAGATCCTTCTCCCTTTGGTGCACCATTGCTCATACAAATTCCAAAATTCCAAAACCTCATTCCAAGCCTTACTTTTCCTAAAAAGACTCTAGGTTTGGTGTGTGCTATCCATTTGCCTCTCTTCTCTACCTCTTAGCTAGTAAGCCTTAGTGGTTAGAACCACATTTTTCATCATTCAAGCCTTCAAAAGCTCATCAAAAGCAAGCCACGCAAGGCTCTCCTACGGTGCTACAAGGGCCCGAGGGCTCCGGCTCTCCCCTTTCTTCTCCTATCTCTTTTTGGCTCTTCTCATCCTCCCATTTGTGCCGTTATGCCGTCAAATTTTTGGTAGGAACAGAGGGGCACAAATAGGATTCTAAGCCCTTTTGGATAAGAGGAAGCCATTTTCTCCTCTTTTATTTTATTTTTATTTTGGCCATTAGTAGAGACCGCATTAAGTGGGTTGATTGGGTGCCTAACACCTTCCCAATCGATAACCGAAACCCCTACCCAAGAACCTTTAGTGTGGACCGAATTCAGAGTCATATTTATGGCAGTTCGATGCTTATAAAAATGATCTAGGTTTCCCGGAACACCAAAAGCTTTGGGTGGCGACTCTAAATATTCATGAGACTGCACATCATCGCGACAGGATCGTCAAAAATCTCATGGTTGCACAAGTGGTTGTGGAGGAGGATGAGGATGAGCCGCAATCCATGGAGCATAAATATATGCTCAATTTTTGAAACTGGCCGGCGGATGAGGACACTGTGATCGTCAATAATATCATGAGTGTTGACGTCATAGTTAGTATTTTAAAAGTCCTCAAAGGACGCACATGGCTCGACAATGAAGTCATAGACGCGTACTTTAAGGTCCTTGAAATTATAAACGATTCAATATTTCCTGAAAAGACAAAAAAAAGTTGGTTCACTTCTACGTCCACCCTGGTATGGTTTCAATTATTTATTATTTCGTTTCCTTTATTTATCTGTCTTTCCATTCATAACTCTCAATTCACTTATTTTAATTTATTTTCTTATCGCATTATCGTCTTTCAGACCTTATTTATAGCAGATCAAAGAAAATTTTAAAAATTTATCGATAATGAAGATCTGGCAGCACCCAACCATTTTGATAAGTGGCAGGCATATTGTAACAAGTGGTAGGTTCATCACAATTGTAAGCCACTTGAACCTTAGCTTACCAATCCCACACATAGAATTCACACGATCGAATGTGGAACGATACATTTTTTTTTAAAAACTAAACTCTGCTTTATGTAACATTAATGTTTTTTTATATTTATTATTATTTAAGACTTCAATTTCGTTTCTGTGTAAATTTTTCTTCCGATGCATAGTAAAAAGCATAGTCACTGGGCGTTGGCTATAATTTCCATAGATGATCATGTTATTAAGTTGATAGACCCGACAGACCGAGAGTACTCAAGGAAGTTCGAATCGCACAAAGGATGTCTACTGCATTATCTTCCACGCCTTCTTTACGCTTTCGGTTTGAAGTCTGCTTTCGATCAACCGTGGAAGTTAACGGTCTTGGACAATGTCGATCGCCCGTGCCAACGCAATCGTTGGGACTGCGGTGTTTTTATATTAATGTATATAGAATACTTCTCCCAAAGGTAGTCTGTCGATTTCGAAGAGGGACACATACAACAATTCAGAATCCGACATTCATTGTCCATGTTCGGGAGATCAACAAGTTAGAGAAATAAATGCAACAATTTTCTCTTTGTATATTTTTGTTACAATGTTATAATTTTTATTACAATGTTACAATTTTCTCTTTGTATCTCTTTATAGGTAACATTATAAAATTAATTTGTAAAATTTGTATTTCTTTAAATATTTTATAATTTTTTAATATTTTATTACAAACTATATAAAAAGATAGATGTCGCTATCGTAAAATAGCGCCCGCTAACTTAAGATAGCGGGCGCTAACTTAAGTTAGCGGTAAGTTAACGGTCGCTATTTTAGGATAGCGGCCACTAACTTAAGTTAGTGATTAATATTGTAAGTTAGCGAGCGCTATTATAGGATAACGACCTCTAACGTAAGATAGCGGCCGCTATTATAGGATAGTGTCCGCTATCATATTGTTTAGAGTTTAGGGTGCTATCATATTACATAGTTTGTAATGAAATAATTTAGAATTCAGGGTTTAGAGTTTAGAGTACTTTCATATTACATAGTTTGTAATGAAATAATTTAGTTTGGATAGCCCCTAATTTATAAGATGCAATAATTTACAAATAATGATCATTCATTTCAAATTCTAACAAATTTATATGAGCGTCGGTTATGACCATATTCGTTACAATTTTTACATCTTAGTGATCGAACTTCGCCTTTAGATCTTATTCTCCTTTTCTTCGGACTATTGGCTTTGCGTATCTTGTGCAAAGGCAAAACTTCGATGTCGTCTGTTAGTGCAGTCCATTGGCGCTTATCAACGGTCGGGATAAAGTGTTCTTTATAAGTTTCCCTAAACAAGTTACTGATAAACCAGTGCTCACAAAACTGGGGGATCTCTCTTTCTCTATTTCGACATGATAATGCAGCGATCGCATGTGAACATGGTAATCCAAGGATAGCCCAGCGTCTGCATATACATGTTCATTTATCTAGATCAACACTGTGAGTGTAATCATCACGTTTAACTTAAAATGTATTGCGACCATATGGGATAACGTTCTTTCGATGGGCCCATCCAGAATTTCGTGTTATTTACACGTGGGTCATCAGTGTTAAGATGTGTCATTTTATTTTCTTCTTCCTGACAACGAAGGTAAAATTTGGCTACCTTAGTGCGAATAGTTTCTAGTATGATCACGATTGGTTCCTCCCTGGGTATCTTCAATATACTATTAATGCTTTCAGCTATTAGTTGTCAGCATATCATAAAGCCTCCCTGAGAAATAAGCGCGCGCCCAGAAATGGTCACCAATTTCTTTAATCCATGTTGTACATTTCGGGGAGAGTCGTCTTCTATTTTTCATAAAATTCTTTTAAATTTTACCTCCGAGAATGCATAGGCAGCAACCCAGAAAAGGGGTCTGGAGATTGTATCCTTATATGTATCAAAAAGATTTAGAGCTAGGTGTCGCATACAGTAGCTGTGAAAGGCGTTAGGAAAAAAATTTCTACAGCTTCCATCAAACCTTTATGCCAGTCTGATATCAATACAAACTGCTTTTCAAAGTCCCCGATTATATGTCTCCCTAATAGATCGAGTAACCATGTCCAATGATCTTCATTTTTTTTGGGTACAACATCGAACGTTATAGGGAATAATGTCTATTCCTGTCTATCCCCATAGCTATTAATAACACTCCTTTGTATCGTCCTCACAAATGTGTTCTATCTATCGTAATTATTCTTCGCAAAGTATTACGAAAGCTTCTAATGCAAGGTCTAAATACCACGAAGAACCTCTGAAAGATATTATCAGGCTCGAGACACAATTCGGTCTGTACGTCTGGATCGACCTGCTTTAATTCGACAACATAGGACGGTAACATCTTAAATTGCTCCTTCTAGTTACCTCGGATGTCATTCAACGCCATTTCTTTTCCTCTCCATGCGTAGTAACCTACTTTTATACTATATTTTTTTCAATATAAAAAATTATTTAAGCAAGAGTCTCGTCAAAGCCCTTTAATAACTTATCCCTCACGAAGGAAGCTATCCACGATATCGTACATTAGCAATGCCCGCTTCTGAAAGATGGCCTTCCACACATATGTTTCGGACGAAAAGTTTTCACGACAAACGTGTCCACACCCACCAATTTCGATGCATGTATTCGCAAAACACATCCTACTTCAATACACCTCGTCGTAACTCGAAGAGGACTAGTTTTATTGGTTTAATTTAGAAATTATTTGTTATTGCAAACTCTTTAAGGGCTTTCTGAAAGAATTTCTTATTTCTAAATGTCTGACCAATAGTAATTGGCTCCCCTTGATACTGTTCCTCATCATCTAAATCCATATACTCTCATTTTGAATCATTAAGCTGATAGTCTTCATCCACCAGAGGTTGATCAATTCCCCTATTAGTATCAACACGCGAAGTGGGCGAGGGTGGTGCTTCATTATTTTTAGGATCACTATCACCGTCATCGACTGGATGATTATTAAATGATTGGGATTGAGTCCGTCGAGGTAGGTTTGATTGAGGTGCAGTTGTTTGCGTTGAGGTTGGCCGAGGTGTGAATGTTTGTGGTGCGAGAAGTTATTGTGTTGAGGGCTCGATTCCTGTTGGCTCCGAAGCTATTGGTTCGAAAGGCCATTGATATGGACTAAGGCCTCCTAAAAATGTTTTCCACTGATTCTAGTCAAATGTATTATTTATCGATTCAAAGTTGAGCTGAGATGTATCATGCATCGGATTCATTTGAGGACGATATCCTTGATCTTCATCTCCTTCTCTCATTGGAATGTCTGAAGGGAGTCACTCCAGAGGCCTACGATAGGAGTAAAATCCAATATTCATATTTCTATCATCGTCGACTATCTTGGATGCAGCGATGTTCTCCTCTTCAAACCATATTCCTTGATTTTTAATCGAATGTTCTAGTTCCACACCACCATCATCTACTAATCTGACGTTTTCTTCACATTCTTGATGATCTTCATTTATTTCCTGCAACGGTTGAAATGCTTCTAAAGACGAAAAAATTTTCATTACCGGAGTAGCCAATGATTTTTTTATATAAATATTTATCACACCATTACGAATACGATATGCTTTGAATATATTTGTAAGATCATTGGAGTTAGACAATTCGGTAAACACCCGCTCATTCCCTATGCATAATGAAATCGTTAGTGTAATTGCATGTTTTTCCGGTCGAGTCCTACTGATCGCGTACATTTTCTGCATAAACTGATCAAATGATATGTTCTCCATGATAGTGACAATCCTCTGATGTCCTCCGTTGTAAGTATTATCGCCAACACGGACAAAATCAAAATGGCAAAGAAGAGGAATATCCATTTAAACCTATAATATTAAAAAAAAATTGAAAATTAACTGATTAAAAATGTCATATTTGACTAACAGTTTAAAAGTCAACGGGCCGCTGACTTATGATATCGGCCGCTAACTTAGGCTAGCGGGCAATATCTTAAGATATCGACTGCTATCTTAGGGTAGCGGGCGATTTCATAAGATATCGCTTGATATCTTAAGTTATCGGCCGCTACCCATAAGATAGCAACCGCTATCTTATTGTAGCGTCCAATAACTTAAGATATCGGACACTACTCTAAGATATATCGGACACTACTCTAAGATATCAGCCGATATCTTATGATAGCATCCTGCTACCTTATGCTAGCGATCGATATCTTAAGATAACTTTCAGCTATCATAAGATATCGGTCACTGACTTAAGATATCGGCCACTCTATCTTATAATTTCTGAAGTTTGCTATGAAGGGATTTTAGATTACCTAGCCGGTTGCAGTTCACTGGGCTACCAACTGTAGTTGAAACTGGAAATGGCAATACAAGAAATAATGAAAAATAAAGGAAAATAAACATATATATATAATGAAAACAAGGTCACTGCTGATGTGGAAACGGCTTGGCTTGGAGCTTGCCTATTATGCAAAGTTTGAAACTATAGGGCCTTTTTTGCAAATATGCAAACTTATAGGGTCGAAAGTGCAAATTTCCCTTTATATTTTTTAATAGGTCAAAGTCTAGGCCAGGTCTAAAAGCGATTAACATATGCAGACCAAACCTGAAAATGCAATTAAATTACATAGTAGGCTAGCTTCAAGTCAAGTCTAGGTCCGGTTTAGATTGGGCATAGGTTAAACTAGCAGGTTGGGTTCAGTTGCTCTGGGTAAAAATTTTGTCAACATGTTGGGTTCAGATTCAGGTCAAGTCTGGGCCGGTTAGGGTTCTCTTAACAGGTCGGGTTTCATGTCAAAGATTAATGATAATTTAGTGGTTTTATATTAATGGGTTGCTTTTATACAGGAACAAAGAGGGTAAAACCATGTCAAAACTGCTAAGTGAAGGTGTTTCTAAGGGGTAAAATTTGTAGGTGTACCCATTGACTTCAGTCCCATGAACTAGCAGCCCAATAGCAGGCATCTTCAGATTAGTATGAATCTCAAGTTTCCAACTGAGAGTGGCACTTCATGCTATCTGTTGATGGTGAGGGAATTATCTGTTGGTCAAGGGGAGCAGTTTCTCCTTAAAAGTTTTCTCTTATTATTATCTGAATACTCTTAAGTCACATTCGTAGGTAGGGAAGGTATGACTTCCATCTTCTCCACAAAAGTAAACAAGCTTCATTTGTAGGTGTGCTAATCACTGGAGATTTTGTTAGAATGCAATAATTTTGACGCTCAAGGACTTGATTTATCACCCACAAAATTGAAGGGCACATGCCAATCCTACCCCAATTTCACATGCAATGAGATTTATCTAAGTCAAAGGTAATATATTATGTGTTATAAATATTTTTTAAGGTGAGATTTTCAGGAAGTGTGTGATAGATATGTGTAAATAGGGCATTAACACTCAGCGACCACAAAGCAAGGAATTTATATTGGTAAGAATTGAGGAGAGTAAATGAGTATAGACATGACTTGATAAACCTCTTGTTTATTTGAAACTTCATATTAGCTCCAACTACATGTCTTTTTTGCTTCTATTCTTCCTATTATTGCGTTTGGAGAGCAACTGAGTACAGAAACATGCATGCATTTTCTCTAAATGATAAAGGAAGCATAATAGGAAAGCAAAGGAGATTAATAGTTATGCAAATATAAACCTAATATAAAAACAAAAAAGAAAATTATAGAAGAGATAGACAGCTTGATGAACATAAACAGTGCTTTCCTACTTGCAAAAATAACAGACATATGGCTTTTTTTCCTTCTCAGAACCGGCTAAATACCTCTATGCTTGTATACAATTGAGGATGACAACTATTGGATACCATTTTGTTTATTTATTTCTACTGGGTACCATTTTGTATACTGTAACAGTGTAACAAATCCGGCAATGAAGTGTGTCGTGTGTTGGGGTCTAACATTGCGAGGTGCAGACAGCTCTCTCTAAGGGACTCTGAAAAAATAGCCCGTAACTTCGGGAGAAGGGGTGCTCCTCACAAAGGGGGTAGTAGTGATAGGGATCCTTTCTTCAAACGGAGCTAGTTTAGAAGAATCAAATCGATTCCCAAAATGCAAAAAAAAAAAAAAAAAAAAAAAACATCTCGATTGTGTGATTCAAATTTTTGGTCAGATGAGATGGAAGCACATGATGAAGCTTCAATTTTTGAACTGACGAATATATAATAGAGCCCTTAAATCAGCATTAGCTATTAAGAATTCATAAACTCTGTCAATGTCCACTGGTTAAGCTTAGTAATAATTTAATAATGAAAATAATCAGCAACCCACATCATAAACAGTAAAAGAGCTAAAATTTTTTGGAGTTTTTATTGATAAAAATGGTAGCATCAGCATCAACAGTAACAAAAATTATCAATAACAACATCCTCTCACTAAACCAGTTCTACCCACCTGTCATCCAATTGCTCATGGCTTCCAATATTGGTATATATATTATGTATATACACATTGTACATAGTCTCTACTGGCCATCTCTCTCTCTCTCTCAAATTCTACTTAAGATCCAATAATTGTACATTTTCTCTCAGCTTCTCAAGATGAGGAAGGTGGGGACATAAGAATTAAAGCCTCTAAGTCATTCTTAATCATCATTAAAGAGCATCAAAGCTGATTTTTAAAGATATTTGGATAATCATAGCATCAAATTCTAGAGAACCGTTCAAAGAATGCCAAAAACAGAGAATTTGAAATTAAATTTTCTTGCCCAAAATTTATCATCTATTAATTTATTATAGATGCTAATAACTAAACCCCTAAAAATAATTGATTTTCACAATATTGAATTTTTAAACTCCTAACCCTAAAATAACCCCTTATTTATAATGCAAAAATGTTTGATCCTAGATCATAGATTATAGATCTAAGCCTCTGAGACGGTTCATGAAGATGAGAGGAGATAGATAAAAAAATAAAAATACTTACCGAGTTGCCGGAGGAGGTTCACTTGCATTAAACTGAGGCTCTTTTTTGTTGTCTCTATCTAGGAGGCGTTAGAGCGATGGCGAGGGAGATTGGAGCTGGCGATGGAGATTACAGTAGATGCAATGGAGCAGGGCCGATGTAGCAATGGCGATGGAGATTAGGGCAGTGGCGATGGAGATTACAGCAGATGCAAAGGAGCAGGGCCAATGGAGTAGTGGCGATGGAGCAATGGACGCTGTTCTCAATTGGCGATGGAGCAAAGGTGACGGAGATTGATTGGCAATGGAGCGATGGAAGGGTTTAGAAGGGTTTAGAAGAGGAAGACGAAGAGAATGAAACCAAAACTAAAGGAAAGAAAGCTGAAAAGCTTTCATGTTAAGCACCAATCTAACAATTCGCGCGCGCTAACCTATGTCTATGGCGGCGTTTAATACAAAAACATGTCGTGCATAGTGTTTTAAATCGCGGTGTTCAATAAAAAATGCCACGCAAAGTATTTTAAATTGTGGCGTTCAATAAAAAATGTCGGCATAGTGTTTTAAATAGCGGCGTTCAATAAAATACGCCATGCTTAATTTCCTGAATAGTAGCGTTCGTAAAATAAAGCATCGCAAATTATTTTAAATCACGGCGTCCAATAAAAAATACCGCGCATAATGTTTTAAATCGCGGCATTCAATAAAAAATGCCGCGCTTAATTTCCTGAATAGTGGCGTTCGCAAAATAATGCGTCGCAAATTATTTTAAATCGCGGCGCCCAATAAAAAATGCCCCACTTAATTTCTTGCATAGTGGCATTTGCAAAATAAAGCGCTGTAAATTATTTTAAATCGTGGCGTCCAATAAAAAATGTCGCGCTTAATTTCCTGCATAGTGGCGTTTGCAAAATAAAGCGCCACAAATATTGTATTAGCGTGTCGTTTTCACAATAGACACTGCAATCAATGTGACGCAAAATGAAATCATTAATAATTAGTGGCGCTTTTATCACAAGCGTCGTTGAAAGGCATTTTTAGTGGCCCTTTTACTCAAATGTCGTTAAACCAACGTTGCTAAAACCCAGTTTTTTTGTAATGGATGGATTGTTACACTAAGCTGTAATTTATTGTTACTACACAAACACACTCAAAAATTAATTACTAATAGCTCAAAGGTCTATTAAAGTCTAGGTTTGGAGGTGGAAAGTGGCATAATTCAGAATTAACACACCCCCAAACCTAATCTTTGCTAGTCCTCGAGCAAAGGGAAAATTAAACAGTTATTCTAAAAAAATTTAAATACCACATTCGTAGCGAGCATGGATGCATTTAGCTTGTGCATCAAGCCTTTTAAACCCCTAGGTGATCCCTAGTGGAGGAGTGAAGTCTCCAAGGGTTTTTAGTGAAGATACCCACAAACTTTGCAATAAAATAGTTAAGTATAGTGCACACATGTCAAATCAGATTTCCACAGATAAAGCTTCATTCCACACCTTATTCTTTCAAATTTAGAGGAGTTTAAAAACAGTAATGGCAAACATTTTAACACTTAAAGCAGCATGTCTTTCCATCACAACCAATCAGCTTACATCAAGAGTGTAGTGTGAGAGAATCAGTACTAAGCTCACCATTAATTCAAAAATTAGGTTTAAACATTGCCCAATGAAGTCAATTTTCAGACTCAATCCTCACCAGGGCTATCTCTCAACAATGAAGCTCAAGGGTGTTCACATTTTCTGCAGCTCAAGATCAGTTACAGTCCTCAAACAGGCCTGCAAGCATGAGCATGGGCATTGCTTCTAATTTCTGACATCTTCATGTTCCCTTCACTATAGATTAGACATCTCTTTATCTCCACATGACAGCTCACTTCACCTTGGATCACTAAGGTCTTTTAGATGGGTTGTAATGTGGCTTATGGTTGAGGTTTAAAAAGAATAAAAGGGGGTGAAAAGGGTTCAAAACTAAGAAATCAACTAAGAGGTAGGAGGTGATTCATGGCTTCACCCTCTTCATCACAACACTGCTTCATCTTCTTTGATGTTTTTCATATCTGAAGTGACCAACTTCTTCACTTCTTTTCCATTCTTTAGATGAAGTACTTCTTTTGACTTCTCTTCTCTCTTTCTCTTTTTTTTTTTTTTTTATGAAATGCCACACTTATACAACTGACACACTGTTTTTTCTGGATCTCTTATCTTCTCCTTCCACTAATTGTTGAACCCCTCTCAACTATCTTCAACATCTTCTCCTTTACCTTCTGAAATCTCAGAGTAAGGGTAAGGTTGAATCAGGTCATGAGGTGTAGGTTCAAGTATTCTGGTGTTGGTTGATGAAAAATAGATTTTAAGGTTCAAACAGTGTGAACAAAGGGAAGTTCAATGGGTAGGAATTTCAGGCTCAAACTGTCCAAATGATGGCTTTAAATCATCTCCTTAGTATCATGAGTGCTATCAAACAGTTTTAATTTGGGGGGCCTAACTTCTAATAAAAAGGTATTGAATCAGTCATTCCTTAGAGCAGAAAAATTGCCAAAGACACTCTTCAAAAGAAAAAAAAAATTATAAGCCCAAATCTCATTGGGTATGGTCTTCAATTGAACTCATGGGGTATCCTCACCTTTGTCTCTCCTCTCTGGTTTACTAAGTATTGATTGTGAAAAAATTTCTTGATGTCAACTTCATGGAAGTGTTAAATATTCAAAGGATTTTAGTATTAACCTATCTGCCATCAGTTTTATCTCATTTTTCACAATTGGTTAGATGAGAATTAACTTTAAATATTTCAATCTAACTATACTGCTACATTAAATTTAACTACTTCATTGGTTTACCCTGTCATACCCCCCAAACTTAAGATAAACATTGTCCTCAATGTTTCAAGAAAAATATATAGGGGCAGCAGAGTTTTGAAAAGAAGAACAAAAAGTGTAGAAAATAAAGAGACAAGTATGCTAATCAAACTAAAATGTATTCACACAAATAGAAATTTCATTACAAAATATTGTACAAAATGGACAGTAATTACATTATGCTAACTAAAAAACAACAGAAAACAACACAGCTAAAACAAAACTGTAATATCCTAAAACAGAAAAAATCTACATAAGGTCTGCATCTGAATCTACATCTATGTGCTCAACTTTTGTTCCTTTCCCTTTCTTTACACTGTCAGCCTTTGCAGCACCAGCCTTTGTCCTTGAAGCAGCCGGTTTCTGTGGTTTGGTGTTGGCCTTCTGAAATGTAGGCTCCTCCATTTTCACTCCCTTGGTGGCTACTGGAGGCTTCACATCTTTGGGACCCATTGATGAGATAGTGGATGCTAATGTTTCCACTAGCTTGGAATAGTGGGTGGCCCTCTGTTCATAAATCTTGTACACAACCACAGCAGTGTCCAACTTCTCTTGCATGGCCTTCATCTCCTTATTGTGATCCAGCATAACTGCCTCTAAGGTTTTCCAATATAGAGGCTTCATTTGGGCTAGCTAATCCTCACATGTCTGAAATACATTACTGCTCACACAGGCTACCAGCTGGCACACATCCTTACCCAGGTATGCATTGGCACTCATAAAGGGAGTGAGGGTGGGTGCTGGGGGTAATATGGTTAGATTGTAAGGTACAATTGCCTAGTTGGATGGATCATTAACAGAAGTTGAGACAACAACAAGCTCAATACCAGTTTGGGTAGATGGGGAGGTAATGGATGGTAGGGCAAGGGTCAGCTCCTCCTCAGTGGGTGAAGTTTGGGTGAAGGCTGAGGAAGTGGAAAGGGGGTCCATAGCCAGCTCTTCAAAGTCAAAGTCAGTTTGACTGAGGTAGGGACTTAGGTAGGTGTGGGTGGTTGGGGTGGTGGGATAAAAGTTTAAAGGGTGGATTGGATGGAGTTAAGGCTTCTTTGAATGGAGGCCTGGTTTTCTGTATTGGTATGGATTTGGTATTGGAGAGAGGTTAGGAGGGAAATGATTTGGGATAGAGGGTCATGTATGGCTGGGGTTGCAGGTTGGGTGAGAGGGATTGGTTGGAATGGTGAGGTAGTGTTAAGTGGTGAAAAATGCCACTTTTCACCCCTTAACCTGACCTTTGATAGACCTGTGAGCATATTAATAAACCTCTGTTGAGTTTATTTTGTAGATAGCAAGAATAGACAAGAATAATGCAGAAAACCACTAAAAAATACTGCACAAAGAAGTTATCTCTCAGCACAGTATAGACCAGCAATAGCACACTAGAGGGCTGCACACCATTGGGCCCCTGGGGCGTATGGCAACAGCAGGGCAAGGTGAAGGAAGTGAAAACAGGCTGAAAACATCCTATTGAGAGGTTATCTGAAGACTTCGATAGGAGCTGAGAGCCAAAAATGGAGTTCGTGCAATTGAAAAGGTTTCGATAGGATCTAAAGGCAGGGAAAAGATGAATTAGTGTGGATTGAGGAGTTTGATAGGATCCAAGAACCTATCGAGCAGTTGAAAGAAAGGAAGAAATCACCCTATCGAAAGCCTGCCTGAGGCGTAAGGGGGAACCTATCGAATGGTTTCCTAAACCTGTCAGATGGTGGCCTGGACCTATCGAGATGGTGACGCTGGAACAGAACCTACCGAAGGGTGCTTGTGCCTTTCGATAGGAGTGAGAGCAATCCTATCGGAATGATGGCATACAGACCTGAACCTATCGAAATGGTCCTACAACCTGTCGAATGCTCCAGACAAAGGGCTGAGAATGCTGAAGCTTTAAGAGAAGGATCATCTTATCGGAACCTATTGAAGAGACCTGAGAACCTATCGAAAGGGGCCACAAAACTCCATCTGAACCTGTCGGAAGCTTCCTGAACCTATCGTAATTGTGTGAAGAACTTCTCAAAAAATCAGCTATGCACATGATGCAACTTGGTGAACTACTGCACGCAAATTGAGGCACTTGGTGACCGACACGATGATCCAAAAGATGCCCTAGGAAATCCTAACCAACCCACGTGCTCGGACAGAACTCTAACAAGCTCTGAGGACCTTCTAGAAGAGAATTTTGGCGGGAGAAATAAGGGGAAAAGCTATATATTGAGATCCCTAATGGCAATAGGGGAGATCGAGATCTGGATCAAATTCTGGAGACCAGAGCTTGCAGCAAAATTTCATTTTCCCTATTTTAGCTCAACTATGGTTGGTTAATTCCCTAGGAGCAGTGAGGAGAGAGGTTAGATCTATAATTGGGTAAGGTTGAGAGTGTTATTATGGGTCAATTGCTGCACAGACTATAGATCTGAGAGCATTTCATTGTAGAGTGAGTTTTATTGCAATGTACATGTTGATTTTATTATTTTAATTAGATCTATAGTTCATTTGGTTTCATTTGGTGCTCAACCGGATCTGTGTAGAAGAGTTTGTTGATCAGCTCACCCACTTAGCTGGTAGACCTCTTGGATACCATCTAATCTCCCTAGATCTGATATCCCTGTGATTGCCTGTGTCTGTGACCTGGCAATTATAGCATCTATAGTGGTTTTAATGCTCTTATCGAAGCCATTGGAATGGAGGAAATATATTGGATGATCTGTGACCATTTAAGTGGACAGATCATAGCCATAAGATCAATCCAAACTAGGGATGGAGGAAATCTATTGGATGATCTGTGACCATTTAGGTGGACAGGTCATAGCCATAAGATGAATCCAAACCACCAGTCTAGATCGGATTCTTCTACCTTAATCCTTTGGATTGGATGAAGTCTATAGGATGATCTGCGACCATTCAAGTGGACAGATCATACCCTTAAGATCAGTCCACACCTCTGGTTTATTGTAGATTCTTCTACCCTGCAGCTATGCTTGCAGTCAGCTGAGGGTTTGGTGTACTTTAGACCCCTGTAACATGATCAACTCAGCCCAATTGCAGTAAGACCAATCTCCAAGTTGCTCTTCTCCATTTTTTGTTTTTAAACCCTTCCACTTGCAAGATCTAGATCTCTAGACTCGATCTCAGTTAGTTTGTATTTTATGAGTAGTTTATTTTAAGTGACAACCCGTTTTAACCTCTCCCCTTTCTTTTAAGCTGACTTAGTACTAGTTAGGGTGCCAAATCTCTTACAGATCTGGAGGTTTACCATATTTTAAACTCACCTCTTTGTGGGACAAACTCTTACTTACTTTTAAAACATGCTACAAAAGGGCCCTGGATCTTGCAGGCCTAGGCTATTTCTGATGTGCTGATTCCATCCCCTGTTTTACTCTATTTTTATTTTGCTTTCACCACCACACAATAAATCAGCACAGGGAAAAGCCCCAACAGGTAGGTGCATGGCTAAATGGGTATGGGTGTGGGGATTCAAGGAGAGGGATATACTCATGCCTAATATCTCCCACAATGGAATCTATTAAGGCTGAGTACCCTTTTGTGGTGAATTGATCTTGGTTGGGTGAAAATAGAGGGGTATATGTAGGAGAGGGAATTGGGTCTATGGGCTCAATGGGGTGAGGTGGGTCAATGGTAGTAGCCATTGGCTCACTGCCATCATAGGTAAAAGGGGAAGGTAGCATTGGGCTTGGCATGTCAGTGGGTATGGTAGTGGATAGACTGGGTTCTGTGGTAGTTTTTATGGTGGGGTGTTGGGTCTTCTTTTTATAGGTTTTACGGATTAGGGGTATGGGAAGGTTGTAGGGGAATGTAATGGGAGGAGTTGGAGCTGATATAGGAATGGATTGGGAAGGTAAGGTTGGTGGAGTAGGGTGGGCAATAAGGATGATGCTAAGGATGGAATGGTATGTGGGATAGGAGGTAATGAAGTTGGTACAAATAATGGAGGGTATGGTGGAAGGTAGTGAGGGTGATATGGGAGGTGCCGAAGTGAAAGGTAAGGTGGAGGGTGGTACTGGTGCTGGAATGGGTGGAAGGGTGGATGATGGTAAAGAATGCTTGGCGTGGGCTGCTGAAGCTGCCAGGGGAGAGTCTTTGCAAACTTTTCCTTCTTCTTCTTCTTCATCAGTGAAATGCTAATTTTTCACTGCCTTCTTCCAAATTTGGCTGGTAGCAACTCAGCAGTGGGTTCTCTTACCTTCCACACATATTTTCCTCTCTTGAGTAAGGCTGTGATCAGCCTACTGTAGGGTAAACCTTATATTTTTTACCTCTTTTTCACCTTGCCATGTATATCTTCCATCTCCTCAAAAATCAGCTTGGCAGCATTGAAGAAATGCCCCTTAGAGAAAGAGTATAGTGCATCTACAATTATGACCCTCCTCTCTTGCTGGTGTCCAGCCACAAATACATTCTTTCTCAACACACTATCCATGAACAGTAGGTTTGGGCTTAATTCACTCCTCATCAGTGAATCACCAGAGGCTTTCTTCCCCTGAGTTAACTGTTGGGACATCTCCTTCATTGAGCCACTGATTGGGGGTCCCAAGCTGTAAGATGGATCATATGTTGCAGGGATCGCCAGTACCTATGCTATATCAGTGGCATCCACCACTGTCTCAAAGTCATCTATCACACAATTAGCACAGGGTCGTGTTGATTTGGCCCTCCCCCAGACTCTTTTGTCCTAATATTCTGATACCACAGCTTCACTAACCTTGGGTATACAATTTCATCCAAAGGCCTCATCAAGGAATCAATGGAGGCTTTTGTCAGAAACTCAATGGCATCCTTGGCCCACTCTTCCTTGGTGTACAAGGGCCTATCAAAAGTGGTTTTAGGTGCTAGGCAAAGATTTTCTACAAAGTCATTTGGGGTAGTGAAGGTGTCAACTTCAGGGGTTGTTCCTTTACCCTTTTTCTGTTTCTTGGATTCGGCAGGTTTAGGATCTTGGGTGGCAGCTCTGGCTATTTTCTTTGGGGCTACTAATTCCCCCGAAACAGCTTTTCTCTTAGGGTTTTCCATAAGAACTTCAGTGGCTGAAGATGAGGCTATCCTCTGGGACTTTCTAGACAGAGTCAGGGGTTGGGTTTGGGTAGGGCTCAATAAGTCTTGTAGGGTTTCTCCAAAATCTGACCTTTCAGCCATTAAACCCTAATTACTATGAAATAAATTCAAACCCTAGGTATCCCCAAAACCTCAACACACACTTAATCCACTAAATGAGGATGAAAAAGCAACTAACCCTTCAGCAAAAATGACTCAATCTAGAAAAAAAATATTCAAAGAAATGAAGAGGACTGAGAAGAAACTTGAAAACTTACCCAAGAACTAGGATATTGTTGAGGATCATGCACAGTGAATCAAATCCCTAGCTTCTTAGTGTGCAAAGAGTGGCTTGAGTAGCTTGACAAAATGGCAGAGGCAATGGGTAAATGGTGGAGTAGATGGTGCAGTGAAGAAGAAAGAAAAAATTTGGGTCGGGTGAGTGTGTTCGAGTGTTAGGGCAAATGGCTGGAATGAGAGAGTATGAACTGAACGACAGGTTTATAAGCCTAATACCCGAGCTTTGAGAGGCTGGGTGCTCAGAATAAACCGCTTGAGAGGATCTCAAGCAGTTACCAATTAAGCGAATGAGCCTGTAGAGCTTGTCTGCTGAAAATATAAACTGCACGACAGGCTTTTATACTGAGAACCCGAGCTTCAAGAGGCTGGGTCTTCAGCATAAATAGCTCGAGAGGGTCTCGAGCAGATAGCATTTGCGCACTTTAGCCTATCAAGGCTGGCATTTTTTTCAGGTGAAGGGTCTCGAAAGGATGCCTGAAGGCTCCTGATTCTCTCGAGAAAGCTAAAAACACACACAAAATGCCTCGAGAGGATGCTTGAAGGCTCCTAATCCTCTCGAGAAAGCTAACAACAGCTCAATTTACCCTTGTCCTGACAGGCACACTCTCATATATCGTTAAACACATACATCCACACACAACAGCACAATATAATATTGTACAAAACAGCACACATCAAGATTTGTGGAAACATACCCTAAAAACATAGTACTTATAGACCTTAAAAACATAAACATACTTATGGTACACATGGTACAAGGCTGGAGATCACACATCAGTGGGAGGTTCGTGAAAGTGGATGGTTTCAGCAGGCTCCACAATATTCTCTATATAGAGCTTGAGCCTCTGACCATTAACTTTCATGACCCTTCCAGAAGTAGGGTCTATGATCTCAACAGCACCAGATGGGAATGCATGAATGACAGTAAATGGCCCATCCTATTTGGATCTTAACTTGCCTGGAAAAAACTTCAGCTTCGAGTTGAAAAGCCATACCTTAGCTCCATCAAAAAAGTCCTTCCTCAGAAGGTTCTTGTCAAAGAAGGCTTTGGCTTTCTCCTTGTAAATTTTAGAATTAGAATAGGCATCGAGCCTCAATTCTTCCAACTCAGACAGCTGTAGCTTCCTGGTCAAACCAGCAGGAGTCAGATCCATGTTTAAACTTTTAAGGGCCCAATAAGCCCTGTGCTCTAACTCCACTGGGAGATGACAAGCTTTACCATAAAATAGTCTAAATGGGGACATCCCTATAGGAGTCTTATAGGCTATCCTATAAGCCCACAGTACATCAGCCAATTTCAGGGACTAATCCTTCCTCTCTTTCCTGACTGTCTTCTCTAGAATATGCTTGATTTCTCTATTAGAAATCTCCACCTGCCCACTGGTCTATGGGTGGTATGAAAAAGCAATTCTATGACTAACAGAATACTTTTTGAGCTGGCTCTCAAAGTTTCTGTTACATAAATGGCTCCCACATTACTGATGATAGCTCTGGGGGTGCCAAATCTAGATAAGATATTTTCTTTTACAAACTTAAGGACAAATCTGTGATTATTTACCTTGTGACTATAGCTTCCACCCATTTGGAAACATAGTCAACAACCACAAGGATGAAATTAAAACTCATGGAAGGAGGGAAATGACCCATGAAATCTATCCCCCAGACATCAAACAGTTCAACCACAAGGATGGGTTGCAGTGGCATTAAATCCCTTTTTTATATGCCAACCATCCTTTGACATCTCATGCAGGCCTTGCAATGCTCAAAATCATCCTTAAACAAAGATGGCCAATAGAAACCATACTGCAGCACCTTAGCTGATGCCTTTTTCCCTCCAAAGTGACCCCCATAGGCATTTTCATGACACAGTCAAAATACTATGAATTTCACTTTCAGGGAGACACTTTCTGATCACCTGGTCTGCACAATATTTATAGAGGTAAGGATCCTCCCAGAAAAAATACTTAACTTGCGAAAAGAACAAGTCTTTGTCTATCATGGACCAGTGAGAAGGGATCCTACCTACAGCAAAGTAATTTACAATATTTGCAAACCAGGGGCACACTTGATTTGATGGCAAACAATTGCTCATCAGGGAATGAATCCTTAAGTGGTGTTGCAGCACTTTCATCAATCACAATCCGGGATAAATGATCAGCTACCACATTCTCTACCCCTTTCTTGTCCTTAATTTTGAGATCAAACTCTTGCAGGAGTAAGATCCATCTAATCAGCCTAGGTTTCGCATCTTTCTTTGCCAGCAAGTATTTCAAGGCAGAGTGGTCAGTAAAAATTGTAATTTTAGACCCTGGCAAATAAGGTATAAACTTGTCCAAAGCAAACACTATAGCCAGAAGCTCTTTCTCAGCGGTTGTATAATTCAACTGAGCTTTTGTCAGTATTTTGCTGGCATAGTAAACTACACAAGGCAGTTTCTCTCTTCTCTGTCCTAAAACAACTCCAACAGTAAAATCAGATGCATCACACATCAGTTCAAAGGGTAGAGTGTAATTTAGGGCCTGGATCACGGGGGCAGAGGTCAAATATTTTTTTAATATCTCAAATGCCTTCACACATTCAGCATCAAACACAAATGGCATATCTTGACAAAGCAAGTGGCACAATGGCTTGGATATCTTGCTAAAACCTTTAATGAACCTTCTATAAAAACCAGCATGTCCTAAAAATAATCCGATTTGTTTGATGATTTTTGGTGGGGGCAAATGTGACATTAGGTCAATCTTTGCCTTGTCAACCTCTATGCCTTTTTGGGATACCACATGGCTAAGCACAATGCCTTGGGTGACCATAAAACAGCTCTCTTCCCAGCTCAAAATCAAGTTGGTTTCTTCACACCTTTGAAGCACAAGACAGAGGTGATGCAAACATTGACTGAAATCATCCCCATAGATTGAAAAGTCATCTATGAAAATTTCCAAAAACTTATCAATCATATCAGAAAAAATGACATACATGTACCTTTGAAAAGTGGCAGGAGCATTGCACGGTCCCAATGGCACCCTTATATAGGCAAAGGTGCCAAATGGACAGGTGAAAGTGGTCTTTTCCTGGTCTTAAAGATATACTAGTATCTGATTGTAACCAAAATATCCATTAAGAAAGTAGTAATATGCTCTGCCTGCCAACTTGTCCAAAAGCTGATCAATAAAAGGCAAAGGAAAGAAATCCTTTCTGGTCTTGGAGTTCAATTTTTTGTAATCTATGCACACTCTCCAACCAGTGGTCTCTCTGGTTGGCATCAACTCTCCAGACTCATTTGGTATTACTGTGATACCAGATTTCTTGGGGACCACCTGGATAGGTGATAGCCACTCTGAATTAGAAATAGGGTAAATGACCTCAGCATCAAGTAATTTGTCAATTTCTTTCATGACTATTTCCTGCATGTGAGGGTCCTCTTTCTCTGCATTTCTATAGAGGGTTTGGAACCCTCTTCCAACTAAATTTTTTGCATGCAAACAAATGGATCAATTCCTCCCAAATCAGCAATTGTCCATCTAATGGCTTTCTTATGCTTTCTGAGGACACAAAGTAATTCCTCCTCCTACTCCTCAGTGAGAGAGGAGGATATAATTACTCACAATTTTTCATTTTGCCTCAGGAATGCATATTTTAGAGAATCTGGAGCTGCTTCAGCATCAGATCTGGTGGACTTTTCACAGAAGGTAATAAAGGTGCCTGGGAGGGTTGAGGGAGGGGCAGCAATGTAGGTCTCCATGTAGAGTGCTACACTAGGCCCACTGAAGAATCTAATGTGATCATTTTTTCAACAACTAAAGTGGGGGCCTCCTCTTCAACAACCTCAGTCCACACTTCCTCAAAATCATCTAACACCTTATCCCAGTCCAGCAGTCTGGGTAAGGTCTCTTCAACCAATTCATCTATGATATCTACTGCAAAACAGTCCTCATTATCAAGTTGAGGTCGATTGGCAGCATTGTACATATTAAGCCTAACTTTCATATTTCTAAAAGTGACTTCCATCACTCTAGACCTGCATTGAAATGGCCTGCCCAAAATGACAGGTATTGGAGTGTTACACTTGGTAGGCACCATGTCTAACACTAAAAAATCAGCTGGGTAGAAAAATTTATCTAAACTAGCACATCTTTCACAATGCCCATAGGTTTTCTTTCAGACCTGTCAGCCATTTGGAGGACCACAGTATAGACACCCCCATTTTGCCTTCTCGGAGTATACAAACTTGTTCGGTCAACCTTTGACCCCTTTTAACCCTCGGTGCGGGACCATGCAATAGTACATGGCTGAGCACAGGCTGAAATAATAGCTCTGTGGCTCGGATCCCAGCATAGGGAGACTATATACTGAAATAATAGTATATAGTCAGAATGCAGACTTAAACAATAGTCTTGCATTTTATACTAGAGACCAACCCGGACAACCCCGAATTTCGCGCTAGAAACCCCACGTGCAAGACCACAAGCGCATGATCGGTCCCCCTTTCATACCAAACTTCCTTTCCCAGACCTTTTGGAGACTCGATTACGCACCTAAATTCAGGCGCGCGATCGGATTGAGCGCCCCACCACCGGCGTGCAATTGGCCTACGCCTGACCTAGTCTTACTACCCTGGACCTCTAAGTTTTCTTAATTAAACTCTTAAGGTAAAACGCTTAATCGGATTGCACATGTCTTAACATGCGCACAATTAGTCCTAATTTTCTTAGAACTAGGAAACTCATTGAGCATGTCAGCCGGTCGCTCACTGAGTCGGTGACCGACTCAAAGCGATTAAGTGTCAAAAAATAGGCGCGTAATTCAATTAAACACCTGAAAAATGGCGCATAATTGAAAGAAAACCTATAAAAGCTTTTTTTCTCGATCACAACAGGGGAGGCTGCAAATTTTGAGAGAAGAGACGACAAATTTCGAAATCAGAGAGCTCCGAGAACAAACCTATAGAACAACCTAGTCATGATTTCGAGATTCAAACTCTGAGCGTTTGATGATTCTTCTCCGCAACCCCGACCCTAGGTAAGAATTTAATTTTTAGTTTCCGATCGTCACTTTTATGTTTGGCTTATTTTGAGGTATCAAATAAAGTTGGATTGAGATGAAATTGGTCATGTTGGAAAACTTATCAAAGTAGCTTTCCAACGAGCCAAAAAATGTGCAATTCTGACATATATCGAAGAAGTTATGGTCAGTTTTCGACCGCGATGCAAAAAGTGACATTTTTCAAAACTCCTAGTTGAATTAGGATTAGTATCTTTATTATTATTATTTTAGAAAATAGGATTTCTAGTAAAAGCCTATAAATAAGACCTTTACCTCCTGGCCATCCCTCCACACAATTTTCCTCTATACAATTTTCCCTTACACAATTTTCCTCTATACAATTTTCCTCTACACAATTTCTCCTCTATCTAATTTCCCCCTATACAATTTTCCTCTATACAAGTTCCCTCTGCACGATTTAGACGATTCTTCAGGTAATTCCTTAGTCCTTAATTTTCTGGTTTTAGTTCTTAGGTTCTAGAACCAGTTCCCCTTTTTTATATATTCTAGTTCTAGATTTAGGTTCTAGCCCTCTAGTTCTTAAATTCTAAATCTTAAGTTTTAATCTAAATTTCTAATTTTCTTATTCTAGTCCTTAGGTTCTAGAACCAATCTTTTTTTTTAATTTTTAGGTTCTAGAATTGGTCCTTAATCTTACGGTCCAAATTTTTCTAATTTCGATCCCGATTTTGGTCTTTAGATTTTTGCTTTAGTTTTAATTTCTCATAATTCTAAATCCTAAGATTTGCTTTATAATTTCAGTTCTTAATTCTTTTTTTAGCCCTAAAATTCTAACCCTTAAATATCAATCATCAATCTCTCAATCTATAAAAAAAATATTACTTTATAATTCAAATTCAGTCACTTTCAATTTTCAGCCACCCGATTTGCCCAAGGGAGCTTACGGAGGATACTCGAAAACGATGCCAACCCTCCTTAGCATAATGGCACCCCCCATTTTTCCGTTTATTTATTTTGCTTAATGTTATTTCAATAAAACTAGCATGCTTATTTAAAATCAGAATTTCCATAGAATTGGCATATTTAATTTAGTTAGAGTTTTATTCAAATCAGTATAATTCTAATCAGTCCTAACATAATTAAGAACGATTGTATTCCAAGTACAATTAGGAGATTAATATTAATTAGACTTCTAATAGGATTAGGACACTAAATTAATTAGAACTCTAATAAGATTAAAATAATTGAATTAATTAAACTCCTAATAGGATTAGGAGACTTAATTAATTATATTTCTAATAGAATTAAGATATTTAAATTAATTTATATCCTAGTAGAATTAGGAAACCTTTTTTTAATCAGACTCCCAGTAGGACTAGGAGACCAAATTAATAAAATCCCAACAGAAATAGGAAAACTAAACCAGGTACACTAAAGGCAACCCACAGCTGCTGACGTTCGCTGGTGGACGATTCAGTAAAGGAGTTCAACCTACAAACCCCCCACTCCCCTTTAAAGCGTGATCAGTGACGTATTGCAGCGTCGATAAATATCTGCGGTTGGCGATCGCATCTTCTCAAGTATTCTTCATTTAGAATTTGCCTCTTTAATTTCAGTAATTTAATATTCTCTAATTTATTAATCTATCACCACCATCGCCAGAGTCCACTTGGACCGAATTGGGCCACTCTTTTCGGGGACTGCAAGGAACCTAGAAAAGCGCATGCCAACAGACTGGCGAACGCGGTGGGACTCTTTTTCGCTAAGGTTGCCCCGGTTTAATTAATTTGGTTTTCTATTTTCCTTGCTTTATTTAATTTGGTTTAATATTTTTCGCTTTTTATTTTGTTTCACTTTATCACATTTCTACACACACTTGCACGTGGATAAACTATTTCAAAAAAATAAACAAAAAAAAACTATTTTAAAAATGGCCGACATCAGAAAATTGAACTTTAATGACAACGACCCGCCCGTATGGGGCTCCCATAGCGACCCCGAGTATAATGTTAGGCCATCTCCGTGGATAGCCCAGCGTCGTGCTCGGGTAAATATGATTAATGAAAGCGAAAAATACTCCTACACTCCACGAAATACAAATCACAGTGATAACACTGAAGAAAGTGGTACTGGGCGAAGCTACCCCGATAGTCAAGTTATGGACCACACTCCCAGTGCACTCACAAAAGGAGGAAAAGAAGTCGACGCATGGCTCAGGTCCCAAAGACAAGTTACTCTGAGGGACGGACAAAGGGAAAGGACGCAGACTCATCCACATGCTCCGACTCCCCTGACACATAGCACATATACCTCTCACACCTTCTATAACAACAACTGTCGAGGACAACCCTCTCCCAAGGCACCTAGAAAAGACACCACCATAAACATAAACAACCTCTACCATAAACAACCTCTACCAATTTCTATTTGACTACATGGCTAACAAAGAACGCTCTAGTCACACTTTTGGATTCGACAAATTTTGCCAAGACATCGACTTCACTGTACCCACTAGTTTTAAACCACCCAAATTCAACAAATATAACGGTACAGGAAATCCGAAACACCACTTGACACTGTTTTGTAATGACTGCCTACCAATCCGCACTAATCATGGACTCCTCATCCATTACTTCCAATGATCGTTGGAAGGAGAAGCCCTTGACTAGTTCGCCACTCTGCCTCTAACAAAAATTGAGACATTCGAAGACTTAGCCGATAGATTCTTGGGCCAATACCAACACCTAACTCACGAAAAAATCAATCTCGCTGGCTTGATACACACAAGACAAAAGGACGGTGAAGACTTCTCGACGTTCACCAACCGCTGGAGAAGGCTCTCTGCCCAAACGGGGAATCAAATAAAAGAAAGCGATGCAATGAAAATTGTGATCACTAATTCCCCAGAAGCTCTTCGAAGTGTTCTCATCCTAAGCGACAGCTCTGACTTTACCAGCCTCTATCAAATTAAGGTATGAAGTTATTATGCATGTCATAAATTCATGTTACGTAGAGTTGAAATTGTCTTTGATCAAGAGAACATCATAAGAAATGAGGTTTGATTTGAGAAAGAGAAGAGAACGAATGTGAAAACCCAAGAACAGGCAAAATCTGTTCATTTCGACCGAAGAAAATTTTGATCGAACGAAATGTGTTCTATCAATCGAATCTCACACTCGATCGATCGAAACGTATAGAAATAGAAACTTTGGAAAGCTTGTTGTGAGGATTCGACCGATCGAAATGTTTTTGATCGATCGAATTATAAGTTCGATCGATCAAATCAAGATTCATTCGATCGAATTGTCTGATGTGTTATTTAGCTTTTGAGCGATTCGACCAATCGAAATAATTTTGATCGATCGAATTAGGTGTTTTCGATCGACTGAATTGGAATTCGTTCGATCGAACTATGTAGTGGACTATTGGCTTCTGTGGAACTCGACCGATCGAAATAAATTTCGATCGATCAAATTTTTTATTCTTTCGATCAAACTGGGAAATTTTTTGATTGAACTATGGAGTGATGTGTATGTTATGTGGGAATTGACCGATCGAATTGAGTTTGATCGATCGAAACTGGGTTTCGATCGATCAAAATAGGGACTCGATAGATCGAAATTCCCAGATTCGAGATTTTGTCATGTTTTGACTGAGAGATTTTGGGGGAATCTTTTGAGGTGTGTCCAGCATCATTCTAATATGTGAACCATGAAAATTGATATGTTTAGGTGATCCGGTGTTGTGTGAAGAAGAATAAACCCAAACGGCGGATTGAGCGTGTGCGGGTTCAGTTTGTGAGGTAGGGAAAGCTTAATATCATGTGTAATTACTACATTAGCACGTGTGTTATGTTATGATGCTTTCTTTGATTCAACCATGGGAATTTTGCTTTTGAATCCAATTTGAAAAGGCTTGTGTAACCGTACGTTTCCGAATTGTGTAAGAATTGTGGAATCTTCCAAGATTCAACCCAATATGTGTGTGCGTGTGTGACTTTCACACTTCATTCCGACTTTCGATCCAAACTATAGTTATCACTTTACACGGCGATAAGCTATATGTATGCACTTTTGATTTGAGGTTCTATGTGAATACCCGACCGACGCGGCGGTATAACCGTGACTGACATGGTAGGATATCAGTGTCCGGTACGGCAGCCAATCCGTACACCCTTTGTGTTATGTGTGACTTTGTGACTCCTACCGTATAACGGTAATTATGTTCATGTTCGGTCAAGTGTCCAACTTTATGGGACCTTGGATATATGTGAAAATAGTTCATGTGAGCGACGATGGTGGGTATTCCATCGGGGGTCTTTAAGTGAAGCATTTTTAAGTTTTCTTTTCATATGTTGGAATAGAGATGTGAGCATGTTCTATGAATTCCAATTAAGCATTGCATATATATTTAATGCCATGATAATCACAATTGTGCATATGATTTGACCAGCTTTACTTTCATTATGCCATAAGATATATGTTTGATGTTTATGAAAAGCATGCTATGAGTTTTTCCCTACTGAGCTTGGATGAAGCTCATTCCTCAAGTAACTGTCACAGATCCAAGTGAAGACGTTGATTTGGAGATCCCAAAGAAGAAAGATCCTGATTATTCCCCTAGGGAGGAGTTAAAAGAAAGTCATCCTGAAGATTCTTTTCTTTGTGTGAGACCCAAGTAGGATAGGTCTCAAGTTAAGGAAGATTGTTTTATGTCCTTTTGATGTAATGGAGTAATTAATTTTGGATAACAATTGTAATTCTTTTTGGGTGAACCATGTTTTGGTAAGGAATGGTCCTTACCGGTGGTTCTTGTCGGTTCTTTTTCCATTGGTGTTCATATGGAATTAGAACCGTCGTTTTGAGCTTTTGTTGGAAGACATTATATCGTTCTCTATTTTGTTTGTGTTAGCCAATTAGTATGGTTTCCGCTTTGTTTCCGCTGTGCGAATGAGATGTTATGTACTTCATTCGGGGTTTGGCCTTAGCGCCAGGCCATTGATGGCACGGGTTTTGGGGTGCCAAAATTCGGGCTATCACGGTTGGTATCAGAGCCAGGTTTTAGAGATGTCTGACAAGTCTTAAACCATTTCGAGATTGAGATTTTGTTGGATATTAGGGACCGTCTGTTAATGAGACTTTTGTTTCATGGTAACATATTCTAATGGAGCAACGTGGAAGAGGTCGACCTAGAGGAGGTCGCCAAAGAAGTGAGAGATTTATAGATGACATTCCTTCGGGATCGGGGGGAGAGCAGAGACCACCTCCTGAGGCGGGGAGGGGGCATCGTGATGAGTCTGCAGATAGGATGTCTAGGGCTATGGAAGCTATAGCCTGCTATGGTGGACCCAAGTTGCTCTTGGTGAAAGCGAGCGACATTGTTCGCCACCAACAATGTGAGCCATCAGCATCAGCCACCACCACCACCTCCTCCGGCATTGTTACCGTCATCTTTCATGGATTTCAGGAGATTGAGACCTCCTGTATTCCAAGGGTAGACAGATTCGCTTGAAGCGAAGAAATGGTTGAAATAGATGGAGAAATTACTTAAAAGACTCCAGAGCCCTGAACATGAGAAAGTTGGTTGGGCTTCCTTCCAACTAGAAGGCGACGCCGATGCTTGGTGGAAGTCGGTGTTAAGAAAGAGGGAAGCAGAGAGTTTACAAGACCAATGGACATGGGCGGACTTTGTAAGAGTGTTTAACAAAGAGTATTTTCCTAAACAAGTCAGGAATCAGTTGAAAAAGGATTTTAGAAATCTGGTGCAAGGGAGCATGACCATAAGGGAGTACGACAATGAGTTTGTGCGGTTATCAAGGTTTGCTCCAGAATTGGTAGCCACAGAAGAAATGAAGGCCAGTAGATTTGAAGAAGGCATGCGACCAAATATTTAGGAAAGGATATCGATGTTTGAACTTGAGTCGTATGCTGATGTGATGGGGAAGGCCATCATTGCAGAAATAGATATAAATAAGAGGCGTGATTGGAAGAACAAACCAAGTCCGGGAGGAGTGAGTGACTATGACTACTTGAGAAATAAAAAGCCAAGGTTGTCTACACCTGCTCCAGTTTCAAGACCAGCCTACATGAATTATCAAAGGTCTAATACATCTACCCCTACGAGACCATTCCGTAGGGAGGGCCCTACTCAGACTCAGGCGTCTGGGGCATCAGTCACACAGAGACCTTCAAGGGCGTCATCTTTAAGTCCCAAGTCAAATGTGTCCGTTGCGGCAAACCACATAAAATATCAGACTATAGACGGGACACGGGGGGATGTTATAAACGTGGGAAAGTAGGCCACATGATACGAGAATGCCTCCAGATGAGAAAGGAGGGCACTGTTTCGACTACTATAGCATCGAGGCCTACACAGTCTACGAGACCTGTCGTACAAGGTCGTGCATTTGCAGTAACCACTGAAGACACCCGGACAAGCAACGACGTAATCCAAGGTATAACCTTCTTTTATGTTTAAATTCATTTACTTATTTTCTAGATGAAGTACATTGATAGGAAAATATCTAGATGCATTTTGATGATTGTGTGGTCATGACATGCATGTCTGAATGTTAGTGTATGTATTAAATCATATAGGTACTCTATAACTCTATCGAGAAAATGACGGCGATCGTTGTGTTGCACGAGTTCTGATAGAACCAAGGTCTACCCACTCATATGTAACTCCAGAATTCATGGGGAAATTAAAGATTGTTCCCGAGGAGTTAGATTTTATCTTGGGCGTTTCAGTTCCTACGAGAAGTGCAATAACCGCAGACACGTGTTGTCGATCGGTGATTGTTCCAGTGGAGGATCAAGAGACCGTAACGGGCCTCATTTTGTTGAGCATGCAAGGACTTGATGTACTCCTTGGCATGGATTGGCTATCCGCATATCATGCAAGCGTGGATTGCCTACGGAAAGTAGTCACTTTCTGTCCACCGAGGCAGAAATCTTTTCGGTTCGTCGGCGAGAAAGGAAAGGTAGCATCGATAATATCTGCGGTACAAGCTGAACGGATGATGAAGAATGGATGTGAAGGATATCTAGAATTCCTACAAGCGCAAAAGGAAACAAAGAATGTTATCACTGATATTCCGATTACCTGTGAGTTTCAGGATGTATTGCCCAACGAATTACCAGGATTGCCACTTGATCGAGAGATTGAATTTGCTATCGACTTAGCTCCAGGCACAAAACCAGTCTCCAAAGCTCCATATCGAATGGCTCCTGCCGAACTGAAAGAGTTGAAGGAGCAATTGCAGGAATTATTGGATAAAGGTTTCATAAGACCCAGTGTGTCTCCTTGGGGAGCACCGGTCTTGTTTGTCAAGAAGGGCGGGTCGATGAGACTTTATATCGACTACCACCAGTTAAATAAGCTTACGATCAAGAATAAGTACCCGTTAACTAGGATCGACGATCTATTTGACCAGTTGCAAGGGGTGAAATTCTTTACGAAGATCGATCTGAGATTCGGGTACCATCAACTAAAGGTGAAGGCTGAAGACGTGCTGAAGACAGCATTCAGAACTAGATACGGGCATTACGAGTTCCTAGTGATGCTTTTCGGCTTGACGAATGCACCAGCTGCATTTATGGACCTCATGAATCTGGTCTTTAAACAACATCTTGATACATGCGTAGTGGTGTTTGTGGATGATATCCTAATTTATACCAGACCAGAGAAGAACACGAACATCATTTGCAAATTGCTTTACAGACTCTACGTGACCATCAGTTATATGCCAAACTCAGTAAATGTGAGTTATGGCTAGAGCAAGTGAGTTTTCTGAGTCACGTAGTATCAGAAGCAAGTGTGATTATTGATCCAGCGAAGATTGAGGTAGTATTAGATTGAGAACAACCCAAGACCGTGACGGAGATTCACAGTTTCCTCGGTCTAGCTAGATATTACCGACGGTTTGTGGAAGGATTCTCCAAGATTTCAGAACCACTCACCCGACTTACAAGGAAGAACGTTAAATTTGAGTGGACCAAGGAATGTGAAGAGAGCTTCCAAGAACTCAAGAAACGGCTTACCTCCTCTCCAGTGTTGGCTATTCCATCAAGTAGTGGGGGATTTGTTGTATACAGTGATGCGTCATATGTTGGTTTGGGCTGTGTATTGAATCAGAACAGTAAAGTATTACCTATGGGTCGAGACAGTTGAAAGAGCATGAGAAGAACTACCCGATGCACGATCTAGAGTTAACAGCGGTGATTTTTGCGCTTAAACTTTGGAGACATTACCTGTATGGTGAGACCTTTGAGATCTTCACAGACCATAAAAACCTTAAGTACCTGTTCACGCAGAAAGAATTGAATATGAGGCAACGACAGATTGAATTTCTCAAGGACTACGACTGCACTATATAATATCACCCAAGTAAAGCAAACGTCGTGGCTGATGCATTGAGTAGGAAGAATGCGGCTCAGTTGGCTAGTCTCATTACGAGACTTCGACGATGGAAATTATTGGAAGACCTTTCTCTGTATGATAAGAATATAGAGGTTAAGGATATGGGAGTACTATTGGCAAATCTCACAATCAGGCCAACTATTCTTTATCGCATCTATGAACTTCAATTGAATGATGCAGAGCTTGTAAAGATTCGACAAAGGGGTCATTCCAGGTGAAAGTGGGGACTTTTCTATCAAAGAGGATGTATCATTGCTATTCCTTGGACACTTATGCATACCTGTTGATGCCGAGCTAAGGTAGACTATATTGGACGAGGCTCACAAGTCAAAGTATGCCATTCATCCTGGTGGTACTAAGATGTACCAGGATTTGCGAAAGTGTTATTGGTGGAGAGGATTGAAGAAAGACATCGCAGAATATGTGTCCAAATGTCTGGTGTGTCAGCAAGTAAAGGTGGATCACCGACACCCAGTAGGTTTATTGCAGCCTCTACAGATACCGAAATGGAAATGGGAGTCCATTTCTATGGACTTTATTGTGGGATTACCTAGAACGATGAGACGCCACAATGCTATATGGGTAATAGTGGATCGACTGATGAAGTCGGCTCACTTTCTACCCTACAACACGACATACACTACAAGGAAGTTGGCGAATTTGTATATGAAGGAAATTGTCCAACTACACAGGATTCCTACAAGCATCGTGTCCGATCGTGATCCATTGTACACATCGATATTCTGGCAAAGATTCCAAGAAGGCATGGGCACGAGATTGGACTTTAGTTTTGCATTCCATCCATAGACTAATGGTTAGACAGAGAGAGTCAATCAGATCATCGAAGATCTGCTGCAAGCGTGTATGATTGATTTTCAAGGATCATGGGATCAGCATCTTCCGTTGATAGAATTCGCGTATAATAACAACTTTCAGCAGAGCATTGGGATGGCTCCATATGAAGCTCTATATGGACGGAGATGTAGGTCTCCGATCAATTGGGAGGAAACGGATGATAAATTTGTGTTGGTGATAAGTAGTGAAAAATACCATTTTTTACCCCTAAACATGAGCCTTGAAAGACCCTTGAGAGGACTAAATAAGTGCTTTAGTGTTCATATTGCAGCTAACCAAAAAGACAGGTCCAAATCCGAAAACCATCCTAAAATGATCAAAAAGCTGACAACGCATGTCAAACTCAAAGAGGGAGTGAAGAAATAGCCTCAGCAATGGCTAAAAAGGTCCTAAAAGAGCAAGAAAAGACCTGAAGAAGAAGAAGGATCCATTCGCAAAGAAGAATGGAAGCTAAAAGTTCAATTCGCAAAGAACATCTACTATTCGCAAAGAACTTTGAACTTTGCGAAAAGAAGAGAAGTCCTTTGCGAAAAGACCTCCTGAAGCCAAAATGCTTTGCGAAAAGAAGAGAAGTCCTTTGCGAAAAGATCTCCTGAAGCCAAAGTCCTTTGCGAAAAGATCTCCTGAAGCCAAAATGCTTTGCGAAAAGAGATTACGGAGCCAAAATGCTTTACGAAGAGAGATTGAGCCAAACTACTTCTTGAAAAAAGCCCTTAAACTATGCGAAATGGCATTACGGGATTTGCACTCGTCAAGGGTATTTTAGGAAACTTTGCACGCCTAATGCGTTTTAAAACCCAAGGACATTAGGAAGATTCGAGCACGAACCAAAGGCATATTCCACCCCATGTGAACACCCAAAGATGAAATTACTTGGGAACTTCTAGAAGCTCAAACAGATTTTTGAATTACATAATGAATTGATGCCTCTGTTTCTGATTGGTGAACCGGATCAAGCATTTCGATTGGCGAACAGATCTGGATCCCGGTGCTCGACTCTTATTGGTTGATACAGATCTATCCAATTACGATTGGTTGATACACATCCGAAATGGCTTAGGGAAAACTATAAATAGGCGAACCATTTGCCCAATTTGGGTATCCATTTTAGAGTTTTCATCTCTGTTCCCCATTCCGTCGAAGCTCATTTGATTCCCATAATCCCTTCTTGTATTTTACCTTTGAGAGCCATTGCAGTGATTTGTACTTCCAAGTTCGGATTCAAGATCAGAATCGAGGGCTCTCTAAGAAGCCGTGCTCTGTAATTGTAACGTTGGATTTTAAAAGGTTCTTTGTAATTTGTGTCTTCTCCATTGGAGTCATGTCGAGGGTTACGAATGTTCACCTTAGTGCATTAGACTTCTTTAGATTCACTCATCCGCATCCAACTTCCCTTAATTCATCATCCTGTGAATTAGCGTTGGTAACCTAATTCAAGCGGCATTCTGATGATGTTCATGTTACGAAATAAAGAATAGGCCATGACTAGGCGATGATGCATGACAAATCACGCCATAAGTCTAAACCTATTCCTTAATTCGGATTTATTTCTCTTACATCTGTCTTTGGTAGCAGATGAAGATTGAATCTACTACGTTGAACTCTGATTCTCCATTAAAATTCAAAGGCTAAAATACATGAAGCTATTATTTACGCATTTGTCTTATTTTAAACACCTCCACAACTCGGATGCGGATCACGTAGTTAGTTCTTTTCTTTATTTGCTTTTAGTTAAATCGATAAAACCCAACACTCTCTTTTATCTATTCTTTATTTTAGATAATTATAGAGCCAGATCTGGTAGCAGATCTGAGGTTTATCTCTCATTTTAGACAAACTTCTCGTGGGACGATCTTGAAATACTTACTTTTAAAACTTGCTTGATCTTGCGGGCGGTGTTAGCCCCAATGTCTTGATATCCCTTTCATAAGTTAACATCCATATAATTTAGCATTCTTTAATTCTTTAATTTTTTGCACATTTTTGGCACACTTGGAGCGACAACAAGTTTTTGGCGCCGTTCTTAGGGAAGTTTGTTCTAAAATAGGTAGACCTAAGTTTTTTATTTTGTAGATTTGATTTTTATTTTAATTTTTCTTTAAACTGCACTTTGCATTCCAAGTGCTTGATGATTTTGTATAGAAAACTGTTTCTTCTTGCTGAAATTTTTTTTTTTTACGAGTTTTTATTCTTTGCCTTCTAGTTATTTGAATAAATCTGCTTGCCACTCTTTTGTCTTTTTGTCAAATTTAGGCGTGCTTTGAGTTTTTCTTTTATTTTTGTCAATACTTGAATAAGGTCTCTTCTGCTTTTGGATGTTTGCGGATCCGAGCGGTCCGTCAACAAGGAGCATCTGGACCAAAGGAGCAGACCGCTTGAGTTTGCATCCTTCTCCTTTGCATTCATTTTCTATTTTAAATTCTTGAGAACCAGATTCTGCTTTGTGTTTAATGTTTGTTTTGATTATAATTTCTTGTCTTTTAGGCATGCCGATTTTATTTATTTTACAAAACCAAATACAAAAGAAATGAAAACACAAATAGAAAATCTACGAGTTGTTTCTCATTATTTTCTAGTAAATAAGGGCTCTTGTTGAGCGGGCTGATCAAAACAAGTAAAAAAATAGTTGGATAGCAATATGGTCATTGATTTACATCGTAAAAATTCAAAAAATGAAAATGTAAAAATAACAAAATTGTTGAAAAGATGAGGAGGAGAAATTTGTTCCTCACCTCCCATTTCCCCATGCAATGAAGTCGGTTCTCCTTTTGACAAAGGAAACACAAAATTGAGGAAATGATGGAGACATTCAAGCAAGTTAAAATTAATCTACCTGCTTGATGCAATCAAGCGAGTCCTGCTTATGCAAAATTTCTCAAAGAGTGCACCCACAAAAGGCAATCTAGGATACATTTATCCAAGAAGGCCTTTCTTGTGGAGAAAATCAACCAAGTGCTATCAATTGCAACACCACCTAAGATGCAAGACCACGAATCCCCACAATCCCTGCATCATTGGGGAGCACACCATTGAGAAAGCCTTGCTAGATCTGGGTGCTAGTGTCAATCTGCCTGCTTTATGAGAAGCTAGGTTTGGGAGAATTGAAACCCACTCAAGTGGTATTCTGACTAGGCAGAATCCGAAAAGGAAACCTATGGGGTTGATTGAAGATGTTTTGGTAGGAGTAGACAAGTTTTTCTACCTACGACTTTTTGGTGTTGGACATGGAACCAACCAAAAGTACCACTGCCATCCTGTCATTATGGGAAGACCATTCTCAGCTCTGACTAATGCATGCATTCAATGCAGTGTCAGCATCATGGAGGTGTCTTTTGGAAATATGAAAGTTAAATTGAATGTGTATAATGTTACTCAACCTCAATTCTCTGGCGAGGAATGTTTCCATGTTGACATCATTGATGAGTGGTGGAGGAGTCTTTACAAACATTTCGCAAGGTAAAGACTCCACCATCTATTCTAATCCTCTGCGCCTTTTCTCTTGTCGAAATCAAAGGTGTAGATCATAGCGATCTTTTGAAGCAAAGAAACTCACACGGAGGAAACCCTCGGATCAAATCGCTTCTACTCTTATTCTTTCTGTGATTCTTTGGTACTTAAGCTACATTTGAGGCCATTTTAAATATGGGAAAAACCGAGAAATCTCTTGCGCCATGTTCCTAAATCTTGACCAAGAAGACACCAAAACACCCCAAAGCCAAAGGCAAAGCCAAGAAGTGCAAAGAGAAACTTTCAATGGACAAAGGATAGGGTTGAAAAAAAAAAAAATCACGCCATGAGGCCCACCGCCTCGAGCCCAGTCTGTGTCCCCATTACCCATTCCTTTGGTTTTGCCTAACCCATTCATTGATGCCTGAAGCTCATACCGAGCTATTGGTGGATGAAACTTTTTCTCCTCCAAACACGATTGCGTGCTATCTTTAAGATATCTCGGGAGGCTTCCCTCGGCACCATCCTCACTCCATTACGAGAAAATTTACCCAAGGATGACAAAGGCTGTGGTATCAGAACCTCACCACAGTCACAGAGGAACATCTTGATGTGCCAACCCTAGTTATTTTTATAGACAAGTGACTTAATCAGGATTCTTTGAGGACATTGGACATGCCCTAGGGATACCATTTCAATTCAATCTGATGGACCCTTATTTGCTCTGAAGTTGCCTCTTTGAGATATGGTTGCCCATTTGACACAGGGCATGGTGGGTTACAGGCAATCAATAGTGAGAAGAGATCCGCCCTTGCAATATCTCTTGATGGATTCCATACTCCGAGAGAGTTTTATGTTCTTGGGCACACCCAAGAGAGGCGAACCCCCATCTTAGAAGCCCTCTTTCACTTCTCTAAGGGCAATTCTTCAATGCCCCATGCGATCTGAAAGCAATGGTGATGTGAGTGCCAAGGTAAAAAGACAGAAGATTGCTAGCCTCCTTTGGAAGACTCATTCTGACCCTCTTAAGAGCCAAGTTTGACATTGATAGGGAAGAGCCCTTTGAGGTACTCCTCACAACTTTGGCAAGAAAGCACGGACCACAAGTCGGGGCCATGTTAAGAAGAATGAGGGAAGTAGGAGAGAATCGTGACCCCTACGGTTTACAAGCTCAATTACATCAATTGTCTCTTTCTTATTTTCTTATTTTACGCTTTTATTCTATTGCAATTTTTGTTATAAAATTTGTGCCTAACGCTTTTTGTTCTCCCTATTTGAAAAAACTTACAACCCCTCCCCTACTCCCTTTCCCTTTTTCCTTTTATTTTCTATCCAAATTTACGATGTGCTTCTTTAGAATCATCCAGATTATTGTTGTTTGTCTTCCCTAATAATTGTCCACCACCTTTGAACCGGTGAGGACACTTTGTTCCCCCATAGGTTTGGGGTGTGGCGGACATAAGTCCCGCCTAGGAATAGTTAACATAAGGGCAGCAGAATCACCTAAGTAATTAGGAAATGTATTAATTTACTTAAGAATCATGACAACTAGAAAATTTAAAATTCCTTTGCCAAATTTAGACATTCTAAACCTTGCGATATTCTACATTTCCATGATGATTACACCATAAAAACATCTTTGGTATCACGTAGTAAGTCAAAAGGAAGAGAAAAAGGTAAAGATATACTTAAAAGCTCAAGGAAAAACCATAACCGTGAGAATTGAGCCCATATATTTTCCATCTACATTGAAGAGTGGTCGAGGCAATTTTTACGATTCAAAGGATTGGCCGAGGCATTAGATCCACTAGAAGTTAGGAAACTCCAAATTAAAACAAGTAACAAGACTCATGAAAGCGAGGAAAAGATCAAGGCCTTCTTTGAGCGACTTGAACCTAACAGAACCAACCAAGAAAAATCTGCCCTGTTTGTACCCCATTTGAGCTATAAATCCTACAATTCTTCATCAAAAATACTCAAAAGTACTTGAAACCTATGGAACCAATTCAGCGCCCTCACTCGAGAATTCGGAGGTAAAGGAGAAAGAATGAAGATGGACCATTTCCGGCAACATCAAGAAAATGAAGAGAAAATACCTCAAAAAGCAGGCAATATGGTGAGAAAAGAAGAGACAAACAATGTGAAAAAGTTGCAAGCAAAAAGGCAAAAAAGGGACCTTATGTTGAAAATGCAAGATCAAAGAAAGAACTGATCCTTTGTGAATGTGAGAATCTCGAAAAGAAGAAGAAAGAAGCTAAACTCAAAAGGTGGAGTCATGAACCATCTCCGCACTTCCGAGTTCTCAAATTCAAACCTCTGCTCAAATTGCCTTTCCTTGAAACTTCACTCCATAAGCCATACAAACAAACCTAGATTAAAAGCCCTTGTGATCCAAAGTTGAGTGAGCTGTCATGTGGAGATGAGAAGTGACCCAATCTATGGTGAGGAGATGTCAATGATGCCATTGCCTAAGAATCATGCCTATGCTCATGCTTACAGATCCGGTTGGGAGATGTAAGCGCTCTTGAGCTTGAGTGAAAATGAACCCCTCAACAAAAACAACGATGAGAGTATACCCGTGAGTATTTGGGTTGGAACTTGAGCACCTTAAGTATGACTTATAACCTAATTTTTATCCATAGGATGAGCTTCTTGGCACATTTGTATGATTTTCTATGACTGTTCACAGTTGGAAATATTGAAACATTCATGAGGTTTATAAATGTTTAAATTCTGTGCAAACAATAATCAAATTTTCTGTTCATCATTGATTCAAGAGTAACTAGCCTGCTCCTTGATTGCTCATTTGATAATATTGCACCGATGTTAACTGCTTTCATGGAGAAGTTTGTGGGTACCTTCATGAAAACCCTCGGAGACTTCACTCCTCCTCTAGGGATCACCTAGGGGTTTAAAAGGCTTGTTGCATATGCTAAATGCACTGTGCTTCCTACAAAAGTGGCTCTTTACTTTGTTTTTATGTTTCTTTGCTCGGGGACTAGCAAAGCTTAGGTTTGGGGTGTGATAAGTAGTGAAAATACCATTTTTACCCTAAACATGAGCCTTGAAAGACCCTTGAGAGGACTAAATAAGTGCTTTAGTGTTCATATTGCAGACTAACCAAAAGAGGTCCAAATCGAAAACCATCCTAAAATGATCAAAGTCGACAACGTGATGTCAAACTCCAAAGAGGAGGAAGAAATAGCCTCAAGAATGGCTAAAAGGTCCTAAAAGAGCAAGAAAAGACTCAAGAAGAAGAAGGATCCATTCAAGAGAAGAATGGAAGCTTAAAAGTTCAATTCAAGAAGAAATCTACTATTCGCAAAGAACTTTGAACTTTGAAAGAAGAGAAGTCCTTTGAAAAGACCTCCTAAGCCAAAATGCTTTGCTAAAAGAAGAGAAGTCCTGCGAAAAAGATCTCCTCAAGCTAAAGTCCTTTAAAAGATCTCCTGCCAAAATGCTTTGCAAAAAGAGATTCGAGCCAAAATCCTTTGCGAAGAGAGATTCTCGAGCCAAACTACTTGCTAAAAAGCCCTTAAACTATGCGAAATGGCATTCTGGGATTTGCACCGTCCAAGGGTATTTCAGAAACTTTGCACGCGCCTAATGCGCTTTTAAACCCAAGGACATTCTGAAAGATTCTCGAGCATCTAACCAAAGGCATATTCCACCCCATGTGAACACCCAAAGATGAAATTACTTGGCGGGAACTTCTAGAAGCTCAAACAGATTTTGAATTACATAATGTAATTGATGCCTCTGCTTTCGATTATCGAACCAGATCAAGCATTTCGATTGGCCGAAACAGTATCCGGATCCCGGTGCTCAATTCTATTGGTTGATAGATCTATCCAATTCGATTGGTTGATACACATCCGAGGCTTAGGGAAAACTATAAATAGCAATCATTTGCCCAATTTGGGTATCCAGATTTTAGAGTTTTCATCTCTGCTTCCCCATTCCTAGAAGCTCATCCGATTCCCTGTAATCCCTTCTTGTATTTTACCTTTGAGAGCCACAGTGATTTGTACTTCCAAGTTCGGATTCAAGATCAGAACTGAGGGCTCTTCGAGAAGCTCGATCAGTAAGTCCGAGGGCTCTCTAAGAAGCCGTGGCTCAGAATTGTAACGTTGGATTTTAAAAGGTTGTAATTTGTGTCTTCTCCATTGGAGTCATGTCGAGGGTTCCAATGTTCACCTTAGTGCATTAGACTTCTTTAGATTCACTCATCCGCATCCAACTTCCCTTAATTCATCATCCTGTGCGAATTAGCGTTGGTAACCTAATTCAAGCGATTTACTGATGATGTTCATATTCAAATAAAGAATAGGCCTGACTAGGCGATGATCCGTGACAAATCACGACCATAAGTCTAAACCTATTCCTTAATTCGGATTTATTTCTCTTACATCTGTGCTGGTAGCCAGATGAAGATTGAATCTGCTCTGTTGAACTACAGATTCTCCATTAAAATTCAAAGGCTAAAATACATGAAGCTATTATTTCTGCATTTGTGTTATTTTAAACACCTCCACAACTCGGATCTGGATCACGTAGTTAGTTCTTTTCTTTATTTGCTTTTAGTTAAATGTGACAAAACCCAACACTCTCTTTTATCTATTCTTTATTTTAGATAATTATAGAGCCAGATCTGGTAGCACAGATCTGGAGGTTTATCTCTCATTTTAGACAAACTTCTCTGTGGACGATCTTGAAATACTTACTTTTAAAACTTGCTACAATTGGCCCTGATCTTGCAGGCCAGTGTTAGCCCAAATGTGCTGATATCCCTTTCATAAGTTAACATCCATATAATTTAGCATTCTTTAATTCTTTAATTTTTTGCACACATTTTTGGCACACTTGGAGCGACAACAGTTGGGACTAGAAGGCATTAGGAAGAATGCCGAAACCGTTCGCATTATACGAGAAAAAATCAAGACGGCACAAAGTCGGCAGAAGAGCTATGCAGATATCAACCGATCGAGCATGAATTTTCAAGTGGGAGAGCACGTATTTGTGAAGATATCTCCAATGAAGGGTGTGACGCGCTTCGGAAAGCGCAGAACATTGAGTCCTCGCTATAATGGACCATTCGAGGTATTGGGAAGAGTGGGTGAAGTTGCATATAGGGTTGCATTACCCCCGCAACTTGATAGAGTGCATGACGTATTCCACTTTTCCATGTTACAAAAGTACGTGCAAGACCCAACTCATATCCTCGATGCGCCACCAATTGAAGTCTACAAGGATCTGATGGTCATAGAGAAACCAATGCAAATTCTAGACCGAATCGAGCAAGTGTTGTGCACAAAATGGATTCCTTTGGTGTTGGTCCAATGGAAGAATCACTCTAGAGAGGAAGCGACGTGGGAACGCGAGGCCGAGATTCGCGCCCAGTATCCCTCATTGTTAAGTGATTGAGGGGGATGAGGTTGTTGTAAAGGTTAATTTGTACTTCCATGTATGTAAACAAGTTGAATGATGAATGAGAAATGCAATTTTAAAGTTTAAAGTGTCAATGTATTAAGGGAAAACTCAAAACACACAAAATGAGTGTTTTTTGCAAATTTTGATCAATCGAAATCAATTTCGATCGATCGAATATGATTTTGACCGATCGAGGTGTAAATCGATCAATCGAAATATCCTGGTAGAAAGTGGATATTAATTAAGTTAAAGTTTGTTGAATTCGTTCGATTGAATTAATTTTTGATCGATTGAATTTTTATTTCGATCAAATGAAATTTATTTCGTTCGATCAAAAACTTTATAGGCCTGAGAAGTTCGACCGATCGAAAAATTTTCGTTCGATCGAATTTTTGATTTCGATCGATCAAATTAGAACTCATTAGATCAAAATGTGGGACCCAGTTTCTTTAAAGCTAATTTCGACCGATTACCTACAGCGGATGACGATCATGCGTGAGTGGGTGTTTGGTGCCTCTACGTCAGGTGTTGCTCCTGAGGACATACAGCCTAACGAGCCAGCCGAGGAGAGTCGAGCCGATGAGGTACCGGGGGGGAGCTGACGAGCCCATTGGACCAGAGGGCGGCGCTGATGCAGGACGTGCTCCGCAGATTTTGTGAGCATGAGAGATTTTTCTTTTGAATATTTAACTTTTGGTGGATAAATGTATAACTTTTTAATTATTGTGGCATGGATGCCACACCCATTTTTTTTACTCATTATAACTGTCGTGACATGGTCATCACAATGTTATATTTATTTTGAATGTGCATAGGGATATATACTAATCTTTCGATGGTCACTGTTGCGTCTCAATGGAAATTGCTAGAATTTATTCTGTGTAGACTGTGTGTGTGTGATGAGATTTTACAACGACATGGATTGCTTAGCCATGTGTGGTGCCTTACGAGGTCAACCTTTTGGCTCCTTACCGCACGTTAGGTCAATTTTTGAGGAAGAAAATTCCTAAGGTGGGAAGAATGTAACGTCCCTAAGTTCTAACCCGTGAACTGTGCGTCTCGGTACGTGTGCTCGATGGTTCGTACGTTGAGGACCGCACCAATGAACTATATAATGTCTATAGATCAAATCCGACGGAACGGATTTTGTACCTATAGGTTAGGTTGTGGGTTATAGAACATCCGTACACCCAACCTTGGTGTAGCTGTCTTATACCTAAGCCTAGGACTAGGTTATAAAAGGAAATAAATGCTTGTTAAATCCTTTCATTCAATACCCTAGTTATTGCATATGATTTGGAGTTAAGAAAGAGGGTGAATCGAGGGTATTGACTGAGGTTGAATGCGAGAACGATTCGCTCGTGTAGTGTGAAGCGGAGGTTTGATCGCATCAGAACTAATGCAGCTCATTACAAACCTGAACTTGATTGGATGCAAGGATAGGAAGATTAGATCAAATTAAGGTATGAAGTTATAATGCATGTCGTAAATTCGTGTTAAGTAGAGTTGAAATTGTCTTTGATCAAAAGAACATCATAAGAAATGAGGTTTGATTTGAGAAAGAGAAGAGAACAAATGTGAAAACCCAAGAACAGGCAAAATCTGTTCATTTTGATCGATCGAAATCAAGTTCGATCAATTGAAATGGACTTAAGAATGGAAAGTTCAAGGTCTAGAGAAATTCGTTCGATCGAAGAAAAATTTGATCGAACGAAATGTGTTTGATCGATCGAATCTTACACTCGACCGATCGAAATGTATAGAAATAGAAACTTTGGAAAGCTTGCTATGAGGATTCGACCGATCGAATTATAAGTTTGATCGATCGAATCAAGATTCGTTCGATCGAATTGTGTGATGTGTTATTTAGCTTTTGAGCGATTCGATCGATCAAAATAATTTCGATCGATCGAATTAGGTGTTTTCGATGACTGAATTGGAATTCGTTCAATCAAACTATGTAGTGGGCTATTGGCTTCTGTGGAACTCGACCGATCGAAATAAATTTTGATCAATTGAATTTCGATTTGTTCGATCGAATTGGGAAATCGTTTGATCGAACTGTGGAGTGTTGTGTATGTTCTGTGGGATTCGACCGATCGAATTGAGTTCGATAGGGACTCGATCGATCAAAATTCCCAGATTCGGGATTTTGTCATGTTTTAACTGAGAGATTTTGGAGGAATCTTTTGAGGCGTGTCCAGCATCATGCTAATATGTGAACCATGAAAATTGATATGTTTAGGTGATCCGGTGTTGTGTGAAGAAGAACAAACCCAAACGACCGATTGAGCGCGTGTGGGTTGAGTTTGTGAGGTAGGGAAAACTTGATATCATGTGCATTTACTACATTAGCATGTGTGTTATGTTATGATGCTTTCTTTGATTCAACCATGTGAATTTTGCTTTCGAACCCAATTTGAAAAGGCATGTGTAACCGTACGTTTTCGAACTGTGTAAGAATTATGGAATCTTCCAAGATTCAACCCAATATGTGTGTGAGTGTGTGACTTTCACACTTCATTTCGACTTTTAATCTAAATTATAGTTATCACTTTACACGGCGATAAGCTATATGTATGCACTTTTGATTTGAGGTTCTATGTGAATGGACTGGATGGTAATGGCACGGCCATATCGACATTGTCAGTACACCCTTTGTGCTATGTGTGACTTTGTGACTCGTACCGTATAACGGTAATTATGTTCAGTCAAGTGTCCAACTTTAGGGGACCTTGGATATTTGTGAAAATGGTTCACGTCAGCGATGATGGTGGGTATTCCATCGGGGGTTTGAGGCTATAGTTCCTCATTCTGTACTTTAAGTGAAGAACTTTTAAGTTTTCTTTTCATATGTCGGAATAGAGATGTGAGCATGTTCTATGAATTCCAATAAAGCATTGCATATATATTTAATGCCATGATAATCACAATTGTGCATATGTTTTGACCAGCTTTACTTTCATTATGCCATAAGATATATGTTTGATGTTTATGAAAAGCATGTTATGAGTTTTTCCCTACTAAGCTTGGATGAAGCTCATTCCTCGACTAACTGTCACAGGTCCAGGTGAAGACGTTGATTTGGAGATCCCAGAGAAGGAAGATCCTAATTATTCCCCTAGGGAGGAGTTAGAAGAAAGTCATCTTGAAGTTTGTTTTCTTTGTGTGAGACCCAGGTAGGATAGGTCTCAGGTTAAGGAAGATTGTTTTGTGTCCTTTTGATGTAATGGAGTAATTAATTTTGGATAACAATTGTAATTCTTTTTGGGCGAACCATGTTTTGGCAAGGAATGGTCCTTACCGGTGGTTCTTGTCGGTTCTTTTTCCATTTGGAATTAGAACCGTCATTTTGAGCTTTTGTTGGAAGACATTATATCATTCTCTATTTGGTTTGCGTTAGCCAGTTAGTATGGTTTCCGCTTTGTTTCTGCTGTGCGAATGATATGTTATGTACTTTGTTCGAGGTTCGGCCTTAGTGCCAGCCTATTGATGGCGCGAGTTTTGGGGTGTCAAAATTCGGGCTGTCACACTAGACTCCGAACAAATCTACACGAACCAAGAACAGAGCCAAACAAACCCTCAACCATACCACCCATATGACCAATCTCAAGATCTGTGCACAAACCTATACCCTGACCAAAATCAATTACCACACACAAACCCAGATCAACACCAAAACCAACCCCTGCACACCAACCAATACACTAACCCGTACTATGACCAAAACCAATACTCCAACGACACGCAAATTAACACTACCTATTACAACCCATTGTTCGATCAAACTCAACTCGCATATGAGACCGTACACTCATTTACCCCCGCCCCATTCCACCCAGCTAACCTGATCCGAAGAATTGAGCCTCCCTCAGAGCAAGACCATACTATTCACTTACAACCAACCAACCCTATCCCACACACCTATAAACGCGAAGTTACCTTTCGCCTTGAACCAGTTACCAAGACCACTAAAATCCAAACTATCATCGAATCCACCCCTAAACTAACTCAACCCATCACCAAACTCATCGCCGAGCTCAACGCGCTTATCTCTGAACCAACTCAACCTACCCTTGAATCCGATAACCTACCAGCAAACGAATCAATCCCCACACCTCCTGAACAGACGCCCAAACTAATGACACAAACTACCCCCAAACAGGCTCACATGCCGACTCTAGAGGTAGTTTTCGAACCAATCAATCGGTGTTATAGGAAGCCATTCATACTTAAACCAATCACAAAACTAAACTCTGAACCCAAATCAGTAATCAAATCTACCTCTGAAATCACCAGCCCTCTTGCTTCCAAATCAACTCCGAAACTAACCCCCAAAACCAAACACATTGCCCCACCAATCTCAAAACCAATCCCTGAATCAATCCCTACACTTGCTTTAAAACTTGAACTCAACAACAAACACATCACACCACTAACCTCATAATCAACTCTCGAATTAACTTCTACACCCGCTTTGAAACCTAAACTCACTACCACCTCACCAACTTCGAAACAAAATCTTGAACCCAAATCTATTACCAAACATACCTCCAAACCACCCATTTCACTCACTTCAAAATCAACCATTGAACTGACCTCAAAACCAACTCATGAATCAACCCCTACAGAACTTGCCACCGAACCCATCGTCCCCTTAACTCCAAAACAAGAACTTAAACCTACTATTGAACTTACCATTCCACCAACCACGAAACTGAATCTCAAACTCAAACCTATCATCAAAACTAAACCTATTATAAAATCTAAACCTGTCATCAAACCTAAGCTTATCATCAAACCTAAACTTATTATCGAATTTAAACCTATTATCAAACCTAAACCTATCCTCGAACATGAATCTATCATTGAACCTAAACCCATGATCGAACTTGAACTTGTCATCGGACACGAAATCAAATCGATCATTGAACTTAAACCAATCGTCGAATTCAAACCCGAACCTATCATTGACCCAGCACCCATCCACAAGCTCGAACCCTCTATCAAAGGCAAACCCGCCATCAAATCCGAACCCATTGTCGAACCTGAACCTATCGACAAACCTAAACCGATCACCGAATACAAACCTGACATCAAACCTTAAACAATCAACAAATCCAAGCCCATCATCAAACTTGAACCCATCATTGAACTCAAGCCTGTTATCGAACACGAACCTGGTACTAAAACCAAACCTATTCTTACAACCCCAACTCCACTCACCTTTCAGCCTACCATAAAACCTATCAAGGAGTCGATCATCGCTCCCACTTTCGAAATTAAACCAAACTCAAATCTTAAGACGCCAATCACCATCCAAATCAACATACCTCAAATCTTATCAAAACACGAAATCAACGTCATAACTAAAATCACTTCTGATCATCAGATCCAACTCTTCGTGGGCCTCACAATCAAAACCTTCACTGAACTCCAATCGGCGACAAAACTACTACGTCAAACTTCTTATACTCAACCTCCTCAAAAAATTATAAATAAAACTTTAAAACAACCTCACGATAAACCCAAAGTGTGAATCAAACCAAACAAGCATAATCAAACAAAACTGAACCGCCCCACATGTAGGAAAGGTCAACCTTGGACTACGCCCTCGCGTCTCCTCTTCCTACTTTGCCTCTGCCTTATCTTATCACTACCTTTACTACACTACCGTCCCTCTCAACGGTTTTCACTCCAACTTCACCCACGAACAACTTTCCAACAACCCATAAATAATTCTAGAAAACTCTCTAACAACTTTACGCTCTAACTCTATAAGTTGCCTCACTCCATCGAAAAATTAAAGAAGGCCCTCCCGACAAGGAGGCCCCGACCATAAAAGACTCATCAAAAGAAGAAGTTACAAGATGTCACACCTATTTCGACAAATCTCACATCACCCAAAATATGAACACAAACATAGATGCATCTTCTCTCTCATCCCAGATCGATCAGATCGAAAGGGATCGAGGACCCAGAAACAAACTATTCGACTGTCAGTTTGCCCATCCGACCTCTTGAGTCAGTCCCTTGCTTAAGGAACTGATGCTGTACTGTAATGCAATAGTAATAACAAAAAATAATATTAAAAAAAAAACAAAAATATAGAAAAGTACAAAAAAAATTAAAAGTATAAATGCCCAAAACATAAATACTCGAAAACAAAAATACTTTTCTATGCCCCAAACCCTTCGGACTCATACTCGATCGAGAACTCAAAATCGAGGAGCTACTGCTAAGAAAAGTGCCTATACAACCGCCTCACCTGGAGGAAATCAAAACCCACAAGGGAAGTCCTTATATTATCTCGGCAACATGCCCAGGAAACAGCCATAGGGGAAGGACTTTCTGACCCTTGGAATCATAACTCAATGACCATCATGTTTCATAGCCTAAACAAACATACTTATATACCTATCATCCTTGCAGTCATCACAAGGCATTCGCCAGTCGTAAGTCATTATTTTCAAAACCATTTTGGGTATCATCTGACTCATTGACTACCCTCCTACTCAGGCAAATTGATCAAAAGGGCTAGTGGATCATGAAACTCTCTTTTTAAAAATATAGAAAACTTTGGATTCTCATACACCCTTCCAGCCATTAGACTCGATGTTAGAGCAGAAAAAATGAAAATGCAAGGTTCCATCAAACCTCATAATTCTTGCATTAGCAGGTTGTTTAAAATATATATATACTAAAAAGAAGCACAACCGAGCGAGAGCAATACGCCGAATGAACAGTCAATGAATTCAGGGGAAGCATAAGCAAATTGTGAGGGCATTCCTGATAATCTTATTAGGAAAGTATAAGCAAGCCGCAAGGGCATCCCTGACATCTTCACACTACTAGATGCCATCGTACGGTGGCGGGAGGAGGACAAAACTCTTGCTAACCATAAAATTTGATGATTTGATGGTGCTGGACCATGACGGAGAGCTCAATTATGGCACCACATTATCCACCCGAGAAGAAAGTAGTTGACTACTATTTCAAAATTTGGTTGAATAAGAAGTTACCCTCAGATCAATAAACCTTACCTCCTCTTCTCCCTTTATTTTCTTTTCAGACAATGAGTCAAATGATTTTCAAAATCTCTTTCAGAGTAAAACCGAAAACTCTCGAATGACAAGTGATACAATCACTCATTATCTATCATTCCCCCTCAATCCTTGTTGAAAACTACGATACATGATGATCGTTCAGCACTTATAAAATCAAACCTGCCATGTGGCCGAAATAATCGAACTACTTTCCAACATGAGATCATTACTAATATACTCCAGGACATCTATGAGGCCGATAAAAGTCCCACCATCACTTCACACTGGGGCATTTTTTAAGAGAGATAGCACCTTGATAGCAATACTCAGATAACCCAAATTGGGGCTTTTTTTTTCTATTTTTTAGTTCTTACTTTTCCGTCATAGGACCCCAAAATGAACACCTGAAACAGAACAACAAAGATACACGCAAAAAATAAACACCATACTCTAATACTACCCATTCCCCTTCTAACGTAACATACAATGGCAAACATAAACAAACATAAATGAAACAAACACAATAAAAGAAAAATATCGCTCATTTTCAACAATAAAGAAAAAATAATAATAATAATTACAAACCTCTTAGGGCTTAATACTCGGAATGCAAAATAAAAAGGAAGAAAAGACATTAGAAACTAAAAATGCCCCAACAAATCAAATGGAACCAAGTAAACCCTCCAAGCAAGACCTAATATGACAGATAAATTCTATAATAATTCCAGAACGAACTTTAAAACTGTAAGCTAAATCAAATCCTAAAACTATATCAAACAAATCAGATAAATCCAAACAATCGATTAATAAATAGATAAACAGGCACAATGAAACAAAAAATGCCTTTTTATTCATAACTTAAAAAATTCGTTACAAGTTTCATCGGAGGCATACCTCCTGAATTACAACCCAAAACGAAAACCTAAAGTCTAACCTACAACTCAAAATGAAAATTAGAGACCAAGCGAGGAGCAGAGCGTCCAATCGGGGGCTACAAAAAGATTGCCACCATACTTGGAGCGCTCAAACGAGCCACCGGTAGAAGAGATGGAGGATTGGTTGGGTAATACATCCCTCTATTTACAACACCTCCTCTTTCGTCATCTTCGCCTCCTCCGTCACTGCCTCTGCAATGCTGCCTTTACTGCTCCCTAAAAGGGATCGATGTGAAGACTGGCACCCTCACTCCCAATACCGCCCATTCCCAGAATAATACTAACCCTGAGTATCGCCTCAGAGCGAAGATCACGTGAAATAACGAATATAGGAAGAAACGCCATCTCAATCTAACGATTAGATCACACAATATCACTAAAACACAAATTTTAGAATGCTAAAACACTCAGAAAGGTTAAAACTCGAGACTAAACCAGAGAATGAGAAACAAATGAAGGCTCCCTCGCTTATATAGAGTACGAACCCAATCACGCGCCCAGACACGCGCGCTTAATCTGATCACGCGCCGCACAGGCTGTGCTTAATCCAAAACCCGCGCCTCTAACAACGCGCACAATGAGAGTGTCGCCCGCCAGACGGCGCGACCTTTCGATCACGCGCTTATCATTGCTCGTGCAATCCAATCAAACGACATACCACGGTTGCGCAATACGAAAGGTCACCCACACAGTGACCCGGTGACTCTTCAATCACACGCTTACTATATGCCGTGCAAACACATTAATCGACACACATGAGTCGCGCAATACCAAATCGTCACCCGCACAATGACCTGGTGACGCTTCGATCACGTGCCAAAATTAGGGCGCGCAATCCAATCACACGCACCCTTTAACACGCGTAAACAATACCTTTAGACCCTAAATCGCACGCCTGAAAATAAGCACGCAATTAGATCCCGTGCCTGAAATTAGGCACGCAATTCTTGATTTTACACAGAACCCTAAACACTGATTTTACGCAAAATCTACCCCTTTTATCCCGCTTCGAGTGAAAATCCCCTTTGTCCCATCGCGTAGCCTTATAGGCTATCCACTTCGAAGAAGGGACAGCCGCTTGCTGATCTCCCATCATGTAACCATACCAAAACGTGGATCACGCCCCTAGTCCTATTACAGACAAAACATACATGCCTCGCATGACACTGTCACCCTCGACCACATCTTTTACCCCATCTCAATCAAAACCCCTTTGCCCCATCGTGTAGACACTCAAGCACGTCCCACCATGATAAAAGACACACACATGATACCACCCCGATATCCAATCCCATCGCAAAATTGTAGCCATGCCCTCATGGCCCATCGCGAAAAGCCGAAAGCAAATCTCCCCGAAAATGCAAACGCACCGCCAAAAGGGTCATCACAACATGACCTCACGTAACCCAAGATCTGCCAAAGAAAGAAATAAGACACACTTATCACATCGCTAACTACGCTTCACCCACTTCCCATCGCTAACTACGCTTCGCCCACTTCCTATCGCGGACACCACTACCCGGAAAACTCGAACAACACCGGCCGCGCTAAAAGAAGAAAAGGGAGAAGGCTCGATCATGTCCCCTCGCTAAAGCGAAGAGCCTTCCTCCCGAATTGATTGCTACAAATAGTCACCAGATACCACAGCAGATGAAAGCAAAAAATAAAGAAACTCGGGACTCCTCCCATGTCCCATCGCATCCCAGTAATGCCAAGCTACAGTACGAACATACTGTCGAAAACTATCCAAGTCCCATCGCGGTATCACCACAACACCACTTGTCCCATTGTGACATCACCTTCCCCAAAATGTTACATCACACCGGCGACCGCCAACCACTGTCGCAGCAGACAAAAGTAATCAAAGAAAGAAAAGAAATCCCCAAAGCCCCACCGCAACAGCACCCCACCACAATGTCACAGGTCCCATCGCACAATTCAGGTAAGTATCACCCCCAGGTAAGTACTACTCATTTTTCAATTACTCGATATTGCTTATAAATATAGTTATCTATGATTAAGTCAAAATGTTTTCAAAACCCATCTCTCTCGACTTGCGAATCACTGTAGTCCTCTCATAAGAGACAATCATTAGTACTCGTTGAGAAGGTTAGATAGAGTATCCGACATGCCAAGTGTCGTCTTGACAACTACATAAACGGTCAGGTCCACAAATCCCGTACAGGTGGAACTGCTCAGCGACGTCTCGGTAGCCACGTTTTTCGTCGTTTCACCACCGAATTGATCTTAAGTTAAAATCCCTAGAATATCAAAATCTTAACTCTTACTTGCTTTCAAAAATCTTTTACTACCAAAAGAAAGAAAAACCAAAAAAAAAAAAAGAAAAAGCAACAAAGCAAATAGACCCCAATTCACCCTTCTCTAAATACCAAAAAAAAAATTGATTAAGTGCCTCATTACCCACATGCAATAAATCTGACCCTTGACTCCTAAGACCCCCTGAACTCACAATCAAGCGCATATCCCAATGCGCAAAATTGGATCGAGCGCACACCCCACTACGCAGACTCACTTGTTTAGATACCTTAGGACCAGAATTCCCAATTTGAAGACCCCTGAACTTACAATCAAGCGCATATCCCACTGCACAAAATTGGATCGAGCGCATACGCCACTGCGTAAAATTATTTGTTCAGATACCTTAGGACTAGAATTCCCCGACTTAAAAGACCGACTCTAGATGAATCAAGCGCAAGCACCATTGCACAGAATTCAACTAAGCACACCTCACAAAATTCACTTCATTTACCAGCCCAAATCAGCCCCTTCCCCTGGGAAACTGAACAACAAATATACTCAATCTAAGAACTTACAAACACCTATTGGAAAAGGAACGCTTGGCGCACATTGGTGTGAGCTATGACGCGCCTGGTCTGACAAAACTTGTTAAAGCCTTCGACATTATATTATACTCTCTTTTTTTGTATGACTGGTCCCTGGACCTTATGGACATTTGTATGACGCCTCCCGGTACCTCGATTGCGTCATATCCCTCTGTTAGCCCGCGCCATGCGACGGGATGCGCCATGCACCCACAGATCCAGAACGTGCCTTTTGGCAGCTACCACTGGGCCCTCAAATGCTCCATTTAAGTTTGCGTTGATAGATAAGAAAGCCAAGCATGTCATGTCAGGATCTCCAATTCACATTTGTGAATTCCTAAGTGAAATGAGAAAGCACCTCGAATGAGGGGTGTCTACTTCTTTAACGCGTTCTTACTTCACAAGAGCGCGCCGAAGAGGGGCATCTGTAGACACCCCCATTTTGCCTTCTCATAATATACAAACTTATTGGATCAACCTTTGATCCCTTTTAACCCTCAGTGTGGGACCATGCAATAGTACATGGCTGAGCACAGGCTGAAACAATAGCTCTATGGCTCGGATCCCAGTATAGGGAGACTATATACTGAAATAATAGTATATAGTCGGAATGCAGACTGAAATAATAGTCTTACATTTCATACTAGAGACCAACCTGGACAACCCCGAATTTTGTGATAGAAACCCCGATTGCAATTCGATCGCACGCAAGACCACAAGCGCTCGATCAGTCCCCCTTTCAGACCAAACTTCCTTTCCCAGACCTTTTCGAGACTCGATTAGGTGCCTAAATGCAGGCGCACGATCAGATTGAGCGCCCCACCAACGACGCACAATTGGCTTACGCCCGACCTAGTCTTACTACCCTTGACCTAAGTTTCCTTGATTAAATGCTTAAGGTTAAATGCTTAATCGGATTGTGCATGTCTTAACACGCGCACAATTAGCCCTAATTTTCTTATGACTAGGAAACTCGCTGAGCAAGTCAACCGGTCGTTCACTGAGTCGGTGACCAACTCAAAGCGATTAAGCGCCAGAAAATAGGCACGTAATTCAATTAAACACCTGAAAAGTGGTGTGTAATTGAAGGGAAACCTATAAAAGCTTTTTTTCTCGAACACAACAGGGGACGCTGAAAATTTTGAGAGAAGAGACGGCAAATTCTGAAACCAGAGAGCTCCGAGAACGAACCCATAGAACAACCTAGTCATGATTTCGAGATTCAAACTCTGAGCTTTTGATGATTCTTCTCCGCAGCTCCGACCCTAGGTAAGAATTTAATTTTTCGTTTCCGACCGTAGCTTCTAGCCTTTAGATTTAGGATTTTTCTTAGTTTTAATTAGCAGTCTTAATTTTCAGTCTTAGATCGTAGCACCCCCATTTTTAGACCATGATTTTTATATATGGTTCTAGTTCTTCATTTTTGAAACCAGTCCTTAATCTAACGACCTAATCCACCAATCCTAAACTTAATTCCATTCTAAAATCTTAATTTTCATTCCTATCATTAATATCTGGTTCTAGTTCTTATGTTCTAGAATCAGTCCTTCATCCTATTGTTTGATTTTTCTGATTTCGACTCTGATTTCAGTCTTTAGATTTTCTTTAGCCTTTAGTTTTAATTTTTAATTTCTTATAGTTCTAATATTTAGATTCTAATTCTTAATTCTTCACTTTTAGAATTCAGCCCTTACGAAATCCCTGCCCAAATCCTTAGTCTAAAGCCAACTAGGTCTCCCCAACCTTTTCTCAATTGTCAATCCTGTTACTTTTATGTTTGGCTTATTTTAAGGTATTAAACAAAGTCTAATTGAGGCAAAACTAGTCACGTTAGAAAGCTTATCAAAGTATCTTTCCAACGAGCCAAAAAACGCACAATTCTAACATATATCGAAGAAGTTATGGTCATTTTTTGACCGATGCGCAAAAAGTGACGGTTTTCAAAACTCCTAGTTGAGTTAGGATTAGTATCTTTATTATTATTATTTTAGAAAATAGGATTTCTAGTAAAATCCTATAAATAAGACCTTTACCTCCTAGCCATCCCTCTACATAATTTTCCTCTATAAAATTTTCCCTTACACAATTTTCCTTTATACAATTTTCCTCTACACAATTTCTCCTCTATCCAATTTCCCCCTATACAATTTCCCTCTATCCAAGTTCCCTCTGCATGCTTTAGACGATTCTTCAGGTAGTTCCTTAGTCCTTAATTTTCTGGTTCTAGTTCTTAGGTTTTAGAATCAGTTCCCCTTTTTTATATATTCTAGTTCTAGATTTAGGTTCTAGCCCTCTAGTTCTTAGATTCTAGATCTTAGGTTTTAATCTAAATTTCTAATTTTCTGATTCTAGTCCTTAGGTTCTAGAACCAATCTTTTTATTTAATTTTTAGGTTCTAGAATTGGTCCTTAATCTCACGGTCCAAATTTTCCTAATTTCGATCCCGATTTTAGTCTTTAGATTTTAACTTTAGTCTTAATTTCTCATAATTCTAAATCCTAAGATTTGCTTTATAATTTTAGTTCTTAATTATTTTTTTAGCCCTAAAATTTTAACCCTTAAATACCAATCATCAATCTCTCAATCTATAAAAAAATATTACTTTATAATTCAAATTCAGTCTCTTTCAATTTTCAGCCACCCGATTTGCCCAAGGGCGCTTACGAAGGGTACTCGGGAATGAGGCCAATCTTTCTTAGCATAATGGGCCACACCCCCCTTTTACCGTTTATTTATTTCGTTTAATTTTATTTCAATAAAACTAGCATGCTTATTTAAAATCAGAATTTCCATAGAATTGGCATATTTAATTTAGTTAGAGTTTTATTTAAATCAGTACAATTCTAATCAGTCCTAACATAATTAAGAACGGTTGTATTCTTAGTACAATTAGGAGATTAATATTAATTAGACTTCTAATAGGATTAGGAAACTAAATTAATTAGAGCTCTAATAAGATTAAAATAATTGAATTAATTAGACTCCTAATAGGATTAGGAGACTTAATTAATTAGATTTCTAATAGGATTAAGATATTTAAATTAATTTAGATTCCTCGTAGAATTAGGAGACCATTTTTTTAAAGACTCCCAGTAGGACTAGGAGACCAAATTAAATAAAATCCTAGCATGAATATGAAAACCAAACCAGTTACACTAAAGGCAACCCACAGCTGTTGACATTCGCTGGCGGACAATTCAGTAAAGGAGTTCAACCTACAAGCCCCCGCTCCCCCTTAAGAGTGATCACTGACGTGTTGCAGCGTCGATAAATATCTGCAACTAGCGATCACAATTTCTCAAGTATTCTTCATTTAGAATTTGCCTCTTTAATTTCAGCAATTTAATGTTCTCTAATTTATTACTCTATCACCACCATCGCCAGAGTCCACTTGGACCGAATTGGGCCACTCTTTTCGGGGACCGCAAGGAACCCAGAAAAGCGTGTACCAACACACAGGTGTGGTCTAGCTCCCCAAATCCTAGTTGTTCATATACTGAGTATGGCAGCAGGTTCACACTAGCTCCCAAATCCAAGAGAGCTCTTCCTATGGTCAAATCACCTATGATGCAGGGGATGGTAGGTACCCCTGGGTCTTGAAGCTTAGTAGTGTAGCTATAGAATAAACAGATTTTACTTTTTCAACAGCAAAAACTTTCTTAGACAAATGGAACCTAGCTTTTCGCTTTTGAGTGAACAAGTCCTTAAGGAACTTGGCATAAGTTGGGACCTGTCGGATGGCATCAAGCAAAGGCAAATTGATTTTCACCTACTTGAATGTGTCCATCATCTCCCTTATTCTGGCATTCCCCTTACCAAAAGGAGAAGGTCATTTGAAAGCTTGAGAAAATGGCAGATGAGGTACTACTGGAACCTCAGCTGCTAGCCTAGCATCCACATCAATATTTTTTTGTCCTTTTACTCTTTTCTAACTGTTGGGGCTCAACAGCAGCCCCATTATTTTCCTCCTGTTGCCCAACAATAGAAACTGAGTCTTCTCCTTCTGCACTCTTCTCTGCCTCACAGCCTACTTGGTTATCCACCACTTTACCACTCCTTAAGGTGGTGATGGCTTTAGCTTCCTCATGAATTGAGGAACCTTCACCAATCATAAACTGTCCCTTGAGGTTGGTCATTGTCTGGCTTGGCAGTCTACCCTCTTCTCTCTTAGTCGAGTGTTTGAAATTTAACCCAACTAGTCTTCAATCTTTTTTATACTCTGACTATGGGAGTTCACAGTCTGTGACAGGGAGTTGAGGTTTTGTAGTGAGGACAAAACCTGCTCCTCAAAGGAGGGTGCTCTGATCTGTGGTGGTGGTAGGGCTAACTGATTTGGTTGTGCCACGGGCTGAGGAAATTATTGTCTCAGAACATAACCTTGATTGTACTACTGAGCTGGTCTATAGGGCAGTGCCTGCTGCTGCTAGGGTTGCTAAAAATTATCCTGTCTCCACCTCAAATTAGGGTGGTTCCTCTAAGGATACCCAGCAGGCTGCTATGCATATGATTGGGCAGCATTAGCATGCTCCATTACCAACTCAGGATATTTACCAGCAGATGGATAGTCTAATAGTGAGTGTGTGGGTGATTGGCATATCAGACATGGCTCTCCAACCTGTGCAGTTGTTTAGGGTTGTAACACACTCAGAACTTTATCAAATTTCTGAGACAAACTGTCCACTTTCTTTGCTAGGTCATTATACACATTTACTTCATACAACTTCCCTTTAGAAGTGGGTTCTCTTGCAGCTCTTGCAGCAGGCTCATTGTCACTTCTTGATAGAGTCTCTTGTTGCATAGAATTTTCATTGATAACATCAAACAAGTCTCAAGCTTCTTCATCAGTCTTGCTAAGATAAGTGTCACCACATGAAGCATCCACCATATCTCTACTTTTAGAATCGATCCCCTGATAAAAGCTTTGAACAAGCTACCACTTGGGGATTTGATGGTGTGGGCACTGTCTCAGCAATTCATTAATTCTTTCCCACACTTCATGAAAATCTTTAGTTGGGAACTGAGCAAAAGAAATGATGCTCTTTCTCAACTGACTGGTTTTGCTCATGGGGAAAAATTTAGCCAAGAACTGACACTGTAGGGAATTCCAAGATGTTATGTTGTTAGGTGAGAGCATGTTAAGTCAATTTCTAGCCTTATCCTTTAATGAAAAAGGAAAAGGCCTCATTTTGGTGGCTTCATCTCTCAGGCCAGTAATTTTAAATGTAGTGTACAAGGAAAGAAACTCATCAATGTACCTGTAAGGGTCCTCTTTACTTAACCCATGAAAAGATGGTAGCATTTGGATAGTCTGAGGTTTAATCTCATAATTAACCTCAGCAGTGGGGAATTGAATGTAAAAGGGGGATGAATATGCCCCTGGTGTATAGTAATCCCTCAGAGGTCTAGGTTGCTCTCCCATCTTAAATGGCTCTATAAGTTCAACAGGGGCATGTACTGTTTGCCTAGGTCTAAGGACTCTTTCTATTTTAGGATTCAAAGGTTCTAACTCAGGATTGAGTGACCTACCTAGCATATAACACAGTAAATAAAAAGCTAACTCAGCGCACACACACACACAACAGAAAATTTACAACAAATAAAAAAAATAAAACAAAACACTACTGTTGATATGTAAAGAATGCAAAAATGAAATTAAGACATGGGACAAAAAGATGTAAACTAAGGCAGATTGTGCTCCAGCTGCAGCTATTTGCTCCCCAAATGCTACTACTCCAAATATGCACAAATCCCAACAATACAGCAGTAATTTATTCAAACATAGGAACTACAACAAACAAATCTAAATGAAAACATAAAGCATTCTTAGATCTACTACTTAGATCATCAATCCTCAGCAGCCTGCTAAAAATTTGTTGATTTTGGATTGGTTGTGTGTTCTTTTATTATAAAAATAGTTAAAATATAATGGAAATAAATAAAGGCAAAAATAGATAAACAGAGGCCCAAAAAATGAAATCAGAACACACAACACAAAACAATCACACTCCTGCAAGATCTAGGGCTATTGTAGCAAGTTTTGATAAGTGTTTATCCCACAGTGATTTATGATTTAAAAATAAAAGTAATAGTAGATCTCCAGATCTGCTATAGATCTGACAATTCTAAACCAAAACTAGGAAAGCAAGGTAAAGAGAGGGAGTTTTGGTGTCACAAACTAAACTAAAAGTATAAATAAAAACAATAATAAAAATAGCTATAGAAGAAAGGGGAGTTTAGAGAACGATGGAGATGGATTGATAAAACAAAAAATATGGGAAGTAAATAGCTAGGGACTGAGTTTTACTGAAAAAGAAAATGCAAGGTAGAGCAAGAGTTGGAACTACAGCTGTCCTTCATTTAGCTACATGCTCAAATGCAAGGTAAAATAATCCAACTCAACCCTGAGATATGGACTAGTCTTAGGGCTACATCCTATCCACTTGAATCGTCACAGGATATCCCATAGATATACTCTAGTCATGGGGGTTAAAAGCCATAATAACAAGATAATCACTGCAACCACTATGTTTGCAAGACTACAAGCTTATGCATCCATAGGTGCATACAATCTATGAGGATCTTAATGAAAAATACAAGAAAATTATAAATTGAATGGAATAGTAAATATAGATTTTCATTGCTTAAAAAGGAACTTACAAGGGTCTGCCCTCAAGGCTGCAGTCTCTATAAGACTCCAGATCCTTTACAATGCTAATACACAACCCTTTTTATAGCTTATCTCAACCCTAGCTATTACAAAGATTTAGCTCAACATGTTGAACTAAGGAAAAAAGAAAAGAGAAAGATGACCTAACCCTAAAAATGGCCTAAGGCAAGAATATTCTCCTTGCTCCAGATATCTTTTTCTGCATACTTTATAACTATATATACAATCCATAAAGTAGCTTTTTGCCTTGGCCAATCAGAGAAGAGGAGAATCAAGTTAGTTAAGATCCTGCTGATGTGGCTTATTTTCAGCCAAGTGTTGCTCCTGACAATTGGGAAAAGCACAACACATTGGGAAATGTGCCCTAGGTGCTGTGAAAGTTCCACAAATGCCCTTGAAGTATTTAGGTAGCAGCTGGAACCCATGCCTTGAATGGTTGGAGCTTCAGGATATAAAACTTGAGTGGATCTCGAGTGGATAAATTACTTCTGAATGAATCTCGAGTGGCTGAAGTCTGAATGGATAAAGTTGCTCGAGTGGATAGAGCTTCAGGTAGAAAATCTTGTGTGGCTCTCGAGCAGATTGGGTGCATTCTGAAGGTTCCTTGAGTGGCTGGGGTGCTTCAACAGTTCAACTCGACAGGTTTTAGTGCTTCAGGCAGCAGCTCGAGTGGATAGTTCCATAAGTGCTCAACAGGTTAAATAGCTTCAGCACAACTCAACAAGATGCTTCAGAACTGCTCAAGTGGATCGTTTTGAAGCTGGTCGACAAGTACAATGTAGCATCCACTCGACAAGTTCAAAGCTTCAACTATAAAGTACTCAAGAATTGCTCGAGATTGAAGTGCTGAAGGTGCATCTACTCGAGAACTACCCGAGCATATGTTGTTTGAAAGCCTAGATCCTCTCAAGAGCTGCTCAACATTGGATTTCTAGAGGTGCAGTCTGCTAGAGTTGCTCGATAGGTTGATTATGAAGACACAGAGCTACTCGAGTTGTATGTTCTGCTTCTCTGTTGCTTTCTATAGCCTACTACAGCACTCCATTAGGCCCCACTTCTCTTTCATTGTAGGAGTTCTAGGGGTCCAAGGCAAGTTGAATAGCCCACATGGTGGGTCCACCATGGTTCAAACATTGTCTTTTCATTAGCCTCAATGGTTGACCCTCATTCTTTTCTTCTTGGCATGTATTAGATGGATTGTTACACTAAGCTACAATTTATTGCTACTACACAAACACACTCAAAAATTAGTTATTAATAGCTCAAATGTCTATTAAAGGCTAGGTTAGGTGGTGGAAAGTGGCATAATTCAGAGATTCTTGCTATTAGACACATATTTTGCGCCACTGTTAGGTGATGGTTGGCTATCACTAGTGGTTTGTTTTAGTTACTGTTCAAGTTGGATATTAGAACTGGAGATTTTAATTATGTCATATGTTTTACCTACTTTGATTTCCGCATGTGTGAATGTACCAAGTATTCTGTATCAGGTTGTGATCTTTGATCTGACAGTCCGGATTTTTCCATTTGGTTTTGGTGTAAAGGCTTTTAAAAAAAATATAGGTTGGGAAAATTTGGGCTATCACAGTTGGTATCAAAGCTATGGAGATAGATCTGTCGGAACATAGGCTGTGCGTGTTGGAATTCTCTTACAACATGGTGACCACCTGTTACTTGAAATTTTTGTTTCATTGTGATAGTTTGATATGGCCCCACGCGTTAGGCCGAGACACAACAGAGGCACCCTAATGGGCGAGGGAACATCTAGTGGTGAGAGAGTCACCCCGGGTGCGAATACACCGTTGGGGGGAGAAGATGAAAGGGAAAGAATGGCTCAAGCAATGGAAACTGCCGCCAATGCGATGGCACAACAAACAGAGTTAATGGTTGTATGAAAAGTGAGTAATTATCAGCCTCAGCCTTTGACATTTATAGAGTTTAGGAGGATGCACCCTCCAAATTTCTGAGGATAAGCAGATCCAATGGAAGCTGAGAATTGGCTCAATGAGATGGAGAAGATATTCCGTGTACTTCCATGCACTAAAGATGAGAGGGTAAGATGGGCTGCATTTAAGTTAGATGGGGAAGTAGCCCCATGGTGGAAGTCTGTATCAAGGACAAGGGAGCAGGTAGCTCCAGGTATATTGTGGACTTGGGAAAAGTTTGTTAGAGAGTTCAATAAACAGTACTTTCGTAAGGTGGTGAGGAACCAACTGGAAGTGAAGTTCATTCAGTTAGAACAAGGGACAATGACAGTGCGAGAGTATGGGGTCAAGTTTATGAGACTTTCAAGGTTTGCTCCAGAGCATGTGGCCTCAGATCTTACGAAGGCCAAGAAGTTTCAGTGCGGCTTAAGGCTGAATATACGTGATAGATCTCAGTACTTGACTTAGTGACATACGGAGTGATGATGAGTAAGGCTTTGGTCACCTAAGAAGACATAGATGAGATGTATAAAAGAAGAAACCCATGGAAAAGGAGTGAGGCGAGTCAAGTGCAATCTTATGCACCCGAGTAGACAGACGCAGAACCGAGACTCCTAATGCCAGTACCTATCTAGCCTGCTCAGACTGCGTAATCGAGACCACCCGTGTCTACGTCTCCGAGGTCACACACCACTTCATCCTCACTGGTTGAGTTTTGCGCATGATGTGGAGGACGACATAAGACAACAGAATGTTGGTGGTCCACTGGCGCATGCCTCAGGTGTGGCCAGATGGGACATCAAGTAAAAGACTGTCCCGCGAAGGGAAAGGAAAGAACAACTTCGACATCTATTCAGAGGCCCTAGAATAACTTGGGCAGTTTAGGGTTTTAGATTTTCTTTTGTGGACATCTCATTTTAGATTAATAATCAGGAATTTTGATTCATGGATAAACTTTGTAGTGGTGGGTGTGTTTTAAGGATTTATCATGTATTGATAACTTAAATGTTTGATCATTAATAGTGTGAACTTTGTCATGATGACCGACTTAAATCTTGCGGGTGTGTTTTTAACCATTGTGGATGTGTTATTGCTATTGGTCGATGGTTTAGATTTCTTTATAATAATGGTTTAAATGTTACGACAAACTTTAGCCGGAGTTCGGTAATAGGATAAATTTTCGCGGATGAAAATTCCTTCAAGAGGGGTGAATGTCATGACCCTAATGTCGAGGATGTTAAATAGTACTCATACATTTTCGAATACGACTAGTGAATTTTCGAGGACGAAAATTCCTTTAAGGAGGAGAGAATGTGATAACCCTGATTGTGAGGACATTGAAGCATTGGCGATTACCAAGTGTCTATACCTCTTTGAATACGGTACGTAAATTTTCGAGGACGAAAATTCTTTCAGGTGGGGAGAATGTAACATCCCCAAATTTTGAAACCGTACGCACTGACTAAGTGCACATGCCTAAGACGACACACTGTGTGTGAGTACCTAGAGGCAAATTTTCTGCAGAGAATAAATCAGTAAAGATGATTAAAACTTGCTTGAGTTATTTGGGCCGACTATTTGAGTCGACCATTTGGGTCAACTAATTGGGCTAACTAATTAGGCCAACTTTGGGTCTTAACTTGAACCTAAGAATGTGTGACAAACACACAACCTAGGTGTTAGAGCTTCACACCGAGTTAAAGCAAGTGGATAAGATTAACACCTTGCTTTGGTGTTATAGCTTAACACCAAATCCAATGGATAAGTGGTTTGGGTGTGTGAGCTTCACACATAACCAACCCCATAAGAGCATATACTTGTTTCGGTGTTTAAGCTTTACACCGAAACCACCCCCACGCTATAAGCAAGCCCAACCCATGGGTTTTCATTTGTCTTGCAAAGCTTGAGAGAAGAGAAAGAGAGGAAGGAAAAGAAAGAGAAGAGGAAGATGAAGGGTTTGCTTCTTCTTCATTGGGTGGACCTCCGTCAACTTCTTCTTCTTAGACCCACCACAAGATGGCGCCAACCCTTGTCGCGATTACGATCAAAGGCATGAGAGAACTCTCCCAAACCCACTTTTAGTTTGAGAACCAAACCCCATTTACACCTCTCTAGATCCTTTTATTTAAAGCAAGAGAGATGTTGGGTTGTGTGAGTTGGGAGGAGTCGATCTCCTTCCGTTGTGATCAAAAGAATCAAAGAGGAGGAAGATTTTGGGGCATTGGAGGAAAGAATGTTTCGCATCAAATCCATCAGTTTCAGTCGCCGTGGAGTGTGCGCTGACGTGATTGGAAGGAGAGATTCGATTTAATTTGGTTGGCATTAGTTTAGATTTGATTTATGGGTGATTGGAATGCATATGAATGAGTTTTGGGTGTTTTGGATCAAAGAAGAAGAAGCCCGAAGGGTTTCTGAAACTGTCAAAACCGATCGATCAGATTTTATAGAACAGAGAAGTTAAAATTTACTGGAGAAAGAGATCGATCATTTTTGGAAATCGATCAGTCGATTTTGACTGAGCTTGCTAACATTGTTTCGTATTTTGGCCGTAACTTTCTGCTCTGAACTCCGATTGACACGATTCTCATGGAGTTTGAAAGAGGACAACGAACTCTAAACTTTTATGAATTAACCAACTCATGAATCAAATGTTTTGATGGTCAAAATTGAGTGGGAAGTTGAGTCAAGTTTTGAGTTAGCACATTTTGACTGAAGTGCTAACACAGCTTCTATATTTTGGCCGTAACTTTTTACTCCGACTTTGATTGACGTGATTCTTACGGCTTTGGAAAGAGGACAACGAGCTATACAACTTTGTTGAATTAATAAATTCATTAATCAAATGTTTTAAAGGTCAAAATTGAGCAGGAAGTTGGGCTAAGTTCTAAGTTAGCACGAATTTGCCCATTTCTGCCTCGATTTTGAGAAAACACTTAAATATGTCTAAATTGTTTATAATTGGAATCAACCCTTAATACCTCATCATATATGTGATGTAGATTGGGAACGGGAGGCCATTAATAAGGACCTTATGTTGCTTGTATACAACTCCGAACCCGATGTAGGGGAAATTCACTATTTAATTGCGTTGATTCAGTACTCAATATCAATTTTGACTTTGATCCATTGATTCTTGATATATTCGAATTGAAGTTTGCTTAGAATTTGTTTGCTTTGAAATAATTGAAATGTCATGATCTTAGAATTCTGAGACTGAATGTGAGCCTGAGATAGGGATTTGAATGTTAATCTGAAGTTTGAATCGTTGAAATTAAATATGAATTACGAACCATGAGAATAAATATGAATTAGGGCTTAAGCTCTATGAATTTTGAACTTTGAATTAGAATTATTTGAAGGGTAACAAATTTTCTGAACTTAGAATAAGCATTTGACTCTAATATGAATTGACACCTATATTTGAATCTGACTTGACTGATGTAAAGAGGCCTTTGAATCTTTGAGATGAACTTGAATCCTTTAAATCAAAGAAACCTTCCTGTATGAATATTGGATATTGGAAGTTATAAATTGTGAGCATTGAAGTTTCTAAATTATTAGCTGCATTGAAATTTGGAATATGAATCATTGAATTATGAACTTCGGATTGAGATAGAATTAGATTTAAACTTCAGATTGAGATTGAATTAGATTTGAACTACGAATTAAGATGGAATTAGATTTGAATTATGACTTCGAGTATGAACTTGAACTCAATATCCGAAAGCTAATATGAACTTCGAAAATGGAACTTGAATAGCAACTTTGGACATGAATATGAATCCGAACTTCAACTATGAATATGAAATTGATTTGTGAACTTTAAATTCGTACATACTAACTGGACACTGACCGTTCAACTATACACTAACTAGACCGGTACGGCAGGTTATCCGTACACACTACATACTGGACCGGTACGACGGGTTATTCGTACACTGCATACTAGACCGATATGGTGGGTTATCCGTACACACTGCATACTGCATACTAGACCGGTATGGCGGGTTATCCGTACACACTGCATACTGTATATTGAACCAATACGGTGGGTTATCCGTACACACTGCATACTGCATACTTGATCGGTACGACGGGTTATCTGTACACACTATATACTGCTTACTAGACCAGTACGACGGGTTATCCGTGCACACTGCATATTGCATATTGGACCGGTACAGCAAGTTAATCCGTACACACTACATACTGTACAGTGCATATTGGACCGATATGGCGGGTTATCCGTACACATTGCATATACCATACACGACAGCGATAATCTGATTGGAAAAGCGTGAGTTATGAATTGGAATTTAGAACACTGTGAGTTATGAACTGGAAATTTAGAACACTGTGAGTTATGAACTGGAAATTTAGAACACTGTGAGTTATGAATTGAAATTTAGAACCTTATGAGATATGAACGGGAAATAAACACTATATGATGTGAATAATGGAAATTTGAATGTGAACTTGGGATCTAAGAATGAATCATTAAAATTTATGTGAAACTCTGAATTAATGAGTTTTAGTTCGATTAAGGATACATGTAAATTTCATTTTGATAATAAATTATCTTTTAGAAATATGTCATGAATATCTTCATTGATATGATAAGATGTGAAATTGATATTGATATTTTCTCTACTGAGCTTAAACTGTTAGATCACCCCAACTATACGTCACAGGTTCAGGTCTTGATCAGGGCTTTGGGCATGAGAAATATCGGGATTTTGTATCGAAAGAAGAGGATCTTCTACCTGAGAATTTGTACCCCTAGTTCTGGGATCGTAGATTTAGTACACTGTGGATTTTGGTAAGTTGTGGTTTGGTACAGTCCTATTATTAGACACATATTGTACGCCACTGTTAGGTGATGGTTGGTCATCACTGGTGGTTTGTTTTAGTTACTATTCATGTTGGATATTAGAACTGGAGATTTTAATTATATCATATATTTTATCTACTATGATTTTCGTATGTGTGTGGATGTACCAAGTATTCTGTATCAGATTGTGATCTACGATCTGGCGGTCCGAATTTTCCCATTGGATTTTGGTGTAAAGTTAGAAAATATATATATATATCTCAGAAAATTTAGTTTGAAAAAATTCAGGCTGTCACAAAATTATTTTGAAAAAAAAGAAAATGTGAGAAAAGAATCAAAAATCGTTACACATGATTTTATACAAGGAAGCAATCAAAGGGATAAAAGGAAAGAAAAATCGTAAAACACGATTCTATAAGTCTAAGAAAAGAATGAGATTTTAACAATAAGAATTAGTAAATGGGAAGAAGTTATCCAACTTTTTGGATACTTACTGAAGTAGAAAAGAAGAGAAGAAAAGAAAATAGAGAAGGAAGAACTAAATTCTCAAAAACCTTTGAATCCTATCTACCTTTGTTTGAAGCCTTTTTAACCCAAAGCCCCATTACAAGCTGAAGGAAAGACCTTTTTGATTTACGATTTGCAAAAGCATAATCCTAGTAGGGATGTGAATAATAGATACTATAGATTACACAGGGAATCATATAAATAGAATAGATTATCTTTTTCATGAGATTCATTTTATTTCAATTATCCTTTGAATTAATCATATATATTATATTGAGAGAACCCAAAATTTTTTATATTTTTTCGAGAGTATGCAAATAATGAGAGTTTTAAATGAAAAAATTTTCTAAATCTGTAGTTTAGAAAATTTTATAAAGAATAAACTTTTCACTGGTACGCACACACTCCACGCTTTACAGAATTGAAATTGTTGATTTCTGATCAAGGATAACTATTAGGATGGAAAGTAGTGGTTGGAGGAATTCTAAATCATAACAACCATGTGATGATTAAATAATCAGTGTACTGAATTAGCTTAGATTTTTAAATTTCCTTTGTTTAGTTTTTAAAAAATTGAAAAAATCTAAAAATATTTTGAAGTTTGTAGGTAACTTTAATGAAAACCTTCAGAAGACTACAACTCCTCCAGTAGAGATCACCTAGGGGCTTAAAGGCTTGTTGCATCTGCTAAATGCAATCGTGCTCCCTACGAAAGTGGCATTTAAATTTTAGATTAGTATTTCTTTCCTTGTTTGCTAGGGACTAGCAAAACGTAAGTTTGGGGGTATGATTAGTCACATAATATACCATTTTATCACCTTTAATTTAGTGATGCTTAACCCTAGTTTGCTACTAACAAGTTAATAATGTACAGACTTTAAGGAAAATCAGTAAAAGATCTTCGTCAAAATAGCTCATAATGCAGTAAGAAAAATGATTGAACGTAAAAGATAATTTTTTACCTATTGAGAGCCAAGAAATCGTACTTTACGATTGAACGAAGTCAAAGAAAGAAAAAGAAGAAAAATCATAATTTATGATTCTTCAAAAGACATTCAAAGTTGAAGTACGATACAACAGAAAGCGATCGATCGTAATAAAGAATCGTTCCATTAGAAGCTGTGTTGAGAAGAGAAAATCATGATTTACGATTTTACAAATGAAGCTTCTCGTTGCTGCTAATCATGTAAAGATTTACACTGTCATGTGCCAAAAATAAAAGAAATCTTGGATTAGAAGTTCGGTGAATCACAGATCTGAGAAGATTGATGAAGATAAACTCCTAAAAGACTCTGTGGCTGAAATAAAGAAAACAAGTTCCGAATGCATCAACTATCCGAAGCAAGGAAGATAAAATTAGGAATTAGAGTTATATTAGGATACTCTTATTTTTAGTAGTTTCTTTTATTAGAATTAGAACACTGTAAACTGACTCCTTATGATCTATAAATAAGAGCGCCAGTATAGGAATATGATCATCGAAGAATTTCTCATCATCAATTGATGATTGAGGTTGGGTTTTCTTCTGATCAAATTTAATTTAGTTTAGTTTAGATATCCAAGGTTCTTCGATCATAATTGATGACTGGGATTGAGAGCTAGAATATTAGTGTAGATATCCGTAGTTTCTCATAAGAAATTGACGACTGCAGCTGAGGGGTGAAAGATATATTTTACTTTGCTTTCTAGTTTAGGTTTATTTTTATTACAATTTACTGCTTTGTAAACATCTCCAAGTTTTGATTTGAATTGACAACCCAGGTTGAGATTTGCAGATTAGTGTAATGGTTTACTTTTTCATCTTCAATTTTCTCGAATTTGATTGACGCTCAAGTTTTAGGAGATTATTGATTAGATTAAATCTGTATTGATAGAATTCTAGTCTTGATTGACGACCAATGCTAGGAGGATTGATATATAGTGTAACGGTACTTTAATTTTGTAAATATCCGAGAACTGAAGGATTGTGATTGACGACCATATTCTGGAAGGAGGAGGATTTAGGATTTATTTTCTGCAACTTAGTTTAAGAAACCATTCTTTTATTCATATTTCTCAAGTAGTTTAGGATCTTAAAGATAAATAAGTTTTCAGTAAAAGCAAAATACCCAGAGATAAATCACTTCTTTGTGGAAACGATCCTATACTAACACTGCAATTTCCATTGCGTGCTTGTAATAGGTTAAGACTTAATTAGAGACATACAAAGTAGCAAGTCAACATGTCCCCGCAATATAACTTGAGATGTGCAATGGAGTTGCCCGTGCCATTGCATTTGTCAAAGATTGGCACCTTGAACTTTGAGGGCAAAGGGCCTTCTGCAAATAAGCACAAGTCAGAAAAGTCTGTGGCAAGGATTTCAGCTCCACCCATCTTCATTAGTTATTTCTGGATCTTGCCCATTTGTTCTTTTAACAGCTCTGACTCCTTGGATAGCGGGGCTGGCCCCTCAACTAGCTGCCTCCATTCACTTTGGACTGCCGGTGGGTTGGTGAACATGGGTGGTCGAGGATTGAAACTGGTGAATGCCCCCGCATAGGTCCCACTATTCCTGATCCCATCTTCCTCATACTGTGGATCTATATATGGCGGAGGAAGGGTGAGGTTATTCTGTTGGTTCTGAGTTAGCCTAACGGGTGCCTAGTGGGACCACTGCACATGAGGGAAGCTCGGATGAGTAGTTTGTGGGGTGATGGGGTGAGTGAGTTGTGGATTTTGGGCCGATGCCTGATGAGGCCACTGCATTTGGTGGAATCCTTAGGAATGGGCTTGAGAGGTAGGACGATGGGTGAATTGGGGATGGTTGATGGTATGAGATGGATTCTCATACTGGGTTGGGTGTGAGGGATATGGATGAATGAGGCACATGCCTTATTGAGGGATTGGATGAAATGGGTGTATTATCTGAGGGGGAATGGGAGCTTGCTGGGTATAAGGGAATGTGGGATATTGGGGGAAAGATGGTGGGTTTGCAAATGGGGTTCCCTAGTTTGGGCCTTAGTGGGCTTGGGCATAGGGCATTAAGCCTTGATGGGTTTGGGCCTGAGGTATATCGGCTTGATGGGCTTGGGTATGGGCTATTGGGTCCTGATGGGCTTAGGGTATTGGGCATTGAAGGGCTTGGGGTGTTGGGCCTTAATGGGCTTGGGCATGGGGTATTGGGCCTTGATGGACTTGGGTATAGGGTGTTGGGCCTTAATGGACTTAGGCATGAGGTATTGGGCCTTGATGGGCTTGGGTCTAGGCTACTGGGCCTTGATGGGCTTAGCTATTGGGCCTTGATGGGCTTATGTCTAGGCTATTGGGCCTTGATGGGCTTGGGTCTGGGCTATTGGGCCTTGATGGGCTTCAAGTATTAGGCCTTGATTGGCTTGGGCATGGGGTATTAGGCCTTGATGGGCTTAGGTATAGAGTGTTGGGCCTTGATGGGCTTGTGCATAGGGTATTGGGCCTTGATGGGCTTGGGCATGGGGTATTGGGCCTTAATGGGCTTGGGTATAGAGTGTTGGGCCTTAAGGCCCGCTCAAATGGCCCATGGTTGATGGAAGGTTGATTGGGATTTTAGGGGAATGAAGTAAAGAGATTTTTGAGTGTATGGGATGGGTTTGGAGATGTGTCGGATGGATGGGGGGGCTTTGAGAGGCCTTTCAAATTGTGTAGGACCTAACCATTTCATCCATCATGGCCATGGGATTGGGGGGTGGATGTAAATGGTCGATGTGATGAGGGGGGAGTATGGGTATGGACGGGATGGGTGTATGGGAATAATTGGGCATGACCTGGGTAGACGGGGAGATATGTGATGGATTTGGAAAATTGGGCATGGTATGGATGGATGTGGAAATAACAGGTGTATTTGGATAGATGTACGAGAAAAATGGGGTGTATTTTGAGTGGATATGGGAGGAAAATGAGGCGTTTGTTGGATGGATGTTGATGGGGGAAAGTTGGATATGGTTTGGGTAAATGAGGGGGAATGGGGTAGGCTCGGGTTGGATGTGGCCATGGTTTGCATGGGTGAAGAAAAATGGGACATAGTTTGGGTGGAGGTGTGGGGAAAATGGGGTGTAAATTGGGTGGACGTGGGAGGTGAATTGGATGTGAATGTGGGGGGAAAAAGTGCTGGATTTTGAGTGAATGTGGAGGATGCAGACGGAAATATGGGTGCCCCGAAAGGTCTGGTGACGGTAAATGGAGGTTGGGTGAATGGAATGGAAATAGGGATCTCCTCGATATAGGAATGTGATGGGGAATGGGGTGGTGATGAATTCGGGTCAAAATGGGCTAGATCAACCGCCCACGACATGGCTTGGCGGGTGGTCGGGTATTGGGGCCTCCGATTGGGCCCAATAAATTTTCTCCTCCTCCCACAGGATGACGAAGGGTAAGGCGATGTCGTTGTACCGGTACCACAAGCTTTCTTTTTTTGGATTTTAATTTTAATTAATAAAAAAATTTTGATTTTTCGGATAAAGATTTGAACCTTTTTATGATGTTTGAATTCCCATTTCGAGCGGCGTTCGCACCCCTAATATTTCCCACGGTGGGTTCTCGACACACTTCGGAAGAAACAAAGGAAACTCTTTGTTCTATGTGAAGGCACGGAGGTCCACATGACAACCCGATCCCTCAGTAAAAGTGAATAAGAGGGTGACCTCTTTTGGCTGGCGAGGGTGTATTGGGTACCAAAAAGTGTTGGATTTATTTAGAGGTACTAAATCACTAAGTGGGGGACTCGGGAAAAGTGAACAGAAGGCCTCAGATTCGGGTTGCTGACCAAGAAATGGTCTGGCGTATGTATTACATACACTAGGTAAAAATCTATATATTCTATATAAGTTGACAGCAGCAGCAGGCCCGAAATTGGTCAGTTTTTTCTAGGTTTTGGAAGCAGTGCTTCCGAGGACTATCTTTCCTTATTATTTCAAGTCCCTCCTCACCACACCTAGGGATACAAGGTAGATTCGGGACAACTAATACACTCCCCTAAGGGTTTTAGGGCTTTTTCTTAAGCTTGGTTACCCACCCGATATGCCTCTGGTGCAAGCACTTTCCCAGATATTGGATGGGGTGGGACTTTTCTAGATCATCACCACTAGGGGCTGCTGTCGTACTAAGAATCGGGATGTTTGTATCGCTGCCTAAATTCCCACCCTTTAAAATCTACCCATGCAAAAATGAATTAAGTCCCTTAGTTCACTTTTAAGGTTTAATTTTAAATTCAATTTTTGAAGGGAGTTTGCTTAATGTTCAAAAACGGGATGTGACAATCTCGTGCCGCCTCTACAGGACGGCGTCCACTGGTAGAATATGATTGCAAGAAAGTAAAAGCTCAAGTAGGCCCGCCAATCGGCTAAGGCGGTAAAATACACAAGTAAGTCCGCCAATCAGCTAAGGCGTGTAAATGAAAAAAAAAAGGCAAATGCTCAAGTAAGCCCGCCAAACGACTAAAGCGTGTAAATGACGAAAAAGTAGGGGTAAGTAGAAATTGACGAAATCGTAGGGATGAGTATGAAAAGAGAGAAAAAGAGTTAGTAAAATAAATAAAAACCAGAGAAAATTCTAATATTTCAAGGGGAAGCTCTACAAGCTATTCCCCAGCAGAGTCGCCATCTGTGCAATAGTGGGCTCTCGCGATTCTGTCGCAACGATGCGCTCGTATCGATAAAATATAGAGTCGCCACCCGGAGCTTTTGGTGTCCTGGGAAACCTAAATCAATATTGAAAGCACCGAAGTGTAAAAATATGACTTTGATTCCAGTCTACGCCAAAGGCTCTTGGGTAGGGGCTTTTGTTATTGATCGGGAACAATCTCTACTTATGGCCAAAAAAAAGATAAGAAAAATAAATCAAAAACAGTACTTCCTCTTGCCCGAAGGCACTCAAATCCTATTTAAGGCCCTCGCAATCATCGAAATTTCGGCAGCGTAACGTTTCAAATTCTAGGATAGAGGAAAAACAAAGAAGGTAGAGGAGTAGAGGGGAAATTCGGAGCTCTCGGGCCCTTGTAACACTGTCGTCGGATCTTCACTTTGATGTTAGCTCCGATGAGCTTCTGAAAGCACAATGGGTTTGAGCAAGGCTCTAACTAGCTAAGGCTAGGGAAGATGGACGGTATGAAGGATGAGCTAAGATTTCTAAATTGACTAAGGCTTGGGAATGATATTGAGGGAAGTGAGGTTGTGCAACCGTGGGTTCCCGCAAGTCCGTCGCGATGATGCGCTCTTTACTACAAACTTAGAGTCGCCACTCGGAGCTTTTGGTGTCCTGGGATACCCAAATCGATATGATGAGCATCGAAGTGCTAACAATATGACTCTGATCCGGACTATGCCAAAGGCTCTTGGGTAGGGGCTTCAGTTATCGATCGGGAAAGTGTTAGGCACTCGATCAACCCACTCATAAGCGGTCTCTACTTATGGCCAAAAAGAAAAAATAAAAATAGCACTTCCTCTTGCCTGAAGGCACTTCGATCCCATTTACATCCCTCAATCACCAAAATTTTGGCGACGTAACGACGCAAATTCAAGGGTAGAGGAAAAGCAAAGAAGGTAGAGGAATAGAGGGGAGAGGCGGAGCTCTCGGGCCCTTGTAGCACGGCTATGGACCTTCACATGGGTGTGCTTGAGGAGCTTCCGATAGCTAGAGGTTGGAAGATGGGTTCTAACCTCTAAGGCTTGGTAGCTAAGGGGTAGCAGAAGAAGGCTATGAGGTAGATCTCACCTAGGCTAAAGGATTTTTGGTGGAAGAAAGGGTCTAAAGGATGGTTTTGAATTCTAGAATTTGTATGGATTTGGTGCACTAAAGGGGAGAAGAGGATCTCTTAATCTTTTTCTCTCTCTTGGAAATTTTTCAAGCCCTTATAAAGGGCTGGGTGCCTCTCTATTTATAGAAAAGGAGAGGGTTATGAGGGTACTTAAGAGCCAATTGGATTAGTAATTAGGTAATCCTAAATCTAAGGTTTTTGGGTTTTTCAAGGTCACAGATAGGTGTGAGAATAGGTTCAATGGTAGATGATAAGGTGGGGTTTCAAATGACTAGGGGGTTGCAAATAGGGTAAATTGGGGTGCAACAGTCCTAAAGAAACTCATCTTAAACATGGGGATAGTCAACAAGTCAAACCCCAAAAGTGAAATTCGGGTATACACGCTAGGCATATGTGCAGTGCCTGTGAGAAGTTCGGAGCCCACTGTGGGGCCCATTTGACTTTGCGTGTATATTATACACGCTAGGCGAAATTCCTTCAGAAATGGCCTAACGTGTATATTATGCATGCTAGGCAAAATGCCCCACCTTAGCCCGAGACTTCGGATCGCCATAACTTTCGGTGTATGACTCGGATCAAGGAGATTTTTGGCTCGCTGGAAAGCTGGGGACCTCTATAATCCAATGGTATCTGATTTAGTTCCAGTAGAGGTTCCAACGAGTCTCAGTACACCTCTCTCTAATCATTGCCCGAGAGGGTTCAAATAGGTCCGGGGAGGGGCTCCATATGATAGGGTTGATTCCTAAGGGTTCGGGTCATGACCCTCGAGAAGTCAGGAGATCAGGCAGGTGTATGGTATATGGTTTAAGAGTTTGGGGGTGGTATTCAACATTTGCCCATGGGCATAGGTGATGCCCTCCCAAATGACACGCGGTGTGTTGAACCACCGGTTCTCATGTACGGCAAATAAAGTTTGCAAGAGGGTGTCCCGCCTCTCTTGATCATGTTGGAGGGGATATAAATTGCCCTAAAAAATGTCCAATTCCCACATTTCGGCCGGTAATTGGGTCCTTCTCATAGATTGGTCGGAACCTTGTTCACTGCTAGTCATCTTAGCGATGATGCGATGAAAAGGCACTTCGTTGGGGCGAGGTGGTAATGGGCCCTAATTTTTGATTAATTCTATGCGACAACCCATGGCTTGGGCAATGTCAAGAACATTGAGATGAAATGTCCTGCCATCTATTTTATGGTCATCTCTCCGGCTTTACCGTCTTTTGCGATTTCTAGGTTTTGATAAAATAGTTTGACAAGCCGAGGGTAATAATGCGCATGAAAGGGTGTAAGTAAAACCTCTAGTCAGGCTTGTCGAAGGTAGTTTATCGACCATGCGGTCATGTCATCATCGATAAACATATCTTGGTCTTAAGACCATTCCGATTTGAACACTTTCGCGTTCCACCATGTAATGGGTTGTTCCCGAATCGATAGAGAATCGGGAATTGATGGGGCAGCATCTTTTGAGTGCTTAGATGATTTTGCCCTCACCGTTGGGAGTTTAGACGTGGTTTTCTTCTTGGAAGACATTAGAAGGAAATCAAACTTGGAACGGGGAGGGATCTAGGGTTTTACCTCGATGCGAAGAACAAATCATGGAACTAGAGTTGATGAAGACGCATGCAAGCCAATATTTGATGATTTGTCGGAAGTAGCGCAGGAAAAATCGGGGGTTTTCAAAGGAATCCACACTTTGTTCTTCGCGGGAGAGAAAACAAGAGAGGCCCTACTTTTGAAATTGCAAAAATGACAACTTTTGAGGCTTTCGGCCCCGTTTAAAGTTCATCACGCCATACGAAATGGTTCTGAAGGGTCATTGCATGAGCTCCAATCTCAACAGAAGCGAAAAAATTTTGGGCTTTATAATTTATAGGTTGTATTCCCAATTTCCACTATACACTTACTTTCATTTATCATCACATTGGATTTACCTGATCTACATCTATTATCGCCTATTTACATCAATATAGGCACAATTAGCATATGAACCTTACAATTTTACAATTATGGATACTAGTCAAACATACACGGAACCATGTTATTTTTTTGGCATACCAGCGCACTTAGAAGTGACTAACCTTAGTCAAATAGATGCGGGTATTGGTCGCAGATTTTTGCCTCACGTTCCCACGTGGCTTCGACGGTAGAGTGATTACGCCATTGAACATGACCAGTGGAATACGCTTTGTCCTTAATGTTTGCTCCTTATGGTCCAGAATTTTATTGGATCTTCGATCACGGTTAGATCCTCTTGGATTTGGATTGGCTGATAATCTAACACGTGCATCGAGTCCTTCACGTACTTCCGTAACATCGAGACGTGGAACATGTTGTGCACACTTGACAGCTGCAGAGGCAGAGTGATCCGATATGCTACTTTGCCGACCCGGTTCAATATTTTGAAGGGTCCAACGTAACTTAGACTGAGCTTTCCACGTCTTCCAAATCGCATAACGCCCTTAGTCAGCGAGATTTTGATGAATGCATAGTCCCCACTCTGAAAAGAATATGAGCGTTAAAATGATGCACTGTTAATTGGAACCATAGAACAATAATTTGAATCAAGTTTACCTGAAACTCGACGTTTGTTCTTTTCAGATCGGCATAGCTTTTCTACTGGCTCTGAGTGACTTTCAACCGTTCACAAATGACTCGGATGGTCTCATTCGTGCTTTCAATAAGTTTCGGGCCCAACAATAGTCGTTCTCCAAACTCTTCCCATTTGATCGAAGATTTACATCAGTGACCATAAAGTGCTTCGAAAGGAGCCATTCTGATGCTCGCCTAGTAACTGTTATTGTATGCGAATTCGATCAAGGGAAAGTGTTTATCTCATGATCCTTGAAAGTCTAGCATATAGGCCCTTAGCATGCCCTCAATCACCTGATTCACCCTTTCGATTTGTCCATCGGTTTGAGGGTGAAATGTTGAGCTGAATTCTAACTTTAAGCCCATTCCTTCTTGGAAACATAGCCAGAACTGTGAGGTATACAGAGGATCTCTATTAGACACAATGCTAGCAGGTATGTCGTGCAGTCTGACTATTTCTTTCAAGTACAATTCTGCAAGCTTGCTGGCCGTATACCGTGTACTGTAAGGTAGGAAATGAGCGAATTTGGTTAATCGATCGACAATTACCCAAATGGCATTATATCTTTTCTGCGTTCTCGGCAATCCAAGGATAAAATCCATGGATATGTTCTCCCATTTCCATTTAGGGATTGGTAACGACTGTAATAAACCTGAAGGATGACGATGATCGACTTTCACTTGCTGACAAATCAGACATTTTGCTACATACTCTGCGACTTCCTTCTTTAACCCTTTCCACCAGCAACTCTTTTTGAGGTCTTGGTACATCTTAGTGCTCCCAGGGTGGATAGTGTACATGGAATTGTGAGATTCATCTAATGTAGCGTGTCACAGGTCGGCATCAGCCGATATGCAAAGTCGGCCTCGGAATACTAAGGATCTATCTTCTTTGAAAGAGAAGTCAGGTCATTTTCCATCAACTACTTCTTGCCTGATGGTCACCAGTTCTTCCTCGATTAATTGTTGCTCGCGGATTCTATCGAAGAGTGTTGACCCAATAATGAGGTTGGCCATTAAAGCTCCAGATTCCTTTGCATCAATTGTCGTGTCAACTAAGGCCAAATCCTCAAGTAAGTGCCATCTGCGAATTCTCGTGATGAGGTATAATAACAGGGGTAGATGACTTTCGGCTCAGCGCGTCTACTACCACATTTGCCTTTCCTAGATGGTATTGAATCGAGCAATCATAATTTTTAAGGAATTTCATCCATCTCCTCTGCCTCCGATTCAGGTCCTTCTGGGTGAACAGATACTTGAGGCTTTTATGATTGGTGAAAATCTCAAACGTCTTACCATAGAAATAGTGCCTCCAGATATTTAAGGAAAAGATGATTGTTGTCAGTTTGAGGTCATGTGTGGGGTAGTTCTTTTCATGGTCCTTCAACTGACGCAAACCATAGCCCACTGTGTGACGCGTCGTTGAATACTACGAATCCCCCACTACCTGATGGTATGGTGAGTACTGGTGCAAAGGTCAACCTTCTTTTGAGCTCCTGAAAGCTCTATTCATATGACTCATCCCCTCAAATTTGGCATTCTTTCTAGTGAGTTACGTGAGTGGTCCTGCGATTTTAGAGAATCCTTCAACGAATCTCCTGTAATAACAGCTAATCCCAGAAAGCTACGAATTTCGGTTACGGTTATGGGTTGCTCCCATTTCATCACGACCTCAATCTTGGCTGAGTCCACTTTATAACGGCTTCTAAGATGAAATGTCTCAAAAAACTCACTTGCTCCAACCAAAATTCACACTTTCTTACTTGGCATATAATTTATGATCGTGAAGCATTTGTAGAGCTACATGCAAGTGTTGTTTGTGTTCTTCTTTCGTCTTCGAATAGATAAGGATATCATCCACGAAGACAACTACAAACCAATCAAGTGAGGCTTGAAAACTCTGTTCATGAGGTCTATAAAGGGTGTTGGTGCATTTGTCAGCCCGAATGGCATCGCTAGGAACTCATAATGGCCATATCTCATCCGAAAGGCTATCTTCAGAATGTCTTCAGCTTTCACCTTTAGTTGATGGATCACGAACTTAAGTCTATCTTGGAGAAGAATCTCGCCCCTTGCAACTGATCAAAGAGGTCATCAATCCTTGGGAACGGATAGCGATTCTTTATCGTCAACTTATTCATTTGCCGATAATCGATACAGAGCCACATGGATCCATCCTTCTTGACAAACTACACAGGTGCTCCCCATGGCAAAACATTTGGCTTAATAAATCCCTTATCGAGAAGCTCTTGCAACTACTCCTTGAGTTCAACTCTGCTAGTGCCATGCGGTATGGAGCTTTCGACACCCGCTCCGTGCCTGGAGCTAAGTCTACTGCGAATTTAACTTCTTTGTCTGGTGGTAAACCCGAT